>OY288270.1:95768827-98168827 GCA_958450335.1 Hibiscus tridactylites | reverse complement strand
TCCGATTCGGCCTATTCCCAACCCTTGTGGTTAGCAATCACGAAGCTGTTAAAGAGTGTTTAACCACCAACGACCGTGTCTTAGCCACTCGCCCACCATCGTATGCAGGAAAATACATGGCGTACGACCACGCAGGCTTCGGGTTTGCTCCCTACGGACCATTCTGGCGTGAGATCCGTAAGTTCACCATGGTTGAACTTCTCTCCACCCATAAGTTAGCAAAGTTAATGCATGTCAGGGTCTCGGAGGTGAACGCATTAATGTTGAATTTGTACACTTTTTCCAAGAAACCAAACCAAAAGATCTCAATGGGTGAAAAGCTAGGAGTTTTCACCTTAAACGTGATTCTGAGATTAGTTGCAGGGAAGAGGTATTTCTCGGACGCCGAGGGTGTTGAGGATAAGGAAGCACGTCGAGTGATGAAGATTTACAAACAATTCTCGTATTTGATGGGAGTTAATGCGATTTCAGAAGTGGTTCCGTTCTTGAAATGGATGGACAAGTGGAGCTGGCAAGTGAAAGCCATGAAGTGTGCTGCCAAAGAGATGAACCATCTTGTTGAAAGTTGGGTGGATGAACATATAGCCAAAAGGCTTGAAATCGGATCGTACCAAGACCAAGATTTCATAGACGTGATGCTATCCAGGATAGATGGTGACATGCTTTTCGGCCATACACGCGACAAGGTTATCAAGGCAACAGCAACGGTATGTTTTTGCACTCTTCAGTTTTTTAATTTTGGTGGTTTCTCCCGGGGACGGAGGGACATGGTCTCTGAGGGGCTGTGGCCCTCCTAATTGGATGGAATCTTCTACCTTTTTTCGGTGAGCCTATTTATACCCCACACTCAAAGTTAGATTTAGGGGTAGGGTATTAGGTTAGAATTTATGGTTAGGGTTTAGAGAATTTAGGGTAGAGTGTATTTTTTAGGGTATATTGTGTAGAGTTTAGGATTTAAAATTTAGGGTTAGGGTTTATAATTTAATTTTGTTGTATTTTTAGTGTTGGGTCATAAATAAGGGCATCGAAAAGGGGTCAAAGATTTTTATCCCTCCTAATTCAACTATTTTTTTATTATTTAGAACTCAAATTTCAATCATTTTAGCCTTGTCTCTTTCCTAATTCAACTATAAGTTTAAGAACAAATAATTTAATTTTTTTCTAAAATAAAATTTTAATTGAGTTATTTGTTTATTCTTAATCTATAATTAAGTGACCGAATTGTTACTTTCAGAAGAAATATAATATATCTATTCATAAACTTATATTTAAATTATTAAATTGTTATCTTTAAAAGAAAATTAGGGTTTGTTACTAAACTTATAGGATATAACTAAGGACTTCTAGTGTATTTGACCCTTGTTTTTAATGTTTTGAACTCGAGACGTTGTACCATCCACACATGCTGTGATTGTTAAAGTCAATTTTTTCCGCATCTATAAAAAATTAGATATTTGTTGACTTTATTTACATATATGTTGGGGCACATCTATTGAAATTAATTGAATGTTACCTAAAAATTGATGTGGTCCTTCTTCACTTATTGTCAATCAAATTTATATTTAGTATTTAGCTTTTATTTGTATATTTTTTTAAAAAGAACTTTTGAAAAATCACTATTTTGATATGAGTTTATTCTTTTACACATTTTAGACTCTAATCGCAGCAGGGAGTGAATCCACATCCGCTTCAATGACATGGATTTTAGCTAACTTGATGAACAACAGACATGCCTTGAAGCGTGCACAACAAGAGTTAGACCGAGAAATCGGCCGAGATAGATGGGTGCAGGAATCTGATATTGACAAATTAGTATATCTCAAGGCCATCGTTAAAGAAACATTTCGCCTGCATCCAGCAGCCCCTCTATCAGTTCCTCACGAGGCAATGGAAGACTGTTCTGTTAGTGGCTACCACATCCCTAAGGGCACTCGTTTACTCGTTAACATGTGGAAGTTACACCGAGATCCACGAGTTTGGTCCAACCCGGAGGAGTTTCAGCCTGAGAGATTTTTCACTACCCATGAAAAAGTGGAGATTTCAGGCCAATGTTTCGAGCTAATTCCATTCGGTTCCGGTCGACGGTCTTGCCCCGGGATGACTTTGGCATTGCAAGTCATACACTTGACGATTGCTAGCCTGCTTCAAGGATTCGAGTTAACCACACCTTTGAATGCGCCGGTGGACATGAGCGAAGGAACAGGTGCGGTCATGCCCAAGACCACTCCTCTTGAACTTGTCCTCACTCCTCGCCTTCCTCCTCATCTCTATCAACTACAAATGTAGTACTAGTACATGTAATGCCACGAGTAATGAAAAAAAAAATCCGAATAAACGATGGCCAATGAATCGAAATATAAAATAGTAAAATAATTTAATTATTTTATAGAAATAATTAAAATATTTTTATTATATTCTACACTAATTCTTAGACTTGTGGCATTGACTCATCCACCATGAAGGGATATATCTTATATACTCTTGGCCCGTATTTAGCTCATCTGAAACTAAAAGTTCCTAAATTAGATTATACTTGTTGTCAATATAATTGAAAGCCTAATGGGTCACATAGGTTAAAGAACTTTGGAAATAAAAACGAGGACTTAATTGAAATGTTCAACAAAATCTTAGGTACTAAAGGTTCAACGGAATTTCGATAACGAGTTTTGAAATGCTTGAGTTGGCATATCAGATTAAATTGTAAGGGTTGCAAAATATGTGGTAAAAGTGTGCTTAATGCAAGTTTATTATAAAAAGGAGAGTGAGTGGTGGACATGAATTGCAATAAATCATCGCTTTGATTGATAATTTAACTCTAATTATGAAAATGGGATTTGACTTTTGAAGTGCACTTGGGGCCGTTGGATGCCCATCATCTTTGGCTATGATTAATCAAGTCATTGTAAATATAAGATTTCCTCACGTCCATTTAGTTTTTTTTTTTTAAATTATTTTCCGTTTATATTTTATATTAATATTTTAAAAATAATTTTCATTTTATTTTTAAAATTGAAACACTCATGTTATTAACCCTTTCAATTTTAAAAAAATATTTTTTGTAAACTGTGGAAACTACTTTTTTAATGTTCTCTAATTTTCACATATTTTCATTTTTTAAATTGTTTTTTTAATTCAACCATTTATTTATTGTTTTTCATTTTCTAAGAACATTGAAAACAAAATTACCCATGTTTTTGTCAACAATCTCTAGAGTAAATGGTTAAAATTCTTAGTTAACACTCTCTCATTTTTTCTAGAATCACTACACCAGACTTGTTCTATGGCGGCGCTATTCGCGGCGTTTTTGATACAAACGCCGCCAACATTTCACTTATAACGGCGTTTTTGTGATAAACGCCACAAAACGACAACATTGGCGGCGTTTTTACCACAAACGCCGCCATAGGGTGACATATAGTGGCGTTTTCTTCAGTAAACGCCGCTAATTGTTTCAAATTAGTGGCGTTTTTCACAGTAAACGCCGCCAATGTTGGAGTTTTGTGGCGTTTGTTTCTTAAAACGCCGCCAATGTTGGAGTTTTGTGGCGTTTGTATCTTAAAACGCCGCCATAGGTGTAGCTTTAGTGGCATTTACTTCGAAAAACGCCGCCATAGATTTCTTAAACTTCAATTAAAAAACCGATAAACAATTAATGAGATTAAAGGTTCAATATAAGGATTTGTATTTTCGGTCGCATAACGGATGTAACCACGTATAAACAATTAATAAGACTAAAGGTTCAATATAGAGATTTGTATTTTCGGTCACATAACGAATGTAATCACGACCGTTGTGAGTATTGCTATCGTGAATTTTTCAAAAAATAAAAGTATCATAATGTTGGAGTGGCAAAATCACTATATAATATTGATAATACTTAAAGTGAGAACCAAAGGCATAAGCCTATATCCCACATGGGTTAGGAAAAAGGCGTGTAAAGGGTATTTATACACAAGTTGCCCCCCTCCCTTGTTGAGTGGGAAAGAACAAGGAACATCCTCGCGCGCCGCCGCCGCCGCCGCCGGGCCGGGCTCGGGCTCGGGCTCGGGCTGAACGCGTAAAAGTTTCAAGAAATGATGTCGGCCAACCCATTGGAGCAGAAGCAGGTGTTCTGGGCAGTTACTTAGGCATTGTTGCACGCAATTCTGCGATTTTGCCGATCAATTATGAGTCATGGCGTCAGATGCCGAATAGTAACAAAAATCAGGCTCTGGAACTTATTAAGGTAATAATGTCATTGTTAATCTATTACAATTGAAAATAATATTTATATTTGCTTTGATTGTGTCATTTGTAGGATAAATTTTCTTTAGAAGTCTCAGACGATTATGTCAAGCATGCATTAGGGAAAAAATGGAGAGACAATAAGAGTTTCTTGAAGAAGACATATTTCAAGAACGATCTCACTCTTCAAGAGAAGCTGCAAAATATCCCGCCGGGAATTCTCCGATATCAATGGGAAGATGCAGTAAGGTTTTGGACTTCAACGAAAGGAGAGGTATAATTAATGCACTTTAAAAAATTGTCATTATAATGTTGACTTTATACATAATGCAAATTTTAAATTGTAGGATCGAGAGCGCGTTGGAGTTGCTAGCAGACAAAAACAGAAGTTTACTCACACCGTCGGGTCAAAGAGTTTTGCTCGTATAGCTAATGACGAGGTATTATTATTTTTAATTATTGATTAATTTTTAATGAATTACTTTAGGTTTAGTATTAATTTTTACTATACTTTGTAGCAAATTACAACCGGCATTAGCATTGGACGGATAAAGCTCTTCGACATTACGCACACAAAAAAGGATGGATCTCCTATAACTCCCGAAGCTGCAGAAATTATGGTATGTTAATTAGACATAAAATTTTGATTATGTTATATTAATTGTATAACATTTTTAATTGATTGTCAGGAGAAATTGAGGGAAAAAAAGACCGAGTATGAAGCTACAGCTTCAACTAATGGTTCTGTTAATATGGAAGAGATCGAAAATCAAGTTATTGTTGACGTCTTGGGTCCTGAAAGATATGGCCGGGTTCGTTGCCAAGGATCATTCGTTACCCCGACAAAATATTTTGGGGCTAACTCGTCTCAGTACATGCCATCACAGAGCCAATCTTCTCAAGCAGAAGTTAATCGGTTAAAACAACAATTATCTCAATTTCAAGCCGAGGTACAAGAGAGAGAAGCTGAAAGAGAAAAGAAAGAAGCTGAGAGAGAAGCTGAAAGAGAAAGGAAAGAAGCTGAGAGAGAAGCTGAGATTGCAAGGAAAGAAGCTGAAAGAGAAGCTGAGATAGCAAGAAGGGAAGCCGAGAGAGAAGCAAGAGAAGCTGAGATAGCCAGAAGGGAAGCCGAGAGAGAAGCAAGAGAAGCTCAGAGAGAAGCAGCATACCAAAAGCTTCAACAAGAATTTGAAGAAATGATGGCGATGTTAAGGCAGAACCAACCAAAGAATCCGCCATCTTAGTTCATTTATATGTGAATTCAAATGAAAGTGTTGGACTACATTTTAATTCAACGTTTGAACTATATTTCACTTTAATGTTGTAGACTTTGAATTTGTTATTGTTCTGTTTACTTAATTGTTGGAGTTTGAAAATGATGGCGATGTTATTATGGATTTATTTTACAGGTTATTTGGGTATTTCACATTTTAAAATGAATTTTATACAGGCAGTGAGTATAGCGGCGTTTTCTAGGAATAAACGCCGCTAAAAATCCGTAACATATTGTGGCGTTTGTAATAAAAACGCCTCCATAGAACAGCCAATCCCGACGTTTAGGAATAGAAACGCCGCTATAGAAGCATCAATCCCGGCGTTTTAATATACAAACGCCGCTATAGAACATTCACCTTTTGCGGCGTTTTAGTATCAAAACGCTGCTATAGAATAACATTAGCGGCGTTTTAATATACAAACGTCGCTATAGAACATTGACCTTTTGCGGCGTTTGTATGTGAAAACGCCGCGATAGAACAAAATCTATAGCGGCGTTTATACGAAAAAAACGCCGCTACCTATTGCGACGCTGCTTCTTGCGGCACTTTTGGCGGCGTTTTTCTTAACGCCGGGAGAGTTTTTAGCGGCGCTAAAAATCGCCGCTATAGGGTGAAAAAAACGCCGCAAAAGGCCTGTTTTGCTGTAGTGAATGTTGGTTCTAAACTCATCAAAAGCAAATTCCCTTTCCTAATTGATAATCATGAAATTGATAAATTTGACGTATGTGACTAGTATATGAATTGAAACCGTTCGAATTGATACATTTGATTTATATGAATTGGAACCCTATATTTCTATTCCTAATTAAAGACGGAGAGTTTTGCTTCTTTTCCACGTATTTAAGAGGAAGATTATCGTTTAGGTTTACATGTTTGATTGTCTTTCTTCATAATTTTTGGGTAAATATCTAGATTCTTCTAGGATTAATTTTTACACATAATATAAATATTTATTTTATGAATGTTTCTAGACATATTCTATTAGTATTATTTTAATAGTAAATATCTAGATAATTATTAGGAACTCTCTAAAAATAAAGAAGATGATGAATATTTTCTCTCCACTAACTTTTCTCTACGTATGATTTACAGATTATTTTAAGTGTTTCTTTGAACTTTTCAGACTTTAATTTACCTAGACTCTTGTGAAAAATGTTTACAACTTGTTCATATGTATTTATTGGCACTATTTTAATCTCTCCCTTCAAGAATCTTCTCGTGAACGTGGGTGATAATCTATTGCCCTTGCATGAAAATGGTTCTCTGTTAGACGTATAACTAATAAAATTATCACAGAAAAGCCTTACTTGATAGTTTGCTGGCTAATGAAAAATTTTCATTAATTGTTTCGACCAAGTACTCTCTTATTATGTTAATATTGTTTATCTATATTTCGCTTTGGTGCTTGATAATGATATCGTTGATTATCTCTTATTGTACCACAATATTGCTCCAGATCTAAGGTTAAAGATGAATTCAATTATCGGTTGTCGTGTTTCATAATCTCTATTTTCTAATATAGTCGACATCACCAGTGGCGTACCTACGTTAAGAGTTGGGTGGGCCCGTGACCACCTTAAACTTTTCAAAATTTACAGATTTGACTTTGGTTTTCTTAATTTTTATGAATTAATCTTTAATTTTTTTATTTTTATGACTTGTGCTCAGCCTCATAAATATTTTGATGTGTGCTCACCCTTAAAAAATATTTTAATCCACCACTGGGCATCACAATATTCGGTCAATTGACAATGACATTCTTTTATTTTCTTTTACAAATTACCAAAATTATCGGTGACTTTAACTAGGGGTGAGCGTTGAGTAAAAAAATTTTGAGTTATTTGAGTTGACACATCATATTTTACAACTCAAACTTTATTTGAATTTTTTTTTCAATTTGAGTCTATTTTATAAAATTCGAGTCAAGTCGAATTTTCGAGTTTCTATATAAATTCAATTGTAATTATTTATCATGTTATAGTATAGTTTGATTCTAATTTAAACGACTTTCTCTAATCATATAAGATATGCATATATTTTATCATATTTTAAATATGTGGCATATATTTCTTCATATATATATATATATCAGGAAAAATTGAGGGACTCAACTCGAACTTAAAAATCAATCAACTAATGACTAAAAATTTCGAGTTATTCGAATTTCTATTTTGCAACTCAATTTTTATTTAAAAAAATTTCGAGTCGAGTTTATGTAATTTTGAGTGAAGTCAGAACGAGTCGAGACGAAAATTTCAACTTTTTTCAAGTCGACTTGAGTTTTGCTCCCCCAAACTTTAAAATATCTCAAGATGCTCCGTACTACATCGACTTGCTGTCTCCAACTGCATTTGATCAACTTAAAGTGAGATAGATAAAAGACTTCCGATCAGATGTCGATACATGTCCAAGAAAATGTTTGATATATTATTAGTTTTCCTCGACTTGCTTTCACAAATAAACTAAAATATGAAAGAACAACTGTAAAATCACTTTGTATTAAGAATTCACTGTATAGTATTTGTGCCTATTTGGTGTTGAATTTGTTGCCATTGTAAGCAATGAAGACCCCGCATGTAAAATAGTTAGAGAGGGTTTTACCCTGCAAATTGGCTGAGCATATGTTGTTGTGCAGACTGCAGTGGAGTCCAAACTCCGATCTCCAAATGCTTGCTTTTATATTCGGAATAGTTCGAAGGCGAGTGTTAGATAAGAATATAGCTTTAATTATTTCAATGTTTTTATGCTCAGGATATAAAACTTTTGAATGCTTCCAGGTAAAGGGAATCGAAACATGGAACGAAAAGGAAGTTCTGCAATTGTAAAGTTAACAAATTCCAAATGCAAATAAGAGTAAAAATTTCTATCATTTTTCTTAGGCCTTTCTCATTGTCCCACCTGCACCGGCACTGCATAAGCCTAGTCATCCTTGTCAGCATTGAACATATGGAAAGAGCTATTCTTGTCAGCATGACGTGTCTTTACACGCGGGCGAACGCGTCGGCTTTGCACGTGGGAGGAACAATTTTGACGATATATGAAAATATTGAGGTGTCATGGTCACTGCTGTCATGTTGGGGAGAACAGACAGTTGAATGAAATGAAGCACCTTTTACTATTGTCTTTGAACTCTGGCTCAATTTTGTTCCATTCTTTGGACTCATTGAAAACAACTACATTTAAGACAATGGACGAGTTCCAAATTTATTGTCAATTCAATCTTAGTTCGTCTCAATTGGTTCATGTAATCCCCTTTTGAATCCAAACATCTATTCCGGAAATTAACAGCCTCCATATCCAAATAACATCATCCCCTCATAACACCTAGTTGTGGGACGGAGGTATTAAAAAGGTGGGAGGGGACCATACCTCTAACCCCCCCAATTTTCTTTTACCTTTGTTACATATAAACACAGATATGGGTGTGGGGTTCACAACTATGCTAGCAGGCTGGAGTGCTTCAAATGCAAGGCACCAAGGGACTTTGTTAAAGTAGTAATTTGACCACCATATTTCTTTTGCAATAATTAAATCACCATATTATTAATTTGAATTCAATTTGGCCACATGCCGTTAGAATCTAACGGCAGGGTGATGTGGCAGTTAAAAAATGTATAATTACACATTTAGTATCTGCTATTCACACATTCTTTCAATTTAGTTTTAATTTTAAATTAATAAAATAAATTATTAGACGGTAACACGTGACACCACCTTATTGGAGAAATTTAATTACTTATAATTAATTAAATAAATTTATTTTCCTCCTCCAATTTGACAGTGACACTTGTCACCAACTAATGGATGAGAAAAATGAAATCAAGGAACATGGCTTGGGTAAGATTCAAACACAGGTAAAGTGCACGCCTTAGCCACTGCGTCAAACACAGATTTATGCTATAAATTACAAACTTTAATATATGTCTTATTTTAGTCATGGATAAAGAAAACTCATGGCTCGATCAAAACTCATCGCTTCAAGCTAAAAGCGCATTGCTTTCTTTCTCTGATTCATCTTCAAACACCAAGATCCAAATGGCTAGATATCACATCACCTAAAACAGAGAGAGAGAGACACAAGAAACATGTACTACTTAAACAAGGATAATATGCAGTTTCACTGTAATTCCAGGTCAACAAATCAAAAGCTTAAAGGCTTCGAACTGAGCCTTACATTACAATTCTCATGTTGAAGTTCAAAGAAGGGAATTAATTGATAGTGGAGATTAACAAGTCAAGAACATAATCGAATGGACACCAACCTGAAATGATTTTCTTAAGAGGAAGAAGTGGAGCCTCAGGGTCATATGGCATGCTAAGGCATCTTTCAAAGAAAAGCAGCAAATGTAGTGAAAGGGCGTTCTTGAGCATCATTTACATCCCACGGTGATATAGGATCTGAAAGAATCAATGATCATTATAGCTGGAACTGGATAATCATATTAGTGTCAACAAAATGATTGGACAATTAATATGCAAACTCAAGGTCAAAGAAGACAAAATTTAACATTCCTCTGGAAAAAGCAAAATTGCAAAACAATAAATCACTCAATCAGGGGGAGGAATGGAAGCTTTTCCTAGTGAATGACGAGAATCAATATCGACTGAAGCAAATCTCATAAGAATCGGCTATTATATTAGAAATGGATATCAACTGCAGGGATGGATCCATTCCCGCTTGTTTTACAGCTTGAAGTGATAGGTTTTGATCAGCCATGTGTGTTTTCCTCATCTATGGTTGAAGTAAGATATATATCAAGGTTAGTAATTTATAGCACAAATTTGTGCCGCAATGGCTAATGCGTGCACTCTATGCCTTATTTGGGTTCGAATCTCACCCAAGCCATGTTCCTTGATTTCATTTTCCCCTCCAATTAGGTGGTGACATGTATTACCACCTAATTTATTTATTTTATTAATTTAAAATTAGAATTAAATCGAAAGAATGTATAAATAATAGAGACTAAATGTGTAATTATACCCCTTTTTTAACTGTCAGGTCACCATGCCGTTAGATTCTAACACCATGTGGTCATTTATGTAGTTTACACTTAATAAAAATTATTTTTTTCCACCGATATGTGGCGACACGTGTCACAAGTCGGGTCAATTACAGATCGAGATGATAACATGTCGATTTAAATCAGATCTCTTGTCGTTTTAAATCGGGTTATATTGGATATTTACAAGGTTAATTTTGAGTTCGAATTCATATCAAGTCGGGTTCGGTTATCACATTATCGGGTTCAAGTCGTTCTCAGGTCGAGTTTAGATCCAAAATAATTGGGTCCAACTCAAGTTCAAATCAATATCATGTTAGACTCGAATCGAATTTGGGTCATCAGCACCTCGGGTCACAATCAATTCGGACTCGAGTCGGTTTCAATTGGATTCTTAGGTTGTCAGTTTTTTACCCCCTCTAATACAATGTCTCGGAAGCTAATGACTCTTGATGCATATGGAAAGAAGAAGGTTGAAGATAGGAAGAGTTGAAGCTCTGAAAAGGCCTGAAGACAAGGATTTTGAGTCCATGAAGCTTATTGGGAAAAACAAAGAGCTTAGCCAGGTTGTGAATTGTTAAAAGCAGCAGAAGCCGCATGGTTTTGACATTGAGCACGTGGCATGTGGTTTGAGAAAGAAACAAAAGAGGTAATAAACGTAGGAGGAGCAAGTTGGTTATGAATGCGTTGGCACATTGTTGTACTCAGAATTCAGAAATGGTGGATTCAAAGGAGTTAGAAGATACACGTAATTGGTTTTAGGATGATATTAAAATAAGAAAGAACAGCATGTGCTGAATCATATATTAGAATAATAATAATACTTGATAGCCAATAGCCATTGGCCCTTTCCCTTTCAAGAAATGAAGAGGCAAAGGCAAGGGCAACCTCAGCCTTTGGTCACCGTCTCACGCCCACCCTCCATCATAACTCATCTGCTCTACGTGTCACCTCATCCCCACCAACCAATTAAAATGAAATGCCTCATCAAATCGCATCCCCCCACTTAGGTCTCATTGGATATATATAATCCTTGTATTCTGGGTAAAAATTATACAAATTTATACAGTATATGTTATTTAAAATATTTTAAAGCACTAATCTTAAAAGCTTATTAAGTAAATTCAGTTGGAAAACTCAACATTTATTGAGGGAACCATTTAAAAATGTCTAAATTTAGAAAACTAAAAATATAAAACATATATTTTTAAAGGATTAAAATATAATTTTACCATTATTATACTTAAAATTTTCTTTTTTTCATAAATGGGGGGCTCCAGCGGTGTCTCTTGAGTATGTTTTTTTGTTGTCTTTTTAGTTCTTCAGGATTTTGCCTTGATTAATATGAACCGACCTATGTCGCATATATAGTTGTGGCGGGAGAGTCACCCAACATGACTTTTTTTGGCATACATAAAACTTTAAACTAGAGACATACTTAAACGATATCAAGTTGATTGCCACTTGAATCAACTCCGTTAGTTATTTTTAATGAACTCAAAAAATTATTGGGCCTTTTTGCGCAATTTTTTTAATAATTTCATGATTATTATTATTGTTATCCCGAGATGCTTATTTATAATTGTTTTTTAATGAACACCAAGAAATATTTATGGGGTAAAATATGCAAATAATTTTTTATTAAGGTTTTTATTAAGTCTTCTACTTACGACTACAAACTAAATCCAGTACTTTAAAAAGTAAAAAGGTAAATTATTTTCAACTAAAGAGTATCTGAGTGATGACAGGGTAGTTAATAAAATTAATATAATAATAAATTTTATCATTAAATTTTTTATTGGCAAACAACGTATGATTTTATTGAATAGAATCATAAAATGCCATCACATTTAAAAACCTCATTAAAAGTCTTCTTAAATCTAATTAAAAGAAAAAAGTATGGATGAATGTGATAAAGAAAGTCAAACACCCCACAACTCATGCCATCATTCAAATCTAAGAAGAACGATCGACATCACCCTTAATAAGAGTATCAGCCAAACTATTTACTTCCTAGTAAATATTAATAAAGCACACACGTTACAAAGATTTACACACTTTATCAATTTGTGAAACCATCGCCAAAACATCCATGGTCGACGTTCAGTACACAAAATCCACGACACAGCCACCATTGTTTAGTTATTAAATTTTACATAAATTTAATAATTTATTTATAAACAATATTTTCTTTACATTTATTTATAAACATTATTTTGTTATGTATAGTCGAGGAATTATATTGGGATTAGTGCGGTCATGGTTTCACAAAATATTAAAAATTAGAAGAAAAAATTATGGTAAATTACTCTTTGAGCTTCAAAAATATATAATTTATTATTATCCCTTTAATTCTAATTTTTTAAAAAAATAATTTCAAAATAAATATTGTTGAGTTCTAGCATTGAATATGTATTCTTTATCTTATATAAAATATAAAAAAATGAAAAGCATATGTCATATTCACATGTATATAATTTTAGAATATTTATTTAGTGCATATATCGACTTATTTATCTATATATAGTCATTAAAAAGATTAACTTATTTTCGTATCTAACACATTCGTAATTATTTATGAAATTGGCATACAACACGCTCTGACGAAAAAACATTATTAGCAAAATCACGTTTTTAATTAAAAAATGTCATGTTATTTGAATGTTTAAGGCTTATGATAAGGATTATATGTTGATAAATAATGTGTTAATAAATACAACACTTCTTATTATACAATTTAAATTCATAATCCTAAATTATAAACTATAAGACCTAAATTTTAGACCCTAAATTTTAGATCTTAAATTATAAACCATGAATCTTAAATTATAAACAGTAAGACCTAAAGCCTAAACTAAACTTATAAACTCTAAATTTGCCAAACTTGTGTAAACTTTTTTGATTAAGTATAGAAATTATTACATTTTCAAAGTAAAGGTCAAGTTTCGAACTCATATAAAATGAGACAACATAATAATCCTTTAGTTTATACAACTTATGTATCAAAATATTTCCCGTAATAATAATCCTTTGATTTTGGGTTCAATCCGTAATCTTATAATAAATAAATATGCTTTTATTATAACATTTGAATACACATTATTGTAATCTTATTAAGTCTATTTTGTTGGGCAAGCACATTTAGTCGATTGTTCAAGCTGTTCATCTTTGTTCTCTCATATCCCTTAGGTCATGGGTTAGAGTCTCTCTACCCCTCCTTTCTAAGTATGATTAAGATTCGAATTAAGATTTGTCAAAAAATTATTTTATTAAAAAATATATATATTTTATATAAATAAATGATCCCATGTTAAAGTCTCAATTTTTAATTTTTAATTTTGATTTTAATTAACCATTACTTCATTTGCATACAAACTAAAATATGAATACAATAATAAATATGTATATAAAAATATATAGAGACTAATATTTTTAATACTTACTGCTACTCCTATATATATATATATATATTATGAACGCATTCTCTATAATAGGCATAATTAAAAAAAAAATAAGTGCTTAAATTATTTTTTTTATTTTAATTGTCTATTATATTGTTATCAATTTAAGTGTCTAACATTACATTTCGTTGATATTTTATGATTGGTCCGTTAAAAATTTATCAACCAGTCATTACTTGAAATTAAAACCTCAGTCATGTGTCAAGTAATGTCTAGTTGATGAATTTTAAAACATTTGAGGATTGTGGGTTAGGGATTTGGGTGTTTATGAAAAAAAAGTATTTTGTGATTTTTAAGAAATTTTGTTATGATTTTATTTTAAAAAATTAAGTAAAATTAAAAAAATAAGCCATGTATCATACATTCATTGAAAGAAGATTATTTTTTTAATGTCAGACATTTAAAATTAACAAAATGAAATATTTTGAACATATTTTGACAAAAGATAGACGCATAAAGTAAAAAGAATGTATAGTTTGTAATCTTATTTTTAGTTAACCCTTTTTAATACTATAAACAAATTAGTTAATAAAAATATAAAAATATTTTAATATGTATATAAATAGAATAGTTATTAATTTAATTTAAAATAAAATAAACATATTAATTTTAATGGGATTTGAACACCAATTCTCTCTTTTATTAAAATAAACTTTTAACGTATTCATAATATATATATTTATTTAATAATATTTTTTATTTTAATAATCTAAAAATAATTACAGTATAATATCTGTCCATAGATATTCTTAACCCTTTGACAATACATAAACGCCTTACAGATATTGCATCGGGTCTTCTAAAATAAACAACATCCGTTTTCCTATAAATACTACTTATTGCGTTTATATTTTATAAAATTTTAAGTTAATGAGACTGAATAAAATAAAATTGTTTATCGGCTCGAATTTAAGAAAGTGGGTCAAAAGAATATTATTCAACCAACAAAATCACATTGTGTTAACCATAGGAGAAACCTATTTAATTTTAAGTATTTATAATTAAAAAAGAATTAACAAATGTGTAGTAAAGTTTGAACAAAAAACCTAATACTTGTTTATACAAGCTTTAACTACCTAAAGATCATGCCATTATTTAATAATAAAAAATAAAAACAAGTTTGACCTGGCGTGTTTTTTCTACTTATGTGATAGAGTTGATTGTATTTTTATAAATATTCAAAAATATATATGTTATTTTCAAAAATATTTGTTTAATCCCCCTACCTTACTCGGGCCATTCAAAATAAATATTTGTTTAATAATTATGTTTGAATAAATAAATTGTATGTATCAACTAAAATTATAAAAGAGGATACATAAATCTCATGTTTGACAATTAACGAATAACTGGTAGCGTATATATTAGATGATAGCTGGTTACATTAGTTGATTTGACTAGCAGATTATATTAGCTGATTGCATAAAAATGTTTGGTAAAATTAACTAATAGTTTATAGTTATTTGATTATTTAAACAAGCAAAATAACAGATAAGGACATGATTATATTAGATACTTGTTTAAATAATTTATTAGTTATTAATATTTTCTATCTATTAATATTAATTAGATTATGAAAATAATTTTTAATATAACATTACTAAGCATATTTGAATGATCTATATATTAATTTATTATTTATATAATTAATTTAATTTAATTTAATTAATTATTAAATTTAAATATAAATATAAATGTGTGAGAATAAAAAGAAAAAAAGTATTAATTTAGAAATGCCACAATGTAAATATGTGAGGGTGAAGAATTAAAATTAAAAAGATTAAATTTAAGTTATTTAAAAAATTGTCAAGGGTAAAATGCTCTTTATAACCCTTAATCAAAACCTCTAATTTCAAAATAAGAAGTTTCACCCTAAATCGCTATTCTAATTTACTATTAATCAAACATTCAAATTAGCGGATTTGACCTATTATTGTCAAATCTCTAATTTTAGCTCAATCCTTTATTCATTTATGGAATGGCTCTAATTTTTTTCATCACTAAATTTATGAAGATCATATTTATTTTTGAGAGACGTGATATAATTCTACAAATTTAAATTAATATAGTAAATAAAAACTTAAATCAATATAGTAAAATTAACATTTAACATCATAATTAATATTTAGAATAATGAAAATCCTTCATTAAACGATATTTTAATTTAAGGACTCAATTGGAAAATTGAATTGTCAGGTTTGGAGAATTCTAACGCAATTAAACCCTTTTATATAGTGCGGTTTGAGATTTATTTTTCTTTAAAGAAATTAGACCTCGTTAAAACCCTGCATGATCAGGTTCAAAAAATGGTGCAAACCAGAAAATACAAAAGCATGGGAAAGCTTCAATACAATATAGCTAAAGAACTATGTTGATCAGCTCACATGAACAATGTGGATGCAAAGCATGGCCAATAAGGAGACAAGACACAGCTAGGGGTTATAATGAGTCTGACCGGCTCGCGAGTTACTCGGGTTCGGCTCGGTCAAAGCTCGGCTCGAGTGAGCACGACTCGGGCTCAGCTCGAAACCTTAACAAGCCGAGTTGAGCCTACCCAAGCTCGGCTCGAAAAGCTCGTGAACAGGCTCGGAATCTACATATGCACTAAAATAAATTACGTGTTTGTATTTTCTTTCATTAGTTGATTGTTGTTTGATTTTGTATTTTCTTTAATTATGTGTTTGTGTTATAAGAATATTTATTGATTATTTGAATTAATCTAATTTTTGGCACTTTTTTCCCCTTTCCGGTATTAAATTTTGTTTTAGTGTTGGTTATGAAATGGATTTTTAACGAATATTTTATATAAAAAAAACTATAGTAAAATTTTTCATTTCGAGCCGAGCCCGAGCCGAGCCCAATAGAATTATTTTCGAGCCGAGCTCGAGCCTAAAATTCCGAGCTCGGCGAGCCTCGATCCCGAGCCGAGCCCAATTACACTGTTTCCGAGCCTGGCCAGGCTCGGGCTCAGCTCGGCTCGTTATCACCCCTAGACACAACACCATCAGAACCGTTGCTTAATGAGGCATTTACTCAACTATTGCAATATAGACTCGAGCCGGAGAATTTGGATGAATATTCTCTTTTAAAAAATTATTTGGACAAATATGTCATTTTGCTACACGTAAGTCAAATTCGTTTTTGGCCAAACACGAGTTTGCGTTACGTAGCTACGTGTATTAAATAAAAGGTGTTTTCTAAATAATTTCTAGAGAGAGTATATGTCCAAATAATTTCTCAAAAATAAATATTCATCCAAATTCCCCTCGAGCTAGCGGTTTGAGATTTATAATATACCCTTCAACTCCTTGAATCCCTAAATAGTAAATACTAATGGAAGATGATATTGTGTCTTATCTTACTCAAAATCTATAACCTCCGAAAAATTACAATCATGTCAATACCAAAGGGACTAATATGCAGCAATAATTTAAATTTTAAAGGAAGTTATTTATCTTTTAAAAAATTACTTGAATTTTTTTTTCACATATAAAATGAAAATGATTGAATCTATGAGTAGTCTCAATGAAAGCGAGTTGACGTTTTTAGGTGATTAGAATTTAAACATTTTTGCCTGTAAGACGTGCTCGAAATTTTTTAAGTGTTAAAAAATAAATCTATACTATCATGTGACCATATTAAGAATGCTAAAAGATTAAAATATTACAAATTCAAAGATAAAGCTTTACATGTACTTATCCATTTAATCTCGTATCGTAAAATAAGGGTGAATAAAATTTGATTTGTCTCGACTTAAATTTTATATGCTCGATAGGACTTGGAAAATTTTAAATAAAACTTTAGTGATAAGATAGGACTTTGCCAAGTCAAATAATTAAAATATTTAGTAATTAATAAATCAATTTTGAAGTTTAAATCGAATCTTTTAACTCTGCACGAGAGTTTTTTTTCTTCTAATTCCTCCTTAGTAATATATATGTAACTTCAATTATATTTTTGAAAACAAGCTTCTTCTTTTGGGATATTTTGAGGGATAATCCATTTTGGATTATTAATTAGGGATATAGGGGAGTTTGAGAGATATTTTGGCATCTAGGTCAAAATCTACAGGACCTCGCCACCTCCTTATGGCGAGGTCACTTTTTAGCACAACCTCGCCACCTCCTTATGGCGAGGTCACATGGACCATGCAACTCACGTACCTTACATAATTCAAGTGAATGTTTCTTAGCTATATAGATACGTGGTCCATGTGACCTCGCCATAAGGAGGTGGCGAGGTTGTGCTAAAAGGTGACCTCGCCATAAGGAGGTGGCGAGGTTGTGCTAAAAAGTGACCACGCCATAAGGGGGTGGCGTGGTCCTGTAGATTTTGGCCTAGATGCCAAAATATCCCCCAAACTCCCCTATATCCCTAATTAATAATCCAAAATGAATTATCCCCCTAAATTACTATTCTTTTTGTAATTCATTCTTAACTTTATATTTTATTTAATTTAATCATTTCAATACAACTTTTTATAAATTTTTTCTTTCCGTTAATTTCGTGACTCATTTATATTTTCATCAATATCTTCCCCTCAAGTTTACTTCTTTAAAAATATTTTAATAAATATATTATATAATTTTAAGTGATATTTAATTTAATAATATTACACAATTTATTTACAGTTGTGAAAAATATAAAAACTATTATAAATTTTATAAAGTGATATTAAAAGTCATCTAAATTAAAATTAATTAATATCATAATATTATAAAATTTTATAATTAAATTTAGAATAAATTTATTCGACTTAAAAATATTTTAAATAAAATTTAAATAATAAAATATAACTTAAAAAATTGACTCACCCCTCTGCACAGATCAAAAGACGCAACCTGATCTGATTCAAAAACGGCAATTTATTGGAATATTCGACGTAAAATTCCTTTCCTCTTAAATATAATTTATTCTTTTCTCCCAAAGAAATAAAATAAAATAAGGATCGGTTCCTTTTATAAGTTCCTCGCATATCCCTTTCTTCTTCCCCTTCTCTCTATTTAGCTCAAACCAATCCAAACCAAAGAAACAAGCCTTTGTCCTATACACATGCATTAATGGCTGCTTCTGGTAGAAGAATCAAACGAGTTACTGATCCGCTCGACGACCGAGTCAAGGCTCGACTCGTTGGCGCCAGTTACGAAAGCAGCGGAAGCGAACACTCTGCCGCCGCCGTTGAAGACGATTCGCCTTGCCTCTCGGAGCTCGTTCACGGTTTTCTGGAAGACGGCCACGATGCTGCAGAAAAAACGGGTTACAACTCAGACTCCGACCGAGTCGACTCAAGCCTTGACATTAGCGATTCGCTCCAGATCCTCATCAAGTCAAACTCTCTTAGCAACACGGATTCTTACAGGAATCTTCTTATGGCTCACGTTTTGAGAGCAATGGAAATGCTTTCCTTTTTCAAAACGGATAAATCTATTTTCCGGCGTAATGTAATGGCTTATCTTCGCGAGGTAGGCCACAATGCGGCGATCTGCAAGACCAAATGGAGCTCCTCCGGAAACCTAACTGCCGGAAACTACGAATTCATCGACGTGGTGCAATCGGCATCTCCCACTCGGCAAAACCGGTACTTCGTCGACCTCGATTTCGCCTCCGAGTTCGAGATCGCGAGGCCGACGGTCGAGTACTCGCGGCTATTACAACATTTACCTAGGGTTTTCGTAGGAAAAGACGAGGAATTGAAAAACACGGTCAAGGTGATGAGTGACTCGGTAAAAAAATCGTTAAAGAGCAAAGAACTAACTCTCCCTCCTTGGAGGAAAAACCGTTACATGCAGAACAAATGGTTGGGTCCGTACCGTAGGACGGCGAACACCAGCAGCACATTGACGATCCGTCCCGTCAACATCGTGCAATGCCGATACGTGGGGTTCGAGGACGCCGTGAACGGCGGTTTGTTTGTCCGGACGAGATGATAATTGGTTGATGTGGACAGAGAGAGAAGAAATAAAACAGGAATAGATAATAATGCGGAGAATATCTGTAACCTAATCTTTACTTAATCAAACACTACTCCTATTCATTTTTTCTTATTTCTATTCATTTTGTGTGTATCACTAAAAGACGATTAAATAAACACAAACAGTGTAACGCGGCAAATACACATTGCGTTTGGACCACGTAATCTGAGATTTCAACAGAATAGATCCTGGCCATCCAAAGTTTCATAGAGATGAGCGTCCCCTGTTCAAATAGAACACGTGTTGGAGTGAGTTGGCAGTAGTATGTTTGGATGCGACCGTGTGGAGGGTGTTGTTTTTTAGCTACAACTTTTTTAAAATAAAAAAATATTATACAAATTAGTATATGATAAATTAATATTTAGTATCTCATATTAGTAATTGAGCTAGAAAAGAAATCTTAAATTAATACTTGAATACGGAAAAAATCTAAAGTTTGTTCTTAACGTAGATATGATATTCCAACAAATAATCCGGTTGTTATACACATTGTGATAGAAATTATATTATAAATTCATATTAGTAATTGAGCTAGAAAAGAAATCTTAAATTAATACTTGAATACGGAAAAAATCTAAAGTTTGTTCTTAACGTAGATATGATATTCCAACAAATAATCCTGTTGTTATACACATTGTGATAGAAATTATATTATAAATTCAGCTCGTCACATTATTTATAGTCTCAACTAATAAAATTTATTTATTTTATTAATTTTTTCATGTTATATTTTTAACAAGTGAATCTTTACTTGATACAAAATATTTTTTAATTTAATTTAACAGTAAATATAATTGAAAATTCACTTATTAAATATGTGACATAAAAAATTAATGAAATGAGTAAATTTTATTGGTTGGGACCCTGAATGACGTGACAAGCTGAGCCTGTAATATAATTTCTCCTCATTAAGTTTTTTTGAAATTATCCATCTGATCATGCTCAATGTGCGTTGACCAAGTGGACCTCTGATCTAGAATATGATATACCAATATCTTCGGAAATTTATTCAAAAATTATGCTAATCTTGGTAAGATAGATGTTATGTTCACTAACTCATCAGCCGAATTTATTAACCGAAAAGCACGATTATTCTGTCTCTTCCATCATTTCTTAAAAAAAAAAAAACTTGACAATGTTGTTAAACCTCACAATACATATGAGGGAGTTATCAATTTTTGTCAAGCTGAATCACACATATGAACGTTAACCCAAACTTCGTTTCTCTCTTTCTTCATCTCCTCATCAATATTGATTGCGGCTTTCTAACTACATCAGCCTGAAAGATCTCTATGACCATCATCTTATTCAGCTCATCAACAAATATCATATTTAAAATTTAATTAATTATTGAAATATTAAATCATTTAATTTTGAAAAACAAAGTAATAAATTAATTTAAGAAGGAATCATCAAATTTGTAGGGTAAATTGCAACAATATAGTTGTTTTTTTTTTTTCAAACTTTGGGTGCTTTACTTTTTATTTCTTGATCTATGATAATTCTTTATCAAAAGTAATTAATTAACCAATGATTTTTGATGAATTAACATACAATGGTTACTGCATGTGGCCTGAAGTCGACATGCTTTCATGACGATTTTTTTTATTTTATTAACGTCGGTATATAATCCTGATGACTTTCCTTGAAATCGATATATAATCTTAACGACTTTATCCGATATTATAATCATAAAATAAAAAAACACCTAAACGTAAAAATAAAAATCTCAACAACAATATTAATATTACTTATCTCAAAATTGTATATTGATTTGTTTATATATTTTTTTATAAAAAAAAGAGAGAGAGGTTTTGGAGAAGGGGGGGCAACAGCTGGGAAAGCAGAGGGCTAATAATGAGGGGACAGGAGTGAAAAGGAAAGATGGTGAAACGGATAAGGTATTTTATTTGTTTATTGGGGGATTAGAGAGAGAAAGGAGATAAAGATGGGAAAGTTTGGCTCAACGCTGAAGTGGATGGCCACTTTTGATTTGGCATGAATTTTGCTTCTTCTTTTTTTAACTTTCTTTTTCGGCCACACCGTTGGCCTTTGCTTTCTTAGGCTCATAATATCTTCTTCCTCTTAATCTTATCTCGTCTTCAAATATTACAAACACATAAATAATTAGGAATTAACCATTATTATATTAAAATATTAGTATATCTTTTAGATCTGAAGCTTTTTTTATGTAATATATATATATATGCTTTGTGAACAAAAATTGAGGGTTATGGCTTTGTTTAGCAATTAGTGGTTAGTTGTTAGTTGATTGTATTAGTTAATTTAGTTATCGGATTATATTAGTTGATTGTATAACAGTGTTTGATAAAATTAACCGATAGTTGATAGTTGTTTGATTAATTAAACAAGCAAAATGACATATAAGGATATGATTATATTCGATACTTGTTTGAGTAGTTTTTTTAATTATCAATATTTTATATCTATTAATATTAATTAAATTACGAAAACAAATTGTTTTAATATAACATTACTAAGCATATTAGAATGGTCTATATATTAATTTATTATTTATATAATTTATTTTAATATAATTTAATTAATAATTAATTTTAAATACAAATATAAATGTGTGAGAATAAACAGAAAAAATATTAATTTACAAATTACACCGTGTAAATACGTGAGGTTGAAGAATTAAAATAAAAAATATTAAATTTATGTTATTTGGAGATTTTTTATAATTGTTAAGAGTAAAAAAATCTTTATAACTTTTATGTCAAAACCTCTAATTTAAAAAAGTTCATATTAGTAATGTTTTCAAAATTAGAGGTTTCACTCTCAATCCGCTATTCACTAAACATCCAAGTTAGCGGATTTAACCAGTCAAACCTCTAATTTTAGCTTAAACCGCTATTTACCAACAAGGCTTATATTTACCAACAAGGCTTATATCAATTTTAGAAGATTTTCAGTTATATATGTTAATTTGATTATTTGACAAATTTTTTTTAATGAAAATAGAGTGAATCTAATGCAAAAACTCTTTTGTCCTTAACAATTATAAAGGGCTCCGCAAATAATCTAAATCTAAATAATTCACATATGTTTTTAAAGAAAAACATATCCTCATATATAATTTAAATAATTTTTTAGATAAATAAAATTAATACATATACTTAAAAAATTATTTAGATTTAATAATTAATAATAAGATATCTTTTTAATACATATACCTCAAAAATTATTTAGATTATTACATAAATTTTATTAAATATTAAAATTGAACAAATACTATAATACACGGCATTAAAAATGCTAAAAAACTGAAAGGAATCAATTGCCTAATCTGTATTGCAGATGAGAAATTAATGTTAAATAAACAAATGCACTTAAATATTATAAGATTAAAATATTTCATAAAAATAGGTTTTATTGATACTGTCAACTAGTGTCAAGATTGTTCTAGATATATTTTCAAGTAGCTATGAGCTCTGCTGCTCTGGTGCAGATGAATCGAATGACAGACCCATTTATTTAATGATTGGCCAACATGTATCCGTTCATTTATATTTTAATACTGCTTTTTATTTTAAATCACAGTTTTATTTTATATATAATCTTCCTTCTTCTTTTTTATCAAGTAACATAAAGAATAGTGTTCAACATATATATAACGGGCACAAATCACGTGACATAATATGATATCAAGATAGATTTATCAAATCTTTTATACAAATTTAATTCATAAATTTAAAGGAGATGTTTCCGATGAATTATTTTTGATTTATTAAGTTAAATGAAACGAGTATTTTTGTTTATTAAATGAACGAGTTTAAAGAAAAACGTGTTTGGTTAGTTTATACTCACGAATAAATTTGTTTATTAGTTCGATTATAAGCTTGTTTATTTAAGTATGATATTTCCTGAACCCAACAAGCTAGGGATGGATCTAAAGGGTCTGGAGGGGGCGCCCCCATTAAAAATTTGAAATTTCTATATGATTTAGAAAAATTTTAGAGATTTTCTATGTATTTTCTATTGAAAATCTATTTTTGACCCGCTAAAATTTTATAAGTTCAACCTTTTAGAATTTTATAGCTTCGCCCCCAAACATAAAATTCGGCTTCCATCCCTGCAAGGCCAAGGTGTGTACGAATTGTCAAATCATCAAAAATATATATAAACATAAACTATCTTAATTTACTCTAGTTATTATACAATCACATTTTCTATTATATACAAAATTTTTACATTGGTGATTGGTTTGCACATAATTAAAAAATTATCATCATTTTTTAGGGATTAAATAAACTAAGCTTCAACCGAGTAGACATTTATTCATGTTTGTTTATTCATTTTAAAATTTTGTTATATTTGGTTAGTATTCGTTAAGAAATTTAGAATTATATTTATCATTATTTACTTTAAAAATAATGTTATGTTTATATTTGTTCGTTTAATTTTTACGAAAATTAAATAAATATATTTTTAAATATGTTCATGAATATATAATTGAATGTGTTCACGAACAATTGAAAATCTATTCATGAATAATAAATAAACAAACCATAAATAAACATAAATCAAATTATATATAATATTTAATTAAATTAAGCATTTGATTTTATCTTATAATAATATCCATACATCTTTCTTATGTCTATTATGTATACTATTTTGAGGCATGGTGTCGACATCACAACAAGCATCCATATTAAACCCTTCTAGGGTAGGTAGTGGCCACTGACTTGATTGAGGTGAGAGTTGGTGTACACACCATATATGTGATATCGATATATTTTTTTTAATATGTTTGTCTGTTTTATGGTCTAAATTTAGGGTGTGTGACTGTTTCTCTCAACAATGTCGTCTCTAAAGTTTAAATTCGTGTCTTCTATTTAGTAGTGCAATGTACCTTACCAATGCACCTAGCACTTGTTGATTATGTGATATCAATATATTAAACCATCAAAATCAATTTAAAATAATTTAAAACACTTTAAAATAACTGAAAGCTACAGTTACTTATTAAATCATTTTGGGAACATGTTTTTGAGTGGATGGAAACCTTCTATCTTTTTCGGTGCTCTTATTTATGTTCTACATTCAAAATTATGTTTAAGGTTTAAGGTTAAGATTTATGATTAGGGTTTAAAAAATTTAAGGTAGAGTGTATTTTTTAGAGTATAGGGTGTAGGGTTTAAAATTTAGAATATAGAGTTAAGACTTGAAATTTAATTTATTAGTATTTTTTAGTGTTGGGCATATAAATAACACCGAAAAGAGATTTAGGATTTTTATCCTTCGTTGAGTATTGTGACACTGAAATTATCTTTGAAAACTTTTACCAAAAAGATAAAAGTAAAGTTTCAATTATGTCAAAACTGTAAAAAAAAAACCTAAATATATCTCCTTTTGGAATGACAACTTTTAGAAAATTTAATTGAAAATTCTCCTCGAATCAAATACTGGATTTTATTAAAAGAAAAAAGAAATATAGCAAATATAATACATCCAAACAAGAAATTATTACATGAAGAAACAAAAGGGTGATAAAATATAAAAACAAAATTATCACTCCTATCGACTCCTTACTTCAATACGCATAGAAAATTAATATCCAATATCGAAATATTGTTTGTCTCTGTCCAACTAAACACACAAGTATTGACATAACAATGGTGATCGAGAGATGTCAAAATTTTGGATCAACCTCGGAAGGCTCACAACAAAAAGCTGAGATCAAATAGTTCCTTTTAAAAATAATAGGGACAAATTTGTAAATCGTTCTGCCGTCAATTCTGACTACATCAAGACTTCGTAAACCAATATCAAAACACAATATGTCATTAACTTTTATGAATAGGCGAAACGATTTGCAAAAAGAGTAAAATATTTTAGATTATTAGTGAAGGTATGTTACTTGAATGACAAACTGCCATAAAGACAGACGAAAAAATTGTAAGAAAAAAAAATAAAACATGTTAGATTATTAGCGAGAATAAAAGAAGAAAAATAAAACAGAAAACTATCCGACGGCTCTAAGAATTGAATTGTTAGATAGATGATACCTTAACTCCTATCTTAGTTAAAAGAATCTTAAAGTATCAAAGTGGAAAAACTATAATACTATGAGGACCAATTCAGGTAATAAGCCGTTTAGTTTACCCACATGTGGACTAGGGTCTAGGAGTTGGAATACCAAGATTTCTTAGGGCTCAAAAAGTGTACTTTTGCCTTGCAGGGCTACCCTATGATACCCCTCTCATGGGCTGTTATTGGGGTGTTAGAACCTAACTTGACTATGAAATGGGCCTCTTATTCGTACCCATTTAGCCTCATGACTTTATCATACATTCATGCCATGGACTATCAATTCTAGCCCAAAAACCAAAACATGAGATTATTATAAACCGAGTTAATTGCACCCCACGTCATCAAACTATGATCCATTTTTAGATTGATCTTTAAAGATTCAAATGTTTTAAATTCATCTCCAAGGGTCTCATTTAAAATTGGTCCAAAATGTTTGAACGTTCCAATTTCAATCCCAAACTATGACCATTATTTTAAATTGGTCTCTCAAACTTTTGAATATTCAAACTTCATCCTAAAATTGTTGTTTATGTCACATCATATTATAACATAATGGACTATATATCAATGTTTACACGAAAGTTAACAATTTTTATAATGATTTTATTAACATGAGACATGATTAGCATATATTGATAATTTGTGGATGAAATTAGAATATTTAAAAACTCGAGGACCAATTTAGAATGAGATATGGTTTGGGGTGAAATTTAGAAGAGGGTTATAGTTTAAGGATGAAATTATAATCTAAAAATTTGAGGATCAATTTAAAATAAGAGTTATAGTTTAAGAATATGCCGTACAATTAGCTCTTATAAATCATTAATTTTCATTTAGTATTGGTTAATTCTACTTTCAAAATGTATATAATGACTATATACAATTATTTTTTGACAGGAAAATAAACCTCGTTAAAAACTCCCTCTTAACCAAGTTTCTGATAGCATCAAAACTCGATAAACGGAAAATGCTATATACAATTATAATATGCGAAGTTTCCTTAAATTTGAATATCAATCATTCAAACAAAGAACTATGTGTATTTAAGAAACTAAAAGCATAAAACAAGTGGGTTTTTTTTTTTTTTTTTTTGGGGGGGGGGGTATATGGAATGCGAATATAAAAATAATTAGGGAAATATGGTGGATTGGAGATTACTTAAGGAATTACGGTATTTCAGAATAATTTTTTCTTAAAAAATTTAGTTCAGTTATGATTTATAAGTTTGTACGTAATTAGTTAACTGATCTGATCGATTATTTACAATATTTATAATTTTTATACATTAGAATATCATACAATCTAGTGATTTTGATGTTTCTTTAATTCTTTGAAGATTTTTTTGTCATAAAACTAATTATTAGAAAGTGTGAACTTTCATTTTTTTAATTATATATATATATATATTTATACTTTTACTGTAACCGAGTAATTGTTAAATTTGATATTTATAATAATAAAGGTAAAAAAATATTAACTGAATCAAATCAAACTAAACATTTTAATTAATTAGTCAATCAATTTAGCATCAAAAACTGAATAAGTTAAATTTACCGATTAACAAAAATAATTTACCAAGGGTTAACCCAACTCGTTTTGCACACCCCTAAAGTATACACAATAACTACTCTACAAAAAGTTGAGGGCATGGTCCCTCACATTGCATTTTCATATATCTAATCAGAACCGATTTAGAAAAATAAAATTTATAATTTTTTAGATCGATAAAATATTAAATCATACTTGATCTAAAAAATAAAATATCTGATTTTTCAATATAAAATAATAAGTCATTATATCAAATTAGCCTATAGTCAAAAGAATAAGAACCAAAATAACAATTAACCCTAATATAACAAATTGTTTTTTTCTCTAAAATTTCCAAAAAATTAAAAATTATTATTATTTGTATCTGATCCAATTGTTCAATTTTGTCTCAAAAATTTCATGCAAAATATCTAAAAAAATAGATCAAATAACTAAACTTTGACGTAAAATTATCGGATAAACAAATCAAACTCCTTGAACCAGACATTTTTTTTCACAGCCCTACCTTCCATTCCATGGTGAATGTAATTCCGTCCGTGAGATTAGGCTCGACATGCATTGGAAACATCTCTCAAACGACACGTGGACGACAACAAAGCGCCCCCCGCGTTTAGGGGAATCCACCAAAAAAAAAATGAAAGGCATGGGGTACCATAAGGACTCACATCCACCTCATTCTCAATAAAAAAAAACCAAATTCAACGACGGATTATCTGCTTCAAAGACGTCATTCTCTATGTATTTAACTTTAATCATTTGAATTATCTATATATAACTTATTAATCGACTAATTTAAATCTGTATTGTACAAATATTACCATAATTATTTTATTTGAAATGTTAAAATTTTAATTTTTAACATTACTTAAAGTACCTAGTATTTTATTTCAGTAGCTTAAATAATAATTCGCAACTTTAATTTTTTTTGACCAATCATAATTTTATTTGAAATGTTAAATATACTTTTATATTTATGTTAATTTGTGCCGGTTATTTTTTAAGTTAAAATTGACTCTCAATTTCTTTTTCTAGTTAAATTATTGTGTTTTTAATAAAAGTATAACTAAATCATTATTTTTTTCACAATATGGATGTGATAACGGTGAACCACCTTACACAAATTGAAAAATAAATTATCTGTTATAATATTAAAATTAGTCGCATCAACAACAAAATATTCGTCGACTACCATGTAAAATAACATTCTAGCACCGTAAAAAATTAACTATACGATTTTTTTTAAGTTGAAATCACAGTAATTTAACTAAAAATGAAATATCAAGTTAAATTAAATTCTAAAAACTAATAGGAATCAAATTGGTTAAATAAATGAATATTTTTTTAAATATGTTGGTGTGATACAAGAGTAGTATCTGTTCAATTTTTTTGTTTTTTCAAATAAATTCGGGTCCGAAAAGATGATAAACATCTATTTTTGCCACCAGGACACAAGGGGTGAGTTAAAATAAATGAACATTAATTTAGAGCTAAATCTATCATTATTAAAATATATTAATTGGTGTATAAATTATTGTATAAGATTGAGACGGGTATGGGAGTGGCGACAAACAAGCGCTCATTTTTTTGGATATTATTTTTAGATTCGTCCTATATAGTAGTATTTTTTTTAAAAGTTATGTTGATAAATATTTTTAAAATAAAAAACAATACATTATTTGATGATATGTCAACTAACATATGCTTTTTATTGTTGTTTTCATGTTATAAAAGCTGTATTTTGTAGGGGTTTTTTTTTAAATAAAAAAGCTGTACTTTGTAGTTGAGATGTAGCAACCAATACTTTTTTTTTGATAATGACCACTGAATTTTATTAATAACCATGAAAAATATCTCAAATACAAAACATCCAAAATGGAGAATAATGAGATCTAGTACACCAAAATCTCAAACAACCCAAAGATGCAAAGAAAATAAATATTTTCATAGATATTAGCATACCGACAAAATTCAGAAGTCTTCATGAATCTCCTTGTCTCTATCCAAACGAGACGCTTTACGATGTGAAAAAGGAGTGGTGAGCGAACCAAACTATCAGGCAGATTGTTCCGCTACCCAGGTCTGATTACATCGGCAAACGACCATCAACCGAGAAGGGATCTATCTTTCTATGAACACCGACAGAATCAAAATCAGAAACTAGCGTCGCGAAGATCTCTGTAAGAGCACCAAACGAACGCTAAGGTATGCTGAAATCATGCCAAAAACGACAGATGAAACGAACCACAAAAATAACGAAAAAGCGTGCCACAAGGACAGAGAAACGCGTGTCACAAGGACAGAGATTTCTATTAAAAATATAAATAAACAAAAAAATAAAAATATGAAAATAATGAATCCGGTAATCGACAACCAGTATTAAAACCGGTTGCCGATCACCGACTAAGAAATAAAAGTGAAAGAGGCTGCTATCAAATTGAAGGAGATGGCTTCGGGCGGCACTATTAGAGCAACCAATACTTTTAAATTTGAGTTTAGTGGTTTGATTGGTATTTATATACTCACATACATGTGATGGACCTATTTTTGCAAGATGACTTGGAGTATCATGTTGAATCAAAATCAATTTTTGTGTATGTAATTTTTGTAATTGTCTGATGTGAATATAAAATTGTACATTCTCTTTTAATTATGGTATTTTTAATAATAGATGAGTCTATCACGTGCGACGGATACTGACAAACATCACTAATGATGAACATTGATGAACACCATTAAATTAATTAATAAAGATTTAAAATTTCAAGGACCCATCATACAATTAATATTTATTTTTAAAAATTTAATTAAATTATTTTTATATATATTAAAATTTTATTTTTTAATAAGGGTAAATTATATATTTAGTACCTCACTTATTTTTTATTTCTATTGAACCCTCATTATTTAAATATTATTTCAATTTGACCTTATTCTTTATAAAAAATAATTTAACCCTTAACCTCAACCTAAAACTCTAAACTATTAAACATATACCCTTAAACTCTTAAACATATACCATAAACCATATACCCTTAAAAATAATTTTATTTAATAAAATAATTGATATGGATTATAGCCATCAACAAAGTTTTTCACCCCAACCTCATTTCTTTATTAGTTTTTTTCTTAGATTCTTTTAGGGATTTACATACACAAGCGGCTTAATTTTAAGGTTTAAGGATTTCGTTTAGGGTTTAATGTTTAGGAGTTTAAGTGTAGTAGTTTTGAATGTAGGGGTTATTAATAGAATTTAGGGTTTATAGGTTAAAACCTAAATCTCTAACCATATTATCCTAAACCATAAATTCTAACTCTAAATTCCAATCATAAACCCTAAATTCTAAACTCATACGCTAAAACTTTAAATTGAAACCCTAAAATTAAAATTAAGATGCTTATAGACACAAAAACTTTCCACCGCCCATGTATGAGATAACAATTCATATAGAAAAGCCGAAAAAAATACAAGAAGATATCTTTTCCTCTATGAAGCTTAGCAAAACAAAAGGTCACCATCTCATCTGGGAAAGCAGTTAAGCAAAGTGCACCTTTGGGTCTCTAATTACGATCTTAATTTCAAGCCAAATTCTGGTTTTTAGTACTAACAATCTAAGATTTTTAGCAGAAGATATCTGCGGTACATTGAGAAAGACAGTAGGTGGGAATTAAATCGATGATGGTGAAATTATTTTTAAAGATATATGATTTAGGGTATAGGTTTAATAGTTTAAGGTTTTAGGTTGAGGGTTAAGGGTCAAATTATTTTTTTATAAAGAATAGGGTCAAATTGAAATAATATTTAAATAATGAAGGTTCAATAGAAATACAAAAATAAGTGAGGTACTAGATATATAGTTTACCCTTATTAAAAAAATAAAATTTTAATATATATATATAAAATAATTTAATTGAATTTTTAAAAATAATTATTAATTGTATGATGGGTCCTTGAAACTTTAAATTTTTATTAATTATTTTAATGGTGTTCATCGGTGTTCATCATTAGTAGTGTTCGTCGGTGTTCGTCGCACGTTGTAAAATTTTCCTTTAATAATATACACATATTGCGCAAATAAATTGCTCTAATATAAATTATTTAAAAATAACATTATTTTTTTTTGGAACAACTTGATGGGTTCATTGGTGTATGTAATCTTACTTTCCATAGTTTAATTTTGTTTAAGTTTCCTAGTTTGGGTGTGCTACAAACAACATAATATCGTGAATATTTGATTATCAATTAGCAAAAGATGTATACATGATGGATCGAGAGGTGTTGGAGGGGGACAATCGCACCTTTTAAAAAATTTAAACTCTTAAATAGTTTATGTATTTTTTTGTATATTTTCTTTGTATTTTTTTTATCAATGATCTAAATCCGTCTTTAAAATTTCATAATTTTACTAAATTTATAATATAATTCTCTAACAGTTCATACTCCCAATTTAAAATTATACGTCTGTCCATGGATGTACATGTATAGAACTCGATGGAGAATCTAAACCATTACTAGATTATGGAAAAGTCTAAGTCCTATTTCTAAGTTCTAACCAAACTTAATTAGTAAGTCGAGGGTTTAATTATGACCATAAACATAAATACTTTGGAGAAAAGAGATACTTCTACGTAATAAATTGGAGTTAGTTTAGGTTGTTTCAACATACCCATCATTGATGCTTGACTTTTATTTTAGAGTGTTCCATAAGATTCTTCAACTTAAGGAAAATTTTGCCACGTTTGGCGAGCACCGATAAATACTATTAACGACGAGCATTGATGAGCACTATTAATTTAATTTATAAAAATTAAAAATTTAAATAACTCACCGTATAATTATAAATTATTTAAAAGTCAAAAGGTAAATTAATTAAAATATATTATTTTATTTTTAATTTTCTTTTAAACATAGATCAAAATATTTATCTATCCTTAAATTACAAAACCCTAATTTTTGTTCATTTGAAATTTAAGCCGCCACTGTCGTTGCTGCCGCCGCCGCTCATACGCGGTTGTAATGACATCTAATGGTGAACCTTTTATATATACGCAGTTGGAGGCCTCACATGATTAACACCTAACTACATCAGGAGTTTGAAGCCATTGTCCATGGACAATTGGAATATCCCCTCGCTAGAGAAAGTCCATCCGTGAATCTTTTGAAATTGCATTGTTATTGTACTGGATTTTGATTTAAAGTACTGGAATTTTAGAACAATAAAAATGCTACATTTTCAAATCTCAACAGCATACGAGCGGCAGCGGCGGCAACAATGGTGGCGGCGATTTGAATTTTAAATGAACAAAAATTAAAATTGTGTAATTTAGGGGTAGATAAGTATATTAATCTATATTTAAAAGAAAATTAAAAATAAAATAATATATTTTAATTAATTAATTTTTTAATTTTTAAATAATTTATAATTATACTGTGAGTCCTTTAGATTTTTAATCTTTATAAATTGAATTAATAGTGCTCATCGGTGCTCGTCGTTAATTGTGTTCATCAGTACTCGTCGAACGTAAAACAATATTCATTATCAAATTCGTCTTTAAAAAGCTTTAAAAGTAAATATTTTTAATTAACAATATTTTTATTTTAAAAAAAACAAGGATAAAAATTGATTATAAATATAAGAGATTAAAAAATATTTTACGCTTTTTTTATAATAGTCAGGTCAACAAGTAACAATAAAATTAGAAAAAATATTTTATGTACCGACGATAAATGTGTAGTTTTTAGAGTTTAGTGTTACGGTTTTAATGCTTGGGGGTAAGATTTTAAGGTTTAAAAATGAATTTTGTGGTTTAAAATTTATAATCATAGTTAAGATTTAAGTCCCTTAAAAAGGATATATGATAGCTTTCAAAATTGTAAAAGAAGTTTTCACTTCGTTCCATTAAATTTGCCCATTTCATGTTTTTAAATTGTTTTATAAAATTTATCTCATTGCAAAATTCAACAATTTTTACAAATCACATTTTCTTTTTTAACCGTTTTTAGATTCTAAAAAAATTAACTTTTTAAAGAAAAAATTATTATTTTACATCACATATTGTATAAAAAATTCTTAAAATTATGTGATAAGTCAACGTAAAACATAATTTATAAGTAGGATGAGTAAATTTTCAAATATATAGAAGCATGTCTAACATACGGAAGGTTACGGTGCGACTACAATGCGACACCAACTGAAAATGTTATCAAAATTAGAACACGAAACTGAAAATGTTACAATGTTTGATAACTTTTTCGGTTGGTGGTAAGTATCAAAACTTTAACTTCGAGTATCAAAACTTTCATCTCTTCTGATAACATTTTAAGTTTTTATAAGTACGAGCGTGCGAGGACGGCCTGGTGGTTAGAGTACGCTCACCCGCTCCACTCCCTTCCCCTTAGGTACCCGGTTCAAGACCCCTTAGAAACGTTACCTTCACCTAGATTTCCTCCTCCCTTTCTAGGTAGAAGTAGAATAAAACTGTAATAAAAAAAGGTTTTTATAAGTACCAGAAATATTATCAAATAATGTAATATTTTTAATTTCATATTTTAAATTTTATAATATTTTTAATTGGTGTCAAGCGAACGAGCCCAATATATATATACCTCCCCATTTAAACCATAAATGATTGGTGCTGAGTGTGTTGGTGTTCTGAGGACCACCTTATAGTTTCTTCAACCCCATCCCCCACGTGTCCATGCTGTCATCAGCTCTATGGACTATGAGACATTCTTTCCACAAGTTTATGCCACGTTCCCAATTCATTCATTTTTTTTTTGAATAATTCCAAATTCATTCACTTTCAAACAAAATGGCTTTTTAATAGTAACGGGTTGGCTAACTTTTGGTTTTTAATGAACAAAGCAAGTAGGCTAATTTCAAATAATAATAACAATAATAATAATAATAATAATAATAATAAGTTGAACACACAATTTATCTTATGACTCAATTTAAAATAAAATTGATTGGTTGATTGGGTACATTACGTGTGGATTATTTTCTCATCATTTAGCATATTATTGGTTTTAATGGAACTTTTAATAATTTTAAATTAACCTTGCTATTATTGGTTGCACTTCATAATTATTTAATTTCATTTTAATAATAATTGACAAAAATATTGAAACTATGTTTTTCTAGGTATCTAATTTATTTTTTTATTTTAAAAAATAACTATTCAAGTGTTTATTCTATAATCATTTAAGTATTTAAATTATTTTTTTATCATAAAAAATATAAATATCTATTTTTGTTTTAAACATCTATTTTTGATTAAATATAGAGGAATTATATTCACATATTAAGATTTGAACTCATTCAATATGAGACAATATGAGCATTCTAAACTTTGTAACATATCAATGTTTTATTGGCCGATTATTTTATGATAACTATCAAACTTAAAATAGTTTCGATAAAAATAATTTAGATCTCGAAAGTAAAATTATATAGGCCATGTTTGGCAATTAGCTGATAGCTGATTGCATTAGCTGATTTGACTAGGGGGTTGTATTTTCTGATTGCATAAAAATGTTTGTAAAATTAACTGATGTCTGATAGTTGTTTGATTATTTAAAGAAACAAAATGACATATAAGGACATGATTATATACGATACTTATTTGAATAGTTTATTAGTTATCAATATTTTTGTATCTATTAATATTAATTAAATTATGAAAAATAATTTTTAATATAACACTACTAAGCATATTTGAAGATGTATTAATTTATTACTTATATAATTATTTTTAATATAATATAATTAATTAATAAATTTAAATACAAATATAAATGTGCGAGAATAAAAAGAAAAAAAATATTAGTTTACAAATGTCACAATGTAAATACGTGATGTTGAAGAATTAAAATAAAAATAGTTAAATTTAAGTTAATTAAAGATTTTTTATAATTGTTAAGGGAAAAAAGGTCGTTATAACTTTTATGTCAAAACCTCTAATTTTAAAAGGCTTTTATTAGCAGTTTTTTCCACAATTAGAGGTTTCACTCAAATCCGTTCTTTACCAAACATTTAAATTAACGAATTTGACCGGTCAAACTTTTAATTTTAACTCAAACCTTTAATTTTGGCTCAAACCTCTCTTTACCAATTAAGTTCATAAACTACATATTTACTTTATACCATAAGAAATTTTGGATTCAATGATATGTGGGCCCATTGAGGATATTATTAGTACAGTACTAGACATTTTAGGTAAAAAAACAATGTTCTATTAAAAAAGTTAAAAAAAAAACAAAGGCAAGACTAAGGTGCAACGTTCTTATAGTGCGGCTAACATAAATTTTTACTAAAAGAATTTATGTAAGACTAAGTAATGATTTCGATAGAATCAAATTTTTACCAATTAAGTAAATATTTGTGTAAAAATTATCTTAAATAAGTTTTTTGTAACTATATAAATTCTTATATTATAACTTAAATTCTTACTCAAATAATAAAATTTGTGTAAATTTTACCATTTAAATAAAAGTTTATATAGAAATATGTCTCATTTAACTACACCCTAAAAGCCTCACCTAAAACTACCCAACAAACAACGTCCCACTGCGAATGCAATCTTTGAATGAACTAAAAGAAATAAAAATATTTATGTAATTAAGATGGATTTAAAGTTAAAAAAAGAATTTTACAATTTGGGAACCGACTTTTGAATTAGACAGTTTTTTTTTTTTGAAAGTTGTTTGTTTATTCGATTAGGAATAAGACGCTATACGAGCCTCATTAAAAAACCTCCCTAACCTAGGATGGAGGAAAAAGAGCGCATCGTATAGCTGTCGATTACAACACATTGGCACCACCACAATACGTGGTACAAACACATGATTCCATTTCCTTTTACAATACAGACTAAACCTGCAAGTCCTGACCATAATTGCAACACACAAACTGGCACTAACGCACTTTGCCGCATCGACTTGAACTGATTCAAATCACTCAGGTCATACCTTCAACAAAACTACCTCTCGTCACGACTTATTTGGTTGGCATCTCCGAGCTAAATTAGACACAAGTCAGCAAACACAGCCCACTTTAGCCTTGTATCTATCACGATCTGAGCTTAGCTTTGCTTCTTAAAGAAACGCTAGGCCTCTCCTTATACATGGTTTCAAACAAGGTTAACCGACAGTAATAAGTACTATCCTGCACTCCCTGCTTGACTAATCTTTCATTCCCTTCGCTGCTTCAACTCATTGCAAATCCAAATTTGTTCGATTGATCTATGAATGGTCGATGCTGCTAAGTTATGGGCCACGCAGTTTGTTTCCCTGTAATTAAACAGAATATTGAAACCATTACTTGAACACAAAGCATTACATTCTTGTACTATACTACGAAAGGATATTGGTGCCGTTGTTGTATTCTCAATCCACTTTGCTGCAAGAGCACTGTCAGTCTCGATCGTAAGTTTGCGATATCCACACGGGCCTAAATCAATGAACAACTCTGCTGCTCTTCGTATTGCAAGGATTTCAGCAGATGTAGGCTCAGACACGCCCACAGGGCTCTCAAAACGAACCAAATGCTTGCCAGCATGGTCCCTCAACACCCCTCCTAGACCCGCTTTCCCGACGTTGTTTTTAACCGCCGCATCAACGTTGAATTTGACTTCACCCACCATCGGTGGCACCCAGTTGGAATTTCTTGGTTTGACAGTAGAACTGTCTTGAATTTTGGTTGAATATGGCTGCCTAACAAATTCAGACACAGACGGAATTGAGCTTGGCCATTTACCTTTACACCAGTAGCCAACTCGGAGCAGCACCATATCAAACAACCTATCTTCACTGGGGATCCTCGACTTGAACACCTTTTCGTTTCTGCACAGCCATAGGGACCATAATATGCCAAAGAACCCCATACACCAAACTGGTTTGGCCTTTTCTTTGATCGGAGCTTGTACCCATTCTATTAGGAGATCTTCAATACTATTCGGAAAACAGCAATCCACCTGCCACATGTTTGACCATCTGGCCCAGATTCGCCACGATAGATTACAATGTAGCAAAACATGGTTCACATCCTCAAGTTCCACTTCACAGAACGCACATTTCGCCTCTGATGGGGCAACAATCCCACGCTTCAGCAGGCCCACTCGCGTCGGAATTCTATCTTGAATGGCTCTCCACACAAATGTTTCTACCTTAGGGGGGCCAAATTCGCCCAAATTAACTTCCAAGAAGGGTGTTCAAACTCCCCTCCTGCTTGTGCCGCAATGCAGTAATCTTTCGCTGAATAGTGCCCTGATGAGGACCCCACCCAACGAATGGTATCGCAGTGGATGAAAGTCTGGATAGCCTTATTAATAACCTACAAAAACTCTTCCCATATACTGATTTCCCATTGAAAGAAATTTCTTCTGAGATCAATATTCCAAGTCCATACACTGTCGACGTCCTTACCGAACTCCTGTACCTTCCCTACTTTCTTCTGAGCCACTGCGAAAATACGAGGGAACGCAACTTTTAACGGAGTTGGGCCTGCCCAAACATCGTCTCAAAACTCGATGGCCATACCATTACCGAACACGCATCTAACATTTTTTGTGTACAAGTCCTCCTGGTTTGATAGGGGGCTGTTATCGCCTTCCATACCCAAGAAAAATTGCGTCTCGTGTGGATATCGGAGATGAGCGATTGCGATTGGAAATCATATTTATTCTCAAGCAGCTTCCTCCAATATCCATTACTATCTGTTCTGAATCGCCACAACCATTTGTTAAGCATTGCACGGTTCTTTAGTCTAATATCAACCAACCCGAGTCCACCTTTCGATTTCAGTTGGCATAAAATATCCCATTTAATCCAGTGTATCGCACGTTTGTCAACTTGCCCCCAAATAAATCCAGAAATTAATCTGTTGATTCTGGCAGCAACCCCCGCTGGCATCTCGAAAATGGAAAGGTAGTACATAGGTAGGTTGATTAACACTGATTTGACCATTGTTATTCGACCCGCAAAGGACAATGAGTTGCTCTTCCAGGTCTGCAGCCTAGCTTGAACCTTCTCCTCTATTGGTTTCCATATTTCGGCCATGTTACGAGGGTAACCCAACGGGAGGCCAAGATACGTTGTAGGGAGTTTATCGTAGCCACATCTTATAGCCGTCGCCCAATCAGACACTGTCTCTTCCCTTATATTAACACCATAGAGTTTTGTTTTCCTCATGTTTAACTTCAATCCAGATGCTAGTTCGAAAATTCTGAGAATTCGCTTGGTGTTATGGATGTACTCAGCTTTTGCTTCAAGGAACACTATCAGGTCATCGGCAAACTGGATGTGTGAGAATCTCGAGTCTTGCCTTCCTACTTGAACACCTTTGATCAATCCAACAGATTCGGCCTTTACCAATAGACTACTCAGGGCTTCGCCTATGATATTAAATAAATATGGAGACAAGGGACAGCCTTGTCTCAGTCCTTTCCTGATGCGAAACGGTTTGGAGGGTAGCCCATTAATCAAAATTGAAATTTTTGCGATTGACAAGCACATCAACATCCACGAACGCCATCTTTGTCCAAACCCCATCTTCATTAGAATCATATCAAGAAACTTCCAATCCATGGAATCGTAGGCCTTCTTAAAATCAGCTTTGAACACCACAGCTTCCTTCTTCGACCTCTTTTGATCGTCAATAATTTCATTAGCGATCAAAGAGCAATCGGCGATTTGCTTTCCTGGAATGAAAGCGAACTGTCTTTCTCCTACTACTTCCTCTATGTATCCGACCAATCTTCTCACAAGTACTTTTGCGACTATCTTATATATGCTGCCAACTAATGAAATCGGCCTGAAGTCATCTAGACCTTTAGGACCGCTCTTTTTCGGAATTATACCCTTAATTTTCAAGCATATATTTTTTGTTTTTTTTACAAAAAGTAGAAAATGCTTAAATATTTATAAAAAAAACACATTTGTACTACTAGCAGGTTGAGGTAGCTTTGAGTCTCAGCTAATAATATTTGATTCTATAATTAATGTATGTTTTATTTGTGCCGATTTGTAATTCAACTTATGTCTTATTGGGAAGTAATTTACCCATTTTTAGAAAATAATCTAAATAGTATACTTTGCAAATTAATTCTAACTATGATCTAAACATACGTTATGATTAAAGTGTTTAAATTAAAAAAAAAGTGATGCATGTCCACGAGATTCACCGTTGTTTCAAAACTGATTTAAACTTTATTTTTGTCAACGCGCCTTCCACGCGCCCCTAAAACTTCTTTCGCCCGGAATCCCCGAGCCTCAATCGGAGGAGTGCAGCCTGGCACTGGAAGTAGTAAACGGTTTCGTCTCAGTGTGGCTCCGCCCCTCAGACGGCTGTCGTGCTCTGGTGGTGAAGGTTCCGTCCCCGGAGGTGGTTTGCTCGTGGCGTTTTTCTCGGCTACGGAGAAGATTGCAGTGGGGTTTGCAGTGGAAGTGATCGCTCTTCTCCGGCAGGGCACTACATTTTGAATCCGGAGGAGTCTACAGCGAGAGCGTCCGCTTCTCCGACAGGGCACTGTAAGCACCCTGTTACCCTATTCCTCGGCCGGTCAGTCCCGTGTCACCCCGCTCTCTGGTGGCTGATCCCCGTTCTCCCCCTCCATTTTGCCCCGCTTTCTGGTGGACTGAACCCTTCTTCCCCATATCCGCCCCGCCCTCTTGTGGACTTCCACGTTCTTGTGATTGTGGTATTGATGTTGATTGCCCATGGTTGCTGTCGTTTTGCTGAATTTTTCATGAATAAATATGTTGTATTGTGTTCTCTTTGATAATTATAATTGGAATTCTGATCCTCTGTGCTATCGTTGACTGTTTTTGTGACGCCAGCAATGGTCCGCGGCTATATATCGCTTAACGCTCAAGGGCCTGAGAAGTACTTCTGTCTCTGTTTCCCGGAGGAAATCTTTGTCGTCTCTGTGCTTCTGTGAGGTGAAAGGTTCTGCTGAATCTAAACCACGACTTTGTTTCTGCTGTTCCGAAAGGAACTCCAAAGAATTGTTAGGCTTTGCCGTGTCTGGTGGCTTTGAAGAGCGGAGGTGCTGATTTTAAGTTTGAAAGAATAATGTCAATTCTTGCGTGAAATATCCGAGGAATAGGAAACCGAAAATCCGTGAGAGCTCTTCAAAATACTATCTTCAAGATCAAGCCGACAATTATCTTCCTCATCGAAACAAAACAGAAAAAAAAAGATATTTGGAGAAAATAAAAATGAAAATGAAAATGGATTCTTCCTTCTATGTAGAACCACAAGGCCTTGCTGGAGGACTTGCTTTGTGGTGGAAGTCGGAAGCAGATGTCACTATTCTGGGATATGATCAAAACTTCATCGACATGAAGATTAGAACTCAGGAAGGGGACTCGTGGTACAATACCTTTATATATGGCCCTCCCAATAAAACAAACCGTCAAGAGTTTTGGAAGAATCTATCGGAGTGCAGGAAGAATTTACAGGATAAATGGGTGATTATTGGAGACTCAAATACTGTTGCGTGCCAGGAAGATAAAGAATGAGAGAATCCGGTTAATCCCTCGGAAACAAAATGGTATACTGATTTCATCGATTCTTCAGGCATGATTGAGGTTCCTATTAAGGGAGGCAAGTTCTCTTGGTACAACCAAAGAGGGGGAGACCATGCTATACTTGAGAAGCTGGATAGAATTCTATGCTCCCCAGAATGGAGCTTAGCCTTTCCTAAAGCCATGGGAATGATGGAAATTACCACTGCATCTGACCATACTCCTATAGTCCTCCTAACTAAAGGGCTAGCTAGGAAATACAAGAGAGACTTCAGATTCGAAACCAAATGGCTTCTGGAGAAAGATTGCTCCCAGACAGTGGAAAGAGGCTGGAATGTCGCTCTCGGAGAAAGAGTGAGATCAAGATTTCGAAGGAAGATCCATAGCACACAAAAGACCCTGCTGAAGTGGAACAAAGAAAAGATGAAGAAGAGAAATGAGAGAAGGAATTCTTTGATGGATAGCTTATCGAAACTCCAAGGAAGAAAGTTATCGGAAAGGGAGCTGGAAGATTATAAAAGGATAAAGGACGAGCTCGATACGGAATGGGAAAGCGAAGAAAGATATTGGCATCAAAGATCTAGGGTGAACTGGCTAAAGTGGGGAGACAAAAATACTAGATTCTTTCATGCTACAACCATCCAACATCGAAGAGCTAACTCAATTATCAAAATCAAGCATGAGAATGGGTCCTGGCTTGAGGAGCCGGAAAAGATAGCCACTTATTTACTCCAGCACTTCCAGCAGGTGTTCAGGAAAGACCACTCCATTGACACGGACCGGCTTAAAGACATCATTCCAAGGGTTGTTACAACCGAAATGAATACAACTCTGTGTAAGCAGGTTGATGAGGAAGAAATTAAAAAGGCAGTGTTTGATATGGGAGCAACGAAAGCTCCGGGACCAGATGGTTTTCCCGGTTGCTTTTACCAATCTTTCTGGAACACTGTTAAGGACGACCTTATTGGAATGATCACAGCCTTTTTCAAAGAGGGGGAGCTTGATCCTAAAATCAACAAAACCAACATGGTGCTTATTCCAAAAAAGGCAAACCCTACGGAAGTCTCCCAGCTGAGACCGATCAGCCTGTGTAACTTCTCAGTAAAAGTTATCACCAAAATCCTCGCAACCAGACTAAAGGTCTTCCTTCCGGACATTATTTCGCAGTACTAGGCTGCGTTCGTGAAAGGCAGAGCAATTCAGGACAATATCATATTGGCAAACGAAGCCTTCCATGCAATAAAGAGAACTAGAAAAGGAGGGAAAGGACTTATGGCTCTCAAGATTGATTTGGAAAAAGCCTATGATAAAGTGGACTGGAAACTTCTTCAGCTTGTCATGAAGGATATGGGGTTTGATGAGTGGTGGATCAGCAGAGTGATGAAATGTGTTTCCTCTGTGTCTTTCTCTCTGGTGGTAAATGGAGAACGAAAAGGAGAATTTCTTGCTGAGAGAGGCCTACGGCAGGGCGACCCACTCTCCCCTTTCCTCTTCACACTCATTTCAAGTACCTTCTCCTGGTTTATTGAAAGAGGAATTGAAACGGGTCTCTTCACAGGTTTGAGAATTAAAAGAAGATGCCCCACTTTGAGCCACCTGTTATTTGCGGATGACTGTCTTGTTTTCATAGAGGCTTCTGAAAAAAACTGTAGAGGGCTTCAGCAGATTCTCCAACTCTTTCAATCCTCCACAGGTCAAACTGTCAGCCACATGAAATCTTCCGTTTTCTTCTCTCCGAATGTCAGCAATAGTCTTAAATTCCATCTCCAAAATATTCTGGGTTTCAAGACAATGGAGGAGGATTCAAAATACCTTGGGCTGCCTTCATTCTGGGGACGAAGCAAAAGAGAAGCGTTGGCCTTTATTCGCGATCGAGTCCTAAACAGACTTAGAGGTTGGAAGACCAAATTTTTGTCCAGTGCTGGGAAAGAGATACTCATCAAAGCAGTTGCTCAGGCTATTCCCACGTACGTGATGCAGTGCTTCCTTCTTCCGGTTACTTTTTGTGATGAGATCAGTTCCATTGTTGCCAAATTTTGGTGGAACAACTGTGCAGAGAAGGAGAGGAGCATCCACTGGATAAATTGGAAGGATCTTTGTAAGCCTAAAGAACAAGGGGGAATGGGATTCAGGAACCTTAGATTGTTCAACAAAGCTCTCGTTTCCAAAATTACCTGGAAGGTGATCAGGAACCTAGAATCCCTACTTTCTCAAGTCCTCCGAGGAATTTATTTCCCAAACGGTAACATCTTCGAGGCCCCGAAGTGCTCCAATCCATCGTGGGCCTAGTCCGGAATCAGAGAAGGAATTAAAATCATCAAAAAGGGTTCTCTTTGGAGGGTCGGGAATGGAAAAAGCATCTCAACCTGGTTTGACAATTGGATTCCGAAGGTCAAGGGTTTTAGACTTACCTCTTCACCGCCGGAGGGCTTCCCCGCACCGTCCGTCTACTCCCTCATCAGGCCCGATTGGACATGGAATGAAGCAAAAATTCAAGAACTGTGCTCCCCAACAGAAACAAAGGCGATTCTATCCATTCCGATTGGAGGACCAAATGTTCAAGATGTTCTCATATGGGCTGGTAACAAAAACGGCGAATATTCTGCCAAGTCGGGATATCGTTTTATGGAGGAAGAGGCTCGGGAGACAAACCAACCCTCATCCAGTGAAGAAACCCTAAATAAGAAAGAACTTTGGAACTCAGTTTGGAAGATACAGGTCCCTTCCAAGATTCGAGCTTTCTTGTGGAGACTATGTCATGATATTGTCCCTACTAAGAGTTCATTGAGAACCCGTTTTCATGGGAATCTCAAGGACCAGGACAATTGCCCTCACTGCTATCAACCTCAGGAGTCGGCAGAGCATATTCTTTTCTTCTGCCCGTTTGCTCAAGCTACCTGGAGAGCTTCGGCTTTTAATTACTCCCCTGCTGCATTGGGCTTTCCAGGATTCCCAAAGTGGTGGTACCAACTTAGCCAAGATCGAAATCTGGGGATGACAAAGGTAGGTCTCGCTCATATTGCTTTCATTCTTTGGAATTTATGGAAAGCAAGGAACGCACTTGTTTTTGAAGGGAGAAAGGAGTCCCCATGGGATGTTTGGCTAAGAGCAGATCGTGGCTTTATGGAATTCCAACAAGCAAACAAACTTGACTCCTCTGAGAAATTGAATGAAGCCCCGAGAAATGCAAAGTGGATACCTCCCCCTTCAGGAGTTATAAAAATTAATTGTGATGCCGCTTTTGACCAAGACTCAGGGAAAGCTTCGGTCGCAGCTGTTTTCCGGGATAACTCAAGCTCTTTTGTCCATGGAGTCTCAGCTCCTTGTTGGGCGTCATCTGCTGCTGCTGAAGCCTTTGCTATCAAACTGGGACTCACGACAGCGAGTCACCTCGCCTTCTCAAAGGTTATCATTGAAACAGACAATAAAGCTGTTTTCAATCGCCTGAGTTCAGGGAGTTTTTCGGATTGGGTCACCTCTGCCATCGTAGAATGTGTCAAGATGTTGTCAAAGGAGTTTGAGTCCTGTTGTTTTTCCTTTATGAGTCGATCTTGTAATCAGCTTGCTGACTGGCTTGCCAAATTTGCTAAAACTGAACAGGACCAAGTATGTTGGAATCCTGCAGTCCTCCCGTCACATTTATTGTACTCTTAAGTTTCTTATCTATGCAAGTTTTTATCGATAAAAAAAAAGAGATTCACTGTTGTTTCTCTTGTTCGTTTTACCCTAATTTTTTCCCCTCTAACCATTAGCGTCCCAGCTTCTTGATTCCTTTGATTCTTTAGCCGGTAGTCGATAACTAATTTTGTATTGGCTGTCTACCATTGAGTTCATTATTTTATTGATTTTTTTCTTTATGTTTTTAATAAAAATCTTTGGCCTTGTTTGGTAAAAAGTGGTTTGGTCAAAAATTAGAGGTTTGAGGTATAATTAGAGGTTTGACTAGTCAAATCCGCTAATATTGATGTTTGGTAAATAGCGGATTGAAAAAGCGGATTGAGATGAAAAAGCTAATTTTGCAAAAGCTCCTAATATGAGTTTTTGAGATTAGAGGTTTGAGATTAGAGTTGTAATGACTATTTTACCCTTAACAATTACAAAAAATCTCCAAATAACCTAAATTAAATAATAATATTTTTTTAATATAAATAATAACATATTAAATATTGGACTTATTTGTTGTTACTACTAATTTATATGGTGACAATTGTAAGTTAATTCTATTTTTTATTATCATGTATTTATATGTGCATATAAAAAATTTAATAATTATATAAATAATAAATTAATATATAAATCTTTCAAATATGTTTAGGAAATTTATATTAAAAAATAATTTTTACAAATGTAATTAATATTTATTAGATACAAAATATTAATAACTGATAAATTATTCAAACAAGTATTAAATATAATCATGTCCTTATATGTCATTTTGCTTGTTTAAATAATCAAACAACTATCAATTAATTTTATCAAACACTTTTATACAATCAGCTAATATAATCCGCTAGTCAAATCAGCTAATGCAATCAGCTATCAGCTAATGTAATCCGCTATCAGCTATCAGTTATCCGCTAATTGCCAAACAGGACCTTTGCCTTTGTGGCACATGTTCCCTCTGCCTTTATGTCACGCTTTTTCTTTATTTTTTGTGATTCGTTTTATTTGTTATTTTGACATGATTTCAGCATACCTTAGCGGTCATTTGGTGCTCTTACAGAGATCTTCACGACGCTAATTTTTATTTTGATTCTGTCGGTGGTCATAGAAAGATAGATCCCTACTCGATTGATGGTTGTTTGCCGATGTAATCAGACCTAGGTAGCGGAGCAATCTGCCTGATAGTTTGGTTTTCTCACCACTCCTTTTCACCCTGTAAAGCGTCTCACTTGGTTAGAGACAATGAGATTCATTAAGGCTTCTAAATTTTAACGGTATGATATCTCTATGGAAGTATTTACTTTTCTTTGCACCTTTGAATTTTTGTATGAGATTATGGTGGAGTTGTCCCCATTATTTTTCCTTCTAGATGTGTAGATGCATTGTATTTGTAATATCTTCTATGATTTTTAATAAAAATTCAGTGGTCATTTGTCAAAAAAAAAAATGATGCATTGACAACATTCTATAGAGCAAGTAGTTAAAAGCTTTTAGTTTACACATTCCTCTTTCCTTAGGTTGTGGGTTCTTAAATAAAAAAAATTCAAAAAAATAATACATTAACTATATTCCATATTTAAAGGGCATCTTAAAAAATATAACATAATATAATATATAAACTATCTAAATCTCTCGCCATAAATTTGTCACTTATTGATTGTTTTGTGAATTTTTTTAACTTTGACTTTTTATTACTTTAAATTTATTATTGATAAAAAACTAAAATATTTTAACTAATTTTCAAATAATTATGATCATTGTTTAAAATTTGGACTTTTTATAAATAAATAAGTTTTTATATTTTTAAGATAAACGTTAGTATTTGATCCTATATAAGACAACATAAATATCTTTAATCAATCAATTAATTAATAAATCTTTTAAAATTTTAACTTTTAACAAGTTAATGACTTAATGCTTGAATAAATTGAGTGAAAAATACCAAACGGGGGACTATGTATTTTCAATTATAGTATGTAATCAAAAAATTATCTTGTAAATTAATGCTGCGATTCCGTTTTCTATCTATACACCATCGTCAACAAAAGCGTAACAAGATTTAAGAATTTAGTAAATACTTTTAGTTCTATTAATTTTCTTATATATCTTACAAATACATACACATTAATTAAATTTATTAAAAGCAATCCCTCAAAAATGAAATTACTTGCCACCTAATACATGTCATTTGCTATAATTTAAGGATAATTGTGGCAATAAAACTTTTTTTTCAACGTCGGTGGTATTGGATTCAAATTACAATAAGTTGTTCTTTTTCTATATCCAATCTCATTATAATAAAAATTAAATTAAAATTTCAAAAAAAAAGTTAACTTCAAGTGTCGATTGGTAAAAAAAATAGTTTAATGTTAAGTTGTCAAATTCATGAACCAATTTGCTAAAAAAATTAAGAGTCAAATTAAACAAAAAAATAATTTTGGGACCAATTTATATATAAGTCATGTTTGGTAAACAATCTTTTGAGCTAAAATTAGGGGTTTAAAATATTTTTAGAGATTTGACCAGTCAAATTGTTAATTTGGATGTTTGACAAATATATGATTATAATAAAGGATTGAGGTGAAACCTCTCATTTTGAAAAACTCCTAAAAGGAATCTTTTGAGTTAAAAGTTTGAATAAAAGACTTGTAAAGACTATTTTGTCATTGATAATTATAAAAAATTTCTTTAAATAACATAAATTTGATTAACTAATAAAATTTTAAAAATAATTTTATAAATAAATAAGAAATTAATATATAAATTTAATAAATACATATAAATTTAATAATTAATAAAATTATATTCAAAATATAATTTTATAGATAAAAATTAATATATACATCTAAATTTAATAATTATTAAAACTATATTAAAAATATAATTTCACAAATAAAATATTAACATGTATATCCTCATATATGTTCAGTAATGATATTAAAAAATTAATTTTCATAATCTAATTAATATTAATAGATACGGAATATTAATAACTAATAAACTATTCAAACAAATATCAAATATAAACATGTCTTTATATGTCATTTTGCTTGTTCAAATAATCAAACAAGTATCAGTTAATTTTACCAAACATTTTTATACATTCAGCTAATATAACCTACTAGTCAAATCAGCTAATACAATCAATTATCCACTATAAACTAATGTAATCCGCTATCTGCTAATTGCTAAACATGACATAACCTTTAACTTTATATTTATTTAATATTTCTAAAAAAATCAGCTTCTAATGTTTTTCCTTTTTGTGTTTTGTGTAATGACGTGGTGGAATCATGGCCTTGGATTGAAACCAATGGTCCTTTCAAATAAAAACAGAAGGGTGAGATGGCCCGAAACTCATTAGGCGACGTGTTTCGAAAGCACAAACAGCTTTCCTACAACTTTTTTTTAAAAAAAAAGAAAAGAAAAGAAAAAGAGAACAGAAAGTGGGAGTAGTAATTTGACAAGTTTGAACTTGTCGTTGCTGGTTCTATGGTTTCCCTCACTCACCCCAAATTCAACTGAAAAAAATATAGTAAAAAACAGTGTTCTCATTGTCGGATTTTCTCTTTTCTGATAATAATAATAATAATAATAATAAAGCGTCCCTGATTTTGATTTTGAATTTTTTTACTTTTTTGCTGCTGGGGAAGAATCAGATGGCGAAGACGGGGTTGTTGAGTTCTGATCCGACGCTTAGAGCGAGAGCGGTGGAATTGAAGAAAGAGCTGCAAAGGCTGGTCAGGACCATCGTCGACGATGAGGATTACACCGTCCACTCCGTCGATCTAGCTAAAGATACTCTGTGTGCTTTGAGGCAACTTAAGCTCAATAAACAATCCACGGCGGCCACCGCCACCACTACGACGTCGTCCTTCAAGCTACATGAAGCCGTGTCGTGTCCCGACGAGTTTAAATGTCCTCTTTCTAAAGAGCTTATGAGAGATCCTGTCATTTTAGCTTCCGGCCAGGTAATCAGCTCCGTTTCTTTTCATTTATGAATTTTTCTAATTTGTTAATTGAAAATTGAAAGGAATTGAATGTTAGATAATTGAGTTGAGATTTATTTGTATATTTGTTTCTCGTCAATTTATATCAGTTAAATTGAATTTCTTTTTATGCATATATGTTTCAAGTAGAAATTTATCATCATTTAAGAGTGATTCTGTTGTAATTAATTGAAATTTATCATCATTTAAGAGTGATTCTGTTGTAATTGAAGATTACAACTCTTTTAAGGAATGTGATTTGTATTGTTTTTACTTAATTCTCTTTGTATTTTAATTGAAAACTGTGTTGTTTTTCAGTATTGTGGATGTTGTTGGCTTGTTGCTTCATTATTCTGTGTTATAGATTCGAATGATTTGGAAAAATAAATTAAAATTGCATCATTTTGAATGTTATGTAATGAATAAATTGCAAAATCTTTTAAGATGATTGTTTTTAATAGTTTTCTTTTAATTTGATGTCCATGGATTTGAGTTCCCCCGTTAGACCGGTTGTTCTAGTTTGCGTTAAGCTTCGACTAATTCTCTTGCTTTGTGCATCTTGATTCCTGATTTGGTGTCATTTTTTCTATGTGCAGACATACGACAGACCCTTTATACAGAAATGGCTGAATGCGGGCAACAGGACTTGCCCTCGGACACAACAGGTTCTTTCACACACGCTTCTCACCCCGAATTATCTTATTTTGGATATGATATCGCAGTGGTGCAAGAGTCAGGGGATAGAGCTGCCAAACCCTGTTATGAATGGTAAAGGGGAGGGGATAACGGTAGCGGAACGTGATCATTTCTTTTCTTTGCTCGAGAAGTTGACTGCTGCCCTTCCTGAACAGAAGAAAGCAGCAAAGGAGCTTCGGATGTTGACGAAAAAGATGCCTTCATTCCGGGCTCTTTTTGGTGAATCCGTCGATGCCATTCCTCAATTGCTCACCCCAATCACCGGCAGCGAATCTCAAGGTGTTCACCCTGACCTCCAGGAAGATGTGATCACAACACTCCTGAATCTTTCGATCCATGACAGCAATAAGAAGCTTGTTGCCGAAACTCCAGCTGTTATTCCTCTTCTTATGGAAGCACTGAGATCCGAAACTATTGAAATAAGGAGCAATGCAGCTGCGGCGCTTTTCACTCTATCTGCTCTTGATTCTAACAAGGCACTTATTGGTAAATCAGGTGCCTTGAAACCTCTGATTGACCTTCTCGACGAAGGTCATCCATTAGCTATGAAAGATGTTGCTTCTGCGATATTTAACCTATGCATTATTCACGAGAATAAGGCAAGAGCCGTGAGGGATGGTGCGGTAAGTGTCATTTTAAAAAAGATTATGGACGGTGTTCTTGTTGATGAGTTATTGGCTATCCTTGCAATGCTTTCAACCCATCAAAGGGCTATCGAGGAAATCGGGGAGCTTGGGGGTGTCCCATTCTTGCTTCGGATTATCAGGGAGAGCACTTGCGAACGCAGCAAGGAAAATTGCATTGCAATTCTCCACACCGTATGTCTTAACGATCGAACCAAGTGGAAGGCGTTAAAGGAAGAAGAGAGTACCCATGGAACAATATCAAAACTTGCTCAAGATGGAACTTCTAGAGCCAAAAGAAAAGCTAGTGGCATTCTCGAGAGACTGAGGCGGGCTGTTAATATTACTCATACTGCATGAAGACATTACTCGATGCATAACTACCGAATGCATCATTTGTAGATTCTGTCTCCTACACCCAGTGAGTGATCAGGGTGGCTTATCATCGCTCCGGTTTTGTAAATTCTTGTGCCTCATCAGAGTTTTTAATCTCAGTTTTTCGAGTTAGCTGCTGTTAATAAACACTTTGGAAGCCTATGTTTATAAGATTTCTCTTTTGTTTTGGTCCAATACTGCCGGCATTTTGGCGTTTACAGGTAACGGAATCTTGGCTCGGGTATGTATTCAGATTTCAGTGGTACTGGTGCATCAGTTTCTTTTGTTTCGAATCGAACCAATAGTTCATGCACAGTATCACAATGCCCTTTTTTAGCAGCAACTTTGAATTTTACTTGCCATATGCATAACTTTATTCCATTGCATCTCACTTAGAATATTTGTAGCAATAGCAAAAGCTTTTTATCACACCATGGATGATTCATAATGAATCCAAGAGGCTAAGAAAGTGTCGATATTTCTGGTGTTGTGGTCCATCCAATTTGCTGCCTGCCCCATTCCTCGGTTCATCCCGATCCCAAAAGTCTTCATTATAACAGTTTACTTCTTGAAAAGTTGTTGAAGTATCGTATCTCCATGTATTATGCTCGGATACTACTTTAAAATAATAATGGAGTCAAGGGCAAACATAGGTTTACCCAGGGACGGTTCAAGAATTTAAAGGACTCTGTGTAATTTATTAAAATAAATTTTTGTAATCTTACTTCTTTTTTCAGTGACCCTGTGTGGCCGTACTTATTAAACATGTAAAAGAATCACCCCCTACCCTTCAAAGGAGGAGCTTATTTTCTTCTTCTCCTACTCATCTTAAAGCTAAGATTAGCAAATATTACTAGTATCCTTTAAACTCCATTATGGAAGTGACTTATTTATACCCATACTGTACACGTGTGGTTTTTTACCAAACCCTAGTCAGAATTGACGTGTGATTTGTGGGCATAATTTACCATTCTAAATAACAACTGCGTACCAAACATTCCACTACCGCATTTCATTGCGTTGCTTGCTTTGAAAAGCGTTTGGTTTTGCAGCCTGAGATTTGGGTGCCCCAGGCTTCCATGTTCACGGCTTTGCCTAATTCGTTAATGTCACCAAATTTCAACGCGAAAGGTCTTGGTGTTTAATATGACAACCGAACTTTAATTAATTATGATTCCAAAATAATACATATAATATTTTAAATAGGATCAGTCCACTATATTTAATACATATTACATATTTGTTTATGCTATAAAAACAGCCTCCAGAAAAACCCAACAAGTGTCTCAATAAAAAAACGAAAGATGTTTATCTTAAAAGACACGAGTTTAAATTGCTTTGTTTATAAGATGTATGCGCATTATCAAAGGGTTAATATGTATGAACAGATACTACCTTCTAATCATTTTTAGACTATTAAAAGAAACAGCATCCAAAAATTATCCACCTTTTTAATTTTATCGATTTAGTCTTCAAATTAATCTCATCCTTTGATTGTCATTGACTGACATAGCCGTTAAATTTTGTGCACGTTATAACCATACCAATGTAAGAATATTATACTCCTTTCTAGTTCCATGGAACCCTTGGATGAATTAGTTTTGATAAATATGTACAAGCTTAATTCTTATGACAATAACTGTACAATTTCAAAGGATTGCAGGTCCTCCACATGCACCCGGGGTCAATTGCATGGCATTCTACATACAAATAGCTTAAACCAAACATCAACGATTCATACCAGAAACAGACATGCAGACTCTGACCAATTCACTTTGTGCTGCTAAATCACAGGCATTCCCGGCAAAATCGTCACAATATTTCACGATTTAGTCCGCTTTGTAAGCCCAACCGTGTGTATCTAAATATGCTTGGACTGCTTCCTTTATTGCCAAGTTCGGTACAAGCTGGGATTGATCGAGCGGCTCCCGTGTGATTGGATCAAATTTACCAACCTGATTTCCAGCAAGAAAATTATTAAGTTTAGCATGAAAAGGAAGAGAAAAGATATCTAAACAACAGCCCATATTCCCAAAGCAAGTTACCTTCTGAAGATGGTCAAGGATCACTGCTCTCTCATACGTAGCTCCACTTGGAGTAATAACAGGATCACGGAAAATATCAAGTGTGATTTTACAACACAAGTAATCCGGCACCTGAAATTTTCCATCATGACTCCAAAAGAATACAAAATGGCATGTATATATAACAAAAAAACGTATTCTTACCTCGCCGGGGATGTCATCTTCACCAGCTTTCCTAAAAACTTGTCTCAGAGCATCCAGTTGTTTCGTATGAGAAATACTAGCGTCATCCAAGAAACCTTCTGGTTGAGAATCATCAAGGAAATGTTTCTCTCTAAGAGCAGTTTCACAAGCCTCCCTGCAAAACAGAGGAAATAATAGCATGAAGCAGAAATAAACGTAATGAACAATTCTCCATCGAAAACTTGGAAGGAGGTAACCATTCCCCTCGAATCAAACGTCTAAACTCACAGGGATGACATACTTCAAACTTTGCAAATCCCATGACCGCTTGGAAGATGCATGCTCCCATAGCAAGTACTTTGCTTTTGCAAGCTCCTGCCAAATCTCATCCACCATATAACCCTTTGGATTTGCACCCCTTCCAAGATCCAATGCCTACACAAGCAAATTAGCTTTTTAAGTGAATATGATGCTACTAGCATTAGGAAATGTTACACTCAACAAAGATTCATATATATATATATGGATTAATATTTGATACACTGCCAGTGTAAACTTTTTTTACACAAGCATGCCTATTTCTAAGCTTAAATTTAAAATCTAAAATTCTAACCTTAAAACCCTAAAAATCTAACCCCAAGCCCCAAACCCCAAACCCTAAATTCTAACCATAATTCCTAAATTCTAAACCATACAACCTAAACCCCTAACCTCTAAACCCTAAACTAAACCCCTAAACCCCTAAATAAACCCGCTTGTGGAAACTTTATTTTCCACCGCCGGTGTATAGGATATTAATCCTATATATATATATATATATATATAATACAAGGCATGAAAACCCAACACAACTCAATAATTCGTTGAACAAAATTTCCTTTTAGCGAACATCAAAAGTGAAGAAACTCTGGAATCTATATAAACTGCTGGTCCAATATGGATTTCTAAAAAATGGAAAGAAAAAAATAATTGAGAACTTCCACATTAAGGGAAGTAGAGAAAAATTCTCTTCTGGGGTATTCCGAAGGTGTAACCTAGGCAACGAAAAAGGGGCCCAATACTTCAACTAGAGGAGCGACCAGTTGGTTCACCAAACCCCGACCCAGCGTCACACGTTCTCCAGGTCCGAAGGGATCCAGTGCCCAATTACCGACTCCTCCCGGAATTGTGTTATCGGAGCCGAGCCAGGAATGGCCGTTAGTGGACACCCACCACTTTTCACCGGTTAGAGAGGCCCTCTTTAATACATTAAGAAAAAGATGTTCACAGGGGCCAGAAAGACTCGGTCATAGGAACTTAGACCAATGCCTAAAATATTAGGAACACAAACAATAATCAGACTTCAAATGCCAATGCCTAGTTCATTAGCTTAAACCTTATAGGAAAATCATCAAAACTGACTAAAGTAAATACAAAACAACCTGGCCATGTATTACAAGGCAACTGCTTAAATCGGCAATAGTTGAGTCTATCGATAGCATTCATCAACTCATAAACCAACATCTATGCAACAGCAAAAGCTGATAGCACGGGCTAATAAGACCTGCTCAATATATTATTCACAAAACTGACCACATTGAAAGCAACAGTATGAACTAATACTAGAACCACTTTTCAACATTCATAACATAATGCCAACTATGGTTTACATAGTAGACCTCAAATTCATCCACTTAACCTCTATGTTCCATCATCTAAGTCTAAGGTTGAGAAATGCAAAAGCAAATAAAGGATATCTAAAACATCTGGCAAGACGATGTTTCCTGTGCAAAATATAACTGACAAATAGTCTTCCTCATGAGATGATATTTTCAAAGCTCCGACCAGATCTCAAATCTCCAAAAGAAAAGGCCTCAGATGCATCCCATATCAAAAATGCATTTTCAGTTATATTTTTCTTGCCCATCACCATCGACACCCTGACCAAATCTTAAATCTTTTTGTCAAAGATCCAAGTCTATATGATAAACTATACCAAATGAAGCCATCATAGAAGACAAAAGTCAAACAAAAACTCTTCTATTTCTTATATGACTGGGGGTTCCGATATCCATTAAAAGTACCACAGACCATGAAAAAATAACACAACATGCATCAGAATGAAGATGCATAAGACATTTACATTGAAGAAACTGCCCTGCAACAGTATGAGAAGAAAATAACAGGGACATCAATAAAATGAACACACGCATACTATATGTGATGGTGAACAAACCACAAAAAAAGTGTTGCACGTACTGACTTCAACAATTTCAAGAAAATGAAATCAAGTGTGCAGAATGCAATCCTAACAAATTAAAGGGTTTCAAGCATATAATTCCTGATTTTAAATAAACAGAGAGAATCATCACGTCATCTGTACCTTTTGTAGTTCCTTGACCCCTTCATCTAATTCTTGCTTCTTAAGCAACGCAAGTCCCAACATGTAGTGTGCCTATCAAGTAACCAAATGTAAGTGTACCCCGATAGTAGCAATAGTAAAAGATAAGGTGTGTATAAAGCATAAACAAAGCCAAACTACAGTTTTAAGTTATTAAGTGAGGAACAAATGAATATGAAATTGAACATAACTACAAAGTTAAAGCCTGCAGTAAAAAGGAGGAGGTTACATGTGAAACCTTTATGTAATAAAATGAAAACTTTTAACCCATTTGTTCCTATAAGCAGGACTTAAACCAGCTGTATGCCCCACATTGCAAAATCAAATTTCAGTCACTTAGAAAATAAAAATGCTAGAAAAAAATATTGCTATTTAGATTCTGCATTGGAAATTAAGTTAAATAGCCAAAGACACGAGATTATCTAAAGAGTTTCCAACCGATTCAGACAGATTTCAAATTTCCTTAAATCCTTACAAAATAATTAGAGTATGAGTTAAAACTCAATGTCAGGCTGGCCTGAGACCTACATATTGTTCCGGTGAAAAACAATTAGGCGCACACCATACTCTAAGAATCGGCATAAGGGAAAAATAAATGACCGGAGATTACCTTGACAGAACTGTAATCGAGCTGAATAGCTCGCCGGCAATCTTCTTCCACTTTCAACCAATCACTGCGTGATACCAATAACCAAAGGAGACAAATTCAAAAACTTTTCCCCCCTTTAAAAAAAGCAGCTTTATATAAAATTACATACAAAAGGATTGAATACATACTTGCGCTTGCGATGGCAAAGAGCGCGATTCGTCCAATATACAGGAACATTAGGGCAAAAAGTAATAGCCTTTAACCCCAAAAAATACAGAAAATTAAGGGAATTGTATGATAAGCAGTAACAAATTAAGGGGGGAAAGGGGGGAAATATTTGAAACCTCGGTGTAAGCATCGATGGCAGCCCCGAAACGATGTTTCTTAAAATAAAGGTTGCCATCTTTCCTCAATTGTTCAGCTTGTTTGGCTTCGGAACCTGACACCATTTCCTTCTATTTCTTTCCTTAAAGCAGTAGGCTGCTTCGAACAGGATTCAAGATCGTTCCAAGTTAAACCAACCTCAAAACGCAGGCAGAACCCTCCCCAGTTTTTTCCTCTCTTAAAATAATATTGAATTTTAATTTAATAATATAATAATATTAAACTTAGGGTTTAGTAGGATTAGGGATGATCATAGATCGAATTTTTTGTCATCTATATCCTACTTGAAAATTTAACACCTATATCTAAAACCGTCCCAACCCGACATTTTATGATATTCCACACGAACCCGAATTATATAGTAAAAATTTGAATCCGACCCGACACAAATAAATTTTTTTATCAATTTTTAGTATTATTCGATAAAATAGAGATCTAATTGAAAAAAATACAAATAGAGAAAGCATTATAATAATTATTCTATTTTTATTAGACAAAATAGGTAGATAATTGAAATATAAATATATAGAGATAGAGAGGGAGACATTGTAACAATTATACCTAAATATTTGAAATAAAATTAACCTATTATTTTGGGTCGGGTATGATATTTTTTACCTTAGACCAAAAACATATCAGACCCGACCTCATTCTTAAAAAATTAGACCCAAACTTAAATTTTTTTTAAAGAATCCGACTTATAGGATCGAGTTAAATCTCATCAAATATGAGTCAAATGGCCAATCCAAAGTGGAATGTGATGTAGTTTACCCTTTTAGTTATTCCATTAAGCTTTGGTTTATTATTTTAATATTTTTAGTTCAGTAAATATTTGGTTTAATATTTCCATTAAGCCCAGTTGCGTGGCTTTGCTTTGTTTTGTATGGACTAATTGCATGTTGGAGCATTATTAGTTTTGCATGCTTTTTATCTGCATCCTACTCCTTAAATTGAAACTTAAATATATTACTTCAAATTGTTAAAAACTATATTAATTATCTTTAAATCATGCGTGAAGTATTTAAAGTAAAAAAAAAAAAAAACATTCTACAATCATTTAAGTTATTTATCTACAATAATCATAATTTATTACATGTAATATGAATATATATATATATATTATAAAATTTCCCCATAATATATACCTTAAAATATTTGGATTTTGGTTTCAATAGTAAACATGCTGTCAAAATTTATTGAATAAAAAATTTCTTCAAGGTTATTTCATTGTTAAAAATATAAAAATGCAATCCTCAAAAAGCATATAAAATAGAAAATAGTTTAATAATATTTAATTTCTTTTAATTGTATAATTTAGTTTTAAAAATTATGAAAGAATGTTTAAATTTAAATGATGAGTTATTGTAAAATGATTATACTGTAGGTGTTAGCGTCTAATTTCGTCCGGGTCAAGTCCAACTCCCATAACCTGGCCTGGTTCAAAACCGAAACCCCAACTGGCAAATTAACCAAGTCGGACCCATTTCAACCCAAATTAGACATGCCCCAACCACAAGCCTAAATGTGCCTTAATATATAGTTTTAATTAATTAAAAATGTTGTGACTACTTTCTAATTAATTAAAACTATATGGGTCACTTAAACATTAACTAAATCTTTAGGCTCATATTATGGCTATACAAGATACAATACTAACATAAAATTGGGCACGAATGTACTAATATTATTCAACTTAATATGCATGTATAATGAGATATAAGGAAAATAAATAATGTACACACATAAATATCCAAACTAAATTCATCGAGAGCCATTTATTAGAAATAATTTTAATGTGTATAAATTATTTCACCTAATAATGTATAAGTTATATTATGATACACAGTCTGTATAAAATAAACTTACGCAATCCTGTCAACAATTAGTTAGTCTAGCAGAGTGAGACGTTAAATCTCTTAAGTAAGGTTAGAAATTAAATTCCTTGAATTGTGAATGGAACAAATTGGATTGGGAGGGTCAACCCTATTATGGGTCACTGTAGTGTCCAATTCAGGTTAGTCAACCAATAAATTTTATACTGATCTTTATACCAAAAAAATTTACCTGATCTTCTTATTTAAACTATCAATTCTAAAATCTTAATTTATAACTTTAAATTAAGCCCATAAACCCTAAAGTAGATAGACTTGTTTAAACCAATTGGCTAAGTAATCCATACATGGTACTGTAAAGACTCGTTATGAAGACGACTCTTTTAATCTAATTTTTTTCACACACAACACTAGAATTCAAACATTTGGCATTGTTTAAAAGATCTAGTACATAATCTCGCTAGACTAATTAATCGTCGATAACTTCATAATCTCGCTAAAATTCAAATATTTGACATTGTTACCACTTTCTACGTTCATCCAGATCCAGGGACTGTATATGAATCACAACAGTTCCCAATCCTGGAAATGCTATATGCTTCAGTTTCACCAACTGTACACCAAACACATGATTCCCTCCACATCTCAAATTCCCCATTTGACCCCCACCAAAATATCATTGTAATTCAACGCTTGGTGCCCTTCAACGAAAGGGCAATGGGCACTTTTGTTACTTCACAACTCTGCACGATTAGTTTTGCGTTTGGGGTCTAAAAATTTCAATTGAATGAGAAAATATGTCTCGGTTATTGTATTAACGTGTTTGAATCTGAGAATCCAAACGTGGTTTTAGACCCCAAACATGATTTTCAGAAAAACAAGGTAGAAATAATTTTTGTATTTCGTCGTGATTTTTATACTATATTTTACTTTAAAATCAATTATACACAAAATCAATTCTATAAAATCACGATAATCCAAAATCAATTCTACCACCGCAAAACCAAATACATTTTCTGGGTGTTTGGAGACCTCTCTTAGGTCTTATGGTCAAGGATGAACCAAAGGGTACCGGGATGGTCACATTCTTTTGAAATTTAAAATTGTCATATTTTTTTTTGTTTTTTATTGATGATCTAAGTTTACATTTTTTAAAACTTTATAATTAATTTCTGCTTTTATATTTTTAATATAACTCTTGACATAAAATTATGTGTCTATCTCTACTCATCGTCATCAATTCACAACAGTTCTTTTATATATTCTCTCTCATTTATCCTTCGTGTGTGTGTGTGTGTATATATATGGACCTAAAACTTGATGTATACCACTTTCTAAACTTTGCTGAATCTATAACCAAACTAGGGAGCATGTCCAACATAAAACAAGGCCATTCACTTTTGCTACTCTTCACTTTCTTCCTTGCCGCACAAGGTCATAATTCATAATCCCCTCACCAGATTCCTAAGCTCTTAAATTGTAGTATAAAACATGAATTTTCTTCCATTTTTGCAGGATCTAGAACTCAAGTATTGCTTCCGTTCCGACACGGGGCCTCTCGTTTACCTCCATTAAATTTGCAGGTAAAAGCATTCCCAATTCAGTTTAGCTTCATTTTCTCATTACAAATCCTTTACTTCCTCGTTACAGACCGGCAGCAACGAAGCCGAAATGAACGAAAATTCGAGGAGAATGATGATCGGATCCACATTGCCTATGTGCACTTATAATGAATGTAGAGGATGCAAACACAAATGTAGAGCCGAGCAAGTTCCGGTCGAAGGGGACGACCCAATGAATAGTGCATATCACTACAGATGTGTTTGCCATAGGTCATAAATCCACTAAGTTGTAAGTTGGACCGGACATGTGTTGTTCAAAACAAGAAGATGTTAGAAACTAGATTTCCTATTGCATATGTTTTGTTTCTCCAAATATGTGGAATGTGAGGAGTGTTGTCCAGTTTACCTGTTCTGCTTTGCTTTTGGTACATCAAGAACTTGCCTGCTATTGCGCTATGGTGCAATCTTCTATAAAAAAAAAAATTATTGTTTGACACTGCTTTTGTAAAGTGTGGAGGTAAAATATTTTTAAGAAGTACTTTTGAAAAGTATTTATGTATTATTTAATTTATAGAAATGTTAAGAAGTAATTTTGTTTACACGTGTCTTTTAGTTTTATGAGTTAGGGGTTTAGGTTGTAAGGTTTAGAGTTTAGGGTAAAATATTTAAGGTTTAATTTTGTAGGGTCTGGGTTAGGAATTTAGCATTTAGGTTTTATAGTACAAATATGCAAGCTTGTGTAAAATTAGTTTTACACAGCATGTGCATCAAAATTTTATCCCATCTATTTTAGACATTATTTTTAAAAATATAAAATGATTGATAATATAAATGAGTAGTCATGCTAGAATATGTTTTTTTTTTGAAAAATATAAAAAAATTTAACTTTTAAAAAGTACTTTTCAAACCAATCTAAAAAATACTTTTAACTTGAAAAGTTACTTGTTCTGCGTTGTTTTGCCCCTAAAGCACTTTTAAAAAGCAATGTAGAACGAGAAGATACTTCTCACAATATTACTTAATTTGATTTTGTAATATTACTTAATAAGATAATGTAGGATGGGTAATTATTTTTATATACTTAACTCACCATTTTTTTTAAATTAACAGGTATGTTGCTTTTAAATCATGGCAAATGATATCAGTGAGTCGTGACCATGACACAATAAGGCTTAGTTTGTGGTTGCTTTTAAAAAGTATGGTGAAAAAAGTGATTTTTAAACTAGCTCTTAAAAAGTAGTTCTGAAAAATTGGTTAGTGATTGTCATTGAAGTCAAAAAGTGATTTTCATGAGATAAAAAGTCTATTTTAGACATAATATTAAAAAGTAAAAGTAAATTTGGGTGATTGTTCAAATTAATTAATGTTATGATTTATGAAATAAATCAATTTCAATTATAATAAAAAATATTTTTTATAAAATTTAATTTAAAAATATAAATTACATTCTAGATTATATACGGAAATACCACTTACACATTAATAATAAATATAAAATAAAATAAAAATAAAATAATTTTATTCTCAATATAAATATTATAAAATATACATTATTTTACAATCATGTATGCATGAACATTATTTTAACAATAAATTATAATTAAATAATAAGGGTAAAAAAATAATTTTATTTTCAAACTAACTTTTCCACCCAATAAGCTATAAAATCCAGCTTCTTGGTTTGGGTGGAAAAGCTAGTTTTAAAAGCAACCAAAAACAGCATATTTTAACTAAAAGCACTTAAAAAGTGATTTTTGGTTGCGAAACGCAACCAAAAACAGGCCCTAAAATAGATTTTATTATGATGATCATTATCATCATAAAAAAATAAGAGGGCAAAAGGAGATTTCAGTTACACTTAATTCAACAAAATTTATAATTTGATGGTTAGTCGAACATATCACACTTGTGTTATTACATACAGTTTCATGTAAATTCATACACACCTTTAATTTTTCTTTACATATAAAATTTTTTAGAATATTTTACATATAAAATTTAAATCCGTTGATTATAAGAAAAATGGGCACCAAAAAAGATAATTTCTTATCGATTATATTTAGATATTGAGAGACTTGAAACCGTTATAACTTTTTATAAAAATTGAAGTTCACAACTTTTATTTTGATTAAGCACTAGTAAAATAGTTGAACCCACTACCACTAACAGCCTTATTTCGTGAGTTTTATTTTAGTATTTCATCTATTAACTAGATTGTTGACTTCATTCTTAAATCAAAGGGAAGTTGTAACTAAAATAAAGTAATTATATACAAATTCTTACTCCGTTGGTAAAAATTTATGTTATAATGTAAGAATTTGTGTGATAGTTATAATGTAAGAATTTTTTACCAGTTAGTAAGAATTTGTGTAAGATTACACTGTAACCGCACATTAGCAAGTCCGTAAATCAAAACTATAAAAAAATAAGAATGATTTGAATGGGTTTGAAACCAAGAGTGAAGGTTGATGAAATGCTAGCTCGGGCAGGCGCATTAATTCACAAGAAGATGAAGAAACAGAAAGAGAGAAAGACGGAAATGGGTGGATAGATCTGAGAAAAATTATTATAATATTTGGACGTAAAACACAAGATTGAAATTTGAATGGACACCCTGAAAATGAAAGGTGATGCCTCCTCAGTACAAGGACATTGTTCCTGGGAAAGGCAACAAGGCTGAGAAGCAGAAATGGCGACCCTTCAGCCAATTTAAGCCTGCCAAACAAAAGACCAGTCCAAAACATTGAGGCTGCCCACTGCCCTCACCTTCTACTCCAGAACAATCCTCCAATCATTATAGTTTCAAGAGATTATTTAAACTCAAATATCTAATATTTAAATTTACAAATACATAAATTATTATGGGTAATTATTCTATACACAAGCGCTTGTGGAAACTTTTTTACACAAGCGCCTTAGTTTTAGGGATTAGGGACTTTGTTTAGGGTTTAAAATTTAGGGGTATAAGTGTAGTACTTTTGAATTTAGGGATTATTGATAGAATTTTGGGTTTAGGGTTAAAATTTAGGGATTATAGGTTAAAACCTAAATCCCCACCCATATTACCCTAAAACCAAACCCTAAATTCTAACCCTAGTTCCTAAATTCTAAACATGAACCCTAAATTCTAAACCTTTAGACTAAAACCCCTAAACTCTAAACCCTAAACACTAACCCTAAACCCTATAATTGAAACGCTTGTGGAAATAAAAACTTTCCACCGCTAGTGTATAGGATATTAATCCAATTATTATTAGTCTAAAATTTTAGGGATCAAGAAATTCTTTAATATTATAATATATCAAATATATCAAATTAAATTATGATAAAAATATAAAAAATATTCTTATCAATAAATAAATATTTGTTTAACAATTATGTATGTTGCATGATAATATATAAATTTTAAAATATTCTTTAACTAAAAAAAGTAACAAGAAAACATGTAAAATTTTTAGACTAATAAATAATTTATTAATCATATAATTATATCTTGGTAAAAAAATTATAAACTTATAAAATAAACACATTATAAAAAAGCAAATGAAGATCAAAACTATAATTTGGCTCCCAAAACACTTCTCCAAACTAAGCTGGAGTTGAAAAATACTTTTCAAACACTTTTTTCTCCAAATATTATCTGTTTAGCATTGATTATGGCTCCAAAAATACATTTACCTAAAAAATACTTTTCAAAAACAATGGTAAACAGGCTTTAGTGTCTTGGCAAATTCTCAAGTTCAAAAGTCTTACGTCCGTTCCATTCAAGAAGTTTACCACCAAGCCCATACAAAGTTCAGGGAGATCTAAACTACAACTATAAAATGCAGACAACTATTTGCCTCAAAACCCTACATGCAGATCCTGCTAAGCATTCAAAATAGAACCTAGAGTTACTATATACCCAAATTCAAGCAATTGCACTAGACTCGAACTCGAACGAGCTATTTTTTACCAAAGTACGAAAACAGTGTTGGTTGCTTATCTCCACCACTCTTGATGTTTCCCTTTTTCCTTGCGGGACTTACTTCGATCTCTTCTTTAGATGGCTTTGTACCGGCTAAAAACTCCTCGTACTCTCTCTTTGTTTGGCTCTTCTCTACATCCCCGAAGGATGGGGCAGGAACATTTGACTTTGAATCATGGTACACCTTATCTGTTGAGGATGGAAGCTCATCATCTGTGCTTTTCGGTTCCTTCTTTAAGTTCTTTGGCGAATTAGTTTTGACAGATTCACTGCACAAACTTTGGTCCATATTTGATTCTTGTTCCTTTTTAACTTCCCTTGTTGAGAAAAACTTTGAGATCAAATTATTTTCCTGTGTCTTCAATGGTACCTACAAGCATTGTTGAAGGTAGTTAGTGGATTTCTTGGAAATAAACTCTGGAACCAGATTTTTCTAGTTAAGTGCAACTTTTCTCCAATCTTAACAAAGCTAAGTAGAACAAGACACTGAATCCAAGTTGACAATCATGGAAATTTTCTACAATTAGTGGCTAATTCTTCCCAGCTGCTTAACATGACTGACCAAGGATATTATTCAGAAACTTCATATTCATGGTGTTGTATCAGCTATATAATTGTTGAGAATCAGAACAGTTGGTCTGGTTTTTTTTTTCATCAATGGTGTTGTATCAGACCAATGATCTGGACTGTCAACTGATGAATCCCCAGACTATGAAACCAAATAACGTAAATTCCAACATGCCCCTACCTCTTTAACACACTCAGGTCCTTCAAAAGACAGTTTACCAATTGAAGGGGTCACCGGATACCATACCTGAAAGTTGAATTTTAGCATGTAAGAAGCACAAACTCATAACTTCGTTATCATTCAACATATCAAAAAGGCAGATGTATCCTTGTAATTACTCAGATTCGCAAGGCTCTTACCAAATCTGGAATTTCGTATGGTTTAAGCAATGTATCAACTTTAGAACCATTTAACCACGTATCTATTGATCCCTTATCACCCAAAATTACTGGCATCCTGTCTACATAGAGACATTAATTGAATATTCATTAGTATAAGGCTTCCTTAAATGTGGCTATGATGGGAATGGCAGGAATATCTAATTATTCGAGAACATTATCACAAAGGGAAACAGACAAACAAGGCCAAAACGCTAGAATAGTAACCTGCATCTCAAAAGTGATCCCACAACAATTTTCCTCATGTACTGGTTACTGGCATTATATAATATGATTCCTAGCAGTAGGATCAGATAAATCAATCTTATCATCAAACTATAATTATATACTTGAGCCTTTTTATTCACCATGTCATTAACATATATTATAGTTGTCACATTATTGTGGATGAGTCATAAGCATATAGTCCCCAATTAGGTGATGATGGTAGCTAAGTGAAATATATTATGAACACATGGAAAGAAAACATGTTCCTATGACTTAACAATACTTCTCATTCATTGCTTATCCTAATGTTGACACACTGGTTTAGAAAAAAATTGAGTATAACTTCACAGCTCTAACTCACTACGACAAACCTTAACATAAAAATTACACTCCTAAAAGTGGACCACCTCATATTTTTAAAAATGAACAGAGCCCATATAACTTTAGAGTTTAGTAATACTGAAATGCTGAAACTAACAAACAAATAATTCTGCAAACAAGTTTTCTAATTAGAAAGGATTTGATTACATGGATCATAACTTGATTGTTGCTATATTTAGAATCAAATCCTCGTTAAGAAAAAAATAAATAAAGAAGAATGACTCACCATGAAGCCACTGCAAAGCTGGTGAAGCAGAAGTAGTAAGAATAGTAAAAGTGTAAAGTTTCTCCCCTGCAGGATGAAATACACTAATGGGTCATTCACTCAAATGGATTATTTTAAGAGATAAATACCAAATCTTGGATTTAACAGAGGTATATTATTTCATCAATTAACAAATTCATATCAGTATAAGCCAAAGTAAATCATTGGCTAATCTAACTGAATAAAGCAGGGGACCCATAAATTTAGTACAGATAATATAACTAGGAGTGGAGAAATTTAATTACTGTACATTCCAAAGATGTGAATTTGAAGAAAGGGCGTCACCTTCAGAGTTCTCCCAAGAATCATAAAGAGCAGCAAACACTAGAGGCCTACTGTCCTCGAAATGAATGTAGTAAGGCTGTTTTCTCGACCCATCTTTCTTCCACTCATAGAACCTGAATGTATAAACAAGATAGAAAGACAATGACGTGAAGAATGAACGAGAAAGTGATTCTGGTAAGTTTTCCTATACAGCTAAAAGAAATTAACCTACAAAATAGAGCAACACAATGGAGAAAACAGCACAACAATAATTGTTCATCAAGATATCAATATCATAGACGCAAATTCTATCCTCTCTATCATCTACTATTAATTCTCAGTTCAATTTTAGACTCCAGGGAAACATTTCTTTAAAAGCACGAAAGGTATTATTGCATTTTCAGGCTTGAGCTATAGCATCTTCATATATAAACCAAAATGCTTCAAAATTCAATTTTCCGTAGCGTAAGAACAACTGCAGCAACAGAATATGTGAATTTTTCATAAATAGATCAATATACCATCCTTAGTTCCATACCCTTCAACTGCCACCAAGCACCGGCTTTTAGGAAGGAGGCGTCGGAAAGAAGCCTTTTCGGATACTGACTCAGATCGAGCATTGAACTGTGGATATGCAAAACCGCTAACATTAGAAAAGATGTTTCCACTTTATGATGTCGAAAGGTATGTGAGTATAACTGTGTTTAGTTAAAGCTGATACAGAGCTTGGAGCTATGATAGAACTGTAAAGTCAAATTTAACTCCTATGATTTACATAAGCTACCGAAGAATTTGCTAAACATGTTTACGAGGCTTTGTTTGGTTGTTTCTTTTATTTCTTTTTTTATATACTTCTTCAAAGGTATTGAAAACTAAAAGTAGAATCATATTTGATTGAAATGAGTAAAATACTAAAATATAACATACATTAAATCACATTTATTTCTTCAAAATGAAAGCCCTAAATAGGGGAAATAAACTGCCAACAGATTCAATAAGGGGATTTAAACTGAAGACTATACAGAGCAGAATAAAGGAAGCTTAAATAAAAGGATTACCATCTTGAAGAAGTCCGGCTTGTCGGTTTTCTTAGTGAAACTAGGAATTAGTCCCCATTTCATGCAGTGGAGAACAACACCTGCTCCGTCGGGATTAGATCCATCGTCTCGTCGAACAACAGGCAAATTCATTCCCGGTCCAGCATTATACGAAGGACGGTACCTATATGATTTTCAAGTCAAATTCCAAAATCTGGAAACAAAAAGAAAAGACAAGACGCACGAGAGGTAAAAGTCAAAATAGTGAAATGGATTAACTTTACCGGTCCATGTTAACATGGCGAGTCGGGCCATTGTTGCGATGGCAAGCTCTGGTGATGTCATCGGCGCGAAGCGTACAACGAGCTCTTCCGCACATCTCCTTTGGCTTTGAATCGAGTTTTGTGAAATACTGAATTGACTGATAATACTTTTATCATTTTATGGGCGGGAAGCAAGTGCGGGAGTGGTGTCTTTTCTTCTTTTTGGTGCTTCGCGTTGGAGAAACCTTGTCCCAGCCGTTGGATCTCAGAATGCCTGGAGATCTGTGGTTCTAGTCTACTCAAATTCCCATATCTTTTCTATTTTTTTAAGGCAAAATGACAATAGATGCCCCCAACGTTTGCATGTTCTGTCATTTGGCCATCTATTCTTTTTTGGGTCAAAATATGCTCTCAACGTTTGCTTGTTTTGTCATTTGGCCCTCTATTCTTTCTTATGGTCCAAATATGCCCCCCAATGTTTCATTCATAGTCTAAATATGTCTATGTTGGATGTAAACTGTCAATCAACTGACGGTCGACGGCTTATAAAATTTTTTTGACGTGGCATCAACAGATCTTAATACGTGGCAAGTCCAGTCAACATCAGTTGTTGAACGTCAGTTGACTGATAGTTTCTATCTAACAGGGGCATATTTGGACCAAATTGAAACGTTGGGGGCATATTTGGACCAAAAGAAAGAATAGGGAGCGAAATGACAAAATAAACAAACGTTAGGGGCATATTTGGACAAAAAAAAAATAGGAGGCCAAATGACAAAAACAAACAAACGTTGGGTGCATCTTTTGTCATTTTGCCTTTTTTTAATTGTGCTGGATTAAGGGTGTATGACTTTGGTATGGCTTAAAAAAGATTTTTTTTGTTTGTAAAAGTACTTTTACACCCATAAATAATGTCCAAAATTATTTTGTAATATCATGGTTAAAAAATATTTTCCAGCCAATCTCAATTTATGGTGGAAAAGTATTTTCGAGGTGAAGTTACATTTTTACCTTTGATTATATCATTCAAATTGATTGTTACACAAATGAATTACATATTATTTAAATATAATAATATTAAAATAATACAATAGATTGTATTTTTATATAAAAATTACTAATGAATTATCATATTTTTTATAATTTTATTATAATTTTAGCTAATTTATTTCACATATAATAATATTAATAAAATTTATGATAGTAAATTTGAACATCACTTAGTAATTTATTTTTACACTATAATATCATGTATAAAACGAACAATTTATTTTATTTTTATAATATTTATTCATACATATTTTTAATTATTTGACAAAGTATACACAGTTTACATGTAAAGTAATTGAACTGAAGTTTTCCAAAATAAACATAAACGTCATTCATTTTTTATTTAGTTCGTGCTAGTATGATATTGTCAAGCATATTACTGCGATTTTTTTTAATTTATTGAACCATTCATATTTATGGGAAATAAAAACAATGAGACTTCTATCGTGATCGCGTCCAAGAGGCAAAAAGGGATGAACTCAAAATTTGTGGATTTAGCTATAACGACGAGTTGGTCTAATTTTGAGGTTAATTTGATATTTTATCTCAAATTCAAAGTTAAATTAATATTTTATTTAAAATTAAAAGATCAAATTATAAATTTATCATTTTGTTAACGTGTCACAATATTAAAATAACTTATTAACAATTTAGTGCTGTATTTCTTTTGAATAGTTCTGAGTTGATTATAAAATAGTATTTGTTTATAATTTTTTAAACTTTTAATAAAATTTTATAGACAAAATTATTTAAACTTAAATTTCTTAAAGATGAATATTATAATTTTTAATAGATCACTTCTTGAGTTTAATAACAACAGAATACAAATGATAAAAAATTAATTTTTTTTTTAAATTAATGACTAAAATAAGACGACCCGAAAATAAAATAAAATTGGTGTAGTATACTAAAAACAAAATGCTTTTTCATTTATTTATGATTTTAATTTCCTTTTCGTATTATTTTCAATGAGCCGGCGCCAAAATAACCCCTTTCTCTCTCTCCCCAGTTCGTCTCAAAAGGAAAGATAGGAATTCGAAAATTTTGAAATGAAGATAAAGATCTGAGAAGGAGAAAGGTGAAGAATGAGTGGAGCGAAACTCTGCGCATTGCTATGGGAATTGGGATACGAAGGTGCACAGAAATTGGACCCCGATAGCTTCGAGTGGCCTTTCCAATACGACGATACCCGCCCCATCCTCGACTGGATCTGCTCCTCCCTCCGTCCCTCCAACGTCCTCTCCCTCTCCGAACTTTCCCAGTCAGTTCCCTCTCCATTTCTCCTATTTTTTTATTTAGAAAACATCATCGATAGATTAAACCCTCTATTTAGGTTATCATTGATGGAATCAATCTAAATTTGTGCAGCTATGAGCAAATCGTACAAGAAGGGAAGCTGTTAGAGGTAAATTTTGCTTTATTACGTGTTATTTTGCTGCAATTTTTTGGTGTAGTGTAGGGCATTATTATCTGTGTTTTGTTTGATTAAAATAGGGGGAAGACTTGGACTTTGCTTACGATAGCATTTCGGCATTCTCCTCGAGGAGGGACAACCAAGAGGCAGTTTTTGGAGCTGAAGAAGGATTAAAAGATATTAGGTATTTCTATTGCTTTCTGTCTCTGTACGCCACACGCACCTGACATTGTGTTATTATTGGCGTTTCCTTTAATATTTTTTTTCTTGCTATATGAAGAGATTAAGCATAATACAAGTCAAGTTGCCTAAGCTGATAACCCTGAAGACATTTAGCTAAGGGGTAGTGTAGGTGTGATATTTTTAGATAGCCCGAATGCATCTTTCTTGATGTAACATTTTCAGAGAGGATTATATATCTGTAGTGTACTCCAGAATAGCATGTTATACTGATGGATTTCTTTTTGTCTGTAGGGATGCAACTGTAGCGTATAAAGCTGAAGCCTTAGAGCTTCAGAAACAACTTAAGCATTTGCAGTCTCAGTTTGATATGCTTACGGGTCAGGCTTCAGCTTTGATCCAAGGTAGACGGGCACGAGTTGCTGCAACATCTACTGCTAATGGACACCTTACAACCATAGATGATAGTCTCTCAGGAAGGAACTTGCAGGTACGTAAATCTAGGCTAGTCACTTTAAATATTTGAAATATTTTATGGTCAAATTTGATCAAATTGGGATGGAATGTATATCTCTGAGTTGTTGTTTATGCTGTGTGACATGGTTTTTCAGCACAGATTATAAAAGGAATTAAATGAATTTAATCTTGAAAGCTAGCTTTCCTTTTTATTTTTTGTATGTAGCTTTCTTCTCAGAGGAAACTGTTTATATGCTTGAACATTGAAGAAGTACTTGTCCTTATTTTTTTCTTTTGTGATTTAGATGAATGAAGTTCTTGGGAAAATAGCATCTACAGCACAAGAGTTGGCGCATTACCATTCTGGAGATGGTACTGTTTTCGTTTTTTTATTATGTTAAGTTCTATGCTGTTATGTTCATTTCAAAATGATGCATTTGATTTTGACCCAGTCGTGTAAGAGGTTGAGCTTGGTTTGGGTTTGACTTGGGTCAATGAAGACTCACCCTAACCATGCCTAGTTTATAATGCCCTTCCTCACCCTTATACCCGTTTTAGAAGTCTATCAGTTTGCGTGTGTTATTTTGAATCTCATTGGCCTGCTGCATTGCGCTTGTAACTTTTTGTGTGTATTTGGTTCTTCTCATGGTGATAAATGAAGGTTTATGATGTAGCCGTTGTTGGTTCTCAAAAACTATGTCAAATACCAACTGGATATAGGAGCGTGAGGTTTTGTGTGCCTAACCTTAGGGAATGTAAGGATAGAGGGAAACTTTTCTTAGTTGCATGCTTCTTGTTGATAAACTTTTATTCACGATGTGTACATGCAGAGGAAGGCATCTACTTGGCTTATTCCGACTTCCATCCGTACTTGGTTGGAGATTCATCCTGCATAATGGAGTTAAATCAGTGGTTTGCCAAGCAACTAGACACGGTATGATCTGGATATGCCATTTTTTTATATCTCATTTCTTTCAGCTGCAGAGTCTTCATCAATTTTATCATTGACATTTCAGAGTTTCTGTTAAGCATCATTTTTCTTCCTAAAGTGTAAAATTAAGGGAAAGAAATTCCTTGAGAAAAATTTCGGGAGAGAGTATGGGTGTGCATTTAGTCAGTTTGGTTTCTATGCGCCAATAACTGAATGAACTGGTTAAGTCATCAAAACCGAATATATTGAAGCGGTTTTATTGCTAAAACCGAAATAACTGAACCACATTTCTTCTTAACCGAACCGAAATAACTGAATAAACCGAAATTATATATAAAATAAAAAAGTTACCATTGTCAAATTATATATATATATATATATATATGCAATTAATTAAATTAATTGGGTTGAGTTATTTTATATTTGTTTATTTAATTTCATATTTAGATTAAATTAATTAATTGGGTAAATTAATTATTTGGTCAATCTAATTGGGTTTATATTTTGAGTTTAGTGGGGTTGGGTTCTATATGGGTGTTGGATTTTATTTTTATGACAATGGGTATTGGATATTTGAAAATTGGGATGGGTATGAATATGAGTTTAGGGTTTATTTATTAATTAAAAAATAATTGTTTTATTTGCTTTGGATATTCAAAACTGATAACTAACTAAACAAACCGATGAAGCTTACTAAGTAAATCGAAAAACCAAATAAACCGACTTATTTTGGTTAAATCAGTTTTGGTTTGTTTGGTTAATCCGGTTTAACCAACTTTTTGCTCATCCCTAGGGGGGAGAATATAAGAATATGAAGCGGAAAAGAAAATCCATCCCCAAAGGAGAGTAACAAAATGAAGCATTTCAATTTAAGCAGATTGTATACCATGTAATTACCATATTATTTAGTTGTATCTAATAGTTTTCTGAAGCTGTTCACTTTATGGAAATTATAAGCATGGGACTATGCCTAGTGTCCTAGTCAATATCTGATTATCCTCATTTCTTATGTTCTGTTGTGACGATGTTAGTTTCAATTCCTCTAATTCATAAATATGGGCACTACTCTATAAAGTTATGTTGTTTGGGCAGCTCACAAACTGGAACACGTGCATATAGATTACCATCAGCCTCTTATCTCCATATGGCAATAGATGTTCTAGTGCGTATTTTAGACTGTCTTTATTTCTGGTTGCCTAAATATATGATGTGTCCATACCATTAACACTTGTGCCAAAATAGTGCCGGTTATCTTCTTGTTTCCGAAGTGTCTGCACAAGGAGTAAACATAAGGCAATGCATCAGTTGGTAATTTATAGGAGTTTTAATTTCTTAGAATACATCATTCAATCTTATGTGCTGGTGCTGGTCAGAGAGCATAAAAGCTGATGACAGTTTTAATTATTTTTTGTCTTTGAGGTCATATAAGTTAAAATGTGGCAAGTCAAAGGTTTTTGCCTTGAACACTTTTCTTTAATACATACGAGACATGTATTTTTATTGTATTAATTTTGTTGACTCAATTAGTAATTACACTCAGGTTCCTTTTCGGTTAGTTGCTGAAGAGGGTAAATCAAAATGCTCGTGGGTTAGTCTTGACGATGTCTCAAACAGCTTAGTAAGAGGTATTTCACTATGTTGCTCTTAGAGTAAAGCTCTGTGGTTTCCTTTTAGCAATGGTATGCTTTAGATTCAAGGTATAAGTATTTCTTTTGCTTATTGTTATATCTGCATGACTGCTATTTCATAATTTTATGGTTGAATGAGTCTTCACCAGAACCTATTCCGAGATTATCTTTCTAGTGGAATGCGGGAAAGTCCATCTTTCTCTTGTCTTGTTGTGCCTTTATTCTTAATTTCTCTCTGTCCTTGTCCTCTTGCTCCTTTTATCTTTTCCCATCTTTTCTTTTTGCAATTGCTGTATTTTCTTAGTATTTATTTGAAATGATGAAGTATATGCTTTTTCTGTTTAAAAGACTAATGTTTAAAATGAGCATCAGCTGCTGCTTTTTTAGAGCCTCTTAGAGTGGTACTGGTGAAGCTAAAAGTGTTTCATTATAAAACAAGCAAAATCATCACACAAACAGTAACAACTGGCTTTGTGCAATGATTTACTTTTTTCTAAAAGTAGGTGGGGTTAACTATGTATTTTAATTTTTAAGTACCTACCTTCTTGAAATTTTCCTTTGGTTATAGGTTTCTATTAGAGGAATATGAGTCGTTGAAAGCATATTTATTTGTTATGTTGAAGATCTGGTTTGTTTGTTGTAAATTATTCCCTCTGCTACTCATCTAAGGTGAATATTTGGAAGGCCTTTTCATTGTCGTACACATGGTTCTTTGCAAAAGCTTAAGTGAAGGACGAATTTGATAGTCTTCTTTATGTGCTTTGCAAGTCTTACCAAATGTGCTACTTATGTTTTTAAATTGTATTTTTAACTTTTATAGATGTTATAGGCCCATCTGACAATGATGTAGGTGCAAAGGTATGAAGAAAAATGATGTCGTGCACACATACTATATGTTAAAGATAGTCGAATATTGACTTAAACGTAGCTCTGCCAGATTATATGGTCCTAGTTTTGTGTAGTGGCACATCAACTGATAAACTTACATTTGTTCTTTTTTTTTGGGGGGGGTGGGGGTGTTCTCTTATTATCTAAATGCAGCAGATTTAGAGAAGTCACACCATCAACGTGTATCTGAATTGCAGCGGCTTCGCTCCATGTATGTTTTTTTTAATCTTTACAACTTTCTAAATATTCTTTTTTAATCTTGATTTTTAACCTGTTTACAATAAAAATGTTGAATGATTATTGCTACAAATTGTTTTCTTACACATCAAGTTATATATAGGTTAAGAAAAACAATAAACAAGTTTTGTCAGAACAATTGCGATTATTTCTTCAGCTGCATGTCATATGATGTGGCAGTGACATTTAATTTAAATTTATTGGTCATGATTTGACAGATTTGGAACAAGTGAAAGACAATGGGTAGAAGCCCAGGTTGAGAATGCCAAGCAGCAAGCCATTCTCATGGCACTTAAATCTCAAATATCATCAGATGAAGCTCATATTCATCTTGATCTTCATTCCCTTAGGTAACATTTTACAACTCATTTTTTTTTATTATAAGAACTCAGCGTACAAGACTTTGTGTTCTTATTAACTAATTTCCTGATTAATGCACCCAACTAGCTGTTTAACTGATCTTGTAAAGTAACACATTTGTTGTCTTCAAATGAACTTTGCTGTAATGGGGATTGCCTTTGATCTTCTTTTATGGAATCCAGATGCTGGTCTCAGCAAGATATGTAAAAAAAACATTTAAGAAGAAATTTTGATAAAAAAATATCCACCCAACCACAATATTATAATCAAATGTTTATATAGACTTAATTAGCATTTAATTATCATAAGACTAAGAAATGTTTTACTCTTAAAAATTAACTTCAAAAAAGGCCCAAGTTTCTTAAGGCTGTGGTTGTCATCCCTGGAAATACCTATAGAAATCTTCCTACTTATTATGATTGTTACATACTCATTTATAATTTGCAGAAGAAAGCATGCTGAATTGGTTGGAGAAGTTTCAAACCTTTATCACAAAGAAGAGAAGTTATTATCCGAGGTTTGTTTGTGTATTTTCTTTCCGTCTTTTGCATTTCCTGGTGTTACTCGAATCTTCTACATAAGTAGTTGTTCCATGCCATATCTGTGTTCCAGAATGAATAACTTTTGTCTGGATACATTTTTGTTCACTTTCAGATAGCTTTATTCCAATTTCAAAATATAAATTCTGAATTATTTTCTTTCTTGATGCTGATAACAGAATTTTTGAATTTATTAAGATATTTATTAGCATTTTGTCAGGGACCTTCTTGTCGGATTGTTTAATCAGGCTGCTTTCCTGAGCACACACAAGATATAAACTTTTGGTTTGGTGTCTGTTAGTTATGTAGGAATATACGTGTAGAGTAAATTAAGGATTACGGGAATATTTCTTGTATTTACAATCCCTTACTTTAAGGGATTATATCTTTTCCTATAATTAGTCTCTTTCCTAACTTAAAGTTTCCTAAGATAGAGATATAGCTTGTATATAAATATGTAAGAGATCTTTCTAATAAAGTAAGAGAATTACTTTGATTTACTACATGGTATCAGAGCTAGGAAAGGCTGGAAAACCCCAGCAAGACCATGGTAGTGTTCTTTTTAATGGTTCTACCTTAGCCAATGTAAAAGATAAAGATAGGGAAAGGCCATAGTTTAGCCTCAAAAAAACTATATGGTTCTATCTTAGCCATCCATTGTAAAAGATAGGGAAAGGTTATAGTTTAGCCTTAAAAAAAAAACTATTTGGTTCTATCTTAACCATCCATTGTAAAAGATATGAGAAGAGGTTCTAGTTAAGCCTTTAAAAAACTAGATGAGGTTCTATCTAAGCCTTGAAAAGATAGTGTTGTTAAGTCAACCACGTGCTATAAGTTGAATGGCAGCAGCTATCCAGTCCATGAATGGCAGAAAAGCTGAAAGACATCTCAAAAGAAGATGCAGAAATCAGAAAAAATCTGGAAGACATCTCAGAAGAAGATGCAGAAATCAGAAAAAGAAAATCACTGGTAGAGGAAAGCTGGAAGACATCTCAGGAGGGTGCACAAACCAACCACAACAGCTGCAAATTATCAACAATGATTGTGGGAGAACTCAATGGCTCCCGAAATGAGTGAGGATTTTTTTACTTTTTGAGACGACACAATTGCTACCAAAGAGATGAGAACACATCCAAGATCCAAGCTGAGAGTCTCACTACGTTTACTCATCAGCTTGAGGGGGAGTGTTGATTGGTGTAGATTGCGGAAAATTAGGGAATTATATTCCCTAATATCTAGTTGCTGATATTTAGGAATATATCAATAAATAGGTGCACTGATTCCCTAATATCTAGTTGCTGATATTTAGGAATATATCAATAAATAGGTGCACTGATTTGTAGCTGCTGATTCTGTAGTTTTCCTTAGATTAGGCTCTCTTTGTAAACTATAAATAGGTGCTATTTTATCAATAAAAATTAGGATATAGAGAACAATTTTCTCTACCTCAAAATCTCTGTTTTTCTACATGGTATCAGATGCAGGTCGATCCTCTCTTCCAAATTTCAATTTTTTTTCTTTTTTCCCTCTTCTCTCGACCTTTCTTACCTATTTAGAAAATATGGGTACAGCAGAACCTGCTGCTTCTGCAATTAGCTCTCCAGTGAGCCCTCGTCCATCTAATTTTACCCTTTCGGATGCGTCTCTTTCTCCCATTCCGTCTCAATCAGCGAGACCAGCAGATGTTACTGCACATGACAGTCCTTCCAGCAATTTCAGTAAGCAACAAATTGTGGAGCTCCAACAGATGTTTGGTCCAATTTCCTCCCAATCAGATTCTACTGTATTTCCTGCTACAGAAGGTAGAATTTCATGTTTGGTCACTTCTAATCCTCTCTCCTGGATTATAGATTCTGGTGCTTCTGACCATATGACAGGCAATCTTCAGCTATTTCGCACCTTTAACCATTGCAACTCTAAAACCTCCATCAAAGTTGCAGATGGGTCTCTCTCCCAAGTAAAAGGAAGTGGCACTATTCAAGTGGGTGATAAACTGGTTTTGCCTAATGTGCTATATGTTCCTAATCTTGCCTGTAACTTGTTATCAGTTAGTAAGTTAGTTCAAGATATTAAATGTGATGCTCACTTTGGAATTAATGGGTGTGTATTTCAGGAACAGGGCTCGAAGAAGGTGATTGGCAGTGCTAGGTTATCCAATGGTCTCTATATCCTTGATGAATTACCAACTCAGATTTCTTCAGTTTCACGTTGTTTTAAGACTTCATCTTCTTCTTCTTTAAGTAACCCTGATGAGATTATGTTGTGGCATCGTAGGCTAGGACATCCAAATTTTGTGTATCTTTCAAAATTGTTTCCCAATTTATTTAGCCATAAAAGCCTCATTCTTTTAAGTGTGAAGTATGTCAAATTGCTAAACATACCAGGCAAACATATGCTCCTTCCTCATTTACACCCACATCTCCTTTTTCTATAATCCACAGTGATATTTGGGGTCCGTCTAAGGTCAGAAGCTTATCTGGGTCTAGGTGGTTTATTACCTTTATTGATGACTATTCTAGGACTACTTGGACTTTTTTAATGAGGGAAAAGACGGAAGTTGAGTCAATTTTCAAAACTTTTTATCAAATGATTGAAAACAGTTTGACAAACGTATTAAGGTTGTGAGGAGTGATAATGGGCGTGAATACCTTAGTCAATCTCTTGGGTGTTATTTTCGGGAAAAAGGTATTGTCCATCTTACTTCATGTGTCAACACTCCACAACAAAATGGAGTTGCCGAAAGAAAAAACAGACATCTACTAGAGGTTACCAGGTCTCTTCTTTTTTCAGCCAAAGCACCTAAATATCTTTGGGGGGAAGCCTTACTTACTGCCACCTACCTTATCAACAGAATGCCCAGCAAAACCTTGGGTTTTGTAGCACCAACAGAAGCCTTATTCAAACATTTTCCTCACTTTAAACCACTGTCATCTGTTCTTCCTCTTAGGGTATTTGGCAGCACAGCTTTTGTTCATGTGCATGATAAAAATAGAAGTAAGTTGGACCCTAAATCAATCAGGTGTGTGTTTATAGGATATTCCTCTAGTCAAAAGGGTTACAAATGCTATTCTCCTATTTCTAAAAAGACCTATGTCTCTTTCGATGTCACTTTCTTTGAGGACAACCCATATTTTGCAGGGACTGAACTTCAGGGGGAGAAAAATGAGGAATTTCAGCCCTTTGTTTTTCCACCTTCCATCATTTCTCCTCTACCAAACATTCCTCTCATATCCCATCCTGAAACCACCAGAAAAGAAAACACTATGCCGACAGAAATGCACTCTCCTCAGACCAACAAATCACCAAGTCCTTGTACAACACCTCTTCCAGCACCTAGGGCTGTAGAACAAATTTCCCCTACTTTTGTGCATCCACAACTAGCAGACAGTCAAATTAAGGTGTATACCAAGAGAAGAAGAGCCCCTAATGAAGTAAATAACCAGCCTAGCACTTGTCAAGAACCAGACTCAAGTCCTGTTGCTGTTGAACCGGGATTAAATCCTGCTACTGCTGAGATTGAAGGTAACATTACTCCTCAAGATTCTAGTGACCTTGGTGACTTTCCTATTGCTATTAGAAAGGGAGTACGAAAATGTACTATGCACCCAATTAACAAATTTGTTGCCTATGGTGGACTTCAGCCCACTTTTAAGGCCTTTACAGCCAGCCTAGACAGTGTCCAGATTCCTAAAACCGTGGAGGAGACCTTAAAGAATCCCAAATGGAAGAAAGCTGTAGAAGAAGAAGTAAGGGCACTTGAGAAAAATGAGACATGGTGTTTGACAGATCTACCAGAGGGAAAGAGGGTTGTTGGATGCAAGTGGGTGTTCACCATCAAGTACAACTCAGATGGGAGCATTGAGAGGTATAAGGCAAGGCTGGTGGCTAAAGGTTTTACACAATCCTATGGGGTGGATTATCAAGAAACCTTTGCACCAGTGGCTAAATTGAATACCATTAGAGTCTTGCTGTCCATAGCTGTGAATAAGGACTGGAAATTACACCAACTAGACATCAAAAATGCCTTTCTCAATGGGAGGCTCGAGGAGGAAGTATATATGCAAATACCACCTGGTCTAGAAGGTAAAACAACTAGAAATACAGTGTGCAAACTCAACAAATCACTGTATGGACTTAAGCAATCTCCAAGAGCCTGGTTCGAGAGGTTTGCAAAGGCTATGGTAAAGAATGGATTCAAACAAAGTCAGGCTGATCACACCCTGTTCAGAAAGGTTGCAGCAACTGGTAAAATGACCTTATTAATTGTGTATGTTGATGACATAATTATTACAAGGGATAATAGTAGAGAAATTGAGAATTTGAAGGTTGTTCTTGCCCGAGAGTTTGAAACAAAGGACTTGGGGAGTCTAAGGTACTTTCTGGGTATGGAAGTAGGAAGGTCAAGTGAAGGTTTAGTCATCAACCAAAGGAAGTACATCCTAGATCTTCTTACAGAAACCGGGATGCTTGGGTGCAAGCCAGCCGAGACACCCATGGACCCAGGGTTGAAGTTCAACAAAGAAGAAGCTGGTAATCCAGTTGACAAAGAACCCTATCAAAGGTTAGTTGGAAAACTGATTTATCTTTCTCTAACAAGGCCAGACATTGCATACTCAGTGAGTGTTATAAGCCAGCACATGAGTGATCCTCGAGAAGAACATTTGGAGGCTGTAAACAGAATTCTGAGGTACCTAAAATTCACCCCTGGTGCTGGGCTAATTTTCAAGAAAAATTCAGACAGAACAGTGAAGGTATACACGGATTCAAGCTGGGCAGGAGAGCTCACTGATAGAAGGTCAGTTAGTGGATATTGTGCTTATGTTTGGGGAAACTTGGTTACTTGGAGAAGCAAAAAACAGGCTGTGGTGTCAAGGAGCAGTGCTGAGGCAGAATTTAGAGCATTAGCTCTTGGAATATGTGAAGGAATGTGGATAAAGAGGCTTCTCAAAGAGCTGGAGTTGGATGAAAAGACTGAGTTCGAGGTCTATAGTGACAGCCAGTCAGCAATGAGTATTGCTAAGAATCCAGTGCAACATGACAGAACCAAACACATTGAAATAGATAGGCACTTTATCTATGAGAAAGTGAATGGTGGTATTGCACAGCTAAATTATATTCCTACCAAGAGCCAGATAGCTGACATCTTTACTAAAGCACTTCCAAGAGTTATTTTTGACGAGTTTACATCCAAACTGGGTATATACAACATATACACAGTTTGAGGGGGAGTGTTAGTTATGTAGGAATATACGTGTAGAGTAAATTAAGGATTACGGAAATATTTCTTGTATTTACAATCCCTTACTTTAAGGGATTATATCTTTTCCTATAATTAGTCTCTTTCCTAACTTAAAGTTTCCTAAGATAGAGATATAGCTTGTATATAAATATGTAAGAGATCTTTCTAATAAAGTAAGAGAATTACTTTGATTTACTACAGTGTCATAAATCCATTGAACACTTCGCCTGTTGCTTGTTGTGGTTTTATGACTGTTATCTGCCATCACTTACGTTTTGGGCTGGTTGTGGCTTTATCTTCAAGTTTGAAAACTTCGCCTGTTGCCTGTCAGTATTATTTTGATGCTTAACAATAAAAAAAGGAGTAAATTATACAGACTGGAATGTTGTGTGATATTGGTGCCCCATTTGAGATGTGCCAGAACATGACCTAAATACAACAGTGTAATGGTAAAAAGGGATATGATGTTCATCAATTATTATGCTTCTACATGTACTACTCCTTTTTTTGGAGTTCAGGGATTTACTTAAGCTGACTATTTTTTCATTTCCACCTCTTTTCCAGACTATTCCAGATCTTTGCTGGGAGTTAGCGCAACTCCAGGACACGTACATTTTGCAAGGTATAGTTTCCTTTCTTTTCTTTTTGGGAACTAAAAGTAGGTCAACAGTTATGTCAGTGATCATATTGTAAATTTATCTGCTTTTAGGTGATTATGATCTAAAGGTTATGCGGCAAGAGTTCTATATTAGCAGACAAAAAGCGGTATGTTTGGCTACTATTCAAAAGTTCTAATTTAATTACATCTTGCTTGGGTTTCTTTTCTTTTCCTTTTTCCCATAAAAAGCATAACCATAACCTATATCTTTTATGGCCATGGAGCTTTTGCTTAGTTTTTATTGGAGATATAATGCACAGGCATGTGGAATAATCACCATTTTACAGTACCTGTTAACAAAAGAAAATGTCCCTTTGGCATGTCAGTTGTATTCAATCATGTCTACTGTTGGTTACACTTGATGCTTCCTTGTAAGAAAACATGGAAGTTCTGTGAAAATATGGAAGTTGGATAACTGTTCCAGTTAAGTAATTCGTATTTTATAGCACTCTGATTAAATATGTTTGACATGTTACTGTGATCAAGGACAAGTGTAACATTCAGATTTTTACTAGCATCAGAACCACTTGAAGTAACAGTCATGAGTTGTTTAAAGTTGCCCCGTCTTCTCTCTAGTTATACACTGCCATACTAAGAGTTATCCATTTCTTTTTACAGTTTATCAATCATCTGATCAATCATCTTGCAAGGCATCAGCTCTTAAAAATAGCTTGTCAATTGGAAAAGAAGAATATGCTTGGAGCATATTCATTGCTTAAAGTTATTGAGTCAGAGCTTCGGGCATATCTGTCAGCAACCAAAGGCCGGGTGGTATGTTGGATCTTTTATGAGCATCCTTATAGTTCTATCAGTGTGTCTTTTTCTATGATGTCCAAAGGGACATTAATACATTTGTCACATCTAACTTGCCAGTTGCTGCTCTCCTATTTTGAAATTGTATGAATTGGCGATGTTGCACATTTTTGTTTTGGCTCTCTGTTTGTGATATGGTCCATATTATTGTCTAAGCTTTGAATATTGGAGGTTGAATTGAAATCTCTATTTGTGGGTTCTTTAGGGGGTTGAAATTCTACTGACAGGGTAAGTTAGTTTTTTTACTTGTACTGATATTAAAAAGAATAAGGCAAAGAGCACTATCAAATTCAAGTTATTTACCATTGTTTTAAAGATGGAAGTAAGGAAAAAAAAGATGTTTCAATAAAATTCCTATAGGTCTTTAGCTTCTTGGTGAATATGTTGTTTTCCCCCTCTAATTTTCTCAGCTACTGGTTAGAAAGTTCTTTGATATTAAATCTGGAGTCTGTTCTTTCTGAAGTGCTTCTTGGATCCTTTTTCTTTTACATCTTGGTTCAATTCTATGTGAGATAGTAGTCTTTCAGGAGACCGTTTCCGATTTCCTTGGAAATCCCTACATTAAAAGCTGTTTATATTATCATTTAGGGGCGTTGCTTGGCACTAATTCAAGCTGCATCTGAAGTCCAAGAGCAAGGTGCAGTGGATGATCGAGACACTTTTCTGCATGGTGTTAGAGACCTTTTAAGTATCCATTCAAGTAATGTCCCCACGGTTACATATTTGGACCTGATTATTGTTTCTATATGAGGTTTTTGTTTAGCTGAAGGATTTTGATTTGTGGTTGCTTTTGGCATTTCCTTTAGATGCACAGGTTGGTTTATCAACATACGTATCTGCTCCTGGCATTGTGCAACAAATATCTGGTCTGCATTCAGAATTGATGGCTCTTCAATCCGATCTTGAGAATTCTCTTCCCGAGGACAGAAATAGATGCATCAATGAGCTGTGAGTTTTCTATTTTGCTTGTATTTTAGAAACTTTCTTCAACATTACTATTGGAAACACAGTTAATACTTTCTGAGTTAGAATTGTGTTTGATGAATTTTGAGTATCTGGTATTTCCTTATTGTGCCAGGTGCACTCTGATTCAAAGTTTGCAGCAACTATTGTTTGCATCTTCAACGACTGCACAACCAATATTGACACCTCGGGTATGTCCAACTGTTTGTGCAAAGCTGTGTCGATTTTTCCCTTCATTTCCACTTGAAGCATGATTCTGTTAATTATCATGGCCTCATTACTCGCTTTTCTTTTGCATGATAAAATTAACATGCTTTGCTGACATTTTGATGCCCCCGTTTAGCCTCTAATGAAAGAGCTGGATGAAATGGAAAAGATCAATGCAAAACTCTCTGCTGCAGTTGAGGAGGTTACACTTGAGCATTGCAAGAAGAACGAGGTAATCGGAGTTATTAAAACAGCTTCCGTCATGGATGAAGTCTTGCATATCACTTCATATGATTACAACCATTTTTCAGTTCCCATTCCAGTATACTCAAGAACATGTATCACAGTTGAACATTTATACCAGATTTCCAAAATGGCAGAGAATCTTTTGAGAAGTCCTCTTAGCTAGGGGTCTAAAGATTTTTCAGCTGGCATGAAAAAACAATCGAGTTGCTTGTGTGATTGCATCGCGTATGCAAAAATATTGGAAATCGAAGCTGTTTTCTAAAATCAATTATATTGAGCTCTGAAAATTTTGGTATCATATGCAGATCGTAAAACATCATTCGCAAGAGGTTGGTCTTCAGAGGCGGGTGTTTGTGGACTTCTTCTGCAACCCGGAACGATTGAGGAGCCAAGTAAGGGAATTGACTGCTCGTGTTCGAGCTTTGCAAGATTCCTAATCCTTTCTGTCTGGTATATGATGAAAAATATTCGTTTTTATGTGTTAATTGGTGAAAAATCTGATTTCAATCTTTAGTTGATGTTTGGTTGTACCTTTTGGTTTGTATTTTATCACCACAATTAAAAGAAAACAGGTAGTATCTGTAAAATTATATTTGATTTATAGTTACTTTCATTATATAACGTAAGCAGCAAGGCTTTTAACTTCAATAAAGATTTACTAATAAGATAACAAATCTATTTTTTTTAAAAAAAGTTAAAATTATATATTTTAACATTTTTAAACATGATCATACAAAGAAAATGTGAAATCCTTAATATAAAAGTTCGAAACTAAATAGATACATCACCAAAGTTTGACGATGAAAGGTGAAATTTAATAACAAACAATATTAAAAAATACAGATTATAATAATAAGACATGTTAACAATACGGTTACTCCCACAACTCAATCGCGAACAAGAGTGGTGATTGTGAGGTTGTATGTAAATCCAGTTTGTGGATCCAAAATAGAGAGATCAACATGATAATTAAAAGAGTGTTATTTTGATCAATTGTGGCGACGTAAAATTTAACCTGAGTAAAAAATCAAATTAAAGAAAAAGCAGTCAAGCGACCGATCAAGAGAAGAAAAGTGTACCAAAAGACAGAAGATACGTACTAAAAGATAGAGAAAATCGTGTTAAAAAGATAAATTTATTAAATTTAAAATTTAAAAAATAAAGAGCGAAATAAAAAAATTACTCACGGTCAATAACCGGTATTAAAGTGATGTCGTCGTAGACCACGTAAAATTAAAAGGTTTACAGTTATTAGAGAGAAAAAGAGGACTGTGGCTAGAGTATTAAAACTTGTACACTTATTTTATTTTTTGTGTACCTATTTGGCTTTTAAATAAATAAAATTAATATAAGAGCCATTAATTGGAGATGAAACCTAAAATTTTGATTTAATTATCAAAACAATGATATGTATAAACAAATAATAATTTACAATCACCTTTAAATTATTTAAAATTATCGGAGAAAAAAATCGCGTGATGTCTCGTAATATGTGATAATATATTCTAATTTAAAAAAAAAAGAAATTACTTCCTCAACGGTCAAGATATCTCTCAATCTGATTGCTAAAATAGGATAAGTAGGTATAATTATTTTACAAGCATTTGAAAATGGTATGTTTGCATGTATTTTCTCTTTCCTTCCATTCCCATTAATTGCATTAATTTCAAAGTTCTAAAAAGTAAAACCATATTTTCTATTTTCATGGTAAGATATTTTTAAAAAAATAAAAAAGTTTTTCTCAAATATTTTTTAAGCGTGTCGTTTTTTACAGTGGTCTTAACTTAGCGTTAATGTCTGACTTTTTTTTTTTAATTTTTGATTTTAGTCTCAAATAAGAATCATTTCTATTTTGAATTCATTCTTTTCGCACATCTTGTTACTTTTATTTGTTTACTTTTGTGATACGATTTTTGTATACTTGTAGCACAATTTTTATCTATCTTTATAGTAGTATGATGTTGGTGCAGTGATCATTATGACACACACTTTGATCAGAGAAAGTCAACATCTAATAAGATTAAATTATCTTTTGTGGTAGTTTGACGATACAATCAGAACCATTAATAAAGCGACTTGTAAGATTAATTATCTCAATTTCCGCTCATACATCAACACAACATCTAGTTAGAAGAGACAAAAAAAATTTATGATGGTTGTTGAGATTTTTATAAAAGATACATGGCATATTCAAGGGAAGGTTCATTCTTTTTTCTCACGCTCTTTGAGTTTATATGTTTTAATTTTAAGAGATTTTTTTAGTAAATTTAATCCTTTTTGTATGATATGAGTGTGTTGTATATGTTGTATCTTTTATTATTTTTAATAAAAGTCAATTTCTTTGTTTAAGAAAAATAACCTCTAAAAATAAAAATGGAATTTTACTAGAAAAAAAACATTTCTACCTGATAATAAATATAGGTGGACCGTAAATTGTAATAGAGTTTGAGAGATTTGATCTCCAAGATTTTAGAAAATAAACATTTAGTCTCAAAAAATTTTAAATAATTTGTCTTCCCTAAAAAAATTTAAAATTTTCATTAAAATTTTATTTTATTCTCTTTTAAAATTTTAAAACTTTTCATTAAGTGTTAAATATTTTTAAAAGTTTAACTAAAACTCCATTTTCTAAAAAAATAAATTAATTAAACCATTCGAGTATTTGAAATTTTAGGTCAATTTTTAAAACTTTCATAAATTTTAATTTTAAGTAAGCTTTCCAAATTGTTTTGTCAAGATCTATCAATAATACAATAACAATAATCACTATATTGATTATCTTCTTAACCAAATAATCTCCCTAATATACACAGGGAAAGGTTAAGCACTACAAATCCCATGCCTTATCGCCATTCACTCTTCTCCAACTCCTTCAAACTATATTTACATAATTATATATAGCAATGGCGGGAGCTTCACAATACACAAGTTGGCACCAAGCACCTCGACAAGAAGCTCAATCCTCTTTTCTACATCAAAATAAAGTGCAAGTTATTTAGATGGGAATATGAGATGGAGGACACATGTTAATTCTGATCCGAATCTGAAATATAATTCGAATTAGAAATTATACATGACCTAACTCAATTTCATAATAAAAAAATCAAATATTCAAACTTGAAGTGACCTAAACACAGAATGATTTGAGTTTATAAAGATAATCTTAAAGACTCGAACTCAAAATAACTCAAACTTGACCAATCTGATTGAGAGGCCGCTAACGAATGTGGGTTATGGGTTATAAAACTTTATTTGTAATCATCGACATTTTATCAGTTTATTGATTAATTCATATCAAATATTGTATAGATTTGTTATGAGAGTAACTTTTGCAACTCAGCTCATTCTATTTACAATGTGGTTCTATTCAGGGACGGAGGTATGTATAGTTTGGGAGAGGCTCTTGCTCCTCCCAATTATTTTGGTATAATAGCATTTGAGGTCCTTTTTTCTTTAAATAGTAGTTAAATAAGGTTTTTTGCCCCTCCCAATTTTTTGATTTAAAGGTTTAATAGACCTTTGCCTTTCCCAATATTTAATCTTAACTTCGTCTCTGGTTCTATTCACAATGTTGTGATCCAAACCTGAGCATTGTTTAACATATCTGGTGTCTTATCTCGTGAGACCAACCAATAATCAGTTGAATTAAAAAAAACATTGCATGGGCTTTTAATTCACATGAGTTGGCGAGTAGAGGCTACCTTTTTGGGTTTAGCGTAGAGGAGGTAGGGTGAGATTTTATAGAGATCTTCATCAACGGGTTTGGGCCTTGGATTTGGTGCTTCTTCCCACCTTTGTTTTTTAGTATCTTCTTTGATATGCGATTCTCTGACTCTGCCCTGCAAAATTTACACTCATTATTACCCAAAACAAAACCCAGGTTTTTGAAATAAGAAAGGGTTATTAGAAGTGAGAAAGAATTTGGTCCCCCCGGAAAAGCAGTTTTCTGACTCTCACTTTATTTGGAGAGCTTCTTTATTGACTATGCTAATTGCTAATATAATAGTATTAAATTAACGCAAATGTAAGCTTCTTTCTATGATTCTTCTTCTTCCGTTTTGACATTTTGGAACCTATGCAATTCAATGCGGGCAGGTACACTTTCACAGTACCAAAGTTAATTAATTATGAGAAACAAAAGAATCTCAAATGCACATGCAAACAAACAAACAAACAAACCCAAACCCAAACCCAAACCACCAGCTTAGACTAAAAGGAAAAGAAAATGGAATTGAAGAATTGTTAGAATAGTAAGGGTTACCCTTGTGCGAGGAACCACGATCATGGCAGGGGCGAGGACGTGGTTTTCGTAGAGGTCGCCGGCGACGTATAAATCCCGATCCCGAGAGTAGGTGTAACGAAGCAAGCCGGCTTGTCGAGCTGATTCAAAACACTGAGTGAAAGGGAGGTCGGCGTCGCTGTTCCAATCCCAGCTTCCAAAAGCTGGAACATGCCTCCTTCTGTAGTATTCCTGAAACCCACCACAAAATCAAAATCTAAAATGATCCCATCAACTGCAAAACCAAAACCCAAATAAAGAACAAACATGAAATGAAACCCAATTCACTTACATTTACATGAACATCCATATTGGGATAGAAATGGAACTCAGAGGATTGACCTGCCTTTTTTCAAAGGGTGAAGACTGAAAGAGAGATTGTTTTTGAGTTTTTCTCTTTTCCTGGTTTGTTTGTTGTGTGGGAGCGGAGCCATTTAAAAGCCCAAGGGAATATCTATGAAATTGAAAGCAATAAAACCTTTCCTTGGCGTTACATCAAAAAATGAATTTATTAATTAATCAAAAAAAAGAATTTATTATACAAATTAATACTTGAATTTAACAACTATTTTATATCAGTATCTCAACTTATAATTTTTTTTCAAATCGGTACATATTTTGACTTGGCATTTCAACAAACATTGACAGGTCATTTTGATGGTATTATTAAGTATCACGTGTCAGGGACGGAGCCAGAATTTGAAGTTGAGGTGAGCAAAACATAAATTTTGAAAGGTGGGGAGGGCAAATTCACAATTGTCCCAATTTTTTCAAGAAAAATATAAAAAATCAAAGGGTAAAAAAAAATTCCCCTACCGGGGGGCCACAACCCCTCCCATTGAAGCTGTAGCTTCGTCCCTATCATGTGTCACATTATGATTGATTGTTGAAAGGCCTTATCAGCACCAAACATCAATTTGGGAGTTTTTTTATTTACAAATCCAGCTACCAACTAACCAAATCTTTCCAAGTTAAAAAATTCAGGTATTAGATTGTAAAAAATTGTAAATTCAAGTATCAATTTGTATAATAAGCCAAAAGAAAATAACCTACACAACCAAGATTCACTGTTCACAGTAAGAAACGCTGGGACAAAGAAGTAAAAGACAAAGCTAAGAGAAAAGGTAAAAGCCAAGGTTAGGTTGCTTTTGATTTGGGTTTTTAAAATTATTCTTTATATCTTCTGACTTTAAGAGAGAAAGAGAAAAAAAAAAACCCTGAAGTCCTGGCTTGTCGCTGATCAAATGTATATCCCGTTGCTTTGAATCTTGTTTTTTATTCTTTTGGTTTAATTTGATTTTAATCCTTTATTTATGCCAAGATTTGTAATTTAATCCCTCCGATTTCGCTTAATCTGTTCTATCTGCCTTTATAATGTTACTAGTAGGTACACATTCAAAAACAATTAAAGTGATGATGTGAATTGTTCTTATTGTTATTCGATCACACAATTAATGGCACATGAAAATTCAATCAACTGTATACAACAAATAATAAATTTACATGTTCATCTGAATATACTAAAAACATAACAATAGAGAGATCAAATTAAAGTAAATGAATTAAATATCAAATTTCAACACAACAGAGGCCAGAGGGACTTGAACCATAATTAGACCGTTTTTGGCGAAAGAATGAAAAAGTTCAAAATTGAACAAAAAAACTGTACATGTTTTATTTTAAATTTGGTTAATGACAATGAAGTTAGTAATAGGTCAGCAGTCAAAATTTTAATATCTTTAGCATATACATGGTTAGAATTCCCTGTAAAAAAACATGGTTAGAATTAAGGACGAAGCTAGGATCGAGTATCAAGAGGGGTCAGATTATTGAACTTAAAAATATAGATTATTGAACTTAAAATATAAGGGTTTATTAAGTATTTAAACTCTTATAATGACCTAAATTGTCATTAGACAAAAAAATTGAAGGGTCCAAATAAAAGTTTAGATAATTTATTAAAAAATTCAAAATTTTTAATATTTAATATAAATTTCTAAAAATTTGAGGGGCTAAATTAAAATTTTCAAAAAAATAGAAGGCTTATTAAGAATTTTTCAAATTGTTGGACAAGGACCGAGGCCTTCATTGTGCTTCGTCCCTGGTTAGAATTAAATATTTACTCATTTATATGACTACTTGAGTTGATATTATGAGTCACGATATCAAATTTGTTGGGAAAAAAAACTAAAAATCATTTTTAAACGAAAATAAATTTAATGATACTTGATTTTTTATACATTTATATAATTTTTAAATAAAATAACTAAAAAATATTATTATCAAAGGTTGAGAGGATCAAACACGAGATTCATCACAAACCCTTTACAACTAAATTATAATTTTTTTAAGTAAATGTCTGAATAATTTATATCATAATCATATTTATGTAAAGCAACAGAGACCATACGAAAGTGTAGGTTATGGAAGGTAACAGTGTTACAGTTAAAACTGCAGACCACAAAGTGAAAAAGAATACTCATAAATCTTGTAGCAGTTTAATAGAAAAGGACATGTGCATTGTGGCTTGTGCACACAAGATGTGGCCCTTTGCTTTTTTATTAATTTTATTTCTTTTTTCAAAAATACTAACCTTTTTGTTTTCCTGTCATAATTTAGGGAAGACCTTAATAATTACCATTGGTTTTCACTCTATTATTTACCCATGGTGAAAAAATACCCTTTTCCTTAAACCATAAGAGGATAAAAGAGAAAAGGAAAGTATATATGGGGTGTAGATTTGAACCAATAGCCACTTATAGAATTTTTCTTTTTCATGACATTTATACCAAACTTTAAGAATCAAAATTTTATATGTTCTTCAGCGCCAAGGGGTTTTGGATCGTCTGGAACGTTTCTTCAGAACGTTTGGTTGTTTTTTTGTCTTTTGTTTTTTAAGTCTTCTATTGTACGTTTTAGACTCTTCAGTTTTTCCCTTTAATGAATAAATCCCAGACGGTACCGTTTTCAAAAAAAAAAAAAAATTTATATGTTCTCATACTTGTCTCTCTGGAGTAGGATATATAAAATCGGGTTCGGTTAATCGTTAAAAAAACTATTTCGGATAACCGGTAACTTCAGATTGCTTAATTCTCAGCCCTAAAACTTAACTATTAAACCGGTTAATCGATTGGCCGGTTAACCGAAATATTTGGTTTGGTTTGGTTCTGTTCTGGTAATGATTTATTAACTTTTCTTATTAAAAATATCAAATATAATAACATAGTGAAAAATAAGCTAGAGTTTGAATTCTAAAATATTTGAAGAAGAAAAATATTAATGTATGAAACTGAGAATAGGAAATAATTGACAATTAAGGTTGAATTTTTTACTTCCCAAAGTAAAATAAATCTGCTAATATTTGTGAGGAGAATATATTAAAAACTACCGCTATTTTTTTACTTCCCATTCGTAATATATTTTATGAGTTATATTTTGATACACAAACTTTATACAAAAAATTTACACAACCCTTCATATTTAAGCTATAAAATTTAAAACATAAAACCCTAGCCCTAACAACCTAAAACCTAAACTTTAAATCCTAAACTCAAAACTTGAATTCTAACCATAAACCTTAAATCCTACACCCTACACACTAAACACATACACCCTAAAATTAAAAAGCTTGTGTAAACTTTCCACAACCCTTCATATTTAAACTATAAAATCTAAAACCTAAATCCCTAACTCTAACATTCTAAACCCTAAACCTTGAACTTTAAATTCTAACCATAAATCTTAAATTCAACACCCTACAACCTAAACCCTTACATAAAGCTCTAAACCCTAACATTGAAAGGTTTATGTAAACTAAAGATTTACACAAGCTTGTATATCAAAGTATTTTTCCTATTTTATATAGATAAAATTTTGATACACAAATTATGTAAAATTCATAACCGTATATTTTGAAAAATTAAACTTTAAATTCTAAATCATAAACCCTAAATTATAAACACTAACATTAAATTCCACACTTTAAAACCTAAACTTTAAACCCTAAACTATATCTTTAACCCCTAAAACTAAAAGACTTGTGTAAACTTTAGTTTACTATATGTGTATCAATTTTTTTATTTTATATCGGTATGAAAAAGTTGTAAAGAATGAGATAATGTAGAAACAACCAAACAAATAAGCACATTGTGTTGTGAATTGTGACAAGAGAAGAGCACACCGTTGGCCAGGAAACAAAGAAAAGATGGAAGGAATAAGTGGGCCACCAGCTCTTGTTTACATCAATTTCTTGCTTTATTCCTTTTATTTTGTCTTTCATTCCATTCTATGCTATGCTTCATTCTACTGTCATCAATGCACCATCTCTAGTCAAGAACAAAAATTCTGTCTTTTTTTTAGTATTCGTATTTATATCTTAACACTAAAAAATTAAACTCTAAATTTTAAATCTTGAATGTTAAACTCTAAAACTTAAAAAATAAACATTGCACCTTATACTCTACACCGTAATTTAAACTCTAACCTTAAATTTTAATCTTAAATTCAAAATCTATTTTTTTATGCTAGAGCAAAGGTAGGCCAAAAAAAAAAAGGACAAGATTTCTGTTCCTCCCATGACCCATAACCTAACATGGATTGCAACTATCAACAGCCTTTGCATTTTTCTAATACCTTATTTATTTGTTTTGTTTCTTATTTGTCTCACAGTTTCTTCAAGAAGAGAAAACAACAAAAACTTTGATACATTAATAGTGTTTGGGAACTCGACGTACGATAATGTAAATTGAATAATTATTTATTTCATAAGTTGTATCATAAACCCCATGTTTTATTCATGGGAGGTTGAGTTATTTATTTATACATCATTCCATGATTGAACGTGAATAAGGGTGGAAATCGGCTGCATTTTATTTAAGTTTTTTTTTATGTTCTCACATTAAAATAGTGAGTTTAAAGTAGGAGTGTGTAAAATAAATCGTAACCGTTAACCGATAAAATCATTAAAATTTACCGTTAATTAACCTACAGTTAAAGCTTAAACGGTTACGGTTAACCAACCGTTAAAAATGATGGTTAATAGTTAACCGTTTGGTTAACTGTTATGAAATTATTTAGACATAAAATAAAGTTTGTGATTAAAAATTCTTTATTTAAATATTTTTTCTTAGAAATTTTAATACAATATTTATCATAGAGATAATTTTATTATTCTCAAAAGAGTTAGTGAACATTTGAAAAAAAATTATAATAGGTTACATGTTAACCTGTAACCGCCGTCAAGTAGCGGTTAACCGCTATAATAGTTAACCGTTTAAAAATTTAATGGGTAACCGTTTCTTAAATCTTAATGGTTAGGTTACGGTTTAATAATTGCTATAACGGTTTACCAACCGTTTATACTAAATGCTACGGTTAACCTACTAAACATCCCTAGTTTAGGGTTATGATTTATAGTTTAAAGTTAAAGTTTATGTTTAGAGTTTAAAAATTAATGATAAAATTTTATTTTTAGAGTATATGGTTTAGGAAGTAAAATTTAAGATTAGAATTTAAAATTTTATTATTTTTAATCGGAGGCATAAAAAGAAACATAGTTAAGAGTAAAGGATTTTTTATTCGTGAATAAGCCATTTGTTTTTATTTCATTTCGTTACTTGGAACAATGCATACCCCTAAGATCCCGAGGTATCTATTTTTCCTAATCCCAATAATAATAAAATAAGGAAAATAGATTCACTCAGTCTCTTGTCAATTGTGATGGAGAACCCAGCAAAAGAAGAAAAAAAAGTGTAAACAACACTGGTCCCTTTTTTACGATTTATTTGATTTTGGTAAGTAATTTTTTAAAATAATTATATTTTGATTACTTATGTTATCGATTTATTATATTTTTGATAATTGGGTCATTAGCTCTTGTAAGATCGATAATGTGACATGTTAAGAAAATGATTAATTTTTAATTCTTTCCGAATTTTAGGTAAAATATCAATTTGACCCTAAACTTTAAACAAAATAGTATTATTATTTTTATAAATATATATAATTAAAAAATATTAATAATATATTAATTGTGATTAATAATTTAAAATTATTAGTAACTTATTAATAAATATACTGTAATAATCATTTTTTTCTAAAAATAATATTAAAATATTATATTAATATTAAATAAATAAAATATTAATAATGTATTATATATTAAATATTTTATAAAAACAATAAATATTATTAATTATATTAATATTTGATTATATATTATTAATATAATAATATAATATTATGATATTAATAGTTATTAGTTGTAGTTTAATTCATATATAATATGTTGTCATTTCTCTCATTATCATTCGATTAGACTCGAGTTCAAATCTCTAGTGCGGGTGGTTAAAAGCTCTGAATTAACACCATCTCCTTTCCTCTAGATTGTGAGTTTAATACCATTCAGAATAAAATTTTCCTTTCACCTTTCATAAGTCCTAGGTAAGAATTGTTTAAAAAAAATCACCAACAACAAGGTAACCTTTAGTAATAACTAATAAATGTTATCGATATACTTAACCCTTAGAAGAGATTAACAGACGTTCGGAGCACAAGCCCTCCGATCAGTCACCCCCATCATTTCTTTCTATTTTTTTGTTTTTGTTTTGTTTTGCTTTGTTATTCACCGATTAAAATTTATTGATGTATTAAATTAGTTGAATTAAATTAAAATACTAGTAAATACATAGAATGTGAAGTCGGAAAAACTAAATATGTAATTATATAAATTTACTAAACTATTGTGTGATCATTTTCGTAGAAAGTTAACTATTATAATGAGATATTTAAACCATGTGAAAACAATATCTCCTTCTTCTTCTCAAAGAAACGCAAGGTTCCATAAATACAACTGTTTAGATCTTTATATATTCCCTATAGTTTGTCCTGTAATGTTCTGACATGCTTCTTTTTTTTTTGTTTACACATTCCCTCCCATCCCATCTCATCTCCTATAACTTTTCAGGGTTGGTATATACTGCCATCACCTTTTGTCTGCATTCCCCAGATTTCACTGCTTTGTTCTTACGGTGTGGCCTGGCTCTACCTGCTCAACCAATCAACAAATTAATATCAGATTTGTAGACATTTTCAATTCATATCAATTCAACTCAATTTTAAGTTCAGGTTGTTTCAGTGTTTTAAGATTAAGTTAAGCTTAGGTTCAATTTATCTTAAGTTTAAGTTTTTTCAGGTTCGGATCAATTCTGATTCACCCATTTTAAGTTTGATTTATGTTCGGTTATTTATTCATGTCATTTGGACTTTGGTTATCCAAGTCTGGATCGTTTTGAGTTCGGATTGAACAAATTTTGATTATTAATATTTGGTTTAGGGGTCATTTTGTTCATGAAGTAAACTTAAATCATTAATGTTGTTTTTACTTTTTAATTACATTAATTTTACCTTCGAAGTTATTCAATTGCATCAATTTTGCTCTTTGATGAAGTTGACCATTATGGTGCTGACGTGGAATGAACGAATTTTCACTAAATCGATTAATAATTAATGTTATATCAAATCAAATAATAATTAGACTTGTTTGACTGAATAATATGAAATTGAATTTGTACCGAATCTACTCTTGTTGTAGGATCTGATTTTGTTGGACAAAATGATCATGGTAAGAGGACATCTTAGTAGGTTGTGCGGCTTTGCGTATATCAGGGGCGTAGCTATATTAATTATTTTTTCACCTTTGTCCTTCTATATTAATTTTTTTAAATTTTTGTTTTAATTTAAATTCTGACTCTGCGGTTGCGTATATCCATATTAAATGCGTGTTTCTTTTTAGTGTTAAATGATTCTATGCTCAATGGTTGATATTGTTTGCTGATACTTGTAAAGCTCTTATGTTTGAATCCCTATGTGGTTGGTACCTGGATATCATATTTCTCTACTTAGGTGATTTATGTTGCGTGATTCGTAAGTCTTATAAATCAAATAACCTGATAATTCTGTTTTGATTTTAAAATGAAAGTCTGTATAAACTCTTACATTTGGTATGGGGTTAATTACTCATGTGGAAGGTTATTGTACCATAGTCATGTGTTACTTATGTATTTTTTATAGTGTGCATACATATTACAACTTGTTTCGGTAGTACGATAATTCTGAATATAACATGATCGAACAAAAATTCTTTATTCCTTAAGTAGCTTTGATTTGTATTTGAACTTATTTTAACATTTATTCGAAAATTAACTTTTTGTTTTACTCTGGACTTACGATGAATTTGTTTTATGGAATATATTTTAGACTCCCATCTTATAATGTGGACAACTGTTATACATCAAATGTTCAGTAACATTTTCCATTCAATCATAATATCTAAGTCGTGACTTAGGCTTTCTTTTTAGGAATTTAACAATTAAAACGGGTGTTTGTCTCGCTTTTCTTTACCAAACAGTCAGTGATTAATTATCAAACGGGTGTTTGTTTATATTTTTAACGTTCAAACAGACGTTTGCTTACAATTAAATTTTTTAATTTTTGAAAACGATGGTTGCAGCCCCAACGTAAATTTGGGCGCAGCAATATGAAAAACGAAGTCTTAGTACTCCTTAATCAACAAACAGACTATGTTTGGTGTTTGGGCTCTTATTGGTTCGAATTTTCTCTGGGTTACTGACCTACTTTTGTATGAGATTATGTAAATTTTAGATTATACAAATAAACTTATTTTAGGGGCTATAAGTTTATTTTAAGGTTTATTATTCAAAAAAGTTTATTTTAAGATTTATAGTTTAGTGGTTTATATTTTAGTGTTTTAGATTTAGGGTTTGGGTTAGAATTTAATGTTTAGATTTTAAGATTTATAATTTAAAGATTTAGGGTTAAGATTTTTTATATTTTAAGTTTTAAAGCTTAAATAATGGTATTTGTGGGAAAAAAGTTACAGTTAGAGCATTAAATATTTTCTCTGCCACAAAATGAATATCGGGTTGGCTTTGAATAATTGTGATTTCTTTTTCAGCGAAGAAGGTGAAGAAAGGGCGTAATCTGCATTCAGGCCCAAAGTGGATTTATCTTGCTCCTCTTGACTTGGATGAAAAAGGGTTTTACTACTTACACATGCAGGTATATTTCAAACTCATGGATTTATCTCTATTTAAACGAGACGCTTTACGATGTGAAAAAATAGTGGTGAACGTATTAAACTATCAGACAAATTATTTTGTTACTCAGGTCCCATTATATCGGTAAACATCCATCAACCAACAGGAGATTTATCTTTCTTTAAACACCGACAAAATCAAAATCAGAAACTAATGTCGCGAAGATCTATGTAAGAACACCAAACAAACGCTAAAAAATGTTAAGATCATGTCAAATTGACAAATAAAACGAACCATAAAAAAACGTGCCACAAGTACAGAGGAAACATGTGCCACAAGAACATAAATTTTAATTAAAAATAAAAAATAAAAATCATGAAAATAACGAGAAAGTAAACTAAAAAGGATTGTTTTAAAACAAAATCCAGATTTCAGACATATCATTTTATTTTATCCCCTCGTATTTCTCCAAAACCCCAAGGTAGAAAATGTTGCAGAGCAGTGTATTCTTCATATTCCCAAGCTGTTCATCTCCAAATCTTCCTTCACTCTTCTTCCCCACCTCGATTCCCTTTAACCTCTCTCATCCCCACTTCCATTGTCAACTGAAACAACCCAAGCAACTCTTCTGCCGCGTGTCCTCCAGCTATGAAGTTGGTGGAGGCTACCCTGATGAAGAAATTGATACAACGCATAAAACCCGGAACCAACATGTTCAGGACACTCAAAACCTCGATTACTCTCAACATGATGATTTACTCAAGGGAGGAGACCAAGTCATTTCTGTTCTTGAAGAAATTATTACCCTTGTAATCCCCCCCACTCTTCTTTTCTTATTTTCCCAGACCATCTTTTTGCAGGATAATTTGATTGTTCTCGATGGGATGCTTGTTTTAATGGCGTTAATAGCAATACCCAGAAATTTCCAGTCAAAAGTTTGCTACTTTTCAGCTCAGGCTTTTGGCTATGAACCAATCAGTCACATAGCTAATAATCTTTAGAAAATTGAACCCCTCTTCTTTTTCTTCTCAAATACTTTACTGATTAGTGGATTGCATCTTTATGTTGATTATCTGATGTGCAACGTTGGTTCAGCTGGAAGATATGAACATGGATGAGGCTTCCGAGGAGGTGGCTGTTGAATTAGCTGCACAGGGAGTAATTGGCAAAAGGGTGGACGAAATGGAATCAGGGTTCATGATGGCTCTTGATTACATGATCCAAGTTGCTGAAAAGGACCAGGATGACAAGGTACTGCAACTTTATTTGTGCTCAATATTTCTTTTGGGAAATAAATCTTGTAAGCTTTTGGTGCAGTTGTTAAGGTTTTGGATTCGTTCACAATTCGAGTCTTTCAGTTGTGTGTTTTGGAATGTAAGATGACTAAAATGCTGAAACTTTACTGAAAATAAGAATTTTAGCACGAGTTAGTAAAACTTGATTTGAAGAATAATTGAACTTGATGATTGCTTATTCCATGAACCATTCTTCTGTCAACCTTATCTTGTTTGTATCCAAGACCAGATTGTAGTGTTTCAATGTTGCCAATTTATGAGTTGTTTGCAGAACCATGTAGTATTACTCGCCATTGTGGTAATTTGGCTCTTTTTATGGAATTTCTAACATCATTTAAAATTAGTTGAAGGTGCCATCTCCCTTCTTTCTAGTCCTTTCCCTTGATATGGAATTTCGAAATTAATAGTAGCTTAGGATTGCTTCTAGTTACCAATAGTGTTTCATTTAAATTTATCCGGATCATTTAAATCTTCATGTAGTTTTTTGTCATGTGTTTTGGTCGTTGGTTTGAGGTCTGACATGGTTTGAGCTTGCTACCCCTCTTTTGCTAGTTGTTGCGCATCATTGTTCATCTGTTTACAGTTAATTCTTTTTTCATATGAATACATTCCAAATGGACTTTTTTTTTTCCAGAGAAAGACACTGCTTGAGGTGATTAAGGAGACAGTGCTAGCACATCTCACAAAAAAATGTCCCCCACATGTAAGGAAGTCCCCTGAGGCCCAATCCGGCTACTACCGATTCAACTCTAGCTCAAAGTTAGTCATATACTAATATGAACTAGATGCTAAGTTATTTTTCTCTCGCTTTTCCTTGCTCTCCAGGTTCAAGTGATTGGACTTCTCTGTAGAACACCCCTGAAAGATAGCAGGCATGAGCTACTACGTCGAGTTGCTGCTGGCGGTGGTGCTTTCAAAAGTGAAAACGGAACCAAAGTTCATCTTCCTGGAGCAAATCTAAATGATATAGCAAACCAGGCTGATGATCTGCTAGAGGTACATATACTGAAATCTTATAATGAATCATGCTTTCAGTTTTTTTTTTGTGAATTTGTATAAGTTAATAGATGCTAGAGCTTCGAGGAATTGTTTATCTCCATAAGCATTTATGGGTACTGATTGAGTGTATTTAATTTGTAAATCAAGTTGCTGCTGTGGATTATTTGCCTATGATATTCCATACACTGACATAGTCACATAGGTCAGCTCTATATAGGCTAACAAACGGACTGTAATAGTTTATGCATTTTAGTATAGTTTTATTTCCTTTGAGATAGTATTATGTTTAAAAAGTAGCCATTCACAGTATAAGCTCATTGGATCTACGTGCAAAATTATGTTGCATGTAGCTTCATATATGACTCAATGAACTATAAATCACACATTACTTTCTTTAATGTCAACCTGAAAGTTTTTTGTTTCACTATTTATGAATTTAAAGTTTTCAATCTTCATTGCAGTCATTGCTGCTTTTGATATGAAAATTTCCAAGTTAACTTTGGTTTCGGTTTGTTTTTTGGTAGATAATCCAACTTTACCTGGTTGACTGGCTTGGCATTGGGCTATCACCTAGGTGAAGGAGCACATTAAGTGAACCGTAAAGGGGATATGTCAAAAACTTTAGCCTGCGAAATTAGATATTTCCCTAATTGTTATATAAAAAAGGAGGGCAAGATACATTTTTGACTAATACTTTGTTTAAATAAAAAAGAAATGAAAAAAATGAAAAAATATTCTAAACTTAAGGTGGGGAAATGATAAGATTCTGCTCACAGCTACAATTATGAAACCATTACTTTTGGAGCCTTTCCATTACCTTTGCATGGGCTTTAGGATATATAATAAAATGTTGAAAAACATATGTTTCCTGTTGCCATCTTTTTAGTTATCCTGCTTTTGTTAGACCACAACTGGGTGGGGTTTATTTCTGTTGGTTTTTTTTTATTGCATTTGCGAGGCTTGCCATGTTTCTTAGTATTTAAATCAATGGTTTTTCAGACAATGGAGACTCGGCCAGTTGTTCCAGATCGGAAACTACTTGCAAGACTCGTATTGATCAGAGAGGAAGCTCGAAATATGATGGGAGGTGGAATACTCGATGAAAGAAATGACCGTGGTTTTAGTACTCTTCCTGAATCAGAGGTGTGCATGATTGCATTTATGAAAACTAAAATTGATTAAATTATGCGAAACTGCAACCTTAAAAGGCGATCGACAATTGTTGGAGAGGGGCCAACCTGGATAGTGCCACTGCCACAGCAGGTGTCAAAAAGCACCTGGGAGTTAACCCCATATAACATTCCCATTTAAGCGAAGGCTTGCGGTGAAAGCTAGGCATGCAGGCCTACATGATGAACAGTGAAAACAAAGTGAGAAGCAATAAACATTAAACAACACCAAAACATACCCGCAGAATATGATACAATTTAGTAACGAAACAAGTTATTGATGATCTCTTAATCCTATAAAACAAATATGCTCTATTTTTTATTATATTGGCATTTCAATGATCATTGGCATGATTCAGATCTTATCAATGCAGGTTAACTTCTTAACAAAACTTGTAGCGCTGAAACCCGGGAAAACTGTCCAGGAAATGATAAAAAATGTAATGCTAGGGAAAGATGAAGGTGCAGATAACTCTGACACTGATGAAGAAGCTAATGCCGGTAGAACGAGACTTCAAGGAGTTGCAGGAAGGGTTAGTTTTACGTTCATTATATACCTTTTCATTTGTTGATTAAAATATGGCTGGAATGGCTGCCGTGTATGCAAAGTCATCGGAATTCTAGTTTATTCACTCTCTTCTTGTCATGGTAACCAGGGCAGTGTTACAGGGAGAAAACCGCTTCCTGTTCGCCCCGGCATGTTTCTTGAGACTGTCACAAAGGTATTATTTCCAATACACTTTTAGGCAACACGGTTTTCACTTAATCGAAGGATCTCATTGCATGCAAAGAGGTGATTACCTTTTTGCTACTTGCAAGATCAACAGTAATGGAAACTGTTTGTTTGCGTTTGTAGGTCTTGGGTGGTATATACAAAGGAAATGTCTCTGGCATAACAGCACAACATTTAGAATGGGTAAGTTATCTTTTACCTTCCCTTCTTGGTAACTCCTGAAAATAGATCCCATCTGTTTGATTCGACCTCAGAAATCGTTAACATCTGCTGTTTGTCTTTTCTTACAATCTTTTATTCTTTTCTTCCGAACTCTTATCGACAGTTTGACTAGAGTGCATTCATGTGATTATAATACCTTTGCATACTATACATTTGCATCCTTTATGGATCAGGTGTTCGGTAATTGATTGGGAACTTTGAAGTAAAACGTATTCATATATTAACATATTAGTATATTACCATTTGATTATTCCTATTTCTAAATGAGCTAGAATTTGCTTCTTCTCAGCAAGGACTTTGTGCACTTAAGCTTGTAGAACCGGTTTAATTTTTAACCGCCCATATTCATCACCGTTTCTACGAGGTTCAGTTTATTTCTTTTCAATCCAGGTTCATCAGAAAACACTTCAAGTTCTGCAGGAAATTGCATTCTAATTCTTCGAGCAGCATGTACCAGAAGTCGGATTATATCGAAGGGGGAGAGATGATATCATAAGTAGAGGTTAGAAAACACCGTTCTCAACTATGAAAATATCTGTGAAATTTAGCAATGGTGCATGCACATTTGTTAGAAGAGCTGCACTTTACTATTTTTCATTTTCGTAGTCTTTGCGGCCGAAAGTTGGGGGCGAGTTCTTGCTTTCCTTTTGAATGAATATGTATCTATCTATGTATCTATCCATCTTGATCGCAGAAAATGGTCTGCTTTGACATTATTCTTTCCTGGTCAGTCATATAAAACTTCAACTTCCAACAGAACTAGATGCATAGGGTTTTTTAATTAGGCTCTACATTAATGAATTATTATTTCCTTTTTCTATCAACTATTGCGAGTGCCCTTTATTTTTTTTTCTGCAACTTTAGGACCAGACCAAATTGTAAGAAAATGAAAGTCCATGGACGAAAATGAAAATTTTCTGAAATTCCCCTTTAAGTGAAACGATGAGTTTTAAGTAAATTAATAGGACCAATATTTTGTTTAGACTATTATTATATTACAAAAGTTTCAAAGGAAATTAAAATTATAAAGACCTAAAATAATATTTTTAGAAAGTTTAAAATGAAAATTGTACATTTAGCTTAGTAAAAAGTATATAATGTCTGTTTTTAATTCGCCGTCAACATTATTGGGGTTGGTGGCAGCTGCCGATAAGTTTGGTTTAATTACAATTTTATTTTCCACAAACCGTGAAGAAAATTAAAATTACAAGGATTAAAATAAGAATTTTCAGAAATTTTACAATAAAACTACACGTTTCGAATCTTATTAATACTGATATGTTTATGTACAAAAATTAAAAATTTTAAGTATAAAAGATAATGAAGTTAAGGATATTATCGATAACAACTGAAAATTTAAAATTAAAGTCAAATGTTTTTTTGGGATGAAAACAACGACAAGTCCTACGGTGTCTTGTTAGTGATTAGTGCGATCTTTTGCACGTGTGACTAGAATGAAAAAATAAAACTAGAGGGACTAAATTGAAAATTTCTAAAGGATACAAAAATAAGATTTTAGTAAGTAAATTGAATGTTTTAAAACTTTAAAATTTTGACCTTGTTTAAGGATCTAATCAGAGCCACCTCGAATATTTTCGAGGGTGAGCCAAAAATTAAAAAATGAGCCCTTATATAACTAAAGTATATATATCATCACTTTGAACAATTAATTTAATATTTTATTAATAAGCCATAAAAATATGATCAAATTTTGTCAAACACATTATCTTTATTGTTTTATTAAGAAAACATCTTAAATACAAGTGAAACAATAAAGTACAATCACTAACTTATAAGATTGTGAGAAATTACTGAAAATGTGAAGGTAGAAATAAAGGTCCTGAATAGATGCTTATGTTGGTCTCCCTTTTAAAAAAACACTAAACCTAACATTTTATCTCGTTAAATCAACTGATTATTGGTATTGAAATAGTTCTCAAATAATAAACCTTAAAAAAAGTCTTAGAAACACTTATCATGGTACAAGGAATATATAATTGTGCAAGCGAAGTCGCATAGTGGAGACATTTATTTCTGCCCTCCATTAAACTAATACGTTTAAAGCCTTCATAATTCAACATTTATTTTTACAGATGCACTTTCCCTGATAGTTTAAATGTGAAGCACCTAACCTTTGTAAGTGATCATAATTCCACATTTATTTCTACAGATCCACTTTCCCCGCCACTTTAAATGCCAAGCACCTAACCTTTGAGGACAAGTGCTTGTTATTTGCAAGTCATTACCATGCCATGAATACAGTAAATTGACAGTTATTTACCTATCATTAAAATAATTAATCTCTAAATCAACACTAATTTTGATTAATTTTTAAAATGATATTTTTTTGACGCATAAAGTAATGATAGATTGAGTCAGTCACGTCTTTTAAAAGACATACTGCAGGAAATATCTTTATCTTACGTGATAGTCTAATCAGTAAGTTTCGAAAGACACAACGAATCACATGAAAAATGTGCTTCATTAGTTGTGTGACTTTTATTGACTTGAAAATAAATATTTAAGTGAAATCGTGCGTTTTAAAAAAGTAAATCATGTTGTTTGAACCATAAGTATGTGGAAAGACTTTAAAAGATCACAATTTTGTATTGAAGTGTCCGATTGAAAATATTTAAAATCATGATGTTAAAGATTTAAAATTACAAATAAATATTAAAACTAGGTTTTAGGATGAAAACAGTGACAAGGTTACATGAACCATGAAGAGTTACCTGGATTTTTTCAATGTTTTTATCTTAAAAACCTCGTTTTAACCTTTAGTTTTGATTTTTAATATTTATTTGTATTTTAAATCTTTAACATCGACCTTTTTAATCCGTTAAACTTGAAAAATGATTTTTCTATAAAAAATATCATTATTTACAAGAATTCGGTATGTATAATTTTACTGTTTTCTTTTTTTTTCGGTCATTGTGGTGGGGGAAAAATTGTTACAAAGATGCGCTGTGAAAATTTTTGATTTTCACATAATACTTTGAGAAATGTGTTGATTAAACTGCCACGTACAATAAATGTGCGGCTAACATGACATGCCTTTACTCTATGCACAAAAAATAAGTGTCATCTTTTTTAACCGAACAAGTATTCCAGTGAAAAAGCGGATAATTTTTCTTTTAAATGATACAATTTTAATTGCTATATTTACAAGGTATATACGCATTGTCAAATGGTTAATAATATGTATGAACAAATACATATAAAAATCGTTTGCCTCCTTTCGGTGCCCCTACTTATGCCTCAACACTAAAAAACACTACAAAATTAAATTCTAAGCCCTAACCTTAAATTCTAAATCCTAAACCCTACCCCATATACCCTAAAAAATAGACCCTGCCCTAAATTCCCTAAACCCTAATCACAAACTATAACCTAAAATTTTAAACCCTAAACCTAATTTTAAGCGTAGGAGCAAAAGTAGGGGCACCGAAAACGGGCAGAAGATTTCCATCTAACAAATACTACCTTATAATCACTTTTAGACCATTAAAAAATAATTTTAAAATGATATATTCTGATAATAGTGCCAAATTGTGTATTATTATTATTACTAGGGTAGACTACACTGGTCCCAAATTTGTGTATTTTTTTAAAAAGAAAGACACAAGCTTGACATGAATCACAGTAAACATTATACAATTAGAAACTCATTCAATATTATAAAGTTTAAAGTTCCATTATATATATATATATATATATACACACTTGTAGGGCGAAGACAATTTGTGAGCCTTAAAGAAATTAACCATGGCAAGCAATGATGCCGAAGTGAAAGTTTTGGGAACATGGTCGAGTCCATTTGTGATGAGGGCAAGGATTGCCCTCAACATCAAATCTGTCGACCATGATTTCCTTCAGGAAAGGCTATGGGAAGGTAAAAGTCAGCTCCTTCTCAATTCAAACCCTGTTCACAAAAAGGTCCCTGTCCTCATCCATGGCCACCACACTATCTGCGAGTCTCTCATTATTGTCCAATACATCGATGAGGTCTGGTCTTCTGCTCCCTCCATTCTTCCTTCCGAGCCCCATGAACGTGCCACGGCTCGTTTCTGGGCCGCCTATCTCGACGATAAGGTATATGCACTTTTGATTTAAAAAACTTTGATTACTGCCAAGGTTGTCACATTTTGTATGAGTTTGAATCTCGACATCTTTATTACCGATATATTGAATAAGAACCCTTTTTGGGGTTGAATTGTTTGGTGTGAACTATAGTGGTTCCCTTCCATGAGAGCAATCGGTATGGCCGAAGGCGAGGATGCGAGGAGAGCGGCAATAGGGCAAGTGGAGGAAGGGCTGGTGCTGTTGGAGGAGGCATTTGGTGAGTGCAGCAAAGGGGGGCCGTTCTTCGGAGGGGATCGAATCGGATATCTCGACATCGCATTCGGGTGCTTTATAGGGTGGCTAAGAGTGACAGAAAAGATGAGCAGGATCAGGCTGCTTAATGAAACCAATACTCCTCGTCTGCTTAAATGGGCTGGCGGATTCTGCTCCGATGATGCCGTTAAGGATGTGATGCCTGAGACTGAAAAGCTTGCGGAGTTTGCCAGGATGATTAAGGGCAGAGTGAAAGGAGCTACTCCTCGTGCATGAAAATCTTGAGTTGGAATGGTTGGCATATTTACTGGCTCTCTACCATATTTGATATGTAATGTGTACTTCCCATTTTTCTAAATAAATATTCAAGCTAGCTATAATAGTTTGAAAGACCTTTTTAAGTTTATTAATTTTGTATTACCCTGCTTTTGTTTTAAAAATTTCAATGGGTAAAAATCAATATTAGGTAACAGGAGGGATAAAGTTGTTTAATTTTAAAATTAACAGGGGTCTGATAATTATTTAGTTCAAAATTTGAGAGGAATAATTATATTATAGGTGTTTAAAAATATCCGACCTAAACTTTCTCACCGTTGATTTGGAATAATTATAGTTACACATTCAATCAATTAGTCATAATTCGAATAAATCTAATAAATTTAACCCTCAATTCTTACACATTGTTATAATTTAGATATTATTTGGAATAAAACTACCAAAAATTCAAAGCACCCTAACTTGCAGCTTTCCTAAGACAAAACAAATCTAAATAGCCATTCAAACTAAGCAAGGCTAAAGTTTCTTCAAGACACTTACTATATCAACAATACAAACAACAACAAATCTCAGAAAATAAAAAGTTAAAATCTTCACAAATTCTCATATGACTATAGAGATAGAATAATCAGAGAAAAAAAGGGGATTAAGAAAAAAACTTGAAATCTCTTCTTATCTATAAAATTAAGAAACATGCAGGACGAAAGAGTACCATGTGTTAATACCCAACAAAACAATCTTAAAAACTTACAAACACTAAAACCTCAACTGAAGGAAGACTGATGTTAATGTGGAACCTGGGATCTCCTGAAAAAACCCCATTTTTGTCGGTTATTTCTAAGCCCGCAAGAGCCTAAAATGATAAAGTGGAGTGCTCTGGTGAGTTAAGTATCAAAGGACCCGGTTCAACTCATACTTCTAATCTCGCTCAGAGCAGAATAATGAGTAAAGTGCCACTTACTAATTATATTTTGCATAAATAACACAGAACAACTAAAGTAAAAATAAATTAAAGAAAAAAGAACCAACTTGCTGCGGCTTTGTTAGCTTCTACAACACAATTTCTCAGTGTTCTACTTTTTTTGCAACTAGGTACGAGAGATAATGGAAAGATGAAGGGATGAAGAGGGACTAAATTGAAGTAATTTTGAAATATCAAAGGTTAATTTTATAAAATTGGGACTAAATTATAACAATGTGTAAAAATTGAGGGTTAAATTTATTGGATTTCTTTGAATTATGACTAAATTGATTGAATGTGTAACTATAGAGGACTAAACATGCTATTATACAAAAAAATTAACAACCACATTACCTCTTTAACGGCACAATTACCATTTTGTAACAAAACATAAAGTTTAATTTCTATTTTGTAGTTTTTGAAAGTTTGATTACCATTTTATTTTTTGGGTATAGTTTAATGACTATTTGCGTACTTTGCCCTTTATTTTTTATGTTTTTTTATATAAAAAAACCCCGACCCTATAGGGTCGATTAGGTTGAAACCCGTCGGGTTCGATCCCCACCTAAAAATATAAACTTTCTACTCGAATTCGACTGAACTGAATATGGGGTAATTTTTCATCCGACCTGAAATTTAGAAAAATTAAGAAATTGATTGAAAAAATTTACACCTTCCGTCTCATAAAAAATATCTCTTATTGACTTTTTGAAAGTTAAAGTTTTTAAACTTTGACTATTATTATATTGAATATTTTAAATAATTAATTTTTACAAAATATATATTTAAAAATTACTCGATTAGAGGTTTTAAAATATTTTTTTTTCATATTTTTATCAATGATACATTTTAAATAATTATGAGTCAAAGTTGAAAAAAAATTGATCAAAAAAAAATCAATAAGGGATAAAAATTTTGAGACGGAAGGAGTATATAAAATGAGGGACATTATAATAATTATCGCTAAATATATGAAAGTGTTGTACAAATATCGATTCGGGCTGAGTCGAATTTTTTCACTATAAATCCAAACCGGCCCAACATTTAATATATTCCATCTCACCCAACCCAAAATCGTTCTTTTTAATAAGAAAACTTGATCCTATAAGATCGGTCAGGTCGGAACTCGTTGAGTTTTGGTCCCCTACCCATCCCAGGTATAAACACCAAAATCATTTCATCAAGCTAAAGACTTGTTATATTGTTGATCAAATTAATATTAGGTTAAATTGCAGTTAAAATTATTTATGTTTTTAGAAAAATTAAAATATTAATTATATTTTTTGATTTTTTTTTCAGAGATATACTTAACTTTCAAAAAACACCAAAAAAGCCCATTTTGCAAAACCAAAAAGGCTTTACATTAAAGTAATTGAGAGGTACTGCCCGTTTAAACAAGGACTAGGAAGTAATAAATTAAAAGTATCTCATTAACCGACTTAGAACTGCCCTTACGAAGGTTATATATATTTCAACTTCCTTATTAAGGGTTTCCAAAAACCATACATTGCTTTCTTTCCGTCCAAGAAGGTTTGATTATCATATGAAGATCACCACAATGGAATCAAGGCCAGGAATACCGATATGTGTTGGGCAGTACCTGCAATTTGTCATACTGAAGAATCTTGGGCAAGGAACCTATGGAGTTGTCAACCTAGTGAAGACGATGAAGCCTATTCCGAAGTTAAATCTTCGTTTCGAAAGGAATACGAAATTCTTCGACGCTTTCTTGGTTGTACAATATGATTCAATGTGGAGGCGGAATAGGCTTTATCATCTTCAATAGGTCAACAATCCCATAGGTTACTTACCAAGATTCTTCAGCTTGACAAATGATAGGTTATGATCAATACATATCGGTGTCCTTAGTATCGATACTATTGTGGTGCTCTTTCTATAATAATCAATCCTTTCTTGGACTGAAAAAGAAAAAGAAAAAGAAAAATTTAGGTTTAGGGAACTCTGAATGAGAATGGTCAGGATTGATTATTATGTAGGTTAATGGAATCAAGGTTGGTTTTAAGTAGGTTAATGAAATATTTTAATGTATTAATTTCTAATAAGTTCAAGTATAAAGATGATTATAAACCTAAGATAATATCTGTCTATATATATTTTTAATCTTTTGACAAAACACACACTTTACGGACAAAGTAATTGAAGCTGAATCTTTTATGAACATCATCTGTTTTAAGTGTTTGATGCTAGTGGTTACACATTGGTGGTGCTTTTCAACGAATGACATAATTCGGTAAAGGAAATCCCCTTGCAATTACTAAAATTAATTTTAATTTCCAATGCTTCTTCCTTAGGTCATTTACCAAAGTTCTTATATTGCATCTGCGTCACCGTGTTAAACCGAAGAGACCATATTTTTTTTTCTCAACATAAAGACATGGTGCCGCCATTGCTGTCTAAAAGAAAGCTAAAGCTAGTTTTTTGATGAACGTCCTTATTATTGTGTTTTGGAGAATGTGTTCCTTTCAGTGACGGATCCAGAAATTATTTTCAGGGTGGGCACAAGTTAAAATATTTTTTAGAGTGAACACAAGTCATACAAATTTCAAAATTTTAGGGTGGGCACAAGTTAAAAAATTAAGGACTAATTCATAAAAATTAAAAAAATTAAAGTCAAATGCATGATCTTTCAAAAATTCAGGATGGGCATGGGCCCACCCCAGCTCCTAAGTAGATCCGCCACTGGTTCCTTTACTTCATGCATACCAAATGTTAAGTTGAACAAGAAATTTGTTTCTTCAAAATTGGGATTGTTAGAAAGCTGAAATTGTGTTCCATAAATAAAGCCTGTTTTACTATCTATCTTTTCTTTTAATGTCAATGGTGAGGTTATGGTATTGGATTTACCAAAAATGCAGAAAGGTTATGTTATTGGATATGCACTGTCAAGGGAAACTTTAGATTGCTGGCTGAAAGAAGGGAAAAAAAAACTCATTCAAAATAAATAAACTATATTTTTCTTGTTATTTATTTTCATTTTCATATCATTTACAAGTTTACTATAATAACTATGTCAATTAAATTAAACTCTCTCAATTTTGTAAAAATTAGACCTACATCCAAATTTACTAGCTCCAGCCCTGATGAGTAACACACAATATATAGCAAAACCCATACTAAATATTAGTAAATCTGGATATTTAATCCCACATGCAACAAATCGATCGAATATAATCTCAAAAAGCATACAATCAAGAGCGGATCTTGACATTAAAACTTTTTAGAGTCAATGAGATAATTTTAAAAAATTTTGGGAGCCATTATACATAGGCTTAAGTACAAAATAAGTGTCCAAACTATACTTTTTTCTGCAATAGATGTTTAAAGTATTTTTTGGCTGAAATATGTGCATGAAGTTTCGTTTTTGGCTGAAATAGGTGTATAAACTTTCACTTTAAGTATGTGCCAAAATTGACTTTAAAATAAGCCAAAAATAAAAATTTAGGCACCTATTTCAGCCAAAATGAAAGTTTAGTCACATATTTCAACCAAAAATACTTTAGACACCTATTACGAAAAAAGACATATTTTAGACACTTATTTTATAGTTTACCTTATACATACAAAGAAATTTTAAAGCGTCATAAAACAAAAATTTTAAATTCTGGAGAGCCATAATATACATATAAAATAAATTTTTAAAATTACAAAAAGATTACAAACTAATTTTTTTTAAAATGTTGGGTGAGCCCAGGCTTCCCTTGACTTCACATAAGATCCGCCTCTATATACAATATATTTTTAATGAAAGCTTCCCAATTTCTTTTTGAGATCTATTAATTGACTTAGTGATTAAAGATGTTCATATTATTCTATTTTATATAAATTTAAATTTTAAAATGAAAATGTAATATCTCTATTTAATAAAAACATCCTACAATATATCCAATCAAAAATTCATCATATTTACACATTTTTTTAAAAAAACAAAGAAAAATTAACCATTTGTCGCACTACATTGCTCCTTCGATGCACGCCCTGTATCCACTGTTTCAAGAAATTAGTAAGCATACGGAGACCCGTGGGGCACGGCCCCAAAAATTTTAAAAATTTAAACTGAAATAATGATAAAATTATGTTTTAATTTATAAAAATATATAATTTATATTATCGCTCCTTTTAAAATTAGATATTTTAAACTAGCCCCATCAATAAATAAAGCTGAGTTCCGTCAATGTTTAATAAGCCTAACCTCAAATTTCACTTAATCAACAACGATAATTTCCCTTATTAACAAGTTTTTTACAAAATTAATAACACTGATGATCTGAAAAGTCATAAACTTTTTTTATCGCCCCTAACCAAAGGGTTAATTTTTTAAGGTTAGAAAATTCCAATGAGACGTTTTTTTACTTTAACTAAAAAACAATCTAAGCTATTTCATAGAAGTGACCGAATTTCAACATTTGTATTGGGAATATAATATCTCTCTGCTTAATAAAAAATAACACAGACCTGCTGTATATTTTCAAAACCTCCAACTTATTATGCTGACCATGCTTCATTTTCTTTACACCTATGAACTGAACCACACGCCTTTCTTCACTCGCATCTCCTCAAAGCAGCTGTGCTTATCGGAATGAAACCAGCAGGAGAAACAAGAGCATCCACGGGAATGTCAAAGGGAGTAACTGGTATTGCCCCTTCCTTGATAATTTGGACCGAATACGACAGTGCAACTGCAACCAAATGATAGTCGAGCAAACTTTTAAAACAGTATAACACATTGTGCAAAATATGTCCTGGCTGCAATCAGGTCTTTCAAGCATGTATTATGGCTATGACAATTGAGTGAAGATCCGGAATCGGTGGCACCTACCGAGGAGGGGCTGCTTCCATCTATTCTTCTTTGTGAGCTCTTGGTAGTTCTTCAGGAACAAATCATAGTAACTTCCGGATAATATCATGAATTGACATGAAGAGGGAAATGTAAGCAAGGATGATTGAAGACAATATAATCAAAATCAGAATGAAGTAAATTAAAGTACGAATAGAAACATATAAGTTTTGTAAATAACTTCTTTGGGAAACACCTCATGGTCATGTGCGAGCAGTCAGTCATATTGAATATAATAATCACATATTTATGGATGAAAACAAGAACCATAAAAACCAATATAGCAAATAGAACCATACTGACTGTAATTAATAGGATTGTTAATAATGCTATTAAAAATGAATAACAATAAACCAGAAAATTGAAATGCGTTAACCCACCCCCCACTTCGGCCGAGACGGCTTCCGGATTTGTCAAATGCAAGCCCTGATAGAAAAGGAAATAAAGTGAGTTTTTTCATGCAACCCCAGCAGAAAGAGAAATGAAGCACGATAAAAAAGTGATATATATATAGGCACTCCATGGTTTGCTTCTTCCATTCTCCATTATGTGTGGATATTGAGAATGTTAATTTCCCCCTCTTTTCATGCTGTTTTTGAGGGAGTGGTATTGGCAAGTAGAAATATGAAAGCTACAACATAGATTAAAAAAGTTATATCAAATTCTTCAATGTATAGGAAGCATCAAACGGGAGAATGAAGACAATTACCGGGTAGTATAAACAAGTCGACTGGATCACTTGCCTGCATAACTGCACAGGGGAATTCAAAATAGTTAGCAGCCTTTCTAATGCAAAAAAAAAGTTATATGCAGCATTTTCCATTAAGTAAACTAAAAAAAAGTTATATGTCGAAAAATTATATGCAGGTAATAATTTGAGACTAAAATGGCAAAGAACTACTACTGCCTAGAGTGGAAACTCAAAAGGTAACAAAATATTTTACTACTTTTTTTTTTTCATTAGAACATGGAGAAGCTGGGCTTCCTGAAGACAGAAAAGCATCAACTCAACTTGTCTACGTTAAATCCACAAGGTGATGTGGTGTTAAGAATATTAACCATCATATGTTGCTGCAATGGCTGAAAATAAAGCAAATATGGTTTATCAGTCTGAAATACGTCTGTCCTTATAAACAATCAGCATGAGTCATTGATCACAAAAGCCAGCAACACAAGTAGATGCTTCAAGTCCTTAATCCAACTATAGAACTCTGTACCAAAATATTGAATTTTACTGATTAAACATAGAAAGGCAACAAGAGCCAACTGAAGGGGAAATGCATAATAATACACACTAGGTAACAAAATCGCTTAGCGAAATAATTTGAGGAAGAAATAGCAATGCAGTGTCTTAGGCTTAGCTTCCCAGCCCACTTCCAATCTTAAATACCAATGCACGGCACGCACCCAAAGAAATGACGACCAGACAAGTATCTTTAAGCATACAAACTAGTTAATGGATCAGACAGCTATGGAACATGAAACAGTTGATGTTATGGACCTAGGGAAGGGAAGAAACACCAATTTAACAAATAATAATAATAAAGGAAAAGCAAATAAGGAGAGGAGAGCACCATCTTCACGTTGGATCCCATCAGAATCTACTAAGGCTGGTTCCAAAATGTTCATTGATTTCTCAATAAGATCGTCAACACTGGATATCATCAGCATTTTCATGTTGCTATTCCTGTCCTCCACCCGTGGAACATAAAGTCTCTTCCTTTCTTCAAAATTCAATACGAAACAATAAATAAATCAGCAATCAAAATCTAAAACTTTACCCAGAAAAAGAAAAACAAGAAACAAAACCTTTAGCAGGACTTGACAAAACTTCCGAGATAATCCTTGAGGTATCGACTTCGAGTAAAGCAGGAGAACTTATGTAAGCACATACGCTCTTACTAGTTTTGAACCAGGAAGATTCTACAACAGTATTCTGAATAGCATTATCTGAAGTCCAAGGCAGAGAAATCCCCCGATGAGACAAATGAACAAACACTTAGAATGCAATCAAGAGTAGAACTTGAATTCAAACATCTAATCAAATATTATATTAATATAGCTACCTTCTTGAGATCTCTGGATTGGGTCCATGTTTTTTAGAGCTTTGCGTACTTTGGATCTAAGAGATCGTTTATGTTGGAATATGGGTTCGAGATCTTGGGAATCGACTCCAATGCCGTCCTTGCTCATGGAGGCCATTGTGCGGCTTACGTTAGCGGCGGAGCAGCGGATGGTTGGGGATGGTATGATGTGGGCGACCTGATTTGCCTTGGAAAAGAGATGAGTGGCTTTGCGGGGAAGGAACATGGTTTGCAGTTTGGAGTTTGGATAGAAATGGATGGCGCCCATTTCTAATCGTTATTCGTTAGTGGGGGCGCTGTCCGTTGTTGATGGTGATGTAATCATGTAATGTAATGTTGCTAATTCAATGTGCTTGGTGTAACGTTGATGCAATTGTTAAGCATAATGTATGTATTGGTTTTTAGAATGGGGAAAATATTATATGCATCGCTAATGGAAAATTTAATTTTTATAAGCAAGTTTAATTTAGAGTTTAGAAGTATGGATGGTAGTGTTTTATAAATTTAGTGTTAGAATAGGTTTTAGTTTTAGAGTTACAATTTAAAATTTTATTTATAGTTCATTATTTTTCTTTCTACGAGAGCAATTGGTTGGGTTCAATAACTCAAATATTTTTAGTAGTGAATCAGTTTTCAAGTTCGAGACAAATCTCTTAATTCATATATATATATATATATGAAAAACTTTTATAAATAACCATTTAAATTGAAATTCATTAGTACTATAATATTATAAATGTTTTCTATTAAATTTGAATAGAAACTTGTACAACTCGACTCGAATTTCACATATGACACCTTAAATAACTTCAAACATGACAAAATTAACCTTGTAAAATTCGAGTATTCCATTTGTTTGTTTAGGTCAAATATATGCTTTTACTACCATTAATCCAAGCACCCCATTTAATCGTGGGACAACAAGCATTTTAAGGTATATATATTTATAAGATAAATATTTTCTGCCACTTTTCGTTATTTTTTTTTATGTTCTAATATTGAAAAAATATTAAAAAATAAAATTTGAACTTTAACATTCAAAATTTTAAACCTAAACTTAATTTGTTTGTTTAGGTCAAATATATGCTTTTACTACCATTAATCCAAGCACCCCATTTAATCGTGGGACAACAAGCATTTTAAGGTATATATATTTATAGGATAAATATTTTCTGCCACTTTTCGGTATTTTTTTTATGCTCTAATATTAAAAAAATATTAAAAAATAAAATTTGAACTTTAACATTCAAAATTTTAAATCTAAACTTAATTTTTAGTGTAAGTACGTAAATAGAATCACAAAAAAACAGAAAATTTTTATTGGATATTTATACGGGATAAAATTCGTTTGCCTCTCTTCGGTGCCCCAACACTAAAAAACACTACAAAATTAAAATCTAAGCCTTAATCCTAAATTTTAAATCCTAAACCTTACACCATATACCTTAAAAAATACACCCTATTCTAAATTCCCTAAACCCTAAAGTTAATTTTGAACTTGGAAATATGAACACTGAAAAAAGTAGAGGATTTCCATCCATTTATACTAGTTTTGTTTTGTTTATTTATTGTGAAGAAAAGCAGAGTCATTATTTGGAAAGGGAGAGGAATCTCAAAGCAAGGACGAGAGAAAAACAAAAAGCTGATAACAATGGCTATGTCCGTTCCCATTTTAGCCCTCATCACTTCCCTCCATCTCATCGCCTTCGTCTTCGCCGTCGGCGCCGAACGCCGCCGTAGCTCCGTATTCTCTTCCTCTCCTCACCATTCTCTCTCCCTCTCACTTAAAAACTGTAATTTTCATTTGTTGTTGTTGTTTTAACATAACTTTGAGTTGGTTTTGTGAAGGCTAAGGTGGTGGCCGATCAGTACGACGAGAGGACCTACTGCGTCTACACTACTGACGCCTCGACAGTGTACGGACTATGCGCTTTCGGTCTCCTCCTACTTAGCCAAACCGTCCTTAACGGCGTTACTCGATGTCTCTGCTGTGGGAAAGGCCTTGTATCTGGCTCTTCATCCACCACTTGCGCCATCGTTTTCTTCGTTATCTCCTGGTAATTTAACCCTAATCGATCTGATATCCTTGCAAACGCCTTTGAAATTCGAAACACAACCCACCGACAAGTTTCAGAGGTGAATTTCCAAGTAATATATAATGTTTTTATTATGTTTAGCTGATGATTCTTCTTTTATGTCGGCGGATTTCAATGTTTTTAACTGTTGAAGAAACTTGGGGACGGCTACCGGAGGTTTACGTTTTCATGTAGTTTAGGGATTAGTAGAATTATGCCTCTTTTCTGCTGTACAAGTAGGATTTAAGTAGCGGTTGTGGCCGTGTTTTCAATCGCCTTATATTTATTGTAGTTGGTGACATAGGAATGTTATTGCAGCCATTGCTAGTGTTTTAAGCAATAATTGTTTGTTTTATGGAATCAGAATAAGCTTTTTTGTGGCCGTGTTTTCAATCGTGGAGACATAGGAATGTTATTGCAGTCATTGCTGGTGTTGAATTTTTTTTAATGACATATGCTATTGTAGGTATAACAGTTGTGGATATTGCAGTTTCATATATTATTCTAAGCAAGAATTGTTGGTTTTATGGAATCAGGATAAGCTTTTTAGGAGCGGAGGCATGTTTACTGGCGGGATCGGCACGGAATGCATATCACACCAGGTACCGAGGGATCTTCGGCGGAGACGACTTATCGTGTGCTACGCTGAGGAAAGGTGTGTTTGCTGGGGGAGCCGCTCTAACCCTGTTGTCATTGCTGGGGTCGATCTTCTTTTACTGGGCTCACTCAAGAGCTGATACCGGCGGATGGCAGAAACATGAGAACGAAGGCCTGGGAATGACGTCTTCTGCTTATGCACAGCAGCCTCCTGAGTTCCGGAAGGTCCAACTCTGATCCTCTGCTTTATTTAGTTAGCTTGTTTGGTTTCCACGATGTGTGCATGGATAGATCAAACACCAAATGAGTTGTTTAAACACAAATTAAGCGAACCCTACAAAGGTACCATGACTATCACTTGTTAATTATTTACGGTAAAGGGTGACGTGTTCTCGTGGCGACTCGAATTTGAGTAATGTTATTAATGTGTGTATGTGACTTTTATTCAAGACTAAAAAGCAAGAAATGTATATTATTCTTAAATCATATTAAGAATGTTAAAAAAATTATTTACCAATTTCAATGCCTTTGTTTTTATGATTCATCACATCTATTTTTTCTCCCAATTTCTGTTCTCAATATTGCTAGTTAATCACTCTATAAAATTCTTTTTGTTCAATATTAATCATTAGAATTTTATAGAGTTCGAAACAGCTAATAAAATTGAAGAACCTATGGGGCTCCCTACTCGTAGTAAGCCAAGAGCATCCTTATTAGTTATTATCACTTTCGACCAATTAAATTCATGTCCCAGCCAAATTTAGTAAACAATGTTTTAAAATAAAATAAAAAATAAATTATTTTTAGAGCTTTAACCAATTAAATTCATTAAATTGATCGTTTACTAGACAAAGGATTACAACAACAAATTAGACAAAACCTTTAAACTAAATAACCTTTCAAAACCAACCACAGTCGGCCACAGCCCAACATCTCCTTAACCTGGTTTCAAAGATTTATTTTTTTTACTACAGTTTTAATTATTAGTTGATGATATACCTCTAGTCGAATAGTCTGAAAGTGATTGTAAAGATAATATCTGTTTATAGATACTTTTATTTCTTAACTTTTTGACGATGTGTATACACTTTATATACAAAACGATTTAAACTCGTATTTCCTAAGATGAACATCGTCCGTTTTTCCACTGCGATTTGAAGACCAAGAATTTTACCTAAGGAACAAAGATATTCAAAGCCATGAACTTTCGATTATTTACAAAAATATTAATTAAATGTTCATGACACCCAAAATCGAAAGACGAAACTTAATATTTGTGTGTTCAGCGTCAAAGAAAACTTAATATTTGTGTTGAAGTTTTCGATCTAGATGGAAGTATTTTGAGAAACAATCTCCTAAGTTATTTTTTATTTTAAAATTTTGTTGATATTTTGGTTCTATTTTTATTCGCTTTTTTGGAGTTGTTTATGAATCCCTTTATGAATCTCTTAAGTTTGATACTTTTATTTATCAGATTTGATATTTTCATTTTCAGCAATGATTTTTTTTTTGTTTCTATAGGGTTTGTTATATATGTTATTTCCAGATATGAATCCCTTTTTGTTTTGTTTTTGTATTTTATTTTATGTTTAGTTTGTTTTAGTGTTCCTGTTTTTGAGTTATATGGTGTTCTTCGAAAATAAAAATCTCATGTTATTTTTCAGTGTCATTTTCTATGTCTAGATACTAAAAAATTAAATTTAAAGTTAAAGTTTAAGGTTATAATTTATGAAATTAGAGGTATAATATATTTTTTAAAATTTAAAGTTTATAGTTTAAAATTATGACCTATAATTTAATTTTTTAATGTTAACTATACAAAATTACCATAAAATGACAAAAGATTTGTCTTTTTTGTCGGATCAAAGGACAAATTCGTATCACAAATCTCAAGATGAATTCAGAGGGGATGAAATAAAATTAATTTTTGGAGCTGGTCGAAGTAGGATGGAATATGTACAATTTCAGATCTAACGGGCCAAAAATCCAATCACCCACCCGTTACTATCCATAATTAAATCAGGTGGCGTTGTACTGGATCAACTCCTAACTTCTTCCCAGTTCCCACCTCCTATCACCCAATATTTATATCATGGTTAAAATACGCCAACAATTACTATACTTTAAGAATTTTGAGATATAATCCATATACTTGAAAATTTGAAATGGTTAAATTTTTATTTTTGGATTTAAAAATCCTATTTCAATCACTAGAACTTTTAAATTGAAAATGTACGAGGACTTAATTTTTAATTTTTGGAAGTACAGAGAGTAGGTCTTAAATTTCTCCCAAGTGAGATACAAGAAGCACAAGTGTTCATTGTGGGTATCCGGTTCATCCGGATACTTACTTTACCGGCCCGTTATATCCGGGTACCTATGAAACCCGGATACCAGAAATATTTTTTTATTTTTTAATTTTAAAATTTTAAAAAAATTATATATTAAACACAAAAATATTTTTTAAAAAATTTAAATTTAAAACTTAAGAGTATACAATACAAACATAGAAAGAATTTAAGAATTTAAATTTAGTTTTAGAATAAAATATTAAAAAAATAAAAATATAATTTAAAATATTAAAATTTATAGTGTTGAGTCGGCTACCCAGTAAGGGAAAACTTTCAGCCTGTGTCTCAAAAAAATTACTGGGTCGGATAATTTTTTTATAAGATTACCCGTCATTTCTAAGTTCGGGTCGTCGCGTCGGGTATTTTTGAACACCCCTAACAAGATTTGCAATGCAAGCATATTTTGACCTTGAATAATCGACCATTTAAAAGACAGATAGCAGATAACAAAAACATAACTGCAATATGATTATAAATTACTGATCATAATTAGCAATTACAAACACATTAAGGGATATCTCTAAGCAAGAACTCCAACAACCAACATTCCAAAATCCCCTTTTTAATGCCAAGTAAAGCATGAAATCTTACATTTTCATCATCAGGACACCAAACAGAAGGGCCTGTTTTTTTTCTCAACTTATCCATAATTCCAAATAGAAACAGGGAAAAGAAAATGAAGGTCATATGAAACTAACATATCCTCGGAGAAAGGGAAAACCACCTTCCCACTGGGGATCGAGCTCGGCACAAGATCTGCTTCTGATGTTGAAATTTTCTCCCTTCACGTCCTCTAAAGCCTTATCTCAAAAGCTTTACTTCACTTCCGTCCCGAAGTAATCTGTGTCATTCATTTTTTTCAATTCTTTTTTAAAACATGACAGTACCCCAGATTGCACTTTTGAATCTGACCTCCAAAACTGAGGTATTATAATTTGTAGGTAATGTTCGATGAGTAACGATTGCACTTCCCCTCTGGTATTTATAGGTATACTACCATTATGGGGAAATCTGAATGTCACCTGCGGCAGAAAAAAGTGAAATCTGGCTGATTGACCTGAAGAAGCCTCAACCAATTGACTGCAGCCTGAAAGAGGTTGTTTGCCATGTGACAATCACTTGTTCCATTGGGTGTCCACAATGAAGCCTTAAACTTGTACCAAGCAAGACCGAAAACAGGCAACGACATCTTTGGAAGACCATCCATGTCATCGGAACATGTCATAGCCAGTGCCTGAGCACTTTGTCCACCTGAAATATGACAAGTTACATAAAAGAAACCAGACACAGATTTCTTTGCCAATACATGGATGCTACCAAAATTTAAACAAGCACAAACTATTTCTGATTAACGGTGTGTCTATGAAACACAAGCTTATTCAGCTGCAAAATGTTGCTATAAACGGCATTCCTATCTACTAAGAAATGAAAAGAAAATACAACCGAGTTCAAACAGAGCAAGATTTTCAGTAAGCAGTAAACTTTTGAGGAAATGTGATGATGATACAGCTATTAAAACATTTAGAACCACTTCTCAAAATTTACTAGTTAGATACACGTTATGAGAGACTCTTGACACCATTGGACACAATAGTTCACAAAACTTGTTAGAGGTGAAAAAGATTCACAACTACAAGCAAAGCCGGAAAAGATCGCTCAACAAGAAAGCCTGGCATCATTTCCAGGTCCACACACATAGGGAAAATGTTCTAAAAAGAAATTTTATATTACCTCCTACGGGTGTATGAAGATAATGATAAGTCAGAAAGCAAGCATCTAGATCTTTTAATGTAGGTCCAGTAGGTATTCTGTAAATTGGATACCTACAAAAATTTCAAAATAACAGATATCATATATGAAAAAACAAGACTGAAAATAAACGTAATGTCAAGAAAAAAAAGATAACTATACCATGCCACAGAAATCCAGCTGGAAGATAATAAATCACAGCTTCTTAGCGTCTTCAATTCGGGGAATCGGAAAGCTAGATCTGCAATCTGTTCCCACAGATAAAGTTAGGAGCTGACCGAAAGCGAGAAGCATTGATCTGGACACTAAAAACCTCCTGCGGTAGAAAAGAGAGGAGAGAAATGCACACTAACCTTGTTGGCTAAAGGTTCACGGCTATAAGGAGTGTCTTGTTCAAAATACTCAAAAATCAGACGACTTCGAGAGTTGACAGATTCACCCTCATCGCTAGAAAAGTCTTCTTGAAGTATCTGCTGGTCTCCCATGAACAATCTGTCCATCCTACGAGACATCTCACTGGCCATGTGGTGATTTATTTTTTCTCTCGAAATATTTGCCCCTCTTTCAAGTTCACAATCACTACTACCATCACTGCTCGAGTCCCTAAAGTCACTATCACTGTCCTCGCCCGGTGGCCTATATTAAAGCATATCAATATTACAGAATATAATAAAAAAATTCAAAATTATTTTAATGCAAGAACCAAAATGTTAACAACCACTGACATACTAAGCAAAAAAAAAGGGTGGGTCCTGTGTGTGTGTGTGTGTGTTTTTCTTGGGGGGCGGGGGGAGGTGAATTGACATCAAAATCAGTTGCTTGAACCAGAAAAGAGAGGAAGCAAACAAAGAAAAAGAATACAGAAGTGTTCACCATTTCAACTCTCCATACACAACCTTTTCATTGAAAAATTCTAAACAGAATACAAATTATTGTGTTGATATCCCAAAAAAAAATACTGGAGTGCATAATTTTTACTCTGCATCATCCATGGTAATTTTACATTAAATAGGAACAGGGACACAATAAAAAGGATTTTGCAGTGGGAAGGATGAGATAGGGCCCATCAAGTCAATAACTTATCTTCACTTTTGCAAAAAAAAAGCTATAAAAGAAGTTAAAAAAAATAAAAATACTCCCATCATCCTTAACACAAGGGGAAAAAAGGCTTAATTCTTAACCCAAAAGAACAACAAAATCCAGATAATGCAGCACAGGAAACTTGGGATAATGTGAGCATAAGAACCAAACTTCAAGAGTTACAGATTGCAGTTAATTACATTCCAAGAAGAGAATCATGCTTTAACTGAATAGATTGGAACGGTATTATTTCTGTTCAAAGCAAGCAATAAGCCCTCAACATAGGAATATAGCAAAGAGCCATCGGAAAATCAGGGGACTTCATCAAAATTCACAGTAAGAACAATACCCTACACTAAAATTAATAATAAGATACAATGTAGTCTAACCAAAGAGAATGAAAGACCAAATACACAAATAAAATGCAACTATATAAGCATACTAATATCACACAACTTCGAAGTGTACTCGGAATAAACTTCAATGATAGCAATGCATAGTTTACCTTGAGTTGGCAGACATCTTCACCGGATCGGCGTATAATTGAATACCGGATAAATAAGGTACATAGTACTGAACAACAGAATCACAGTCATTCAATATCAGTGGGACACCTACTCCATATGCACTCCACTCTTTGAACGACTCCCATAAATCACCTAACACAAAATATGGCTCAAACTCGTCGGTACGCGTCCGCCACACTCTCATCTTCGTCTGCCGCACCCAATATTCAAATATCAATCACAGTTTTTACACAAAAACACTTAATCTCCTAAAAAATACACCATTCGTTTTTATTTTTTCACGTTTTCGAGTTCACTTTCAGTTTCACTACTTGATAAACAGCATCAAAATAAAACATTCCCGTTTTTACTTAAAAAAACCTATAAAGAGAGCTAATTCAAACGTAAGAAATACAAAACCAATTAAACAACCCAGAAAATATCATCACATTGAGATTGAATGAACCTTAGAGAGATGGAGCGCAGGGACGGAAGGCATGACCGACTCCAAAAACCGCTCTAAATTACTCAAAGGAGAAACAATCGGTTCGGAAGAAGGAATCGAGACCGGTTTGGGACCAATCTCCTTCTCAGACTCCCGGTTCACATGAGTGGCGACGGGTTTATCCTTTGATTGGCTGGCGGAAACATCGGTTTGATCACTCCATGGCTGATCGTTCTGCTGATTCCGGTTCTCTCTTCTCGCTCTAGGCGGATTGTAAAACCGGTCTTCGCCTCGGATTCTCCTGAATTCCAATCCTGTCCCCAACATAACTAATTAAACAGAAATCCCTTTCTGAAGCGATAATCTGAAGTGCGGATCAAAGAAAAAGGATTGCAGAGAAGTTAAAAAGGGATCTATCAAACTGGGAGGAAGATGAAGGGTAAGATGGTCAACGCAATAAAGGAACAACACAAAAGGTAGATTGAGAGTTGCAGGGTAGAGATGTGCTTTAAAAAGAGGCAACCAAGGAATGGGATAATTACAGATCAGGACCGCGTATCCACAATTTCTATTGTTTTAGTCACATCACGGACCTATTTATTAGTGATTCGAATTGATTTGATTGATATCAGATTTGATTTTGATTTGCCACATTTTCACAATTAAATTTGTTTTTTTTCCTAAATTGCATTTTTTACTTGCCATCTATAGACACTCCACATCATAGTTCCAATCTTTTGTAGAGTGTTTGATAAAAAAAAACTTTGTAGAGTGTACGTGTATTTGAAGATAATTGTACTTTTGAGTACGTACGTACGTACATATATTATCATGTTTAATGCAATCTCTTCATACTGGTTTCAAGTTCAAATTTAAACTACACTTTTGTTAAATTATTAAAATTAATGTTCGAATTCTGACGCTATAAATAAACTAAATTAGATTAAGAGTATCGTTTCCATAAGGGCATCTGTAATACATTTTCCGAATTAGTCCGGTAATGAAATGAATGCAAGTAGTTATACAAAAAAGAATACTTTTATTGGATTAGGCTTTGTTCGAGTTAGCAAAGGTTAAGTCCAAAATCTAATATTTTCAGGCTCAGATATCGAGTCTAATGTATATCGATTGAAACATTATGATTTTTTTACATTATATTCTTCAATTTATTGTTTGAAATGATTAATTCTAATGTTTAACTATAGTTATTCAGTTGATCACTAGACTCTAAAGTATATTGATTGTAACTTTAAAAGAAGAAGTTAAATTGTACTTTTCATTAGGAGTTCACTGAAATGATTATCTAGTTATTATATGCATTTACATTATTTTGAGTTTTGACCCATAAGTTGAGACTATTTCAATTAACGGAGGTTCAAACAACCATACTCCGTTTCATAATTTTTTAATTACCAACCAGATAATGTCAAATTAAGCTTGAACTTGTGATAGAAAAAAAAAATTAAGCTTGAACTTGTGATAGGAAAAAAATTAAGATTGAACTCGAGCTTAAGTAAAAGAGTTTAATCGATTCTAATCAAGTAGTTCGATTTTTTCTATCGAAAATCAAGCTCAAGCTTTAAATTAAACTAGAAACTCAACTTTTCAATTCAATATGGGAAGAAAATACAAAAAAAACATAGTTGTTGCAGGAATGTAACTCTTAAATAGCATTTAGGAATTAAAATTGGTGAATTCTTGCTCTTCGTCAAATAATTTTGTGGAAAAAAATGTCTAATAAAATGTGTAACGTCACTATTTTTATATTTATGATTTTTTTTACGATGTGAGATAATATTGTTCACCTCTCCAAGGCGCAGGACATGCAATAAGAAAATAAGGAGTTCGCATTTGTGACTTACCAATTTTGTAACGAAGCTGAGTGGGCAAATGAAGAAAATAAGTGGTCTTGGTTGGGCCAATGGCTATCAAATATCCATCCTTGGTCGCCAGAATTCATTCCTTGTGATACAGTGGTTTATTTAAAATTTATTAGAATTTCATTTTTATAATCCTCTAAATTTTTAGCATCGTAATTCAGTGGACCACGATGTCGTGTTCGATAAAATTTAAAAAGTAGACCCCCCAATCTGTATATTTTAAATATTGGACCAACTCAAAGTGGAATGATTCAATTAAAAGTTATAACTTTTTAAATCAATTTGTTAATTCAATTAAACTCGAACAACACAAAACTAAAAAGATATTAGTTTTTTTTTAAAATGGAGTCGAGTTATACTCACAATAACTTTTGAGATAAACTCACTACAATAGAGTTGTTCTATAGCGGCGTTTAAACAACAAACGCCGCTAATATTTCAATTATGCATGCGTTTAAATTTAAACGTCACAAAATGTTAAATTTAGCGACGTTTGAAAAAAAAACGCCGCTATAAAACAAGAAAAACGCCGCTAAAAACTCAGTCTGGTGTAATGACTACATAAATGATCACCGAACTTTTAGGACGAATTTGTTTTAATTATCTTACTTTTAAAATATTCGATAAAATAACCCAACAAATACAATAATAGATCCAAAATAGTTCACCGATCAGTTTGTATGATGGAGCAAGACCCCAGACGATGGTAACCCAACGATCAATGTCCTCCACTACCGCATAGCTTTTTGTTGGCTTTAATAAACTTGTTGCAAAAAAGTAGTCATACATATATAAGCATGCTTTTCAGCCTCACATTACACGTTCACGAGACTTGTGAGGAAAATACCACCCACATACACAATCAAACTGACGTAGAAAAGGCTAAAATTAGACGTCATAATCCGTATACAAATTATTTTTGATCGTATATGAAATGTTTTCATCTTCTTTTTTGTTGGCAGACTAGTGAAGCTGAAACACTTTTACATTGATCTTGAAAAGAAAACGAGTTTATAATAGAAGAAAGCTCAGCTCAGAATATTTCTTCCCCAAAGTGAGAGAAAAAGAGAGCAAATAATAATGGCGGACGGTAGTAATAAAGAAGCAGTTGTAAATAACAAATATCGTTTAGTAATAAAGAAGCAGTTGTAAACACTTTTACATTGACATTCGATAGTAGTAGTAGAGCACGTGGTTCAAATTTGATTAAAAATTAACTTAAAACGAAGAAGAAAATGAAGAAATTATGAAATCATACAAAATTAAAGGACAAAATTGTAAAAAGATAATTTGTTTTTGAAAAAAGAATTGAAGATTCATGGTATTCTACATTAGGTTAAGAGCATGTGGTTCAAATTTGGTCAAAAATGAAGGTTAAGTTGAAGAAATGAGTGAATTATATGCTAAATCGTAAAATAATAAAATTTAATTTTTTGACTTGACAAAATTTAAACTCGGCTTGAACGTAAAAACTGATTCGTTAATTCAAATTGACTCAAATAACTAAACTAAAAAACAGTTTTTTCCCAATAATGTCAAATCACTAACTTTTATTCCATTAAAAATATAGTTATATTTTAATACACAAACTATGTAAAAAAATTACACAACCTTTTATATTTGAACTAAAAAATTTAAAACATAAAAAATAATCTTAATACCATAAACTCTAAACTCAAACCATAAACATTAAATTTTACACTTTACAAACTAAACTTCTTAACCCTAACCTAAACTTTTAAACTTAAAATTAAAAGATTTATATAAATAAAAATTTACACAAAATTATATATTAAAGTATTTTTCTAAAAAATAATCGTACCGTATTACATCCAAAATAGTCTGAGCTATTTGTTGGCTTTAATAAACTTTTTCCAAAAAAAACTTGTCAGACATAAACATGCTCCTCAGCCTCACATTTCATGTTCGTGTAGGTCTGCGGTACGGTTACGAAACGATACTAACTAAAATGTTATAAAATATATAATTTAAAATATTATTTATTAACGTAAAATGTTACATTGTTTGATAATATTGTAAGTAGGTGATCGCACGACAAATATTGATACTTACAGATAAGTTTTGATTTTTATAAAAACTTAAAATATTATGAAAAGTTATAAAGTATCAATACCCAAAAGTAAATTTTTATATTTAACCATCACCTTAAAGTATTATTAAAAAGTATAATATTTTAATTTTAATTTTTATATTTTATAATATTTTCAGTTAGTGTCGTATCGTGACATGCGGCACTTTAGATTCCACGTACACGTTCATTAGACTTATGAGGAAAATACCACTCCTATAGGCAATCAAACTAAGGCACAGAAAGCTAAAATTAGAAGTGATAATCCGTATTGAAATTATTTTTTGATCATATATTAAATGTATTCATCTTTTTCTTTTGTTGGCAGCTAGGTCAAGCTGAAACACTTTTACATTGATCTTGAAAAGAAAACGAGTTTATAATAGAAGAAAGCTCAAGAGAGAGAGAGAGCAGATAACAATGGCGGATAGCAGTGATAAAGAAGCAGTTGTAAGCAACAAACAGGTGATATTCAAGGATTATATTACTGGGTTTCCATCGGAATCAGACATGGCCACCATCACTGCCGGGAATCTAAAACTCAAAGTGCCGGCCGGTTCCAAAGACATCGTTGTGAAGAATCTTTACTTATCATGTGATCCTTATATGCGGCTCCTCATGGAAACCAGTTCTGGAATTTTCAGTCCCTATACCCCTGGCTCTGTAAATCTCTTTTCCTGTCAATCTCTTTTGATTCATTGCCATTCCCGATCAAAACTAACATTTATTGCAGCCAATAACTGGGTTCGGAGTGGGGAAAGTTATGGATTCAGGAAATCCAGAGTTCAAAGCAGGCGACCTGGTTTGGGGCATAACAGGATGGGAACAGTATTCTGTGCTGAAACCAAACGATTTACTCCTCTTCAAAATTCAGCACACTGATGTGCCACTTTCCTACTATACTGGAATTCTTGGTAACGCCTTGAAATTGAATTATGCCTTTGTATTTTTCATCATATGTGATATTCAACTCTTGTAACACAGGCATGCCTGGTGTGACTGCTTATGCCGGCTTCTATGAGGTTTGTAGTCCAAAGAAAGGGGAATATGTGTTTGTATCGGCTGCATCTGGTGCCGTTGGGCAGCTTGTTGGCCAATTTGCAAAGCTCGTGGGTTGTTATGTTGTTGGCAGTGCTGGGACTCCAGAAAAGGTTACATTCACACATCTGTTAATCTTAACTTCTCATGCTATTTTTGTAGGTTAATCTTTCTATTTGCACTTACATACATATCTGATATGGTCATTGAACATGCCATGAATAAATCAAAAAATATATAAATACGTTGATGGTGAGAATGAGATTGTGGCGGTTTTAGACGATTCACTTTTTTTGATTTAGACGAAAAACCGAAGGATGACTGAATGTGGTGAAGATGAAAATAAAGGGGAAGGGGATGGTCGAGATGGGATTCGATCCCGAGAGAAGGGGGATCGATGTTGTGTGTCCGATCTAGGTTGCTTGAGATTTTTCTTTGTGGTTATATTAGTGTTATTCTGACGAGCGTGTTAGTTCTAGAGTTGATAGATTATGATGGCTTGACAATGTAGTTATGACTGTCGTTAAGTAGAGCTGACTGTGCGTGTTTGTTTCTGCGGTGGGAGGGCCAAAATCCCGTTCAATCGGGATTTTGTGTCTCGAACGCCGTGCCTACATGTTTGGATGTAAAAATTTAAAATTAATTCTGGGCACCAAACGTGATTTTGAGACAAGCTACATGATAATAACTTTTGCGTTTCGTCGTGATTTTTACACAATCGTGAGAAAGAGGGATATAACAAAATATAAAATATTTTAGACACAAGTACTATGGCTCAAGAAAATACATGAATTGTTTTGGATTTATGGATCTAAACTCATCTTTATCATCTTTCTGTTGTTTCTGATAACCAAGGTTGAATTGTTGAAGAACAAACTCGGGTTCGACGATGCATTCAATTACAAGGAAGAACCTGATCTTAATGCAGCTTTGAAGAGGTCAGTCTTGGTAACTAAATAAGATGTACTATAATATAATGCTGATGAACATTAACAAGATAAATACAATCTCCAGGTGTTTTCCCCAAGGCATTGACATATACTTTGAAAACGTTGGAGGTAAAATGCTGGATGCTGTGCTTCTCAACATGAGAATCCACGGCCGCATTGCGGTGTGCGGGTTCGTATCGCAATACAATCTTGCTGAACCGGAAGGGGTGCACAATCTAATGTCGATCGTCTACAAAAGAGTCCGAGTCCAAGGATTTGCGGCATCCGATTACTATCCACAGTATTCTAAGTTCTTGGACTTTATGTTGCCTTGCATCAGAGAAGGGAAGATTAAGTATGTGGAAGACATTGTTGAAGGCTTGGAGAAGGGACCTGAAGCATTGATAGGATTGTTTAGCGGTCGCAATGTGGGCAAACAGGTTGTTGCTGTTGCTCCAGAGTGATTGAATCGGCAGTCTTTAAAGGGACGTATTCTCCTACACCTATTTTTTTCCGTTCACAACTCTAAGATTCAAACTTTTATCCTTGCTAAAGAGATCTAATGCCTCATCCCACATGACCAACAAGTTGTTGGTATATTCTTTAAATAAATATAATTAGCTATCTCGACCTTGTAATGGCCTCTGAGCACCAATCCCAACCAGGGACGTCAACCATTAAAATAAGAACCTAAACACAAAGCATTAGAATGATAGAATCTGATATGGCTGATTCAAAGTCTTCAATGCAGTTCTTATAAAATAAAGATACAACAAGGATAACTCATAAGTTGATAAGCAACATAAAACACAAGTTCAGCTACAACAAGGAGAAGACCACAGTTTTTCTCTCTTAATTTACTACTTTAGATACTTACCAGACTGCCAACATGAACAACCATTTTATGCCAGTTCAGTTCTCCTTCAAACACGAGATCCTCGAATGTTTCATGAACCGGATCATAGAGAAGGAAGCTTGTTCTCCTACGTTCCAGTAAGATCTTCCCACTTCTGAAACTGCATACAACTCGAAAATCTGATCTAAAGAAAGGGATTCTTCCATTCATACTTGGCAACTCCTCTGGCAGGCAACCTCCAATGATAAATTCTTTGACCCAAGACTCTTTCACATTATATTCCTTCATAACCCAGATGTCTAATCCACAGCTAGCATTAGAAGCGGCGATACAAAGATGGCCTCGGAGAACCACTAGTTCAAAAAACCGGCTGTCTAAAATAACATTATCAGGTTGAGGAACCACCTGGAATTGCTCGGCTGTTAGGTCAAATGATATGATCCGGTTATCCATAAAGATATTTTCAGGTTGAGCGATCCAATGAAGTCTCCCACTGACTGTAACTTGTGACTGTCCTTGAACAAATTGGTATGGTACCATCCCTAAACTTCTCCATTGGGAGTCACCAACAGTTAAAATTCGAACCTGGGATTGAAATGGATTAGATGCTGCAAGATGGGACTCGAATCTAAACCTTTTTCTTCGACAAATAATCTCAACCACTTTATATTCCTTTTTCGTTGGAATGAAATCAAATCCTAAAATTACCACTTCTCCATATTCCCTTGATAACTTCGGCAGCTCTACGAAGTCCCTGGTCAAAGGATTGCAAATGTGGATTACTGAATAACTGCAGAGGCATAGCAGGCCATTCGATGAAGCAACCAATCTAGCATGCATTGTTGAAACCGAAATTTTCTTTAAGCTCTTGTTTCCTTCACTGTAACAAGCAAAATCTACGAAGTAGTATTGGTCCGGGATGGGCCGTTGACTTTGAAAGATGATGCAGGGATCATTCTCAGCAGTATATAACAGATGCTTGTTAGCAAGTACTGAGCCTTGTATTATGCTTCGCCAGGATCGGCATACAGACTTTGATTGCACCAAAGTTGTTATAGGAAGTCTTGATAGTATTTCAAGGATGACGTCCGGAGGAAGGCGCTCCATCCTTGTAGTAGGTCTGCATTACAAATTTGTTCCTTCTCTTAAAATGCTTCTTAGGAAGTACATTAATAGGTACAGATGCAGCAGGAATAATATATGCAAATGCTTGATAATGATGATGCAAAGAAGAATGCAATTGAACATAATGCACTTGACATCAACGTGTTGATTAAAATGAGAAACACGACAAAATCGTACTGTACGGAAGTACAGGATCTGAACAAAAACCGTCCGAGTCGAACAATCTAATCAATAATCAGTCATTAATGATGTCTCTTATTCTAAAAACGAAACGTTTGGCCGTTAACTTCCATAACGACAATCATCTGCTGATTAATAGGTACAGATTCAGCAGGTATGCAAAGAAGGATGCAATTGAACATAATGCACTTGACATCAACGTGTCGATTAAAATGAGAAACACTACAAAATCGTACTGTACGGAAGTATAGGATCTGAACAAAAACTATCCGAGTCAAACAAACTAATCAATGATCAGTCATTAATGCTGTCTCTTGTATTAAAAACGAAACATTTGGCCGTTAACTTCCATAACGACAATCATCTGCTGATCTGATTCATATGTATTTTTTTTACCAATTATTGCAGTTCATCAGTACTCAATATATGTTGTATTCTGACATCTAACAATGCTTATGTTTAAAGCCTATATCACTTAAGAGTGTTGGATATACAAGCTAACACAGATAACAATCTACAGGAGCAGTATAAAGTATAAACTAACAAGAAATAATATGAAATAGTGATTAATTAGCATTTAATGCCTGGAAGACTGACCCGACAATCTATGCATGTAACTGTAGTTTTTTGGTTTCACCCCCCCCCCCCCCTCCCCCAGACCATGAGAAAATTCATCTTTTCAATCCATGCAGTTTTGAAGATCTGATTAAAAACACCTATTGACAGATTACTTCATCAGAAAATTATGATGAAGCGGTTCATCTACATGTTTAGCTGTTCAAATCCAGTTACTAGCTTTTGAACATTCATCTGAAAGTTCAATTTATATTTTAATCTAAACCCAGTTTTAGTTTACAGAAAAAACAAACAAACAAGCAAACAAGAGTTTTGTTTCCAAACAATTTTCCAACAACAAACTAGAAAGTAAGTATCAAATAAAAAAGATGGCAAAGATCAGTTAGAGTGAATGAAAATCAATTGATAAAGATACCTACTTGGAGAAAACAAGAACACCCCCGATCAGAAGAAGGCAAAGAAAACTGACATGAATGAAGGTTTCCTTGGGAAAGTTGAGCTTTTGTATTTTCCCAGGTGAGTAGTGAAAGTAACGGAAATAAAATGGGATTCAACTTCTAGAGGAGAGGGACTAATTAAACTTTGTAGTATAGGAATCAGAATTCGTATTTTGGGCCAATAAACTTTTCTTTCAAAGGCCTTTTAAATTGTAAATTTGTACCATAATAAATTTGGATCGAAAATTCATACTTGATTTACCCATGATAATTGATAAAACTCAAACGAAAATATGAAGGTTTCTCTTGGTTTCTGAAAATATTTTATGTTTTCATTTTTAAAATTTTTGATAATTAAAAAACATTTATGGAAAATAAAAATAAAATTTATAGCTTTTAAGCCTTGGAGAGAATTTCCTAAAACCCTAAAATTGAGTAAATTTCATGCATGTGCAATGTAAGCAAAAATTTGAGAAGCTTGGATGTTATCTTGTCAATTTGGTATGGTTGATTCAAGGTTATTAACTATAGTATTAATTTATTGTTTGCGCATTCTTGAAGTTCAAGGAAGTGAAGGAACCTCCAAGGTTAGAGGGAAATGAGGTTAATCGAGTGAACCGACATCTGAGACATATCATAATCTTGAATTAGGTGAGTTTGGTCGATATCGAATTTGTTTTTGTATTTGTGTGTTATGTGAATTTTGGTTGGTGTAGGTAAATTATATAAAATGCTTAAATTGTGGTTTCGGCTCTAAAATGAGCATCGACTAGCATGATTATGTTCTAAGGTATGATACAATATGATTTCGATATGAATTCTTATGTTTTGGAAGGTTTGAGCATGCTAGCTAAAGTGTTGTGTTAAATGAATGTGATATCAATACGAATTCATGTTGGTTGTTATATATGAATATTGAAAACTTGTGTTATTTGATTATTTGAATGTGTTTGAACTTTGAATATGAATTTGCTATGAATGTGAAGTGTATATGCGTGATAGGTGGAGTGGAAGTATGTCATGTACCTTGTGAAGCTCCATGATGTGCCATTGATATGTGTGTGTGTGTCAAAGCTTTGAAATATGACATATGCTTAAACCGAGCCCATGTCATCCTAGCATTGTTCCGAAAGTTAGAAAGTCTGCTTAGGTTCTTAGACACATTGTATAAGTAGCAAAGACCAGACTAAGTGTTGTTAGTGATTAGTCCCATCGATGAGTTACAAGATCGGGTGAAGTGTCGTCGTAAGTTAAATTGTGGTTTCGGCTCTAAAATGCTTAAATTGTTAGCAATTAGTCCCATCGATGAGTTACATGGCAGAGAGAAGTGGGGAGAGAATGAATTAAGGGAAGTTGGTCGATCGGGTGAATGTGTGAACAGGTTTTGGGCCTTGTTTGGTTAATTTGGGCCTACTTGGGTCTATGTCTATTCGTGTGGGACTGTAGATAGTTGTTAGGCCTAAGTTCAGGAGTCGGGCTCGAACGGAACCACCACCACCACCACCAAGATGGTGTTAAAATAACAGCATTCCATAAAAGACAGGCACACTGATTTATTGCAAAATGAGGGAGACATGTTTAAGGCAGGAAAGGTGTTTTATGACAAAGCTTAGAGGTACAAATAGCACTTATTAGAAAAGTTTGTTCAATAGTGCCAGGGTAGACTAAAGAAGAAAATGATGGAAACAATCAAGGTGTCTTTATTCCTATATAATATCAAAAGGGGAAGGTATCGATGACTTACTAAAAAGAATAAGGTGTCTTTATTCCTATATAATATCAAAAGGGGAAGGTATCGATGACTTACTAAAAAGAATAAGGTCAAATTCTACCTAAAGGCAGGAAGCTATGGTGCGCCGCATGTACATGTAGACATATATGCATGTATTACATGCAAACCAAACATAAAATAATACATCAAATGTTGAGACCAAAACTCAAGCAAAACAAGCAACAATGCTGCAAATAACTAGAATGCTTACATGAAGTGTGGCCACTGGGGAAACTTTTGTTTCCTTCCTTATTGACACTCTTTAATCCTGTACACATAACATCTTTTGTCAAACAAGACTCTTGATTATGTAAACTTTAAATGACGAAAGGAAATAAAAGTAAAATTAGGGGAAATAGGAGACTGACCCCTTTTCCATCATCGAAACAATGCCAAAGGAAGTCTGGACGAGGTCGACCGACAGCATCTTTAATATCATCCGTTATAACACCAGTTATAAGCACAGAAAACAGAAGGCCTGAATATTGATTAAACACACCAACTGTTACTGGATGCAGTTACAAACAGATAAAAGGTGATAAATTTTCAGAATCTTAGGGGAGATGTTGTTTTACCCAGTATGGCATGGTGTAGACTGTAGATCATAAACATCCCTTCTGATGAGACAAAAAATGGAAGTATTATCGCGCGCATCTGTTACAAGGAAGAACACAACATTATACTTTAGTGTTTTCATTCAATGAATCTGAACAAAATCTCTTGCCAAAAAGTGATTCCAGTATGACAGAAAATCTCGAAGGCGGAACATACAGGAACGGCCCAAAACGGAACAGTGTCGTCTTTCGAGGGGTATTCCAGTGACATTTAAGATGACCAGTATCACCACCAGTCATGCATGTGAATCCTCGCAACTTTAGCCCCATGGGACCTTAAAGTATGAGCACCCAACTGTATATCTGGTATTTTCTCTGGTTTTAAAAAAATGTGAAAAAAAAATCTTTCTTGATAACAACAGGGATTAGGAGCACAAGCAGTCGGAACATAGCAAACCATAAATTTGAGACGACCACAAACAACAACATAAAATGCTAATTTTGAAGGAAGTAAAGGACAAATAATATAAGAATATCCATTAGAACCCTATAACAAACAATATATGCATTAGAAATGTATAAAGGACCAAAAATCATAATCTACGGCGCAAAGAGGGTTAACATAGTGGGAAAAGAATAAGAAAACTAAGCAAAACTACTGATTTAAATCAGGGGGTTAGAAGAAAAATAAAGATATCATGGATTTAAGTAATTTTAATTCTAACAGAAAGTTCAGACTCGGTATTAGTCCGAGCATCAAAAGGACGATTGCCTTGCAATTTAATCGATTGAATACAAACTCCAAGAAAATAGCATAAATCAAAGAAGTTGCTGAAGCAATTGTTTTTAATAGTAGAAAAATGCAGAAAAGAAAAGGAAACAAAAAAGGGAAACAAATTATCGCATTCAACCATGGTCAATCTGGTTAAGTAAAACAAAGAGAACTCCATTTTTGGTTTTTACCCATCTCTTTTCTCGTATTCGCCTTCAATTTTTCAGAATAACCAAACAAAAATCACCAAAAACAAAAGAGAAACTGTGACTGAATATGAACTTACCTGTCGAGAATTTACAAGTTCAAATGAAGCAATAAACGGGTGGAATTTCAGTTAACAGCAAACTAAAGAGCGCGTTTATGTGTGTTTTCGATTGAGAAAGGGAGATTTTGAAGTTGATTCATAGTGTTGGAGTTAGTGACTGAGCCTGTCGGTCTCCACCCAAATAGAAATGGACTGAAAGAGTAAAAAAGCAAACCAAAATCTGAAAAGTCGTTAGTAAGAAAACTAATGCACCATTTCATTAATCAAACCATCTCTATGTCAAAAGAAAACATATCATTAATTAATTTGATTTACTAATCGATTGAGTTTTTAAGAATATTTATGTTGTTTTTATTATGTGCGGGTTAAAATTTTAATATTTATTTTTGAAATATGGTGAGTTCATATAATTGATTATGAATATTTTAACATGGTTATATTGTAAAATTTTGATTTTTGTATTTTTTTAATCATTTAAAATTTTAACGGGATCATTGTAATTTGTAAGAATATCTTTACTTAATAAAAACATAGTTAAATCAATAATTTTAAATTTATCGATAATAAAAATCTTTATATCTCATTAAATTTGTCCAGTATTAACTTATTTTATAAAAAAATTAACTTTACCCGTCCTTTAAATTTATTAATGATAAAAAATATGAAAAATATGTTTTAAAACCTTCCAACAAATAGTTTAAAAAATATATACTTTCTTATGAAACTTAATTAATTAATATATTTAAAATAACTATGATAAAATTTTAAAATTTTCCTATCATTGTATGGAATTTCAATATAATTAAAGATTTCAAAAGCTTAATTGATCAATCGAAATATGTCAAGAGATGTGAATTTATTCTTTAAAAAATTAGAAATAATTAAAAATAAAAATAATTTTATACAACAATTTATAATAGTTCGATTTCTAAATTAAGTCTATTACATTTTTTAATCATCAAACTAAGGATTTTTTTTCTTCAAATCCACTATATTTGCAAAACTTAAAACAATGTATAGGTCATGTTTGGTAAATAGAGGTTTGGACAAAAAATAGAAGTTTGAGGCATAATTAGAGGTTTGATCAGTCAAATCTGTTAATATTGTTGTTTGGTGAACAACGGATTGAAAGAGCGGATTGGGGTGAAACTGCTAATTTTAAAAAAGCTATTTTGAGATTAAAAGTTTGATATTAGAGTTGTAAAGACTCTTTTACCCTTACTAGTTACCAAAAATCTCAAAATAACCTAAATTAAATATTTTTCTCACCCTAATTATAAGCTAATCCGATTTATTTTTTTCTTTTTATTACCACATATTTATATGTGTATTTAAATTTATTAATTAATTAAATTATATTAAAATAATTATATAAATAATAAATTAATATATAAATCATTCGAATATGTTTAGAAAAGTTATATTAAAAATAATTTTATAGATTTATTAATATTAATTAGATACAAAATATTGATAACTAATAAACTATTCAAACAAGTATTGAATATAATCATGTCCTTATATGTCATTTTGCTTGTTTAAATAATTTAACAGTTATCAGCTATCAGTTAATTTTACCAAACACTTTATACAATCATCTAATATAATCCGTTAGTCAAATCAGCTAATGTAATTAACTATCTGCTAATATAATCTGTTATCTACTATCAGCTATCCGCTAATTACTAAACAAGACCATAGTCTTATAATTTTCTCTTAGGGTTTTGCAGACTCTTCCAAGTAAAATTACAACGACAAAAGTTACAAGAAAAATGTGTGTACACAAACTAAGTAGAGAGGCCATTTACATATATACTTATATATAATATTTGATTTTTAATATATATATATATATATATATATATATATTTTTGTTATCCTTCCCGTTAATATTTTTAATAGAACATACTTAAATTATTATATAATATTTATATACAAATAATTCATTAACTTGAATAAATTAATTTTTATTGATTTACTAACTATAACCTCATACAAGAGTGGAGACGGTAGCCGCCGAGCAGATTTGTTTTTACAATTTATATTAGATTTTTAATTAAGATTTAAGCCGGTGAAGAAATGCATCTCATGGCCGAAGCTCCCCAATCATTACCAATGCAATTCCTAAGAAAATACACAGCACGGGGAAATCAATCTCTCTGAAACTTCTTTTAATTTTGCTTAGGCCTAAAATTCCTTCCACTTTCCCCATTAATATTCTTTCCTGTTCAGAACAAAAGTCACCCATTCAACTTCAATTCCAACTTTTTAACCAAAGACTCCTTCAAAGAATAACTAAAAGTGACATTTTTGGTCCCGCTCTTATCCCTTCAAACAAGCCAAAACCCAGAAAATTTTCAAAGAAACAGGGGAGGGTTTCAGTCAGATGCTATATATATATATACAGATCTTTGATGGGTTTTTTCCATATATGTTTTTCTTTTTTTAAATTCATCCTAAGATTCTTTTAAGGCTTTTGAAGATGAGTAATGGTGGAGGCGGCCGATCTTATCATCCTCAAAGTATAAGCATCCGGGAATTTATCTGCCATGGGGGCGCTGGTGCCACTGCAGGTAAGGCTTTTGTTTTGGTTCTTTGATTTATTTTTTAGGGTTTCTTTTATCAGTTCTTGCGAAAGAATTGAAAATTTTGAGGACTTTTTTGTTTGGAATAAGGGTTTGTAGGTTGATCTTTTGATTATGAATGCCACGAAACACAATTGAACATATGAGTTTCACTTTTAATTTGATCGGAATTTCGGATTTATTGATGTTCTTGGTTTGAAATTTGAAGGTGCAATTGCAGCTACCTTTGTGTGCCCTTTAGATGTAATCAAGACAAGGTTACAAGTACATGGACTCCCTCAAGCTTCACAATCTGGTGTTAGAGGTATTGTAGATTCTGAGCTTTTGAAACTGGTTTTTATCTGCTAATTGCAATGCATGGTTTGGCACAAGCACTCGTATTGAATTGATTACTTGTATGGTACTGGATTGTTGAATAAGCTGGAAATAGTAATTGAGGTCGGGTTTCAGGTTTTCTTTCATCAATTATTTTGGTAGGAGATATTTCGAATTCAAAAGTCTTGCTTTGTTAGGCTGCTCTGTACCTAAAATTTATGTTTCTGCAAATTTTTGTTTCTAAGAGCGATTATTTTATAATATGGAGTACAGTTTTCTTTCTAGGCCAAGAATGTTTGATTTTACGTATTATGTGAAATTGTTTGGATTTATGATAGATGGTGTTTATTGCTATCATTGATGATGAGCAACTCTTCTGCTTGCCTTGTTTCTTATCTATACTCAGGCAGTGTCATTATAACAAGTCTACAAAATATAATAAGAAATGAAGGTTTGAAGGGGATGTATCGTGGACTTTCACCAACAATAATTGCACTACTTCCAAACTGGGCGGTAAGTAACCTTTCACCCTTAAACCAATTAATTGGAAGCTACTTATTGGAGTGGTGGATTTTTTTCTCTCCATTATAGTTTATGATTCAGAGTTCTAGTTTCTCTTCGAGCTTTTGACATGTTAATGATATATGTTAGATGGACTGGTGACAGGCTTTATGGTTTTAGAAATTTTTAAGATTAATTTTTAGAAGCAAGTGGCCATACCTGTATGAATACTGAAGTTCTAAGAGGTGTCAGATATGGATATGTTAGGATAAACAATAAACGGAGGACTCTGGGTCACATAACTTTTGATGTAATACTGATGTAAATGCTACTGCATGACGCCATGACCATACTTTTCTCCCCTTATCCTGCAAGCTCCAAAGGGAAACTTTATCCCTTTCATCTATGATCTCCCCCTTCTCTTTGAAGCCAGCTTTAAGCCAATCTTTGTAACTAAATTTCTTAATATGCCATGGAAAAAGGATTGTGTGAGATTTATTGCCAGTGTATTTAACCTATTATTATATTTGTAGAAGGAAAATTAAGTAATCTGCTACCATGTTCATAAACCATTAGGTTTTGGGAAGTTATTGATTCCAACTACAAAGCAAAATAATTATTTGATATGATTTGTCTTCTGTAAAGTAACTGAAACTCTCATTTCATATGTAGGTGTATTTTCCACTTTATGAGCAACTAAAAGGCCTACTCAGTTCATATGGTTGGTTGTTGTAATTTCTATAGAGTTTGCACTCGACATGTGTTCTACATAATCCAGCTTCAGTTGTTTTAATTTCTACTAAAGTTGTACATTGTGAGGTTGCAGCTGATAACAGTGGGCAACTCACAATTGGGGCGAATATGGCAGCTGCTGCTGGGGCTGGGGCCGCCACAGCCATCACAACAAATCCATTATGGGTTGTAAAGACAAGACTCCAAGTAAGTTCGTTGTTATGCATGATGGCTCTTCTGAAAGTTATCTGCGGTTTGGGTCACATTATGTTCTCGTCACTTAAAGCATGATAATCCATTAGTAAGACATAGACAGTTATATGACCTTGATATTGATGCACACATATACTTATAATTCAGAGTTAAGCGGCTCTAGTTAGTACTTAGTTTTGGTTATTGGAGTACATTCTCTTGTTGCAGCTGAATATGCTTCCATATGTTGTCTTCTGGATCTGGAGGTACCCAAACCAATGTAATGACTAGGGTTTGGAAGGTCAAACTCCTTACCAATGCTCTTACAGAAGCATGATCAAACAGACGTATTTTTTGAACCATAAAAGTAATCCTTTCTGGACTAGTGGATGAGAGTGATCAGTTGTTCTGATTTTATATCAGAGCATTTAACTTTCTTTGAAGTTTCAATCCTGCAAGTACATGGATTGTACCTGCGATAAAACTGGACTAGTAATTTATTTTCTATCATTTGGTCAGGGTGAAGACTGATTTTGTTTTGTAGTTTCTTTGTGAGTTGGGGCAGTATTATTTCACGTGAACTAGGCCAATTTCTTCTGGCCTGGTTACCCCGACCATTGACTTACCGTGGTTATTGAGAATTTAGAGATCCAATCAGTTTTGATTGCTAATCAGTTTAATATCATATAATTTGCTGACATCCACATGAAAAACATGTTTGCAAAAGGGTTGTGTTTTATACTTTTCAGTCGTAGGGCATGATCTTCCCTGTTTTCATGTCAATACCTAAATTAATATGAAAAGTAATATTACATTTTTTGTTGTGTTTATGTGATACTGCCATTGCCTTGCTGAAGTTTCCTTAGATGCTCTAAAACATACAAAATTCATTGCACTCCTTCCTACCCAGTCAAAGTTCTGAAGTGGAAAAATGAAAAAAATGATGCCGAAAAAATAAGATGTGCTTAGTTTTGGAGTAATTTATGCAAGTGCTGCCAGCAGATAATTATTTCAATTTTTTATCCTCAGGACTGCTAGGATGAATTTCCTGATTCATGTCTGAATGTTGGATTGAATACCTCAAATTCAGTGATAAAAATATTTTGGTAGTAAATAATTTGTTTACCTAGACTTACCTTGATATTGTATTTATTAGATATCATTGTGGATTTATAAGTATGATCATTCTTTATGCGTCCATTCTCATTCTTTTTTCGGTTTTGGTCTGTGTAGACGCAGGGAATGAGGACAGGTGTGGTTCCCTATACAGGTGTACTTTCTGCTTTAAGAAGAATTGTACATGAGGAAGGCTTTCGAGGGCTGTATAGGTCAGTGATTGGGTTTCACTCTTGCTTGGATTAATTTTTGAGATCATTTGCACCAATTGTGATCTTAAAACAAATTTCCATTTACCATTTCATTGTATTTTAAACAGTGGAGTTTTGCCTTCTTTGGCCGGGATTAGTCATGTTGCGATTCAGTTTCCAGCATATGAAAAGATCAAATCATATATGGCAAAAAAGGGTAAACGAGTTAATTTTATTTCTTCTTGTGTAATTTCCAGGTTGTATATAATTTATTTCGTTGGTGGTCCTTGTCGTATTAATTTTTCATATCTCTCTCTCTTGATCGACAGGAAATACAACTGTTGACCATCTAAGTCCTGTTGATGTTGCAATTGCCTCGTCAATATCAAAAGTGTTTGCCTCTATTATGACTTACCCACATGAGGTGTGTTTTTGTTGGTCTTTGATATATGTACTCAACTGCTATGGGGATCACTGTCATTGAAGGAACTCTCTTGTTTCATCGATCACGTTGTGGCTATTTTTCTCCTTACTTTTTCAATTTTGTATCATCAGGTTATTCGATCAAGGCTTCAAGAGCAAGGGCAGGCGAGGAACACTCAGGTGCAGTATGCCGGGGCGATTGATTGCATTAGAAAGGTATTCCGGAAGGAAGGTGTTTCAGGCTTTTACCGTGGCTGTGCAACCAATCTCCTGAGAACAACACCATCAGCTGTCATCACATTTACCAGTTACGAGATGATCCGACGATTTCTGAACCAGGTTTTACCTCCGGAAGCTAAGAATTCGGAGGTCGGCCGTAGGTCTGATGGCCATGTCAAGCCCTGGCCAAATAATAGAGGAAATGTGGAAAACAATAAATTATCACAAACTCACTCAAATGAAGATTATACCATAAAATCCCACTAGATGCTTTGTTAGGGATCAAATAACAGCCGGTAAGTGTGTACTCAGATTTTTTGCCGGTGAAATTTTTGCATAAATGTAATTGAAAGTTTGTACTCAAATGTCAAAAGTGTAGTACTTTTTTATTGTTTTATTTATTAATGTAGATGCCCAACATGTTCAATACTTGTTGGGGAATAAAGCAATGAATTTTGATTTTACCCTTTCAGAGTTACAATCTGTTTAGATTAAAGGGCAAGGTAACCCAAGACATCACTATTCCCCTCCCTTATTTTCTACATTATTCGCATGCATTAGTGGTTTCAGCGGTGGATGCAAGTGTGAACTTGGGTGGGCCTGTGGTCATCCTAAATTTTTTAAAGTTCACACATTTTGCTTTAATTTTTAAAATTTTATGAATTAATCTTTATTTGTTTTTTAATTTTTATGACTTGTGCTCATCCTGAAATTTTTAATTTTTTTTTACTTGTGCCATCCTTAAAAATGTTTTGACTTGTGCCTAACCTAAAAAATATTTTTAGATCAGTCATTGAGTGATCTAGTAATGAAAAAGATAGAGGTCGGACAATGTTAGATTGGCTTGTGTTTTAGTAAAATGACCATAACTTAGCTACTCCTAGTCTCCTCCTATACATACATCAATGACTAAACTCAGAATAATCTGATCATGAACCTACATAAAGAGGAGAGATGAAAACAAATACATTATAATGAGATTTAAACCTAGGACACTAATTGAACTAAGGCCTCATTGTTAAGAATTGATTACACCAATGATAAAATCTTCTAATAATCTATGCAAGTAAATAATGGTTTATGTTATGTTCAAAAAAAGTAAACAATGGTTTATATAATTAGATAAAACGTGAATAATATTTTGATACTGTGTATAAAAATTATACAAATCTAACATATTTACTTTTTAAAAATTATTATTTAAATTTCTAACCTAAAATCTAAAAAATTGTACAAATCAACATATTTACTTTTTAAAAAGTATAATTTAAATTTCTAACCCTAAAACATAATCACTAAATCTTAAATTTTAATCATAAACACTACACTCTAAACCTTCAAACTATACTCATGGTCTTAGACCCTAAACTAAATTCTTAACCCTAAAACAGAAATAGTTGTGTAGTATAAAATAATTTCCCAAAAACATTACCAAATTGTTATAATTTATGTATTTTCCCCTACCCTAACTTTATTTTAAGCTTCCTTTTCTCATAAGTACACATGAATTTAATAAAGGTGATGCAAGAAGAACATCTGAACTGCTTTAAACTGACGAGTACTTTCAGACTGTCTCTTTATCTCAAAAGCAAACAGCCATGCTTACCCGTAGGGGTAAACAGCAAATCAAAATCCAAAAATGTTACTGCTATGTTTGCTGCAGTACCAATAAACAACAAGAACAAGTCGACGAAGACGTTCATAAAGTTGTTTTCATTTTCCAGAATTAAGCAGAAGAAGAAAGGGAGGGAACTCAGCAAATCAAGGACTTTGATCGTTTCCCAGCATAGCTTCCTTCAGCAATTCGCAGAATCGTTCAACCTCAGCTGGATGTGGTTCGATGGCGGAACCTACATAATCATCCGTCTCCTCATCCAGAACTTTCAGCAAATCAACCAACCTTTCTGTTTGTTTTCTGTTCCATTTTTCTGGAACTGTTGCTGCTCTACTGTCCATCTCGGTCTGGGATTTATCTGCCCCTCGTGTTGGTTGACTCCAAATATGGTTCTGGATCTGGTTTCCCAAAATTCCAGTTGGCTCAGGCATGGTTGGGAATTGTAGAGTTCGGTTCATTGAACTGATGGGATCAAAACGTAGACCATAATTCAGCTTCTGCTGCCACGGTTGGTTCTGGTTAAAACAACCAACCGAAGCTGTTGATCCTAGGCCAAGTTGTGGCGTTTGAGGCATGAAGAAGAATCCCCGCTTGGGAAAAAGGCTTGTGGGTGCATTCATATTCCAGGCTAAATTTCTGGGGCTAGCTCCGGACGCACGCTTCATTTGTGCCTTATGTTTCTGATTTAGAAAAAATGGAAAACAAGGGCTAAGTACTCGACGATCTTATTTATTTATACCCACTCGTTAACTAGGGGTGCTAATTGAGTTGAACATCTCGAATTTTAGCTCGACTCGTAATCTTAATGAGTTGAGTCGAGCAATGTCCAACTCGGCTCTAGATCGTAACAAGTTGAATAAAGTAATGTCCAATTCGACTCGATAAGTTTGCGAGCAGTTCGGTTATTTATTTTATAAAAAAATTATGATTTTTTGGTGGCTACCTTAAAAAATTATGTTCCGAGAAGTCTGAATGCTAGTTGAAAACTCTAAAAAAATCCAGTTGCTAACTAAGTGGAGTAATTTACACATAAAATCTTTGGGGTTCAAATTTTTAAAATTTTATGTATTTACCGAATTTAACGAGCAACAAGTTGAACAAAATTTTATTGAACTTATCGAGTATGATTCGAATACGAGTAGTTTACTAAGTGATAGAAAGGAACCTGCAGATGGCTAGCAACCTGGCGATGTGTCAAATTAGGCTCGTTCATCATCTTCAGTATTTGCATCGGACGAGCTTCTGTATCCATGACAAAAAAAAATATATACGTCAAATATTATTAGTCTAAAAATTTTAAAGTAGATAATTTGTTACCATCCGTCTCATGAATTCGGGACGGGTGGTAACATAATAAATAAAAAAATAGATTAATTTCATGGAGACTAAGAAATGTGATGTTTAGTTGTTACTACTTACTGTCATCGCCTAGTGCATTAATGGCTGCCGCAAACTTATGGTGGAGCTCTTTACTCCAAACAAGACGCGATTTCCTCGCCCTGGGACCCAATGGCCGATTCGGGTCCAATGCAACACCATTTTCATTGCCATTTCCAGTGCCCTCTTCATCTCGGTATGGTGTCTTCATCTTGGATCCTCCAGCTCCATATTTTTCGCCTTCTCCCCCGGTGGCCGCCGCTAGCATCCGTCGATCATCGGTCGGAACAACTTCCTTGTTCTTCCCCTTTGGATCCAAACCAATGCCACGCAAATATGCTTCTCTTTTAGCGACGGAGACTCGAGGCCTCCGATACACATGTTGCCAGAGGTATTTAACATCATTCAGGGAAATCGGTTTCTGAAGATATGAACACGCTCCATAACCGATCACTTTCTCGGCAAATGCGTGGCTTCTTTCATTGGACATTACTGCTTGTATAAAAAAGATAATTCACTTAGCAAATTATGATAAACGGACAGATTTTATATGATTTTGAAGTAAAAAAAGAAGAAAAAAAAACACTCACAAATGACGGGGATTTTTGACATAACCGATATGCGCAACAGTGCAAGGCTGTTGGCTTCATCCATGTTGATATCAGCAATGACAAGTCTGAATCTTTCGTTTCCTCCCCGTCTTCCCCGTATCATGGAAATTGCAACCGATGCTAGTTCAGTTGTCGTCACTGCAAAAAAAAAAAAATTGTGTAAGAATCGAATATATGATGCATTGGCGGCGAAAATATTTTGTTTCCACAAGCAGCCTAATTTTAGGGGTTAGAAATTTAGTTTAGGGGTTTAAAAGTAGGGGTTGTGGTTAAAATTTAGAGTTCATGGGTTAGAATTTAGAGATAAAATTAGTACGCTTGTAGAAATAAAATTTCACCACCGTCCACCAGTAAATCGTATAATTACCTTTAATTTTCCCTCTCTTTTACATTTTTTCCTTTTCAATATTTATTTATTTACTTCTTTTCCTTTTTAATATTTTTTTCTTCAATTTTGTTAAATTTAACTTGAATATAAAACTATATTCTTATGTGATAACATATGATCATTTTAAATGATAGGTTCTTATGTGAATTATAATCTTCTTATGGGAGTGGGTGATCATTGGTATTTTTAATTCCGTAGTACAATGTTATAATAATATTTTCAAGATAAATATTGAGATTCGAACTCACACGAGATGTGAAGTAGATGAATAAAATTTTCTTGAAAATACTAATGTCAACAATCTCGTGTCATAAAATTTTATTAAGAAAATTTTATTAAGAAAATTCATATCATAAAGAGTAAAATTTTATTAAGAAAATTCATATCATAAATTTTTGCTTACACTGAGAGCTTTTAACCAACTGCTCTAGAGATTGTTGACATTAGTATTTTATTTATGATATGAATTTTCTTAATAAAATTTTACTCTTTTTTTCAAAAAATTTATATAAAAATATTAAAATGACACACCGACTCTTATTAAATGCCGATAAAATCAAACTATAAAAACTAATAGGTTTTAATAGAATTATATAATCTCACTAGTTAATTAGAGTTTAATTACGTCAACGGTTACGATCGACCGGCCAGAGCATTCAGAGGAAAATTATAATATAAACTCGGCTTACATGTCATACTTAGAGAGTGTGATATAGATTTTAAAACCATTCAAATCTTTTTCAATAAGCAAAAAAGAATGAGATGAAAAAGAAGAAAAAAAAACGATGTATATGAAAAAGTATGGAAATGGAATTACCATAGTAGGAACACTGTTCCAGCAGGGAAGCGAGGTACATGAGAGCTGTCGTGTCTTGATCCACCACCAGTACGGAAAGGCCGCCGCCGCATCTGCTCAACTGCTCCATCTCCGTGGCTCTCCACATGGCCGCCGCCACCGCCGCCACAAAATGACCAGACAGAAAGAACTGGCGACGGAAGATGGGAGGAAAAGCAAAGACTGGACTCAAACTAGAGTAGCACCTTGCACTGTACACGAGTATTAAATAGCTAGAGTGCATGCACCCTGCTGTGAAAACGCACTCGAACGACAACGCATTCCATTTTTTTGTGGTTGTTGTGGGAGCAGCCAATGGTCGAGCAACACGTGGAGAAATCAGCCAAAGAAAACGTCTGGGGCTGTGATTTTAGCATGATGGGGAAATCTAGTACGCAGTGTGAGTGTAGGTGTTGACTGGTTTAATAAGCAGGTGGCCACGTAAATGGAAAGAAAAGTTGATACCATTTATGGACGGGGATTTTTGTTACATTGAATTTACAAGCTAGACTTTCATGTTTCATTGGAAAATAAATTACTTGCTTTAATTTAAAAGGGTGGTTAATGTCACCATTCAATTTGTTATTATTACTAAACAAGTAAATTTTTAGGGTCATTTAAGTTTTGACCCTTATTAGAACCTACTGTTAATGTCACCATTGAATTTGTTATCATTACTAAACAATGTGTTTTTGAGATGTTGATAGACAACATCTTGCTGTGGTTGACGGTGAAATGAAACTCGATTTTTTAATTGCCCGGTTATAAATTTGATAAAAAAATATTAAAGTGTCTTTTTTCTTTTAGTTTAGGTACTGAGTCATGGAGTAATTGATCGAAGATAGTAACAATATTATTTGAAGAGAGATTTAAGTTTTAGAGATGGTTGATTCTTAAATAAGAGGAGGGTGATTGTTTTATATTCTTTGTAAAATGACACGCGACAACTAATTATAGGAAGATCGAGATTGATGATTATCAATATGTTATTTAAGATTATCTTGAGATTCATGTGTCACTTATCTAACAGATTTGTCAAGTGAAAAAATGACAAGATAGAATAAATTAATCGATCGTCCTATTTATTAATTACTAGGTAAATAATTATCAGAGGCTTCTATTATAAATTTTATTATCGTGGTATCTTGAGTCATGTGGCAAAAATTTAATGGTGTGAAAATCTATGGTGACGATCCCTATTGAGGGGATGTTTTGGAATCATATTTTCGAAGAGTGTGGAACTCTTTTAAGTCGAGACATTAATTCTGAAGGCACGTCATGATAGATGGTTGTGATATTAAAACTCCATAATATAAAACAATATCTTCATAATAATATTTTTGAAGACTTGTAAGTGTAAACATAACAATGTTGAAACTCTATAGTAATCAGTATGGGTGAGCAAGACCGGATACCCGGTCAATTTGTCTAGAATTGGTCTCGATTTCGGTAACCACCAGTTCCTGAAAATTAGAACCAGTCTCGATCTCGATTAGACCGGGTTCGAAATTTGTCTAGAATTGTACTAGTGAGAATCGGTACCAATATCGAGTACCCGGTCAATTAGTCTATTATTAATAAAATTTGAGCAGCAGGGAAAAAAATTCAACCATCAATAATAATATTAAATAACAAAGTTAGAATATTTTAGGGTTTAAGGTTGAAGTTTTAAAACCAGTCATACTCATAATATTTATACATAAAGAGAAATAAAAGAGCGCCTTTAGTTGTTTTCAACATCTTTAATGCCATTCGGTACCAGACCAGTACCAAGTACCTGGTACTGGTCCCGGTCTCATTGGGTACCCACTAGGTACCGAGTCCAAAAAATTAGGATCCAGTCCTGGTCTCGATTGCAACCGATACTTAAATTTTGGATCTAATCCCAATCCTACTAAACTAATACCGGATAAAAATCTATCGAATTCGATCGAGACTAAGACCGAGACCAGGTAATCGGTTTTTATACCCACCCCTAATAATCAGACAATGTCTTCAAAATATTATTTTGAGAAAAATAAAAAGGTATAACAAGGGACAACACATAAATAAAAGCTCACTTTCTGGAGAAAAAAAATACACACTCTATATCTTTATTATATCCTTGATCGTTTTTCTCTCGTATGTCAACCAAAACATGGAGAAAGAAAGGATACCAATTTATTTTTAATATTTATTTTTAAGGGTGTATTCTTAATATTTTTTTAATATTTATATGTTATTAGGAGTGTATTTTTTCCTAATATTTATTTGTTATTAAGAGTGTGATTTTTTTAATATTTATTTGTTATTAGGAGTGCAATTTTTTAATACATTTTATTAATAACTCAAATTTTTTAATACTTTTTATTAAGGGCCTAATTTTTTCAATACTTTTTATTAAGGGTGAAGCTACTCTTAAAACACTTGTTATTAGGGACGATGATTTAAATAACGCTTCACAACAGTTTTGTTAACAATAACATATTGTTACCGACTCATTTTTCAAGATCGAGTCTCCCGCACCCATAGGTGCTAAACTACGCGCACCACCCGCACAATCCAACCGAGGGACTCAACGTGCTGTCATTTCCACGCACCAAGGGGTCATGCACAACGCCCTTGGTGGTGTCCGTGCCCAAGAGATCCGTCCTGGGCCTATTTCTCCGCACCATGGGGCCTTGTCTAGCACCCCATGTGTTGCCCGCAAGCCTTGCACCCGAGGGAGCCCAACACACGCACCCGAGGGGCCTTTGCTACGCACCCTCTATGCCGGCCAAGGCATAGAGCCCGAGCCCGCACCCGATGTGCGCACAATGGAGACCAAGTCCGCACACGAGGGGGCCTTTCCATCCAACCATCATGGCGCCCAAGCCATGAAGCCCAAGTCCGCACCCGACGTGCACACTAAGGGGGCCAAGTCCGAATCCGAGAGGGCCTTGTCTTTCATCAATGTCGCCCAAGCCATGGAGTTCAAGCCCGCACCCAACGTGCACACCTTTGAGGCCGAGTCCGCACCCAATGTGCATGCCAAGAGGCCTAGGGGCTGTCCTTTCTCATTGCCCACACCCCTAGGGCCCGATTCAGCACCTTGCTTGCTAAAGAGGAGGTTTTGGAGTCAAGATCCGGGCCACACCAAGCCCAATCCGCCCAAGCATCCAAGACCAAAGCCAATGAGTCATCTTTGGACCAACGCACATGGAAAGGTATCTTCCATGGAGACTATTCGAGGAAAGTATTCATCCTTGAAGCCACATTCGAGGAAACAAGCCAATGCCACCAAGACAATGATGTCATTAGGCACTTATCTTAGGCAACCATGTAATATTGTGATCTAGTTGCCATGTATAGTTGATTAGCTTTCCTTTCTTAAAGATTCTCTTTGTAAGACTCATCCATAGCCATTGGATCGAGTCAATCCTAGCCATTAGATCTAGGGGGCCAAGGCTATAAATAAGAGCCTTGCCCAACCATTGTAATCACTCCACTCCACATTCCACATCTTTTCTCATTTCGTTATTTTCTTAATACAAGAGGGCTCGAGTACTCTTTTCTCCCCGTTTAGGCTTAGGGGGAGTTTTTAACGAGGCTCGTTGCTTATTCAATCCCTTGCCTCTTTTCCATTGCCTTGCTTAGCCATCGCCCAAATACTTTTTCAAAGCTTCCGCACAACCCCGTCTAAGCACAATCGCTTAGCATTTCAAAGGCTTACTTAGTCCCCGACCTAAGATCGTCGACTAAGGCCGCACGGGTTAGCAAGCCAAAGTCTAGCCCCGTGACAATATGTTATTAATAATTCACAACCACGATAATCGCAATGACCACAATAACATTAATTATGTCCGCAATCACAACAAACATAACACGGCCGAGAACATGACCACAACCGTAATTTAAATCTTTGATCATGGGCTTAAAATCTCAGAAACGGGCTGATTGCTTTATACACCGGATGTGGTACCCGCGTCCACAGCAAAGCTACACCATTACTTCATTTGTTTCCTACTCCTCCAGACAAATGTTGCACTTGTTATCTACATGCACGGGGTTAAATCAGTTTTTGGACAGTTTGGTGAATACAATTCTGGAATTCCAATAAAGAAAAAGGAGGTTTGCTTTAATTTGACCACGTACCGAAGATTCAGCCGTTGTATGGTAAGTTTTAATAGTCTGATGAACAAAACGAAAACGTTTTAAGGGTTCAGTGACTATTTATATAGTTCAATCAATTTCTTTTTATCAAACCAATTTCTTTTTCTCTTATATATATATTTCTCTTATTTGTTCATTTTTGTATTTCGTGGCAAGTTGCCTCCAACGTTCTATATCATGAATATCGTACAGCCCTTTTTCATAAAATAACCCAAAATAAAACTCCACACAGATATATATTAAAAATATACACTTGATATAAATAGGAGAAAGTTCTGTGAAGATTTGGTGTGTGATTCAGCCCCTTTTAACACGACACAACTCGCCCAAAAAGAAAGAAGCCTCTATGTACTGCCCCAGGAATACAAAAAGTATAGAAACAAAAAAATGCACCATTTCTACAGATAGCGCGAACAACGTTTTGAAAGGTGGCCTCACAAATCGGGAGGGAAATTGTTGATTTGCCCTTCTTCCAATACATCTTTGTCGTTCGTCTTGTAAGCTATCCTTATGCGCATCACCAACGATTTCTGAATGCCAACAAGATACAGTAACAAAGCCTCTATTAAAACATTGCTCGATATAAAGGATGGAAATGTCTTTCTAATCCAACGGCTACGGTCTTACTTTGTAACTTAACCATCTTCTAACATCTTTCTTCACTTTTGAAGAAACCCCCAACTAGTAAACAATCTCTAATGCCATACCAGAGTAAGAAATGGCCGAATCGAGTGAGAACAATATTGCTACTTCAGATTTTATCAACAAAGGTTTTCCTAGCTTTATAAGCACAAATTTTCGTACATGTTAAATAGCAATGAAAATGCCCAAATCATTGATAAAGAGTAGAGCAAGTCTATGTACACTTCGGTTCTACCAAACGGATAAACCCGCTATGATAAAAAAGTTACAAAACAGCATCATAGAAAAGCTAAAAGCGGAGAGTGCCACTTAGGATAGAGACCACCACCACTATCATTTTTTTGGAGTAATTTTAACCTATGTAGCTCGGATGAAGTTCGGGTGTCGAGTATTGATACGTGTCTAGATGTCTGACTAATTACATATTAGATGTTTTAATATATATAATACAATTAGTATTTTATCTAAATGCACTGTTTTTTAGTTTAGAATTTCTTATTTGGCCAAACATTCATAGAGGTGGTAGTGATTTTCAATATTATATCTCCATAGAGGAGCAGGGTGGGTGGTGAAGAAAGCGTGCCAACTATAGAGCAATAATGGATGTGTCAAAAAGGATGACTCCGAGCAACATAGATTTTAACTAACTAAAACTAGATATATGAAATAATTTACCAAAGCTTTTCCTTTGCTAAATCATGAGATTCAAAAAGAGTGACATAAGAAGAGTCAAACTCAGTATACATACCTTCCCATGTTGGGTATTAGTGATTTTCAAAGATTGTGTGATGGACCCATTACCGCTTGCAGGCAAAATATTGCTGCTAGCAGGATCCAAATGCAGCTGAAGAAACTGCAGAGTTTAAATGCAACAACTTTATCAGCATCACACACATTAGAAAGAGAAAAATGAAAAATTCCATATGATAAGACAAACTTTGATGGTTACTTTCTGTAGATTGTAGCCGCACAGTGTACTTTGTATTATACATTTTATCTAATTAAGAGATTAGATTTATATTCCTATTGTATCTTCTTTGTAAATCTGCCTATATAAGGCCTAACCTATGTAATCAATTTCAAGAGAAAAGAAAATACAAAGAACTAAACTTCTTCTCTGTTCCAAAACCCTTTTCTCTAATTCTACACTTTCAAGGAACATGACAATACTATAAATTTTGTGAATTTAATGAAGACTCAATTGTAGGAACCCTGCAAACAAGGCTAGATTAAAGGAGTACTCTCGAGGCAAATAAATAACTACTAGTAAGAACATGCTTTAAGTTGCAAATGACAATGTTTCTGGATGTTCACAAAAATCCATGAAAAGAAAGCAAAAAAGAGCCTAGGAACTTTGAGATCTCAAGTGTAGTCACACCATACATAAATATCATGTGTGGATTTTCAGTCAAGATTCACTCTGGTTCAAGTCCCACTATATGTGAACCATGTGCAGATTTATTCTGGTCTAAGTCCCATATATATTCCAGTTACTGCTCTATTTGTTTGTACATTGTAATGATTGATTTTGGTCATAGTTATACGGACGTATTGATTGTAATTGTAATTTCGTTTGTATATTGTACCAATTGATTCTGATTGTACTAATGAGAATGTATTGATGGTAACTATAATTGTAACTAAAAACAAAAGCAATAGATAGGATTGATAATGAAATACCTACCTTTAGTAGATGGCAAAGAAATCAATTATAAATTTATAAACCAAGCTAAATAATGACAATCTCAAGTTACCTTTGGGACTGCAGCCTGGAAAAGAAAATCATTAAAAACATTAGGTGACAGATTTGTAAAAGTAGCCTGGATGAATGTTGTTTGTGGGTTTCCTGGTTGCTTAGAGAAGTCGAACGTTATCCTCAAGGAGCTGCTCTCATATGCAACTACGGATGGATAAGCTGGACCATTTTCCTCTGCTCACAGAAAAAAAAAACCATAAGTAGGCTACAACGATCTGACAAACAGAGTTCCAAACCTAAAATTTACCATGCTTTTGAGGAATAGGGCCAAACACATCCAATAAACCCATCATTCCAGCAGAACTTGCAGGAGAAGTGGCATTTGCAGGAAGTGAGGAAAGTGATGCAAGACTATTTAAATTGGCAAGTTGTGCTTTGTCGTCCTGACTAGAGGGTACTATGTCTAATGCGGATGAGCTGCTTTCAGAAAGAGCTGGCAGTCCTACTGACAAAAGATCCAGCAGAAAATCTGTACCAGCTTTTGGAGGCTGACTTGTGCCTTAAAAGTCCAAAATAAGAAAATCAAACTGTTTTAATCAGCAGGACAGAAGCAAACAGGCACCGAAAGTAGTTCACTTTTAAAGAAGCATTTAAGATTTTTATGGCGATGCAAAACAAAGTTCTCTTAGGAAAAAATATGACAATGAAAATGACATAACATTTTCTTTCAACATTATTACACTTTCAAAAATGTCAACTTAAGTTATTATGCAATGCTGTCACCATTACAACCATTAAAACTGCAGGGTATGGGTTAGAGTGAGATGGAGAGAAATTAGAGGGACAAGACAGGAAAATGAAAAAAAAAATGATTTCAGCACCAAACAGTGCGCATAGGCAATGTACAAGAAAGGGGGGAAACGAGACTTTAAGCATACAATGTATTTTAAATGAGTTTTTATATTTTTTATCCGTGGAGTTTAAGAAGTGCACAGTGTAGCACAATAAAGAAAACTAATCTTTGGATATTTTATATTTTTATCTTTAATTATTTAATTCATATAAACTAATTAGTATATTTAATAACTTTTAATGTTATATAAAGTATTGATATTTATAACTATAGTGAGTATGTGTAGATAAAAACATATATTTTATCAGCGTATCCATGGATTTCGTTTTTTAGAAATTTCCATGTTGCTTGCTGTGTCTGTGCTTCATATATCAAACCATAAGCAGATGCTTGAAAAAATAAATTTCACTCAAATGCTTCTCGGAGACGCACCAGTATTCATCCGAACTAACCTGATGGTGCATCAGCTGGGGATAAAACAATACCAAGGAGATCCGGAAGAAAATCACCACCAGAAGTGATAGGTGCATGGACATCATCAGAACTTAGGTCAAGTAAGTCTCCAATAGGAGCTGCAGCTGGTTCAGCAACTCCATTAGGAAGATTACATGGTGTGATGGCGGAAGTTGAAACAGCTGTTGGCAAGGAGCCACCTTTCCTTCCGCTTAAAGTAGACTCATCCAAAACTGGCATTCTTTCAAGGAGAGCAGATCTGTATGGATTCATCTATCAGCTTTGTACTTCACAACAGTGGTACAATGCTGGAAACCTTCTAAAAGGTAGTGACATAAACCATTATAATAATAATAATAATAATAATAATAATCATACCTAATTTTCTGGTGCTTCTGAAGAATACAATTAAATTCAATAGATCGTTGCTGCAATTCAAGCATGAGGCTTCGTTTATTCTGGACAATTATATCCTTGATCCTCCTGGACACATCAATCATTAAAATTTCTTTTTCTTTTTCATGACATATTGACAAATAGTAAGAAATTTCACAATAATTAGGATGGCTAAACCAAATTGCCAAGAAACTAATTCAACTTAGGTCATGCTTAGATAGAGTTTGTAACCTGTAGATCAAGCAAAGCCAGTAGAAATGTATAACCATGGGGAAGGAGAGATAATGAATGATAAAAATATCCACTTACTCTGAACAAGCAGGAAATCGAGAAGAGAGCTTAAACAGAGCAATCAAAGCCATTGCTTTAGTAGTGAGATCCAATCTATTATGCTTAATAGCAACCTCTATGGCATCCACAGCCTCAGATTCTGTTACCTGCTTAGGAGTTAAAAAAAAATGAAAATTTTCCAAACAGCAGTAGAAGAAGTAGAGTGATAAATCTAAGCATTCACAGAGGACACTGAGATAAAGGACTTTCAGCACATCATATACAAGGTTAGAATCTCCTTGATCTAAAAGTCATATGATCCCACGAGAAAACCATACATTGAATGGCATCCGTTATTTCGTCTATGCAAATAATTTCAAACTATGTTACTCAGACTCAAGTGTGAGTGTCAGATACGGTTAGGTGCCCACCATAGATATGGTTAGATTTTTTAAGTTTCTCCATGTATTACAAGGATCCTTGGACGTCATAATCCCATATCATTGTATCAGACATGGGTGCTTCAAAAAAAACAAAGGGTCGGGACAACATAGATCTCAAATTATTTCAACACAAATCATTAAGTAAAAAACTTGTGATCTTTGGAGAAAGGGATCCTAATCAACTTTGACCAATTAGAAGCTTCCCCTATGCAAACTCAGGTTCATATAAAACAGACCATTGCCTGCTGTTTTACCTCTTTTTCTGAAGATAAAGAAATGCAAAACGACTATAGGAAGTGCAAGCAAACTAATCTATGGACAAGGATGCACTTACTGTTATTGGTTCTTCAATGTCAAGCATCCCAACATTATTCACCAACATGTCGCCATATTCACCAATACACCAAACTGCCACTCGAACAAGGGATTCCTTGTGAAAAAACAATTTGCATTTAATAATTAAACAGATACAAAATCAAATTCTGAAAAAAACCAAAATCAACCTAAGAATACCTGTTCTGTTGATGCCTGGAAAGCTCTGTACAATGCCCTGACTGAATATCCATGGAGTTCAGAAGCATTACTTATGACAACGATAAGCGCATGCCAGACTTCATCCTTTACAAAATTTCCAGCCTACTAAGTGAAGGATAGATATCAGTACTCTTGGAACATAATAATTAATAGAAACATTGGAAGAGCTAAGAAGATAAATAACAAATGTATTCTCTTTCCTTTGAAAGAATTTATACACAAGGTCATATGTTCTAGAAAGAAACTTGGTAATAAAAATAAAATAAAGTTAAAAAAAAGGTTTTACAACATTATTTAATGGACTCACGTACAAAAATTTGGATAAAACCAAAGATTGAAATAATCACATCAATGATCTGAAACAAAATTTAATGCTCTGAAACACCTATAAGGAACGAAGAGTGCAGTGGATGCAACTCAAACAATAGAAAATAGTAGCGGAACAGAAACGAGGACAGGGATGAATTTAGTAGAATTTGAGAAATAATGCATCTTCACTCCAATCATACAACAATGATATGTATACTACATATACCTCAGAAAGAACCTTGAGCATCTGATCAATGTACCAAATTTTCTCAGGGGAAAACCTGAGGCAATGGAAATGATTGTTAATTCACTAAATAATGTTGCATAGAAATTACAAATGAATCTTTCAGCATCCTTCCCCCTGCCAACATAAAAAAGTTATCTGATAAACCAGAAGAAAATATTCCAACATAAGAGAAAGATAAAAGGAATTTCAATCATTAATAAAGGAAGCAGTCCATTAAAATAGATCATATTAAATCAATTGTATGATATAATCATATAACTGCCTTCTCCAAGAGTGATAACAAGTCCTTTTATCTAAAAATGGGCATGGAGGAAGGATTATATGCAGCTAGATAGATCCAAAGCACAAACATGAAAATATTGAGCAAAAATGACACAAAGCATACGAGGCAACTGTAAATAATATAACATACACAAGGAAAGATAAAGTAGCACTTCTTATTAATTAACAAATAGCACAACTTACTTTTCAACAAGGGAGCATATCTTGGCAGTAATATCTCCCTTAAATTCTTGATCACTTACTTCCAAAAATTCAATTAGCTCTTTCGTCAAAGACTTTACATTGCTTTCATTCACTAGCAAGTATACAAGTTCAAGTGCCCTTTTCTGAATTGAAGCATCTGAATCCTGGAAAAAGAAAATGTTGAATCAAAAACTTCTTCAGATGCAGAAAACTTATATTTTGACAATAATGCCATTTCAGTCTACATTAAAAGCAACAAAGAAAAAGCTGGAAACATCTTTTTTTATTGGTAGAGTACAAAGGCTCAAATTTAGGATATCTACCCAATTCCTACTCCACTCTACCCCTGATTCAAGCCCAAGAAACAATGCTGGAAATTATTATATCTTCAAATGAATCCCTATGCATCTGTCCAAGTGTCAATCAAAACACAAGTAATCAACCAAAAAAATCATAAGAGTAGCATGTAAGACAATTGAGGGTTCTCTAAAGAAAAGAGAGATGACTACTGAATCTTTATCCTTAAGGGAAACATAAAAGATCAAGTGATATCTAAAGTGAGAAGTCCTCTCTGCAGCTAGTAATAAGTGTCTTATTCCCACATATATGGGGTTCACCAAAAGTAATAAACAAATAACATAACAGAGAAATAGGGTAGCCAAAAGGAGAGCAAAAGCAAAACTCCATAAGATTCTTAAGCAAGAACTAAATAAGAAACCTATTGAAATCACCAAAGAAGAAATTAGATATCTTGAGGCAGCACCTTTACACACTCCAAAATCGTTGCCCTATGCCTCTGCACTGCTTTAGCATCCACCACAATAGCCTTCATAAGCATGTTCAATCCAACATATCTGAAAAACATGCCGGTTAAGTTCCATAATATAGTAGAGGAGCACAGAAATAATGTAGAAAGGGATACAGGAAATCAAGATAGGATTTGAAAGTAAAATACCTGATATTGTTGTCACGATTTGACAAGAATCTTCCCAGGATATTAATAGCAAGCACACGTAAGCCTCCATTATCTTCAATGCTCATGATGGTTTCAACACATTCATAAAGAATAGCATTTCCTGCATTTTTGTTTGACTCGATTCTTGATGCCACCTAAAAAGATTGTGACCATATAGAAAAACAAGTAAAAGAGAAACCCATAACCTCACTAAGAGATGAAATATTGTTGAAAACCATGAAAGGAGTTTTCTAACAATTTTAGCATCTACTTTGATTTCTATAGATAAGCTTTGGAAGCAATATCCAATATACTCAAAATAGTGATCTTTCAAGTAACATACTCCAAGCAATTTCATAAATGTTTTTATCATGTCAAGGAGCAACATTTCAATGGAATACCCAGTTTATTTTCTTCCAAGACCAGAACTTTTATTTTTCATCATACAATAGTATTTTAAATCACAAAATGAAAGAATATAACTCACTCCTTAATTAAGCAATCATTTTTTTCCTTTTTATATAAGTTTTTTTTAAAGAATTTAATGAAGAAAATCTGGTTTTCCGCATATGATGAGCAAGCACATAAAATTTACAGCAAAAGAGAGACAGAAATAAATAATAATAATAATAATAATAATAATAATATAAAAGGCTTATCGGTTTAAAAGTCCCTTATAAAATGCAACAAAAAAAACCAAACGAGTCCTTAGTACATAAAAAAAATCCAATTGAGCCCTTGTGAACCAACAAATACAACAAATTAGGCATTTCCATCACAGTTGACCAACGTTGACCGCTAGTAGATAAACCGAACAATCAAATGAGACATTTGGCTGTCTATGGAGCTACACATCATCAAACAGTTAAAAGCATAAAACCTAATGAAAATTTCAGAAATATAAAAACTAGAATAAATATAAAAATCATAAAAAATATAAAATAAAAATTGTTAAAATATAAAAATCATAAAAAAACATTAAAAAGTATTTTTTTTAAAAATCTATTTTTATTTTTATTTTTAAATTATAAAATTAATGAAACTAAAATTTAAAAAAAATCATACAAAATATTATAAAATTATAAAAATCATATAAAAATATAAAAGCGTAAGAAAATAGGCACCAAAAGCAGAAAAAAAACTTTGAAATTTAAACTAATAAACTGCCCAACGTATATGAATATGAATCCAAGAGAAGCCGATTCAAATACCTAGAATGTTGTTGTAGTGAACTCAACATTGATAGTGGATTTTGATTACAAACAAAAACTCATTTCGACCCGTGTCGCACACCTGGCTTTGGTGGGTGAGTTTCTCAACAGGGATTTTCTACATACACAATGCCTCGAACTCGAGACCTGCTTAAGCAATACCAAGTTGCTTACCACTTTGACCAATCCCCCGTTGGTAATATTTTTTTATTATTTTATATGTTTTTTTATGGTTTTTTTATATTTTATGATTTTATATGTTTCCTTGAAATTAAATTTTTTAATGATTTTTATATTATTTTATAAGTTTACATTATTTTTTTATGATTTTACTGATTTTAAATTTTTATAAATTTATTATTTTTACAAAACAATGTTTTTTTATTTTCTGAATTTTTTATATTTTTTATTATCTCTATGTTTTTAACATTATCATATAATTTTTTTAAAAACATTTTTATGAATATCATGATTTTTTTTTCAAAAAAATGATTTTTCTGAAATTTTAATGTATTTTAAATGGTTTTAACTGTTTTGCAAACGTGGCAACTCCATCACATGCCGTCACCTGATTAGCTCTTTTGTTTATTAATGATCAATGTAACGGAAAGACCTAATTGGTTTTTTTTTGTTGGTTCATAAGGGCTCAATTGGGTTTTTTCTGCACTAAGGGCTCAATTGGTCTCTCTCTTTTTTTTTTTACATTTTATAATGTCCTTTGAAACCAATAAGTCCAAAAAAAACCTATGATGTAATTGATAATTGGTGAGATAAACAATATATGTCATACGCATCATACTTGATACTTCTTTCAGGACTGCATATTACAAATGAAAGAGAGAGGTCACCAGAAAAGCTTCACATGTTCAGAACTGACCTGGGCAAGTATGTCAGTCATACAGTCACTAGCATCAGCATCTCCCTCGCCCAATAACCGAAGAAGTTTAAGCAATCTTACATGAAGGAAAGGATCTGTAATGCCAGCAATGTCATACTCAGGTGAATAAGGACTGTTTGCGATCTCCCTCAGAGTTTTGACCAAACCTTCAATACAGTTCTGGATTGATGATAAAAGAAGCTATTATCTTTTCACTGGTATAGAACATAATCATATAACACTAGCAGGAAACGAGGAACAAAATATTTAAAAGAAATTCTACTCATTACATCTTCTTTTCATAGTCACAGCTCTTGTTAGGTAGAGAATTACATTGAAATGAAAAAAAAATGCTAATAAAGCCATGGCCAATTACCTCTCTAAAATATTCAAGGGCTTCAGAACTGACTTTACAAAGATCTGTACAGAGTTGAACTCCAGTTATTAGAACTCCATGATGCTTTTCTTTAAGTAGTGAAGAAGCAGGATACATAAAGTTTTCAGCCAGATCCGGAACTTTCTTTATGATCCGTATGGAGCACAATGCTGCCTACAAACAACAGATAGAGTCAAGAGGAGTAAAAGATTGCAGTCAGAATACTAAGAAATTAGAGATAACCAAAAACCTATGCGCATGATGAGAATTCATAAACAAACAGACAATTGGCAGGGGGGGAGAAAATAACAGCAGGAAACCTGTTTAATCAAACCAATCCAACAACAGTAATATGAGTAATTTTAGATGAACCCATTTAGTACATAAAAAAATGACTTCACGGAATAGCTGGCAACAGTCAATAGATGTATTTCCCTCAAATCATCAAACACGAAAGAGTTTCTTAGAGTCAATAACACATCAGAATTCAGACTCAAGGTCAATCATATATTGTCATTTTCCCCTTGAGCGATTACATGCAGTAAATTCTTCTGAATAAGATAAATGGTAAAAAATATCCTGATTTCATAAAAGTACAGGCCATACGAAGGTCAAGGAACATCTTTAAACAAAATATCACACTTTCATGAAGTAGGAACATAATTACTTGTTACAATTGAGATCTCAGTCATGAGGCATGCAGTACTTGCATAATGGATTCACATGGTGCTTTTAACATTTGTATTGACAAATTACAAAGGCATTATTGAAAACAAATAAAGAAGAAAAGCCATGATACTAGAAGAGTCCAACAAAAAAGCACAAAACTTTCCAACTCCTGTAGAAGAAAGGAGGATGGAGAAGTTGATATCTTCTAAGAGGGATAATCAGCATTGTTCTAGAGTAAGAAATTCACAAATCCTAGAATAGACTTCCCTTACCCCCTTTACTTGGCATATCATTGAAATCAGAATATGTAGCCAACAGGCACTTGGATAAAGATAGGACGCACTTACTTTCTTCCGGATATTTGGATCTCTAAACTGCAGCAATCTTTCTACATCTGGCGCAAGATCACGGGCCATTTCTGCAGAACTAATATTTCCCAGAGCACAAAGAGCAAGCCCTACGATATACTGGTTTGAGTGGTTGAGATCTCTGCATATAAGTTAAGGTTCCTGCAAAGTAAAGTATATCTCCCCTTTTCTTATTTCTACCCTTTGTAACACCAGCATATCAGGGGCAAAGTTATTCATCCAGAAAATAAATGATAAAGGAGAAAGAAAATAGGAAGAAATTAAGGTTGAGAAAATTTTACATGCAGGATACTGCTTTAATGAATTTGTTACCAACATCAGCACTTCTTGTCTTTCATCTAGAAGCAACATTAGACCAAGATATCCGATCCTCTTCTCTGGAAATCCAGCTGATGCAATCAACTTTAGGCACTCCATTTGGCCAAAATGAGTGGGATATCCAAGCATGTGAATGAACATAAGCTTTGCTAGGTTACGATGCCTATAATCTTGACCATTCTCATTAATTGCAGCACGAATAGCAGCACACTCTTTTCTTACAACAGCCCGTTCTTCAGCAGCAGTTTTGCATGCACGGATAGATCGTATCATGTCCCTACATCAATTAATATCCATATGAACTATAGTCAAGTCATTAATTTCTATTGAAGAATATTACCTAGGACAAAAAATGAATTCCTACCCGCTGATAAATCATTTAAGAAAAAGCAAAAGTATTCTTAGAAACCAGCCATAGGTCCTAACTGAGAAGAAACTTTTCAAACTATCAAAGCATCCAACCTAAAATTAATTGGCAATAGGTGAAGGGCTTAACTTTCAATATAGTCGCCATATTCACATAGGTTAGGCAAGAAGAACAACATCACCAAGCATTTAACACAAAGGGAGTATCACCGGTTGATATTCCCCATTCATGTGTAGCTTACAAGGCCTATGTGTGGACAAACTCACTCAGGGTTAGGTAGGAAGAATGTAACACACTTGGCCTTTGATACCATGTTAAGCAATCAACCTACAACCATTTAGCAATAAATGAAAGGGACCAAACTTTAATATAAGACTGCAAAGAACCTAGTACGTAACAGACGTGAGATAACTAGACTTAATAATCCCCTTCAAGCATTATAGATGTAAGATGCTAGAACCCTTATATTGACTTTTGCACAAGGTGGAAAAAGGAAGTGCTAACCAGAGTGAAATAAGGTTCAATATGTATATGTGTATAATAAGCTTAAGATATATAATTATGACAATGAACCCTAAAAATGTCCAGATTATCTACAAAACATGTAATTTTTGGCAGCCAACATGCATAATTTCTTTATGTTCCATCTATTGTTGATACCCTTTCTTACTAGTGATACCCTTTCTTACTAGTAAAGGTACATCTAATGAAAAAAGTAAGCAATAAAAGAAACTATAAAGAGAACTCCAATCAAGTTACTTTTTTATGCTTGTCAGCTAATAAAAAGTGCACGCTTAGGTGCACCAGGCATGTGCTTGCTTGATAGGGTTTGAGGAGCTTTCGGTGCTTAACTCCAAGGTGCAAGGCATAGATGCATCTAGTTACGCGCTTTGACACTCCCATCCCTCACATGTGATTCACAAGGCCTACAGATGGACAACATCTCGAGGGTTCATCAACCTCAGTTGGAGTTGGGCAAAAGAACAACATAATAGAACCTAAGCTCTAGTACCGTGTTAAAGCACCTAACCAATAGACAAAAAGGTGAAGGTTCCAACTTTAACATAAAATCAACAAATGTTGGATAACACAACTTAACAAAAGCTACAGGATGTGAGATCCATAGTCCCTTTTTCGATTTCCATCTAATGTTACATAAAACTAAAAGATAACTTTCTCCATTTCCATTGTACATAATCAGTTCTTGTCAACAATCTAGTGAGATACAAATATTCACCTATGCTTAAGAGAGAGGAGACCAAATGTTCCGACTTACCAATTTGTTCCTTAAAAGCAGCACCCAAAACTGATCACTCCATAGAGGAAGCACCTCAAAATAAAGTTATCTAACGGCTAAAGACAAGGAGATTGAGACCTTCACACTAATAAAAGATAGACAAAACTTAGTAACTAATTCAGAGAACGAAGAATGCCCATGACAAGGTAGATTAAGCTACTCTCAAACCAATTACTAAATGGGTATGCTAGGGATTTCTACATTTGCATACATAGGTGCATGCAACTAACTCAAGCATATATAAAAAAAAGGGAAAAAGTAACTAGAAGAGCCAAATTGTGAAACCAGAAAAGCTAACAATCTCCACTTTGGATCTAAATTCCGACGTAATCATCTTTTTAAGTAGCACAGACTAAAATCGAACTCCCAAATTTCAGTCATGGCAATAAAAACATCCGCAATTTAGAATAGGGGGAAAGGCAGCTGTTTCCATACGAAAAAACCATTCTAATAAGAAAATCCCATGTTCTTGATCGGATTTTCAAATTAAAAGGGAAAGGCAGAACTAAAATAAGAAATCGGTAACACTGAGAATCGATGCTCACCGTAGACGAGTACCAGACGAGAAAGGATTCATTGTTGCGTACAAGGTTCAAACTGATGTAGAGAGCTCAAAGCGGATCCAAAACAAATCAAAACTAAATCAAATGCTGCAATTAAATCAACCCAGCCAATTAGCGCGCTTATTTGGAATGAAATCGAATTGTATTCACAAATCAAAGAATCAGAAATATAAGATCCAAATGTTGGAATTCGGAGATCAAAGAAATGCAACCAAATAGATTGAGAAAACGAAGTATCTGCTCTTTTTGAAAAAAACAAAAAAGAAAAGGGAACGAACCGGGAACTGGCAAAGGAAAAACAAGAAACGGGAGCACTCAATTCTTCATTTTGCAATGCAATGCTGAGTGGCTCAACTCAACCGCGGGTAACATGAAATGGGTTAAGTTTCCAAAATGGATCGTACGGCTTCTTGCTGTTACGTGTGAAGGCGCGATTTCAATGGCAAGAGAGAGATTTTTAAATAACGGCGAGGGAAGGGAGTCTACGTCCGCTTATTAAACGGTTTAACAATTTATTACTAACCGGCATTCGGTCTTGTCAATGTATCGAGCCGTTTCTAGGCAAAACTCAAAAACCGAATTTATCTGACTCCACTAAGTGGCGGCCGGCGGGGAGTTCTAGGGAACGACCTTTAAATACAGGCTAAAAAACAACAAATATATTTACCGGGTAAAAAGCGGTACACAAATTGTTACAACAAATATACACAAATTGGTACAATTTTGTAAGAGAAAACGGTATATACCTTTTTTATTATAAAGTTTCATGAAGGTTCAAATGGCTCTTGTACTTGTACAGAAATATGTACATACATAATTTCTTACGCAAAAACATATTTTCGTACAAGTTTTATAAAGATTTGTGTGTATACACATATTAGTAGCAAATCTACACAAATTAGTACAAATTTGTAAGAGAAAATGGTATATACCTTTTTTATTACACAGTTTCACGAAGGTTCAAAATAGCTCTTACACTTGTACAGAAATGTGTACATACATAATTTCTTACGCAAAAACATATTTTGGTACAAGTTTTATAAGGATTTGTGTATATACACGTATTAGTAGCAAATCTACACAAATTTGTATAAATTTGTAAGAGAAAACGGTATATACCTTTTTTATTACACAGTTTCACGAATGTTCAAAATGGCTCTTGTACTTGTAAGGAAATGTGTACATACACAATTTCTTACCCAAAGGCATACTTTGGTACATGTTTCATTAGAATTTGTGTATATACACTTATTAGTAGCAAATATAAACAAAATGATACAACTTTTTAAGAGAAAATGGTATATATTTTTTTATTACACAATTTCTCCAAGGTTCAAAATGGCTCATGTACTTGTAAGGAAATGTGTATATATACAAATGAGTACAAAATGTACACAATTGTAACAATTTTGTAAGAGAAAAAAATATTTTTTTAATATGCTATTTCATAGGGGTGGGAAAAAATACCCGACCCAATTGACCCGACGACTCGAACCTAAAATGTCGGGTAATTTTAGGAAAAAAATTTACCCGGTCGGGCCGGGTACCCGACCCGATAAAAATTAATATATATTTTTTTATTTAAAATTATATTTTTATTTTATATTTCTTAATATTTTCACTCTAAAATTAAGTTTAAATCTCTATATTTTTTCTATGTTTGGATTATATTCTTTTAAGTTTAATTTTTTTAAAATATTTTTGTGTTTAACATGTGGTTTTTTTAATTTTAGAATTAAAAAAAGGAACCGAAATAAACCGGGTACCCGACAATTCCCACCCCTACTATTTCACCAAGGGGGCATCCATACCACCTTTAGGTGGTATGGATGCTGGTTTGGCATACATGAAAAAAAGCTATTTCACCAAGGGGCATCGATACCACCTTTAAGTGGTGGTATCGATGCTGGTATGGCAAACATGAAAAAATTGATATATTTGTTATACAAAATGTGTATGTACACAAAATATTACGAAATGTGCACCAAGGGGCATCGATACACAAATTAGTACAAAATGTTATAACTTTGTAAGAGAAAACGATATATACTTTTTTTACTACGAATTTTCATCAAGGGGGCATCGATGGTATCGATGCCGATTTGGCATACATGAAAAAATTAGTACATTTGTTATATAAAATGTGTATATACATAAAATATTACACAATGTGCATATACACCAATGAGTACAAAATATACACAAATTGTAACAATTTTGTAAGAGAAAAAAGTATATACCTTTTTTAATATGCTATTTCACCAAGGGGGCATCCATACCACCTTTAGGTGGTATGGATGCTGGTTTGGCTGATATGAAAAATATGTTATTTCACTAAGGGGGTATCGATACCACCTTTAGGTGATATCGATGCTAGTATGACAAACATGAAAAAATTAGTACATTTCTGTTCTTTGATTTTCTTTTCATCTACAGATCATTTTTTTCGAGGATTTTTCTTGGGCTATTTATGTTCTTCTGCAGACTTCCAATGATGGGTTTTTTTCTTTTTCTTAATTAACTTAAAAAATTCTATGCAATTTTTTAGGTCGTGCTCAAGAAAAATGGACAGACGCGTCAATGGCGGGAGGGGTTTTTTGTTTTCTTTAGCAGCACAATCTGCTCGTTCAGGTTCCCATGCGAGTTAGAATTCACCGAAGACCCCATCGTTTCTTCTCTTATAACTTTAGATTCCAATTTTTTTCCCTCAAAATGAGAATTATTCAAGAGATTTCTGGGAAGAGAAGTAGAAAAGAGTAAAAGAAAAAGAAATGAAGCGTTGGTGAAGAAGAACCAGTGCTTTTGTGAAAGATAGAGACAAAAACATAAAGGTTATGGTTTACCGGGTAACTTTTTATTTATTTATTTTTAATCTAACGGCCACTATAAAAGTGGCTTTATCCAATGGCCTAAATTAAAGGTTGGTATTTAGTTGGTATTTAAGCCGCCTGTTTTTAGAAAAGCCCACTAAGTGACGGAGCAAAAATTTGCGGTTGAGGGAAAATTATAAATGTTTGAAAGTAGAGGACAAATTTAAAAATAAACCAATTTATAAAGAAATTTAAATATGGAGACAAAGGTGAAAAAAAATTCAGGAGTGGGGGCGATTGCCCCTCTCAAACCCCATGTAATTCCGTCCATGTCAACTTTATTTTTTTTAATAAAAAATACTTAAAATTACAATAACGGTTTACGATTATTATTGTAAACTAAATACATAACTTAGATATTTTCTTAAAACTAGTCACTTTAGATCATACAAGGACCATACATGAAAAAGTTAGAAACTCATCCAAAAGACTCTATCGGAAAATAGAAACGAACAAATCTGACTGCATCGACAAACGAACCTCAAAAGGGGATTACGCTATTGAAAGACCATCGAGAACCGCAAATCAGAATTGAGTGTCGTAGAAAACTATCCACGTGCGCAAACTGCGTATTCATATTCAAATCGAGGGTCTAGAGTAAAAAAGATCATCATGATTACGAATAAGCGCCATCTTGATCAGTTGTGGCGTCGTCAGATCCAACTCTAATAAAACATAAAAGAAAAAAACGTATCAAACAGTAGAATAAATCGTGCCACAAGAGCATAATCATTTATTGAAAACTAAAAAATAAAATAAACGAAATAAAAAATTTCTGATGGTCAGCGACCAATATTAAAATTGATATCGTCGTCGGTGTTTATAAAAAAAGGAAACAAGAGAGAGAGCGACAACTACATTGTTGATGGAAAGAAAATTAGGTTGAACACATTAGTAATGTCGTGACTCTGCTCTACTTAATTAACTTAATTCGTAATTTTATAAATTTGATACGATTTGAAAAAAAAATTGAATTATAAAGTAAAAATTCGAATAACTCAAAAAATTTACTAATTAGTGAATTAGTTTTCAAGTTCAATCTCACAACTTTGTTTAACATGTGTATGAGTAATTATTTAATACAGAGGCAGTGTAAACAAAAAGTTTCCACAAGCGCCTTAGTTTTAGGCTTTATTGTTAGATTTTAGGGTTTAAAGGTTATGGATTTAGGTCCAGTGAGTTAGAACTATGGATTGTGGTTAGAATGTAGGGATTGTGGTTATAATTTAGGGTTTGTAAGTTAAAACTTAAATCCACGTCATATTACATTAACATTTAAACCCTAAATTCTAACCCTAAACCAAATTTTTTAAACACAGGCACTAAATTCTAAACCCATAAACATAAATCCCCAACATTTGAACCCTAAAATCTAACTATAAACCCTAAAACTAAGGCGCTTGTGGAAATTTTTTTGTTTACACCGCTTGTGTATTGGATATAAATCCATATGATGGTGAAGATATATATATATATATATATATATAGCGTAATTATTTGATACACTGGCGGTGGAAACTAAAAGTTTCCACAAGTGCCTTAGTTTTAGGGTGTATGGACTTAGTTTAGGGTATATCGTTTACGAATTTAAGTGTATGGGTTTTGAATTTAGGGATAATGGTTGAAATTTATATTTTAGGGTTATAATTTAAGGTTTATAGATTAAAACCTAAACCCTCACCATATTACCATAAAAACTAAACTCTAAACCATAAATTCTAATCATTATCCCTAAATTCTAAATCCATACACCTAAACTACTAAACTCTACACCCTAAAACTAAGGCGCTTATGAAAACTTTTAATTTTCACCACTAGTGTATAAGATAATGATCTATATATATATATAAGGGAAAACTACACCAGTGACCACCGAAGATATTGGGGATACCTATTTGAACCACCGAACTAAAAAAACGTCAATCACACCACCAAACTAATTAAATCAACCTATTTTGACCACCGCCGTTAAAAAATTAACGGAGGGGTGACGGAAGTGCCACGTGGCAGTTAACATAATTTTTTTAAAATTACATGTTTAGTCCCTGTTATTTACTTATTAAATCAATTTGATCCTAATTTTATTTTAATTAAATAAAAATTAATCAACCAATCAAATTATGACACGTGTCATCACCCAATTGGATTAATTTAGGACCAAGGGGATAAATCCCCCAAGTTTTAACCATTGAACCAAACTACTCTTAGTGTTATTATTTGCACCTTTTATATACCTATCTTATTGTTGATAAGATACCTGCAAAAAAGAGACCTGCAAAAAGCTCCTCAGTAACCTATACCATAAACACAATCAATCAGCAAAACATCACTATAGTAAAACTGAGGCAAAAACCATAGGTTTTAAAGCATGTTACCTGCAGATCGATATCGGATACATAAACAGTCTTCCTAATCGCATCCTCTCGCTGCGCAATACTAGTTCGATTATTCAACCTTCTCTTCCCTTGGCTGAAGTTGTTCCTCTTCTGTGTACAAAGGAACAAAGAATCAACAAAAAAATACCAATATGAAACAGAAACAAAAACAAAATGCCACAACAAAATGAACCTAACAATTAACATACCCTTCTATTAGTATATCCATCGCCAGAATTAGGATTCCCTCCAAAATTGTCAGTACTAAAATCAAACCCATTTTTCAGAAAGTGATTATCATGATGGTTTTGATCATGGTTACCGTCAAGATTATGATGATGATGGTGATTGGCAAGGGAAGGAGGTACAAATTCCTCAGCCATAGGGTTAAGCTTAGACAAAATTTCAACCAAATCACTCATATTTTTCTTGAAAATCTCACCATCTCCCCCATTTTCCACATTTCTAAACCCATTTAGCATTTCAGTTTTGCTATTGTCACCGCCATTGATGGCTGCTTCCTGGGTAGTCTTAGACACAGCCGCAGCCACCGTGGTCTCCGAATTCTGACCCGATGACTCGATTTTCGCACCGCTATTCTCAAGACCCGGCATGATCGAATTCAAATCCTCTTAAACAAAACGATGGTCTGTTTCAGATTCCCTGTAATGTACAACAACAACAAAAAAATCAAATCTTTATACTCCCTCCGTCCCACTTAAGATGTCCATTGTTGACTTTTCACGCAGTTTTAGGAAGAAAAAGTTTGTGTAAAAAATGTGATATAAATTAATTAAAAAGACAATTTTACCCTTAAAAGTTAAAGTTTGTTTTGTTGGAAAACTAAAGGAAAGGATAGAAGGGGAAATGTACCTTGTAAAAGTAGTTGATTTTTTCAATGAGACATTTTAAGTGGGACAATTTTAAAACACAAAAGAGACATTTTAAGTGGGACGGAGGGAGTAGTGATGATTCTGTAAATTGAGAGAGAGAGCTTTGGTTTATAAGATATGTATATAAAAGGTGCAACCTATAACACTAAGAGCAGTTTGGTTCAATGGTTAAAGCATGGGGTTTTATCCCCTTGGTCCCAAGTTCGAACCTCCATAACACCATCTTTATTTTCTTCTTTGAATTTCCTTTAACCAGGTGGTGACACTGGAGGAAAAAATATATTAAATATTAAACAAAATAAATTAAATTAATCCAATTGGGTGATGACACGTGTCATAATTTGATTGGTTGATTAATTTTTATTTAATTAAAATAAAATTAGGATCAAATTGATTGAATAAGTAAATAACAAGGACTAAACATGTAATTTTAAAAAAGTCATGTTAACTGCCACGTGGCACTTCCGTCACCCCTCCGTTAATTTTTTAACGTCGGTGGTCAAAATAGGTTGATTTAATTAGTTTGGTGGTGTGATTGACGTTTTTTTTAGCTCAGTGGTTCAAATAGGTATCCCCAATATCTTCGGTGGTCAGTGGTGTAGTTTTCCCTATATATAACTTAGTGTCATAATCTTTTTCTGTCCACATCACCCGAAGCTTAGATGGAAATCGTCTACCCTTTTATCATACTTTTTTTATGCCCCTACTCTAAAATAGTGAGTTTAGAGTTTAAGGTTATGGGTTATGATTAGGGTTTATAGAACTAGACTATGATGTATTTTTAAGGTTTAGGATGTAAAAATTAAAGTTAAGATTTAAAATTTAAATTTTAAGTGTGGAACATAGAAAGGGACATGATTTGAGACAAAGTATTTTTACCTCGTAACTTGCCAACTTTCTTAAGTTGGTCCATGATTCCATGAACTTGTATTTTCAAACTTTTAACAAATAAGTTACTAACATCTTTTTTAACAAAGACCCTCGATATTCGATAATTATATTAAATTTTGAGTCTATAATAAAATCCATAGTCGGTATGCACTAAAACCCTCAACTCTCAATATAGTTTTTAATCTCCACTAGACTCTAACCCAAAATCTTACTTAAAAATATCAAATTTATTCCACTTGACCTAATAGACATCGATAACAAATTATTAACATTGTAAACTAGTATCAATCAGAAAATTAATTTTTTAAAAATGGAAAAGATAAATATTTTATACACGACAGTGTATAAGTTTCTACAAGCGCCTTAATTTTAGGATATATAGAGTTAGTTTATGGTATAGGGTTTAGGTGTAAGGGGTTAAAATTTAGAGATAGTTGTTTTAATTTAAGGTTTAGGGTTATAATTTAGGATTTATAGGTTAAAACCTAAATCATCACCATATTACCCTAAAAACTAAACCATGCCTATAAACCCTAAACCTTGCATTGAAACAGCTATCCCTAAATTATAAACCACTAAACCCTATACTCTAAACTAACTCTCTATACCCTAAAACTAAGGCGATTGTGGAAACTTTAAGTTTTCAACGCGAGTGTATAGAATATTAATCCAAATGAAAAGAAAGTTAGAAAAGTTGTTGAGTGGTAGTGTTAGTGATAGTGCAGGGCACATGAGGGAGTGGGATTATGTTTATGGAAAGGGAGGGGGGAATATTAGGAAAGTTTGGAAATGTGGGTAAGAAGAAGTCGCAACAAAACAGAAGGTGTGAAACATAAGATGACAAAAAGACAAAACACACATGACTTCACGGGTTTGGCTTGTTCATCATCTAAAAAGGTAAAAGAAATAAAAAAAAGGGTTGAGCAAAGTTCACGGGTTCCCTTTACATTCATTTCATCTCCCTCTCCACCCAACTCCTCCATTTTCAAAAAGCTTCTTCTTCTTCATAATGTCTGCTGGTTCTGGTTATTGGATCCGAGGGCTGATAACGGTGGTGTGGGTGTTGAGTTGGAAGAACATTGGGGCGGCCAACGTCAAAGTCCAAGGCAACATCTCCAAAGTAGAAGATGCACAAAACTACCATATCTACTATGGTCAGACTTTCAAGGTCATCAAGAATGGCGTTGATGGCAAGAGTTATCTTCTCATCCAGGTACCTCTGCTGTCTCTTTCTTTCTTTCTTATTCTCATTTCATTATCAAAGATTTAAATCGCAGTTACGATTACATTCTCGATCTCAATGTTTTATCGTCATTGTGGACATAAGTCCATAACTGATGTCATTACCGATATTACTAATTACATACATCTATTTTTGGCAATAACGATTTCTGAGGATACCACTATTATTATATAACGACCACTATTACAATAATAGACCGCTATTCAAATTCATGATGTTAGTTGGTTGACCAAATGACTGAAGTTCTAATATACAGAGTGATACGAGGATGGCCGGAAGGACAAGATATTGCACACCGAGGATTAAGTCTTTTGTCATCCCACTCTCTAATTTTTCAGCTGATACCACCAACATTTTTCCAGGTATTTTGCTCACCGTCTTCTGTTTTGGTTTAATAATTAAAAGAGTTGTTCACGGCGGTGGAATTTGGAGTAAGAGTTTGGGGTAATTTAATTTTTTTTAAAAATGGGATTTGAACAAAAAATTTCAATAAATTTTAAATAAAATTGGTTTAGTGTTAACTCATGTACTAAAACACAAGAAATAGATAATACTCTTACCAAATGTATAATTGCATTTTTACTTTAGCACCCTTAATATGAAATCAAACTCTCACCAATTAATTTTCTTTTTTTTTTAATGTTTTTAATATGATCTTAAGGTAGTATCTATTTTTTTAGCCCTTAATAAAATTCATGCACACTCTGTTAAGGGGATATCGTTCTTTTTTTTTCAATGGGACTACTCATCCTAAAACTAAACTTTATGTTCTTATAAAAATAATTATCCATTTATTTATTTAAAAATTGACTATAATCCTAAAATTAATTCAATAATATTTAATTTAGACTATATATTTTGAATTCATTCAAATAATAATGCATAGATCTCAGATAAAAATGGATGGTTGTGGTAACTAGAAAGCTAAATGAATATTTATTTTAATGGTTAATATTTATGTATATAAATTGTTTATCTTAAGTAGTAATGTTATAAATTGTTGTAGATTGTATTCTTTCATTGTCACCAATTATTTCATGATATGAATAAACATACCATTATTAATCTTATTACCAATATTTATTTCTAACAAATTTCTTGTCTTGTGTCTTATGTTCTCGGCTCTCAGTTTCATTTTTCGAGGTAAGATTTGTTGTACATGGTTGACATAAGCGGTTTGATTCGATTTTCATTATGCAAATATTGATTTAACTATGAAAATCGTTCATTTAATCGTAATGTTAAGAATTTCAAAAAATTAGATAAAATCTTATATTCAAGTGTCATTGTATATAATATAACTTGTGAATTTTCACTGCAAATTTTATTCTTTTCATTGTTAGTTAACGACGAATCTAATTATGTTTTAAAATAGTTAATCGTAAACATACTTTCTACTCCAATTATGTTAATTAATTTTTAACTTTTTTAAAATAATAATCATCAATCAAAATATTGAAATAAATATTTATCATTTAATCATTACTTGCGATATGCCGGTTGAGTATAAAACTATTGACATTGTTATCGATATAAAATACAAAAGGACGTGAGATTAAGCATCTTAAGCGCTCAATATCTCTAATTTATGAGTGGGAGGAGTTTAGGTAGTATATGCATTTTACACTAAATGTTAAAAAAACTATTATACGAACAACTAGTTTGTCTAACGAGAAGATGTGTTAAGTCCATTAAGCAAGGTCAAAGTTCGAATCATGATATTGTGAATGAATAAACTGAGTTGAAAGAGTATCCCCTATAATGAGCCTCTGCAAAACCCGATTCAAATTAATCAGCCAATAGATCAAATACTGATAGTTATCTATATAAAAAAAATTATTATACGCGATACATAATCAGGGATCACTCTGGGCAGAGAGGGCTCAAAATAGAAAATTAATAGTTTAGTCTCTTCAGAAATAGTAAATTTACAATCTTGACCTTTTAAAATGTTAATTTTAAGGTTTGACCCTTTAAAATTTTAAATTCTACTTTGTTCCCAAAAGTATTTTTCTATCTTCGTCACTGTGTATAATGTGTAATAAATATAGTATACAGTGTGTGTATATATCAGTTTTACATTTTACCATAGTTTTATTTGAATCATTCATATAAATTCTGGAATATCAGTTAATTCGTAACATCAATTTAAATAAATAATAAATGTTATGAATGCAGCTTTTGGGATTAGTGGGAAGCATGAAGGGGATGACATCCAACTCCGTGGCCTCAGAGTGTGTGTTGAAATGGGTTGGAGAAGGGGAAATAAGCATGATCAACGGCACTGAGCCTCAACAGCTGACTCCATTCGCAGCACATTTTGTTTCTAACGTCGATCAATTCCAAGCTTGCAATTTTGCTAACTTTGCCGCCACCGGAGAGAACACTCCTTTACAAGTAATTCTATTTCTTTTTAAAGTAGGCACACACAAGGATTGACGCATGATTTTATATTACGATATGCGAATATTTATACTTAGTAAAATTATATGAAAATTTAAAACTTTTAAGAGTTCGAAATTAGATATCAATATAAAATATAAAAAAATATAAAATATTTGTTTTATGATGATAGAGAGCAGAATGGATCAAGTTCCTGGGGGCTTTTGCAAATTTGGAAAATAGAGCCAATCAAGTCTACAAGACGGTTAGTGTTTTCTTTCATTAAAATAATAGTACTGTTAATTTGAACTCTTCAATTTGCTACTTTCTTAGTAAATATTTTATATAAATGTGAAAAGATAATAATATGTGTTAGTCTTTAATAAATAATAGATGAGACTAATTTGATCAATTTTTAATTGAATTGATGTCGAGTTAACCCATAAACTAACTCAAACGATAGATTTAATAAATAATATACATGCTACTGTTTTTGAGATTACAAATAAATGAACATAAATTTTAGTTTAACTCTTTGTAATTTTAATTATTTGCAGGTAAAAGACAATTATTTATGCCTAACCAAAGTTGCAGGGGCCAAGGAAAAATCATTCAAACCAATAGTGGCATGGATGGAATACCAGAATGTAGGTAGAGACTAGACAACATTACCATTGGCCATGCAAGCATGCAGAATTACATACATACATACATACATGATTTATAATTTGCATACTTAAATTAACTCACGTTTTGCAATTTGCATGCATGAATGCAGGGCATATGGTCTTTCACAAATGAATTATATAAGTTAAAGGTATTCAATAAATTATTCAATTAATTATGTAATTTATATTGTGAAGTAATATTTAATTTTAATTTAATGTTAAAACAGTATGTAGAAGATGCAGGAGGAGAAAATGTAGACGCCTCCATTAGCAAGATTACATATAACATCTCCAATCCTGATGATATTGAAGACTTGCATGCTATCCTATGTGTAAGTTATTTATTATGTTTTTTTATCATTCCGATGTAATTGCATGGTAGAATTTGTTTCTTAATTTTAGCCATTTGATAACGCGTGCGCACACCGTACAGACAAACTGCTCGATTATTCGTTGAGTTTAATTATTTATTAATTTATTGTTGTTGTCGTTATGACGACTTTATTAATTGATAATATTTATTTCAGACCGTGGATGTTGTAATAGATGAAACATACAGTTCGGATGTGGTTGGATACAATGAGGCAACATTCCTCCAAAACATAAACATAGAAGATCATTCTTGTTTTGGATTTGTTACAAACCAAAGCTTATGGAGATATGATAAGAGAATCCAAAATTCAACTGCCCTTGGTAATATTTTTATTTATAAATACATATATTTTTTTCTCATTTATTTTTATAATAGTAGTAATTTTACTCATTTTTTTCGTGTTTACATGTAAATAAAAATGTATTAAAGATTGGTTTGATGGTGCTGTCTCTCAACCCCAACTGGTATTAGCTGATCTTATAGAGATTCTTTTCCCGACTGGAAACTACAACACTACATACTTTAGAAATCTTGCAAAGGTACATTTTTCTTTCTTTCTTTCCATTAATTTATATAGGAGTCATTATTTAATACATTGTCAGAGGAATTATTTATTTGAAAATATTTTATGCATTGACGGTAAAAAATTTATTTTTCACAAATAGATATAATAGAAGGTTTAATTTAGGGTTTAATTATAATTTATGATTTATAGTTTAAGAATCATGATTTAAGGTTAGAGATTTATATTTTATATTATAGAATTTAAATAAGTATGCTTGTAAAAAAAGTTTACATTGTTTGTGCATTTAACTCATTATTTACATGAATTATTATTTGATACACACAAGTGTAAAAGAATGTGTTCCATAAGTGCTACTTAGACGGTGTCAAGTGTATTTTAAGTATATTTAGATAGTTATTATTTGATGTATTGTTAGTGTAAATTTTTTATGCAAACATGCCTATTGAAACTTTAAAATCTAAAATCATAATTCTTAACCCTAAATATTTAAATTCAAAATTCCTATACTCTAGACATTAAATTAAAACCCTTAACCCTAAAATAAACATATTTGTGGGAAAAATTCCACCACCAATTCATCAAGTATTTTTTTATATTTAGAATTTTAAAAAAACACCTAACATCATCTGAACGTGGCACGTAAAATTATTTTTCTCCACCGTGTGTTAAATAATAAACTTTATATATTTTCATTTTGTTATTTATTTGTGAACCTAACATTGGTTGAAATATAGGGAGAAGGTGTTGTAAGCATTGAGCCCAACATGTGCGAAAGGGATATGTCTACACCATTGGATCCCACAGTTCTACCTTGCCCATGATTTGTTTGTTTCATTATCAATTTTGTTCCTCTCCTTAGTCGTTATGCTAATACATCTCATCTGTTCGATCTTCAATATGAAAGGCTTAGATTTAAATAAATTAGTTTGAATTCTTTAGGATGGTTTTGATTTTATTTTTATATAAATTTTATTGATATTGTTAATGCACATAGCTGTTATTTTAATTGTTTTTTATTAAGTAAAAATGTATTATATTTTTAAGACAAATATCAAGATTCGGGTTTATATAAAATGTGATAATATAGACATCATTGACTATTCAAGTTAATTAGTGGATATCATTCTAATAGTTGTTTACCCAAGTTTCAACCTGACAAACAACAAATAGCCAATACCATGAGTATCAGTTTCATTTATGGACAGTTTCTTACTTGTAATCATTCTTACACTTTAGGCTAGATTACTTTTTTGTCATTTAATTTTGTATATGTTTCTATTCCGATCATTCAACTTTAAAAATGTCTAATTTCATTGCTAAACCTTTAATTTTTTCTCGTTTTGGTCGCTCACCTGTTAAATTTCTAATATGTTGAGTGAGTTGTCTATAATTTTTGGTTGCTTCCACACAAAAAAATTATTAGCCAATTCACCCTTCTTTTCATGTTTTGATTGATCGATGGAGCTAACATAACACCAGTACCAAAACGTTGTGTCTTTAGGCTTTTATTTTTTTATATTTTCTGTTGGGTTGTGTGGGGCTCGATTCGATCAACCAATTATGCTCACCAAGTGGTGGAGAGGTGGATATTTGGGTGGAAGGGTTTAGGAAGCTAGAAAGATTAAAGACACAATGATTTATAGTGGTTCGGCCTTCTAACAAGCACCTACATCCACTACCTTAGCTTCCCACTAAGGATTTCACAATCAATCCACTAATTGATTCGTCCCCTTTTCTAGGATTAGGAGGAAACCCTTACAACCGATCAAGCTTCTACCCAAGCCTTGATCAAAACCCTCTTTTACAAAGAGACAAATGAAAGCAAACTTAAACCCTCTAATAGGTGTTTGTTTGCACAATTAAGCACTCACCCAAAACCTAAAACACTTGAGCAAATTTGACAATTTTGGCTCACTAGTGTTTGTCTATACAAGAAATGACACTTTAAGCACTAAGACAATTTCTTGATCATTTGTTGATTGACAATTGAAGCATTAGTCTTCTCTTGATGCTTGGAGGTCCCTTTTATACTCCCAAATGAGTTTATAGCCGTTTAGGACCGTTGGGGTTGAAATAGAGTCGTTGGAGCCTTTAATTCCCTCCATAAATGCAGTTCTGCAGCTCCCCGTTTCGAAACGCTCGAAGTCGTTTCGTAACGCCCTCAATATAGAAAGAGCCGTTGCAGTCTGTCAGGGTACCCGTTTCGGAACACCCCCTTGCCGTTTCGGAACGCGTATCGGAACGCCCTTAGCCTGTATCGAAACGACCTGCATTTAAAAGTTAGTTGGGAAAGAGCCGTTGGGGTTTATGACCGTTGTGGTCAGTGCCACGTGGGCGTATCGGAACGGCCTAGCCGTTTCGAAACGCTAAGGCCCGTTTCGATACGAGTATCGAAACGTTTTGGCCACTGGAGGCACCTGTTTCGAAACGCCCTAGGGTGTTTCGAAACACTTGGTCAGTTTTGTGAAATTTGGCCTTTAAAAACATGAAAAACCTTTATGAAAAATTCCTTAAATATTATTTCAAGTTGTTTGGACTTTGGAGATGTTTTAAATACTTTTTAAATCAGTCCAAAACATTTTTCAATTATTATATCAAAACATTAGTTCTACAATCTCCCCCTTTTTGATATAATAAAACCACTTGAAAAATTGTTTGGAATTCTCCCCCTTTAACTTTAAAAAGTGAATAAGAGATTAAAATTTTAATTCACATAAGGCTCCCCCTTATTCATTTGAAAATTCAATTTTTCAAACCATTCTCCCCCTTTTTGTTATATCAAAAAGATTTAAAACATTAAGTTCAAAAATAACAATAGAGGTAAAATTTGACAAAAGTAAGAATTTGGTTTTAAAAATGGCTCCCCCTTACTCAAAGCATCATTGAAAAATTAGTCACAACATATATGATCATCTAGTTGAATTAAAAAAAAATAAGACAAATAAATTCAAAACAACTAGAAAATTTTACCAACACTTGAACCCAAGGGAGGATGTGAAGCCTTCCTTCTTCAAGTGTTCTTCCTTGTGTGTATGGAGCTCCCCCTCAATGTTTGACTTGTTGAACATCTCCATCACACCTACAATAGACAATCAAGTAACTTTTGGTATCCAAATTGCTTTGGATCCATAAACGTTAGTTGCACAAAATTTAGTCCCCTTAGGAATCCATTTTTCAATTTCATCCTTTTTAATTGAAGTATTAAGTCCTTTTGGGACCCAAACACTTCTAAAACATTTACCATTTATAAATCTAGGGGCACTAGATTGTCTAACATAAAAATTTGATTTTCCAAAATTGTTTTTCTTTTCAAGCTCTTTGGAAATCAAATCTTTTTCTCCTTAAACTTTTTGAAGCAATTTTTGTAAATCAAGACATTTTAGTTCAAACTCTTCAAGTTTTGCTTCAAGTTCAAGTTTGGTTTTAGAAAGCAAATCATTTTGAATTTTTAACTTTGAAATCAATTTATTGTTTTTCAAAATGTGGCTTTTAAAATCTAAAACCAAATCATCATAGACATCTTGTAATTCATCAAAAGTATAAGAACATGAAGTAGATGAATTAGAAGTTACCCTTGAATCTTCTTCGATGGCCATAAGGCAAAGGTTGGCTTGTTCATCATCGGTGGAGTCTTCATCACTCCAAGTAGCCAATTGTGCCTTCTTCTTATGGCTTGAAGTGCTTGCCCACTCCTTTCTTTTATGTTCTCGTTCAAGCTCTCTCAAAGCTTTCTTCATGAAAGGGGCACACTTCTTGAAGAGATGAACTATCTCTTCATCTTCCTCCTCCTCTTCACTTGAGTAGACATGATGGCAAGTGGAGGATTTGAGAGCCATGGCACTAGCATTGATGCCAAGCCCTTTGATTTTCTTCTCTCCCATAGCTCTAATTTCTTCCCTCTTCTTCTCATCCTCCTTGTTCTTCTTCATGATTTGATGAGTAAGAAGTGACCCCATGAGTTCATCAAGCTTCAAGGTCTTCAAATTTTTGGCTTCGATGATGGCGGTCCTCTTTGAGTCCCAAGACTCGGGAAGTGAGTAGATGAGCTTTCGAACAAGCTTCTCCTCCGGGATGGCTTCTCCATAACCTTTAAGACCATTTGTGATGGTGGAGAACCGATCAAACATCTTCTCGATGTTCTCTTCCGGATCCATTTTGAAGTTCTCATACTCCAAGGTTAGGAGCCCAATCTTGGTCTCCTTGACTTCGTTTGTCCCCTCGTATGTGACTTCAAGCTTGTCCCATACCTCCTTGGCACTCTCACAAGAAGACATTTTCTCATAGATGAATGGACCAAATGCACAAAACAATATGTGCAAGGCTTTGCAATTAAGCTCCATCTTCTTGCGATCGTCGGCACTCCACTCCGCTTTACTTCTTTTAGGCACGAACGGACCATCTTCAACTACATCCCATAGCTTGTAATCTCTTGATTTGATGAAGAATTTCATCTTTGTCTTCCAATGGGCGTAGTGGTCTCCGTCAAAGAAAGGCGGTTTGTCGATTGATTGTGCCATTGAGCCGGTTGATGAACTAGTAATCGAGCTTGCAGGATCTTCTCAATAGGATGTGAATCCTCTTCGATTGAGCCAAGCTCTGATACCAATTGTTGGGTTGTGTGGGGCTCGATTCGATCAACCAATTATGCTCACCAAGTGGTGGAGAGGTGGATATTTGGGTGGAAGGGTTTAGGAAGCTAGAAAGATTAAAGACACAATGATTTATAGTGGTTCGGCCTTCTAACAAGCACCTACATCCACTACCTTAGCTTCCCACTAAGGATTTCACAATCAATCCACTAATTGATTCGTCCCCTTTTCTAGGATTAGGAGGAAACCCTTACAACCGATCAAGCTTCTACCCAAGCCTTGATCAAAACCCTCTTTTACAAAGAGACAAATGAAAGCAAACTTAAACCCTCTAATAGGTGTTTGTTTGCACAATTAAGCACTCACCCAAAACCTAAAACACTTGAGCAAATTTGACAATTTTGGCTCACTAGTGTTTGTCTATACAAGAAATGACACTTTAATCACTAAGACAATTTCTTGATCATTTGTTGATTGACAATTGAAGCATTAGTCTTCTCTTGATGCTTGGAGGTCCCTTTTATACTCCCAAATGAGTTTATAGCCGTTTAGGACCGTTGGGGTTGAAATAGAGTCGTTGGAGCCTTTAATTCCCTCCATAAATGCAGTTCTGCAGCTCCCCGTTTCGAAACGCTCGAAGTCGTTTCGGAACGCCCTCAATATAGAAAGAGTCGTTGCAGTCTGTCAGGGTACCCGTTTCGGAACACCCCCTTGCCGTTTCGGAACGCGTATCGGAACGCCCTTAGCCCGTATCGAAACGACCTGCATTTAAAAGTTAGTTGGGAAAGAGCCGTTGGGGTTTATGACCGTTGTGGTCAGTGCCACGTGGGCGTATCGGAACGGCCTAGCCGTTTCGAAACGCTAAGGCCCGTTTCGATACGAGTATCGAAACGTTTTGGCCACTGGAGGCACCTGTTTCGAAACACCCTAGGGTGTTTCGAAACATTTGGTCAGTTTTGTGAAATTTGGCCTTTAAAAACATGAAAAACCTTTATGAAAAATTCCTTAAATATTATTTCAAGTTGTTTGGACTTTGGAGATGTTTTAAATACTTTTTAAATCAGTTCAAAACATTTTTCAATTATTATATCAAAACATTAGTTCTACATTTTCCTTAAATATTAATTTTCTTCTCAATGGTCAAAATTATTCTCCACTACCGTTGACCGTTGTTGACAATCGTTTGTGACATAACCATATCAAAATGTTCTCCTATCTCCCATTTATTCTTCTTAGTTTGGTTTTTTTATAAATCGACAAAATTTAAGTCAAAGTTTTGACCTTTTCTTGGTACGATATGCAATTTTCACTATCTAATTAGCGTATAATTGAGAAATATTGTCTTTCTCTTCCTTTTCGGCCTCTCTACCGTTCAAATTTGAAAAACAAATACTTTAACACTAGTGAATCAAAGGAAGACCGACATTTTGGATTTGAGAGGATACTTTTAAAAGTTTTTTTTGTTGCATAAATTTACCAAAAAAAATAAAGTACTTTAGTAACTTAATGAATGAGTGACCAAAACGAGCGAAATTTGAAAGTGAAGTGATAAAATTGATTTTTTTCAAATTTAAGTGACCAAAACAAAAGCAAGGACAGAGTTAAAGTGACATTTTGAAGACCTCTCGTTTGTGTATGATAGTTCTATCTGAGCTAAACGTTGTAGATAACCATTGGATTATCGACTAGAATGGACAATCTGAGCTACAAAAGCTGGTCTTGAAGATTATTTAAATATTTCTAGCTAAATTATGGAATTTAATTAGGCACATTTCTGTTCATTGTAAGGAACTATCAGAGTGCATTTCGTTGAGTTTTTTTCTTGAATATTTTTTTGGCGGTTATAGTCAAAAACACATTTAAAATAGTTATAAGGCGGTATATATTTATGTTTTTTTTTATAATTCTTTAACAAAACATAATTTTATAGACAAAACTGTTTAAACTTATACTTTGTTAAGATAAACATCTATATATTCTCACTATGATTATTTGTTGGTTCCATTTTATTAGCTTTTGTGTGTTTAGTTTTCTACATTTAAGGTCACAATTTCTTTAACTAACTTTTAATTGTGAAATGAAAAAATTACACCGAACGATTAAAGAGAGTGTTTTCAACGTTTGTTTTACGTCTAATTTGGTCTTAAGCGGGTACTTTTAAAAAATGAAAACTTTTCAGCTTCCCCAAACAAACATAGACCTAAAGTGTTATTTGAGAAGTTATACTTAAGGAAACCTCATTCTGCAAGGTGAATATTAAGAGTGAGTTCATACGAATGTATAAGAGTGAGATTGTAGATTTTTTGAATGCTTTTAGTAAAATAATTATGATTTTTAAATTATTTGAGTTTAAAAAAATTGTCTACTAAAGGTAAAGGCTAAAAAATATGCTCGCCAAATATTAAAAAGTTATTTTTTTGAATATGCTGGTGTGATGCAAAGGTAGCATCGTTCAAATTTTTTAGTCTTTTTAAAGACGACACACACAACATGCATTATTGATGTTTGAACCTGAGTCCCAAGGGATAATAAACATCTACTTTTGCCAATAGGACACAAGGGGGATGAGCTACTAAAAGTCTATTTAGTTTTAGAGAACGAAGTTCGTTTTTGTTTAATTCATTTTAAAAAAATAGAAATTAATGAAGAAAACATGTTTGGTTGTAGAATTAAAAAATAATTTTAAAAAATGAAATAAAAATAAGTGAAATTTTAAAAACATTGATTTTATTGTTTTCATTGAAAATGTATTTGGGAAGGTGGAAAATATGAAAACAAAAGTTTTTTTTTAATTTTAACTTTATTTTAATTCGAGTTCGAATCTTTTTAATACAATTTTCGAGCTTTAGTGTATTTACTCCTATTTTATTTATTTATTATTATTATTATATTTTTAACTATATTTTATTTTATTTTAATTATTTATTATTTATTTTTATTTCTATTTTAAAAAAGTTAGATATACTAAATATATTTTCAATATTTTTATTTTTAAAAACAAGTTTTCATTCCTATTAATTAAATATATAACTAAGAATGAAAATTATTTTTGAAAAAAAAAACAAAAAAATATTTTCTAAAACACACTAATTTTTCGGTTATTACCTAAAACAAGACCCGAGTGTCAGGTCGTGGGCGGATCCTAGGTTAGGGCGGGGCAAGTTAAATCCAATCCAATTCATGGTTTTCGGGAATGGGAAGATGAATCTCTCGTCGGAGGCAGAGGAAGGAGGTTTGAAAAGGTTGCTAAAATGGGCGGCAGAGCATGGAGTTGAGGTTTCAGAGTCGTATTCTAGCCTGGGACTGGGTCATTCTCTCAGTGTCTCTTCCTTCCCCGGCGCCGGAGGAAGAGGCGTGGCTGCTCTCCGTCCTATCACCAAGGGAGATTTGCTTCTCAAAGTCCCAAAATCTGCCCTAATCACCACTCGCTCTCTTCTTTCCAGAGATGAAACTTTGTCTGTTGCACTCAAACCCCACCCTTCTCTATCTCCTACCCAGGTTTGAATTTGGTTTTGATTTCGAGTTTCAGTTCTTGCTGCGTGTTTATTTTGCATTTCAGCCAAACCCAGAGATTATACTAAACCAATTTGCTCATTTCATTTGCAAATGCAGGTACTCACTGTTTGTTTGTTATATGAAATCAATAAAGGAAAAGCTTCACCTTGGCACCCTTACTTTCTGCACTTACCTCGTAGTTATTCCATACTCGCCGCTTTCGGTGAACTCGAAACGCAAGCCTTGCAAGTTCTGTCTCTGATTTTACCTCTTTTGCTTTTGCATTCCCACATTTACTTCACTTGTATTTCTTGATTTTGTTTCTAACATTGCTAGCTATCTTGTTCTTAGGTGGATTATGCCATCTGGGCTGCTCAGAAAGCTATCACAAAAGCTAAATATGAGTGGAAACAGGCTTCCACCCTCATGAAGGAACTTAAGCTTAAGCCTCCACTCCTCTCTTTCAGGGCTTGGATTTGGGCTACTGGAACTGTTAGTTGACAGTGTTTATGATTCATTTTTGTTTGTTTTTGGTTTTATATTTGTTGGACAACTTCAGATTAAACTGTTATACACAACACACACATGTATACGCATAAATGTCTGAATGTACATGCAACTTGTGTTGTATACTTCTTATAATCTTACATTCTCTATGCTTTGTTTCTTTTTGGCCTTTTTTCTTTCTTACATCTTTTCATGTTGAAGATCTCCTCTAGGACGTTACATGTACCTTGGGATGAAGCTGGATGCTTGTGTCCTGTGGGAGACTTGTTTAATTATGCTGCACCAACTGAAGAATCGGACAGCTTTGAAGATGTAGAGAACTGGAAAAATGAATATGCAAAAGATGATTTAGATATGCATCATTCGCAGAGATTAACAGACGGTGGATATGAGGAAGATGCAGCTGCATATTGCTTCTATGCTAAAAAAAACTATAATGTGGGGGAGCAGGTACATGGAATTCTTTCATTTTACTCAGACCAATTAAAATGTATTGTTCAATTAATTGCATTACTGTTCGCATTTAGTTTCATCTTTTCTTTTTCTTTTTTGCTGTAGTCATAATCTTGCATGAAATTCTGACGCATTTCCCCCCAGTAAATCATAGTTCCGATGCCTAACAAAATGAAGCAGGTAGAATTAGCATACACTGATATGAGAAATTTAGTTTGTTTTGTCCGCAAATCGTATGCTGCTTGCTAAAATTGCCCCTATCATGTCCCAATTGGTAGAAAATGCTTTTATCTGCAGTCCTTGATCCTTACCTTCCCTGGTAGGATGCAATTCAATTTAATAATAATTTTCCTAAAGCAACTTTCTTATTTATTTGAAAATTCTGATATTTCTTGTGGACCATTATCTTTTACACTCGCTGCAGTCTAAGCTAACCAGTTCACCTTTCTGTGTCGCCATTGTTGTTGAAAATGTGCTTTTCTATTGAATTTATTCATTTGTTGAGTTTAAAATGAAACCATCTTTTGTGGTTGAATCTCACACCAAGTACGATGTCAATCTTTGGAAATCTTTAGCTACTTTAAATTGAGAAGAATCCTTCCTGGTAGATATCTGCCTCATTTTTTTAATTATGCATAGCCTAATGTGTTTAATCAGTTGTCTAACGGGCTGCAAATGAAAGTCATTCACCATGGATCTTCTTATTCTTTGTATTAGGCCTCAACTCCATTGATTTACCAAGTCTAGCATGATATATACATATAAAGCTCATCGCCTTTTTTTCACCCAAAATATCTCCCATTAATAGCATGACTTATTGGATTCGTTGGGATTTTGCAATCCTTGTCTAGGGAGAATTTGTTGGTTTTCTGGGTTTTGTCATGTCTTTTAGGTGCCTAGTTTAGCATTCAAGACAATTGAAGCCCATTAGTGCAATGTCTTGCTTCAACAATGCAGTACTCTCAAAGTAAAAGTGTTTCATAATTATTTGCCGTGGTGCAAGTATCCCGCCATAACTTGAGAATATAAGGTTGCTAGATGTCAAAACCACTTGCCTTTTTGAAACATGGAAAATAACACCGACAATGGCCCGAGTTTCATTCTTTTCTTGATTATGTGCACCCTTTGAACAGTGCTTGCTATGTTGGTTGACCATGTACTTGCAATGCTAATCATCTTTTATGTAGGTTCTCTTGAGTTATGGAACATACACAAATTTGGAGCTTCTTGAACACTATGGATTTCTTCTAGAGGATAATCCAAATGAGAAGGTGTTTATTCCAATGGAGCTTGACATGCATAGCTTAAGTTGTTGGCCGAAAGAGTCGCTATACATCCATCAAAATGGGAGGCCATCTTTCGCTTTGATGTGTGCTTTGCGCTTGTGGGCAACTCCACCGTATCAGCGGAAATCTATTGGACACCTAGCTTATTCGGGTTGTCAGATCTCCAAGGGCAATGAAATATGTGTGATGAAATGGATAGCTAAGAAATGTGATGCCGTGTTGAAGGAAATGCCGACAGCAATCGAAGAAGACAAGTCGTTGGTTCATTTGATAGACAAAATGGAGGAGTATGAGAACCCGTGGGAGTGGGTGAAGGAAGCGAGTGCAGCATTTGGAGGTGAGTATGGCAATGATAATATTTTGAAAGCAGCATGTGTTGTGGGAAGAGATGAGGAGCCGTCCACTGCATTAGTGAGGACTAAAATGTTGATAGATAGGTGGAAATTAGCAGTCCAATGGAGGCTTGTGTATAAAACTGTTGTTGCTCGTTGTCTTTCCTACTGTACTGACATAATCAATTCTTTATCTGTTCAATAACTTAATTATAAGGGTAAACTACCATAATGATCACTTTTGGTCACAAATTTCAAAAAATTAACGTTATGATCACTTGTATTTTTGTTTTTTAAACATTTTGTCACTCGGGTGTTAATTGCCGTTAAACAATTGATGGAGTGTTGACTTGGCTCATTAAAAAGAAAGATAAATTATAACCACTAAACCATCACTTCACACTTATTTTGACTATTGAACTAAAAATAATTTATATTACATATGACATAATTGTAATTCATCCAATGCCTTTTGGAGTTGGATTGCGATCTTTTTATATATATGTAAACTATCTTCTTTTTATTTAATATAATTTATTTCTATAATATTTCAATACATTCCATGGTACTTTTTATATATGTTATATATGAATCCTTACTCTTTCCTGTAATAGACCCTTTCTCCTCGAGTATCTTTCCGGGAACTATTCCAAACACCCCAACTACAAATCTGCAATTCCCTCCCTTGCCTCCTCATGTATTAATTAAAGGAATCAATATTTTTTTGTTGGTCTCACCATCTTCTCATCAAAACATATGATTCAAACACATTTTAGTTTACAAACTGTACTAGACAATGAGCTTCAAAATCTTCTTCAGATGGGATTCGACTCGAGTTCAGCCATGGACAGTTTGAGACGAATATGTATTTTATTCATTCATGTATGGGAGTCAAATTTTATATTCGTGTTTTAAACTTGAGTCGATATCATTTTCAGGTCGGTTAAAATTCGGGCCTTGACATGCAGAAAAAGTTCAAGTAAAAATGCAAAGTTTCTCCTGACCAAGAATTGAAATGTTTCAAGTTGACTGGACAAGCAAATTAAAAGGATTATTCAGAAGCTCTGTAGAATTGAAATGTTTCAACTTCACATAATGTTATAATGGCCATAAATATGTTCTTTCCAAAATGGTGTGGACTATTTAGCCTCGATCCATGCCAAGTTTCACTAAATGACGTGAACATGTATAAACAAAGACAATAGTTTTCACATGTTAACATCTACTGGTTGCTAAGACATTTCACGAAACCTAGCAAGTGCTTTCTTATGAATCACAGTTTTGTAACTATCACCAGCTTGCACCTCGAGGCTTGGGTCTAGCTTCTTTGTCTGACTTCCGAGTCCTGCTCTACCGTCCGTCGCCTGCGCTTGTACTGGTTCTTTCATTCCACTTCCATCCTTCCCCAATCCCTTTTTTTATAAAACAACAAAACAAAGCAAAGCATTCCCCAATATTTATAGGAAAAGAAAATTTTGTTAGAACTTTCTGCTTCAAACATGCAAAAAAAAGGGATCCATTTCAAGCAAGCAAAATAGCAACTTATGTAACCACTTAAATTCATCTCTCAATTTTACCTACAGTTAAGAAAAAAGTAAAGACGGTCGCAATGTAACCAGTACTGACAATTAAACTCCTACATCTACATTCTCTTTGTATGCTTATCACCTTTTTACCTTACAATAGAAAGAATGCAAAGGGTATGAGTCCTTGTTGCTTAAGCTTGGGAACAAGTGTTCCAATAGAACAAAATCAAAGGATTTGGGTACTACTGTTACTTGGACTTCGAACAAAGTGTTATGTAGGGGTCCGTCTTGGAAGAAGTTTTTCCATATAGTTTGAGGGTTCTTTCAAAAGGACATGTAGATCCATCTAATGTCTTGTAAATGGGTATTAGAGGGGAAAATAAATAAGTTACCGTATTATGCATGAGAAAGTTGGAAATTCACTTCTTTTTTCTTTTGAGGGAGGATAAAAGCAGATACAAAGCAAAACAAGCAACTAAATAGCACTTGACAGTTGGCAAACAAAAAACCAACAGCTATAAAGTAAAGGAGTGAACGGTACCAATCCTTCATGCCAACCCATACTGCGGAGCATTTGGTTTCCCACATTTTTCTCATCAATTGCTTTCTCTGCTGTGATCACCTCAAAGCTTTGAACATCATCTAGCACAACCCCACGTCCACCACCAACACCAGGTGGGAAAGGCATTGGATCTGAGGAGAATTTTTTGAATGCCATATCTCGATCTTGAAACAGAATTTCTCACAAATTAATAGAAAATTTTATAAATAAAACAATGAAGCCATCAGGTTATATAGCCAAGGCCTTTGAACAAGCAATACTTAGAAGATATATTAGGCCTATTTTCGAGATGATTAACATTCAATACTGATAAAGAAGCTTACTTGAAGTCCTGGGCTCCTGGTCAGGCAGATCCTCTCCAGTGGAAGATGACGAACCATACAAGCTCCTCCTCTCAGCCGCACGGTCTCTATAACTAGTTTGAGACTGCTCCTTGTTGGTAGTAGAAGGCACTGGTGTTTCCGAAAACCTTCTTTTACCAGTCGCAGATACAGCCGAAGGTGTATAAGAACCCAATGCAGATACATCAGTCCTGAAGGGAGTCATAACTGTGGGCATATCTGAATTAGTTGATGAACCTTCAGCACTTCCAATAACAGATGAAGTGGAAACTCCAGCAGATGATCCAGAGTATGGAGTATCAGATTTCACCACCCCTCTAGCCGAGCCTCTTATTACTCCCATTAAAGTACCCCCTGAGCTGTTGCTTACAGGCCTTGCCTTTACTGGAGCTTCCAAACCCCCTGTCAATACAGCTTGGGCAGTTGTATTGACTCCCGAATTTAATGTATTACTCTCCTTCAGGCCCATCACATCAAATTTAACTTTGCTCTTGGCATGTTGTCCAGATGGCATAGGTCTATCCTCAGATGCAGACAAGTGATTTTCATCAAGAGTTAAACGGGTTGCCTGCCCTTCATGACTCCTCTGTTTCCACATTGTCAACACATTATTCATTTTCTTCTTATTAGCCAGTATACTGCTTTTCGAAGCAAGTTTTATCTCTTTTGCTTTTTCCTTCTCTTTCTTCTCTGCAGCTAGTGCTGCTGCAGCAGCAGCTTGAACAGCATCAGGTAAAGAGGCTGCCTTCTCAACTGAAGTGACAGTAGCAGCCGGTGCAGATATTACTACCTTCTTACCATCAGTTCCCTTGGAAGACTCAGACTGCTTATTAGGTATTTTGTTGTCATTCTGATCACAAGGGATGTACTGCTGAGATTGGTTATCGTACGAATACCAGATCCCGCTGTTACCATCATAATAAAAACCTGCATGTTGAACAACTGAAAGAAGTTAGGTCTAAACTTGCAACAATAGAGCATTATCACATACTGGGCTCCAAAAGTACAGAACTTAAGAACAAAATACAAAATTTTTCCTGTATGTTTGCATTGACATAGAAACATTTCACCTTTTTCCTCCATATAGAATAAAAGTTGTTCTGCTACTAGTAGTTAATAGTTCGGTGGCATATTGGCAGCTTAGTTAGATAAATGTTAAGCTGAATTAGTTCAAGTATTTCAGGAACCATTAGGTCATAGTCTAATTATTTATTAGCAACTTCTGTTACTGTTTGCAGCACTTTGAACTGCCACAAAGCCATCTTCTATGGTTTATTAATGCATATAGCAGAACTTTTTGTAATCTAAAAACCTACATATCATCCAACTTTCTCCTTAAATCCCATCAAAAATTATTTCTGAACTCTTAAAAAACTGCTCACAGAAATATGCACCCTCCACTACATCTTCCAGCTACTCTGTTTGCCAACTTAACCAATGAGCAAAAAAGCTGAATTCATCTACAGCTCACTTTTGATCATAATTTGTCACGCATAAGCATACACTTCATGTCTGTCTCTAATATAGACACCATGAAAATATATCCTTTTACCAACAAAGATTGATTCCCGAGTTCTATTTAGGCTTTGTTTTTTGTTGCGTTTGGAGGGCCAAACTTGCTTTTCCACCCAAAAAATTCTAAAAGCAACCAAAAACACTCAACTTTTGAGTGTCAAAACCTTGGTTTTGCCCACCATTTTAGCTTCCCAAACCTTGGTTTGCCAAAAGCTAGTTTTTCTAGCTTTTGCAAAACCTTGGTTTGCCCACCACAACCAAAAACAAAGCCTTAGAGTTAACCATCTATCTGTTCTTGGTAAGGATTGAAGCTACGACTCAACCTAACCACACCCCACCAGTGACAACTTGAGCTGGGGACCATGCACAATTAGAATTTTATGAGCAAGAAAGCAGTTGCAAACAATAGATGGACCCCCAATTAATGCAACTGATAATGATATAATAGTTCCATTCCCCTAATTTTGATTTCTTATGTGCCAAAAAAATAGAGAAAAAAAGGCTGTCGTCGAAAGCTAGAAGAAAATGCAAAAATAAACCTGTATTTCCATCGTAGTAAAACCCAGAAGCAGCATCAAAGTAGTAACCAGAGGCTTCATCCCACACAAATCCAGAATGCAAGGCTGAACCATCTTGTTGAACTGGAACTGAACCAACAACTTCCTCCTGCCAGCTAGTAGACTGTTTGTCATCTGGGTTATATTCCTTTGGTGTCCATCCAACAGCATCATACTAAAAGGATAAATGACAATACTGAGTACAAAAAGCATTTGGAACTAAGATGAACTAGGAAGCAGGGAAATTAACTGTGCATTGTGTAATTACATAAAATTTAGAAAAGCTTAAAAAAGAGCACCTGCAAGGAATCATCACTAGACCTGGCACATGACGTATTATATAAGCTAAAAACGAAGGAAACAAATATGCAAATCATTGAAAACTAATTAGGAACATTTCCAGGCTGGCTTTCTAGCTTGGGATTAAAGTAGGTTCTGTACAAAAGTAGACTCAACATACAAAACCGAATCAAGAAAATGAAGGCACCTGTCTGATGATGTCACTATGAACAACACTAGCCACAACTCTAGTAGCTTCTGTTCTAGAATTTCACCTCCATTAGTTACACAATACAAGACTCGATATTCAAAACCATTTTTTTCCCTTTTTTGAATTAGTAGAAAGAAACGGAGGTTTTATAACCTTAAGTTTTCCAATGTTCCATCGTCTTTCTTAATTGCTTTTCACCCATAATTCTATCGATTAACTACAATCCCCCCCCCTAAGCACATCAATGTGCTTGCTGTACTCTTCTCATTTCCTTAAGAAAATTAAGATTATCCAACCTAGAAGCTAACCCAGCAAGCTGAGGTCCAGTGATAACCTTTTTCTCAAAAAGGGGAAAAATCTGAATTTAAATGACACCTTATAACGACACATTTTACGAGAAACAGCTTCTTCAATTTTTCTCATTTGATTTGTACTTCCCACTTCATTTAGGGATTTTATCAGATATGGTGCCTTCCCTCTAATCTTGAGGTTTTAGATCTTGCGCTAGGATTAAAAATTCATTTATAAATCTAGTATAAATAAGCTGTAAAAATATTTACAGCCGCATTATTCTTTATTATTTTCTTAGTAGAAAGAAACAGAGGTTTTATAACCATAAGTTTTCGAATGTTCCATCATCTTTCTTACTCGTTTTTCAGCCATAATTCTATCGATTAACTACTATCCCCCCCTTAAGCACATCAATGTGCTTGCCGTACTCTACTCATTTCCTTAAGAAAATTAAGAGCGCCTTATGCTCTTAGTTTACTTTGCAGAAATCTGCTACAGTAACCATTTTTCCCGAAAGGACTCCTTGATACAATACAATCTAAAATGGGAGAAATAAATGTAAAGCATCATGCTGAAGAGATAACCAAACACTAAAATGCATTTAGTAAACACATGATTGAGGTTAGAGGTTTCACCCAAATGCTCCTACACTACATGGCAGCTAATATGAATATGATTTTCTAAACAAAAATATCATAGCTGACATCTTCATTAAAGCTAAAGAGACCATCAAACACCTGTTGAGAAAATGCTGCAGCCTCGATCGCAGCAGCTGCAAGGCTGCTTGATTGTGAAGCTCCTGATGCCCCTGATCCAGGCCCAAGAATGCTCTTTGCATATGCTACTCTTAGGATTTGCCCATTCTTCTCAAGCGTTGTTCCATTTGTAGCTTCTAGAGCTTTTGTGGCATCACCAACCTACATGATATCAAACATGTTCAATCATGCTTATATGTTAAAACTAAGTTTGCCAACCAAAATCGCTATATATTTTTTTCTTTTTTTACCCTTCTGGCAATTTATTATAATTATAGCAAAACATCCTATAGAGGAAAACAATAAAGGCAGAAAAATATAAGTCAACCATAGCATTCACACATCTTGTAACAGAGCAAAAAGTTACAAGCATTGTATAGTACCGGCAACCCCATGATGCAGTCTGCAATGTGTCAAATAATTCTGTTCTGCTTTATTTTAAGACCTTTAGTTACAAGTAGAATTAATGAAACAAGATCAGTAGAAGCAACCTACAGCTGCAGATATTTTCTCTCCATTGCCTAAAGATAAGCTGCTCTGTTCACTTATGCAAGAAACAAGGAGAGTTGATAACATTCTTCATAAGTAAGATTGATGAAGTAAAATAGTTTTGAAAAGAGACCACTATTTTAATAGAATAATCTCCTATTCCATTTTTATGATATTCAATATGAAATAAATGCACAAAAACCCACTATCTGAAAAAATGTACAAAACCCTAAAATGTTAATTATTTGTTGTAAAAAAAAGAGCTCTTCGAAGGCGTGCAACATTTGTATCTACACGTGCAATAAATATGATAAATATTAAATGTTAGCAACAAATTTGATACTTATTAAAGTCAGCTTTATTTATAAGTCATTGATATTTACAGCTTTTATAGGAAAACAATGCCATAAAGAAGCAAGATATACCGAATGAAAATGAACAAAAGCAAACCCCCTTGACACATGGGTGAACTTGTCTCTAACAAGGCGAAGATCCTGCAGATTAATTCCATAAGATTTTGTAGCTGCTATAAAAGAGAGTTTACTGTCAAATGAGAATTATAATAAAAACATAAACCTTAATTGGAGCATGTTTAGAGAACTCATAACGGAGCATTTCCTCATCAGCATTTTCATCCAACCCACGAACAACAAGTACATGAGTAGGACCTAAATACATGTCAACTTAATAAGTTGGGGCAATTCCACAAACAATTATACAAGCCTACTCAAAATAACAGCAACTACCAACCTGGCTCAGTTCCTTTCTTTCCAAAGGATGTTGAATGTGATAAAGATATGTCAGCTGCTGGAGCATCATCCGTGCGTGGCTCATTACACTACACAAAAGGGCAAGAGAAAGGACACGTCAATGACTCAGCATAACCACAGGAAAAGAGCAAATTTACACTACACCAAATGCACCACCAAGTAAAAGATATAGATTAACAATAATTGGATTTAGCAATTAAACTTGGGTACATAATATCAAGTTTTCAAGAACGAATATAAAGTGCATTGCAACTTTTATCATCTGCAACCCATGAGCATCCATAGCCTAGCTTCTAGCAACGTAAAGCTAACAAATTATAGCTACCTCTTCTTGACCTAGTGATGTGAAATAGCAGACGTAAATGTATGATGCATCAGAAAGAGTGGGAATGAAAAACCGACCTGAAAACATGAAGTTCGCCGTGCAAAATTGACACATCCACATATGGTGCACATCCAATCACAAGGTACTGTGATGCCCCTATGATTAGAATGGCCCAACTTCACAGCATTATCATTACCAAAAGATCCACCAGTTCCTCCAGTTGGCTTACTACTGCAACAGAACAGATTTCAATGTATTTCATATGCAAACTCACAGTTGAAAAACCAAAAATGTTTCATATAATAGAGAGCTTCCTTTCTTTTTCCTTCATCAGAAATTCAGAAAAAAGAACAAAAATAGAGAGAAAGAACGTTTCATTAAATTTAGGACCATATCAATTCATCAAGGTACAGAAGCTTTAGATAGTGTGTGTGCGTGTGTGTGTCACAGTGTCACTCAATAAGCAATAGGAATGAGTGATCCCAATTTAAAAAGGTGCATATAGACATCTAAGGTTTTCTAAGGGGCAAAATATAAGCAATTTCATATTTCCATTGCATGGGGTCTCATAACTTATAAATCCAAAGTTCAGACCTCACTTATATATTCAAATCAAGTAATCAACTCTCTAATTCAGTTTACATTTTAAGAATTACAGTTGATAAGAAGCATTCCAGCAACTAAATAAAAGACTTTGTCAGGTCTCAGAGGATTTTGAGTTCTCTGTTTGCTGCTTTGCAGATATCTTGAACTATCCATCAATGATCAAAATACTTTGAAGCAACCATGTTGCCCTCAAATTAACCTGTTTTCTACTATCAAACTGACAAAGGAATGCAAAAAGGACAGTAAAATATTTTCCCTTAAACCTAGCATCAATATAAGAATATTTAATAAAAATTGGTCCCGCATGGGAAACTTCAATCATGATTGTAGAATGAAAATTTACCTGTACTCGAAGAAAAGCTTCCGACCATCAACAACAAGACCATCATCACCAATCCTCTCCATCATAGTGCTTGCTGCCCCCTGTTCCAGAAGCAATTTCCCTCATAAGACATTCAACAAAACTGAATGGAAAGCATTGATTAGTTAAACAGGATGAGTACCACAGAAGGAAAATCAATGAAAGCAAATCCACGAGAAATTCCAGAATGTCTCTCTTTGATGACTCGTACATGGCGCAGTGGCCCCCATTCAGCCTGATGGCCACAAAATTGAGAAACATTACTTATATATTGTGACAATAAGAACATTCAACCGAAACAAAGAGCAAAATATTACAAGAATCTGGTATAGATCTTCTTCGGTGGTTTTTTGTGAGAGACCCTTTACAACAACAGTTGCAGATGGTGCCTGAGAAAAAGCAAAACTTTTACTCAAATTCACAACTTAAAAAATTCAGCAGCAGAAGCACAAAGAACAAGGAAAATGAAGCAGACCACAGAGTAATGTTCATGTTGATATTTCTCTTCACGGTCCCTTCGCTTCTCAGTCTTATCATTCCGACCATCATCATAGCTGTCCTCACGATGGCTTCGCCCATGGTTTCGACCTCGAGGTGACCTTGATCTAGGACGATCATCACGTCCACGAGATCGTGAACGAGACCTCTCATGTCTTTTATGTGGACTCTGATCTCTCTCTCTACTCAAGCGATCTCGATCACGCGATTCACGTCTCCTCCAATTGCCCTCTCTTCGACTGCCTCTTTCATAATCAGAATCATAACTATGTCGGCCATATTCATAATCCCTCTCACGGCTGTTGTCCCTGCTCTGATGAGAAATACGTGGCCTATAGTCATAATCGTCATTTGAGCTATCTCGTTCTCGTCCCCCAAACCTAGAGGGCCTGTCAAATTCATGATCACGAAAGTTGTCAACACCACGATATCCATCCCGAAACTTATCAAAATCTTGAAATTGAGTGATCTCAGGATCACGAAATGTATCCATGTCACTATATGAATCAGCATAAGGCTTCTGGTGACGCCTAGAATCCAGATTGTGGGGATAATCTTCCTCATAAGTTGTCCTCCTTGATTGAGACCAGATACCAGAAGCTGCAGGAGGAGCGGATTGGTTATCCCTCTCGGGAAAATCTCTGTGGTAGGAACTTCTGAAATACACATTATCCCTTGAGTATCTTTCATCTAGATATCTCCTCTCATCATATGAACCACTGACCCTGTTACAGTAAGAAAGAGAGTGGAAGAGGAAAGATAAAATGTGATATAATGAAGGAAAATCTGGGTATAAATAAGTAATTCAAATATCAAGATGAAAACAGAGAACTGGTAGTAACAGCATTAAAGCAACAGGGAAACACAAAATAGGGTAATTTCAACAAATAACTTGTGAACCATGTACCTGTATAGGGAAGCACAAAAAAGAAATAAATTCAATTTTAAATTTTACCGTGGAGACGATGAAAGGGCAGTGGGCGAGCACTCACCGGTAATTGTGGTCAAGAACACCAGGAAAACCCTCAAGAGCCTGTGGATTGAAGAGAGAAGCTATGTCAATGAGAGAAAGTAATATGAATTAGGCAAATGGAGAGTCCATATCCTGAGTGCTGCAGGGCTTTGTTTCATATGTGTATAAGGGGATGAGAGAATGATCCCAACCCCATATAGGTGATTTGATTATAAAAGAGGAAACCACAATTACGCTGTTATTATCCCATCCATGTCCTTGTTGAACAGGGTAGCGACCGGGGTCCATTTTCTTTCTTTCTTTCTTTCGCTGAAGAGATTTTCGTATAATTTCCTGATATAAACGCACAAACATAGAAAACAAACACAAAGAAACAGAGGGTGTTATGCCATTATACGAATCAATCGAAGCAGCAGAAATCCCCTACGATTTTGGCCTGGGAATCCCCTTTTCCACCTTCCTTTTTCCACATTGATGAATGATGAGAGCAGTCAAACAAATCAAAACAACAAAATTCCTCATTTACAAAGTCAAAGTCCCACTATCTGCATTTCATTTTTGTTTACCTGCCTAAGGCTGAGGCTGAGGCTCAATTTGAAACTTGAATCAAATCTTCATCCGCACTTCCAATCTCCGGCTTTCCGCCTTCCTTCCGATTTCCCTTTCAATCTACCAACGAAAACCTAAATCCTTTTGAGAGACTTTACTATTCAGTATTCTCGTTATTATTTTTATTCTTACTATATTATAGTACAAATTTATTTACTACAGAGGGATTTTAGGGGATGGTTTGGGTCGGGTCGGGTTTGCTAAACAAACCAAAAAGACGGGTCCGCTGGCTGCCAGCCTGAAAATGAAATTGAAACAATTTCTCAAAACCCTAGACGCTTAAAATTACAATTTGATATTTTATTTAAATAATAATAATTTTGATTCATACAAGCTGAATGGAAGAGTCTAAAATAAAACACAAATGAGTATTGCGCAGTAAAATAACAATTTGATTTATTTGTCAAAAAAAAATAACAATTTGATTCATATAAGCTGATTGTGTGTTTGGCTTTGCGGTAATAGAATTAGTTTTGAATTATTGTGGTTTTATAGAATTGATTTTATGAATGTTTGATTTTAAAGTAACGTGATTTATGTGTGGAGTTTTTTCTTAAAAATCACGATTGTGTAAAAATATAGTGTAAAAATCACGATAAAATACAAAAGTTACTTTCTACATTGTTTTTCTCAAAATCACCTGGGGTCCAAAATCACGTTTGAATTTTTAGATCCAAACATGTTGACACGATGACCAAAACATGTTTTCCCGTTCAATCGAAATTTTTGGACCCAAACACGAAACCAAACATGCAATTGTCATTTCTTTAGTTTTGTTTAGTTGGCCATAACATCGATTTTAATGTTAGTCGTCTACCGTTGATTTTTTTCTATTTATTTTTAATAAGAATAATTTGTTAGTATGTTTTTTTTAACTTTTGTGGTACGTATATCTCTGTCTTTTAGCACGTTTTTCGTTTCTTTTCTCGGTCGTTTGATCATTTTTTATTTTATTTTATGTCTTTTAAGGTTGGTTTTGACGACGCCACGACTGATCAAAATGTCGCTTATTTGTAATCACGTTGGTCCTTCCTACTCTAGACTCTCGGATTGAATTTGGATACGCGGTTTGCGTTTGTGGAAAATTTCTCATGACACTCGACTTTGATTTGCAATTCTCGATGGTCTTTTAAAAACTTAATCCTCTTTTGTGGTTCATTTGCCGATGCAATCAGATTTGTTTATATCTATTTTTCGTTCGAGTCTTGTAGTTGGGTTTTTAAACTTTTTTATATATAATCTTTATATGATCTAAAGTGACTAATTTCTACAGTCTTTGTTATAGGAAAATATTTAAATTGTGTATTTAGTTTACAGTTATCAATTGTAATTTTGGATATTTTTATTTTTAACAAGATTAACAATTTCTATTAAAAAATTAAATATATAAATTTTAAAAATATATTAAAATGAAAAGATAAACTAACCATCCATCGTCAAATATAAGATCGATTCTATTTTGGTCATCAAATAAAAAAATTATAAATTTAGTCACTAATGTTACAAAAGTTTATTGACGTGGTCATCGTCCATTAAATTGGTAATGAAATTGCTAACTTGAGATTTCTAAAATTGGTATAATAACATATTTAGTCCTTAAGAGTTACACACTTTATCAATTTGGTTCAAATTCTAAAACAATTCAGCAAAATTAGCCTCCCGCATTTAAAAATTCTAGAGCTTAGAAACAACATTCTGCATGTTATCTTCGTATGTGGGTGGATCATCATGTGCATGCACAAGAATTTCAGTCTAGTGGACCTCACATCATACATGAAGAAATTTGGTCTTCAAGATACTCTCTCACCACGTTGAAGTCCTTTATGGTGTCGATCATTCATTCATTCATTTGTAGGCCTAAATTTAAAAAATAAAGATTAAATTGACATAACATGCATATGTTGTGGACTAAATTTAACCTTATCCCTAAAATAACATTATCATAAAATTTTAGGTCATTTCAGATTAAACACAGACTTTTAATATTGGAGTTCAAGCCTAATCTATTTTGCAAAAAGATATATTTTTTTGTCCAAACTCATTTTTCAAACCAAAATTTTATCAAAACCTTCTCAATTATTGAATAGTCCTTTGGTCTTTGATTCAATCATTGGTATATGATTATCATTGCTCAAAAGAATAGCATGCCTAATCTTCTTGCAAGGCAACGCTGGTGTAGTCTTAGCTTCATATTGTAGTCTTCATTGAGATTCTTAGCTTAATCATATTTTCAACCATTTTGACAAAAAAAACATATTTACAGATAGTAATTGCCTCAATATATCAGCTACAGATCTCAAACATCATGCTTCTTCAACCTGTCTGTCTGTCTGGCTCCAAAACACGCTTCAACCAGTCAAACTTTAACTTCATTCTCATTTTTCGACATGTCTTGTATTCGTATTTTCACCGAGCATGTTCTTCACTGCAAACTTCTGTCTCGAAAGTTAACCATGTATATGGCAACTATGGTGACAACGGCACCAACCAGTTGCAAGGGTGAGAAGGTCTCACCAAGGTATAAAAACCTGTGGTTTGGAATCAAAACATTAGCAGTGAACCAAACTACAAAACACCAGAAAATTTTGTTTTATGTCAATATGCAAGTAATCAGCTCCCATTTTTATTATTTGTTTCTGATGCATCTATGGATGTTACTTCTTCAGATCAGCAACATTAACCCTTTAACAGTAGAATCCTACAGTGAACCTTGTGCAATATGCAATATCTTACCCGAAAATTGAAGCGAACATAGGCGTCAAGAAGGTCAGGGAGCTGAGTTTCGTCAAACTACCTGAAATCCATTGGTAAACCCAAATCAAATTAAAGCAGGGGGGCAACTTCGTGCGATCAAGAGAAAACACACAGATTGGATTTGAGCAAAACTTAACCTTTTGTTGCACTATAGAAGAATACACCATAGCTTATGGCACTTCCAAAGATTGATGTATAAAAGAGTGCCAACAAATCATTGACAGAAAGCTCCTGAAAGTTCCCACTAAAAATAGGATCACAACTGAGAATAGAAATTCCAAGAAGAGGAAGACCACCGATTACCATATGCTGCAGTAAGATCACACATTATATGTTAGTCTTCGATTTCCATCTATCGTAGAGGTTGTCTAGTTATCATTCACAAAAAATATTTCCTGTTCGAGCCATGCAATCAATGATCTAACATAAACAGGATAGGATAATAACTATGAGGATCGAAGTGCAATCAGATTAGTCATCCTCCTAGTATAGGACTCGATCCTCAAGTACACAATCCCAAGAAGCATCAGTAAAAATCACAGATAAATAACAAGCTTATGATAGAGAAAAATGGGATGCCTACCCATCCGGTTGCCATTATAGGATCAGAGTATTTGGAAACCCAGCGCACCATTACTGTTCCAACGGCCATGCTCTGAGCAGCAAGGAGCATCCACCACTCTCCACTTCCCCATAGTGAAAAATTACTTTTATCAAAATCAAGTGCTGGTACCTGAAAAAATACAGCTCATTTAATACTAAAGAAAAATATATGAACAAGCTTATTTGCTTACGCCAAAGCCCAAAGCCACTAAATTATCCTTAAACCACAACTAATTATAATATATAGCATTAAACAACAAACATATCTTTTATAACACACTTACACATAGCACTGCACTAAAAATCAACAATAGTCAATAGTGATAGCTGTTCAAAGAAATGAACTTGGATCTCACACGTACGGAAACAAATTGAAGAAATCGGGGTTCACAACGAATAAAGAAAATGGCTGTTAGTTCAAAACAAAGTGTTACATAGGTCAACAACTAGCGCCCCAAAAGTTCTAAAATGGTCTACAAATTTCTGAACATTTATGAGGCAAATATGCAAACAAGACCATTCTTTCATGACTGAAAGTTCATGAGTTCTATTCACTACACAATATCCAAATGGTGAGCGACCATGTCAACCCCAAAATGTCACTCGCTGATGGATAACAATCAAGAGATTTGATATCATTCATTCGCATAAACCCATCTTGAAATGCAAACACACCCTAGTAGCACGAACCACTCCTTGAAGAACAAAGCATTGAACACATCTTGGTATGCAAGCAAATCATCCGAAAGAAAATATTGGTGATATTTTGACACTGCATATTTATAATCATGAAAAATTTAGGTGCTAATTTGTTTAGTGCAAATCTTTGAGGTGCTAACTTACAATATCAGGAATCGCTGAGGTTTTTACTTGAAAATATGGAAACAAATGGAATAAGTTCAAATTTATTGTAAGATCGGGTTGTAAGCTTGATAATATTTTGAAGGTTAAAATATGCTCTAAATCCCTTTACTTTATGGATTTAAAAATTAAAGTCCAATTGTTAAAATCATTAAAAAATTCTATTAAATTCAGGTTCACTACAACGCCATTTTTTGGGTACATGGATGTCAAGGTAGTAATTTTTTATTTCAAAATGTTGCATAGCAAATTTAACATAGAAATCTTGCTAATTTTAACAATTGGAATTAATCTGAAAAATAAGGGGACTAAATTCCAATTGTACGAAGAGTATAGGGGCTTGGTGCTTATTTTAACTTATTTTGAAACCCCCAAGGGTACAAGTTATTACTTAGTGCTAGCCGAGAACAAGCATTACTGGACAAGAAACCTAAAGTTTGATGTATATACAAGATTAAAACACTGAACAAGGAGTGGTTAAGGAAAGTAATTTTTTTTATAAATTTTCTGAAATTTTCTACAATTTTTATAATTTTCATATTTTTTTAATTTTATAAATTGTATTATGACTTACGATAATTTTAGTAGCTTTTATGATTTTAATCTATTTTAAAAATATTTTTATGATTTTTATAATTTGCACACTTAACATCAAAGAGAATATGTTGGATGCATTGGTAAGGCACATTGCATATTACCCTGTCATGTTTGCTACGTCAGTGTTAGTTAACAATTTGACCCATAAAAACAGTTTCGTAACAGAAGAGTTTAATTAATTTTTTACTATAGTGTTAAGGGTTTAATTAGTTTTAAAATTTTCAACCAGGGCTTTTTAACCCTTGATGCAAAAAAGAAGAAGAAAAACATATTGATTTAATCATCATTTCTCTCCAAGAGAAAAATAAGCTTGAGTAGTCACATGTCGATATAGTGATATAACAAAATAACATAACTGCAAACAAGACCATGCATTCAATTATTTAATCAAACCAGTAGAAAGCAGTTTTAATTTGAATAATCAAACTTCTCAAATTGCCATAACAAAATTGCCAATACCTAGCATTTAATGGCAATCGATTAATCATCAACTTTCGTTTAAAACTTTACACTTATTTGTCCGAGCATGCCAAGTTTGTGTAACAGGTTGAGTGTTTAGTAGAGTGGAATCAACCCAAAACACACCAAGAGCAAATCAGCAAACCAGAAATCATCAAATTTTCCTTCAAGTTTGGTTGAAGATATTTCTAAGAAGAATATGAAGCATAGCTTGAAGACTGATAATAGATTGGGGTTTATGGTTTACCTCCAGAAGAAGAAGCCCAACAACCCCAAGGACTAGTCCAGCAGCTCCTACTAAGCTAATGGATTCATCGAATAAAAACGAAGCAAGAACAGCCACTGTCAATGGCTGAGAGTCAATTATCACCTGCATCAAATCATCAAACAAAATGACTCCATCACTAACAAATCAGAATACTGGAGAGAAAATAATAGAAAAGAAAAGAAATGGAAAAAACATACACTGCCCAGACCTGCAGATGTCCTCTCCAATCCTTGAGCAAGAAAACCCTGGAGATTACCTCAACAAGTATTAACATTTCCATATACAACCAGACCATGTTTTCCCTGCTCGGGAAGAAATGAAATAAGGACGTGAGAAAGCAAAGACCTGGAAAAAAGTGGCGTCCACGAGAGCGAAGAGCGCAATGGAAAGCCACGCAGTGAATCCAGAGGGCAAAGGCTTGCCCTTGGACTTGGCAAACGCCACCAATAACAACCCCGCCGGAATCAAACGAAAGGAAGCCACAAAGAAAGGGCCTGCCTTGGGCAACACCTCCTTCATTGCCACCATAGCCGTGCCCCAGAAGAAGAATGGGGAAACCAGCACCGCCCACTCTAAGAAAATGTTGCTTTCCACTTTTTCGACAGTTTCTGGTTCCGATTGTTGGGCTTCGTTTTGAGAGGCGACGCACTCGACGTCCAGGCCCGTTCCTACGCACTCCAAAACATCGGAATCTTTGGGTTTGCAATTAGTTCTGAAACGAGTGGATTTGGCATTGACGATATGAGTTAGTTTTAAAGAGCAATTTTGGGAGGCTGATAAGAATGACCATGATAGAGAAGAAGAAGAAGAAGAAGAAGAAGAAGAAGAAGAAGAAGAAGAAGAAGAAGAGAAGCGAATGTTATTGTGATGATAAAAGGAGAAAATTGGAGGGGAAGAAGTCAAGGTGAAGCAGGTGCAGCCACCCATTTTTTTCCCGGTGCTTGCTGATAAGAGCTATGGCTTCACGCTTTAATTTGCTGCTCACACGTCACTTTCAATGTCATACTCCTAATTTCTTACAATTATCAATAGATACAATAAATCTCGGACATAAAAATATAGTTCCCAAAAAGATATAACCGGTATTTTACTCATATATATTGATGTTGGATTTTTTTTTGATAAATGTTAAACTATTTTAATTCTACTTAGATGAGATATTATTTCATGAAATAGCGAAATTTGAACAGTAATATAAAAGTCGTGTATACATGAGAAGACAAGTCGTCTAGTAATTTCAATGATTTTAAAAAATATTTTAAAAAAATATTGTTATTATTTAAACGTCTTTACTTCGTGAAATAAAATAACATTCACATATTTCATGAGATAAAAAAATTCAAAATATTGTATGAACAATAATTTTTAATATAACTAAAAATTTATAATATAGTGTCTTTATGATGACCTTTTTAGCTTAAAAGGTGATCCAAGCCCATAATTATGTCTTATTTATGCAGACCCAATTCTTTTCTATTATGACGAGTAATTTCAATTCTGGAAATAGGAATTCAATGGAACTTGGTGTATGTGATTGCATGAAAAAGGCATGTAGAGTAAAACGAGTTATGTGCTAGTTGAATTCTATATAGTTTTACGCAAATAATAAAATAGCCGACACGCGTTAAAAAAAATTGAATAAATAAGTAAATATAAAGTTAAAAATATAAAATTTGTATTATATTTAAAAGGAATATACATGGAAAATACATAGTAGAATAACATTTTTTTGAGACCATTCTTTAGGTTCAAATACATCAAAGATTGAAAGAGAAAAATGCAAGTATTATAACCTTTCATACAGTGACCGATGCACCCAACTACGGTGGGTGAGTCCGCATCTCATTTTTATTTTTTTAAAATAGATTTAATTTAGTATTATTTTTTTTTTGAAAAATAAATAATTTTGTTTAGTTTGTAAAGAAAATTTTCATTCTTGCATACACATTTGAGAAAAAAAATTAAACCCACAATTCTTGAATTTCTAGATCCGCCACTGCTTTCGCATCCACATTTTAATATTACACATACCTATAAATACACAACTTTAAGGACAAAAATACTCAGTAGGTTAATTAAACTTGAAGAAATGCACTGCACTAAATACACCTCCTTTGTCAACCCCGCATATGAAGTCCTCCACGACGAAGAGAACCTGATAAACCACGCTGCCTTCCCCCCTACATTATCATATTAAAGGCTTAGGTACTTACTAGGAATATCAATATATATAGCCAAACCAAAACCAGAATAAATTAAATTAAACAAAACAAAACACAAACCCTTTCACTGTTAAACATGTCATCCGCAATGGCATCCATTTTCTTTCTCTTTTTTTCCTCCTTAACAGACTCAGCCAACTCCCCACTTCCAAACTCGTTATCCCTATGATCCGGAAAAGGAAACACAACCGTGCGCACAGATACAAAATACATTACAAGAATATACAACCCAAACGGTTAAACATAATGTGGGATCCATATAGAGCTATGAACTAGCATCTTACTTGTAAGGATATTTTGAAAATGGAACAAGACTGCTGAAGCTATTTCCTGACTGAATGCTTGCCTATATAGATTCACCAATAATAATAATTGAACAGTTAATACTCCAACCATACAAACATGAGAGTAGAATTAATTCCAAATGAACCCTAATTTTCCAACTTATATGTACTTGGCGAGGAATTCCTAGTAGAATAATTAGATGTGGCAACATAGTGATGACATGAGAAATCAGTATCAAAATAAAACTCGATTTAACAGTCTGATCCAAGTCCCAAGTGTCAATGTCTCAACTGAACCCGGGAGAATTAGCAACATAAAATCATGATGACATGATAAAAGAATAAAACTTAATGCATGCACAAAAGTTGTTACCTTGCGAAAGCGCTTGTAGTTTATAACTCCGCTGTCAGCTTTGAAGCTATTTTTTGAACTTACATTTACATCTCTAACTATTAGAACTTGGCTATAAACAATATTAGAACTTCCATATTCAGCCTCGTCAGCCTTATCTCTTCTTGCTGTCAAACAACAATTATCATCTTTGGAGGTTACTAGGGCATCCTCCAATTTACTAGTATCGAGACATGTAGAAACTTCTGCTGTGCTCACAAAGCTAGGGGCTTCCATGGAAATTCCTTCTCTATTCACACAAGTCCGATCTCCTTCGTTTTGAATAGTAGCATTTGCATTAACTGATGTAGCTGTTTCATTTTCCTCATCAGAATCAGCTACTACAGTTTCATCAGTGGAGCAAGAAGAAGAAACAGGAACTGCAAAGAGATAACTCATTAAACTTAACCTTTATATCCATAAATTACAAGTAAATGCTATTTCAATGAAACAGAAAGACGGGAAATAGGAGGAATCAGTTCAAAAATAAAAGTTAAAAGATTCAACTGAGTCCATAATACAAATACTACAGAGAAAAACAGCATCGTAGGATATTTTAGTATATAGGCATCATTTACAAACTTTAGGATATTTTAGTATATAGGCATCATTTACAAACTTTTACAGCTAAAGAACCTTCGATTAAGCAGAAAAAGAGAAGTTTATCCTAAAGCAAACCTCAAAAGTCATCTTAATCCAAATTTTATGCATCTTAATCAAAATCCATATCTAACATCTCCTTTCCATCCTCCAGACAGTACAATCGTTGCATGGATTTTAAATGTATTTGCTTCCATTAATATTTTTTTATTACTAATCTGAAAATTTTCCATCCAAATATATCATATCCTATTTTTTACCAAACTATAGTGAAATTGTCAATTTCATACTCAAAGAAAAACATTCCCACTTGAGTATTAAAACATTCTTTATGTTTATGCAGATTGTACACCTTACTAACGCCATTAGATAAAAAAGTGAAGTACAAAATGCTCAATAAGAATATGACATGTCGTTTTTTTTAATTTATGTTTCTAAATTGCTTAAAATTTTGAATTACAATTTTTCAAAAAAAAAAAAGCATTCAGAAATTTTATTTCTTAAAAAATAAAATTAAAGAGAGAAATTTGGGAGACTGAAGAGAGAGGAAGAGGGTTGGCCGGTGCTATTTTGGCCAACCCGACGCAGTAGATAATCTTCAGGATAGATCGATGCTGTGTGCCCGGCATGAGGCACTCTCCCCCTTCCACTCTATTTTCTCTCCTTCCCCCCTCAGCCCACAATTTTTCTATCCCTGTTTTTTGTTTTTAATTTTCTTTTCTTTTTTTACTTCAGTTTCTTTAATTTATAAGTGCTTTATCAACTTAAAAATAAAATATTTTTATGGACAAAAAATCAGATATGCACTTATCTGGAGTATAACATGGATACTTACCTGATGATGATATCAATATAGAGTTATCCAATTTTCCAGATAAAAGAGCACGGAGTAATGCCATCTCATCCACTCTATATGACAAACCAAGTTTATCTAAGTGATCAAACTTGTCTACTGATCTTCCAGGGACGACATACGTAAGACAAGTATTTTCTCCACGCTCAAAGGCCTATAAGAAAAATGTTCATTAGAAGGCTACATGCAGATAATGAATTTGCAGGGTTATCACTTGAAGCCTAACCAATAAATCAACAGTAAAATGCAGAATTAATATTTTAATAATTAATTATCATAAAACATTTTATTGGCAAAATAAGGGTAGCATTTATCAAATAAATTCAAGAACTTGCCTCACTGACACTGTTATTAATTTAGCTTCCCCATAACACAGGAGACTTGATACTACAGATGCTTGCAGTCTGTCATTCGTGTTAGCCAGCTTTCTTGCAGCATCACCTGAATGCCACAAGTACTAGTTGTCTTGCCCCAAAAATTCCTCCCTAATCATTTTATTACTTTAGGCATGATATGCGGGAAATACCTAGAGTTTATTTACTTCCTAATCGATTTTCCTAGAATTTTTTTCTCATTCCTTCGATATTCACCGCAGTAACAGCCTGCTTGTGGCCTTCACTGCCGCACTTTTCCTTCTTCTCCATCAGTTTTTTTCTTGCATCGGTCCCAAAGCCTTCATTGTTGCAACCCTTATCTTTTACAACCATCTGTTTCGCTGCAACACTAATTTTTCTTTCTCAACAGTAAACCAGTCCTTTCCATACAGTTTTTGAAAACCTTCACTGTCAACCATCATGTCAGGAAGCACCAAAACCAACCAGCAGAAGAACAAATTTCTCGCCCTAGTAGTCAGCTATAGAATATACATGCATCCTATGGACTCAACGGTCCAAATTGCCTCAAGTGTTCTCAACTGGTTCGAACTTTTCTAAAGGGTAAAGGCAAGTTGAGTCATTTGACAGAATCTAGTCCTCGCCAGGATAAAGCTGGTTTCACAACTTGGGATTAGGAAGATTGCATGATTATGTCTTGGTTGTAGAATTCATGGTGCCTGAAATTAGTGACAATTCAAATCCTTGGTCGGGCCGAATTAATGTCCCGTGATGAAACTATTTTTCTGATTTGGGCTGAAGAGAGCTGAAGGGGAGTTATGAGTCCCACCTAGTTGATGGACATGCACTTGTCGCATCTTGTTCCAAGCCGTCCAAAGAAAATCACAGTAAGCCCAAGGAGTCGAAAGGCACCAATTCTGATGATTTTTTGTGTACGTTTTGTAACAAACCAAGACATACAGAAGATTGATGTTGGAAACGGTATGGTAAACCGCTTAGTCGTGAGTGGGGGGACAAAAGGGGACTAGTCAAAGCGAGAAGGGTAGACTCATATGACAGGACAGTCTAATCAAGATCAGACACAATCTCTTAGATGGTTGAACAGTGCTGAGATTGGAAAAATGCAAACCTTACTGGGTAATCTTGAGCAACCTTCTCTAAGTACATGTTCATTGGCACTTTCAGGCACACTTGTTTGGCTTCCTTTCTAATAATTTGCTTTTTAATTCATGGATTTTAAACTCAGGAGCAACTGACCATATGACCTATACATTTAACTTGTTCAACACTTACCCCATCTTAGTAATTAAAAAAATATATTGTTGCAGATGGTAATGAACCACCGTAGCCGGCATAGGAAATATTTCTATCGCACTCACTTTTGTCCTTCAAAAGGTTCTCCATGTTCCTAAATCCTACCTTATCTACTAATCTTGTTTCTATTCACAAACTCACAAGAGACTAACATTGTGATGTTAAGTTAGGAAATATTTCTATCACACTCACATTGTTCATATTCGTAATCAAGGAAAATTATATCTAGAGGCATTAAATGTGTTTCACCATTACCCATCTATATAAAAGGGCTACAAATGTTTCCATCCACCAACTAGAAAATTGTATTTTTCATAAGATGATCATCGAAAACTATTAGAGCACTGCAAGGTTTCTCTATCAAATTTTCAGATTCTACAGGATATACTTCCTCTAAGAGATAGATTCTCTTCTTGCTCCTCATTATTTCTATCAGAAAATACTTCAATTGACCCAAATCTTTCGTGTGAAAATAGGTGCGTAGGAAAGACTTGAGAGACAATTCCTCCATCATCATCACTTATAATCAAATTATCATCAATGTATAATACAAGGGGAAAATGCCCGTTGCCGATTGTCTATGAAAGATTGAATGGTCACATTTACTCTTTTTCAGCCCAAACTCTTGTAGGGACCAATTGTGAGATGCCGCTAAGGAGATAAACAAACGAATAGAAGAAAGTTTGGTTACAAGACATGAAGTGTCCGGATAATCCAGACCATAAGTTCGAGCATAGCCTGTACAGAAGTACAGGATCTGAACAAAAACTGTCCGAGTCGAACAAACTAATCAATGATCAGTCATTAATGCTGTCTCTAGTATTAAAAACGAAACATTTGGCCGTTAACTTCCATAACTACAATAATCTGCTGATTCATATGTATTTCTTACCAATTATTGCAGTTCATCAGTACTCAATATATGTTGTATTCTGACATCTAACAATGCTTATGTTTAAAACCTATATTACTTAAGAGTGTTGGATATACGATCTAACACAGATAACAATCTACAGGAGCAGTATAAACTAACGAGATAATATGAAATAGTAATTAATTGAGAAAATTCATCATACTCCTCAACTGACTGTAACAGTCATTGCAAAAGAGTTGGAAGTAGCAACATTGGCAATCTAAACCCTCTGACTGCGATTCTTCAATTTCTTGCAATATCACTCTGAATGATCGGGTTCATTGAAGTAAGAACAAACAATTTCGCTGTTACTGGAAAAAATTTCTCCCTCTATTATTTTCCTCCAAACATCATTCTCTCCTTTAGCAATTGAATACTAGGGGTACTAAACATATGCAAAATTCTCAGTGCAAACTAACCTATTGAACACCTGGAGAGGTGATTTCAAAACTGGACAAGATCTAAGACTTGTCAGTCTAGGCTTTTGATGGAAGACTGCTGGTGAACTCATAATTGTTATTTCTTCTAGTTGAGTTTGCAACACTGACTCTGAGTCACTGACATCAGAACTATATGACAAAAGCATATTCAACTCTTTATAAGTTCTCTTCTATTCCATAAAATGGGTTGTGAGAGATTTACCCTCATTTTCAACAAGATAAAAGCATTTTCATACCTCATACATACGAGATAAATTCCTTTTTCTAGAATATAGGAATTCCAAATACACCATCAATTCTTTAACACAATCACAATGAGTGATTAAACTAATTACCTCACCATCAACTGAATTTTAGATCTACATGATTAATCCAACATCCTGCCTCAGCTAGAGTTTTTGACTTTCGTTAGTTGGAGGATCATGGGTCACATGATCATCCTTATCTAGACTTTGTAAATAGATCCGCACTGTTTTGCTCCAGCCTAGATAGTTGGACTTGGATCCCATTAATTGGTGCTCAGTGATTCGAGACATTATTGGAATCATCACTTACCATAACTTTGGATTCAGTCATGATTAGTCAAATAATAACTTGATAAAACCAGAACAATTAAATGGCCCACTAGCACGACTAAAAAAATTAGCCCACGAAAATAATACTTGGAACCCAATTTTAGTGAAAAAAGGACATATATGTATCAACTTAAGTGATACCCACCAATTGAAAATCAACAAAAAACCTTCATGTACCAGAATGCGAAAACCGACAACCAAAAACGTCAACCTCAGTAGAAAATGACCAGCAGGGTCTGGTTGGAATCCTAATAAGGCATCGAAGAAGGAAATTGTTGTCGAAAAACCTTCATGCAGCGCTCGTCAAGAATTCCGTCACCAACTTTTAACAACCGACAAGAAAAGAGACTGCCCACCCACCCCAGGTGGTAGTGATACCAAGAAAGGCACCGAAGATGGTGACCTTGGCTTGGAAGAGAAGAAAAAAAACTAACGGCAAAAGTCTCCTAGGAAAAAAAAAGTCATTGGTTCAAATGCAAATACCATTTCTACACATCCTGTTTAAATTCAGCCAAGAGAGCTGGTTCAAATGATCAAATCTATGTTTAGATCCGAAAGCTTTGTTAAGGGTAATGGGGGACTCATGGCTAGCATCATTGAAAGAACAAAAGTATAAAATTCTAGGCTAAAACTTATGCACAAGGTGACAGATGCTTTTAATTCTAGGTGTTACCAAACAGTATGGATATTCTACGTTAAACCACAAAAATGAACAATCAACAATTGAATAATGTTTTCCATGAACTTGTACAATACAACAAAAAAATCCAAATACAATGAAACAAGCCATAAAGAATACTTATGTCACAACAATGATATTATGTAACTTCTTCAGGATGACGTATTCTACAATGCCAATACAATTGATGGCTTGTTGGGAAGAAAACAATGAACAAGAAGACACGGAACATGAAAGGTACCTTATTTGAACAAATGTCTTTAACCCAGATAACCCTTGAGCCACTCACTTCCAGTAGCGACTGCAATCTATCGCCAAAATTGTACTGCATCAGACAACGAAACATAAAAATCTATAGCAGGCATTTTAGTTCAAAGTTCCAAGATACCAACTAATCTTAGGAACAAGCATTAAAGTTTAGCGACTTTTGTTTCACTAATTTTACTAATCCAAGAGATTCAGCAATAAAAGTTGGCATAAGATAAAAGGATATGTAGGTAAGGACATGCATTTCAAATTTTGAAATTAAGATGGAATGCAACATATGACAACTCCATAGAACTGTAGAGCAGATGGACCCAACTATATGCATGAGCTTTTATTAACAATAAAACTATAGTTCAACTAAATCTTTAAGAGCTCACAAGTGACAAGAAAAATTGTGGGACTGTGGATTTTATTCATTGATTTATTTCCTTGTACAACATGACCAGACGAAGCACATTGAAGCTGGTATATGGTTTATTAAAGAGACATTGGAGAGTGGATTGCTATGTGTCCACACATAGAAACTTGCTGCTGTTCTTACCAAAGGGTTGAGTTGCTCAGTTTTCCAAACTATTGTATCCAAGTTGTGAACAGAGAAAACCAATTCACCAGCTGGAGAGGAAGAGTGGGAAAATCGTGAAAGTAAATCCTTAAATATAGGGACTTGATTCACTAATTTATTCCTTGTAATCAAGGATTTGATTAGTACATATTTCGGAGAAACTGACGGCAGTCTTTTATGAGAATTAGCAAATTTTTTGGAGAGATTTTATTAATTATACATATTTAGTCTGTTCCCCTAATTAGCCTAGATTGTATACTATAGAGAGGCATCATTCTTTACTCCTCAAATATAAAGTTTCTGACATCTTTTCAGTTTACAACAAAAAATCATAAGCAAGAAATTTTATTATATTTATAACAATTTAGGTGCAAGCATACCACTTCAGTTTCTCGATTCACTGATTTATTCCTTTAATTGCCAACACAGTGTGCATATGTGTCACATCCTCAATTTTAAAATAAGCTAATATAGCAACAAACTGTCCAGAAAGCCTATATAAAATGGATACTGAAAAAATCAAATATTTTTCACAGGTGATAAACACCCAACATCAACATGTGCGTGTGAGAACCAGTGAACATAAAGCAAAACCACCAAAGCAAAAGATGAATATATAAATGGCATCAACTTTCTTCTTTCCCTCCCCTCATTTATGGACTGTGGACACGAGAAAATAAAATCTTCAGAGCAATTACGAATATGAAAATATTACCACATGTGTAGATTCTAACAGAAAGGTGTATCCTCCCAAACAGTTTTCACGCGTTTTTGGGTCTGCAACTTCAACAAATACTCCATCCACCATTATATTTGGAACATGGCTGAAGGTGAAAACATAAATCACTACCTTTATAGAGGAAAAACTTCATGTGTAAAACTAACCCAAAAGATACAACAGTGAAATAATACTTACGAATGGCAGTCAGGAAACTCAGTATGGATACCTTTGTCAGCTACAAGCTAAATAAAGTACAGAGGTAAGTACAATTAGAGATAATAAGTAAACATCACCAATCATCATTTTGAATTTGACCTTAAAAAAAAAGAAAAACAGTCGTATTAATTTGATCAACAAAAATATTATTCACCATGCAAAAAGAGCAACGCAACTCCACAATCAATCTACTTGTATTAGCATTGGTAGCAAATATTACACTCCACGTTTAATAATAATTGGTTGAGAAAATTATAACCTTAATGCATCAACTTGGCAAGTTAAAAAGTTACTTTTACTTGATTTCTAGCTAACAAAAGTTTAAGCCTTCCGATTTTATTTCACTTCTTTGCATAGAAGGCAAAAAATCAAGCCATCTGAGTTCAGAGGATGTTTACTACATTCTGTTTCAGTATTTTAGCCTTAAATGCCTGTCGTTACAAAGTGACCGTTTTTGAAGAACAAGTATAGAGAATGAATGTCGGTGCCATTCAACAAATAATAAGCTAATAATCTACGAGTTAAAATTTGATGCACTGCCAGTCTAAATTTTTTACACAAGCATGCCTATTTAAACTCCACAATATAAAATCTAAATCTCTAACCCTAAACCCTAACCCCCAAACTCTGGAACCTAAATTCTAAACTTAAGCCCTAAATTCAAAACCCTAAAACATAAACCCTAGATTAATTTACATTTTCTCCTTGAAAAAAAAAATAGAACAATTTACAAGCATTACATAAATAAGTTAGGCTTGTCTATTCAAGACACAAAAATATAGAACAATTTATAAAAATTACTTAAATAAGCTGCTTTGATTCATAGACGTTTATCTCCATTTGTAACAAAAAAAAAAGAGGCTCTATTTCAAAACCTAGCCAAACATACTAAAATTGTCCAGGAAGTGGTGGAGAAACCCTCACTAAACGCTCTGATCATTCAAGTTGTTAGGTACATTTATATAACCTAAGGAGCACCGAGAAAATACAGGAAATAAGCACCTTCTCGAGGATTTTTTCCTAGCTGGTTGACTAGTGGCAAAATGTAAAATGATGATTTCAGACTTAGAGGCCAGCACAGCAATTCTTTCCTTTAGTTGCTCTTTACTTAAATTACTTGGGTAGTGTTTCCTAATTATTTCTGGGCTGTCTTAAAGTAATCTCCTTTTTCCCCAAATTGAAAGTATTTCAATCTTGCCTTTCATCAAATTCAGACTTTAGGAGAAACCACTAACTTCTACGAAACCTCAAGGTTAAAAATGTTGTACAGTAAGGAACAAAATACCTCATTCTTAAACCTTTGTGCTATCAAAGGACTGAACTTTCTAATTAGGTTTGGCAGCTTGAATTGCAATAAAAATATCAAACTGTTATCATTAACTCGGTAAACATCAGGTAGGAATAAGATCCTGATGTTTGGAGTGTGGAAATATTGCAGTCAGTTAATAGTGTCTCGATAGACAGGATCAAGAACAAAAATAAGCACAATTCTAAAAGTTTCAAACAAAGAGATTTATGAAACAAGTACGGTATTTTGAAATTAAGCATTCTCATCCAATCAGAATTACATGCCGACATAAATATTAGTTTTGGCTAAACAACTTAACATCGCCATTACCATTAAAGGAGATAAGATGGGGGGTTTTACCAATCTATACCTCAAGCCAACTAGTACGTAAAAGCAGTTTCTTAGCCACAACTGCATCAAGTACATCCCTTTTCAGGGGCATGTGTTGATCAACAATCACATGTGTACAATCTTCACTGAAGACATGAATAAGACGAGCACCTTCATGACATGGAAATGATAAAGTTAGCCAAAAAAATATAGAATAAAATTGGAGTTATAACAAAAAGAACTTTCCTCTCCTCCGAAAGCAAACAGTGCCTAATGCAAAATCAATAATTAAATTTGTACATATAGAAGGTAAAGAATTGAAGATTATGATTCTAAGACTTTCACCACTCTACCCTATTTCCCTAAGGTAAATAACTGAAGATTATGATTCTAAGACTTTCACCACTCCACCCTATTTCCTAGTAAACAATATTTTTTTCCTGGCAACCCAACAGCCATCCAAGTAATGTAGTGCCCACCTTATTTGGTCAAGCCTGCGGAGTTGAACTCTAAGACTCAAATAGTGATCTTTACAATGATAACCACATGAATACAATCCTATTCTTTTAGCTAATTTTTCCTTTGAAAACATGTTCCTCCCATTCACTGTTGCAAATTCTACAGTTAATTTCAACCTCAATGCACCTAGTCTTGAGAGAAGTTGATTGTCTGTGTAGCATTCTAGTTGTTTATTGCTCATAACAAGGAAATAATGACAATCTTTTCAAACACCCAGATGATAGCAGCATGATAAGCAAAATGCTTGAGTAGAACAAAAGAACTCCAGATTCAGGTTCCATCAAGTTTAAGTATCAATTTTTGTTTTCGTCCCTTAATTCTAGAGGCAACATTAAAATTTTCTGAATGCAGATAAAAGGATTAAAAAGAAGAATTAAGTTTTAAAGGTGAAATTAAGACAAAAAGCTTTGTGAAGTTTGAAGCCAAAATGATATATTTTAACTAACCAATGGATGAAACTTTGTCTTGAAGGTGATGACTCATCTGGGAGGCCTCAGCACAGCAGATGTAGAATACAAGCGGCACATAAGAGAATCTGAACAGATACAAGGGGCAGAGGATTTAGACAGACTGATACGAAATCACTGAATTCATTGAAATAAAGAAATCATTAAATTGACAGTACTTTAAGGTTGCATTTCCAGTTCCAAAAGAAAGAAGGTCCCCATCTTCTAAAGAGGTCTGTTTATTAGGAAAGTGATGAACTTTCTTGTTAGAAGTGAGATTCTTGTTAATGAATGTCCCGTACTTCGACAAATCTTTGATTATAACTTGAGATGATTGAGTCATTTCATCAACCAGTATATGAGCATGGATTCTGGACACTCCCTTGTCTTTGTGAATGATGACATCACACCCTTCAACAAATCAAAACACAAAGAGCAAACCCCAATAGCAGAAGGAAACAATAATTAGCATTTAACAATTTCCTCACAGAGAAACAAAAGAAAGAAAGCAAATTAGATCACCTTTTCGACCCACAGAATAGGTTCCCTTCTTGAAAATATAGTACTTATCTTCTTCTCCTAGTTCTTCAGCTGCCCAAAGGGAATAGGGTTTCAGTATTGAGAATAATGCAATGCAAAAATGAAGCAATAGTAACACTTCAATTAAGCTTTACTTGCCTGACGAAGGATCGACGGGAAGCAAAGCCCAAACCATTGCTTACTACCTATTCGATTCTATTAATTTAAATTTAAACCAAATTTTTTTCTGCAAACTCCAAACACTAAAATCTATGTGGTTAATTGCTATAATAATTCTGGAATTGACGGATGAAGCAAAAAAGAAGAGATATCGTCGGGCTCAGAGCTGCTGCTGCACCCCGTCCTCCTTTTTATCATATATTGATAATATATATTTTCGGCTCGTACCCTTGTATATTTGATATTTGGTTTAATAGTAAAAAAGTTATATCAATTTATACTATTTTAGTTTAGTGTTTAACTTTTTTTTCGAGTTATTTTTATGCTTAATATTTTATACTGTAATTTAAATTAGGTATTTTCGTCAACAAATGTTAAAAAAATTTTTGCTAACAATTAAAAACAGTATATATTTTCTGATTTTTTTTTAAATACAAACTTCTTAAAAAATTTTAAAATTTTAAATTTTTTTAATAAAATCTTCAAATCACAACTCCCTTATCATTTTGCATCCTCCACACGTCGGCGGTTCACCGTTTACCACTCAAGCGTCGGGTATCTCACCGTTCAATATTTTTCACTCTCTAGCCGTCAATTAGAAGTGTAATCAGTCTCTTTTTTCATTGTTGGATGTTCATCGACAGAGTAATCACCGATTCATTTTGTCGGTTTTCGACGGCAGGATGATAGAATTTTTAATAGTGGAAGGCTGACGAAGGCAAAGGTAGCCGATGGTGGTTGAATCAGTAGTGGGACGAGAAGAATTTAGTGATTAGGGTTTGGGTTTGATGTTTTTTAAAGAAATTGAAGGTTTTGATTTTTTTATAAAATTAATTTTTTTTGATAAAAAATACCATGCCACATGACCAATTTTCATCGGATAACGGTAAAAAACTAACGTATATTATGATAAAATTTAATCTGAGTTATATAATGAAATATTAGGCACCAAAAGTGGCTCGAAAAAAACGTTAAACACCAAACTAAAAAATATATATGTTGAGCAACTTTTGACTATTAAACCTTGGTATTTCAACATGAATAAATAGGGTAATTTTTACTCAATGAAACCATTACATTAACGTCTCATTTAGTTGGATAGTAATTCGCCTATTGTATTATTTAACATGCATATTTTACTAAACTCACAAATAATCACGTGGTAGTTAAAAAATTTGTATAATAATATATTTAGTCCTTTATATTTGTACATCTAATTAATTTAGTCTTAATTCAAAAAATTTAATAAACTTAACACTCATTATTTATGCATCCTATCAATTTAATCATATTTTAGTTAAAAATAATTTTTTTCTTATTTTTAATTAGAAATAATTTAATTATTAATATTTTAATAAATTAAATTATTTCCAATTAGAAATAACTAAAATAATAAAATGTATAAATAACAGGGTTAAATTTATTGAAAATTTTAAATAAGACTAAATTAATTAAACGTGTAAATATAAAGAGCTAAATTTGTTATAATACACCTTTTCTTAATTGTTACATCATCCCCTACTCAATGATCAGTTTGTAACAAAAATTAAAATTTAATGATTATTTTATAATTTTTAAAAGTTGAGTGACAAAAAATGAATATTTGTGCAATTTATCCATTTCATCAATTCATCAGACTCATAAAAGCCTAAAACAAATTGGGGTTTTAACCCACAACAAAAGGACACAATATAGGCTACTAATAAAGCAACACCGTTCTATTTACTAACAAATGGGCCCATATCAGTTTCTACATGCAGGTAGTGATGTTATGGGGTATGCCGTTCTATTTACTAATAAAGCAACAGCGTAATTGAGCTCGGCTCAGGCTTGAGGCTTGTCGAGCTCGAAATTTTAGGTTTAAGTTTGGCTCGAAAATAATATTATTAGGTTCGACTCAGGCTCGAAGCTCGTCAGGTTCGGCTCGGCTCGAAATGAAAAAAATTCTATAGTTTTTTTTATTATAAAAGATTCGTTAAAAATCCCTTTCATAACCAACACTGAAACGAAATTTAATGACCGAAAAGGGAGAAAAATGACAAAACTAGATTAAACTAAATAACCAATAAATATTCTTATAATACAAACACATAATTAAAGAAAATGCAAAATCAAACAACAACCAACTAAAGAAAATGCTCATTTTATTTTAGTTAATTTACTTTTAGTAAATTTTTCTAATTTATTTTATTACTTTTCTTTTGCTAAAGATATTACTTTTAGTGCATATGTAGATTCTGAGCTTGTTCACGAGCTTTTCAAGCCGAGCTTGGATAGGCTCGGCTCGTTAAGGTTTCGATCCGGTCCAAAGCCCGAGTCGAGCTCACTTGAACCGAGCTTTGACTGAACCGTGCCCAAATAACTCGTGAGCCGATCAGGTTCATAATCACCCCTAGTTATGACACTGAGCAACAATTTACTATTATAGATGGAATATTGCATACAAAATCTTAATTTAAATAAAGCCCCGATTTATTGAAAATCATGTCACTTTTCGGTGCCTCTTTATATACCATATCAAAAAAATAAATTTAAAATTTAAAGTTAAAATTTAATGGGGTAGGGTTTAAAAAATTAAGGCACGATATATTTTTAAAGGTTTTTAGTTTATGATTTAGATGGTTAAGGTTTAGAATTTAATTTTTTAATGTTGGAACATAAAAATAGGCACACAAAAAAGAAAAAGATTTTTGTCCGTGAGTTGGGAAGTCTTATCAGCATCTTAATTTTAGTTTCAAGGTTATTCTAAGTTGTAAATCCCTATTTAAGAGAGTTGTCTTTTCATTAATAAAAGAAGCAGAAATTTATTCCTAAACTTATGAGATTGGAGCTCCAAGGTGCTAACTCCCTTTGATGAGTTCAAGTTTGCAGGATAGATCGTTCAAAAAGCAAGAATAAGGGAGGCGGTACTTTAGCAACAACCAGCTGCGCATCGCCCGGTGACTCGATCCAGACTCAATTTTGCAATAACAAGCTTGCATTGTCGGTCTCTATCAGAAAGTTCCCCACAACATTTCTGATGACTACAATTAGTCTAATGTTGTCCCAGGAGCAATCCGGAGAAAGCTAATTAACTGTCTAACCACTATCACTAATTTTAGATCAAAAGAATCAAAATGCTAAACTCACATGACGTCGTTCGAAAGATAAAGAGTACAAAATCAGTAGCCGACAATCAGAAGGATGCAATGATCTTCTGGATCCTTGCTTGTGCTCGTTCCTTCTCTTCGGCTCCATCTAGGTCACCGATATTGTCATGATATTCCTGTGTAAAATAAGATACCAAAGAAAGAGCAAAGCAAATATAAGACACTGCACATATCGACTGTTTTCTAGTTCTTTGCAGTGATTCTCAAGCTTATTTTTTTGGTGATATGGTCAGACTTTGTCCAACGACACGGTAATATACCCAAGTCCCTACCATCACCACTTCTGTCATTAAGTTATCAACCTGAACTATTTTTCTTCTCTTTTCAATTGATAGATGGGCATTAAGAAAAGTTACAGCTTGAGATTGCAAAAGAATGTCGATGTCTCTTATTATACCTGTGCAATAAACTCATGCTTTACAATCAAGAAAACAGAAACTAGAAAACAAAAGAGTTAACTGATGGAACATCCACAACTATAGAGAAATAACCGGAAAGCTGAAAAGCCCACAAAGCACCACAAAGCATGTAAAACCTAAACGTGAGCCGAAGCTCAAACTGCCAAGGAAGAGGTGCTTAAAAGATCATACATAAAGGAAAAAAGAAAAGAAAGGAATTACATGCTTCCAAGGAGTAACTTTGCAGCTAAAACTGAAAAGAGGTCAGCAGACTGATATCATTTGTTTTATACACACACACACACAAGATAATGGCAGACTTATGCAACATATATACATCATGATTGTTGGAATGATCTACCAAGCACAACCACCATCAGCTTTGCTTAGTTTAAAGGATGGGTGAAGATGGAAAGTTTGTTGATCAAATGGTTAACATTCATAACCACTTTCCTACTTTGTAGCCTAACCATTAGATTAGCAAAAGTCATTAGAAAGATTAGCTCCCTTCCTATCTCTGCACCTTCTCCCTGATCTTTCCTCTAATTATTTCCCATTTCTTGATATTCCCTCTATATTTTCCCTCTTTCTACCACGTTTTCTAATTTCTCTCTCATCATAACAAGTCTTTTTTTTTAGAGTTGGCTAAGAAGAATCCTCATAGTGCATGACTATATGTAAGTATACTTTCTATTTCCACCTTGGACATATAATGAATCATTGCTGTACAGTCAAAGTATTTCTTTGACACGGTTTCAAAATTTAACTCCATTCTTGTGATCAAACTTGTCACTCCAAGGTGGATTTCTACATTGTACAGCTGTGGTGCTCTCTTTAGGATTGTATGAAGTAATGTCTAACCTTGTATCAAGCCTCTAGGATCATGGTATGAGGGCATGTAAATCTAGGTGTAGGTGTACCCCTGGATCTTTGTACTTCGAAATTTTTATATTCTAAAACCTGTTTGAAAGTTATAAAACCAGCCCCAAGGCATTTCCATAAACCCTGGGGATAATCTTGTAAGACCTTAAAAAATCCACATTATTATAATCTAAACGAGTCAACCACAGATCCTATATCATTGTTCACATCATTCACTGTCCAGAGAAGCAACATGTTGATGTTTATTCATTTCTGTTTGTTTTTCCCACCTCAAAACCAAAGCTTTTCAACCAAACAAAGTTATCTTCTCAAACCAATTTAACACTAAAAAGAATAGCTCTTACCCAGCAAGGAACCAGATTTTTTGAACTTCTTACACTACATCATCAACTTATCACCAATACACACACAGTCAGTCTCAGTCATACAAGAGTTCATTTGTTAGAAAACTAGAAGAAACACATAAGATTGAAATTGTGCAATACCGTTAATCTAATGGTTAAGTTACAAAGTAAGAAAGTGGTTATGGATCTTAATCATTTGATTAACAAATTTCCATCTTTCATGCCAAGCAAAGCCTTAAAGATTTTCTTTATCAACAAGCTGGCATGTAACTGATTTCTTTCTACAAATCGTATAGCTTGAATACAGTTTTGAAGGGGGGAAATTACCTGAAGTATATCCTTGATATCATTTTTAGTAAGCTTCTGTTGCTTGAGTAGTAATTCAATTCTTGCCTTCATTTGAGGGTGTCTGCACAGTATTCAATAAACTCAATTGAACAAAGTTTAAAAAGAACAAAGACTACAAACCAAAAAACAAAATAAATAGACATGGCTGAGAAAAAAAAAGGTGCAAAAGCTTACTCAGAGCACCAAAGATGACCTAGAATAACAGCAATCAACTGCAATCCAAAACAATATAAGGTCAAAACCAATAATAAATAAACACATCAGTTAATAACTGCAGAAATTACATTGGTTAAAAAGATTCTATTAAGAAGAATAATTAATTCAGAGTTGAAGATGACAGCTATGTATGTTGTCTAACGGACAACTGAATTTTCATTCAAATGAAATATTATAAAACTTAGACATGAACTCATTGTAGCCACCTGGTCTTTTTGCAGTATTTATACTGATTCTCCAACCATGAACTCATTGTACTTGCTCACTCTTAGAATATAGGACCCTTTTAAGAACTTATATTTCCAGGTTTTAATCATGAATAACCTGACAATTATAACCTAATCAGTGTTGTCAAGGGCACAAATCCACTCTAGGTGCTAGAATAATTATATTGCAGAAGATGTGGGGCACGAAAAAGGCACTTGCCCAAGCAAAGTGAGGTGTAATATGCATACAAAAAATTCTGTATGTAATATGTCAATGAATATATGTATGATACAAGCTTAAGATATATAATCCTGATAATAAACTCTAAAGATGTGGTCCAGTTTATCTTTTAAAATGCAAAAAAAAAAACCCCTAAACTTCGCTCTTTTGTTGTCCAATATGCAAAAAAAAAAAAAAAAAACTTCGCTCTTTTGTTGTTGAATACTAAAAAATTGTTGATATGTATAGACTCCTAAACCAGGCAACCTTTAGCATGACAAGAGTAAAGACTTTGACTACACTTAAAACCAATCAAATGCATCAAGGATGCTAAGACTTGAAACAAAAACTAAACAATATATATTCAAAACACAATAAGTGAAACCAAAAATATGTTTGGCCTAGGGGTAATTTACTTGACCCTTTTTCTGTTCTATTTGATGCAATCAAGCCTTCTCATACTACCATTTTGGTGCAATCAAACCCAAAATAGGACGGAAAATGCTAATGTCAGCAACAGCATTCTTAACTCCTGTGTTGCATCCAGTTAATGGTATGATGATACATACAAATATAATTTGATATTGTGTCACCTATGGTCAGAAAATAAAATTAAAAATTTTAGTTTAATTTATTCAAATTACAATTAATTAAAACTTATTTAAAACCAATATCCATCAGACTATTGCTCACTCTTCTTTGGTATCCTCCTCAGCATCCCATATGCCGAATGCTCCCGTTTCTTCGTTTTCCCTCTCTCTGTCTTTCATTTGCTTCCAGCCAAGACTCCCCCTTTTCCTCTATCACTTATCTTCTTCTACCCACACATCTCCACAGCTATGCTCCGCACTGTCAACCTATCCTCAAAATATCTAGAACCCAACAAGAATCTGATTTTTCAAATCCTTCAAAACATCTGAATCTAAGCATTTCAGATTAATATCATCATAAATCTTATCCCACAATGTAGCCCTACACGAATAACTACCACAAGAAAGCAAACCAAAAGAAAGAAAGCCAAATAGCATATCTGTTGGTACAAGTGGAAACAAAAACTAAAGAATCTTGGACATCTATGTCAAAAGTGTATGCCATGCCTGTTTAATTGCCAAATTCAAAATAAATATATATAGTCTTTGCAGCAGCATACATGCAAACCACTTAAGAAGGATCAACTAATTCCACCACAAACATCCACAAAACAGGCCTGACAAGCTATAAAAACCTCCCCTCATCAGGCACTCAAAAAGCAGAGAGAGAGACCTGAAGAGTGTAAAGTCCAGATTCAAGTCTCCTATTGTACTTTTCCTCTTCATCCATCTGCAAAATGCAAGCCATGTTGTAGAGGAAGTAATCTCAAAGTTCAATGCAGACTAAAAGGTTCATGGATTACCTCCAAATCATCAAGTTCCAGTTGTTCCAGTCGTTGTGTCTCTGCTTTAACTCTGTCAGAATATCTGCATCATTTAATCGAACATAAGTCATAGAAGAAAATCTCTATCCAACCCTTCTTCGATATGACCGCTGCAACTGTGGCCTATCTGGTCAATAAGAAGAGAAACCCCGGGTACTAGAAATACCCCACCCCCTGCCCTCACATGAGGAAGAATTTTCTTGGCATATTAATGCCAACAGTAGTAGAAATTCAAAAATAATCCTATAATTTTGTGAAGTTAAAATAAACAAAACAAGTGAAATAAGCCAATACCTTATATATAGTTCCATAAGGCGGTCTATCTTCTCACATTCATTCTCAACAAATTTACTTAACAACCTTTCCCTTCTAGAACCTCTCAAAATTCCACCTGGAAATAAGACCACAAACATGAACATGTTGCTGACTATTATTTGAACTGTAAGGCTCAGCAGTTGAGAAATGTGTTTCATTATGTTGCTAAAAAGGTTCGTAATTAATTGGTAATCATCTGCAGAAGCGACATGCTTATGTGTGGTCAGTGCTCTGACAGGCACATCATCAATATCCAGGTTTAGACCAGATCAAATGTCCAACAGGAATCCAAAATAAGGCCACTTGAAGAACGCGTAATAATGCCATGCTTATACAAAGGCACTTACCAAACAATGATGCAATTAGTGATACAATGCGCTCTTCCAACTCCTCTTGGTAGCTTTCCTTCTTGTTCTTCTTACTTACAGGAATCTAAAAAATGCAGGAGCAAAAGACATAGTATTAGTACTGAATGCAATTAGACATGGATAAGTGCTCAAGAAAAGAAAGACATACTTGCCTTACCCATGAAAGCAGCAAAGGCAGTCTTCAATCCCAAAACATCCACAAATCGCTCACAAGCAGGTGGATACTTGGTCATGGAAAAATCAAGTGCCCTGATGGCAGAGGCATAAGCAGATTTCTTTTGCTTCATAATGATGATCATCAACTCCACTCCTTCGGCCTTAACGAACCTCTCCTTGTTCTCCAATGGCATCAATAAACAACACAAGCAATCAAACAAATTCTCCAGCATTTCCTCTTCATCTGATGTCTTGGGATCCTTCGATTTATACATAGCCACCGCCTGCAAAACCACATCCACGCCGTTCATCTGTCCCAATCTCTTCTGATTGGCAGGGCTGTTTTGAAGCAATATGGCCAATATCTCCGAGGCATACTGCTTGTTACTATCGAATTCCCTCACTTTAATCTTCCCCAACAACCACCTCAACAACTTGGTCCTCTCGCAGACCAATTCAGCCACGGCGGACTTCACCTCTATCATGTTCTCAATGCTGGCCAGGGTGTTGTAAATAGCACTCATCTCATCAGGGTCCTTGTCCGATAAGCGTTGCAGATTCTGGACCAGCAGCTCCAACACATTGTTCTCAATAAGGGAATCCACCAGAATCCTGGCGGGCTCGTCGTTGTCCTCCAGAACATCCTCGTCCGTCAAGTCCTCTAACAAATGCACAACGTCGATGGCAATGTCGCTGTTGTCGTGGGACAAGAGGTTGAGAATGGAAGGGATGGCGTTGAGATTGACCAGCTCAGGGTACAACTCAGGGGCTCCAGCGAGAATCTTTAGCTTCTCCAGCTCCTCGTGAAGCTCCACTTCCGAGTCGGCGAACCGCTCCGGTTGGTCCGGGTACTTGAGGCGGGCCTCGATGTTCTCCTTTAAGCGGCGCTCGAAGGAAAGGACTAGCTTCTTGAGGGTGCGGAGGTCGAGTAAATCGACTGCGCTTTGGGATTTCTCGAGGGCTTCGAGAAGGGAAAGGTCGACCTCCGCCTCCATCTGATTGTCTCCGTCGTACCGCCTTCGTTTAAGAGCGTTGGAAACTTCCATGGTAGGATTCCACCGCCTGCTAGCGGAAATCCGCCGAGTTTCAGTTACGCCGTGAAGCGGTTTTTTGTTCTCTCCAGGGGGGCGGCCTCACTTCATCTCCTTGGGCAGTTGGGCTGCCAAATTAATAGATTTCTGCAAAAATTTAAAATTTGATTCAAATTAGTTGATTAATATATTAAAAGTTAGTAATTAAACAAAAAAATGGTATTATAATATTTTTAGTCCCTAAATTTTACATATTTTATTAATTTTATTTTAATTCGAAATAATTCAATAAATTTGATCATTCATATTAAAAAAATTATTAACGTTTTTGTTATATTGTCAAAGCAAGCTCGTCGTATCAAATCAGTATTTCGACAATTGTATCATGTCATAGAGTAGCAACAAATTATTGTTAAATTATTTTTATGCCAAAAAAGTAATATAATATTTTTTGATAAGAACAAGTAATTCAAGAGAAGAATAAAGATTAAAATATGAAAATTTTAAATATTAATGTTAAATTTATTGAATTGTTTTAAATTATATTTTTTATAAATGTTTTAAATTATGATAAAATTGATAGATTATATAAAGTTTAAGACTAAAATTGTTATTATAACATTAATTGGGTGGCCTATTTGTAATGATTTAATCTCATATTTTTTGTTATTGGCCTTCTACTTGTATTATAGGTCACGGAAAATTCTAGAATTTGTGACATAATTTAATTAAAACATTTAATTAAAACATTTAATCGTTATTAATTATACATTCAATTAATTTAATCTTAATTTAAAATAATTTAACTAATTTAACCATCAATCTTTAAAAAATTTATTGCTTGGTCATAATTTTAAATAACTCAACAAAAACAACACTTCAAATTAACAATTTTTATCAATTTAATCACATTTTTAAAAATAATTTAGTCCATATTTACAAACCATCTGCAACATCGAAAAAAATAATTTTATCAACATAGTTGGCCCCCATTGGAGACAAAAGCCAAGAAATTTGGAATACATGTTCGGGTTTGGAGGAAAAATTATTTTATCAACATAGTTGACCTTCATTGGCGAGCCGTGTTCATCTAATAAATTTTCGGTTTGGAGGCATTGTGGTTGGAGGCTCTTGCAGACAGTGGCGGATACATGCGGTTCCTGGGGTCCTCCCGGGGTCCCTTAATGTTGCAAACCTGCAAAACATTGTTTGATTCAGAACTTACAGTGCATCCCAAAGCTAAGGTACCCTTTTGTACTTGGCTTTACATACATACAGTTATTAGATTAACACTTAAAGCACAAAACTCAAACAGATAAACCTTATAAGAAACCAATGTTATCTTTTTTAAAAACATAAATAGTATCTGATACTTCAATTGGTATTCATAAAGGAATCTAATGCTACAAGGGTTGTCAGCGCCGATATTGATTGGCATCGTCATGATAGTCCTACTGCAGTAACTGCACTACCTCCATTCATTGAAGAATCATGGGATTTGAGTAATATCGTCTGCAACTTTAAATGCTTAGCCAAAGAGGAGGCAGCTCATGATCTTCCATGTTCCTTTGTCATATGGATCCGGAGAGCCCTCGTATCGGTTCTGAAAATTCTGGTATGTTGTCTGCTTCCATTATTGGTAGAAATTATGACATGAATCTGGTATAATCAATAATGAATGATGTAAATAAATATCGAGTCGCACAGATACATGAGTGAGCTGAACATATCAGAATGCTCTTGCTACCTGTGAACAACTTGTATTTCTACCAATAATCCCCACAAGAACAAACTCCATCCTTAAAATGATGAAAACGGTTTGCATCCCTCACAATTATTTCCCTGTTAACAAGCTTTGAGATAAGCTTAGTGGCTGAATGGCAATTAATACATGCCCGCAGATTCTTTGTTATCCTAAGTGTAGTTCCTTGTGCTGTACTTATTAGCCCGAACGCAATTGCTAGCCTTTCACTGTGATTGCAAAGGGTTTCCTCCATCTCTTCATCATTCAAATCATGCAAGGAAGAATATGTATCTGGAACAAATCCAGCTTGCTTCAACCTCCTCTCCAGTGACTCAAGTTCCTCGTAAATCTCCTTTGATCGCGGGTGTGACTTGTCTCCTACACGGAATGCTTCAAGTTTCCCATTGATCTCGATTAAACTATACCCCAGGTCCTTGCTCAGTCCCTTCTCTCTCATCAAAACTCGTACCTTTGTAACATGATCCCACATTCTTGCAGATGCATAGAGATTGGAAAGCTGCACGTAATGCCCTGTATTATAAGATTCGAGTGAGAAAAGCCGTTCTGCAGCATATTCTCCGAGTGTCACATGGCGATGAATCTTGCAAGCACTTAGAAGTGCACCCCATACTGATACACCTGATTCTATTGGCATGTTCATAATAAAATCATAAGCTTGATCTAGATAACCAGAACGTCCGAGAAGATCAACCACACATGCATAATGCTGGTGACGGGGCTCAATTCCATAGTCTTTCATACAGTGGAAAAGTTTCCATCCATCCTCCACAAGACCTGAATGGTTGCAAGCTGTGAGAAGTCCAAGAAAAGTCACATCATTAGGATGGACACCAGCCTGATTCATCAACCGATAAAGGTCTAAGGCTTCTCGTCCCCTACCGTGCAATCCGTATCCCACAATCATGGCGCTCCACACAACAACATCCTTATCAAGTGTTCTATCGAAGACTATACGGGCCATATCAACATTTCCACATTTTGCGTACATATCAATGAGAGCCGAGTTGACAAAAATATCATCTCTGTGCTCACTTTTACTAATATAATTGTCCATCCATCTAGCTAACTCAAAAGAACCAACTTGTGCACAAGCTAAAACAGCAGACCTGGCTGTTATGGAATCAGTTCTGATATTGCGGGAAATCATATCACGAAAAAGTTTGACAGCTTCATCAGCATAACCATTCTTGGCATAACCAGAGATCATGGCATTCCACAAAATCAAATTAGGAACCTTCATTTGATTAAAAAGGGATCTTGCAACCATTACTTGCCCACATTTTGCATACATAGCAGTCAATGCAATGAGCAAGTCAGACTCCAGTTCAAGCCCCATCTTAATCACAAAACTATGAATAGATTTCCCATGTTCCAAATCTTCTACATCTGTATGCGCCCTAATAACACTAACAAGAGCAATCCAATCTGGCATTACACCCGTTTCACGCATTTCATCAAAAATCCTCAAAGCCTCTATAGGCTGTCCATTCTGAGCATACCCTGAAATCATGGAAGTCCAAGAAACGACATTCCTAATCTCTAACCTCTCAAAAACAACCTTGGCACTCGCGATTTTTCCACATTTTGCATAAAATGCAACAACCCCATTCTGCACAAATACATCATTTTCAAACCCAAGCCTAAATATCTGCCCATGAACTTGTTGCCCCATTTTGAGACAGGGTAATCCACCACAAGCTTTAAGAACATGAGGGAGGGTATAACCATCAGGACTGACCCATAAAACCTGCATTCTGGAGTACAATTCAATAGCACCAGCAAACAAATTATACTTAGAATAACCTCTAATGACAGCATTCCATACAAAAACATCAGGGTCAGAAAATTCATCGAACACTTTACGTGCATAGCCGATTTCCCCAAGGTTGACAGCCGCATTTATTAATTTTGTGATTAAAAACCCGCGTTGGTGGATACCGAGGAGGAAAAACTTAGCATGAACTTGTTCTAAGTTGGTTTTTTGGGAAGAGTTGTCGATTAAATTGGCGAAAAAGGAATCGAAATTGAAGTTGTGAAAGATAGCTGAATCAGCATTTGAAGAGAAGTTTTTGAGAAAATTGAATGATTGGACGGTTGCGAAGTCGAACAGTGTGGTTTTTGTGGGATAAAGAGAAGAAAGCGAATGAAAAGGGTGTGAAATTTTTGTGAGAACTGAAGGACTTGAAGCCATGGATCGATAAGAACAGGAGCAGGGGCGCTGCCATGCACAAGCAGTCTGCGAAACAGCATGCAATATGTTTTTCGCTAATAGAGAATCAAGGCATCTTTACCCAGCCAGCCGGTGGTCGCTACATTGTCACGCCCGTAAACTTAAATCACTCTTGCTAACAAAATTGTGCGACTTTAGGCGAAACTTTCCTAGCAAACACTTAAATTAAACTGAATTCTCGCTCTAGAAGATCAATTCTAAGCCCTCCAACGAAAAATCGTTCTATGCGGAAGAACAACAAAGAACACAAAAGAATTTAGAGTAAATTTTTCCTCTTTTACTCATAGAGAATGAATTGGATGAGATGATTACAAATGAGCTGGGAGGCTCTATTTATAGTTGAACTCAACTAGATCCAACGATATAGTTTAAATTACATAAACGGTCGAAATCTACCCTATCTCTTGGTTTAAATCTCTAACTATCACAAACATTATCTCTACGATAATTACAAATAATGGTAATTCCTCCATGGAATTTACTAAGTCTGGTGGACTTGCGGGCTTGCTAGCTTACTCCAAGTACTAGGCCAAGTCTGATGGTCTTGACGAGCCCAATGCTCCGCGCACCTCGATGTTCGATGTTTGCGCCAATGACTCGGTCCCAATAGTTTAGCCCGTGACACCATGCACTAGAAGTATGCGAAACAGCGGCCAATGGCAATCGAGTCCCCCTCACACCTACGACTTCATTCGACAGGTTAACACAATGAACCAGTAAGTCCTACATTTCAATAAAATTAGCATCAAATATTACACTACACCTCCATTTCAGTAAGTCCTCCATTTCAATATGTTAATGCTGGGATTTTCTCTAAATTTTAAACCAAAGGCAAATTTGAAACCACTAATAACCACGGTTTCTTTACCTTTATTTTTTGTGTTTTTTTTAATTTTACTTGAGTAATTTTTCTGATCTCTGTTCTCCTAGGTACTTTTCCACCCCACGACGCCGCCAGTAGAGGGATTTCTTTAATAAATAAAAAAACTGAGGGACTCAGGTGATAGAGAGAATCCTTTAAAAGATGAGTAGCTGAACCTCTATATTTGTTTTTTCGCAGGAAAAAATATGAGGTTTTCCACCCCATTCTTCTCCCTTAACACAAGAACAAAGTTTGAAAAAACTACAACACGTTAACTTTAAAATCACAGATGTAACTAGTACAAAAAAAATCCACCTTTAAAAGCAAAATACAATTTTATGCAGACACCTTGAGATCTGCAGATTGGGCGAGCATAATTAAATATCCAAGTCATCATCTGGGTCCTCATCAGAATCAGGCATCTCATCATCTGAATCACGGTAATAAATAATTTCACCCCTGCCACCGTCCTCGTTTGTCTCCACATTTTCCACTGCATCAACATGTTTGCCATCCACCAGAGATCTCCGGCCATCATAAATTTGTAAGGGTTTACCATTACCTAAACCAAACAAAAGTTGATCCAAATGATATAGAGAGATTGAGAGTGAGAGAGACTCCAATGCCATAGAAGTCATCGAATGATGTAAAACGAAACCTAAGACAGCAAATAAAAGCTAAAGTTCAAGAACATAATTATATTCTACCCACATGCCTACCTTGGTGTTCAAAAGGAAGTACAACATTAGCCTTATCAATTCGTTCTTTCTCTGACAACTGCAAATTGAACTGTACCTGTAAAACAAACAGTAATTCATCCCCAAATGACACCACCAGACTGAACTTAACCTATAAAACTGAAATTTGATAAATGGAGATCCGAATTCTAGTTTTGCCAGAACATGAAATTATAAGCTATGGCACTATCTTTCTACATCTTGAGTATGCTAGTTTTTTGAGCAAAGCAAAGGATTCTAGCAGGTATTAGTGTACCCTCACATATTAAAAAAAAGATGAAAAGGCACAGAGAGAGAGAGCTATGACCTTCGGCACAAGACCCTGATTAATTGCTCCTTCAGATGACAATGGTGTAAAGTTGATGCCTGACTGCTCAATGTGAACTTCTTCTGACTACATATAGGTTTAAAATAATCATGTCAGTCTGCTGCAATCTTAATCAGTAGAGAATGGTCCACACTCCACACACAGAGAGAAGGGAAGTTACCATCATACGGACCCGTCCATTTCTCTTCTTAAATCTAACATGAAACTTTCCTTTCTTGGAGTTATGCTCAATCAAAGAGAAATTTTCCAAATCACCTCTCTGTCCATTTGCAAGTTGATGTGATGGTTCTAAACTCGCCACCATAGATGACAAATATTCCAGAACAGCTGTAACTCTGGCCTTGTGAAGGTCTGAATGTAATACCCAAAAGATGCTGGAAATCTGATCTGCAACCATAAAATAACATTGAGAAAGCATCCCAAAGTACTCACTACAGGTATCAATTATATACCATTCATCAATTTCAAAAGTTTCCACTAAAATCCGGGAAGATGTCCTTTTAAAATCAAGAAATGTTAAAAACATAGGATTTTGCAGCCAGAACTGAAAACTATATGGGGAAAAGCAATACAACACCAACCACTATTCTAAGAGAACTGAAGACAAACCACATAATTGGTAAAGTTGAGAAATTTCAAAGAACTGAACAATTCCAGGGAGAAGGATTATAGCAGAAAAGTATAAACATACCATGGCTACGGAGATTGCTTAACAGGTGTGCAACTGATGACACAGATGCCCGTCTCAACATTTCATCTACCTGGTAGAGATAGATGAATGCAATACAATCAGAAAAAGAAGAAACAACAGAAGGTGGAAAATTGGAGTTGAAAAATTCTAAAAGCATGAATTCAGCACAAACTCAACTCAAAGCTAATTTCAGAGTAGTTGATTTTTGACAACCAACAAGAATCTATTCTTCAATTTAACCCAGCCTAGAGCACTTAAAATAATAAATATTTTGTATTATAATAAAAAAACCATGCAAGATCAACTTAATAAGAAATATACAGAAATAAATGAACATAGACATTACTATTTTTTTCTACTTCTGTAAAATCCTTTAGATTTTCATATAGTAAATGAAACATGATGTTAAATCTTTATCTCATTCTAGTACAACACCAAAAATTGTCAGCCCATCCAAAGTTCCTCTCTTTTTTTTCTTTAAGCTTTAAGGCCATTCTATCTGCATGAGCAGCAACTCAACGTTCAATACATTTTAGAACAGAGTAATGAGCATTAACCAAGAGATTGCAACGTTCAATCAGTGTTGTCAAGGTGTAAGCCTAGGCAATGCACCTTAGTACCAAACAAATAGAAGTGCCGTAGAGCCTTTAAGGTAAAGTACACTTGATCAGGCATGCACACCTGGTGTGCCTGGGTGCATATTTCTGAAATGCGACAGGCGCCAAAAACAACACCTAACTGAAGTTCCTTTAAATTTCCATTTTTAAAAATTTTCTTCTATTAATGTGCATGTACAAGTAAGAGGGGATCATATACCTCTCAATATTTATAAACTATACATATAGATAGACACGCATATTGCACCTTACTTCAATTAGGCAAGCTTTTTTTCTTCTTCCCTTGGACCTCAGGAAATATAAGAATTCTAGAACCTAGAGTGTGCATTCTTCCCTTGACAATACTAAGTCCACCTATCAGTCATTATGTTTATTAGTACTTTGTTGTTATTAGAGAGAAACTTCCCTGCACCTTCTCAAGAAGACATAGTACTCCTCACATAGAAACTTGGTGAAAATTTCTTGTTCTCGGCACATATTGGCCCTTAATGAAGTTTCTACGCATTAATAAGAATAACATATTAGACAAAACGAAACGAAACTCCAAATTTCTTGATTGCACTCCGTTGCAAGCTAGAAAAATTCCAAGCTAGATATTGACAAGATATTTTGAAAGAAATACTAATCATACAAAGGCCGGTATGCTTGTACGGACTGTCTATACTTCACTATTTTTTTCCTTTTCCCTACTTTGCTTATATAATTCCAGTAGTTAAAGTTCAAATTTCATTCAATCAAATATTAGCAAACACAATAGAGAGGATTACCGAGTCTATGGCAATAGAAAACCGGATTTTTCCGCCTCCTACTAGTCCTACAAACAATCAAAAGTATCAATCAAAACAACTCACAAAAACCTATAAATGAATTTACTCAACAAACAATTGAAAGGTTATGTTAATCTTTCAAACATGAAAAGGATTTACCTCTGCCAAGTTCAATAATTGAATTGAACAACTTATCCATATGTTTCACTTCCCGAAAAACAGTAACGACACTAGAAATCAAAGCTTCATGAGTAGCCCTGAAGTTTCCACTCTCGACTAACTGATCTTTCCAACCAAGAGGATCATTGTAACAATCTAAAATTTGAATTCTGAAATGTCCCCAAAAAATCAATTTTAAAGAAGAAAATAAAGCAAAACTCGTGCAGTTTTATAGCTTTAATTTATCAAAAAATGTAATTAAATTTCGTTTGTTCATTTAGAAACAAAATAAAAATAATTTAGAGAAAAATTTTATTCACCTTTTATCTGATGAAGCGACACTAATTCCTTTGCTTTTCAGCAACTCCAAATAAAACGATGGACTCCGGGAAAATGAAACGACGATAAGAGCTCTGCAACAAATCAATAATCAAACCATCATCCTAATTTCAAGATAGTAACGATTAATTAAACGGTTTCTGATAGAGGAAAAAAAGAAAAGCGAACCTTGACGGCGATTTTCCCGCCAAAATGGAGGAGAAGAGCTGACAAAGCACGTGATCGAACACTTGGAAACCAAAGGGAGAAGCGACGGAGTCTTTGATGGTGAGCGCAGGCGCTAGCTCTCCTTCTAGAGCTCCTTCTCTTAGTGCTACGCAAATTGATTTCGCCATTGCAACTGAGTTGGAATTTTTCCAGTGTGTTGAGAACCCAAGAGAAAAATATTAAAGGGGTTTTACAATAGGGAGTGGGGGCGCGATTGGTCTAAGGGACGATGATGGTTTTGAAGAACGACGGTGCAGGTGTGGTCGGCTCAGGTGGCGCGGTGATGCGCGTCGGGAGTGCGTTTGCGTTTCAGATTAAAGAGCACTGATGCATTCACGAACAAGATTAGAGAAAAGAATCGAAGAATAAGCAGATTGAAGGAGATGAAATGGCAGAGGAAGAGAGGAAGGCAACTGAAACGAAACTCATACCATATTCACGATAAAGAACCCTACACAATTATGAGGTTTTAACCCATTAAAGGAAACGACGCCGTTTACAAATGATAAAAAAAAACATAATAATAACGTTGCCGTTTTGTTGACTCTAAAAGTGGGTTGCATCAGTACTAGAGGTGGGAAAGACCGGGCACCCGGCTAATTTGCCCAGAATTGATTTCGGTCTCGGTAGTCATCGGTTTTTGGAAATTGAAACCAGTCCCGTTCAAATTGGGTCTCAGATTTTAGGAACCGATTTTAGTACTAGTGAGAATCGTTATCAGTATCGGGTACCCGGTCAATTGGTCTAATATTAATAAAATTTAAGCAATATGAGAAAAAATTTTAACCATCAATAATAATATTAAGGGTAAACTATGTCAGGTACCACCGAATTATAGAGGGTGACTCGTTTTTACCACCGAACTTCAAATTGGTCTAAATTTACCACCAAATTTTATCTTTTGACGTTGTTTTGGTGCCTTTATTTTGATACTAAATTGCCTAAAATGGCGTCGTTTTGTTGGAGGAAAATAAGAAAAATCATGCAAACACAGGGATTCAAACCAAAAATCTTTGGAATCAAAGGCATCATCTTGACCACTAAACCAACTTAGCAGCTTTGTTTTATTTCCAGCACAAATAGTATATATTCTAAACTGCAGTTCATCATATAAATAATATTACTCTATATAAATAATAAAAATATATTGTTTCTAATATAAATATATTAATATATAAATAATAAATAAAATAAAAAATATATAAATATTTTTTATATTATAAATAATATTAAATAGATAAATAGATAAATATATTATTATAAAAATAAACGATTAATTTTTAAAACCCAAAATTTTCAAAAAGCCTAAATTACAACAAAACCTTAGACTCTAAACCCTAAATTATTTATAAATTGTATGGTTTAAGGTTTATAGTTTAGGCTTTAGGGTTTAAGCTTTTGTTGGATTTTTGGGTTTTTGAAATTTTCGGGGTTTTGAAAATTAGTCTTTTAGTTTTTATAATAATATTTTTTAGTTTTTATAATAATATTTCAAAACTCCGAAATTTTCAAAAAAACCCCCAAAAATCCAACAAAATCTTAAACCCTAAACTACAAACCTTAAACCCTAAAATTTATAAATAATTTAGGGTTCAAAGTTTAAAATTTTGTTGGAATTTGGGCTTTTTGAAAATTTCGAGGTTTTAAAAATTAGTCTTTTATTTTTATAATAATATATTTATCTATTTATATATTTAATATTATTTATAATAAAAAAATATTTATATATTTTTTATTTTATTTATTATTTATATATTAATATATTTCTAATATATTTATATTAGAAATAATATATTTATATAGAGTAATATTATTTATATGATAAACTACAGTTTAGAATATATACTATTTGTACTGAAAATAAAACAAATATGTTAAGTTTGCTTAGTGGTTAAGATGATGCTTTTGATTCCAAAGGTTCTTGGTTTGAATCTCATTGTTTGCATAATATTTCATATTTTCCTCCAGCAAAACGACATCGTGTATGATGTCCAAGTCATCACGGCGTTAGAAAATTAACGGTGCGGTGGTATAAACGAGTCGAAAAATAATGTTTGGTGGTAAATTTGGACCAATTTAAAGTTCGGTGGTAAAAACGAGTCACCCTCTATAGTTCAGTGGTACCTGACATAGTTTACCCTAATATTAAATAACAAAATCAGAATATTTTAAGCTTGAAGGTTGAAGTCTTAAAACGAGTCATACTCATAATATTCAGAAAAACTAAATTAAAAAACTTTATCTATTATAACCAAGATCACCATAAAGTTTTATAAGGAGAAATAAAAGAGCGCCTTCTATTGTTTTCAACCTCTTCAACGCCACTCGGTACCAAATCAGTACCAGGTACCCGCTACTGGTTCCGGTCCCATTGGGTACTCACCGGATATCGGATTCAGAAAATCAAGATCCAGTTCAGCCCCGGTCACAATCTGTACTTAAAATTTGGATCTAATCTTGGTCCCACCTAAACTAGTTTCGAGTAAAATTCATCAGGTCCGACTGAGATCGAGGCCGGGGAACTAAGTTTTTTGCTCACCCCTAATCAGTACTCCATCACTCAAAAAGCTAACAAAAAAATTATGTGTAACGATAAAACATATTGTTCTTCAAAAAAAAATCGAGTTTAAAAATTAAAATTAAAAAAATATACATTTCAAAAAAAAATTAAAAAAGTATATATTATTATTAAAAAAGAAAGTTACAAATCACTATAAAATAAATATATACTATATAAAAAAAAACCTCTTTTGCCTTCGAGGTTAACCCATCAACGATTTCATTATTCATAGTTTCTTTGCAATCTACAAACTCTTATAAATCCTCAAAAATCGATAGGTCGTCTATATGATACAATTGGGAACGAGTGCAACGATATCCTGACGTACAAAGCACTATAAATATAAACTGTTTTTTTTCCGTCTATCCTCAATTTCAGCTTGTGAATTGTGATGGTGGGAAGTCAGAACCCTTAAACTTGAATAATTTGAAGAAAAAAACTTGTTGGTTCCTATGAATCATTTGAATAGTTTGAAAACGTCACATGATATACGTACTGTTATAAAAGTTCTATGGAACAAGATATAAAATCGTAATTTTATGATTCGAATCTCATCTTTACCGATTAAAAATATATTTGAAAGTTTTTAAAAATATCATTTTTTTCAACCGTTATTTCTTCGGGGTTGCGTGATCCTATACAACAAATTTTATTCCGAAATGATGTTAAAAACGCATTTTCCTTTTCATTTTAAATCTAGGAAGATATTAGCTCTTAGATATATATATATATATATTCTTATTTCGGTGTCCCCCGAACACCTCCAATTCAACTATGTCTTGAGATCTTATTTTGCTTTAAACAATGGTGTCATTTGCTTGGAATATGTTAAAAACCCAGTTTTGATTCTGGGTTTGAATTTATGATTTCAGGTTTCACTTCCAATATTAATCTTGCAGCTGGAACTATAATATTATTATAAATATAGATGTTGTTTATTTGTGAAACCAATGAAAGTCAATGCTGCTTCTTTGTTAGAAAAGTCTTGGCACGCCTAAAATATAGATGTTTTAATACGCCACGTTGCTAGTAGTCATTAATATAATTAAAAAACATAAAATTATAATTTTGAAAAATATGTTTATAGTTTTTAGAAATAAATTTTAAATTTTTATATACTTTTAAAAATTTCTAAATTTTTAATCTTTTGAAATTATTGCTTAATAATATTGAAAAATACTTAAATGAAATTTTATCTACTATTTAGCGAGCAAATAAGATATTGCTCATTGATTTTAGATGTTGGCATTCCACTTAACAACGGTTAACAATACAATGATCATTTTATAATAAAATTAAAAGTTTAATGACTATTTTATAATTTTTAAATGATAGTGAATAAAAATTAGTTTTGCTTAATTTAGGAACTATAAATTTACTTTGCCCTTGATTTTTTTTTCATTTTTCGGTAAGGGCTTTTCTTAACTCTTAGTCTTTTTTTCATTTTTCGGTAATCACTTTAAAATTATTTATAAAAACAATCTAATTCTAAGTACAATGCCAAAAAATTATAATTTAAGCTCAACATTATTTTTTCCATTTATCAAATCGATCGCACGTGAAATACTTATTAATAAAATTCTAAATAGGATATTCTATTTCGATTGCTTTTTCAATGGCTCATTCATTATAATTACATAAATTTGGCAAACCCACTAAAACATGAATAAATAATGGCATCCTCCACATGTCCATGGCGTTTACTATAGAAAGATATAGATTGAAGATGTGACAAACGAATCGATTTCAATTGAATTACTTCAAAATTTAGAATTATTTCAAAATTTTATATAATCTCAATTCTGATAATTTCAAATTTTAAATGATTTTTGTAACCCCTCGTCCCGGTCTGGCCGGATGACCGGTCCGAGTAGGTCACACGGGGAAAACCGAAGCGAAACCCAAAGGGTTCCCCCTCGGTTAGCAACCCTGTTTTTTTTCATTTTAATCTTAACACATTCGAACCCCAAACCACATTCAAATAGTCCAATTTTAATCTTGACTAAAGGCATCTTAATACCTATGGGTTTTTCTCTTTAAAAAGGCCAACAAGGATCAAACAGTGCAGTCTTAAGCAAAGGTTTCGAAACCTCCCCAAAAGGTTTCGAAACTTAGACTGGCAGTAAGGTCTGGAACCCAGATTTCTGCAAAGGTTTCGAAACCTCCCCAAAAGGTTTCGAAACTTAGACTGGCAGTAAGGTCTGGAACCCAGATTTCTGCAAAAGTTTCGAAACCTTACCCATGGTTTCGAAACCCTCTTCCATGGTTTCGAAACCTTCCTCAAAGGTTTCGAAACTTAGGCCGGCAGTGAGGTCTGGAATCCCAGATTTTGCAAAGGTTTCGAAACCTTCCCCAAAGGTTTCGAAACTTAGGCTGGCAGTAAGGTCTGGAATCCCAGATTTCTGCAAAGGTTTTGAAACCTTACCCATGGTTTCGAAACCATTGTGCAGGGGATCACATACTGCCCAACTCTAAAGACTTCATATGGATAAAGAACACTAAGATCATGCATAGACATATATAAGAGCTTAAGAAGGACCAAAGGCATGAATTAACACTCATAAGACTTGCACATACCAACATTTAAGCAACCATACATGAACCATAGGTAGCAACCAAGCAATTAACAAGGCATCCATACATAGCATTCATACAAAAGGGCAATTTATGCATATATGGTCATACAAGCACGTAAGATTTCATGCCTTAGCAACCAAACAATAGACATTCAAGGCATGCAACAACAACAATATTTATAGATCAAACAAGACATCCAAGAATCAAACCAATATCGACATACATCAAAACTCAATCATCAAAACCTATCCCATTGCTTAACTATTACATTCTATTACTTAAAATTCATACATTGAGCTCACCAAAAGCAACACTTGGAGACCTTTCCTTGCCTTTGCCACCCACAAGCTATTTATCTGCATTGTCGAGCAAAAGAGAGCGTAAGCATAAAAGCTTAGTGAGAGTAAGCTCATAAAACAAGCCTTCGACAATGCAGGGTCCAAGCACGAGCAATTTTCATAATGAAATGCATGTTCTTACCTCCGATCCGCATAAGTCAAAATGATCATGATGCATGAACATATAATCAACATTATGCCATGTTCAACAACCCATAAGCTCAACGTACCAAGATGCATAACTCAATGCATTAACCACATCATATATCAATTCATAAAGAGCATCACATTTCGCATCATATAAGCATATATACGTAATCTCATATTAGTATACACATACAACCTCATATTGGCACCTAGCTATGACTCGAATACGCGGATAACCCGTTGGAACGCATTTCCAACAACAACATTACCTCGGTGGGATTCCACTCATCACCGGTCCTTGCATGGGCGGGATTCCACTCATCACCACATGCCCTACGGATGGATTCCACTCATCATCACGTAAAAATATATAAAAGCTTCCGGTGGAATATTACATCACCGTACTCCTCCTTGGTGCCTTAACGCCACCAAGGCCACGTACGTTTTGACTCAATTTGTGTGCACACTCATCCTAATGATCGATCATTGTACCCAAGCATACTAGTGCCAATATAAATCAAACTACACAACTTTTTACAATATCAATTTCAATATAAATTTCGTGCCTAGCACGTACTCACCATGATTCTCCAAAATCATGCAATCCACAACACAACCTCATTTCACAAACCAACACCACATGTATGTCAACCGAACAATCATCTCATCATATATCCACATTTTATTTGTCATCAACATGCATATGAAATCAATACAATAAGCCATACTTTCACATACACGTGTATCACATTATACATACTCATCATGAGGCATATCAACGATTAAAGAGTACATCCAAGGTCTCTAACTAAAGCTTAGGATTAGGCTACCACCCTCATCCTAACTCTAGGTGGGTCTACCAAGCCCAACCTAGTTCACATGCTTGAACCAACCACTTAAAAATCGATTTAAAAACATTAACCACTCACCTCTACCTCCAAGCTCAACTACCAAGCAAACATCACCTTCAAGTTTCCGGATTTCTTCCCGATGCTTCGCCGACCCAAATTCTTGCTTCTAAACAACCTCCATACAATGTAAACAACCTCAAATTAGCCCAACCTCAAAATACCAACCCGGAATACAAATTCAAATATCAAACCCAACATTTCAAGTCATGACCAAACCCCATACTTAGCAATTTCGGACAGCCCCAATACCTCTTCCAAAAACCTTGTTTCCAACATCCATTGCACCCACAAATGATCCCAAATCAATCCCTAACCATAGTACTACCATTGGGCTATAAAATGCCACCTAGAACAACCCCCAAAACTCACCCAAAACCCTCAAAAACTCCATTTTCGTACTCATATTTTACCCAGCAGAAAATCATGTTTTTAAACACTCAAATGACATCTAAATGGTTCCAAAACATCCTCCTAGCATACATATACCATCAGCCCTCTAATTACACCCTAAAATCCACCAAAAATCAACCTTTTGACACCTTAAAAATGGGTCTAAGAACCCACTTCGGATTTTCATTAAAATTCAACCAAATTAACATATAATGTGCATTTTAACATGATTAAACAAAGCCCCAACTCAATTTATCAAAACAAAATGAAAAACCCCTTAAAAATCCAAACTTGATATAAACCCTAATTTTCAAAAGTTCATGGTTTTAAAATCAATGACCATGGATAGATAGGAAATGGAAAGGAGAGTTCAAATATGTGATTACCTTTCAAAAACCCCTTGAGTTGATGAAGAAATCAAAGGAATGTAAGCTTGAAGTTTGAGAGGGTTTGAAGATGGTGGTGGGTGTTTCTCATGTTGGAAATAATGGGAAAAGGGGAGAAGATGACAACTTTGAAAGTTGTCATCCTTTTTAAAAGTTTTTGGGCAAATTACAAAATAAGCCCTTCCCTTTTTACTAAAGTTCAATTAGGCCACATTTTAAGTTGGATTTATTTTAATTTAATTTTATTGACTCGAACTATAAACCCGGATAACTCCTAACCCCAAAACACGGGTGTTACAACTCTCCCCCACTTAAGGAAATTTCGTCCCCGAAATTCATCGATCACGGAGGGCCACTGAAACATGCACCTCCACGCATTCCTCTCTCACCACAACATACTAACCAACTCGAAAGACTTACCACACAACACTTGCTATCTTACACTATGATCTCAACTGATTCTTCAAGGCATGCCAATTTCAAACTCAACTCAATCTCTTCAACAAACATAGCACGGAACATGTCTGACTCACACTCCCGAATTATAGGTTCACAAACACATCACAAACCTCTTTCTAGCTCTGGTGGTAACCGCAACAAATAAACAATTGTACTAGCCCGATTCACAATCTCATACAACATTGGTTGAACACTTGACTCGTAACTTTCTCTGACTGATCCTCTGTCTTCAACAGGTAACCAAACATTATACCAACGTCTTCAAAAATAATCTAGTTGAAATCTCGAATCTCTATTACTCGCTTCCATTATGAACCTTCCACGGATGTAACAAACTAGAAGAAACTGAAGCTCGGTCTTGACACGATGTCAATTTACATACTTACTCTCATACTGAACCACATTATTCATCCACTCATTCAGAAGCATTCATCTTCAACTCACAATACGTCTTCATACTACTTAGATGCAATACAAATGAACCACCGTGCGCTTCAGCCAAAACAATACATCTCAAAACACTAGGTCAGTCGGTACAACTATTCTGTCTCTGAAATGCAAAACTCTATCATCTCTGAAACTGTATTCTGAAGGTCTTCCTTCTACTATGCCTCGCACGTGAGGTGCCAAGAATCTGTCTTGCAACTGTTTCCCATCAAACATTCTGACTCAAAGTAGTCTCAACCCGAAATTCGACCACAAAACTACTATCATTTGATATACGGAATTCGGCAATTGCAACTCGTAACTCAACTACTAATCTAACAGTAAATACAACTCAGAACATCGGTTGCTACGTAGACTCTCTTCAGATAGTACTCAATCTTGAGATCTCAGTCTTCAAGCAATTCTAACTACTCATGTTGTTCAAGTTCCAACCATTCCCAAGTCTTCAAATATTTCAAGCTCTAATGATACGTACATATACACTGCGCATTTCTTACTATACAAGCTTTGTCTCTAAGTCTTCGAAGCAAATACAACTGTAACTAAATCTATGTCTCATATCAGATAACTCTTCTCACGGTCTTTCAACTAACTCGATGAACACGTCGCAATCTTCCGTCTTGCATAAGCACACAACCTAACCCTACATGTAACACGTCACTACAGTTCACAAGCTCTTTCTCTAGTATAGGCTGGATCAAGGTCGAAGTTTTCATCAAAGTTTCTTTCAGTTTCTCTAGGGCTTATTATCTCGCATTTAACCACACAACTGAACATTCTTCTATAGCAATCTATCAATGGAGCAACTATCTTCAAAAGACCATTTACAATTCTCTGAAAGTAACAATGCTAGACCTAGGAACTATAGATATCTGTCACAGTCTTCAATTTCTTCCAACTCATGTCTTCTTTTGCCTACTTGGGATTCACCCTAATACACTCGGATGATCTGTATGTTCTAGGAGAACATCTTCATTAACTCGAAGTTCATGTTGCGCAACTTGGTGTACAATTAATTCTCTAATAGAATCTACCACACTAACTTCAAAACTTGCCATGATCTTCCTCGGTACTTGAATATACTCACGTGACATCTAGAAGAGCTACTACAACTGATCAAGAAACTCAGGAAAATATTCTGCTCAACATCTCTATGAAGGTAACTAATACACTAGTCAAACAAAACGACATAACTCAGAGCTCAAGGCGATTACATCTTGCCCTTAAAGCTATCTTCGGTACTTCAACTTTTCTCACTTCCAACTAGTGGTAAACGGATCTCAAACTAATCTTCAAATAGACTGAAGCACACACTAACTGAGCAACAAATCACTGACACTCGAAAACGGATACTAATCGTTCACTGTCACTTGTTTCGACTGTATGTAATCTGATCACATTCTTGTATGGTCTTCTCTCTTCTTCACAAATTGCACTGTAGAACTCTGAGATGATGCACTAGGCCTAATGAATCTAAGGTCTAACAAGTCTCGAAGTTAATTCTTCAACATTCTCAATTCTTCCGGAATTCATAAGTTACAGAGCAACAAAACTGAAGCAACTTCGGAGACGATCTCAATAACGAACTCTTCTTCTCTATCAAGAGACAAACCGGGTAAATCTTCCAAACACTTCTAGGAAAACACAAACTATTCTAGCATTCTGCGGTCCAATCTTCATTCAAAATCAAATTCATCACACTTGCTAAGCAAGCATGCCAACTAAACTCAATCAATCTTCGACCTCCAAAGCTGGATCAACATCCAACAAGAAGCTCACATCCTCACTTACCACTACAGTCTCACAAAAATCTGCGTCTTCAAAGCAACTCTCTCTTTGTCTCAACGTATACACTAACTCTATGCTCTTCAAGCCAAACCTTGTCGAAGGGTATATCAAAACCGTAGGAAGACGATTATTTCACATCTGCTAGAACTAGTAACTCTGAACCACCAACAAACATCTTCTGTACATCTTTCTGATCACTACTATCTCCCAAAAAGGCTAGTCACATGTGTCCCTACATCTAAGGTCTCAACAAGGATATCCAATTTCTTACATGCTCACGCAAAAGGAGGTATTCGCAGAAATTGCCACTTCACATGTGCACAACTGATAGTCTTTTGTCCTCTTGTTTTCAGACTGGTTCTTCAACAAAATCTGGCTCTTTTAAACTGTTCTTAGAGCATCTCGTAACTTCAAGATTCAATTCTGATCACACACAAACAGTCATGCTGGACTTGCTCTACCCCTAACAAACAACCTGGAGTCAAAGCTCAAGACTCCCTTCTCGGCTCAACTGTATCGGAAGTGACTTCATCTCTTCCGCTTGCTGAAAGACAACTCAACGTACACTGACCCAATCACACAAACTAGCTCCCACTCACGGACACTGACCGGCTGTCTTGTATTAAAATCATAGGCCAAACCCCAACGGTCACCAACTAACACTTCACCAGGCATGTTCAACTTGCATACTTGCTAACGATATACAAAAGCACAGATTGAGAATCAACTGGAGGAAACCAACTTAATACTATTCCAGGGGCTCATTCGGTAAAACATCGACCTTACTCTAACCCCCACTCATAGGCCTTCACTTCTTCTTACTAACTAATGCCAGAGTTGATCACACCGTCCCTCATCCACAAGAATCAACCCATATACACACCGTCTCAAACGGACAAATTGTACCTCAATTTCGGTACAACCATACCTCTCTAACTAAGGCGATGAACTCCCTCAACATTGTCCACCTTTTCAAAAACTACAACTTCTACTTACCGAAAAGCAATTTAATCAACAACAACATCAACAATAAAACATACACAATTGGGTTAGCAAGGCAAGGCTTCCAAGTGGCTCAAGTATGTTCCCCTCACTTAAAATCTCTTTTTCGATGTAATAGTAGCAATGAGACTCTACGAACAGGCTTCAAACAAATCAACACGCATACATGCTCAAACAAGCATATAACAAGGCTTACTTGCTAAACAAGCAAACATACGCGTACAATCAAAAAACATACACTCTCAGTCAACAATCATACATCACAACATACACGGGTAACGAACAACATGCTTTTAAACAAGCAATCAACATACTCGTCATACAAGCAGCCATACTTACAGAGCAAGCAAACACTGTGCATATCAATCACAAAACACAACTTACCTCACTTACCTGCCCGAGGTCTCGGTAACCTCAGGCTCTGATACCAACAAATGTAACCCCCTCGTCCCAGTCTGGCCGGATGACCGGTCCGAGTAGGTCACACGGGGAAAACCGAAGCGAAACCCAAAGGGTTCCCCCTCGGTTAGCAACCCTGTTTTTTTTCATTTTAATCTTGTCACATTCGAACCCCAAACCACATTCAAACAGCCCAATTTTAATCTTGACTAAAGGCATCTTAATACCTATGGGTTTTTCTCTTTAAAAAGGCCAACAAGGATCAAACAGTGCAATCTTAAGCAAAGGTTTCGAAACCTCCCGAAAAGGTTTCGAAACTTAGACTGGCAGTAAGGTCTGGAACCCAGATTTCTGCAAAAGTTTCGAAACCTTACCCATGGTTTCGAAACCCTCTTCCATGGTTTCGAAACCTTCCTCAAAGGTTTCGAAACTTAGGCCGGCAGTGAGGTCTGGAATCCCAGATTTTGCAAAGGTTTCGAAACCTTCCCCAAAGGTTTCGAAACTTAGGCTGGCAGTAAGGTCTGGAATCCCAGATTTCTGCAAAGGTTTCGAAACCTTACCCATGGTTTCGAAACCATTGTGCAGGGGATCACTTACTGCCCAACTCTAAAGACTTCCTATGGATAAAGAACACTAAGATCATGCATAGACATATATAAGAGCTTAAGAAGGACCAAAGGCATGAATTAACACTCATAAGACTTGCACATACCAACATTTAAGCAACCATACATGAACCATAGGTAGCAACCAAGTAATTAACAAGGCATCCATACATAGCATTCATACAAAAGGGCAATTTATGCATATATGGTCATACAAGCACGTAAGATTTCATGCCTTAGCAACCAAACAATAGACATTCAAGGCATGCAACAACAACGATATTTATAGATCAAACAAGGCATCCAAGAATCAAACCAATATCGACATACATCAAAACTCAATCATCAAAACCTATCTCATTGCTTAACTATTACATTCTATTACTTAAAATTCATACATTGAGCTCACCAAAAGCAACACTTGGAGACCTTTCCTTGCCTTTGCCACCCACAAGCTATTTATCTGCATTGTCGAGCAAAAGAGAGCGTAAGCATAAAAGCTTAGTGAGAGTAAGCTCATAAAACAAACCTTCGACAATGCAGGGTCCAAGCACGAGCAATTTCCATAATGAAATGCATGTTCTTACCTCCGATCCGCATAAGTCAAAATGATCATGATGCATGAACATATAATCAACATTATGTCATGTTCAACAACCCATAAGCTCAACTACCAAGATGCATAACTCAATGCATTAACCACATCATATATCAATTCATAAAAAGCATCACATTTCGCATCATATAAGCATATATATGTAATCTCATATTAGTATACACATACAACCTCATATTGGCACCTAGCTATGACTCGAATACGCGGATAACCCGTTGGAACGCATTTCCAACAACAACATTACCTCGGTGGGATTCCACTCATCACCGGTCCTTGCATGGGCGGGATTCCACTCATCACCACATGCCCTACGGATGGGATTCCACTCATCATCACGTAGAAATATATAAAAGCTTCCGGTGGAATATTACATCACCGTACTCCTCCTTGGTGCCTTAACGCCACCAAGGCCACGTACGTTTTGACTCAATTTGTGTGCACACTCATCCTAATGATCGATCATTGTACCCAAGCATACTAGTGCCAATATAAATCAAACTACACAACTTTTTACAATATCAATTTCAATATAAATTTCGTGCCTAACACGTACTCACCATGATTCTCCAAAATCATGCAATCCACAACACAACCTCATTTCACAAACCAACACCACATGTATGTCAACCAAACAATCATCTCATCATATATCCACATTTTATTTGTCATCAACATGCATATAAAATCAATACAATAAGCCATACTTTCACATACACGTGTATCACATTATACATACTCATCATGAGGCATATCAACGATTAAAGAGTACATCCAAGGTCTCTAACTAAAGCTTAGGATTAGGCTACCACCCTCATCCTAACTCTAGGTGGGTCTACCAAGCCCAACCTAGTTCACATGCTTGAACCAACCACTTAAAAATCGATTTAAAAATATTAACCACTCACCTCTACCTCCAAGCTCAACTACCAAGCAAACATCACCTTCAAGTTTCCGGATTTCTTCCCGATGCTTCGCCGACCCAAATTCTTGCTTCTAAACAACCTCCATACAATGTAAACAACCTCAAATTAGCCCAACCTCAAAATACCAACCCGGAATACAAATTCAAATATCAAACCCAACATTTCAAGTCATGACCAAACCCCATACTTAGCAATTTCGGACAGCCCCAATACCTCTTCCAAAAACCTTGTTTCCAACATCCATTTCACCCACAAATGATCCCAAATCAATCCCTAACCATAGTACTACCATTGGGCTATAAAATGCCACCTAGAACAACCCCCAAAACTCACCCAAAACCCTCAAAAACTCCATTTTCGTACTCATATTTTACCCAGCAGAAAATCATGTTTTTAAACACCCAAATGACATCTAAATGGTTCCAGAACATCCTCCTAGCATACATATACCATCAGCCCTCTAATTACACCCTAAAACCCACCAAAAATCAACCTTTTGACACCTTAAAAATGGGTCTAAGAACCCACTTCGGATTTTCATTAAAATTTAACCAAATTAACATATAATGTGCATTTTAACATGATTAAACAAAGCCCCAACTCAATTTATCAAAACAAAATGAAAAACCCCTTAAAAATCCAAACTTGATATAAACCCTAATTTTCAAAAGTTCATGGTTTTAAAATCAATGACCATGGATAGATAGGAAATGGAAAGAAGAGTTCAAATATGTGATTACCTTTCAAAAACCCCTTGAATTGATGAAGAAATCAAAGGAATGTAAGCTTGAAGTTTGAGAGGGTTTGAAGATGGTGATGAGTGTTTCTCATGTTGGAAATAATGGGAAAAGGGGAGAAGATGACAACTTTGAAAGTTGTCATCCTTTTTAAAAGTTTTTGGGCAAATTACAACATAAGCCCTTCCCTTTTTACTAAAGTTCAATTAGGCCACATTTTAAGTTGGATTTATTTTAATTTAATTTTATTGACTCGAACTATAAACCCGGATAACTCCTAACCCCAAAACACGGGTGTTACAACTTTGAATCATTTTTTCTTCATATTTGCAAGATTTATTTAATTCTAATTTTATTTGTATATATTTATATTTGAGGTAGGATCTCTTATCAAATGTAAAATTTTTAAGGTTTACATTTTTGGAATCGTTGGATGAGAGTAAATAGATGATTGCGATAAATAGTAAGAAGCAGATTTTTATGGAAAAACAACATAAGAAAATTTCAGCTTGTCTATTTTACCCTCGTCTAATGGTACACGAAATATATAAAAACTAAATAAATTTTACATAAGATAATTAAATCTTTGGGATGTCACTGGGGTGGGTTTCATGGGGATCCGCTCCGTTTAACACTTAATTGAGCGAGGATGAATACAAATTTGGCAAGTGGTGGGATGGGACGAAGACAAAAATTAAACACGTCATGTATGGTGGAGCGTGTGTAGGTATGACCTTGTACCCGCCCCACCCCATCGCCGCCTGCCGCACATGATCCCCACTCATATGGTATACATAATAAGAATATTTAAAAAAATCATCAATCCACCCAATTTTTAATAGACCCACCCAATCCCAATTTTTAACAGACTCTCGGGTCTAACTCCTTCGGTTCCTCAATTTATCCTTTTTACATGATACCATAAAATTATTAGCTATTGCAAACTCCTTCAGTTTCTCACTCGCTTTATTTACTGAATTTTTTGAACTTGTGTTGAAGTTATATTTTAGTTTACTAATTAAAGAGTCGCAATGACTTATTATTATTATTGTTGTTAAATAGTGTCAGTTGGAGTAATCACATATATGATGAAAGTAGTGGACAAATATTTTATATATTTTTTTATAAAAATAATTTATATTTATTTAACTAATACTTGTAAATATATTATATAAAGTTACGGGATATGAGTGATTTTAGTCGTGTGGATCATAAGACATAGAAGATTTTAAACTTTATACCCACTACCATACACGGGACAATATAAAACTTCTTTGAAAGAACAGATATAGAGAAAACACTATCCGCGTCCACCCCACCCAATTAACTTCGGTAGAAATCCTCCCCCAACGAGGATAGATGGCATCAAGGTTAAGGGGAAATAGAGATGGGTTTCAACGCGCCCCACGCGCACTCCAGACTGCTTTTCCCTTCGAAACCCTTGACCCTCGGTTGGTCGTTTTTTCCTTCCGTCCCGATTATCTTGAGCGGTGTCGCACGGGGGCGGAGATCCCCCCTCAAAAGGCTGTCGGTTGCCGGCTTTACGGTGGTCGAGTCCAGCTGGTGGCATGGTCCTGAGTTGCAGAGCGGGCTTGGGTCGGATCGCATGGAAGAAAACTCTCTCCAGACGAGGATCTGGGTTACTCACACCGCTTCGACTACCGCCCTGCCGGAGCTACATCGCCAGCTTCGATACCGCCGTCGATTCGTGGGCCTTGGAAATGGCAGAAAATTTCCTGAAATCCCACCCTTGTCTGCGTCCACCTCCCCTCTACTACTGGAGCGTTCCTCCTTTCTAGCGTTGCCAGAATCAGTTTGCAAAACTGCAAAGGGCATCGGGTATAGGCGTCTGTCTGGTATGGATTCGCCGGCTGCATCACGACAGTAGTAGTTTTCATGGATCCATGTTGGCTCCGAGCGACGTTCACATTGCCGCAATAAACCTTGAGACCAGCCAATTCATAGCTGGAAGGGGAGGGCAATTTCGTCCGTTCCCATGAAAGTCAGTTTCCTTTTTAGGGCGAGACAAAGTTTGGTTCTTTGGTTTAAGCTTTCCCTCTTTAGCTCTCGATGCATGAGGGAGGAGTTTAGCTGCATGCATAAAGTCAATTTTCCCCTGCAACTTCTAGCCACTTGGGCCCCACCTTTTACCCCTTTTATGACAACCTTGGGTGATGAGATCGGGCTTGTTTTTTTCATCTTTATTATGGATGTTTCAAAAGACTTTCTCCCTAAGAGCGGTTTTGGTACAGATGATTTCCGAAGCAATGAAGAGGGAACCGATTTTTTTGGTCGTGCGACCATACCGGGCAAAGATAGCTTCATCGCTACTAGGCATGCCGATAATCCCCCTGAGGGTTATCCGCACCAGATATGATCTCTTTAGGCACCACCTCTTCTGATAGGAAGGGTCGGAAGACGGTGGTAGGTTTGAACCCTTCCCCATGGATCGGTGGATGTTCCGTGCTCTCCTTTGGTTTTTCTCGTGTGCTTGTCGATGTTGGTTTCCCGGAAGTCCTTCGTTTAGATTTTCTTTTTCTCAGTTGCGATGAACCAGGATTGGGAGGAGGCCCAGTGTTTTCTTGTTCTCCTCAAGTCTGGGGTATAGTGGGTGATGCCTTGATAAGGGTCAATGTCTCTACATTGGAAGCCTGCCTCTAGATAAAGCTCTCAGAAGCGGCTATTGTCGTTTTTCCCAAGATGAGATCATGGAATTTACGTTTTGACCTTCTCCTTCATCGTCCAGGTTTAATCGCTTTGGTAACACGTTCCACGGCCGCACCGTTGGAAGTGTCTTTTTGGACTATTCCAGTTTGTGTTTCAGTCTGGTTTTGCTTGTTGGCAGCGTGGCCCTACATGGTCCTTAGGCCAGTTCTGTTGTTTTTGTCCATGATATTTGTTGTGGGTGTTTCGTCTAGGTTTTTTTCAGTTTGTTTCATGGCCATGCGCGGCCCTTTCCTTGATTATGGTTTTCTTCTGTTTGCTTCATGTGGTTGCTTGGTTCATGGGTTTTTCTATTTGTTCGTTGTCTTTGATTATTCCCGTTTTTAATGAAGTTACTTTTATGATAAAAAAATGAGGGTAGATGGCATCCACCACATGTTCAACAGTCCAAAGTCTTTTTTTTTTTCTTTATGAAATGAATGAATAAACGAAATAGAGTTTGTGTATCCGATACGTGTCAAAGTCTAGTTGGACAGCAAAAATAAAAGTACAATGATTTATCCATGCACCCAATAATATAGACAAACAATTACAATTTTGAGAAAGAGACAACACATGCTTCAAAGCTAACCCACTCTATCATCTTCTCGTTTTAGGCTCTAAATTTTCGAAGATTAGACGTTAGAGTGTATTAGCGTACTCGTATTGATTTCGAAAATTTTACTTCCTGTCTTTTTACTAAAATCCATTACATATAATAATAAGGTTAAATACCCACATATGACCCCACGTGTGACATGCAGTGAAAAATGAATTTATTAGTATGTTTTGGTTTCGAATTCTCTTATCGACGTTGTTTGCTTGCGTCTCCCCTAGTGTTTGTTTTTTCGGTTCCGTGTTTTTTTATTGTATGAATGTGCAAAGTGTTTTGTGTTTATGCGTTGTTTTTCGCCACGTGATTTACCCGATTCGATTTTGCTTTTCAACTTCCGTTTTTTGATGATCTATTTCTCCGATTCGGTTGTAATCGATTTGTTGTTGTCTTGCTTGTTCATCGTTTATATTTGTATTTCGTTATCAGTTTGTATCTCGTTTATATTTAGATGCAAATTGATCTTTCGTTAGTTAGCATTTTATGGAAAAATTAAATCAACCCTCCCAACTTTACATATTTTTACATGTCAACAAATAAATAGTTAGTTAGCATTTTAAATTATTTTTTAAGCTTTAATATAACTAAATTATTAGAAAAAATAATTATTAGAAAAACAGTGTTTCAATTGTGCAAGTATGAAATTGTATATAATTGAATCGATTTTTTTCAAAACTTTTCTAAATCATTCCCACCACTCTCTTTCAATCCCAAATCTTCAAGAGGTGATAACTGATAATTTTTATACCTATAATGACAAAATTATAAATTTCTAATCTAACACGGATTTGAACAAGTGGAAAGAAAAGTTTGTTCATTTCTTCTGTACTTGAATTAATCGGGGAAATAAAATTGATCCAATTGATTATGTTTTTGTTCTTACACGATTAAAAAATTATTTTTTTAGCAACTAGTGTGAGAAAAGCCTAAAGAAAATATTTAAAATAACAGTTAGATATTAATTTGTTGACATGTAAAAAATATGGGAATTGGGAGTGTTGACTGTTGATTCAAATTTTTCTGTTAAATATTTGGCGATGTCAGAATAATTTATTTAATTTGTTAATAATCAGTTCAATTTAGGATAGACAACGTATACCACTAAAATTTAGGTGATATATCGTTTATATTGTTAAATTTTTAATTTATTTAATTATTAACATTAAATTTTAATTTTAACTTCAGTTATACTACTGGATCATTAACTCGATAATGATATGATGACGTAGCGACGGTTATCAACGTGACCAAAATAACGTCATTTCGATGTGGCTATTGATGTCAAAAACAAATTTATTTTAGCCACTGAACTTTAGGGGTGTATCGATTTTACCACTAATCTCTAAAGGGTAAACTACACCATGTCACTAAACTATTAGCGCTAATTCGTTTTTGCCATCGAACTTCTAATTGGTCTAATTTTAACACTAAAACCTTACGTTTAGACTCGTTTATGTCACTCCATCGTTAAATCCATAATTTTATTGTGACATGACTATCGGTAGCTGATGTAGACGTCGAACCAAAACGACATCGTTTTAATAGGCATTTTGATGCTCATATCATCCAAAACTATATCGTTTTATAAGAAAATATATATATAAAATTTTGCACAAGGGAATTTGAACCCATTTAAGCACACTAATCTAGTGCAAAACAGATTATTATTAAGACTTTCCATTTTGTATGTTCATAATATCCAAAGTAAACCAAAATAAAAATGCTTCTTCAACCAAATATCAAGACAAAGTTAAAATAATTAAGTCAACAATATTACAAAAGTTTTCTGAAAAGTTTTGGCTACTCAATAGAGAGATTCTTGCGGTTTAATTGACGTAAAAAGAGTTTTTAATTGTTGATTTTAAAAAATGAGTTTAATGAAGGAAAAAGAAAACAGAAAAAGATAAAAGAGAGAAGAAGAAGAAAGTTAACTGACACGACCACCAGCATTTTAACTGTAGTTAACAGGAGTGATCTCAATAAAAAAATTAAAAATTAATTAATTATATTGCAAATTTTTAAAATTTGATGATTAAAATGAAAGCATCTAAAAATTTAATGACTATTTATGTAGGTTACCATTAACTAAATAATAACATGTGAGTGTGATTCACTTAAATAATTTAATTTTGAAAGTGCACGTGGAATCACGCAATGGTTGTAGCCTTCCAGCTGGACTTGGTCGGTATAATGGTATTTTTAATGATTAAATTTTCACTAAATCATATTCACATGAATAAATGAAGTGTAAAGTTCATAACCGGTTATTAAATTAACTTAAATAGTTATTTTGCTCATTAAAATTTTAAAATAATAAAATAAATATTAGATTTTATTATAAAATAAATATTGTATTGTTAAATGTCTTTAATCCGTAAACCGACTAAACAATTAAAATAATATATTAATTGTTACAAAATGATCATTAAATTTTGTAAATGTTACAAAATGATCAATAAACTATATAATTGTTGTATAATGGTAAATTTATTATTATTTTTTATAAAATAATCATTAAACTATTTAATTGTTACTAAATGATTGATTAATACAAGTTATACTGTAAGTTTTTCACTGAATTTTAAGAGAACTTAATTTTAGAAATGTTTCAAATGAATGAATGGATGAAAGAATTTTTTTTTCCAAAAATATTTCAATGAACAAAATTAAGAGTTCTTTATTTTCAGATTTTTTAAATTAAACGAAACAAAGGTTTTTCTTTCAAGAAGCATTTCTGAACATCAAAAATCACTTCATTCACTTATTTGAAATTTTTTGAAAACTAAATCTTTTAAAATCAACATAAAATAATTAATTATTTTATAACAATTAAATAGTTCATTGATCACTTGTAACAATTAAATGGTAAATTTATTACTTTATAATAATTAAACTGTTCAATGAACAAAGGAAACTCCAGATAAAAGAGGAGAATGCTGGGAGACAAAAGGTCGGGTGCTGAGCAGTGGCGGAGGAAATCCGGCCAGACTAGAGGGTCACCGGTCCGTCGGGGCAAAGAATATCAGCATACCAGAAGGAGACTTGGACAATGTTTGTAGACAATCTAAGCAAGAGGGTATCTCGAGGAGCATTGTGGGAGTTGTTCAGCTTTTATGGAGAGGTTACTCGTGTCTACATCCCCTTCAACAACAAGAGACCTAGCTACCGGGACTGCACCTTTGCTTTTGTCCATTTTGCCAATTAGAAAGGAATGCTACAAGCGATCGAGGGGATTAACCAAACTTCAATAGATGGAAGGAAGGTGACTGTGACTAAGCCAAGATTCCAACGGAGCGTTTGGGGGAGACCTAGGCACAGCTGGGCGCAAGGACACGTTGGGACCCTGCCTAACCAGAACAGAGATCATGGATTGCCGAAAGCTTTTAAGCAAAATGATGGTTCCAATCTCAGGTACGGTAGAACATTCCGAGATGTCCTTCATGAGGGTACTAATGAAGCGCCGCCTCAGAATGGAATTTCAAAAGAGTCGGGTCCTGCTCATAATGAAAATGACAGTCATAATTATATCAAAGTTAAAACGGAATGGATTCAAAATTCTGTTATGGGCATTCTAAAGGATGGGTTTGATTTGAAATTTGTTCAGAAGGCTTTAGAGAGTGATGGAATGAAGGTCTCCATTGCGAAATGGGGGTGTGCAAAAAATTCATGTCTAGTAACTTTTGGATCTAAGGAGGAGAAAGTGGAGGCTTGGCAGAACAAAAAAGAAGAGATCAGTTTCTGGTTCAACACTATCGATGATGAAGTTATGAAAATGGGGATTCCGCTGATGTACTGTTCCATTGCTCTATGAGGAGTTCCTCTCCACTGCTGGTCGGAGGATTTCCTCGCTTTCCTGGCCAACAGATGGGGTCTTCTAGTTAATATCCATGAGGATACAAAGAACAGATCGGATCTCACAGCGGCTAGAATGATCATTAAGGTAGCCAGTCAATTCGACATCCCGGACTCCTTTAAATTTCTGGTCAGTGGCCGCCATTACCAAGTTAAGATCACGACGAACCTTCCTGAACTGGCTGTCACGGAAAACTCGGGGAATTGGGACGGTTCCTCAGACGACCTCCCCGGCCAGAATTTTTCTGAGGATGAGGATTCCGCTGATGACTGCCGAAATGTGCCGTTCCGATCATCTCAAGAGAGGGAGGTGGAGGGTTGGGAGGATTCTGAACCGTCAGATCAGCAATTTCAAGACCGACAACATTCCCCTTGCAATCAATTTGGGAACATTCCCAATCATCACACTAATAATGCCCAACAACAAAATACGAGGTCTTTAAATTCAGGGGACCCACAGGATATAAATAATGTAGGAGGGGGAGGAGAGGAAGTCAATTCTTCACCTGACATTGACCCTATCTTGTCTGGTGTCAACCAAATTGGGCCTCAGCCTTCCCCAAACCTAAGCCCAGTTCAGAATGAAGCCGGGGTGGGTTTTGTTTTTCAACCAGAGCTGCTTTCTTGTCCACAGAACCATGCGCAAAACTTGGCACCTGTCCAAGTTCCTCCAGACACGTCTGCATCGGTGGAAATATCTCCCTCTCTGTCACTTTCTAATGCCGTCGTCCAAGACACATTCGAGCAAATCCCTATGGGTCAAAATTCACCCATAATATTAGAATCTTCTGGGGCTCTGGGCATTAACAACAATACTTCTCTCAGAGGCATTCTATCTATCAACAGAGGCAATAATTTCCTCCGGGCTAGTCACATGCGTAAATTCCGAAGACAAATTCGGGAGTCCATCGATCATCAGGATGAACCAGGTAACTCTATAGATTCTATCCATCTCAGTTATATAGAAGAAGCTCTTCACGTCTGGGGTGTCAGCAACATTTTGGGGTTTACATTCAAGGGGGTGTTGAGTGTGTAAAAGTTCTATTATTTACACCCTTTTAACACATATTTCTGCTCTATTCAAGCATCATTGCATTGCATTTAGGTTAGTTTTCAATAAAACATCACAATTATATAAAAGGCACGAATTCTACTAAAAGATGGTGTATTTTGCAGGTAGCTGCCATGGTTGACTTTGAAGGCAGGCGCAGGGCAGATAAGCAGGAAAGCTGAACTGGGCAAGCAGCCGAAGAAGACGAACCTGTCATGGACCTGTCGTGACAGCAAGGTGACAGCAACTTTATGAAGAGAAAAAGTAAAGTGGACCTCGATAGATAGAGAAAAATCTGCTCGTCTGTCGTGTGGAAGCCAAATATTTTTCCAAGCCCTGGATCAAAAGATATGTCAAGCCAAAGCTCAAGGAGAGGAATTCCCATAAAACAAGGATGCGGCTGGAAAGTAGGAGTCTTTAGAGATTTAGTCTTTATTAGAATCTTACTTTTAATTAAAGTTGTAATCCTTGTTACCTTAGATAACTTGAGCCCAAAGCTTATATAAGGGCATAGATTTAACCTAGGGCATAACGGATTACCCCAGAACCGAAACCAAAAACCCCTGCCGTTTACCTGTCACCGACATGTTCTAAATTCCCCCTAGGGCTACGGGTTGTTTTGTAAAGTAGTTGCAAGGATTGTTTTGTTTTAGGATTTTCCAAGTTCAATAAAATAGACTTCAAGTTCTTTTATCTTGGTTTTAATATCTTGCAAGAGCATCGGGAGAGCATTGTGAGGTTATCCATTTACTTGGCATCGGGAGAGTTAAGTATACGAAAGAGATAAGAGCGCGTTCTCTAGTTTATAGTTGAACCATCTCGTGCTTAGGGATAGGGCGAGGTTAAGTGGCTAAGGAAGAATTCATACACCTCGGTGTTCATCCTTCGATTCACGCCGGGAGGTATCATCAAAGACGTGATCGCCGACAGACTTGGACCTAGGGATAGGACAAGGCAGATCTGGGATTCTTGCCAAGCTTGAAGTACGGAGTTAGTGTTCGTTGCCGCGACAGCTAACGGACAGCCGCCGCGACAGGTGCTGTCGGCGACGGGCGCGACGACAGAACTGGAGATCCTAAGCAATCCAATACCTGCACTACTGAGCAATTCAATACCAGCCCATTCTCTATACCTTGATATCTCAATCTTTTATTTACGTTTTTACTTTATTATTCGTGACAACTTCTCTCAATTATTTCCTTTACTTCGTGCAGTGAATTTAGGTGAAGTCATTAGCCCAATCCCTGTGGAGACGATATCCGATACTTCGTATCACTTACTACTTGCGTCGTGTACACTTGCACTACAATTGCGATAGACTATTTTACACGCAACAGGGGGGCAACAGTCTTTTATTGAAAAAGTGAGGGAAATTGAAGCTGGGAGTTCAACTGCCTTTTAATTCCTCTCTGTTTGATCTGGGTTATTAATTATTCTCATGGAATTAAAAATCATCTCATGGAATGTTCGCGGGCTTGGAAGATTGGAAAAGGCTCGAGCAGTTAGAAATTTACTTAGAACCAACAAACCGCAAATATTGTTTATTCAGGAAACAAAGATCAAGGATTTTTCTCCCTCCCTTTTGAGACGTTTGGGGTGTGATAGTAACTTTGAACACATTCACTCGCCTGCAGAAGGTTCCTCTGGGGTATTTTAAGTGCATGTGATTCTATATTTTTCACTATGTCTGATACATTGATTTCAAGAAGATACTCCATTGTTTTTGGGAAATTCAGAGGCTCGGATAGGGTATGTGGGCTAGTCAACATATATGGTCCTTCGAATGATTCAGAGAAAGCAGCCTTTTTCAATGAGCTTTTAAGCATACTGAACTCTTACACTGTGATGTGGTGCGTCGGGGGAGATTTTAACGCAATCACTTGTACGGAGGAAAAGCAGGGTTTTTCATGGAATTTCTCGATGATGGAAGTTTTCCGAGCTTTTATACAGGAAGTTGGTCTCATCGATCTACCCTTAAATGGCGGGGCTTTCACTTGGTCCAATAATAGAGACCCCCCAACGCATGTTCGGCTCGACAGATTCTTGATTGATAATGACTTCCTTCTTCTTTTTCCGAACGCCAATCAGTTCCTTCTTCACAAAGCTATCTCCGACCACAATGATATTGCGTTGGAACATAAAGCCCCTAATTGGGGTAAGACACCCTTCAGATTTTATAACTATCTAATGTCCGAAGCTGGTTTTGATGACTTGATGGCCAACAAAATTTCTGAATTCCACAAGAACTCTCTCAATGCGAGCCCCCATCGCTTAATTTTATCGCTCCAAGGTGCTGCCAAGTCTTGGTATTCAAAACACAAAAGGAGCCTTATTTCCAACACTACTGACCTGGAAAATAGAATCTCTTCTCTGGAAAAGTAATTACAGCATGGTTTTATTTCATCCCCCATCATAAAAGAAATTTCGGAACTTAGGGAGAAACTGTGGGCTCAATTGAGGCGGGACGAGAGTATATGGTTGCAAAACTCTAGATTGAAGTGGTTTCAAGAAGGGGACAAGAACACCAGATTCTTCCACTCTTGTGCGTCGCTAAGAAGGAAAGCCAATACCATCTATACACTTAACATCAACGGTGAAACTACCTCAGATTTTCGGAAAATCAAGGAACATATTTTCGACCACTTTTCAAGGGCTTTCAATGACAAGAATACTCTGGAGGTTCTGGAAATGGATCTTAATTTCTCAACTCTAGATCATGGGCAGGCTATGTTTTTGGAAAGGGATTTTTCGGAAGCAGAAATCTTCGAAGCAATCAACTCTTTCGATGGCTCGAGGGCTCCGGGACCAGACGGTTTCAACATGTCTTTCTACAAGAAATACTGACATCTGCTCAAAGGTGATATATTACAATTTTTTCACAATTTCTATATTGGCGACGAATGGGATAATGCGATAAATCATTCTTATATTTCGCTCATCCCCAAGAAAACAAATCCCGGACATATCTCAGATTTCCGCCCAATTAGTCTTGTGGGTGGCCTATATAAAATCTTGTCTAAGGTTCTCTCCACCCGTCTCCGATCGTGTATGGGCTCGCTCATTAGCCAGTCTCAGTTTGCCTTTATACCCGGTAGGCACATAACTGACTGTTCTTTCATAGCCAATGAAGGAATAGATTATCTAAGAAAGGTCGGTCTACTGGGCGTCATGTTCAAGGTTGACTTCAGCAAAGCCTTCGATTCAATTGACTGGGATTTTCTAGTTAAAGTGATGAAGGCAATGGGTTTCGGCAGCGTCTGGTGCAACTGGATACACAAATGTGTTTCAACTGCTTCTATCTCGGTTCTTGTTAATGGGGTTCCCTCATCAAATTTCAAATTGGCGAAGGGGTTGCGACAAGGCTGTTCTTTGTCACCCCTACTCTTCAACATTGTGGGGGAGGCACTGCATCTTATGCTCGATAAGGCTGCAGCACGTGGGTTGTTTTCGGGTTGGCAAGTCGGTAAGGGAGAAGAGAAATTTCACTTGAGTCATATGCAATTCGCAGATGATCTCACCATTTTTTGTGGCTCGTCTATCAGAGAAGTGGAAAATGTTAAAAGAATTCTCTGCGTCTTCGAAGTTGCAGCAGGGTTGAAATTAAACATTAATAAAAGCAGCATATTTGGTATAAATGTCGAAGAAGGCTTGTTGGATCAATGGGCGGCCAAAATACACTGCTCTAAAAGGATTTTCCCAACTAGTTACCTCGGTCTCCCTTTGGGTGCTAAGTCAAATTCTACTTCTTTATGAGACCCCGTAATAGAGAAATTCTACACTCATTTGGCTAAATGGAAGTCAAAGCACCTATCAATAGGCGGTCGCCTCATACTGATTCAATCGGTGCTCTCGGCCCTCCCACTCTATTACTTGTCTATGTTCAGTTTACCGGCCAGCGTCTTGAAAAAACTAAACAGCATAATGGCTAAATTCCTTTGGGGAGACTAGGATGATGGCAGGAAAACACACTGGATCAATTGGCAAGCAATTTGCAAATCAAAGGAGGGAGGGGGGCTCAATGTTCGAAACCTCAACATCCAAAATAAATCTCTTCTTGGGAAATGGATATGGAAATTTGGCGCAGAATCAAGCAGTATGTGGAAAAGCCTGATATGCTGCAAATACAACTTGAACCCTTCCTCTATTTTGATTGATCCAAGAAACAATCGACTCTCGTCTTGGCTTTGGAAAGGGATTGCAACTTAGTTGCGAGAAATGATTCAGTGGGTTCCATCATAAACGACAACATTAAATTGCAGCTGGGTGATGGCTCATCCATCAATTTCTGGTCCGATGTATGGCTTGGCGATATACCGTTGCAAAGTGCTTACCCACACATCTTCGCACTAGCTTGCAATAAATTCGGCAAGGTTTCTGAATTTGGCAGAACGGCTAATGGAGCTTGGGTGTGGAATGTTCAACTTCGCAGGGCCCCTTTCGATTGGGAAAACTCTCAATGGGCAGATTTTCTCAATAGCCTCCAAACAACTTCCTTAAGCATTTTCAGCAAGGATTGCCTATCCTGGAAAGGTGCGGGCAATGGTATTTACTCGGCTAACTCTTGCTATAAACTTTGCACCAATTCTTTAACTCACAACAAATTCTGAAAGAAATGCGTCTGGAACGGTTTGGCTCCACCACGCATTGAAATTTTTATCTGGCAAGTAATTCACAATAAGGTGGCGGTTCGTTGCGAACTAGCCAAGAGAGGATTCTCTACCATATCTGATATCAATTGCCCCCTCTGTCAGCAGGAAGCCGAAACTGTTAGCCACATTTTTCTTCACTGTAAGGTGGCAAGAAGCCTATGGACATTGGTTATCACTTGGTGGGACTTAGCCTATGTGTTTCCAAATAACGTTCAAGCGTTATTGGAAGGTTGGTTCTCTTTATGCCCGGTGAAAAACGCAGGTTTTATTTGGTTTTCAATTCCAGCGGCCATACTATGGACGACTTGGCTGTCACGAAACGAAATTGTTTTCAAGGGCTGCATATGCGATGAAGTTCAGATGGCTTTTCTCCTAAAACAAAGACTGATTCATTGGTATTTTGCAAGATATCCTAACCTGCAGGTCAGTAAATCTGATGCTTTCAATAACCCGAGGGTGGTTGGCAGTCTCTCTCGCGCGGCAACAAAATCTGCACCATCATGCTCATGGCTTCCCCCTCCCCCTGGTTTCATCAAACTGAATGTCGACGGCGCAATGAAAGCCGACTCTAGCGGCGGTGGCATTGGTGGCCTTGCTCGCAACCATAAGAGAGACACTATCTTCACCTTCTCTCACAGCTGCGGGCTGGGTCCTCCTATCAGTGCCGAAATTCTTGCTCTCACATATGATATTTCTACTCTTCTGTTAAACACTGACTGCTTGGGTCACCAATTTATTATAGAAGGAGATTGCTCAAATGCCATTGAGTGGATTAAAGACTTGTCTAAATGCCCGGGGATTTATAAGGAGGCTATTTCTAAGGTCGTCAGCTTGGCTAGCAAAAGGCATTGTTGTTTTAGACTAATTCCAAGGGCTGCAAATTCTGCAGCAGACTCTTTGGCCAAAAAGGGCATTGGGTAAGCTTAGTGAAATTATTGGTACTTTAATTTAGCTCTTCTATTTTTCATTATATGTAAGGTCTATGTAAGGTAATTTGCCTCAAGACTTTGTACTTCTTCTTTATATTAATAAATAATCGGCACTCTTTTCCCCCTTCCGCTTCCGCTTGGCCGCTCTTGTGGTCATCGGTATGAGGGGGGTTTTTAACGAGGCCACCCCTTATAAAAAAAAAACTGTTCAATGAACATTATGTAACATTTACAAGTCCAAATGATTATTTTATAACAATTAATACTTTATTTTAATTGGCCAACTAGCTTGTTTTTAGACTGTTTAATATTATCTAATTTCCTAGTAGCCATTTTATAACAAAATAAAATGTTAAGGACCTTTTGAAAATTCAATAATTAAAATAATTATTTTTAGATAATTTAGTGACCATTAGTAAACTTTATTATTATTAAATTGTAGTACAATAATTATTAAGATATTATTACATTATCCTTTTTTAAATAAATTCTTCAAACTTTGCAATGTCTCTTTCCTTCCTCTTTTGCCGGTCTTAGTGGAATTTCTCGCCAAAGTCCAAACCATTACCGAACTCACCATTTTAATCCCATCACCTTTTTAAAGTTCTTGTTGTAGTAGTGCTCTAATTGCCAACTATCAGGCAATAGCGTCCTCTATAAAGCTCATGAAGAAGCCATTATTGTTGGTTTTGTTAAAGGGCTTTTCAGTTTTTCAGCAACCATGTTCTTGTCTTCTTGCATTTCCCATCCTCTAATCTCACCCAAGGTTTGCTTTCTTTCTTTTGTTTTGGTTATATGTTCTTTGTCTTACTTTTTTCCTAAAAACAAAACCCTTTTGAGGTTTCTGAAGCTTTTGATTGGTTTCTTAATCTGTGTGTTGCTGAAAGTTTATGTCTTTTGTTGTTTAATCTGTGGTTTGCTGAAAGCTTCTGTTGGGACAACCAATTTGGCGATTTCATAGGCACATTTCAGTCTAGTTTCTGCTAAATCTGAGATGTGGGTTTTGGCTTTGTATTGTGTAGAGTTTGTCTTGTTGGAAAAGAATTAAGACTCTGGGTATCAGAAATGAAATTAAGGGACTTCTGCTAATCTGCATGATACACATAACTTTTTCACTATTTTTTTTGCTTGCTCAATTGACATATTAGAATTTTGATTGTACTGAAGCATACTGAAAACTGCAGTTAGGCTTTCAAAATGATTATATTTTTCATGTAAAATTCTTATTCTGAAGTCTATGCTTTCCCTTGTACTTGGTTCCTTCTGTTGGTTTCTCTAAATTTTCAAATTTTCTTGTGTCACTTTCAACTTAAACTGATAATGCATACGTCAAGTAAGCAATAGGCTGGAGTAGTATCCCTCAATGAATTTTATGAGAAAAAGAAGTGTATAATTGAGCATAATATGGGGGAATATTATGAGTTAAAACTGAAAATATATGGTCTGCTTTCTTTCATTGCTTGTCTAACATGTTATTAATTACCAGAGCATGTTAACGGTTAAAGAACATGAGTTATGATGAGCCATGTAGTGTACTTTGTGAATTTGTGTAATTGTGCTTCTTATTAACATGTTGACATTTTGCTGTTTAACCTTAAGGCTAAAGAGGTATCCTTAAATTTGGGGTTTCTTTCTTTTAGATTAGTCACTTTGGGCAGCCAAGTAATCTTCGCCGTAATGTGGAAGTGGACAAGAGATTCACTTCTGCTCTCGAAACCAGGTCCACAGATCATCCCAGCCAGCAAGCAAGAATTGGAGCTGGCTTACTTGGTGAATGGAGTTTTGCTAGAGGAACAAGACTTGTTATTAGACCAAAAGTTTCAACATTTATTCCCTTTAGAAAAAGCTTTGAAGTACAAGCTTCATGTAATTCTTTTTAGCACTTACTTTTCAGTAGAATTTCGCGTACCGCTTTTCATTTCCTGTAATTGTTTCCTAGTTTTCATGCATGTCACATGGTCAGAATTGTGTGAATCATCCACTATCTTGAAACAGGAGGTGCACCTTCTTAGAGAGTCTCTTGCATCTTCTCTGCAGCTCACCATGGTCCTTCTAAAGCTCGTTTATCTTAACGTAATTTCACGTCGAGGATTTCTATGAATATACTATTTTGGCTGTTAAAATCGTACCTCTCTTGCACCTAGTAGAACTTTTGGTCAATTCCTAGTATTTATCTGTTAGCAAAGTTTATCTGCATTAGGTCCTTCCTGCTATTACTTTTTGGCGCCTCACTTATAGTATGTAGCAGAAACCAGTATTTTACTAGAAAAAAGAAAACGAAAATCATTGACCATGTGCTGAAAGAGTGAAGAAAACGAAATTGATATGCTTTTGACATTCGCTGCTAAATGAAAAGTCTCACATACTCTAGAGGCTGCTAAATTATTGCTGCTCAAAGGTTGTGAAAGGTCTAAATCAGATAGTTCCATTACTGTTTCCTTTGTTCTGCCTGTGCTGATTTGTGCTTGGCTGTTGGATCAATTATTTCCTTTTGCTGCTGCCTTGATGCCTACTAATGTCCCACTTGCACCCATCAGTGGTTTACACCAAGTATGCTTATGCTGAAGTGCACTTTAAATGTCCTTATTTTGTAGCATGTACGCAACATATCCTCTTAATTGCCATATAGTCTTGAGTATTGGTTGAATATTGTTAGAGGTCGACATTGCTAAGCATTTTCTATCATTCTTCCTAACCGGTACGTATGCCAACACTTTTACAGGGTTGACAACTTCTCAAATCGCCAGCAGCATGTTTACCTTGGGAACGGCAGCTGTTCTTCCATTCTATACGCTCATGGTTTTTGCTCCAAAAGCTGAATTGGTAAGTTTCTAATCATTACTAGGGAAATCTCACTTATCATTAGTCTCTTCTACTGATTTCCTAGTTCCTCTTCACCATTTATAGCTCCGCAATCTGAACTTTATGTTGGTGCAAATTCTGTCAGAAACCAAGTTTTTCATTCAATTTTTCCTTGTCAGGGACATTGTTTATGTGTTTTCTATGACAAAACCATTTCAATATATTCCATGATGGTTTTAAACCTTTATGGAGAGAGAAGTTTTAAACCTTGAGATATGGTGATTTATACATACATATATATATATATTGACACACATTCCTAGGAGTCAGCTTTTGCTTATGCTGTCTTATAGTCTTAAAAATCTAATCTTTGTTTCAATGATCCATGTAAAATACTTTGGGCCGTGCTATATTTCTATGGGAATTCATGTGTTTGGCTTGCATAATTATGAATGCAGACTAAAAAGACAATGGAAAGTGGTGTCCCCTTTATCGTGCTTGGGCTTATCTATGCGTATCTGCTATACCTGTCGTGGACGCCTGAAACATTAAGGCTGATGTTTGCTAGTAAATACTTGCTGCCAGAGGTACATGTTTACCGGCACTTATATTATAAGACCTCTCTTCTGTTTGTTTTAGATGCATACGATTGTCGATGATAACTGCAAACTCGTGTGCTCACTTTTACATGTGTTTTCTGCTCACCCTGAGTTTTAGCTATCTGGTATGGCCAAAATGTTCTCTAGTGAAATGACGTTAGCTTCTGCATGGATTCATTTATTGGCTGTAGATCTCTTTGCTGCAAGGTATCCATCTCCCATTCTGTTTCTCTCTTGATTCCACACTCACACGCATAAACAGTTCGAACTTCTGAGTTCTGACAATCTTGCTTCATTGTTCAATTCCAGGCAGGTTTTCCACGACGGACTGCAAAACCAAATCGAGACTCGGCATTCGGTTTCTCTTTGCCTGCTGTTTTGTCCCATTGGAATTGTTACTCATTTCGTTACCAAGGCCCTTGCAGAAACTGCTGCAGGTGACAGACATAGAATGCACTGAGATTTACTGTGTTTCAGTAACATTCAACTACTAATCCTTTTGTATGGAACAAATTGTGTTGTCTCTCTAATTTCACTTGGAACATAATTAAAATCACCAATTTCTCCTGTTATTTCATGTTTATCAAAGCAATTCATTAATGGTTACCTTTCCCTTTTCAACAAAATCTAAGTCAGCTTTTAGAAAACAGAAAAGACAAGCTCTTCATGTCTTGAAACGGTGTTGATCAGTGGACAACGTAACATTTTTAGATTAAAATCCGTCACAAATTAACCTTAGGTTAGGGTGCCACACAACTGAACTACCGATAAATTCAAGATAAACCATTGTTAAATGAATTAAAATAAATTCAAATGTCAGTAATTTTACATAAAATTATATGAATAATTGCATATTTTATATATGGATTATTATTTATATGCATGTATTACATTATTTATCTAATAATTTTCCGATTACAAATAAGAAAAAAATAAAATTGCATGAAATTAATATTTTTACAACTTGAACAAAAGTAGGTTTATTAAGTTTCACCCTCTTCAAATGTCCTTCCGTTTTGTGTCTAGAGCATAACAAATTCTTTCCTTTCCACACCAAAGCTCCAACACACTTACAATAGTTATTGACACATGTTTTGGTACTTAACTTCTTTTGAGTCTATTGACATTGGTTTCAATTTTTTTTATCGTTATTAGGTATCCATTTAGCAAGAATGTTCTTATTTTTGTAACTAATAATTCCTTTTAGCACTCACACTTTTAATCATTTTTCTTTCAAAAATTAGGGATGACTACTTTGCCTATTAAAAAGTTTGATTTAACAAAATTTGATTTAAAGTATTATACATTTTCTAATTTATTTTTTTAACATTTAATGTAATACCTATACTACATAGACATCTTCTCACCCATAAATAAGAGGAGATATTGAACACTTAAGCATATTCAATTTCACGTCTTCTGTATATCGTACCTACAACAATGCCAGCTATTCTCAATTGGCAAATATACTTTTAATGTTTTTGCTTAATGGAGTCTTTTCTCGTTCAAAATTATCAATTTATCGATAAGGTGGAGTGTATGGTCTCAAGGGATGACAGGAAAATAAATCACCAGCATTTAACAATGAGTGATCTTGCAAGGTGAATGAAGATCGTATAGCAGCAATACTATCACATAAAACAGATTCATACAAACCATATATACTTCTTTTCACAAGCCACGCCGCGAGCCATCGAGCCAACATTCCAAAACAAAGTCCATGAGACATCATAGTTTAATGCAGGTGGAATCTTATGTATCAACAGACTATAAGCACGGAACAATTTTTCATCAATTAGCAAAAACCGTCTGGGATAAAGAAGTAGATCGGCCTGTATCTAACACTAATAAAAGATTAAATGTACTCAGTTAAACCCTTCAAGGGCAAGTACAAGCATAGTCTTTCCGGTGGGTAGCTGTAAACTATAACAGAAAGGTAATTTTGAAAGAATATTACAACCTTGGAACCTGTTAAATGCCTACACTAGGGTCAAATATCTAAATTTGCTTTAGCATTTCATCGATTGGTTCGGATGTTAAACCACTTTGACAATAAAGAATTCAGACGGGAATACCTGGCTGGCAACTGATTAAAGCAATGGAATTTTACTACCCATCATGCCCCATAACTAAGGGTAAATAGAATCAACATCTTCACAATAAATGCTGCAAGAAAATTGCACGTTCACGCATAAAACCTATGTTGCCACTGCACAAAAAGGTAGAATTGTCAGCAAAAAAAAAAACAATCACTACAACAGAAAAGAGGATGAATGCTCTTCAAATACCTAACAACCACTATCTCTCTCTTTCCCTCCCCGTGTGTGTGTAATATTTCCAGTGCTACCCTGGTGATTTCTTGGGAATGTTTCCACGGCTTAGAGGCCAAGTCTTATTCACCTCTTCCCCAAAAACATTTTAACCGATTTTAAAAATGTCAAGGACAAATCTATGGCTGGCTACTTAGGTTTCCCAGATTATATTCAGCTAACCTTGATAGTCTATATCCTTGTTTTTAAATTAGTAAAAAATTGCTCCAGAAAACAGAAATATTTTACCGAAATGACCTGCCTCCCCACACCATCATTGTGCAGTTTCAAGTGTCAGAATGAAATGGTCATTAATCGATATAATTCTCTTCATACTACCCACCAAAATCCCAGCCATGCAGTATTATGCTTCCAAAACCACAGGGAATAGAAAGACGAGGAGTTTGACATGTACACAACAACATTCTTCACATACCAGAACTGCACAAATTAAGTCGGAAGAGAAGGCATCTCAAGTTCATCATCCAACATCCCATTTGATATATCTGCTTTTTGAAGAGAATCTTTCCTACCACGTTCCAAGGTAGTTGCTTCATATATACCTACAAAGTTATGGAGAATCAAAGATAAGATCTCTTGAGATTTAGGCACAAAAACATTGCTTTGCATTGAAGCTTTTTGCAGCATTTCCAGAAATTTCAGTAATGAGTCAAGAAAACCAAATTTTACTGCAAAGCAAACATGAGAAAGAGCTCCTTCATAGAATTTATGAAAAGTGATAAGATGGAAGGGGAGCATAATAAGATCTCATTATCGTCTAATATGTTTTGAAATAGATATAATAGTCTACATTCCTCCTGTTGATATATTTGCTTGGCAAGATGTGCTAGATCCAACTTCTTAATTTTTTTCACAAATAGCAGACAAGGTCCATGATATAACATAATGATTAATGAAAACAAAACTTCGATATACGATTCCTTCGATGTATTTACAGTTTTTTGGGGACATCCTATGTGTTAGAGTTGAATGCAACACTATTTAGATCAAAGGGGAAAAAGATACCCCGAAGGAGATGCAGCCTTCTTTATCCATGGCTCATTCACTTAAAAAAATGAATAAAAAGTTATACGTACCAATTCCTAATATTGAGGAACAGATTAAAAAGCCTGCCAAGGAGAAGTCCATTTTATACGCAATCTCCATGACAATTATGCATCCTCCAGCTGCCATTAAATGTCTTGGAGAAGAGAAAACCATATGCAACCTATGAACAGATGAAGTAGCTGCAGTTATATACAAGTCTAACATTGTGTTTAGTCAAAAAGATTAAAGCTGAAATAAATGGAAGTTATCCGAGCAAAATTACAATCAACAAAATAACACCCCTCCAATCTTTTTGTTTTTTAAAAATAAAATTAAAAAAAGAAGAAAGAAAACGATTACTTGAATTAGTGTATGCACTATGCAGAACCTACAGGGGAAAAAAGGATGCAAAGGAATGTAGAACAATGGTTCTTGTACATTATATATGTGCAAGTCTGAATATTTTGATGAAATAATGCAACAGGTTCTTTAAAACTAGAAAAATTATAAAAGCCATAGCAATGCTTTAGCTACTTTCATACTTCTCCTCTGCGATGCTGTCAACGTAGAATATCAATATTATTCCAAAGAGAATGGTACTCAGAAAAGGCCAGGCAGAAAATGGCAGTTCCACACTGCTATCAGAGGATCCCTGAAGTGTTCAATTTACACAGAGAAAAGAACAAAAATTTGTCAAACGAGATAAGATCCATAAAGATGAAACTAAACATGTACACTCAATGAAATTACAATGGATGGGAATAGCAGAACCCTTACTATGATAAAGTCCCACATGGCCACAGGGAATAGAAAAGATGTTGCAGAAGCAATGGTTATTGCATGAAGCCGCCTTTTGAGTTGATTCTAAATCCAGAAAATGACAACAATACGGAATTATGTTAGTATTGAGGGGGGTCGGAGGCTAGTAGCTGATGCCTTTCAGTTGGCAAAGAGGCTAGAAGATACTACAGAAGCATTAATATCAATACCTTGAGTGAAACCCGCCTAGCAATCACCCTTCTCAGAGCTGATAAGATCCCAGCCAAGATGGGAACTATCATTTGACTCATGCCCAATACTTGTTCAGTCTGAACCTCTGAATCGAGGCTGTCTTTGAATGGTATTTTATAGTTAAGTTTATCAAATCAAACTTGAATAATCAGAACAAGAAAATGAAGATAACTGTCTAGAGATTACAGAGAAAAATAAAATAAGATTATACTAAACAGCAAGCCTAATGGACTGTAATATCCTAGGGACCGAAATTTGAGGAAAGCCTATTATAGGATATAGAATGGAGAAAGTGTTCCAACAGCCCAGCCTTGAGATAAGAAATAAAAAGATGCCAACATCGCAATAAGCCCACCAACCTGGTAAACCATAAGAAAAAAAAATCAATTATCAGATATTTCATCCATTAATGTTGGCACTGAGGACATATTAAATTTGACCCTAATAGCGCCACTGATCTCAATTCTGAACCAATAAGGCAACAAGACCAATGCGATGTCCAAATACTTCTCAAGTATGAGTATGACAGCCCCAGACTATGGAGGCACAAATCTCTCCTACATGAATATATATAACGAATTAGCTATAGGTGTTTACCTTTTTCCAGACATGGCCTTTTCTACCATATAATACTGCTGATAATACTCCAAGAACAGCACCAGAATACTCTGCCAATATAGCTCTAGAGAAAAACAAAAAATGAAAATTAATGCATACGTGGAAACCGTTAAAAGTTTCATATGGGTTAAAGACCATGACAAGATTGAACACAAAGAAGAATATGGGTATGGAAGAGAGCAGAACAAAAAAAAAAAAATGCTTTGAAAACCCAAACTCTGCAACTGAGCTAATTTGATGTAAGAAATGTTAAATATATGTAATATTAAAAATAAAGTATGTTTAGTTAAGTATATAAATATCAGTATATATTTGTAAACTTAATTTATATTATGAATTAATTTTTTTCATAAAATTTATAAATTTATTTTAACAAATGTATATGATAGTGATGATATGGCGCATCAAGCCATCAACTGACAACTGTCCAATGTTCTTCAGCTGTTGACAGCTTCCTCTTTTTCTTCCTGGGGATAATATTAGGAGGAATTCCCAAGGGGGCTCCAACTCAAGAAGACCACAAATAAGCAACAGACCTTCCAAAAATGTATGTGTAGTATGTATGTTTGAGAGAGAGAGAGAGAGAGTTCAATATAGAGCCTAAGAGATCATAAATTAATGTTGTGTCATACATCTGGCCTAAAACAAATAGAGAGAGAGAGAGTTCAATAGAAGAAATTTTGCACAGGTCAAATTAAAACAAAGTGCATTATGTTGTGTCATACATCTGGCCTAAAACAAATAGCCTATAAGTGGTGAGTCACAACCTAACATAAGGCCTATTGAGTAACCCAAGGAGATGAGGAAACCCAAATTATCAAGTGCATGCTTGCCGAACAAGTTCTCTTAAGGCTTGGACTTGGGGTTTAGGAATTGTGAAAGTTGCAATTTTCGAATAACAGATCAAATAGGGTTCATTACAGGAACTGTCCAAGCAAAGACAAGAGGTTTGACACTACAATAAGACATTTGCATGCATTTTGCACAAATGTAAATAATTAAAAAGGAAAAAGTAAATTTCAGGATTCCTAAAATGTAGGAAGTTGAAAGCATAAGGATTTCTCATAAACTCAACAGATTAATATTTACAAGTCTGCATATGCTATTAATCCTGACATAGCAGAAACGGGAAAGGAAAATATAATGGCACTGTTTCTATAGCGAAGTTATATTGTGTTTATAAATCATTACAAATTTTCAAAGATAACAACATCATCTTATATGCTCAATATAACTAAACTAAGCATGTTTGAGACATGTAAACAGAAATACGAAAGAATTTCTAATGCACCAGAAAGGTACCTAAGTGGTCCACATGATTTAAGACCCTTTCCCCACAAGATGAAGTATAAAGCTGTTATTGCTCCATTAATTACAGAAGGAACAACCTGCAAGTTAACAAATAACAACTTCAAAAAGGAGCAGATTAAGGAAATTATACAAGTTAACACTCTTTCTTCCAATTGTTATTATCTTTCTCATGAAAAGAAGCAGTTCTACTACACCTGTGTATTTGAGAGTGATCTTCCCTTCCAAGGCTTTTGTAAGAGTAAAAATAAGATAGATGATGGAACCAGACAACTGAAGATAAAAAGCATCACTGAGGCTCCAGTCTGGTTCAGGTACCGATACATGGTGTAAACTGACCATATTCTCAATAAGTTCCCAACAATGTGTATTATCTGCAGAGGAGTTTGCCTACAAGTAAAAACAATTAAGGGTAAAATCATCTATGCACTAGCAAACTAAAATATAATACAACTAATCCATATCCAAGTATATGAGCACGTTCTTGTGTAACAGTGTTTTTAAATTAATTTTAGTAATTACATTTATAAATAAAAGAAAACATTTATTTTAATCTCTAAATAAATAATTAATTATTAAAAGTTTAATACCTCGATCATACTTGAGCTGCACTATATGCTTTTGCCTTTCAAAACATTACTTTAACTAAACTAAGCTAAATTCTCTGATAAATTACATAGTAGTACTCAACACTGGTAAAGATAATTCTTCAGTCAAGTTTCCAACAAATTATTTCTTCAAGGGGAATATTCTCTAAGCCTAAGCTCTCAACCATCATTATGCCAAGCAGACAATTTAAAGAAAAGTAAGTCGAGAACCTTTAGCTGTTTACTTCTTGAATCAAGCAAATTGATAAGCTACAGTATTCGATTCAGTAATGCTAAACACGCTGGTCGCTAAAACAAGGTAAGCCACTGTTTGGTTGCCAAGAAAATGATGGAAAAACGGAAAGTTAAACAAATTTACAGGAACTTCATAACACATCATAAAAAAATCAGTTGACCTAAAATCTGCAAAATAAACATAAGATTCGAACTTCTCATTCCTCCACAATTTGCTTTTTCCCCTATATAACCAAACAGAAAAACTAGGGTTCTAAAAGCATAAAATTAAAAAAAAAGAATGAGATTTGTTTTATTTTAATACATACCTGAAATGAGGCGATCCACGAAGCTCAGAGATTGGTCTTGGGGACATCATCTTCAAAGAGAGAGAAAAATGGAAACGAGTTTCGTATCTGAAAAGGAGAATATTTATAGCTTATTATGAGACAGTGGTCTAATTTGGATTAGACAAAGCTTAAACGGAGATTAATTACTGATAAACAGTGTTTAACAAGCAAAAGTGAATTGATAGAAAGGAAAAAGAAAAATTAGAAAATACATATGACCCAACTGATATCTATTGTCTTGGACTGGGCTACGTTGGAGGATTGGGCTTCAACCGTTCCATTTCTTTTTGTTTTTCTTTATGGCTACACCACGCTTAATTTAATTCTAAATTTTTTAAAAAAAATATGCCACGTTCGACAAGTATTGATGAGTACTATTGCTGCCGCCACCATCATTACTGCCGTCGTCGCCGCCGCCACTACCATTGCTGTCGCCGTTAGCTGCCAAAAGAAAATAATCCTTAAACCTACAACCTAAATTCTAACAACTATCCTTAAATTCTGAATCCTTAAACCTAAACTCCTAAACCCTACAACTTAAACTAAGACTCTAAACCCTAAAACTAAAACGTTTGTGTGAACTTTTAGTTTCCACCGTCAATGTATAAAATAATAATCCTTAAACTACAGATATTCAACTTTAAGCATTACAATGGCCCATTTTATTGGATATATAATCTTGTTAGAGGAGCCTCCAAAAGAAAATTGAGGATTAGAAAATGAAATCTCATGGGACTCCCATGTGTTCTTAGTTTTACTTGATTGAAAAGCAACGACAAAATAACTTAGATACCCTTATGATTTGGACATCCTAATAGCCCCCTCCCTATTCATGCATGGACTGTCCTTTTACATAATTACAGCCCATCTCAATTGTGAGATTGATTTTTCCTTAAACGTTAATCAATACAAGTCACCTCGTATCTATATAACACTACATAAGTTGAGGTCTTTTAAAACTTACTGTCCGGAGATGAATTCGACTCCAATGGAGAATTTCATCATTGCAGATTTCTCTCTACAAACCTTACTGTCCCACCAACTTCCTGAATTCCCACCAATCTCCGCCGATCATGGCAGCCTTTCGCGCACCGTGCTTGACGCCGGCAGCCCTACTGCAATACCAGAGGCTCGGACTGCCATGGCCGATGGAACCAAGAAGAGAAAAGCAATGGAACAACATACCTGCAAATCCCAAATCATTTCTCTAGCGGTTTCCACTACTGAATCAGGGGTAAACACTAGTGTATGTATGATGATGATGATCCAACTCCAGTTTTTCCGACAAATTCCAATCCTCTTGTTGATTTCGGGTTTTTAAATATTGCTATGTTTCAGAGATTAGGCAAAGGGAAGAAAGCAAGAGAAGCAGAGGAAACAATTCATGTTAGAGCAAGAAGAGGCCAAGCTACTGATAGTCACAGTTTAGCAGAAAGGGTATCTGTTTTTTCTTACTTTGTATTCAGTGTCAATGGAGGCTGTAGTAATGAAAAGATGTATGAAGTCTAATACAAGGATTCAAATAGCAGTCACAACACCGTCCAAAACCGCTATTTGACCGCAATAGTATCCGTTATGACTGCAACTGCAATAAAATACAGCGACCAAAAACACAGCCACACCCGCAATTTAAATCTCTGGCCTAATATTGACACCTCTTGTTTTTCAGGTTAGAAGAGAGAAAATAAATGAGAAAATGAGTTGCTTGAAAGGCCTTGTTCCGGGATGCCACAAGGTAAACTTGTTACCATCTTCTTGCTTGATCTAGAAAGAATCATATGTAAACATGAAAAACATGAGTTTTTGACTGGATTCAACAGACCATGGGAATGGCAGTTATGCTGGAGGAGATAATAAATTATGTCCATTCATTACAGAATCAAGTGGAGGTAAATTCTCTGTCTTGAAATCCACTACCAACATCAAATCTTATACTAATTTTTGCTGCTTCTTTATCAGTTTCTTTCAATGGAGCTTGCGGCAGCTACTTCTTATGACTCCAACTTCGAAACACAAGGGATCCAAAGGCCACAGGTACAGATTAACTCGTTTTTGAGTAATTTTTTGGCACGGTTAAGCTACCATGAACACCCCAAGAAATAAAATCCCAAACCAGAATTTCATACCCCAAGCATGGCAAGATTGTTTATTATCATAATTACTACACTTAAAAGAATGAGAAGCACAAAAATCATGGTATTATCCAAGAGCACAATTTTGAGAAAAACAAAGTCGTATTGTTGAAATGAGTGGTTGTGGTTGGCAGGAGGGAACATATTCGCAAGTGGCACAACGACAACAGATGGGGAAATGGGGAATAGGAGAAGGAGAACAGCATTGGTTCCATTCGACATGGCCACTTTGACTGCACTTTTGGCTCCCTTTTATCGTTTTTTTTTTCTCCTCTAGTTTGCTATAATATTACAAAAGCACGTGAATTGTCGTAATGCAAATCAAATGAAATCTTGTTTCCAGATACCATGGAAAATGTTTCATCTGCTTTCTTGCATGTTACATCTATTTCCATTCAGGTACTAACACAGAACTTTATGTTAGGGGTAAACTTATAAAATTCTAGAAAGGGCAAACTTATACAATTTTAAGAGAGTACGAAAATAGATTTTCAATAAGAAATACATATAAATTTTCTTAAAAAATCTAAATCAGAATTTTAAATTTTTAGAGGGCGACCGCCCCTCCAGCCCCTTTCTAAGTCTATCCATGTTTCCATTTACATGTCTTTTCTTCTATACAAATTTATCACTATTTCAGCATTGGGTTGAGTCCAAAATTCATACTCTCTCACTTATCTAAATCAATGAATTTTTATTGGGATTAATATCCTATTCACTAGCGGCGGAAACTGAAAGTTTTCACAAGCGTCTCAGTTTTAGGGTATATTGAGTTAGTTTAGGGTTTAGGGGTTTAGGTGTAGGGGTTTAGAATTTAGGGATAGTTGTTTTAATCTAAGGTTTAGAGTTTATAAGTTAGGGTTTAATTTTTAAGGTAATATGGTGATGATTTAAGTTTTAACCTATAAACCCTAAATTATAACCTTAAACATTAAATTGAAACAACTATCCCTAAATTCTAACACCCTACACCTAAAACCCTAAACTAACTCCATATACCCTGAAACTAAGGCGCTTGTGTAAACTTTCAGTTTTCACCGTCTGTGTATAGAATATCTATCTTTTTTATTATGGTAAGTTACACAGATAGTTATTCAATAATTAGAGTGATATTATTTTGGCCATCAAACTACAAAAAAATTTATCACTAACATTTTAATCGACTCTATATTAGTCGTCCTTCTCTAAATTGTTAACAAAAATAATGTTGCAATCTTTTTTAATTAGTATAATAAAACATTTAACTCTCAATATTTATATTCTAGATCAATTTGATCTCAATTTTAAATAAATCAATATATTTAGCCTTTTAAATTTATATATTTTGTCAATTTGACCATAACATGTACCCTAACTAATGCACAAAAAGGCGGGGTTACATTTACCAATGCACATTTACCAAAAATAATATTTACATTTAACCTCCGCGAAATTGTTAACAAAAATTAATGTTGTAGTTTTTTTTTATATCGTATAATAAAATATTTAACATTCAATATTTACATATTATATCAATTTAATCTTTATTTTAAATAAATTAATAAATTTAATTTTAAAATTTACATATTTTATTAATTTTACGTAAACATGTATATTTACCAATGCACAAAAAGATGTGGTACAACAACCCTTAAGCCGTCAGTATAGGGCATCACTCACATGTTATCGAAAAGGAATATTGCCATGAAGATGTCACTAAAAGATGAGTTGATTTATACTTATTGAACAAAAAAAAAAGTTGATTTATACTTATACTGATGGAAATATCTGGCCGTATAAACCTGTGAACTCTATGTTAACAGTCTTTGTCGATAAAAGTAAAAATTATTTCAAATACTTTTCATGTCATTTATATACTAGCATTAATTCTTTCAAATATCTTTCCCTGATTTTTTTGTTTATATATATATATCATTTTAATTCAAAAACTAATTAATTTGGATCAGATTTTACAGACACTTAATATTGGAAAGACACTATTTTTAATTATATCTTTTTATAAATTAATTTTCGTAAAAGCGCTTAAGGGATGAACCGATAGTCCATTGTTATAGTGATTAAGTGATATTCACACCTTTATTTAGAATTTGTTATATATATATAGGGTAATTGTTCTATACACAAGCGCTTGTGGAATTTTTTTACACAAGTGTTTTAGTTTTAGGGGTTAGGGACTTCGTTTAGGGTTTAAAATTTAGGGGTATAAGTGTAGTAGTTTTGAATTTAGGGATTGTTGATAGAATTTTGGGTTTAGGGTTAAAATTTAGGGTTTATAGGTTAAAACCTAAATCCCTACCTAAATTACCCTAAAGCTAAACCCTAACCCTAAACCCTAAATTCTAACACTAAATCCTAAATTCTAAACATGAACCCTAAATTCTAAACCTTTACACTAAAACCCCTAAACTTTAAACCATTAACCCTAACTCTAAACCCTATAATTGAGGCGCTTGTGGAAATAAAAAATTTCCACCGCCAGTGTATAGGATATTAATCCATATATATATATCAATATGTGTGAAAGAAAAATACATAATCTCTCCTATTCAAGACTATAAAATTTAAATTATAAATTCTTAATCTTAAATTATAAACTTTAAAACCAAAATTCCAACACTATATACTAAATTCTATACCATACGACCTAAATCTCTAAACTCTATCTTAAATTTAACAAACTTGTGTATCAAAATAAGGGATATTCAACTCCATTCTGCTTAAAAAAAGTTTTACATTAATTTTAGAGTATATTGATGGTAGAGAAATTTTAGAAGAAAAAATAAATAATCTCAATCATTAATTTACACCTATCTAATAATCTAAATTTATTTTTTTAAAATTTAATTTTTTTTAACTTTACATGGATGTGAGTAAAACTCATTTTTTTTTACATTCTAATACGCTTGCATTCCTTTGTTTTTCTCCGCTTGATTTAGCCCAATCTAAACATAGGATAAGAGCATTTTTATTACTCAACCAAAAGAGAAAAAAAATTCCAGAGTAGAATTGCATAAACCATAATTCCTGGATACATCAAACTTTAATGCACAGATAAATAGAGAATGCAGCTCGTAATAGGAAAATATGTTTAATTTATTTATATATTCTAATAGACATGAATGGTATTATTACTTTTGACTATATATATGCAAGTCCTAAAATTAAATTATAATGGCAGGATAAAAACTGATTGCATAAATACATGCAAAAATATACTTAAACAAACTATTTACTCCCTAAGTCTGCTGCGGGCTATGGCTGCGGTTCAGTTCTAAAGTCACAAGGCAGCAAGAATGAACCTGCTGTTGACTCCTGCCCTGTATAGCTGCAGTTCAGATGTAGTTGCGGTAAATATAATCTCCGTGTTGGACGGTGCAAACAGCACATCTCCTTCTTTGACTACGTCTTCCCGTGATCCAGTGCGCAGTGTTCCCTTCCCAACAAACACAAGGAAAATAGAAGGGCCCGGGATGGCTGGAAAAAGTGCCAGTGCTCCTTTCGGAAGAGTGCAGAGGTCAACTTCAAACTCTTCAAACGGTGGGAGATACCTTGTTATGTATTGACTCAATTGAAACCCTTTCAGGATGTCGGGATAGCCCTGGAACGGAAACAATAAAGAATCAAATTTTGAAAATGCAGAACTTCGGTTACCTTCTAATTCATATAACCGATACAAAAGTCAAGTAACACCGAAACAAAAAGTTCGTTGTAAATTAGGTAGGCCAAGGTTCAGTATCAACAACAAATAGACACCTCTGCTGGAGTCGTTATTCGTATAGCACAGGCACAAGAACTCAAGTTTACAAGATTTCCATGAAAACTTATTTCGTATATGAAGCTGAATGTGCAGAAAAATAGGTGTGCAACTGCAGAGACCAAAGCATTTTCAATGAATAAATTTAAACAAATACACGAAAACAAGCCTTGGGGTAATTGTCCCCGTCAAGAGACAAACACATGTTGCAAATCCAGTCACAGAAATAAACATAAGCCAGTAACATCGTGTAATCAAACGTAGAGAAAGAAATGAGTTTAGCAAAACAAAAGAAGTGTAGAGGTATACTCTACCCCGCACACAAGCAGGCAGCATTATGAATGATTTTAATCTCAAATTGTCAAAACCTTGATTAAATACTTGTACCTGTTTATATGTTAGCATGGAACAGAGAGTTTGGATATCACGGTGCTTGGGAGTAAGACCAGCTCGGACAACATTGTCTGATGTTGCCATGCATTCGATGCAATCACCACTTAAGTATGCATGGGGCTCATTTGCCCCAAGATACAATGCTTCACCAGGATTAAGTTTCACATAATTGAAGAAAAAGGCTGATATAACACCTATGTCACCTGGGTATTGCTTTTCCAAGTGCAACACCAACTGTTCCTTCTCTGTCAGACACCGTAACTGATGCCAACGAAAAAAGAAACAAAGTGTAAAGGTCAAGAATATGCACACAAGACACCATTAACAACTTTAAAAGCTGGAACGAAAAAGTTACTACAATAATAAACAAAATTAATTTATAATCCAGCCTTCAGAACAGCCACTTTATGAAGGAACACTAAAGGGAAGGACCACATCATTTTTCTAAGGAACACAACCAGGTGATGAGCCTTGACCTTTACTGGTTTCATGCCTCTATGCAGTAAAGAAAAGAATTTTATAAACCTGACTTTCTACTTGCAGCCGACTTTTCAGGTTTGATATTGCTTTCGTTGCCATATCCTTGCTAGCTGACATAAGTTGCGTAAAAACCGACCGTAGAGCATATTTTACTTTCTCTGCCCCATCATGCTTTTCAATATCTAAGACTTGTTTTGCCGATGCAGTGCCAACCAATTCAACAATCTCAGGCACATCTACAAGCACACCCTTAAGCTCCTACAAAAAAGATAGATACTTCTACGTCAAAAAAAAAAAGATAGATACTTGCTTCAAATAACTGAAAATGTTAAATACAAGCAGCGTCCTTCAGCTAAAACTAAACTACATAAAGATAACCTGCAATCCTCAAGTTATTGAAGCATAATTTGGAAATAACTGAAAATAAGCAGTACAGCAAAAAGAAATGCTTAAAAATAAACTCGAATATTTATCCCTTTACTTAAATATTATATTCCCCAGCATGCAGAAGCTCTATGAAATTGTTAGATTAGGTATCAACCTTCTATAATGTGATGGTACCTGTCCTGAAGCATCATAATATATACAGAAAATAAGTTCAAAAAATATTAATAACCCTCTAATATCAATAGACATGAGAACTGGCAGTGTGACATTAAATTTATCTAGAGATAGCAAATACAATACTTATGCCCCTGCCGTTTAGGCAAAGCAAGACCAACCAGAGACGGTTGCAGCGGATTCACAGAAAGTCGAGATCAGTTATCTTATGTCTCAATTCCAGATGTGATTCCGCCACAAAGTTTCATGGTGCATATCATTCTATAAACATGACTTGACAGCATAAATGACAACCCAAGAATTTTAGCAAACCTAAAGGCAAGAGTTATTCACTCGAATAGGACAACCAGCAAAGGGAATTTCCATCAAAAACCGAGCATGATTCGTGTGTTACCTCAAGAGAAATGAACCCACAAAGGGCCCTGAACTCTGTTATGGCCAAAGCCATCTCAGGCTTGTGATTAGCATCCTTGTAGAGATTTGGCTTCAACTTATGCAATTCTTTGGCCAATTCTTTATCCGGATGTGCCTGTATGGAAAGGGCTTTTGCCACTGAAAGTACCTATATTACAGCATATGAACCACAGAACCATGTTGGGATTTTACTTATAAAAAAATATATACCAGAAGAAGAAGAAATGCTCATATTGTAGTTAAAGTTATGTTGAATTCCATTTTTAACTCTCAAGCTAAATTCTTTGCCATTAACTTATCCAAGATCCACTCCAGTTTCCCAATTGCTATATTGATCGTTTTGATCTAAACTTCAAATCAAACGAAAACAACCCAGAAAGTAAAAATGGAAATTTTAGATGAATGGTGAGAATTCAATTTCCATGAATACTGAAGCAGAAGTTCCGGCCATTACCATTAAAAAAACTCATCAACCCAATTCCAAACACAAAATAAAAAAAGAAATCAAAATTCAATTTCCCAGTAATCAAAGGAAAACCCCAGAAAGAAAGTATAGAAAAGAACAAACCTTGAACAGAAAAGGAAGATCAGGCCCCCATTTTTCCAAAACCTTGTGACCAAGCACATTAGGATTCTTCCAAATCCAATCTTTTAAACCCACATCTCCATTACCATCAGCCAAAAAACACGGCCCCGAGTCATGGGTTCCCATCCAAAACTCAGCATATGGCCTCTCAGGTTTAATCTCAGCCCCAGAATTCAAAGCCAATAGCCTAGCCACCTGTGCCTCCGTCCCACATCTTCCCCAATCATAGTTTTGCACCCAAGCCCTTAACCGCTTCACCTTGTCGACGTTATCCTTTGCCATTGTTGAACAGAACCCCCAGAAACGAAAGAAAGGGAGTTGATTTTGAAGAAAAGAGAAGAAAAGAAAAAGGGCTAGAGGAGAATGATAACGCGGAAGGGAAGGGGCATTTTTTGCTGGTATTTGAAGAGTTTGAAAGGGTATGTAGAAAGAGGGAAACAGATTGGAAAAAGAGAGTAAAAAGAAGTGAAGATGAAGATTTCAATAGAGAAAGCTTGGAAGAAAACGATTTGTATTTGTGGGGTTTCATTTAACTACGACTGTTTTGCTTTGGTTTTCTGTTTGCAGTTTTCTTAAGATCTTATCTCTCCGCTTCTGCACGAAATTTCCATGCCCTTTTTATTATTATTACATTTTTCATTTCTCCCCTATATATTAAAATCTCAAATAAAAATTGTTGAGAATTTTTCAATTATAGGCTGTTATTTTAATTTTTAAAAAAATAATAATTAATATTTTCCTTTTTTTAACATCTCATATAGACTCGAATAAAAAATATGTCATCCTCATAATATTTTATATAAATTAGTCAATCAAAAAATTTCATGTCAATAATTACAAAAAAACACAAAATTTTGTGAAAATGTTTTAAAATATAATACAATGTTATTTTTAATTAAAAATATATTCTTATTTATTTGAATTTTTACATTAAAGTGATTTGTTGAGTATGATGTTAATTTTTTTTATCGAACACGAAATTTTATTTCATCCGAAGGAAATAACAAAAAAAAAAAACTCAAACGGAAATATGGAGATCAAACCGCAACACAAAAGAAGGCACAATAAAATAGAAAAACGAAGAAACTGTAAAGGAGGTTTTTAAACTGCATCTGATCCTTCGAAACTGAAACTCCTCGATAATGCATAATAAAAGAAAAAAAATTAAAATTTTAAAATTAAATTACATTGCTTTTATAATAAAGGGTGAAATGGTATTTAAAATGAAATCTAATTGGTTTAATTAATATTAATTTTTAAAATATTCACATGAAAAATATTATCTATTACTTTTTCATAATTTTTTTTAAAAAAATTGAATATACTGGTGTGATACAAGGGTAACATTTGTTCAACTTTATTAATTTTTTGAAATAATATTTTAAATTTTACCTAATAGTAAAGGTGCTAAATTTTAGATTTTTCTTAACATACATCTACTTTAATTTTTATACAAAATTCATGTCATATATATTTATGAAAAAGTAGCTAATGTTACTATAGTGGCACTAGCTTAATTAGGAAATAGCACAAAAAATTGAATTTACAGTAAACTTATGTCAATAATTTTACTGTCCGATAGTAAAGTTACATTAACATTATCTTATTCAAGGTTGAATCTTAATTGTTGGACAATTTTTTTTTCTTTTTCGATGTCTTTTCTATGTCCAAACACACACAAAATTAAGTCATAACCCTAAATTTTAAATTCTACAAATACACCATACTCATAATTCCTTAAACCTTAACTATAAACTCTAAATCTATTTTTTTAACATGGGACCATAAATAGAGAAACCAAAAATGGCATGGAATTTCTATTCAAAATTGTTAGGTATGCTACTATAATAATTAACTAATCGAATTTGATTTTATTATTTAACCCGTATCAATTCAATCAATGAATTGAAACAAAGTTTATAATTTTTCTACAATTTATTAAGCAATGAGAATTAGTTAGACAGAGCCATACAAATAAAAGATTCTGCTTTCGTATCAAGCATTGCATCAGTTGATTACTGAGATGCTAATCCGTACAAATCTTTGATTCTGAGGTACAAATTAAAAGAATACAACATTGCATTGTCCTCCACATAGTCCCACTTTCCCTCTTAAAAATATAAAAAATGAATTAATTCAATATTTTTAGAAATTATTTTTATGTTTATTTATAAGATAAAAGAGGAGTTAGTGGTAGATTGAAAATACGAGGGTGAATGGTTCTAGACTAGATTTGTAGAATTCAAAATATTTTTTTAGTGAAACAGATATCATAATCGCATTCAAAATTTCTAAAATGGTGAGTTGAAAATTTTGGGGTCCAACAATTATTATCGACAATGGATGGGGATGGTGGTAAGAGACGATCGGTGGTGGAGGACTTAGATCGAATCTTAGGTTTGAGAGAGTTTTTAGGTTTTGTTAAGAAGTTGAAAAATGAATGAAATAAAAGTTTAGGGTTAAATTGATATGTTATTTAAATTTAAGGATTAAATTAAAAATTAATCATATATTAATATTTCACGTCATCAAAATAACGGCAGTTAATGCACCAATGACGAAATTATAACAAATTAACAATGTAAGTGAACAATATATATATATATATATATATATATATATATATATATATATATATATAATTTGGTGATCAGAACGGAACAAAATTGAAACAAAGGTAATTAAACATTTAAACTTTTTTTAACAATTCTTTCTTACTTATGAGAGGGGTTGGCGAAATTTGCTAACGCGTACACCGTGCATACATGGTACTTGAATCCGGGTCACCTGAATAAAATATATCATCTTTTATCACTGAAACCACTCCACAGGTTCGAGTAAGAGTATTTTTTAAATACATTTTAATAATTATATTTTAAAAATAATATTAATATATTTTCTTTCACTTACTTACTAACTCACGTGAGTATAATAAAATTTAGTATTTGTTTTTCTAAAGTGGAGCGAAGACTATTTTCTAATAATCCTAAATACAAACACAATCTTTAATGGGTTAATATTTTAAGCTTTAAACCTATCATCTAAATTTTTAATTCTAAAACCTTAAATATTAAGATTTGAATCTTAAACTCTAAACTCTAAATTTAAAACACTAAAATAAAACTCTTGAATTTTAAATCTTAAACCAAACATCTAACCCACAACAAGTTTGATTATGTAAACCGAAATTTACGCCAACAGTGCACTAAATATTTTTTCATCTTTAATTATGTAAAAGATAATTTAGTTATCACTATCCAAAAAATAATAAAGTTATCCACTTTTATGATATTTTTTAAATACCGTATTTCATTTAAAAAAAACATAATGTCAAAAATAGGGGTGGGAATTGGGTAGAGAATATCTGAAAACTGTAGGGAAGTTTTATCACCAAAGCTCAAATGGCGATGGGCACGGGAATTGCTATATCTGAATCGTAGGGATAATCGAACCGTAACCGTATAAATAATCATGGGATCACAAAAAATATCCGCAAGAATCTCTGTATTTTACAAGATTTTAAAAATATATGTACTTATTTATCTATATACCCTTAATATATACTTTAATAAAAAAAACTCTAACTATATTATTCTCAACTTTCTCTCAAACTTAGCCACACTCAAGTTTCTCAACATGTTTCTATCTTATTTTTAGAGTGAGTTTGGAGTGTAGTAGATTTAGGGTGCGACTAAAAATAATAAATTTTAAAAATTCTCTAAAAATTCTAAAATATTAACATTTTAAATTAATTTTTTCATGGTTTTAACAAATTTTAATATTTACAAAAATAAAATTTTGATATTTATTTTATAAGATTTTAGGTTCTTAGACATGAAAACTTCGAGAAGAGGGAAAAAGTATTGAGACGATGGTAACTGCAAACGCCTAGGAAACGTCACCAACAGATAGACACGGCGTTATAATCAATGAATGACGTTGTCGGTGGCGGTCATTTATTTTCTTTGAATTTCTTACAGCTTTGTTTGGGACCCCACACTTTCATGTGGTCTACACCTAAAAGAACGCCATAGGATTAGTTAGTTTCATTTTCGATCAAGATTTTGAGCTAACTGCCATCATTCCATGTGGCAGGTTTCTACTATCTTACGTGGCATGTAGACTTTCATCTAAATATTTAAAGAAATTGTGGTGGAAGTAAAGGGGGAAGAAAAGAAAGTGCTGAAAAATTTGAGGCGCACGTGAAGCATGGGGATTTCCACGTTCTGCATCTGTCCGATCACTCATGCTTCTATTAAAAGATTTCCTTTCTTAATTAATAATTATTTAATTAGGAATATATATATATATGATAAATATTTTATACACAGACGGTGTAAATTAAAACTTTCTATAAGCGCCTTAATTTTAGGGTATAAAGAGTTAGTTTATGGTATATGATTTAGGGGTTAAAATTTAAGGATAATTGTACAATTTAAGGTTTAGGGTTATAATTTAAGGTTTATAGATTAAAACCTAAATCCTCAACATATTACCCTAAAAACTAAACCCTAACCTATAAACTCTAAATTATAACCCTAAACCTTATATTGAAACAACTATCCCTAAATTCTAAACCATATACCTTAAACTAACTCCATATACCCTAAAATTAAGGCGCTTGTAGAAACTTTCAGTTTCCACCGCCACTGTATAGTATATTAATATATATTTAACTATGATAATATTTTTATTAACGTGAAAGGTAATTACATTCAGGGGCAGCTTTTGGTAACTTAATTTAAGAGGGTCTATTCAAAAATTTTAAAATTTATTAGATGGTTAAATTAAAATTTAAAAAGCCATGAGAAATTTTAAAAAATTTGGGGACTTAAATAACTTATTAAATAAATTTGGTTACCGAAGGGGAGTCATGTTAAGTGGCGACTACTTCCCCAGGGGGAATCGCTGACAGTTGTGAGTTATTTTGGGCCAATTTGTTTTTTCATTTTAGGACTAAAATAAACATAGTTAAATTTAGAGGGATTAAACTATTTTTTTTTCTAAAAAATAACACAAGTTTACCATATTGTGCAATTATAGTACATTTGAAAACCGTGTAATCTTATTGCATTCTGAAACATTTCATTTCGGTCTTATGGTAAAATTGCATGGATTGAATTGAAAGAAAATTAAAATTGCAAGGACCAAAATGAAAACATTTACAATGCAAGAAGAGTAGATATATATATATATATATATAAGGATATGATCAAATTATATTGTGTAAAATTCTCTAAGTTTTACATGTTTTTTTTGGATCAAATTATACTGTGTAAAATTCTCTAGAAAGAGAAGTTTTAATCCCAACGGGTTAACAAAGTTCAAAGACAAAGTTAAAAGTTTCTATACAAAACTGAAAATTTAAAATTGAAGGCCAAAATCACCTCAATCGAACACTCAACACACAATTATACCCTTTTAAATTTTTGGACTCGCCTTATAGTTGAAAAATAAATGATTTAATTTAATTGTGTCTGCCAAAATGGTGAGTTTTGTGTCAAATTTTTTAAAAGTTTAATTTTAGTCATCTGGTGACGCTATAAAATCTCTGTTGGGAAATTCATCCACCAAATCTATGTGTGCAATATTAGAGAATACAGTATAATTATACGTATGCATGCTGTGCATGCTTTGCTGAGCTGTGCGTAAAAGCTGGCTGCTGTTGGGTTGTTACAACAGCTGGCAATCAGGAAAATCTCATGCTCTCTAGAATTGTGTACTAGGGTTAGCTGCAACAATCCTCTATATATTTGCTGTAAAATAACGATAATGGATCAATCTTCTCCTTCTTCCTCTATCAGAAATATACAGTGTAGTTATCATTTTAACATGGTATCAGAAGTTCTCTAGGTTCGATTCTGTGTGTAATCATGGTGCAACCCGATTCTGATGAAACTTCTTCCGCTGCGGACTCCCTCTGCAATGCGTTTTCCAACAAACGTATTAGCATCAGTTTGGATGAAACCAATTTCCTATTATGGAAACAACAGGTCATCCTTATGATGCGTGGCCAAGGACTTGAATCATATCTTGATGGCACTGTGGTTGTTCCACCGAAGACGATCCCTGGTGATGCTGGTACCCCTACTTCAAACCCTGCTTACTTACGCTTTATTAAGCAGGATAGTGCCATCGCTTCCTGGCTCCTTTCGACGGTAAGCTCTGACATCTTACCTCAACTGGTGGGCGCTGAGACCACTGCTGCTATCTGGACCACGGTTGTTCGTCTCTACTCTCAACTTTCCACCACTCGCATCATGCACCTTCACTACCGGTTACGCTCCATCAAGAAGGCCTCCCTCACTATGCGAGCCTATACCATGCAGATCAAAGAGATCTGTGATCTCCTTGCCTCATGTGGAAGCCCAGTTTCTTCTGTTGAGCATATTGCCACCATACTCAATGGCCTTCCCTCGGAGTATGACCCATTCGTTGCTGTGATCTCTGCTAGTCGTGAGCCTTACTCTGTTGACGGTGCAGTCTCCATTCTCATTGACGCTGAGTCCCGAGTTTCTGATCCGTTGCGTTACCCAATTGGAGTAAACAACACTAATCTCATTGAATCCCCATCTTCCTATGGCTCAGCTGATCCAGCTTATCAACGTCGTGGCCCCAGTCAATTTTCTGGTGGGCGATTCAGAGGTAGACCACGTCCTCAGTGCCAGTTGTGTGGCAAACTTGGCCACCTTGTTGATCGGTGCTGGCACAGATTCGATCAAAGCTTCAAAGGCATTTCCTCCAGGCCTTCTCCTACTCCTGCGGCCACTCAAGCAAATGCATGCTCCTTCACTGCTGAGCCTGTTGAGATCTCCTACGATCCCTGTATCAGTGCAACACCTCCTGGCGATCACCCATCCACAGAGGAACCTCAGGTCAACTCTCTTACTGCTACTGACCTTTCAACTATGAGCTGGTTCCCTGATTCTGGTGCCACCCACCATGTCACTGCTGAAAGTTCTACCATGTCCACCTCCTCCCCTTATACTGGTAAGGGTCATGTTCATCTAGGTGATGGTTCATCTCTACATATCTCTCATATTGGCCATTCTTATTTCTCTACACCAACAAAGGATCTGCATATTAATCACTTGTTACATGTGCCTAAAATCAACAAGAATCTGCTGTCTGTTTCGAAATTCACAAGTGATAACAATGTCTTTATTGAATTTCATGCTGATTCGTGTTGTATTAAGGATGAAAGCACAGGACGGATACTGGCTCAAGGCTCTCAAGTGAATGGTCTATACAGTCTCTCCTCTCCCATGTCTCCTCCACCAATTGAAGCTCACAACACAACTGTTGCTTCAGATGCTCAATATCAATTATGGCACCAACGTCTTGGTCACCCTGCCAAAGACATAGTTTTCCTTGCTTTGAATAAGAAACTTGTAACTACTGATCAAACACTTTGTCAAGCTTGTCAAATGGGCAAGAGTCATGCTCTCCCATACAAAGAATCTGATACAGTGTATACAAGTCCATTTCAGTTGATTGAAATTGATCTATGGGGTCCTTCTCCTATGCTTTAAAATGGTTTTCGATATTACATATCCTTTGTAGACATGTACACTCGACATTGTTGGCTATTTCTACTCAAATCTAAGTCTGAAGCAACCAATGCTTTCACAGTATTTCAAGCCTTAGTTACAAACCAATTCAAGACTAATATATTGGCTGTTCAAGTTGATGGTGGAGGTGAATTCCACTTTCTTCATAACACTCTATCTCAGGCTGGGATTCAACTAAGGATAACGTGTCCACATTCCTCTCAACAGAATGGTGTAGTTGAGAGGAAACATCGCCATCTCATTGAAACTGCTCTTACACTCATGGCCCAAGCTTCTCTCCCTCTCAAGTTCTGGTCGTATGCCGTTCTTCATGCAGTACACTTGATCAATCGTCTTCCTTCGAAGCAGTTGGGAAACAAGTCTCCATTTGAACTCTTGTATGCCAAAGCTCCTGATTACACTCTCTTACGAGTGTTTGGCTGTGAATGCTACCCACACACAAGGCCCTTCAATCATCACAAATTGGACTTTCGATCCAAACCGTGCTTATTTCTTGGCTTCTCTCCCAAGCATCAAGGGTATCACTGCCTTGATGATCAAGGTCGTGTCTTTGTGTCACGAAATGTTCGGTTCAATGAACACATTTTTCCTTGGGCCTTCCCTTCTGGCCGACCCCACCTCCCATCCCCAAACATTTTGTCACAACCATTGCCCATCATCCTTGATCCACCACAACCACCTTCATCACCTACTACTCAGTCACCACCAGATGAGCCTACCCCACATCCTATGCCTTCCTCCTCTTCCCCAGCAACTACCAACACTCATATCTCCTCACCTGCACCTATACTCCCACCACCTACTTCACCTTCCCAAGATTTACATCACCATTCTCCCGACACCATCATCCCCAACACCACTACAAACACAGACTCTATCCCCATCTCTCACCCCATGATCACTAGAAGTAAAGCTGGCATCTTCAAACCAAAACTTTATAATGTCCAATACATCCCTACACCTAAAAACATTCAAGAAGCACTTGATGATCCTCAGTGGCACAAAGCCACCATGGCTGAATACAATGCCTTGCTCGACAACAATACATGGACCCTCACTGACTTACCACCTGGAAAAAAGGCCATTGATTGCAAATGGCTTTTTAGGGTAAAGTACAATGCTGATGGCACTCTCGACCGTTACAAAGCACGGCTGGTAGCAAAGGGTTACACACAAATTCCGGGTCAGGACTTCCTAGATACGTTCAGCCCTGTCATTCGATTGTTCACAGTCAATGTATTGCTTTCAGTTGCAGTCTCTCATTGCTGGCAAATACATCATGTTGATGTTAATAATGCCTTCCTCAATGGCACATTATCAGAGGACATTTACATGCAACAACCTGCTGGCTTTGTCCAACAGTCCAGTCGTGGCAAACACTTAGTGTGCAAACTCAATAAAGCCATATATGGGCTACGCCAGGCACCAAGAAATTGGTTCCTTCGATTACAGTCTTATCTTCACACCATTGGTTTCACCAACTCCTCTGCAGACACATCTCTCTTTGTCAAAGTTAATGCTACTGTAAGGCTCTATCTTGTGGTATATGTCGATGATATCCTTATCACGGGAAGCTCAGACACTCTAGTTCAGGAGGTTATTACAGCTCTACATGCTCAATTCTCGCTCAAGAATCTAGGCCAGCTGCATTCCTTCCTTGGCATCGAGGCACAACATATAGGCGATGGATTATTTCTTAATCAGAGGCAGTACATTTATGAACTATTGCAACGGACAAACATGCTTGAATCTAAGGTGGATAACACACCTATGGTTCCCTATCCAAAACTGAGCAAACATGATGGTGAGCCACTTCAAGATGCATTCAACTATAGAAGTGTAATTGGAGCCTTGCAGTACATCTGCCATACCCGTCCAGACATAGCATTTGCTGTGAACAAAGCTTCTCAATTTATGCAGACACCTTCAGACACACACTGGCAAGCAGTTCTTCGAATCCTACGCTATCTCAAAAGCACAATCTCTCATGGTCTATGGTTCTGTCCACAGTCTCCATCCTCTCTGCAACTCAAGGTCTTCACCGATGCAGACTGGGGAAGCGATGTAGATGATCGTCGGTCAGTTTTAGGCTTCTGCATCTGCCTTGGCAATCACCTGGTGAGTTGGAGCTCTAAGAAACAACGAGCAGTATCACGCTCCACAGCAGAGGCTGAATACAGGAGCCTTGCCGATGCTACGTCTGACCTTACCTGGATCACCTCCATCCTTCAGGATATGCAAATGACTCACTGTAACACTCCCACAATATGGTGTGACAACTCCAACACAGTCTCCATGGCTGCAAATCCTGTACACCACTCCAAAATCAAACATGTTGAACTCGATCTTCACTTTGTACGTGAGAAAATAATGGCCGGCACACTTCAAGTCAACTACATACCTGCACGACATCAACTCGCAGATATCTTCACCAAACCTGTACATGTTCAACTCTTTGAGGAATTCAGACACAAACTTCATATCCTAGACTCAGAAAAGATACAAAAAGCAGTAGGGGAAATATTAGAGAATACAGTATAATTATACGTATGCATGCTGTGCATGCTTTGCTGAGCTGTGCGTAAAAGCTGGCTGCTGTTGGGTTGTTACAACAGCTGGCAATCAGGAAAATCTCATGCTCTCTAGAATTGTGTACTAGGGTTAGCTGCAACAATCCTCTATATATTTGCTGTAAAATAACGATAATGGATCAATCTTCTCCTTCTTCCTCTATCAGAAATATACAGTGTAGTTATCATTTTAACATGCAACGCATATCAGTCCGAAATAAACCCTAAAGAGCAGAAAGGATAAGAAATAAATATCTATATTTATACAAATACACGTATTGTATAACTTTTATTGTTAATATGATTAATATTTATAATTAATTTTTAAACTCGTGCACTTTAATAGTCTAAAAGGTTTCTAAACTAATTGATATCTAAACAAAATACTTATAAAATGCCTAGCATTATGAAATGTTAACAACTTTTAAAATCTCTAAAATTATAAAATTGTTCACGGTTTCTCTTATAATTTAAACTAACAGTTTAAGCCTATTAAGATACTATACTTTACTTTTACTATTTCGTTTTATTTTTTTCCTCTTAAATTTTCCGTTTTTAGTTTCTTTTAAGTATTCTGATTTATTTACAATATAGTGTCGTGGTCCGATATATAATTTAGATAAATTTACGCATATTTACATACTACGTTGCTCGAACCTAAATAACCTAAGAGGAACATATTATTTTTTACGACTGTAACCACCTAATGAGTTCAAATTGCATTTTTTATGGTTACAAAACAAGAAAATGAGAAATAAGTTTAAAATAACGTTGCAAAAACACTATATGAACACACAAATATATATATATATATATATAATATTTTTAAGTATATAACACTTTAGTCAACAATCTTTAAAGCATATTATTAAAATTTTTTAGTTGACACCCTCGCGTCTTTCTTAAGTTGTGAATGCAATACTCATTATGTGCAAATTTTTCCTCCTGTTTAAAGAGGAATTGTTAAAAAAAAGACCCAATAAATAACTCCAGTACAATAGAGACTGATATTTATCATATAAGATTTATATTCGAGCACATGTGTACAGTGTACACAAGATTCAATTGGGTTGCACCTAAAAGAAACGTGTGGTTATGGTGGTGAGTAGGAAACTTGGGAATAATTCTTAATTCTACAGCCCAATTGCATGGGTATATTCCAATTGGGTTCCAATTCATTCCCTTTTTCATTTTCTTTATTAATTTTTTAACATCTTATATTACTCATATTCCTTTTCTATTTATTATATATAATATTATTTAAATTTAGATCACTGAAAAATAACAAGTCACTCTATATCATTAAAACCATTTATTAAGTTCTTCTTTTTATTCAAATCAATAGTTTTTAGAATAAAAAAAATTGATATTAATGCTGCGATCGATCATAATAATCATTTCTTTCAAAATACTAGCTAACAGTATTTTTCATTTTTTTATTTTAAAATTTGATATGTATGTTATTATGCGTTTGAGTCCGCGTCGAGTTTGATGAAAATTGATTTTACAAAACACAATATACATTTATTTAAGGGTAAACTACATAAATGACAACCATACTATTGCAAAAGTCGCGATTTGACCACCTTACTTCTTTTCGAAGCAATTAAACTATCATACTATTAAATTGGGTGCAATTTGACCACCAGCGGTTAGAGGTTAACGGCAGGGTGATGTGCCATTTAAAAAAATAAGGGTATAATTACATATTTAGTCCTTATAATTTACACAATCTTTCAATTTAGTCCTAATTTTAATTTAATAAAATAAATTAATTAGGTGATGACACGTATCACTACCTTATTGGAGGGATTTAATTATTTATATTTGATTAAATAAATCTATTCCATCCTCCAATCAAGTGATGACACGTGTCACCACCAGATTAAAAGAAGAAAATGGCAAATACCACAAATGCAGTTAAGGGGAATCAAACCCATGTCACCAGTAACAAAGAGTGTTGATTTACCACCACACCAAATGCTATATTGTGACCTAATTCTTGGCAAAAATTACAAATATGATTACAAAAGCCTGATTCAAAAGGAAATTCATCCAAAAGCTTTTATAATCAAATTTGGAAGCTGAAGCAAATTTCAGTTTAATATCATCATATTAAGAAATTTCTTTCAGTCAATCACATTAATGTGGGAAATAAAAAGGACTGGTTCAAAGCTGAAGCAAGAGTAAGACTAGTGGGAATTCATCCAAAAACTTTTATAATCAAATTTGGAAGCAAAACTCGTATTTCAAAATCCTTTAGCATTCTTAACATCAAGGATATGTATATCTTAAGATTCACAACATGAACCCACAAATCGTGTTAAGAATCTGACCGTCATATCAAATAAGCATGTATACAGCAAAAGTTCATCTTTCAACGTTTCAGTAAATTAAGATTCTCCTGAACTTATTACCAATTCAACATTTCTCACAAAACTAACACTGTAAGAAATGTTAAGGGTTTCAATCCTTGCAGCAAATGAATAAAAGTTCATTTGAGGTAATCAAATTTTCGATAGACCATGATTCACCCAAGCCACCAGCACCAAGTATCAGTCCTTTCCAAAAGTTCACGGTCCAGTCCTTATATTGGACATTCCACTATTTATATCAAAGCTTCCAAAGCTAGTTGCAAAAAAAAAAAAAAACAATCTACAAATCAATCATCTAAATCTTTGGCGTAAATGTTGAGCATTCGACTTCTTTCGAAAATCTGGAACTAATCATTTTGAGCCAATTAGCATAGACTTATCCATGAAGTATTAGCAACAATTAACATCCTTCTATTTTCTTTAGAGAAACAAAGGAAAAGCAACAAGTAAAGAAATATAATAGGGTTCATAAAAATGGCATCTAGATCTAATCAAGTTGGACTGTGAAAGATGAAAGGAATGAAACTCATAACAATGAAACATGATTCAACTCGATTCAAAAAGCTTGGAAAATGAAGTTTCAGTTCAGGGTACAAAATGTCATAAATACTTTGCTTCAAAGCAGCCAAAACAAAAGGCTGCCATGCCAGCCCAAAGTTTAGAAAATACAAACGCTCTAGTTGCTGCTGGTGACCCCAGGGCACATGTAAAAGAGAAGGTCATCAAGTAATCATATTTCTAATTTTCGTCAAGAATTAGATCACAATATAATATTTGGTGTGGTGGTGGTAAACCAACATTCCTTGTTGTTGGGTGACATGGGTTTGATTCCCTTTAACTACATTTGTGGTTTTTTCCATTTCTTCCTTTAATCTGGTGGTGACATGTGTCATCACCTAATTAAATAATTAATTTATTTTATTAAATTAAAATTAGGGCTGAATTGAAAAATTGTGTAAATTGTAAGGACTAAATGTGTAATTATATCTTTGTTTTTTTAACTGACACGTCACCCTGCCGTTAACCTCTAACGGCTGGTGGTCAAATTGCACACAATTTAATAGTATGATGGTTTAAATGCTTCGAAAAAAAAGTAAGGTAGTCAAATCGCGACTTTTGCAATAATATGATGGTCATTCATGTAGATTACCCTTTATTTAAAGAATTATGTTAATGCAGTGATATTGTATAAAATTTATACATTATAAGTGAATTAAATGATAAAGATCGCTATAAAATTTAAAATTCAATTCAATTCAATATTTTTTTTATAAAATACATGTTCATTTTATGATCAATATTTGAAATTTGTAACCCTTTCTCCCAACAATATAGTCTCTAAAGTTTAAATTCAAATTTTTTCTTTTCTACTTGCTAGAGCAATATACATTGTCATTGCACTTACATTATTAATCATTTTTTATTATATCGTAATTCGTTTACTAATCATACATAAAAAGACATTAATGCATGCATGGAACTGCAGCGCTGCCGACAATTTCAAAAGTATCATCGTTATTTTACTCCATTTTTGTGAAGAAGACAAGACTTTTGAGACATTTTCGGGCGTCTTAAAATATGATTTGGGCTTCAACTCTCGGATTGGCACGGGGAAATGGAACACAAAATTCTTTATTTATCGGTATATTATAAGTCTAAAACGGAAACAGTGTTCTATATTGAGATACAGGGGTGGTTGAAAGGACAAAAACTATCGGACTCTTTCTATATTCTAATATTAAAAAATTAAATTATTGTTATGAATATTTATCTATGTGGATGTCTATCATGATTAGAACTTTATCAAAGGAGTTTGATTTATTTATTATTAGGAATATTATCTCCATGAATTAGAGTTTAATGTATTATGTACTTCTTATGCCTATAAATAGATGATTCATTGAAGACATTGTATACAATTCTATATTTGAGAATAATACAAATCTCCCTCTTTCTCTCATCTCTTTGTTCATCTTATTCTTATTCTTGTTCTTCTTTATTTTATTTACAACACGTTATCAGGACGAGACTCTAATCAACTGAGGTCTTCATCGTTATAATTCAAAAGAAGTTACGAGAAGAATTCGATTATAGAATAAACCAAAGATAAGTTTTTTTTTCTCTCCTTATTTTTTTAGTTACCGATTGTCTTTCTCTTTATATTTTAACTTTGTTTTAAATTTTTTTTTTGAAAATTTTGAAAGTATGTTTGATTTTATTCGAACATTGGAAAGAGATAAATTTGTGGCTTCTCACAAACCAAAAGACGAATCGACAGAGACGAAGAGGGAACGATGGAATCGATTAAGGTTTGTTAAGCGAAAGTATTTGTGGGTTTTCATCTTTGGTACTCAACTGCTTATGCTTTTCATACTTAATTATTATTATTTGTGTTTGTATATTTGTAAATTCATGAAGTTTGATGATGGTGCATGTAAAGCATGTTCGATTTACTGACTATACTTTATAATTATGAATAACAAAGTTATGTACGTAGAACTATGGTAGTTTTTCATATAAATTAATTAAAATACGTACTCTAGGTTTAAGGTTTTTTTTAGTAACAAAGATCTGTACATTAATGAAACACCTTTGTTGGTTTAGTTTTTTTTAAAGAGAGAATTATGACATAGATCCTCTGATTTCTAATATATTCAATTCAGCTCATACATATAGATCTTATTATTATGGTTTCATATATGTTTATTTTGGACACAATGGTTGAACTTTGTATTAATATCAATATGTGTTTATATTATTTTATTTGATGATATTGATATTTTAACCATGTATTGAGTTTTACATGTATTTAAATGACTTGGAAAGAGACACGACATTATGAGAAGATGTTTTGGTCATTTGCTACGTCTCCATTTTCCTCGAGAGGAAAACTAATATCGGTAAATTCTTATTTTATTTTTTTTATTCTTTAAATTATGATTTTAATGTGCGATAAATCATGGTGAATTTCAATCTATAAAAAGATTGTTATAAAGTCTATAGTTGCTCGAAAGCAATTTTTCTTCTTTGTCGAAAAACTCGACCATAGACTTCTCCCAATTTCAAGTTACGAAAATTCTTCTTGATCCAAAAAGTTTTATGGGAGGTATTCCTTGAAGTGAATGCAAGCATGATGTTTATTCCATGCAATTAGTGATCTGTTTCATTCCCTGAAGTGAATGCAAACATGGTAAATCATTATTCAATTAGAGACATAATTTCGATATAATCCAAGTATAATTGGCTGGACATCCCGTTCTGCGAGGCTACTGGTCTCAAAGGAGGTTTTTAAAGGACCTTGTGGACATGTTTACCAATGCCGCGTACGAGGATTAAATCTTTGTTCTCTATGATAAGGATATGTGAAAAAGGTTTTAAAGGCCCACTGGCTCTACTCCATTCCTTGAAGTGAATGTGAGATTATATTATGGAATGAATAAAAAATCACATTAAAAGTAGTGATCGTGGTTGAGACTATGAATATACACATAAAAAATATAGTCGTATGAAGAATACTTCTACCCGCTGGTAGCAAAGTTATAAGGATGAAAAGAGTGATAAAGATCATTCTAAGGAAGTGAAATCCTTTTACCAATGTGATGTTATAAATCAATGATTTCGTACTTGTCAAACGCCAAAGTATTATGGACTTTATCCATAATCATGAATGATAAATGAAATAAAATATAAACAAAATTTGTTTATGGCGTTATTGATCCAACTCAATTGGATATTGTTAATTTTCTCATAACCTTTGAAGGGAATAATTTACCATTTATTTTATTTCCCTTATAACCTCTAATAGGAATAATTGATTTATTTTATTTTATTTTTATGTTAATTCGTTTTATTTATTATTTATTTATGTTAGTTTGCTTTATGTTTATTTATTTCATATATTATTTATTTACGTTTTATGTTAATTTATTATTTGAAGAATATGATTATACAATGAATTGTGGCTATTTATGCCTAGAATTGTGGCTATTTATGCCTAGAATTGTGGCTATTTATGCCTAGAATTGTGGCTATTTATGCCTAGCAGATAATGCAAGTACTCATATTGTACTTAAGCATAAGAAATAATTTTCTCATTTAAATGCAAGGGAAAATATGAGTAGTATTTCTCAAAGTACTAAAATATCAATACTTCGGAAGAGCACTTGAAAGTTTATCTCTGATAGATAATCGACTTGATATGATGTGCTATATTTTATATTTTTCATTCCTCGAAGTGAATGATACAAAGTACATATTTTCATTACCTGAAGTAAATGAAACAAAGCACATTTTGAAAGGTGCACAATTATGCATTTCTCGATTAAAATGCAAGGGAATAATGTGAGTACTATATCCGGAAGTACTAATATCACAAAAGGCTCTGGTTGAGCAAATATGTTATTGTCAAATGGAACTTTATTCCATATTCACAGTGCGTTATACTCGTCAAAGTCATAAAGAGAGCAATATGAGTTCGCAAACTATCCCTTTGGGAATTATAGATAACATATGTTATCAATTGGCATTTGAAATAAGCCAATATTGATATAAGTTTTGGTAGCCAAAAAGTCAGTTGAAAGCTCTAGAAGAGCTATATATTACTACCAAAAGATAATTTCAATTGAAAGCTCCGAAAGAGCTAAATATATTCCTATTTAAAGGAACAATTTTAATGGTCGTACTAGACATGTACGAGTGAGATTGAATTACATGTTATGGTAAACAAGGAGTTTACAAATTCATAGATATATGCACACATATATATATAGTTGGCATGATCGGTTAGACCATCCTGATCAATGGTGCAGAAATTATTGAAATTTACATGCACATATATTAAAAGAACCTGTAGTTCTTGTGGTGCTTATTCTCAAAGGAATGAACTAAATTCCACTTATTAAAGAACATGAAGTTCTTGTGTTACTTAAAGGAATTGATTAAATTCCACTTACTAAAAGAACCTGAAGTTCTTGTGTTGTTTGTTCTCAAAGGATATATATGATCCCACTTACCAAAAGAATTAGAACTTAAAGTTCTTGTATTGAAGTTGAGACTGTATGTCTTGCATATCTGAACGAAATATGGGCCCATATATCCACAAATGTGGAAAGTTTTATATGATTTTAGTAGATGCATCTACATTGTTTTATCGACTTACAACCAGAAGTTTGTGAGATTGATTCTAAAAATATTCAGATTATGCAGTTAGACTATTCGTCTTGAAAAGCTAGTGGATTTATATTTTAGGCTATATCAGTTGTTACAAAGCCTATTGATTATGAAAAATATAGTTTAGCAAAATTTCAATTGGATGCCTCCTATTTAATAGCTAAACTATGAGAACAAAAGAGTTATTATTTATATGGTGTTTCCATATAGCAACACTTATACGCATCAAGCCAACGAGTTATAATAAACTCCCCGTTATGATTGGTTTTTGGTCAGAAACCATACATTTCCCATTTTTGTGATTTTTGAATGTGCGATATGAATTGCTCCACCACAACGCACAAAATGGGTAAATAAAAGGGTTGAGAATATATATTGAGTACGAGTCTCCTTTTATGTTTAAATTCTTAAACATTAATTGGAGAATCATTTATGACATGATTTTTTCAACATCAGGGGGAGATAATAATCAGCTGGATAGAGGAAAATGAATTATCATTTTCTAGATCCTCGTATATGAACTAGAAGTTCATAAGATAATTCATGTTATTACATGTCAACTGCCAGACATATTTACTGACCCAATGAGAGTAATTAAGTCTCATATACCAGCTGAAATGCTCTAAGTTTAAAGTACATGTTAGGGCGAGATAATGTAAATCATGCCTGAAGCATGATAGTTGAAATGGTTCCAATGATCAAAACTCTCGTAAATAGAAAGTAATATGAGATGGTCATATATTGGAGGCGGGTGCTCCTGAAGAGACCCAAGACATAACAAATAATAAAACTCTTGAAGAGTTTCAGGTACCTGGAATAAAGATTGAAATCTTGAAGAGATCTCGATGAGTTATGTCATTACGAGAATGGAACCAGAATATTGGAAAGTTGTCGACAACGATTTTACATAAAATACTTCTATAGAAGTAAAGAAAGAAATCGAGGATCTTTTATAAAATCTATCCAGAAGTATAGATATTGAATTGGCCAATGTTGAAAGACGCTTTGAACTTCTAAAATAGAAGTATTTGGACCACCAGTCCAAACACCTAAAGGTGTAATGCAAGTGAGGCACAAATAAGTAGTCGTAAATACGACTTAAACTGTGATTTATGAAAAGTTTTAATTACTTCATGGTGGATGCAATTACTTTGGCAGTTTTGAAAATTTTACATGCGTCTAATTATTTGTGGATCCATATTTATCCTTGAAGGATCTAAAATGCTATAAGCATTTGGAAATTTCTGAGGAAATTTATTTAAACATGTCTCATGAATATTTTTGGCGCATTTGGTATAATCGCCTTAGTGAATACTAATTGAGAAAATACTATAAGAATGATCAGATTTCCTTATGTATTTTATAAAGGAGTTTGGATCAAGATCCATTATGATAATTTTAGAACTCCTAAAGAGCTTCAAATTGGAAACTCATGAAGTACTTTCAATACAAGTACTTGAATCTTGACATCAAGTTTATCTCGACCTGAAGATCGAGCATTTTTATATATTTCTTTTGTCTATGAATAGACATAAGCTGAAAGAATCTTAAAGAAGATTCAATATGAATAGAGCATATCTATTGAGTATCCCAATAGTTGTAAGATTGTTGGATGTGAATAAAGATAATTATATCTTTTCTTGGTCTTGAAGCACTATATATTAGTTGGTTAAGAAATATCTATGAATATACAAAGATCATTACATTTAGATCTTCAAACATTCGTTGATGCCTCCTCAAATGTCGTAGAAATAATTGTTATGCACGAGGCAAGCCAAAAAAAATGTGTTTGGCTAAGATTATTGACCCAACATATCCAAAAGATATGTGGATTTACTTTTACAAGATATGATAAAAGCTATCTTGTGTGTAGATAAAGCAAGATGTATATCTCAGTTTGAAAGTTGATACATCATGGAACATATTACTCCAAAGTTTCATCCCTTGCGATCTTTAGAAAAATGATATTCAAGATTAAATTATGAAGATTCAAAGATCTTCTGTGATGTTTTCATGAGGGGGAGTAAATACTCGTTGTACTCTTTTTCCCTTAACCGAGGTTTTGTCCCAATGGGTTTTCCTGGTAAGGTTTTTAATGAGGCAACAAGTTATGCGTATCAAAGATGTGTGTACTCTTTTTCCTTCACTAAAGAATTTTTTTTTCTCCCACTGGGTTTTTATCTTAGTAAGGTTTTAACGAGGCACATTATCTTCATAGACATCCAAGGGGGAGTGTTATGAATATTTATCTATGTGGATGTCTATCATGATTAGAACTTTATCAAAGGAGTTTGATTTATTTATTATTAGGAATATTATCTCCATGAATTAGAGTTTAATGTATTATGTACTTCTTATGCCTATAAATAGATGATTCATTGAAGGCATTGTATACAATTCTATATTTGAGAATAATACAAATCTCCCTCTTTCTCTCATCTCTTTGTTCATCTTATTCTTATTCTTGTTCTTCTTTATTTTATTTACAACAATTATAAGTCATAATTTTAAATTTTAAATTTTAAGACTTAAAAAAATACACATACTCTTAATTTTTTAAATTCTAATCTTAAATCTTAACCTTAAACATGAACTTTAAACTTAATTTTTTTAGCGTGCGACTTACGTAGGGGCACCGAAAGAATCGATTTTTTTAATTTTAAGTTATTTGAGTTAAACCGAATAATTTGAGTGAATTTCTAGTTTGAGTCGAGTTTGATTTTCCTAACTCAAAAAAAATGAAAAATGAATTTTAATGTTTTACAATTTAGTCTATGATTTTTCCCTTCAATTCTTCCTTCATTTTAAGTCCATTTTGACTAAATTTGAACCACGTGCTCCTAAATCACTGTAGAATATCTATTAAGATCCAATTCATATTTTTAAAAATAAATTTTTTCTTTTTGAAATTTAGCTCCTCAACTTTATACAATTTTTTTATTTCTTTAAAATATTAACACGTGAGTACGTGGTCTATGAGTATCAGATATTAAAAATATTGGCACATGACCCGAGCCATGAATACCGAGCACTTGCAAGTCGGGTACCATACTTTCGGGTCAAGGGTACCCAAATTCAGTTTATAAGTTTTCATCAAGTTGGGGTTTTTTGAGATCAAAATCAAAATTTATTCAATTTATTTATTGAGGAAAGTAAATTACCATTGATAATCATGGTAGTAGTCTAGCAGAGATACAATTATACATTTTCATTTATTTTTTTAACTGTTCCTTTTTATGTTTCATTGTTTTCAAATAGTACATTTTCATTTAATTTTGGTTTTTTCAAATTAGTTATTGCTTCTCATTTTGTACAGGGATTCAAACTAGTGAAGATTACAGGTTCTATGTTATTTCAACCGAGTTACCAGAAGTAAATGAAGATATAATATTCTAGTGTTCCGGTTTTCTGTCGAGAGTTAAGATCTAAGAGCATTACTTTAATATTATTAATGATTTAAAAAATAAAATAAAATAGATAGACCCGATATTTTAAAATTACAGTCCGAACTCGACTTGTGATCCTGTGAAATTTAGCGGGCCAGGTACACGGTTCAAATTTTCTTACAAATATGAAAATGTACCCGTTTATTTTGTATCGGGTCGGGGGTATGACATCTTTGAATTCCCCTAAACCCCATTAATCTCTCTATAATTCCGTCATTACATATTATTAAATTAAATCTTAAACAGAAAAAAATGACATAAAAATTAAGAAAATTTATTTTAAAATTTATACAATCCGTACATTAAATGATTTTCTTTTCTTTAAAACATGTCGTTTGAAATCTATATGAGATAGACCAAAATTAAACGTAATAAAAGAGATAAGGATGGAACGCATATTTTTTCTCTATTAAAAGGATTATTAATAAGACATCGTTATCTGCAATTATATTTATCCTTGGGGTAATCAAACTCAAACATTAACTTTCAAATATCAAGCCCTTCGCTCACCCCATGTGTCTTGGTGGTAAAAGTAGATGCTTATCATTCCTTAGAACCCAAATTTAAGCACAAGTAATATATGTTGTGTGTGTCGTCTTTGAAATGACTAAGAAAGTCGAACATATGCTACCCTTGCATCACACCAGCATATTCAAAAAATATATCAAGCCATTACTTTCTTAAAAATTAAAATTAATATCAAGACCAAATTTTAGTATTACCTGGAGAGAAAAGAGAGGGAAACAAGGATAGTGGAGACCTAAAAAGTACTATTACTAATAATAGCTCATCTAGTGGTAAAGATAGATGTTCATTATTCTTTGAGATTCATGTTCGACCACCAATAATGCATGCTATGTGTGCCATCTTTAAAAATACTAAGAAAATTAAATAAATGATACCCTTGCATCACACCAGCATATTCAAAAAAGGATTAATAATAATAATTAACCGATTTAATCTCAATCATTAATAAAAAATATTTAATTTCAACCATTGATTTATTGTAATCCAAGGGACATAAAATGCTATAAAACTTACTAGTTTTTTCCTCTAATTCTAATCCTCGTCCTACTTAGAGGGAACGAGAAGGGAAGACTCTAAGGGAAAGGAAGGGAATGTTCTAAATAGATCTAGAACTTATAATCTAAAAAATATGACGGAACAAAGATGAACAGCTTGGCCGACTAGCCAAATGTGTTTGTTCTATAAAACTTACTAGTTTTACCTTAACATAACTATAATAATACATAATATATTTGTGTAGGCGGTGAAGTAAAGAAAGGAAGAAGAAAAAGAAAATCAAAATTTTTTAGAAATTATATTATAGGTCCGTCCCATCACGTTATTTAAGGTATTTTTTAATAAAATTTATCTATTTTATTAATTTTTTCATATCACTATAAACTAAAATTTAAAAATAATTTTTACCATGCAATTTTTCACTTGGTAAAAAGGTGATATAGAAAATAATAAATAATTTTTATTAGTTCGAATCATGAATGACGTGGCGGGACGAGCCTATAATATAATTTCTCGAAAATTTGACATGAAAACGAGCTCTTCTTTTTTTGACTATGCATTGGACCCATTAGCTAACTTGGACTATTTGGGCTATTTGACCTTCACCAAGTAATGGTCTATTTGGACCGCCCAAACCAAGCACTTGGACATTCAAACGAGCCAATCAAAGTCCAAGCGAATACAAAGAGAAATTCACCGCTCAGGAGGCATAAACACCAAACATAGGCAGACTAAACACAGAGACACGTATAGACCGATGTACCTGATTTAGAATCTACCAAACTGTGATTCTCGAGTCCGATTCAATAATAATCAAAGGAACATTTTTCCACCGAGATTGTAGCAGTGTTTCCATGGAGTAGGCAATCGCTCTCAATTTCGCTTCATTTCACTCTAATATTTTTTTTTTGTACACGATTGAATTGTAATAATGGCTGTTTTGTTAACGCGTTTTAAGTGTTATATGTATTTTTTAATGTTAGTTTTGATAATTTTATCTTTTAATATCAATTATTGGTGTTGTTAGTATCTATCTATTTTTTGTTCGAGTGAATATATTTTTAACATTTTTTTGTATGACCCTTATACGATCTCAAAGGATTAACTTCTTGTTTCAAAAGTTATACAAAAAAATGTTTAAATTATGTATTTTAATTTATGTTTGTGATTGTAAATTTTTATTTATAATATATATATATATATTAATAAAACTAGCTACTTTTATTTTAAAAAAATTATAACCACTATTTATCATGTACTTGTTCGCAAGCTGTTTAGAAAAATGTTCCAAATATTTGAAGATGTTTTAAAATTTTAAATTATAATATTAATAATATAGTATATATATTTTTAAAAATATTAAAAAATATATCAAAACGTTACCGACAAGTTTTGAGTGTGTCAGTAAGGTATATTGCACTCTCAAAGAAATGACACGAGTTTAAATCTTGAAGACAACATTGTTAAAAGAGACAACCTTGTACTCCGAACAAATATAGACCACAAAACGAACAAGTATATTACCAAAAAAAATATATTAAAATATCATTTTTATCAATGAACTTCTAGTTTGTTGAAATTTAACACTAAATTTAGTTTTAAACTCAATCTGTAACCCCCTTGACCCGACCTAGCTACCAGATCGCATCGAATGAGTTACACGGGAAAAATCGAAGAGAAACCCGTTAAGGCTTCACTCCGATTAGCAATCTTATTTTTTTTATTTTTAATTATTATAATTTAATCTTGTCTAAATGCCATTTGAAAACCTATTTGAGGAGACTAACAACGGAAAAGCAAAACACAAGCAAGAACCACTCAAAACGAGCTTTTAAGGCCACTTGTACATTTTTAAAACATGTTGTATCGATACGCTCGGGCCCGTATCGATACGCCTTCAACAATAAAAAATCTCAAGTCAACCTCAAGAGGTCGTTCCGACACCCTCAGAGAGTGTACCGATACAGGCGTATCAAAACTGTCTCGAGAGTTTCGGAACGCCGACCCGTATCGAAACACCCTTAAACGTTTTGAAACCGCAAGTTTCAGTGGCAAAACGTATCGATACGCGCCCAACCCGTATCGATACGCCAAAGCCCTTTCAGGTCCTCATTTTGATACAAGCTCGACCGTATAGAAACGGTATGCCTGAAATGACTGAATTTGTTGGTTTAAGCCAATTTGAAACCACCGAAAAGCATCCCAACAACATTCAACACTCAACAAGTTCAAGGCCACTAAAAATACTCATTAAAACAATGTAGACATTCCACAAGGCAATATTCAACGTAGCAAGATTCGTAAAGAAAATTTTTCATACTTAACATTCATAAAACGAATCAAAAGCCAAATCAAAGCATGTTTCAACATGCTAAGAGGCATTAAAACAACGTAGACATTCCACAAGGCAAGATTCAACATAACAAGATTCATAAAGAAAATCATTCATACTTAACATTCACAAAACGGGTCAAAAGTCAAACCAAGACATGTTTTAACATGCTAAGAGGAATTACAAGCCATATATAACTAAACAAACTTGTTTAAAGCAAAGAGATATATCAACAACCCTTAAACTAAAAAAGTCTTATCCCATTGCTTAATACTATTTATTAAAGTCTAAGAACCATACTTGAGCAATCGACCCCTTCGATTTTTCCTTGTTCTAGAGCTGCTCCGAAAGTCTAAGGACTTGCATTGCTGGAAAAGGAACGTAAGCATTTAATCTTAGTGAGCTGTGCTCAAACAGTAGCTGCAACAATGCAGTTTTAAAACCATAGTTTGCTTGAAACCAAAAATTATTTCCAAATCATTTCCCTCGTGCTTGAACACATAACAACCATGCATTTTACATCTTGTGCATTTACCGAATGCATCCAAAAGTCACAAGCTTACCTCATGCTCATTCTCATCATACATACAACATAAACAACTACGTACATAAGCATAAATAAAAATGAACAATATAACATGCTCAACATGCGAATTTAAAGCAATATGGGTATATTGATATTTAACACTTTTATTCGGATATGCGGATAGTTCTCAAAAATCACTAGACACTTTCGGTAGAATCTCACATCACCGTATTCACTCGTCTAGTAAAACATAACTTTTGGTAGAATCTCACATCACTGTACTCCTCCTTAGTGGAATCTAGCATCACTAAGGCCACGCACAACTTTTACCTCGAGTGCACTCTAATCCTATTACTCAACCAACTATATCCGGTAATAAGAATTCACATTGTCAATAACCCACCAAACCAACACTTAGCTCGTGTTCTCATGGTCATAATCATAACCAACATGTGATCAATTAAAGCAATTATATGCATAACACAAGGATATTCATGGCAAACATGCACTATGGAAATCATTCATAACGCATAGTAGAATTTATTGAAAACAAAGAATAAAATGTTTAAAACTTACTCTTAAGCTTAGATTGACTTATCAAGCACAATCTAAACTCCCAAAATATATCCTTAATCAAGTTAAGCCTTAGAAAACATTTCCACTCACCAACCAACACACAAGGAAAAGCCGAAACACCGAATCAAGCCTCTGAACTACTCGGTCTCGCGTCCGAAGTGCCCAATTCAATTTCCTCTGCTTTTAGGCAACCCAAAATAGAACATTAGGATGCTAATATACTTGTAAACCAACAGCAACTCGGAATTTAACTTCTTGCAACAAAAACATATTGATTCAAACTCAAATTTCACCCAAAACCTCACCAATTATGTTCTAACTAAACCTTAAACTGAACCCATCAATTTCAAACAACAAAACACATCAACTATTATCTAGAAACTTCCCCCGACAAGTAAGGAACCAACATCCACATAATCAACCCAAAGCCAAGTCAAAAATTCCATATTTTCAACTCAAAAATTGTAACCCCCTCGTCCCAGTCTGGCCGGATGACCGGTCCGAGTAGGCCACACGGAGAAAACCGAAGTGAAACCCGTTACAGTTCCCCCTCGATTAGCAACCCTAATTTTTTTCTTTTAATTCAATCTTTTCTAAAGGCTCATTTAAATCCTATGTGATCAAACAGCGGAATAAAATGCAGAAGATAAACATTCGAACTCAAAACAGTATTTAAACAGCCCAATTTTAATCCATTAAGTAGGCCATTTCGAAACACCTTGACCAGGTCAACTGCCCCAAAGCCCATACGAAGGGGTCGTATCGAAACGGAGGTCAACCGTTCTGAAACACCCTCAACGGTCAACTTCTCGTGGTCAACGAGATTTTGACCGTTTCGAAACCCTTAGACCCGTTTCGAAACGCTTTCATCTCGTCATTTTCTCAGAATTCCAGTAGCCAAAACGTTCCGAAACCCGTATCAGAACAGGGGCTCTCAGTGACCAAACCGTATCGAAACACGTTCCGATACGGGGTCTTTGAAGCCTTACCCATTCCGAAACGGCCCAGCTCGTTTCGAAACGCGGGCTGTCTGCAACCCTTGAAAACCAGACTTAGGCGTTTTTTAACAAGTCTAAAGGTCCCAAACGACCTCTAAAGGCACTCAACACAAGCATACAAGGTCTAGAGGCATATATCTTATATCGAGCATGCTCAAACACACACATGACATGGATTGAAACATTCATTCATGGCATTTACACATTAGCAACATTTCATATAAGGCATGCTTAAAGACATTAAAAGCCAAAAGGCACAATTCATCCCAAAAGTTTACATGCTAATCAAAAGCAACTTAAACATCCACAAGGCATACCATCACACAAGCATTTGGCATTTGGCAAGTCATAACATGTTTACAATCCAAGTCAAATCATAGACATCAACCACATAAAGGAGTCATACATAGCTCATACAAGACACACACTCTTGCCACATTGCTAAGCTACTACATAATTGTTTAACCGTACTTGAGCAACAAAAACTTGGGAAGCCCTTCTTGCCTTGCTCCGAACTAACACCACGCTAATGATCTGTATTGTTGAAAATGAGAGCGTAAGCTAGAAGTTTAGTGAGGATGCTCTAAAATCAAAAACATCAACAATGCAGGGTTCAAGCATGTAATCCTTAAATCTCACATACAACATACATAGATAAATCAACAAGTAGACCTAGCTAGTTTTTCAAAAGTCATAATATGACATCTCACATCATGCTAGGCTCAAATATCACATATCAATAACATACTTCACAATTACAAGAACAAGTTCAATTGGCCACTATTAGTTTACCCGGATGTGCGAATTTAATCTCAACAATCACATTACCTCGGTGGGATTACACTCATCATCGGACCTTGCATGGGCGGGATTTCACTCATCACCACATGCCCTACGGATGAGATTCCACTCATCATCCTGTAGAATATAAATAAATTTCCGGTGGAATGTTACATCACCGTACTCCTCCTTGATGACTCAACGCCATCAAGGTCACATACGTTTTGACTCAATTTGTGTGCATACTAATCCTAATGATCGATCATTTACACCCGGTAAGTTAATTAGTGCCAATTTTATTTACCACATCACACATCCCTCATTTACATCACATGCTCCTCATATACATATGTCAAGATATACATATACATATACATATCACACCACATTTCACAATGGCAATTAGGCAAAGCATAAATAGCATTTAATGGAATCAAAGAGCTAAGTTATCAATTTAACTCCACATAGAAATGGCCTACCAAGCACATTTCAAGCTCATACACTACACACACTTGAACTAACTTTAAAACACATTTAAAGTCACTCACCACCCTTCCTTAGCAACCAAAGCAAATCTCCTACAAGCCCGGATTTGATCCCGATGCCTCTCCAACGTCTCCTCTTGCTTCTAGCCAATCAAAAACACATTCATTACTCTCAATCAATGCTAAAACTCAGTCATCAACTCAAATCTTAAGCCCAAGCCAAATTTCAACAATTCCCAATCAAATTAATCCCCCCAAAATGTCCATTTTCGTGCTCCTCCAAAACCTAGCTGAAAATCCTATTTTCAAACACCCAAATGGTCCCAAAACACCCTTCTAACATACTTAAACCATCAGCCCTCCAATTTAATCTTAAAACCCACCAAAAATCAAGTTTTAGACACTTTAAACTTGGCTACAAAGACCCATTTCGGGTTTCCACCCAAACTCATTCATTTTAACATATTAGGTGCATTTCAAGGTGAATAAACTAAAATCCAACTTGATTTAAAGCCAAATGGAAAACTAAGTAAAAACCCAAACTTTCATTAAACCCAAACTTTTCAAAAGATGATAGTTTGAAAATCTACAACCATATAAAGATAGAGAATGAAGAGGAGAGTCCAAAAATATGTTTACCTTTAAAAATGACCTTGAGATGAAGATGAAAATTAATGGAATAGTGATTTTGGGTATTTGGGGGGTTTTGAAAATTTTCTAACGTTGGGAGGGAGAAGGGGGACAAAGATGATACCTTTTTTTTTGTCCCTTTTTGTTTACAAAAAGGTGTCTTCCTTTTTAAAATATTTGGGTTAAATCACCGAAGTGGTCCCTCCTCTTTATTTTAAATTTCAATTAGACAAACCTAGGCCATATTGATTAAAATTAATTTTACCGACTCGGACCCACTAACCCGACTAACTCCTAACCCCAGAACATGGGTGTTACAAAATTTTTTATTTTTGACCAATTTCAGGTTTCCTATTATTAAGTCAATATTCTGACATGTTTAACCACCCAAAACTTAGCTTAAAACACATGTCGGAATATACATTTTCCAACTCAATTCCAAAATAAAATATAATGAGTTTAGAATGAAGGTTTGATGACAAGTCAAATAAGTAAAAATTAAGTGAATGAAAAGTTATCTTGTAATCCTTGACGAAAGAAAAAGATTTGGATTGAAGGGATAAAAACCAATGTGAAAAACCCTTTATTCAAAATAAAGATGATAGTTTTTGTGAAAATAATTTTTTGTTACAAAATAACTTTTTAATTTCATTTGAGAAAATTTATCTTTTTTTCATTCAAAAATTTTCTTTTTGTCAAAATATACTTTAAAAATTATTTTATTAAAAAAAATCCACCGAATTTGAATCGAATTAAATTATCTTTCGGCCCCTAAACTAGCGTTACACAATCCTTCAATCATTAAACCATCAACAAGGTAATGGCATGTAAACCATTTCTCGTTACAGTATTGACGAGGCTTGAAAAATAATTTTCACGTAATTTCTAATATTTTAAAGTAAAAGAGATTTATTTAAAAGGCAAAACGGAGTCGTTTCTTAAATTAGAAAAGAGAAACACGTTTCGATCCATTTACTTTGAATTCTTCAAACAACAAAGGCAGAGCAACTTGAGTCAGTATTCACTCTATATCTCCCATTGTTTTGAACTTCAATTCAGTAGGCTGGTTTTTGAATTTTTTTTTAAAGTTGGAAATTTTGTCAACTTTTTTCTTTTCCCTTTTCTCTTTGGAATGATGATTAGCAGTTCATTTAAGCTAAATGGTGATTATAATTTGCATTTTAGAATGACGAGTCAGCAGTATTCATGTAAACCACATTGGAACTATCTTCTCCTTCTGCTTACATAAAGGGGGGAAAAAAGAGAGAAGAATTTACAAACAACTCTTCTATTTAAAACAAACAAAAGCCGAGAACGAGCCGCCAAAACTGGGAATAAAACCACCCATTTAAGCCGCAGGATAGTTAAGCCCCAGCTCCACCTTACACGTTGTTTGGCTATCCTCCAACGCCTCCACTCTCCTTTTCTTTACTGGCACCACCGCGTGACAAGCACGCGATACCACCGGCTTAAACCCCAGCGTCAACTCCAGCCCAATCTCCCCGCTTCCCTCCACCGTCCTTTCTTCCGACACCCTGCCTCCGAACTTTGGCCCCGTCGGGAACAGCCGCGAAGCCGTCACTGTTTCCTCTGAGATCATACTCTCCGTTTCTTTACTTTCCCCATCCATAACAGCCAACTCAGACTGGTGACTCAGCGATGACTCGTGACTCGTCGACCGGTTTCCCTCGAACCCTTCTTCCGCACAAGACCGTTGTTCGGGTTGTTCGCAGTTGCGGTTCTCCTCCTCTAAGACCGGCTTATTCGCCTTGGGCTTCACAGTTCTCTTAACTCGGCAGCGAGTCTTAACTCGTTGGACATCGTTGGAGGCTGCGGAGTTCTCGTCTTTGGAGACATGACGAATGTCGTACGCTTTCAGCGGCGGCCCCTGACCATTCGCAGCGGCTTCAGAAGCAATCGGCGTGATGGGAGCACCTTTTAGCACAGCTTCCACGGCGGCTTGACAAAGCTGCCAGCTTCCGGACCATAACAACCCGACAGAACCGTAAATCGGATTCACAATCCGTCCACAAGCCTCGTATAACAATGACCTAAAAATAGCTGAAAATCCAAAAACACAAAAAAGTCAGATTCACAATCTAAAAATAAACCCGTAAATTGAAAAGCAAACACAGCATTATAAAAACCCATAATGAAAATAGAACTGACCAGGGCGAAGTTGTTCGGGGCCGGCGTTGATGAGGTTCATGAGACCGGCACGGCCATAAAACTTGGCGAGAAAAACGGTAGCGTTTGCTTGAGATTCAGGGCTTTTGATCCACTGTAAACACGGCCTAATGCTACAATTTTCACTGCATCCTTTACGAAGAATCCGGCATCCATTACAACTCATACGCATTTTGAAATGATGAAGAAAAATAAAGGGAAATAGTTGTTTTAGAAGAGAGTAAAGTAATCTGGGAGCTTGAAGGAAAGGGGGAAGCCAACGTATTTAAAGTAAATATAAATATTATTAATTTTTAATAGAAAAAAAAGGCCGCAGTTGTTTTAATTTGCATTCCAAAATGCTGGTTTTCCACATTCAAGGAGGTTGGCTTACAAATAATATAAAAAATTATGCTACTATGTTATGAGTAAGTTTTGATAATTCCCTACTCTCACTTCCCGTTCGTGCAATTCACGCCCAGTTATGGAATCCAATTTCGCATCCCCATTGGAGGCGTACTTAAGGTACTGTCCCTTCTGCGTAGGACAACCTAAACATTTACGGAACCAATGCAGGACCTCGTTTTTACTAAACTAAACCTGGTTGATTTCAATTAATTACCGCTTTTTAATGGCGGTGCTGCCAAAAGGTAAGGGTAAGATGGACATTTGAATAGAAGGACAGGTGGTGAAAAAGGCAAGGGATGCCATGCAAATGGGTCCAAATTCTGAGAGAGGAAGAGAGCAGCGCGTGGCAGACACGTACAGGTATCAGAGTGCGGTCGAATCGCCACATATGAGGCAGAGGGGCTGTGAAGTGGGGGCCACCCGAAACTCCCATGTTTTTTTTTAAATTAAAATAAAATAGAATAGAAAAAAGTTCCTGGTTTTCGGGAAGTTCGCGTTGGTTCAAAAACCACTTTAAAAGAGGGGGATGCCAAAACCGGTAACCGGTTTCCGGATTTGAAATATGGGACTGTGGGCGCACTACAAGACCCATCAACCAACGGTTTTGCAGGCCTTTTCTCTCTTCATTTTATATTATTTTTCTTTTGCAAAATTTGCATTAATCTCGTGCTTATCATTACACTAGATTAAATAAAGAAATATTAGAAAAACTAACTTATTTCTATTAAAAAAGACTTAGGGCCATTTTTTAATATTTATAATAAAAATTAAAATATATATCTGTTAAATAAGGGTTTAGATTATATTTCTTTTTCTTCTAGGCGTCCAATCAAAAATATGTATCTAATATTTTATATCATAATTACTTTTATGTTGACCATTATTGATGAATTCTTTGAACTTTGTAACGTTTTACCAATCGTACTAGAGAAATTGAAATGTTTTAAAACTAATTTTTGAAAGTAGAATCACGAATTCACTTTCGCATAGACGAATATTCATAAAGAAATGTTTTTTTAACAATTTTTTTGGATTTATCACTTTCGCATAGATGAATATTTATAAAGAAGTGTTTTTTGAATAATTTTTTGGGATTTATGAGTTTTTTTATAAATAAAATAGGAGGCATAGATCAAAATTGATGTATCAAAAATTAGAGGTGTTTATTTTCGGGTACACAAAAAACTAGGTACTCATTTCTTCTGGGTACTACATATGTCAACCCGTGTCTCGGCCCGCTTAAGTCGGGTACCCGTAAAACTCGGGTACTCAAAAAATCGGATAACGAGTACACGGTTCACATGTTTTTTTTTTTTTAATTAAAAAGGTTAAAAATTGACATAATAAACATATAAAATTTAAAAGTTTATAATACACATCCAAACACAAAAATAGTGATTTAAAGTTAGTTTTAAGATGAATACTTATATATATATATATATATATATATATTAATATTTATCACCAAAAAGACATTAAAAATACTAATATCGCTTTTTCCTTTCGAATCTTGTATTAACAAATTAATAAAAAATATACTTAAAAAATTTAAAATTTAAAAGTACATAATACAAACATAGAAATAATTTAGAGATTTAAATTTAGTTTTAGGTAAAAAAAATTATGGAACCTAAAATAAAAATATAATTTACAACTAAAAAATAAATATATTAAAAGTATTGGGTCGGGTGCCCGATTACCAAAAAATTCGGCCCAGACCCGTCCCAAATACCCAGTTTTTTCTTTTGGGTCGTCGGATAGTTAAGTCGGGCCAACCGAGTCGAGTAATTTTGAACAACCTATCAAAAATGTATGTCTCCTCAGAATAAAAGTGTTTGAGATTTAGGGTGTTTTAAAAAAAAATCAAAACCCCCCATATTTTTTTATGTTTGCTTCCTAAAAAATTGAAGGGAGAAATGAAAGAATTTGAACAAATGTTATAGGTCAACATTCATTAAAGAATACGAATAGGTATCTTCATTGTTAGGTTAAAATGAATTAATCGAATAAAATAAAAATAATATGTTTTGAAATTTAATTTTTTTCAAAATTAACTTTTAAGATTTAAACGTCGTCTAAAAGCACATATGCTTAAAAGTGTCCAAAAAATAAGGTTCTTTTGTATGTCAAGTACATACAACGCGTTATAAAACTTCATCTCTTTGTTCAAAGTCGTCTTCAAAACTATATTTTTTTCATTTCATCTTGAACGTTATATCGTTGTCAATGTAGAACTTCTCTACGTTCTTATTAGGAATCAACTCAACAAAAGAGTCCCCGTTCTCCTAATGATTTTACCAAACATGGGTTGGTTGTAAAACTTCATCTTTTTGAAAGAAGTTGTCTTCAAAATTACATTTTTCTTTCCTTTGATCTTGAATGTTATATCGTTGTCTATGTAGAACTTCTCTACATTCTCACTAGGAATTAACTCAACAAAAGAGTCTTCGTTCTCCTCCTCTTTAAACAAATGATTTTACCAAACATGGTTGGGCGGCAATACAGATTTACAATAATATATAAACTAAAATGTATGGACTGAAAAATGAAGAAGCATAATTCGAAAAAAAAAATGAAGAAGCATTACTTAATTAGCCATATCCCTTAATTGGTTTTGATATTGACTCTTAACCCTAATGTTCTCAATAATCAATTCCAAGCCAATTGCCTATAATAAATTATTAATGCTGTTTTAATTAATAAAAAAATCCAACTCGCGGAATATTTATTCAATTAATCAAAAAATTATTAATATTCTTGTACTAATAACCTAATTATTTAATCCCGGGTTTGCTTAGGTTCATCCCCCCAAGGAATATAATTATAATTGAGCTAATCAAGGTACTAAATTGTGTAGTCAGTTTTGAGAATCTAGTGGCCTCTTCCAATTGGGTCCCATTAGTTGTTGGACTATATAGTTAAAATATTTTCTATCAAAGTAAATGTTTATTTTATAATCTATATTCGAAATTTATAGATCTCCTTTGAATAATATCAAATATTATTAAAGCAAGTAGTGTATTATCTTGATGAAAGTGGGAAAGACAAACTCTTTAATTTGTCCACCTTTTCTTTAATCCTTTATAAATATGATTGCTAAAGAATCATTTTGCATGTCCTATTCGAGACCCTAATACATTAATAATTCGAATTAAAATTAAGATAATTTACATTTGAGGTTTTAATTTTTTGTGGTGCATATTCTCCTATTTCCATCAATTTGTCCATTTCATTTAATATATCACATATTTTCTTTATCTGTTGTTGAGATTTCAAGTTCAAATCTTACTAATATATATCATGTCTGATTTATTTTTTTAAAAATATTATGATTTATTCTTATTGTGCAAGGAATTCTATTTACATATGCTTTAATTTTCAATCCAATTCTGCATCATAACATCGATTCATGGAAAATATTATTTATAATTATATTTGTAGCTCCTTAAAATGTTTGTTATTAATATAGTGTAGTTTTTTTTATATATTTATATCAATATTTAAAACTTAAAGACACGTTACACCATCAAATAGAACACCTAAATTTAAAACTTAAAGATAATATTATTAAATGTGTTTTAAGTTAAAGTCCCGTTATTTATATATTTTTTAATAAATTTTAAATCTAATCCTAATCTTACGGGAGGGGAAGAGAGACAGCAGGGGAACAAAGATGAGCATGCTATTTATATATATATATATATATTGAATATGCTGGTGTGATGCAAGAGTAACATATGTTCAAACTTTCTTAGTTTTTTTTAAAAAGACATACACAACATGATAACACTGGTGCTCGAACCCGAGTCACCAAGATGATGAACATCATCCTTTGCCCATGGGACACCGGTGTGGTTCTCTCTAAATTAATTTTAGATACAAGTTCCACAATGGCATGCTCTGTTTAAACTTATTTTATTCTTTTTTTTGACATAAAAATTTATTTTATCCTAAGTCATGATATGTGCATGATTTTAAATTATCTGCACTTGATATTAATTTGATTATAATTATAAGTATTTGTATATTTTTTATTATACCTATAATATTTTTTTTAGATAAATGTACCTATAATAGTTTTATTTTGCAGAGAAGCAGAAGAAAAGTAGCGATAATTCCAAAGAATGCAAGTTTGGGAAAGAGTCCAAAAGCACATGCAGAAAGGAGATGAAGCGCGTGGAAGCCACATTGTGGCGCAAAAGTGGGACTACATCGCCACGTGGGCATCATGCAGCTCCATGTTTTTAGGAGAGTTCCCACTAGATTTGATGAAAACCGCTGGCGGTGGCTCAGCTGTCGCTGGTTTCGGCTTCGGCTTCGGCTTGTTCTCTATGTTGATCTTCGAATTTAGTAAAAATGTTTGGGATTTGGGATTTAATCAACTATTTCACGTCAGATTATTCCTTTCCAGACACTCCTGACCTTCTTAATTTAGATTATTTTAATCTTTATCTCATTCGTTTTTAGTTCTTAAACAAATAATTATATTTATCTATATTAAAATTTAGAATGTAAGGTTTATGATTTTAATTTAAAGTTTAAAATTTAAGATTTAAATTTTATACCTTAAATATAAAGGGTTGTATATTTTTTTTACACAAATTGTGTATAAAAATATATTCCTTCTTATGATTTGATACATTTTTGGAAGAAAAAAAATTCTTTTTATTCATTTATTTGAAATATTTTTAAATACAAAGTTTCTCGAAATTAATGATAAAGAAATTAAAATATACCCTATAATAACAATGATATTTTGTAATAATTTCTTGAGTATTCAACTTACATTGATTGTCGATCGTTATTGATATCTTCTGGAATTGTTCTCTATTTACAAACAAGGCATTCAACATCAAACTAGTTTTATGTATATTATTCGACACTTCAATTCTTTTACATATAATTAGATTATAAAATTTTCATTAGATTGCTTTTAATTTGAATTAGATTAGTTAAAGAGTGGAAAAAGCGTAATCAATAAGGTTTGAAATTGGCCAAGTAACAGATATATACAAAACCAAATTCTCCACGTACATGATTTCAATTAACTATTTTTATTAGTTCATCCACAACGTACAATAAGAGATCGGGCACTTTCAAACCTTTCTATAATTTATATATAAAAAATAAAAAATTACATAAATGACACTCCTCGATAAATATTAATCCCTTTAAATATTGTTGTAAAAAAGATACCTTTAAATAAGTTTTTAGTTTCGCCCTGAATGGAGAGCAAGGGAATTAGCTTGTAAATGACAACGGTAGAGAGTTTTGATTATTATTTTTCTTTTTAAATGATGATGGGCTTTGTTGTTAGAATATAATGGATTATGGAATTTTCTTTTGGACTGAACTTGTTGATGTCCATTTTTGGAGTTCAGTTGTTCCTAAGACATCATATAAAAAGACTCAATTTCAAGGCTTATAGATGTTCACCGGCAAGGGCCTGATCAGAAGGGTTCTTGGATCTCGGGTTTTCAGAAAATGACGGATGTAATTTATGAGTTTGAGAGTTAAATTAATGAAATTAAAAAAGTGTAACATTGTTAATTTTAGAAGACCAATAGACTAAATTGTTACAATTAAAAAAGAGAGTCAACATTACTGATTTAAGATTATTACAGAACAAAATTACTCCTTAAGCCAGTGATTGTTTTGTAACTTTTTATAGTTGGGACTCAACAAAATTTATCATATAACCGGAGCACTATTTGTATATTTTACTCAAACTTTAGTTGCTCTAACGGTTATAATCATATAATCGCTTCAATTGTCTTAATTTCATGTTAGTAGTGCATATTAATGTAAAACATTTACTCATAATAATCCCTAATTTAAACAATAAAAAGATATATTAACCTTATCATGATATTTTTAAATTCATCTACTTTTAAATATATAATTAAAATAAAATGAAAATTTTAAATATAAATTGGATCAATATGAATGTTTGATCCATAGCAATAAATGAAATGAAAAATTATCTTTGAGCTCAGAGATACTTCATATCTTGTAAGTTGTAATTTTGTTGTGTTCCCTCTTTATTTAATAAAATTATCAATTATCATTTATTAAAATGGTGATAAAATTTGATTTAACAAGTATTTAAACTATTAGGGATTAAATCTGTCATTATACAAAAAAAAGAGAGGAGCATGAGCCCCTCCCATGTCAAAAGGATTCCAGTACAAAATCAGCCTGCTTCAACTATCCAATGGGTTCAAAAGCACTTGGACTCCATATTTCGGCTTTAGAGTCATGACAACGACCGGAGCGTGGCGGTAATTCTCTGAAATGCTGAAGCTAAACCGTGAGATCAACATGGATAATATGATCTTAGCTTCCATCATGGCGAAAGATTGGCCGATACAATTCCGAGGGCCGGCGGCAAAGGGGATGAAATGCCGAGTGGAGGCGAAGGGTCTAGATTTGAACATATCCAGATTGAATTCATTTACACAATCTTTTTGACTTTGTATTATCTCCATTAGTAATCTATCCACCTGCATCTCCAGGGACTTCATTTCTCTGTTATATTTTGTTGGCAAAAACCTGGAAAACATTATGTACATTTTTCCTTTCATTTCATTCTACGTTGAAAGAACCGGAGAAATTATATGAAAAGAAAGATTACTCACCGGCTTCCCGGAAAGCACAATTGCCTGCTTGCTTGAGCGCAAAGGTGTTGCAGTGATGTTAAATGATTGAATATTTGTTTCCCTTTCTCGTAACTGCTATCGAATTCCGTTCTTGCGATTATATCGACCGTAAGCCGAGACATGTATTCTCCGATTTCGAACTCCCTTTGGCCGGAATTTACTGCATTCTGCAGTGACTAGATCATCTGCCTAGTTCAGTCCACCATGTGCCTAGAGCATTTGCCTGTTACCATGTGGTGTTTGGTCATCAGTTCTTTGATCAATTCAGTCTCCGTCACGCACATCCTAGGCTCGATCCCGTTCCAGTATGGTTTTAAATAGACAATTCAAATTGCTCCAATTGATTAGTTAAATGGGGACAGTGCTCTGGAGATGTAATAACTACTAATGCTGTGGAAGGTTTGACTCCAAATCGTAATTCCACATATGGGAAAACGAAAACTTCAGCTGTCCATGAATGAACTTACTGACATAGAAACTCAATTTTTATTTTTATTTGCTATTTGCTATTTACATTGAACATGTTGAATGTACATAAAGAGTTGACTAGGTGGGAACAGATCTCTTAAATTTTCATTTTTTTAATGTGTTATAAATGTGGATGTCATAAACTTCGAACCCACTTAATGAATAAGATGTCATAAAAATTTTATGCGCCTTTTCAGTGCCTCTATTTATGTTTTAACACTAAAAAACACTACAAAATTAAATTTCAAGCCATAACCCAAAATTTTAAATCTTAAACTCTATACTCTAACCATAAACACTAACCTAAAACTTAATTTTAAGCATAAAACATAAATAGGGGCGCTGAAAAATAACATACGATTTCCATCCGAAATTCTATAACTTTTATGTTCATTTTATTGCAGCCTTTGAAATTCATATTCATATAATTTATCTTGATTGAAGTCTTATAAATTGAGGCTATGTACATGTTTGTGAGAACATCTCACAAACAATAGAAATATCATCCTCCCCTACTCCCTTTCATATTGTGAACGAATCTCTACTAAAACCGTTTTACTATAGCGCACGAATTACCTCAGTGTTGTCCATTTCGAATATCAACCGCCGAACAACTGAATTCCGAGCACATTACAGTCTTTCATATGCTCCTCAGATTTCAGCTTTAATTGTGGATTCATTTAATTGGTTGAAGATAGATAGGGTTGTAAATGAACCGAACGTTCAGCGAACCATTCGGCGGGAAGTTCATTTATGTTCTTTATCTATTAAACGAACGAACATGAACAAGATTTTTTGTTCGTCTAATTAAATGAACGAACACGAACAAAAGACTTTTTCATTCATTTATGTTCGTGTACGTTCGGTAATTTGTTCGTTTATGTTCGTTTATTTATGTTCGTTCGTTTATATTAATTTATGTTCGTTCGTTTATGTTCGTTCATTTATGTTCGTTTATGTTCATTTAAATTTATTCACATATGTCTAGGGTGTTCATTATTCGATTAAACCGAACTAACCGACCGAACCAAAACAAAATTGGTTAATCTATTAGATAATTTTAGGTTTCGGCTAATGATTAAGAGTTTTTTCAAATTTCAATTATCGATTAATTCGGTTTAAAATCGGTTTAAAAAAAGAATGAGAGTTTAAAAAATATTTTTTCTCTTGTGGGTATGTAATTTTTTTTCCTTTACCTACTAAATTAAATTAACTTTTGAAGATAAAAGTAACACTAATAAGAGTTATTCTTTTTAAATATTGGAGATGCATATTGTTACAGCCCGTCACTTCGTGACCGAGCAAGCCGCACACCAAGGGACTTGCCTTAGCACACCACGTGTTTCATCCGACCAAGAGACCCGAGTCCACACCGTCATCGCACACCATGGGGCCATGACCAAAACCCCACGGGGCGTCCACAATCGAAGGAGCCGAGCTAGCACCCTTCACGCGCACTATGGGGCCGAGACAAGCACCTCATGTGCTGCCCGAGAGAGAGGGACCCGAGGAAGCACCTTACACGCACCTGAGGGGGCCCAGCCGAGCACCCTTCATGCCGCCCAAGCCATGGAGCCCGAGTCAGCACCCGACGTGCACCCCAAGGGACCGAGACACACCCCATCCGAGTTGCCCACCTGCCTAGGGCACGAGCCAACACCCGACGTGCACCTCAAGGGGTCGAGACACGCCCCATCCGAGTTGTCCACATGCCTAAGACCCGATTCAACATCTAGCATGCCACCGAGGGGTTTTGGACGAGCCAATCGGGCCTATCAATGCACAATCCGCTCAAGAGACCAAGACCCATTGTGAGTTGTCATCCTTTGACCAACACACATGGAAAGATATCATCCATGGAGCCATATTTGGGGAAAGATCCTTTGCCACCCCAACAATGATGTCATAGCCTTTGTATTTTAGGCATATTTTTATTTGAGTGATAGTCTTGCCATGTATAGGAGATAGTTATCTTGAGGATTCATCCATAGCCATTGGATTGAATCGTTTTAAACTGTTAGATGAAGAGGACCAAGGCTATAAATAGAGACATTCTCTCACCATTGTATTCATTCCATCTTTCCGAATATTCTTGAGTAAAGAGTTTTCACTTTCTTTTCATCTTGCTTGCATAGTCATTTTCCCACATTTCTATCGAGCTTTCGCATTTCTAAGCACTCATGCTTAACATTCGAGAAGGCTGACTTAATCATCGATTAAGATCGTCGACTAAGGTCGCACGGACTAGCTAGTCAGACTCTAGCCTCATGACAATATGCTCCCCACCAAGGCTGTATACATCCACCACTGCTACTAGAGACTGTAGATGAAGTGGTGAAAAGTGTTTGTGTAATAATTTCTCTCACATGTGAAACTCCGCATCAACACTGTGAATAGTCACAAAACATAAACGGATACAACTTTTAAGTTCAGTTCAAGTTCTCAATTGAGTAAGATTTTCATGGACCAAGCTTAATTAAAAATGTTTGAGATATGTATACTCCTTAATTCAAGTTTTAATCATTATTATCAACATAAACAATTTTTTAATTATAATTTACTTTAATATTTGTTATAAATTGGTGGCTTGTTGTTTTTTTATATAACATTGAATTTTATTGAAGATACAAAAAAAAAATATAATGCAAGTGATAAAAGAATTTTGGATACAAAGCTAAGAAACCAATAAAATAGAATTCAAAGAGTATAAAATTTTAAAGTAAATGTCATATTTTCCCGAATTCTTTATCATCGTCCATAAAATCTAACGACATGGCTTAATTTTGAAATGCTACTGTGAAGAGTTTTGTTGTTAGTTCGGACTATAAAAGGGTTTTATTAAACTAATTTTTAAGCACGACATGCCACTAATCATTTTTAAACAAAATGCGCATTATATTATTCATCAACGTGTCATAGAAATAGACTGAAAAACGAGTTAAAGTGACAAACAAAAAATCCGCAAAAACAACATAAAAATATGACAATAATAATAAAAAACAAAGTAAATGAACTCCTGCCAACGACAATAAAATCATTAACCGAGACAACTCAACTAAGAATATTAGGATAACAAAATTTTGGAAGTAATTAACTTAAAGGAAGTAACAACGCTGAAACTTAAAAAAGTATTATTGTTGTCGTACTTAACCTCACCGTAATAATATTTAAGGTGGTCGTCGAAATTAATTTCAATATTTTAATAATGGAAGGTAAGATACGTTTATTTGATAAGTTATTTTTGTTTATCCAAGTGGCAAAAGTAAATTAACTTCTACAAATTAAAGGAATAGTTGACTGAACATAAATCTTTGAATGTTTGCATTGTTCAATTCCATATTCAACGTTGAATTTATTGAATGAGTCAACTTAATATCTCCCATTCAAAATATCCATGTTATGAATCAGTCAACTTAATATTTCACATTTCATTATATTTTATTTTGGATAAACTATAACGAAGGTCACTCAATTATGGATAAAGTTACATTTAGGTCACTCAATTATTAAAAGTTATGTTTGGGTCACTCAATTATGGACAATGTTACATTTGGGTCACCCTTCATGTTTGGTTTCTAGATTAATTTTGTTTATTGATTTGAAAATGTACCAAGTTGCAAATATTTTGCAACAATTGCAAAGACAGAGAGATCAATGGAACCTCTGCAATAAGTAAAACATGATTACATTCACATCTTTACAATAGAAACCAATATGAGAATTCAGATGCACTGTCTGTAAAAACAAGTAATTAAAACAAATCCAACCACTAATCCAAATGAAGAAAAAGAAACAGAATCAAACAAAGTGAATTTCAAACTGGCGTTTGCTTTCAACCACTAATCTTCCGTCCTCTGTTTTCATGATTAATAGCAGCATTAGCTGCAGAGGATGAAACCCGTTTCAATTCTTCAATACTCCCACAACTCTTCCTTGTTATCATCAACTTTCCTTTCCTTGACCAATTCTTTCCTGCTGATATTAATTCAAACGTGCCGGTGACCGGCGGCTTCCGATTTTCTTTCCTCAACGTTGCGTAAAAATCGGGCACTGATGGAGCCAAAACAGAGGACCCTTTCCTAGAAATCCCCAAACTTGAACTGGATTTCACTAGTTTCTTTTTTTGGGGTTGTTTGAATTCGATTTCTTCCCTTTCTTGTTGCTTCCCACACTTGATTCTCAGCCTTGCTTCTCTTAACTCAGCATATGCTCTGTATCTGGGACCTCTTTCCATTATATAAGTGTCTGTTGTGAGGCTTAAAGGAATGGGGTTACTGGGGCTTGAATTCAGAGAAAGAATGAGAGAAATTGGGTCAACTGCATGAGTAAGAGATTTTAAATCTGGATTTGGCTGATGGATTTTCCGTGAAGAATTCCTTGTCCCTGCCATTTTTGGTGTATCTTTAAAATCCTCTCTGTTTCTTGTTCTGTTTTTGCAGAGAAATAGAATCGATTGCCAAAGAAAACAAATGTTGAATTTTAAATATTATTCTTTTATCGAAGATTTTTATAAGTAATGAAAATTTAAAAGTAGTACCATTTCGTATTTTATTATTATATCTTGAAAGTTATGTACTTTATTTTTTTGGTTAACTACTGGAATAGTCACTTATGTTTTTCCCCAGTACAGAGTTGGTCACCGACTTTGAAAAACGACCTGTAAGATTACTTACATTTTCAGGGCGTAAACTTATGATCACTTAGCCGTTTGTTGTCGTTAGACACTGACGGATTGCTGACTTGGCAACGAAAAATAAGGCTAAATTACTGCAATGGCCATTAAAGTTTATCTCATGTACATTTTTGCTCACAATTTTAAAAAATAAACATTATAGTTATTAATAAAAATATTTCTTTTATAATTTCACCCTTAAATTTTTAAAAATTCATTTTCAACCCTAAAACTTTACAATCAATTAGTACAATAATATTATAAATGCTTAGATGAAAAATAGGCGCCCAAAATATACCCTTTTTAAACTTAGGTGGCCAAATTGCTCCTATTTAATAACTAAACTTTCAAATTGCTCCTATTTTTTCACTCTGGTTTTTTTTTATTATAACATGTCATGTCATTTTTATTATTTTTAAATTAAAAATAATTTTAAAATAAAATTATTTTTATTATTATTAAATTTAAAATATTTAAAAAAAACATTAGTTTTTAAAATAATTTATATGTCTAAAGTATTTTATTTTTTTTGTAAAAATTGGTGCTCAAAGTTTCTATAGGTACAATTTTAGGTGCTCGAATGTTAAATGGGTGTTAAAAAATTGTCAACCAATCGGTGCTTGACATGTGACATTAATTTTATTTTTTAAAAATTTTAATGGAAAATACTCAGAATTTTCAAATTATTATAAAATCTCAAAATTTTACAAGCTTCACAAAATAATCCTTAAATCCCTAAAATTTCCCAAACTTTTGTCGTCGACTGTCGCCGCTTCCGCCGCCAGTTATCGTCGCTGACTGCACCCACTTGGTCGCCAGGCCAAGGCGACAATTTTCCCTAACACGGCGTCGCCGGAAACGCCCAACGGTGTGCAGCCAAACGTTAAACGTGAACGTCAATTTCGTGTTTGACGTTTGGCTGCACGCCGTTGGGCGTTTCTGACAACTCTGTGTTCGGAAAAATGATCGCCTTGGTCCGGCGACCAAGTGGGTGTGGTCAGCGACGACAACTGGCGACGAAAGCGGCAGCAATCGACGACGAAAATTTAGGAATTTTTAGAGATTTAGAGGTTGTTTTGTGAAGTTTGTCAAATTTTGAGATTTTATAATGATTTGAAAGTTCTAAGTATTTTTCATTAAAAAATAATAAAATTAATGTCACGTGTCAAGTACCGATTGATTGACAATTTTTCTAACACTCATTTAACAGTCGGACACCTAAAATTGTAACTATAGTAAATTTGGGCACCTATTTTTATAAAAAAAATACTTTAAACACCAAAATTATTTTAAGAAGTAATATTTTTAAAAAATATTTTTTAAATTTAATAATAATAAAAATGATTTTATTTTAAAATTATTTTTAATTTAAAAATAATAAAAAATGTCATGTCATGTTACAATAATATTAAAAATAATCCAGAGTGAAAAAAATAGGAACAATTTGAAAGTTTAATTATTAAATAGAGCAATTTGAGCACCTTATTTTTCATTTAAGGCTTTATAATATTATTATACTAATTGATTGTAAAGTTTTAGGGTTGAAAAATTAATTTTTAAAAATTCAAAGGTGAAATTATAAAGAAACATTTTTATTAGTGACTGTAATGTTTATTTTTTTAAATTGGGGAGCAAAAATGTATATAAGATAAACTTTAATGGTCATTGCAGTAATTTACCCTTATTTTTTTGTTGTCAGGTCAACAATTCGTCAGTGTTTAACGACAACAAATGGCTAAGTGACCAAAAGTTTAAGCAACGCAAGTGACCTTGCTGGTAGTTTTTCAAAATCGGTGACCAACTCTGTATTGAGAAAAAACATAAGTCACTATTCCGGTAGTTAACCCATTATTTTTAACTTGGTCACTCTCCTTCATCTTTGTTCTTGTTTTCTTTTCCTTTAATTGTCAGTAACTCATATTTCTTTTTCTTTTCTTATATCACATTAATTTCTTTTTGTTATTTTTTAAGTTTTAATAAAAATCTCTTTATTTTAATTTTATTATTCACATTATTTTTAATTTCTTTTTCTTTTCTATTGTAAAAATGTGAATGTAATCATGTTTTACTTATTGCAGAGGTTCCATTGAGCTCTCTGCCTCTGCAATTGTGATTGTATCGTACAGAAGCATACCATCAATTCTTGCAAAATATTTGCAATTTGGTACATTTTCAAATTAATAAACAAAACTAATCTAGAAACCAGACATGTAGGGTGACCCAAATGTAACATTGCCCATAATTGAGTGATCTAAATGTAACCTTTAATAATTAGGTGACCCAAATGTAACTTTACCCATAATTGAGTGACCCAAACGTAACTTTTAATAATTGAGTGACCTGAATATAACCTTACCCATAATTAAATGACCTTTGTTGTAATTTACCCTAAATAAATAGAATAGAAAAAATGCCCTTATTCATTTATTTATGATGGGTGTGGAATCCACAAAATTAAATTCTTACGTTAAAGACAGATTAAAATCAGTATATAGGGAATTTGTACTAGAAAAAAATAAGACCTAACTAGCCGCTCTTTTTTTTTTTTCCTTTTAGAGTTTCAGTGTTGCCGCTTTATTTTAGTTTGAACATATCGACGACGACAATAATTTTAGGGCTGTTTGTCGATTATTGCTCACCTCATTTTTATTTATTTGTTTCATTTTTTATTTTTATTTTTTTAATTTAATAAATTTATCTTTATGACCGATTTTCTCTATCATTTAGTATGTTTTTCTGCTTTTTGGCACATTTTTCTGCCTTTTGGTATACTTTTTTGTTATTTATTTTCTATTAGGGTTGGATCTGACGCCGTCACGACTGATCAAGATGGCGTCCCTTTCATTATGATGTTGATCTCCCTATCTTGGGCCCTTGAATTAGATTACATCTATCATTTATTTGCATTTGAGTTGTGGTAATGACCTTATAGAATTTAGGGGTTAGGGTTAGTGTTTAGGTTCATGGTAATATTGTTAGGAATTTAGGTTTCAACCTACAAACCCTAGATTTTAACCCTAACCCCTAAATTCTATCAACATCTACTAAATTCAAAATTACTATACTTAAACTCTTAAACCCTAAATAAAATTTATAAACACTAAACAAAAATATTTATGTAAACAAAATTTTTACTAGGCCTTTGTTTGATCTTATTTCCTTTCTCCTGAATTTATTTTATATTATTCGGTATATGATAATTCAATTTAGTTATTTGTTTCTACATTAATTTTTTGACTGTTTGGATGCTATTTTTGACCGAATGCTTTTGTTAATAGATTTTGGATTTTATTTTGTTAAATTTTAGAAGAAAATCATACATATTTCTTAAAAAATATCTTTCCCTTTCAACTTAATTTAATCTACTTGTGACGTTAGAATTTGAATTTCGAATATATTTAAAAATTAATTAAACTATTTAATAAAATATAATAAAACAATCAATAATTCTGGTTAGGAGTGGGCAAAACTCGACTCGAGACGAAAAAAACTGACTCATAATTTTATAAACTCGACTCGGAAAATTTTAAATAAAGTTTGAGTTATGAAATGGAAATTCGAATAACTCGAAGTTTTTAGTAATTAGTTGACAAATTTTTATAGTCGAGTCTAGTCTGTCACTTATGCATGATATATTATGTATATCACATGTGAATATATATATTGTATACATGGACCGAGCCATGTTTCGCATAGGAGGGGCTCTAAATGTTTTTGGTATAATTACATTTGAGGTCACTCTTAGTTTAAATAGTAGTAAAATAAGGTTTTTTCCTCCTAATTTTTAGATTTAAAGCCTTAATAAACCTTTGTCCCTTCCAATGTTTGATCCTAGCCCCATCCCTGATGATATATGCATATAGAAAGTCGTTAAAATTAAAATCAATATGTGCACCGCCCAGCCCTAAGCATATGTATATAGAAGTATATATGTGCACCGCTACATATATGCATATAGAAATATATATGAAGAAATATACATGTGCAATTAAATTAGTACTGAAACTCGAAAATTCGAGTTGATTCGAAAAAATTTCAAATAAAATTTGAATTGTAAAATATGACTTGCAAACTCGAATAACTTAAATTTTTTTGACTCGACTCGATCCGATCAAACGATCAGCCTTAATAATGGTATAGTAATTTAAGTTATTTTTACTATTATAATAAAGTATTTTTTACATCACAAAAGAAAATAAATAAAAAACATCTCGACAAAAGTAGTCTTCCAATAGCGGCAAATTGAAGGCGTTACATTTGGATCCAAATGGTGAATCCCACTTGGCCTAATTTCACTCCATTAATTAGTTTCCTCCTCGTCATCTATTAGTTTTCTCTCTTTAAAATGCAAGTGGAATAAATTTTATACTCTTAAATGAAAAATAAGTGTTTAAATTATATTACTTTTGAACTTTATGTATCTAAAGTATATATTTTTTATAAAAATATGTGTCTAAAATTTTAACCGTTATATTTTTAAGCGTTCGATAGTTAATTGCCATTAAAAAATTATTAACCAATAAAATTTTGACACGTGTCATATTTTAATTTATAATTTCTTTTAATTCATGTTTGTTTTTGATGATTTAAATTTTTTCAAAAAAATATTTAAATTCTGAAAATTTTTAAAATAGTCCCAAATTTTGTAAATACCGAAATCTTCACCGCTGTCGTCGTTGGACTCAGCCGACCAATTCCTCCAATGTGTCGTCACCAGAACTCGACGAACGGTGTGCCAGTCGAACATTGAACGACGAATGTTACATAGCCGTTCGATTGACACACCATTCGTCGATTTTTGGTGACCACACATTGGGGAAAATGGCTGACTGGGTTAAGCGACCGAAATGGTGGGATCGACGACGACAACGACATCGGTGAAGATTTGGGGACTAGTTATTTTAGGGATTTAGGGACTGATTTGAAGATCTTAGAAAATTTTAAGATTTTTTTAAAAGTTTTAAAGTTTTTTTTCAAAAATTGAAAATTTTAATATTCATACCGCGTGTTTTGTTTTGATTGGACAATGATTTTTTTAAAACGGTCATTAATGGCCTGACACTTAAAATTGTAACGGTTGGAACTTTATGCACTTAAAGTTCAAATAAATATAGTTTGGGCACTTATTTTCCATCTAAGCTAATATTATATGATTTATATATGTTTTGTGATTTATGTTAGGTTTTCTTCTTGTACCTTTCAATAATGTCATCTTCAAGTTACAAATATAGATATCTTCATATAAAACACCCAGCACTGATTTGTAATTTTTTAATAGATCTTACATATATATTACAAAATTTCGATGGTAATTTTTTTCTTTAATATTATAATACATATTAATACTTTTTCAAAGAAATAAGTAAAAATATTTAAGTATTTAAAGGGGTCTAATGAGATTTTTAAAATTTTCAACAAGCTAAATGATGAACTTTCAAATTTTTAAGGGGTGATTCAAATATTTGAAGGGACTCAATTATATTTCTAGAATACTTAAAGAGCCAAATGATGAACTTTTAAAATTTTGGGGGCCATGGCACCTACTCGTCCCCACCAAATTTCTCTCATGCACATATTTCTTGTAAACAAATTTATTCGAATTCAAGTCTTTTAAGAAGATTATTTTTTTTTTTCATCTGAATTACATGTTGAGTTCATTTACCTAATAAACATATTTTTTTCATATTTAATGTTTTACTCGATCAAATTAGTGTGGCTGGAAATGTAAAATCATTTGTGAATAGTCGGATCCGTGGAGTAGGCTCTGCCTCCATGGCTTTTAGGTAAAAAGCAATGTCACCAAACCCATGAATAAAGGAGATGTAATGTTACCACCGCATTTGAGACATGATTTATATCAATTTTAGGTGTACGATACAAATCTGGATCTTCATTTTTACCTTTTCTTAATCATTATTATTACATGTTTTGTTTCCCTATTAAAACATTTTATCACTAATTATCGCATGGGTTTTCCTTCTCAACATGTTGAGTTAGAGTCCTACGGTGTAGAGGTTGGGTCAGAAAATTTAATCGCGGTATTAAAATTTTAGATATTAATTTATATTTTATTAAATACAGGTTAAATTAAATAATGAGCGTCACTTTTCTTTAACAGATCTTAATATTTTTAAAATCGATGCCAACTTTTCAAAAATGGTATCAGTTTTTTTCTACATATTATATTTATAAAATATACAATTATAGAAAAAAAATTTAAATTTTTTTGGGTATTATCAACAAGTGTTGAGTGCATTGGCAAAAACATTGCATTGCTAAAGAGATGACATGAATTTAAATTTTGGAAACAATATTATTATGAGGGATAATCTTACACCGCAAATATGGACTGTGAAACGGACGTGCATATTACAAAAGAATATATATATATATATATATATATATATATATATATATATATATATATATATATATATATATATATATGCACTAGAATATGCATTCATTTTGTTTTGAAAAATTAAGTAAGATAGTATTCATGTGAGAATGTAGGTCTAGACCTACCTAGGTCATGACCAGCCAGCCCCATGCTAAAAGAAATGAATACAAACCCAACCCAAATACACAGACAAAATCTTTTCTAAACATGAGATTGAGACTTGTCCTCTTTTGACCTACTTAGACCATGGTCTGTCTCTGTCTCATGCCCAAAAAATTGAATCATATCGACATAGATTGAAAGTTTTTCTTTCTTCAAACTCATATGAACTTAGACTGAGAGTTGTCTTTTTTTTTCGCATTAACTCATCTAACATTCTTGAAATCCACATCATTTGAAAAAAAAAATCAAAATTTAGAGCTAATCAAATTGAACATAATTTATGGATTATAATTTGATGCTAAATTAGTATATAATAACCAAAATTGTTGTCAATCATACTAACCTTGTTTGAGTGTTTCTATGAAAGTGCTTCGCTAGAAATTAGCCGTTGAAATAGTCCTAGACAACATCTGAATGTGTTACAATATTTTGATACTTTTACACTTGTTTAATATGCTATAAACAAATAACTATATAAGTCGTATTGTGTCACGTTGTAGCATTCAGCTAAAGTTCAAAATAGCTATTAAAAGAAAATCAATAGTTGTGAACAGAGTTGATTTTTGCTATTGGTATTACTCTGTCTTGCACTTAGGGCTTCACTTTTTGTTGCGCTTTGAAATTTTTTTCCGTCTCAACGAGCGTTTGTCTATTTAAATTTAACGTCTAAACGTCCGTTTCTCCACAACTGAATTTTTCGGCCTTTGCTCAAACGCCCATTGCAGCCAATGCCCGTTTCCCTACATCAACTTAAATTGTGGGTATAAACTGTATTGAAACTAGCAGCTGAAAATCTGCTTTGCTGCGAGCTGCAATAATCGGTCTAAGTGTACAATTATTAATTATTTTAGTTCGAAAACAACAATAGTAATTGAACATTGTTCAGGTAATGTGGTACATTAGAAAAACGTTTAAGAAACAGTAGCATAAGTGCACTAATTCGTAGCAATAAACTTGCTCTGTTTTGCCATCCTAATCTTGGGTAAAGTATTGGTGTAATTAGCCAAATTTGCAGCAAAAATAATAGTCTAATAAAATGTTCTGTTTAGGGAATGTTCTATCAAATTTCAAGTCATGTAGGGGTTGTAATATTTGATTTGCTTGCTCTTAGGACATTTAATTTTGTTCAAGATTAGGATGTTAGAGATGAAACTTAATTATCTTGTTTATTTTGTCTAGGATGAAAAACAATAAATTCTTATTTTTAAAAGTAAAACCCACACCTTGTGGTACTTTCTTTGTATACTTCTCTTGGTAATGAAATCATACTTATTCACCTAAAAAAAATGAAACCCACGCCATAATTAAACGTTGAGAATGCATTAGCTAGTGCTTACTCAAGTTCTAGGTGAGGAACCTTCAAATACATGAAGAGATAAGTCTACAATTAATATCGATAACAATTCTTTGTGCGTGATCCAACTTTGCTAAACCAATTAGTAGTTATTTGTTAGTAGAATGAGAAAAATTATTAAGATATTCATATTTTACGTGATCTAGCTTTGCGCGATCCATGTGAGTTTCTATTCATAATTTTTATTCTCTTTGACAAGGTATACATATGCACTCGAACCTAGGTCTTCTAAGATGAACATCAACCTCTTTTCCATTGAAATCACTCATTGAATTCTCATATTTTTAAGTATTTATAAATTATCCAAATATCCCTATGCCTTAATAAAAGATTACAGCTTCGCCAAGGGTTAAATACTTCTTATGGCTTGTGTATTGGGACAAAATTCTTACTAATAATGAAAGGGTTCAACGGCATTTTGCGAACGATGCGAGCTGTCCCAGCTGCGGTAACACTGTGGAAGACTCGATTCATATAATCCGGGCAGAGGTGGAACGCTTAAGGGACCAGTGGGGGCTAGCCCCCCCCCCCCCCCCCAAATTTTGAGAAGTTCGAATTTTGTCTTTTAAATTTTTTAAAATTTTTATTTAGTCCCCTCAAAATTTTAAAAATTTCATATTAAGCTTCAAAATTTTGAATATTTTTAATTAATTTCACTCTCATTTAAAAAAAATCGTTGAATCTCTCAAAATTATTAAATTTTTTTTGTTAAACCCTCAAATTTTATAAAAATTTTCGTTTAAGAATCTAATTTTTTTTAAAAAAAAAATTAGTTGGCCCCCTCAAACTTTTAATGCAAGTTCTGCCACAGAATCCGAGACTGCTCAGTAACTATGGGAGTTTGGACTGTGCTGGTCAAACCAGGTTTAGTTAGTTAGTTCTTTTCGCTACCACTACGAGATCGGATGGGAGCCTTTGGTTTGCATGGGAGCTAGGAATTACCAAGATCCGCCTGGAGTCGGATTGTGACCATGCGTTGCAGGTCTTGAGGGATCGGGAACATGACAGCTGCAGACCATCTATTGTGCAACACATTTTGGAATTACTTGATCGGCGATGGGAAGTTCATCTGGTATTGCTGAGTCGGGAAAGGAACAAGGTGGCAGATGCGTTAGCTCGTCTAGCATGTAACTTTCCGTTTGGTTTTCATGAGTTTGTTGATCCTCTATCTGTAATTTCGAAATTAATTTCTCTTGACTCTACTGGTTAGGTTATGCCTTTGTTAATTAGTTTTACTTAGTGCATTCTTTTTCTTTTAATTAGTTTTAAGGAGATTTTTTAAAGAGGCCTGAATAATACTCCTATTAGTAATAAAAAAATATAATTTTTTCGTTAAAGAAACATTTTTTTAAAATAAAATAAAATGTGGGTGTATTTATTTACAATTATCCTCATCCTTAAATAAATTAAATGGCCATTACTAGTCTTATCATTTCCGACCATCTGATGGCATGTTTCTCAACTTTAATATTCAATAGATAATATATTCATATATAAAACTAATCTAAATTTAAGTGCAGGGCACCAGCCACTAGCCAGATCAGCCAGCCACAACCTTCACCACATCATGCCTAATCGGCTAATCCTAATCCAGCCCCCCAGTTTTTAGCTTTCCCAATTCCGTGCCAGCTTTGACTCCCCAATTTTTTGGGTTGTTCTTCCCAATTTTTTTTTGGCTCTGAGTTATTAATTTAGACTGTTATGTGTCGTACATTTAATTTTGTGAGTGAACTTATCGGTAAAAATTTCTTTTATATATAAAAAACATCAAATTCAAGACTTGTTAAAATAATATCAGTTAGGTAGAGGGAAAAAAGAAAAAAAATAATGGGTTTAGAACTCATAATTTACCGTGAGAGAAAAATGCCAACTGAAAGTACTAATCACTTGCTTTTTAAAAAAAATATTATCAAAAACATGTTGCGTTTTAAAATTTATTAAACCCAATTCATTAGTCAATTAAGGACAGCCACAATTTCCCTTCCGAACCTAGACATTCAAATCAAAATACCAAACTAATTAAACCTGTCTATCCAAAATATTTAAAATCAGTTTGTCCTTATTCCTTAATATAATGTAAGTATACGCATACTTTAAACCTGATTATGATGCAGCCTAGAAATTAGTTTTAATGACAAGACTATTTTTTTTACTTAAATTTAAATATATAACATGTGGTGTGCTAAAGTGTGCCCGTTTATCACGAAGGAATAGCTTGGCAGATGCATTTGTCAAAGGAGGAATCGATCATCAGTCATAGTTTTACGTGGTGCTGATTTGGGCGGACATTATATTAATTATTAATGGCTGATTTTTCAAATATATATTTCCAGTTTAGTGTCGGCGTGATTTGTTGTTGTATGGCACTGTGTTCTTATTTTGATATTCTACTTCTTTTTAAGATAAATTATATGATACATTATTTTTACTACGTTATTTATGAGAGCAACTAATAAAATATATTTATTTTATTAATTTGTTTATTTTATTTTTTTATCATGTGAATCTTTACTCATATTTACTTTAAATAAAATTTTAAAACAACTTTTACCAAGTAAAGATTTACTTGGTAGAAAGATAAGATGAAAAAAATTAATAAAATAAATACATTTTATTAGTTGTTCCTATGAATGACGTGATTAAAAAAGTCATAATATAATAGGATGAGTCTACCACGTGCGACGAACATCGATGAACACCACTAATGATGAACACCGATGAACACTATTAAATTAATTAATAAAGATTTAAATTTTCAAGGACCCATCATACAATTAATCATTGTTTTTAAAAATCCAATTAAATTATTTTATATATATATTAAAATTTTATTTTTTAATAAGGGTAAACTATATATTTAGTACCTCACCTATTTCTGTATTTCTATTGAACCCTCATTATTTAAATATTATTTCAACTTGACCATATTCTTTATAAAAAATAATTTAACCCTTAACTCTCAACCTAAAACCCTAAACTATTAAACCTTAAACTCTTAAACATATACCCTAAATCATATATCATTAAAAATAATTTCACCATCATCAATTTAATTCAATTCAATGATTTTTTTTATTAAATCCTACTCTTTGATTACAGATAGAGAGAATTTATACATGTAAAATCAATTGGTTGAGATTTTGGAATTGGCTGGGAACGCGACAAGGGACAATAAGAAGGACAAAATCATTCCAACACATATTCAATTGGCTGTACGGAACGATGAAGAATTGAGCAAGCTATTGGGCGGCGTCACGATTGCAAACGATAAAGTTTTGCCAAACATTCATTAGAACCCGCCGAATAAGGCTGGGAAAGGCAAGGCCATTAGAACATAGCATAAAACAGGCGGCCTACCAACATTAGTGGAGTTTTTATGTTATTATATTTATATTGGTCTAATAAGATGAGACGTTCGAATCTAAATATAGGAGAGCACATGGGTGACGCAGCTGCCTGGAATTATTCAATGCTAATTTATGGAGTCAGTTAGATTCCAATACCTACACATATATGCCTTAAGAGCTAAGATAAATGGAACTGAACTGCAGCTGTAACACCCGGGTTTAGGGGTTAGGTAAAAATAATATTTTAATATTATTTGGGCTCGAGTTGGTTTATGAAATAATCCTTTTAAAATATTGGGTTACAAAATTTACCTTTTAAAACGGGACCAAAGTGTTTTAGACTCAAAGTTGAAGAGCTAATTTAAAAACAAGGAAAACTATTCATTAATGGCCTTTTGGGTAATTTACCCCACTTCAAATTTAAACCCCTTTTTCCCTATCACACTTCCACTATTCATCTTCTTCATCAGATTTTCCAACGTAAAATAGGGTTCTCTACCCAAGTTCACTATTCCATCTTATTCCTCCTCCATTTCAGCTCCAAATCGAAAGGTAAGGATGTTTTTGACTTCCCCTCATCCTCCCCTCTTTAAAAATACCTTCTATTTTCATTTTCATAAGAGTTTGAGAAAATGGAATTTTTGGGAGTTGGGATTAAAAATGGAAGCTTTATGTTGTTAAAGTAGATGTGTTGATTTAATATGTTTAGATAAGTTATGTAGAAGTCAAATGGTATGATATATGTGAATTTCAAGTGATTTTAATCAATTTTCGGAATTGGGTACCAAGGGGGTTTTGGGAGGGTTTTAAAATGGTTTTTCGGGTGTTTCAATGTTGGTTTTCGAGGGCTGATGTTAGTATGATATATGAGGGCTGCTTTGGGTGTGTTTGATGGTTATTTGGATGCTTGAAATGGAAGATATTGGTGGGCTTTAAGGGCAGCTCGGAAATTCTGTTTTTGGGACTTGTTTTGGGTATTGAGTGCTTGAAGTATTGTTCCGGGTTGTTTCCGTTGATGAGATATTGATTATGAATGTTTTGTTTGTGTTTGAGATTGATTAGAACCGAGTTTGGACGTCGGTGAAGCTTTGGAAGAGAATCCGGGAATTTGAAGAACGGTCGCTTGCGTGGTCTTTGAGCTAGGAAGTTTAGGTGAGTGGTTGTTGCTTTTAAATGTTTTAAAGTAGTTGGTTCGAGTATATGGACTAGGTTGGGCTTGGTAGACCCACCTAGAGTTAGGATTAGGGTGGTAGCCTAATCCTAAACTTGATCTAGAGCCCTTGGTTGAACTCACTTTATGGTTGTGTATGTCTTGCATAAATTTGCGATATGAATGTCTATGTATATTGCCTTATACATGTGAAATGAGATTGGACTTATGATGTTTGAGACATGCATAATGATGGTTGTGGGTGAGTGTGTGCTAAGCACAAGGTTTATGAAATGAGTAATGTGATGTGGGTAAATATTGGCACTAGTAAACTTGGATACAAATGATCGATCATTAGGATGTTAGTGTGTACACATGAGTCTAAAGTTGCGCGTGGCCTTGGTGGCGTTGAGTCACCAAGGAGGAGTACGGGTTCGCCCGGAATTGTAATTGAATATAGTCGGTGATGAGTGGAATCCCATCGACGGGGCGTGAGGATGAGTGGAATCCCCTCCGCGAGACCGGTGATGAGTGGAATCCCACCGAGGTAATGTGGTTGTTGGATATGAGTTTCCAACGTGTCTATCCGCGTATTCGGGTCTTAACTAGGTGCCAATGTTGATTGATATGTGTATCAATGTGTTGGAATATATGAGCTGTTTGGATGTTTAAATGTGATTACATGTATGGTAGTGTTGAGCTCATGTTTATGGCATATATGTGATATATTGCTCATGCATTTATATCTTGTGGACTCTTGACAAATGTAAATTGCCTTGGCTAGATCGTGCTCGGACCCTGCAGTGTTGAGGTTTGTTTTTAGAGCTTACCCTCACTAAGCATTATTGCTTACGCTCTCTTTGTTCAACATTGCAGATCCTTAGTTCGTGGGTTGCTCGGGCAAGTGGAGGGCCTCCAAGTGTGATTTTGGACTGTGTTCATCAAGTATGGTTTTAATGCTAAGACATGTAATAGTTTAAGCAATGGGATGTGTAAGGTTTTGTTGGATTGTTGTTGGGTGATAGGAGCTTGTTTAGACTCCTTAGCCTCTTGCTTTGTATGGTTGTGATGCCATGTTGAATGTTAACTCATGCCTAATTGCTTACTTGAATGTTAGTCTTTTGCCTTAGGAGTATATATATGTGTTTGAACGATGTTGGAATGAATGCATGTTTGTGGGATGTTGCCTTAGCATTAGACATGTTTAAATCTTGTTTTAGCATGTTAATATTGTTGTTATATCTTGGATTTAATTGGTTGGGTGTCATGATGTGGTTTGGTGATGTTTTGGGGCACCTTTGTGCCTCAAAACAGCAAAATCGAGTCTGCAGACAGGGGTGTTTCGGAACGGGTCCCCGTGTTCCGAAACGGCCCCTGTGTAAATGGCCTACCGTTTCGAAACGGATGAGGGTCGTTCCGGAATGTTTTCGCTACTGGAATTTTGAGAAATTGGCGAGATGACGTCGTTCCGAAACGGGCCTTTGAAGTTCCGAAACGGTCAAATCTCGTTGACCACGAGATATTGACCGTCAAGGTCGTTCCGATACGGGTCTCCCCTTGTTTCGGAACGGTCACCTTGTGGTTGACCCAGGCCGTTGGCTAGGTCAGGGCGTTTCGGAACACCCTATAGGTGTTTCGAAACGGCCTGCTGAAATGAAGAAAAATGGACTGTTTTATGTTTTGTTTGATCGGTAAATGTTTCGTTGCTTGTATCTTCCGCTGTTGGACCACACATAGGAATTAAATATGCATCTAGATAAGACTAAAGTTAAAAGGTTTTTTCTGGGTCGTTAACCGAGGGGAAGCCTTAACGGGTTTCGCTTCGGTTTTCCCCGTGTGGCCCACTCGGACCGGTCATCTGACCAGACCGGGACGAGGGGGTTACACTTGTTGGTATCAGAGCCTAAGGTTACCGAGACCTTGGGCAGGTAAGTGAGGTAAGTTCAAGTTTTTAAGTTGAATTGCACGGTGTTTGCCTGTTCTGCAAGAATGGTTGCTTATGTGACAAGTATGCTGATTGTTTTACTTTTAAGCATGTGTGTGTGGGTCCCATTGCTACTATTACATTGGAAAAAATGATTTTTAAGTGAGGAAACGTACTTGGAACACTTGGAAGCCTTGCCTTGCTAACCCAGCTTGTATGTTTTGTTATTGTGGTTGTAGTTGATAATCGTGAGAGCGATGTCTAGACCGAGAGGTAGACCGAGGTTGGTTCGTCAGGAACCGCGAGTCGTGGCTCCTGTTGAGCCGGTTGTTGGTGCGGGGGCTCACCTAGAAGGACCCGGGGCAGCGGGAGTTGGCGCTCCTCCACCGCCTCCACCACCACCACCTCCTCCACCGGGAGTTGGGGGCGAGGATGGAGCCGGAGGAGAGGGACCTCAAGGTGGCCAAGGTGGCCAAGGTCCAGCTGGAATCGATATGACTCCGCTAGTGCAAGCAATTGCGGGAGCTTTCCAGGCCGCAGTTGCGGGAGCCCAGGCTGCAGCTCAGCCTAGGTGTGATGATGCTAGCTTACCTTTGGAGAGGCTCCGTAGCTTAGGGGCCGAGGAGTTTAGAGGATCTACTCCGGAGAGGTCGGAGTTATGGTTGGAAAAGACAGTTCGTATCTTGGCTCAGATGGGTTGTGCGGGCGCACGTAGATTGGGTTGTGTGATCTCACTGCTTCAGGGTGATGCCTACACCTGGTGGGTCACCATCACTACCGGGCTTCCAGAGACAGAAATTGATTGGGAATTCTTCGAGTCTACTTTCCGGAAGAGATACTTGGGACCGAGGTACTTGGATGAGAAGAAGCGAGAGTTTATGGCTCTTACTCAGGGGGATGCTTCTGTGACTGATTATGAGATCCGCTTTGTTCGCTTGAGTCAGTATGCCCTAGAGTTGGTTCCTACGGAAGTGGAACGCTGCAACCGATTCCGTTACGGATTGAACGAAGAGGTTAAGAGGTACACGTTGGCTTCTGACTACTCAGACTTCGATGTGTTGGTCGCTAGGGCCAAGGATTTGGAACATAGTTTGGGTTCAGCCAAACGAGCTGGGGGTTCTGGTTCTGGAAAGAGGCATAACCACTTTGATAGTAGAGATGCTAAGAGGCACAGAGGTGGCGGACATCAGTTTGATCAGAGACGTGGCGGTGGCCACCAAGGTAGGGGCCATCAGGGCCATAGAGGAGGAGGGCGCTTGCCCGAGTGTACACAGTGTGGGAGACAGCACACTGGAGAGTGTTGGGGTAACTTTCATGCTTGCTGGAACTGTGGTTCGAGGGACCACTTTAGGAGGGACTGTCCACGTCAGGCAGCTCAGGCACCGAACATTGCTCAGGCTCCTGCGAGAGGTACTGATTTTCAGAGAGGCCGTGGGCGCGGTCGTGGCTACTTCCAGCCGAGGGCTGATGCACCTAGGGTAGATGCTCAGAGGAACCTTGCACATGTTGTGGCTGTGCAGCCAGAGGCGGGAGGACCAGCGAGGGTCTATGCTCAGAGAGAGGCCGGGAACGACACCGATGTGATAGCAGGTAATTTCGAGTTACAGTCTATGTCCTTGCTTTCTTTGGTTGATTCGGGTTCTACGCATTCCTACATTTTGAGTAAGCATACACAGAAGTTAGATATTCCTGTTGAGATCTTAGATGTAGGTATGCATGTTACTAGTTCTTTTGGTGAGACAGTTGTGGTTAGACGTATGTATAGGAGGTGTCCACTGAAGATTCAGGGTCATGTGTTTTCAGTTGATATGATGGAACTTCCTTTCTACGGTTTTGATATTATATTGGGTATGGATTGGTTGGTTGAGCATCGGGCTAGTGTGGATTTTGAGACAAAGAGAATTTCCTTGAAACTTTCTGATGACTATGAGGTAGTGGTAGTGGGCGAGAACATTAAGTTCTTGTCCAATGTGGTGTTAGCTTTAGAGGCTCATAGGTTGATGGACTCTGGATGTGGGGCCTATTTAGCTTATATTATGAATTCGGACATGAGTGAAGCTAGACCGAAAGATATCAGAACAGTGTGTGACTTTCCAGATGTGTTTCCTGAAGAGTTGCCTGGTTTGCCTCCTGACAGAGATGTTGAGTTTGTGATTGAAACAGTTTCAGGGTCTAGTCCAGTTTCGATAGCTCCGTATCGTATGGCTCCGAAAGAGATGAAAGAATTGAAGAGTCAGTTGCAAGAATTATTAGACCGTGGTTTCATTAGGCCTAGTAGTTCTCCGTGGGGTGCTCCAGTGTTGTTTGTGAAAAAGAAAGATGGTAGCATGCGCATGTGTATTGACTATAGACAGCTGAATCAGTTGACTGTGAAGAACAAGTATCCGTTGCCTCGTATAGATGATTTGTTTGATTAGTTGAGAGGTGCTTCAGTATTCTCGAAGATAGATTTGAGATCCGGGTACTATCAGTTGAAGGTGAAAGAGTGTGATGTTCCGAAGACAGCTTTTAGGACTAGATATGGTCACTATGAGTTTCTTGTGATGCCATTTGGGCTCACGAATGCACCAGCAGCATTCATGGACATGATGAACAGAATTTTTAGAGACTATCTAGACCGGTTTGTGGTTGTCTTCATTGATGATATACTTGTGTACTCGAAGACGGAAGAAGAGCATGATGAGCACTTGAGATTTGTTTTACAGAGATTGTTGAACAATCAGTTGTATGCGAAGCTCAGTAAGTGTGAGTTCTGGATTCGAGAGGTTGTATTTCTTGGCCATGTTGTTTCGGCCGAAGGCATCCGAGTTGACCCATCGAAGATTGAGGCTATTGTTGAGTGGAAACAACCTAAGTCCGTGACCGAGATTAGGAGTTTCCTAGGATTAGCTGGTTACTATAGGAGGTTTGTTGATGGCTTCTCTAGAGTAGCTTCTCCCTTGACTAAGTTGTTGCAAAAGGGAGTCAAATTCGAATAGTCAGATGCAAGACAAAAGGCCTTTGAGAAATTGAAAGAAGCTTTGACCAATGCTCCAGTGTTAGTACAACCTGTTTCAGGTAAGGAGTTTGTGATTTACAGTGATGCTTCCTACGTAGGCTTAGGATGTGTTCTAATGCAAGATAGGAGAGTTGTTGCTTATGCTTCTAGACAGTTGAAGATTCATGAGAAGAACTATCCTACTCATGATATAGAGTTGGCCGCAGTTGTATTTGCATTGAAAATTTGGCGTCACTATTTGTATGGTGAGAAGTGTGTAGTCTACACCGATCATAAGAGCTTGAAGTACTTGATGACGCAGAAAGAGTTGAACTTGAGACAGAGGAGATGGCTAGAGTTGTTAAAAGATTATGATTTGACTATTGAGTACCATCCGGGTAAAGCAAACGTAGTAGCCGATGCCTTGAGTAGAAAAGTGGCCGTTGAGCTAAGAGCTATGTTTGCTAGATTGAGTGTGTCTGATGATGGTGGTTTGATCACCGAGTTGCAAGTGAAATCTTCTTTGATTCAGTTGATTAGAGAGAAGCAGTTGCAAGATGCAAGCCTAGTTCCTCATGTTCAAGACATAGCCGAAGGAAGACCGACTGAGTATAGTTTCAGTGGTGAGAGTCTGTTGTGCTTTAGGGATAGAATTGTTGTACCGGAAGATGTTGAGTTGAGACGTCAGATTTTGAGTGAAGCACATTCGAGTCCCTTTTCTATGCATCCGGGTAGTACCAAGATGTACCGAGATTTGAAGAATGATTACTTCTGGGTTGGTTTGAAAAGAGATGTAGCCGAGTATGTGAGCCATTGTATGATTTGTCAGAGAGTGAAGGCAGAACATCAGGTTCCTTCAGGTTTGCTACAGCCTTTGAAGATTCCGGAATGGAAATGGGAGAGAATCACCATGGATTTTGTATCGGGGTTGCTTTTGTCTCCTTCGAAGAAGAATTCAGTTTGGGTGATTGTTGATAGGTTCACTAAGTGTGCTCACTTCTTAGCAGTGAACACTACGGATTCCTTAGATAAGTTGGCAAACTTGTACATTCGTGAGATTGTGAGACTTCATGGAGTTCCAAAGTCTATAGTTTCAGATAGGGATCCTAGATTTACTTCGAGGTTCTGGAGTTGTTTGCATGGTGCTTTGGGTAGTCGTTTGTGTTGCATGTAAAATAGTCTATCGCAATTATAGTGCAAGTATACACGACGCAAGTAGTAAAGTGATACGAAGTATCGGATATCGTCTCCACAGGGATTGGGCTAATAGCTTCACCTAAATTCACTGCACGAAGTAAAGGAAATAATTATGAGAAGTTGTCACGAAAATAATAAGGAAAACGCAAATAAAAGAAGTAAGATATCAAGATAAAGAGAATGGGCTGGTATTGAGTTGCTCGGTAGTGCAGGTATTGAATTGCTTAGGATCTCCAGTTCTGTCGTCGCACCCGTCGCCGACAGCACCTGTCGCGGCGTCTGTCCGTTAGCTGTCGCGGCATCGAACACTAACTCCATACTTCAAGCTTGGCAAGAATCCCAGATCTGCCTTGCCCTATCCCTAGGCACAAGTCTGTCGGCAATCACGTCTTTGATGATACCTCCCGGCGTGAATCGAAGGATGAACACCGATGTGTATGAATTCTTCTTTAGCCACTTAACCTCGCCCTATCCCTAGGCACGAGATGGTTCAACTATAAACTAGAGAACGCGCTCTTATCTCTTTCGTATACTTAACTCTCCCGATGCTAAGTAAATGGATAACCTCACAATGCTCTCCCGATGCTCTTGCAAGATATTAAAACCAAGATAAAAGAACTTGAAGTTTATTTTATTGAACTTGAAAAATCCTAAAACAAAGCAACCCTTGCAACTACTTTACAAAACAACCCGTAGCCCTAGGGGGAATTTAGAACATATCGGTGACAGGTAAACGGCAGGGGTTTTTGGTTTCGGTTCTGGGGTAATCGGTTATGCCCTAGGTTTAATCTATGCCCTTATATAAGCTTTGGGCTCAAGTTATCTAAGGTAACAAAGATTACAACTTTAATTAAAAGTAAGATTCTAATAAAGACTAAATCTCTAAAGTCTCCTACTTTCCAGCCGCATCCTTGCTTTTAGGGATTTCCTCTCCTTGAGCTTTGGCTTGACATATCTTTTGATCCGGGGCTTGGAAAAATATTTGGCTTTCACACGACAGACGAGCAGATTTTTCTCTATCTATCGAGGTCCACTTCACTTTTCCTCTTCATAAATCTGCTGTCACCATGCTGTCACGACAGGTCCATGACAGGTTCGTCTTCTTCAGCTGCTTGTCCAGTTCAGCTCTCCTGCTTATCTGCCCTGCGCCTGCCTTCGACATCTACTGTGACAGATACCTGCAAAAATAGCCATCTTTTAGTAGAATCCGTGCCTTTTATATAATTGTGATGTTTTATTGAAAACTAACCTAAATGCAATGCAATGATGCTTGAATGCAGCAGAAATATGGGTTAAAAAGGGTGTAAATAATAGAACTTTTACACACTCAACAGTTTGCATTTCAGCACATCTTATCATCCGCAGTCCGATGGGCAGTCAGAGCGAGTGATACAGATTCTAGAGGATATGCTTCGTTGTTGTGTGATTGATTTTCAGGGTTCTTGGGAGAAGCACTTACCGTTAGTTGAGTTTGCTTACAACAACAGTTATCAGTCTAGTATACAGATGGCACCTTATGAGGCTTTGTATGGTAGACGGTGTAGAACTCTGATTTGTTGGGCTGAGACAGGTCAGAGGTTGTTACCTATGCCAGACTTGCTTAAAGGGACCATAGAAAAAGTGAAGTTGATTTGTGACCGTTTGAAAGCAGCTTCCGATCGTCAGAAGTCTTATGCAAATTTGAAGAGGAAGGAGATTGAGTACACAGTGGGTGAGAAAGTGTTTCTGAAAGTATCCCCGTGGAAGAAGGTGATGAGATTTGGCCGGAAAGGCAAGTTGAGCCCGAGGTTCATTGGTCTGTATGAGATAGTTGAGCGGATTGGGCCCGTAGCTTATCGTTTGAGGTTACCTTCTGAGTTAGAGAAGATCCATGATGTCTTTCATGTGTCTATGCTTAGGAGATATAGATCGGATCCTTCTCATGTGATGCCCGTTGAGGAGATAGAGTTGAATCCGGATTTGTCTTATAATGAAGAGCCCGTAGAGATACTTACTCCGGATAGCAAGGTGTTGCGTGGCAAGACCATAGAGTTGGTCAAAGTGTTGTGGAGACATAGAGGTGTGGAAGAGGCCACGTGGGAGAGGAAAGCGGATATGGTTGAGCAGTTTCCATATTTGTTTCCACTAGGTAATTTTGGGGACGAAATTCTTTAAGTGGGGGAGAGTTGTAACACCCGGGTTTAGGGGTTAGGTAAAAATAATATTTTAATATTATTTGGGCTCGAGTTGGTTTATGAAATAATCCTTTTAAAATATTGGGTTACAAAATTTACCTTTTAAAACGGGACCAAAGTGTTTTAGACTCAAAGTTGAAGAGCTAATTTAAAAACAAGGAAAACTATTCATTAATGGCCTTTTGGGTAATTTACCCCACTTCAAATTTAAACCCCTTTTTCCCTATCACACTTCCACTATTCATCTTCTTCATTAGATTTTCCAACGTAAAATAGGGTTCTCTACCCAAGTTCACTATTCCATCTTATTCCTCCTCCATTTCAGCTCCAAATCGAAAGGTAAGGATGTTTTTGACTTCCCCTCATCCTCCCCTCTTTAAAAGTACCTTCTATTTTCATTTTCATAAGAGTTTGAGAAAATGGAATTTTTGGGAGTTGGGATTAAAAATGGAAGCTTTATGTTGTTAAAGTAGATGTGTTGATTTAATATGTTTAGATAAGTTATGTAGAAGTCAAATGATATGATATATGTGAATTTCAAGTGATTTTAATCAATTTTCGGAATTGGGTACCAATGGGGTTTTGGGAGGGTTTTAAAATGGTTTTTCGGGTGTTTCAATGTTGGTTTTCGAGGGCTGATGTTAGTATGATATATGAGGGCTGCTTTGGGTGTGTTTGATGGTTATTTGGATGCTTGAAATGGAAGATATTGGTGGGCTTTAAGGGCAGCTCGGAAATTCTGTTTTTGGGACTTGTTTTGGGTATTGAGTGCTTGAAGTATTGTTCCGGGTTGTTTCCGTTGATGAGATATTGATTATGAATGTTTTGTTTGTGTTTGAGATTGATTAGAACCGAGTTTGGGCGTCGGTGAAGCTTTGGAAGAGAATTGGGAATTTGAAGAACGGTCGCTTGCGTGGTCTTTGAGCTAGGAAGTTTAGGTGAGTGGTTGTTGCTTTTAAATGTTTTAAAGTAGTTGGTTCGAGTATATGGACTAGGTTGGGCTTGGTAGACCCACCTAGAGTTAGGATTAGGGTGGTAGCCTAATCCTAAACTTGATCTAGAGCCCTTGGTTGAACTCACTTTATGGTTGTGTATGTCTTGCATAAATTTGCGATATGAATGTCTATGTATATTGCCTTATACATGTGAAATGAGATTGGACTTATGATGTTTGAGACATGCGTAATGATGGTTGTGGGTGAGTGTGTGCTAAGCACAAGGTTTATGAAATGAGTAATGTGATGTGGGTAAATATTGGCACTAGTAAACTTGGATACAAATGATCGATCATTAGGATGTTAGTGTGTACACATGAGTCTAAAGTCGCGCGAGGCCTTTGTGGCGTTGAGTCACCAAGGAGGAGTACGGGTTCGCCCGGAATTGTAATTGAATATAGTCGGTGATGAGTGGAATCCCATCGACGGGGCGTGAGGATGAGTGGAATCCCCTCCGCGAGACCGGTGATGAGTGGAATCCCACCGAGGTAATGTGGTTGTTGGATATGAGTTTCCAACGTGTCTATCCGCGTATTCGGGTCTTAACTAGGTGCCAATGTTGATTGATATGTGTATCAATGTGTTGGAATATATGAGCTGTTTGGATGTTTAAATGTGATTACATGTATGGTAGTGTTGAGCTCATGTTTATGGCATATATGTGATATATTGCTCATGCATTTATATCTTGTGGACTCTTGACAAATGTAAATTGCCTTGGCTAGATCGTGCTCGGACCCTGCAGTGTTGAGGTTTGTTTTTAGAGCTTACCCTCACTAAGCATTATTGCTTACGCTCTCTTTGTTCAACATTGCAGATCCTTAGTTCGTGGGTTGCTCGGGCAAGTGGAGGGCCTCCAAGTGTGATTTTGGACTGTGTTCATCAAGTATGGTTTTAATGCTAAGACATGTAATAGTTTAAGCAATGGGATGTGTAAGGTTTTGTTGGATTGTTGTTGGGTGATAGGAGCTTGTTTAGACTCCTTAGCCTCTTGCTTTGTATGGTTGTGATGCCATGTTGAATTTTAACTCATGCCTAATTGCTTACTTGAATGTTATTCTTTTGCCTTAGGAGTATATATATGTGTTTGAACGATGTTGGAATGAATGCATGTTTGTGGGATGTTGCCTTAGCATTAGACATGTTTAAATCTTGTTTTAGCATGTTAATATTGTTGTTATATCTTGGATTTAATTGGTTGGGTGTCATGATGTGGTTTGGTGATGTTTTGGGGCACCTTTGTGCCCCAAAACAGCAAAATCGAGTCTGCAGACATGGGTGTTTCGGAACGGGTCCCCGTGTTCCGAAACGGCCCCTGTGTAAATGACCTGTCGTTTCGAAACGGATGAGGGTCGTTCCGGAACGTTTTCGCTACTGGAATTTTGAGAAATTGGCGAGATGACGCCGTTCCGAAACGGGCCTTTGAAGTTCCGAAAGGTCAAATCTCGTTGACCACGAGATATTGACCGTCAAGGTCGTTCCGATACGGGTCTCCCCCTGTTTCGGAACGGTCACCTTGTGGTTGACCCAGGCCGTTGGCTAGGTCAGGGCGTTTCGGAACACCCTATAGGTGTTTCGAAACGGCCTGCTGAAATGAAGAAAATGGACTGTTTTATGTTTTGTTTGATCGGTAAATGTTTCGTTGCTTGTATCTTCCGCTGTTGGACCACACATAGGAATTAAATATGCATCTAGATAAGACTAAAGTTAAAAGGTTTTTTCTGAGTCGTTAACCGAGGGGAAGCCTTAACGAGTTTCGCTTCGGTTTTCCCCGTGTGGCCCACTCGGACCGGTCATCCGACCATACCGGGACGAGGGGGTTACAGCAGCAGGACAGACTAATCCCTTTTTTTTTTCATTTTCTACTGGGTTTAATTAATTAACTAGTTAAAGATTTAATCGAGAGCATCACATGTTTAATCAAGAATTTTAGGGGTCTTTTGCGTTCATCTATTGTTGATAGCATTAAATGGATTCTACTTTGGTTTTACATGTATAAATTCTCTTTATTAGTAATTAAAGAGTAGGATTTAATAAAAAAATTATTGAATTGAATTGAATCGATGATGGTGTAATTATTTTAATGGTATATGATTTAGGGTATATGTTTAAGAGTTTAAGGTTTAATAGTTTAGGGTTTTAGGTTGAGGGTTAAGGGTTAAATTATTTTTTATAAAGAATATGGTTAAATTGAAATAATATTTAAATAATGAGGGTTCAATAGAAATACGGAAATAGGTGAGGTACTAAATATATAATTTACCTTTATTAAAAAAATAAAATTTTAATATATAAAAATAATTTAATTGAATTTTTAAAAATAATTATTAATTGTATGATGGGTCCTTGAAATTTTAAATCTTTATTAATTAATTTAATGGTGTTCATTGGTGTTCATCATTAGTGGTGTTCATCGATGTTCGTCGCACGTTGTAGAATTTTCCTAATATAATATCTCCTTTTTTTAAGCTTCTTCCTTTTTAGTCATTAATTATACCTATTTCTGCTGAGCAAAAATAGTAAATATTTATTATTTTAAATTATTTACTTTTTAAATATAAAAATAATTTTATTACCATATTAAAATTTAAGTAGATAAAATTCAATAAATATTACTATACTTTATAACCGTTTTTAATTACAGTTTGATTGCAATTTAAATTATTTTTTAATACTCATCTCCTTGTGTCCTGGTGGCAAAGGTAGATGTTTATCATCCCTTGGGACCCGAGATTGAGCACAAGTATTGCATGCTGTGTGTGCTACCCTTGTATCACACCAGCATATTATAAAAAAAACTTATTTTTTAATGATCTAAAGACTAAAGAAATAAAAGTATATAGTTAAAAGTAAATTTTTTTAATAAAAATAGCTAAACACACAAATATGCATACAACACATATAACACAAGAGACAAGTAACCTTTAAATAAAGAATTAAAACCACACTTCTAAGATCAATTTTATGTTTAATACAATCTATGTATACATCCTTTACTACTGAATTAATAATATTTGCTGATAAAATTTTAAAAAATATAACGTTTTATATACTTTTTTTTCACTAATCTCATGAATGTCAACAACAATAATAATAAAAGACATTGCGCGAATAGAAAGAAAAGGAAAGAGAAGTTGTGAATGTAAACAAGAGTGTGTAGTTCCTTTGTAGGTGAGGGACTTTTTTAGCGAATTTTGTACTTCAAAAAAGTTAATCTTTGACAAACAATAGAGCAAAGAAATTAAATTATCTTTAAACATTTGATTAAAAGGTTATAACTTATATCCCGTCATTATTTTAAATTATAATTAATATTATTATAAGGACGATCTTAAATAATAACTAATATTACTCTAGGGGTGATTTTTCTCTTTTATTTTTTTGATATAGTAAATTTTAAATGAAATTATTAAATATGGGATTTGAAAATTGAAACACGAGACAAATAAATCCCCATGAAATTCTCCTAAACTCTCCATGAATAATAATCTATTATTTTTACATAAAACATTTTTCATTCATTCACATTATAAGTTATATGTATAATAAAATTTAGGTATATATAAAATGAAGGATTGAATTTGGTGTCACATAACTTAATGCAATTAACTTAATTTTGAAAATATACAAATTAAAATATAACATTTTATTTAATACTTTTATTTTGGCTAAAGGGATACTTTTGCCCCTGAGTTCGACCTAAAAATGTAATTTCGTCTATCACTGAAAAGTGTACTCAATGTGGCCCTTCAGTCCAAGAAATCGATCGAATTGACCCTTTGACCGACGTTGACAGTTATGATGCTGACATGGCAGTTAACGGTGATGATGTGGCAATTTATGATGCTGACGTAGTGGTCAATAGTGCTGACGTGGCAGTACACGTAGGATGATGACGTGGCATGAGGGGCTGAATTGATTATTTTAACCAAATTCGAGGGCATAATTTAATTGATTTTAATTAAAAGTTCGATAACTTATTTAATATTTAAGTTGAAAAATAAGAATTTATGAATTTATTAAAATTTTAAAATATTAAAACTAGATAAATAATTTTATTAAGTAAGGATAATTAAAAAACAAAATGAAGACTCTCACAGAAGATCAAAATATTCTTCAATTTGTTTTATAAAAATCCATAAAGTTAATAAAAATAAATAAAATATTCTAAAAATTACTAAAAATAAAAATTATATAAAAAATTAAAATATAATATAAATTAAAAATGATAAAATTTAATGTAAAAACTCAATAATTTTTTTTATAAAGTATTAAAAATTAAACACTTTTATAGGAAAAAAATTCGACTTCATCACTTTGAGTATTACTATTCGTTAAAAAAATTAGTGGAATCAACATTGTACTAGAATAACAATAGAATTCGATTTTTCCGCTTTTTTACATCAAATTGATGCTCATTAATATTTGATGTAGAGAAATGAAAGAGAATTTTGGCTTTATTAATACTTTAATACAAGAATGTCTCAATAAAAAATATGTTCAAGGAACATTAGTATGCGTAGCATAACGAGAAACAATCAAAAGATTCTGCAATGGTTTATAATTTTTTTTAATTTTTTATATTTATAACTAATATTTTTTTTTACTTATATTCAATTCATTATGATATTTTTATATTTTTAATATTTCATGAATATTTAAATATTATTGAAATATTAATAGTTTTTTATTTTTTAGCTTAAAGATTAAATAATTATTGTACTTTTAATTACGCTCATAAACTCAGAAAAAAATTAATTATGCCATCGAATTCGGTCAAAATAATAAATTCAGCCCATCATGTCATGTCATCATCCCACGTGTACGGTCACGTCAGCACCGTCGACCACCACGTCAGCACCGTAACGGTCAACGCCGATCAAAGAGTCAATTTGATCGATTTTTATGGACTGGAGGGCCACATTGAGTGCACTTTTCGACGAGGGGCGAAATTATATTTTTGGGTCGAACTCGGGTGCAAAATACCCCTTTAGCCAATATGAGAAAAACAAAAATAATTTTTTATAAGGGTAATTATTTGATGCAATGTATAGTGTAAATTTTTTTTTTCACAAGCAAGCTTCTAAAGCTGAAGTTGTCTTATATCTCTTTTAGAGGTTTTAATTTTAACTCTTAAATTCTAAACTCTAAACTATAAAATATAAAAATTTATTTTTAATGGAATTGATGTTAATTTTAACATTTTTTATAATTGAATTAAACAAAAGTTTATTTTTAATGGAATTGATGTTAATTTTAACATTTTTTTAAACATTCTAAAATTTACTAAAAATAAAAATTATATAAAAAATTAAAATATAATATAAATTAAAAATGAAATTTTAATGTAAAAATTAATAATTTTTTATAAAGTATTAAAAATTAAACATTTTTATAGAAAAAAATCGACTTCGTAACTTTGAGTATTACTATTAGTTAAAAAAAATTAGTGGAATCAACATTGTACTAGAATAATAATAGAATTCATTTTTTCCGCTTTTTTATATCAAATTGATGCTCATTAATATTTGATGTAGAGAAATGAAAGAGAATTTTGGTTTTATTAATACTTTAATACAAGGATGTCTCAATTGAAAATATGTTCAAGGAACATTAATACGTGTAACATAACGAGAAACAATCGAAAATTTTTGCAATGTTTATAAATATTATTTAATTTTTTTATATTTATAACTTTAATGTTTTTACTTATATTCAATTCATTATGATATTTCTATATTTTTAATATTTCATGAATATTTAAATATTATTGAAATATTAATAGTTTTTATTTTTTAGCTTAAAGATTAAATAAGTTATTGAACTTTTAATTACGCTCCTAAACTTAGGAAAAATATCAATTATGCCATCGAATTCGGTTAAAATAATCAATTCAGCACCTCATGCCACGTCATCATCCCACGTGTACTGTCACGTCAGCACCGTAACGGTTAACGTCGGTCAAAGGGTCAATTTGATCGATGTTATGGGCTGTAGGGCCACATTGAGTGCATTTTTCGACGAGGGGCGAAATTGCATTTTTGGGTCGAACTCAGGGGCAAAAATACCCTTTTAGCCAATATGAGAAAAACAAAAATAATTTTTTTATAAGGGTAATTATTTGATGCAATGTATTGTGTAATTTTTTTTTCACAAGCAAGCTTCTAAAGCTGAAGCTGTCTTATATCTCTTTTAGAGGTTTTAATTTTAACTCTTAAATTCTAAACTGTAAACTCTAAACTATAAACTATAAAATATATTTGTAAATTTTAAAATCTAACCACAAATACTAAATGTTTGTTGACAAAATTTATCGTTTGTACAAAAAAACATTTTTTTATAATTGAATTAAACAAAAGTTTATTTTTAATGGAATTGATGTTAATTTTTTTAAATAGTCTAAAGATAATTACAAGGTAGTATCTATTCATAAATATTTTTAATCCTTTAACAATATACACACCTTGCAAACATTGTGATTGAACTCGGGTCTCTTAAGATGAATATAATTTACTTTTCTATTGAAAGCACTTGTTGAGTTCGAATTGATGTTAGTTTAACGCAAGACTATAATTTTCAATTGGATAGATATTAGGTTAAGGCCCCGTTCACTAGAGATTTTCAAGCGCCCATTCATCTGAAACGCCCGTTTAACAAGAAAAGTTAGAAAATTTAACTTCGAAAAAACGCTTGTTTGGGCATTAAACTCGATAGGAAAACACTAGAAATGCACATTCAAGGTACTTATTCAGCATTACTGAACGGGCCCTAATTGTGTTTACCAATAAAATGGAAGGTTTAGCCTCTTATTAATATATTTTCTCCATTTTAGAATTCCAAAGTAGTGAGTAGAGTCGTGTCAAATCAGGCTTAAACATTGGAAATTAGGGTCGCACGCGGCGCCGGGGCTCTGCTCACCTCTCTTATTTTAATCTCTCCCTCCTTCTCCATAATACCTCTCTACCACCATTCTATTCAACCAAAATCTCTAATCCATCTTTTCTCCTTCCCTATAAATATCCCTTCAAACCCAGATCCACTCTCCATATTTTTACATGGCTCTCAACAATGATCTCTCCGTCATCCTCCCTCGTGTTCTTATTGTCTCTAGACGTAGCGTTCGCAAGAACAAATTTGTAGATTTTGTTGGTAAGCTTTTTCATATCTTTAATAATGGGGATTCCCTTTTTTTCTGATGGAGTTTTTCATTTTGGGGTGTTGAAAATTGCAGGTGAATATCATCTTGATCTTATAGTCACCTACGGTGCAGTTCCGGTGATTGTGCCACGAGTTAATGGTGTTCATATGTTGTTGGACAGTTTCGAGCCAATCCATGGTGTTCTTCTTTGTGAAGGAGAAGATATCGACCCATCTTTATACGAAGCCGAAATATCCGGCCTTTCGCCTGAAGAAATTGAAGAAATCAGGAGACTGCATGCAAGTGATACGGCCGTTGATAAAGAGAAAGATTCAATCGAGTTAAGGCTAGCAAAGCTTTGCCTTGAGAGGAACATTCCTTATCTGGGAATTTGCAGGGGTTCTCAGGTTTTAAACGTTGCTTGTGGCGGTACCCTTTATCAAGATATCGGCAAAGAATTGACAAGAAAATTGCCAGAAATTCAAAGAGTGGTGCACATGGACTATGATAATTACGATGGGCATAGACATTTGGTGAAAATAGTGGAGAATACTCCTTTACAGTCCTGGTTTAATGATTCTTTGGAAGGAGCGAAAATGGAGATTTTGGTGAATAGTTATCACCATCAAGGTGTAAAGCGATTGGCACAACGATTCGTGCCAATGGCTTTCGCACCGGACGGATTAATTGAAGGGTTTTATGATCCGGATGCTTATAATCCAGAAGAGGGTAAGTTTATAATGGGACTTCAATTTCATCCGGAGAGAATGAGGCGAACCGACTCCGAAGAGTTTGATTATCCAGGATGTCCATCTGCTTATCAGGTTTGCCTAATTTCATCCATTATTGTTTCGATTTCGGGTTTCGTTGAATCTGGCATTTTGGTGCAGGAATTTGTGAAGGCTGTAATTGCTTATCAGAAGAAACTTAATAGCTCCACATCTTTGCCAAAGCCATTGAAGCTTAACAAGGAAATGGAGAACAAGAGGAAAGTCATAGTCCGAAGCTTCTCACTTGCAAAGAACTTATACGCTGCAGGCAACGACATGCATCCTTCTAAACAATCTGAACTTGAAGCCGGTGCAGAATTTTTGGAGGTATATACTTACTACTGAATAATTCGATATCGAATTTCTTACCACTCGAATCAAAATAAAAAATGGTTTGTTGTTGCAGTCAAACACAGCTCTGAGTGTGCAGCAAGAGAAAAGGCTGAAGCAGATGGGAGCAACAGTGAGAAACGGGAGCCATTACATTGAGAAACTGAAGCTAAACGAAGAGAGGGAGAAATTGGCAAGAAATGTAATGGGGAAGATGTCGGTTGAACAACTGTCGGATCTAATGTCGTTCTACCACATGATGGGGCAGATCTGTTCTGAAATTTTGGAAAGGAAACTAAATGGCATCGTAAATGACAGTGGCTGCTAATTGGGCATGATTTATCTGGTAGGGGTAGCACTTAGCAGCATATGCTTTTGTTGTCAATAAAAATATGTGGTTTTAGCATCCTTGTAAAAGACTCACAGGAAACATGGGTTTGTTAATGTTTGATGGGGTTCCTGTGTTTTGTCTTATTTGTTTCATTTCATGTGAATTTGTGATTTATCAAGTTTGATGTACCCACTAACTTAATTTTGTCTACATTCATTTCTTTGGTTAGGAAAAAAAAAGGCAGTGCCCTATATTTCCAGCCGGAATCTAATTATTAGTATTATCTTTTTTTCCCTTTTTGTATTTTTTATGTCTATAGTTTTAAATTTTCCTAACTTTTAAATCATAAATTTTAAAAATATATAATATTTTGAATTTTATAAACTATAATCTTAAACCTTAAATCTAAATTTGAAAAAGGGTTAAAAATTAAAATAACCCTAAAATTTCATTGTAAATTTTTTTCAATAGTACAATAGTTATAATTGTTTTTTTAATAGTTAAATGTGAAATTGATTTGAGTATAATAGATTATGCTACAAAATATGAATTGAATTAAGACGACATATTAAAAATTGTGTGAAATTCAGAAAACAATATAATATAAAGTAGGAATAGCTTAGGTTAAGAACATCGGAGAAGTCATATGTTTTAGAAACCAATAAAATAATGACATTATTTTTTAAAGAGATATTTTTTTAGAAAGCAATATATATATATATATATATATATATATATATATATATATATATATATATATATAATTAAAGAGATCAAAGGATTACTATCTGGGAATATATAATTTACTTTTTAACTTTTTTCTCATCGTTTTCTTATTTTCTTTATCTTGTTGTCGTTACGTGCTAGCTGATGATCACTGATGTTTTTTTTTCAATAATAATTTTTTTTATTTTGGATTCTTTATTTATGTACATCTTGTCGCGTTTGTTTCGCATCCAACACAATTTTTTTTTTATCTTGTGATACGATTTTATTTATCTTTGTGGTAATTTTATGTTTGTGTGTAACGATCATCATGACACACGTCCCTAATCAGAGAAGGTAAACGATCTAGTATGGCTAAATTTCTTTTTGTGACGGGTTGTCAACGTAAAGAACTGTTAGCGGAGTAGATATGCAAGATTGATGTTGTCCATCACCTCCCCTGCATCACTATATAAGCATCTAATTAGATATAGATAACAAAATTTTGATGATGACCGTTAAATTTCTAAGGAAATTGAAGGTCATGTTCAAGGAAATGTATTGTTTTATTTACACGCATTTTAAGTTTTCATGTTTTATTTTTCACTATGTATAAATTTTTGATGTAGATGGTCTTTAAATTTTTCTTGTTTATGTTTTATTATACATTTTCTGATCTTTAATAAGATTCGGGTTTCAATGGAAAAAAATTAAACGATAGTTTTAATTTTAGATTATCAAACATACTTAAAATATTGAATCATCGCCGAAACTCCTAATTATCGATACGTTACCAACCAAATTTTTAGTTTTTTCAATATTTAAATTTTCTAGTATATCAAAACAACACTTTGATTCTAACATTACAATATTTTAGTATAATATGAGAAAAAAAATCATTAACAATACTAACAAGTGTTGGGTGCATTAGTAAGACATGTTGCACTCACAATAAGAGAACATGGATTCAAAACTTAAAAATGACATTATTAAAAAAAATAATCTCACACCCAGAACTTAAACCGTAAGACGGACATACATATTAAAAAAAACTATCAACAATCAAGTTTGAGTTGTATAAAAGAGAATTGTTTTATGCTATAGATCTGTCCATTTAATATGTTTTATGCTATTCTTGATAAACCAAATTGTGTGAATAAAAAAATTGGGATGCTCCCAAAATCGAAATTAGTTTCCTTAATTTAGTGGACTTAATAATTCCTCCATCATTTATCTTTGAGATTTTTTTTTTCTGCATGTTGGTTTTAATTATCTTATACATGTATTGGTTGTTCAAAGTTAAACTAACCTTTATGCTTTATCTAGAAAATAAATAAATTCTAATGATAGGAACTGTTATAGTCAAATATTAAATTTTTTATTCATTTTCTGAATCATATATCCGAATCCAAATCATAAGAGGTGGTTGAGAAAGCTAATTTCAACTATGTTTGTTCTTTTGTTCCGTTTTAGATAGGTTTCAGCTGTCTATTTTAGTTATGTCTGCTTATGTTTACTATTTCTTTTGCTAATTCAATCTATATTACATATATAAAAAACTCGATCCATACCAACAACTAGTTGGTCTACATATTCTTTAAATAAGGAAAATGTTCGAATCCTAGTTAGGGTGGACAAAACTCGACTCGAGGCGAAAAAATTCGACTCGTCTTGACTCAAATTGAAATTGCATAAATTCGACTCGAAAAAATTTCAAATAAAGTTTGAGTTGAAAAATAAAAATTTGAATAACTCAAATTTTTTATTAATTAGCGGCGGCAACTTGAATTTCAAATGAACAAAAATTAGGGTTTTGTAATTCAGGGGTAGATAGGTATTTTGATCTATGTTTAAAAGAAAATTAAAAATAAAATAACATATTTTAATTAATTTGCCTTTTGATTTTTAAATAATTTATAATTATACGGTGAGTTCTTTAGATTTTTAATTTTTATAAATTAAATTAATGATACTCATCGGTGCTCGTCGTTAGTAGTGTTCATCGGTGCTCGTCGTTAGTAGTGTTTATCGGTGCTCGTCGAACGTGGAAGATTCTTCCAAAAAAATAGATTGTTATTTTGCTAAAAAAAGATAGATTGTTATAAATTCGAACATTTTACTATTCGGTTTTCATTGTCTTGATATCTACAAAAATTGATATAAATAAATAAATAAATTATAGAGTATTGTAATGAAAGATGAATAAGAATATAATTCAATACATATTGACGACGAAGAAACGTGACATAGAGGTTTGAATTTTGACCAGGAAGTTGAATAAGCTTGAAGCCACCGCCCACCGGTGGGGGAATGGCGAAGCATGCATGTTCTCCTTTAGTCTTACGTTAAATAGAGGAAAATATGGCAGCTTAAATAATTAATAGACACATGGTCAGTTACATCATGGTCGGTTAATGGCTGTGTTTATTACAAGATTTCGGTGGTGGACATTGGACAACACGAAAGAAACTAGTTCATTTTTTCCCATGAGAAAGGGGCTAATGAAACGTGGCTTGGGAGTGATATGCGTCTCAATTTCAAATCCCATTTTCACAAAGCTATGGTCGGTGCACTAATGAAGTGAGTATATATATAAAGAGGCCCAAATAATTTTCAAAAAAAATATAAAAAAATTTTCAATTTTTTAATATATTAATGTGATTATATAGTTGTATTTATTCATAATTTTTTTTGACAAACGTACATATACATATCTTGCACATACATATGTTCGAACAAGGGCAGAGGCTTCGGCATGACCATTGAGGGTCATGGCCTCCCCTAAATTTTGAAAAATTGTCAAAAAGGCCTTTGAAATTTTAATTGTTTTTTATTTGCCCCTAAAGATTTTTAAAAATTCATATTGAGTTTTAAATTTTCAAATAATTTTAATTAAATACCTTATCGTAATTTTTTAAAGTATTTATTAAATCTCTCAAAATTATTTAAAAATTTAGTTAAACCCTCAAAATTTTTAAAATTTTTAATCTAAGCCTCCATTTTTAAGAAAAAAATAAGTTGCCCACAAACTCTTACTCTAAATTCCACCATTGAACAAAGGTCTCTTAAGATAAATATCATCATTTTTTTCCACTAGAGTTGTTGGGTTCTCAATTTTTATATATATACATAGATTGTTATAATATACCCAAAATGTCATAAATATCGTAATAATTTATATAATATCGAATGAAGTTGTATTTATCAAATTTAATGGCTAACAAGTCCCACGCCAGTTCAACAGGAAGCCAGTATCAGTTTTATATAGCAACAATTTTATGGATTTGGGGGTCCAATGGTTGTGGGCTGCGGAGGATGTAAGTTTTATGGGCTTGGCTCTCATGGCTACATGTGAACCTTCTTAGGCTCAACAAGTTTATTAAATTCATTTATAGACGGAGTCCAATAATAACAATAGGTACGATGATCATAATTCATAGTTGTTCAGATAGGGGTGATAATCATGCGGAAATAATTGAAAATTATAAGAATTCGAATACATAAGATAAAGGATAATCGGAATTTTCATTCAAAAGGACGAGGGTAGGAATTTTATCTTCAAAGTTCAAATGAGGACGAAGACAAAGATTGTTATATTCGCATCATGGAGATCTATAAACTGAACATGTATAAATTCATGTGGAGATCCCCGAAAAATATATGCAAAGATTCTTAATATTTTATAATTTTTTTAAAAAATACACTCACCTCTCATTTACATATATACCTCTGACACACACATATATTAACGAAAAACCCTAACTACATTATTTTCATTTTAGCTCTCTCCCCGGTTTAACTGCACTCAACACTTCCCTTAACAGTCCTACTATGTCATTCTTAGTAGAATGCCTTTAACTTAATTATTGGTGTTGGCAAGTTATGGATAAACAAAAATGAGCATAATTACAGGTTAAAATTTATTAATATACAACACAATATAAAAGAGAAAACAAAGCACTTGACCAAAACTAGAAAACTTGAACCAGCATCACTATATATGATTTAGAATCAGTAAATCAAAAACATGTTTGAATCTTGCGTTCCGATGCTTTTGTATTGTTTTTCCTTTTGCCAAGGAAGGGAATAATCAGGTCGATGTAATGGCCTTGGCTGGTGAATTAGGGTTCGAAAAGAGGAAAGCAAAGGATTTGGGGAAAACGGTTGAAATCAAAGAAAAAGAGACGATTAGCACTGCAGACGCTACATGATTCGATAATTGATATTAAATTAGAATGAACGGTGTTGAGTACCAAAATAGATGATAATGGGTTATCGTACAAATTTGTCAACAGAGAAGGTTCACAAGGGTGGTGAAAATTAGAATAAAAGGGTTTAGGGTTTAAGGTAGGGTTTATTAAGGATGGAAGGTTTGATTTTAATATTTTAATTAAAAATATTATAAAGTAAATATGAAGGGCTTATTAAATTAAAATTTAAGTTTTCTTTTGTAACAATTTTAACTGCAAGTCCAATTTTCAAGATTTTTAATAAAAATTTAAAATTTATTATAAATTTAATAGTGTACAACAATGTGTTGCGTTAGTGGTGTGCAACAGTGTGTGTCGTTTGTTTTAGACTTATCCTTTAAAAATATCATAAAATCACTGAGAATTTTTGTTAATTTTTTTGTATATATATATATATTATATTTGTCGTGTCCTAGTTGTACTCGTTAGGGTGGGCAAAAAACTTGGTTCTAATGCTGGACTCGATGGATCTTTACCCGAAATTGGTTTCGGTAGGATTGGGACCAGATCCAAAATTTAGGTCTTGATTGCGACCAGGACTGAATCCTGATTTCCTGGACCCGATACCCGGTGAGTACCCGGTACTATTTTGTTATAACCACTTTAGCTGATGTTTTGGTAGGTGTAGACTTAGAGTTCTTTAGTTTATTTTTTCTCAATATGTACGAATATTATGAGTATGATTAGTTTTAAAACTTAAACATTCAAGTCTACAATATTATCACTTTGTTATTTAATACCCTTGCTGCTCAAATTTTTTAATAGTAGGCCAAATGATCATGTACCAAGTACTAGTACCGATTTCCACTAGTATTATGATTATTTCTTAGAATCTGGAACTCGGTTTGACCGAGACTGATTTCAGTTTTCAAGAACTGTTAGCTATTAGGACCGAGATCAATTTTGGACAAATTAACCGGGTACCCTGTCTTGTCCACCCTTAATACTCGTACTTTATAATTTTAAAAATTATCGTTTTTCATCCTTGCATCTGTATCTATATCAGTGCAATATAATAATAAAATTTATGTTTCTTAATCATTTAATTTATCCAGATATCAAATCATTTTAGAACAATTACTTGTTATACTATTCTATATTTATCAACAAAAAAATTAATAAATATTCAAAACTTAAAGATTCTAGAAGCATTTGAATATATCATTTCAGAGCAGTTAACAAGTTAACATTTTATTTGTAATTTTCCTTTGTTTAAAATATAAGTCCAGCCCCTTCTTTCAAACCAACCCCTTTTCAACGATTTTGTCTGATTTAGTCCCGTCCGCAGCTTAAAATTCCAAAAAACTCCCCATTGCCTTCCACGTGTCGTGAGAATGAAATTTACCGAAAAGGCCCAAACAGATAGAGATAATCACCATCCCACTATCCGTTTCCAAACAAATCAAAAAGCACCTCTTTTTCCACTTTTCCTATCTTATTCTATTATTCTATTCTTTCTATTTTTTAATTAATAAGTATAAATTTAGAAATATACATCACTGTTTGCTTTCTCTTTGTCTTTAGATCTCACTCTTTTTTTTTTTATTTTTTATTTTCAATCTCTGAATCCACCGAGCTTTCCACACAGAGAAAATGGCGACTCTTCACAAATTCAAGCTTTTGGCAACACAGTGCGCCGTCGCCGGTAGCCCTGGTCGTAGTCCTACAACCAGCCCCGTTGTTCATCTCCGCCGTCGCAGAACCCTTCGCATGCTCCTCAACCGCTCTTCTGCCAACTGTCGTCGTCGTTTCCACCGAGATCATGAAGACGGAAACTTCGATCTTCCTCCTCCACCTCCGGCGCCGCCAACTACTTCCAACTCCGACAGCAAGAAAAACTCCAACGGGAAAAAAAGCAGGCGAAAATTGAAGGAACTCTTCGTAGCGTCGCCGCCGTTTGAAGAAAGAGAGAGTAGGAATAAAAGCCGTGAAGAAGAAACGGAAGATCTGTTGCCGGTTACCGTAAATTCCGGTGATCAGCTTTCGAGTCGGAGCTCCGGTTCTCTGAGAGCTGTAACGGCGTCGTTCCGGTACAGGTTATTAAGGAGAGCTTGGCGACCGATGCTGGTTACTATTCCAGAGTAAAATTAAACTACATATATAATTTTAAATTTTGGATTAAAATTGAATATGTGCAAAAGAATGCAGCTATTTTTATAATTGAATTTGTGGTGCTTGTAATTTCCAATTTTGATTTTTTTCTTGAGCTAAATTGGATTGAATACTATAAAATAGAATTGAAATTTGGTTAGTTCTGATTTGGATAAGAAACTATGCTCGTCGATGATGCTAAAATGAGCCTGCCAGTGGTTTTGGAACAACTGTAAATCACATCAAGAAGCAATAAAGCGCCTTTCTTTTAGATTTAGTAATAAAATAAATAAATAAAAAGGTTTTTCTTTCTTTTCCATTATCACAAGACTTTATACAAAATTATGAACCTTTGTCTAAAGAAAATGCATGATCGGAAATATTCTTTTAGTAAAAACTGGATTTCAGGATAAGTCCATCAAGAATATTTTTTAAAAATAAAAGAAAATATGTAACCTAAGGTAGAGGTATGCAAAAAAAAAAGTCTGGTCTGAATTTTTTTTTTTATTTTTATTTTCAGATAATTTAGATTGTATATTTAAAAATTTCAAATAGAATATGAATAATTATTTGGCATTCGGAGTGAATATTCAAAAATTTAAATTTTTTATGTATATGAATCTTGTTATATTCGATAATTTTACTTGTTATATATAACAAATTTAAATTTTTTATGTATATCAATCTTTTTTCAGATCAAATACAAATCTCTAATTCCCCTATCCAAAATCTAAAATGCTCACCCCTAGCCATAATTTAAAGAACGCGAAGAAAAAAGATTGAACTTTAAATATGGCATTCATCTTATCTAGAAAAACTCAACAACCATCATGGAAATTTTCACGTCTTTTTTAACTAAATGCTATATTGATGTATGAGTGCAGATCGAGAAAATGAATCTTTTAGATTGCCCCGCTAATAGTTCTGATTGCATTAACAAACTATAATAAAAAGAGATATAATCATATTGGACTGTCAATCTTTTCTGATCAGAGAGTGTATTATAGTGATTGTTATATGAACACTAGACTACCATAAAAATAAAAATAAAAATCGTGCTACAAAACATACAAAAATCACGCCATAATGGGGACAAACACACCCAATAAAAGTGCGAAAAGAAAAATTCAAAGCAAATTCAGACTTATTTAGTAGCTTATTTCGTTTATTACTCAAACAATACTCTTTTTAATTATTTAACGAAATAACACAAGACAATTATTTATGAAAATGACACTTTTTTCTCCAAATCGAATGTGTCACCTAGCATAAATATGTACCCTGTTAAATGTGCTTTTTGAAGGTTTTGTAGATTGAATATGTTTTTGTCCTACGTGATATAGTCACACAAATAACTAAAAAATAAACTATTTAATCTGGACAGAGGAAATACGTTGTTGACTTCAGCGTTACAAAATTATTTCTTTTTTGTGAATTAATTCAGTTTAAACAAAATATTTGAAAGTTAAAAAAGTAACATTTAATTTTTTTAAAAAAGATCGAGAACCAAATATATTATTATTCATACTTAATTTGGGTAGCGAAAGCATGAATTTATGGGAATGAGACATGGGGGAAATGATCATTAAGAAGTGTTAGAAATCATGAAGACGGGCATAAGACAAAGATATTTGGAAATTGATAAATTTAATGAAAAGAAGTGGCTTTCCGATTGCAGCTTCCATGTGTTGAAATTTCTCTCTCCGATGTGATAATTTTGGTCAATACTAATGAATATACTTTTTTAATTTTAAAATTTCGATTTTTAATTTAAGCCATACAAAAATTAAAATTAAAGAATTAAGTAATTAAGGGTTATTGACTTAAATGATTAGTAATTTGATATCGCTTAAGCAGGTCACGAGTTCGTGAGTTTGTGTATGAAAAAAAAATTGTTAAAAAATTCACCTACCAAAATAAAGTGTGCAACACAAGTCAATCAAGATTAATCAAGGCAAAGGCCTAAAATTCAATAGATCAACTAGAAAAAAGAATAATAATTAAATCTGTGATTTATGTATAGTATATAGATTTCATAATATAATTTCATATTTGTTTAATCTCTTTATTATTAAATAAAATTGCACGAACTAACTTGTCTCGCTGGTTAAGGGAATGATTGTTATTTCTAGAGGTCATGAGTTTGAGCACCAGCTGCTGCAGCAGGGTGATTGAGCATGCATTGTCAAATGGTTGAGAGTATTATTTAGAACAGATATTACTTGTAATCACCTTAGTTTAAAAAAAATGAAATTTCTCTTTTCTATAAAAAAAATATAATTTAATATAATATATGTAATGACCAACGTTCAAGTAAGATTTTTAAACTAAGAAGGGCATTTCCTTCCCCTAAGTCAAAAAATTTAAATTTTAAGATACAAAAACTAAAAATAACTAAATTATAATATACAAACTAAATTCACAATGTATTATGAGGAGAAAAATTTAACAAACAATAATCATATCCAAAAGATATTTTTTGCATTAATATAATTCGTCGGGGGTGTAATTTTTTTATAATGACAGAATTAATATCGTGATTATTGTGTTTCAAATATTAAAACTGTCAAGTATCAAATTTTGAATTCTAATAATTATATACCATCGACAATTAAATTTTAAATTTATTATCGGAATACATTTTTATAATGTTATCTTTATGGCATATAATTAATACTATGGATAGAAACCAATTTTTTATTTATATATGTGCAAATTAATACATTATATTTATATCTTTGTTGGAGTTTTAAAATCATGATGTTTAGCACTTGTGCTGCATGGTAATCATGAATTTTTCAGGTTTAAGTAACCATGCTTGTCTACATCCATATTTTTGGGAATAAGTAAACAATATACATAAGTCTACTTTGAAATCTAATTTGGAATTCATTGAATTATTTCTTCTAAATGTTATTGAATGTATCTTTAATTATTACATGTATTGCCTTGTCTGGTAATTTACATTGTTAATAATTTGAAATGGTTGCTTAGTTTAATATAACATTAATTTTGAATTGATTGTAACATTTTTTATTTTATTTACTTTACATGTGATCCTTGCAGTATTGTGTTCTTTATAAACTCCAATGGGTTTGATTGCAGAATTTGAATGTGTTATGAGTACAATTATAACAAAATTTGAATTGAGCTACTTTTTAACTTTAATATTTTTACATATTATCTCGATATGTAGGAGTTTGCGGTAATGATACTATGTTGTGACACTTTATGTAAGGGCGACGGTTCGAGGATATGACACATATCTCTTAATGGTCAAGAATAACATTATAAAACGACGCGTTTAATAATTCGAGTCGCTTCTCAATCTAATTCGAATAATAGTTTCACACAGAATGAAAGAGTGGTGAGAATGTGTTCTTGAACAGAATGAAACATTCTTTCAAGAAATGATTTCTGTTGGAAATATCGAAGGTACTTAATGAACTTATATTTACTTCAATAGATTTCGTGGTCGGGTAATAATGAAATGCTTAAAGATGTTTTATAGTCCTAATTGCTTGTGCACTATAATAATAACTATGCTGGTTAGGAGGTTTTGTCCTAATATTATAATCCTTACTTCCCGTATTCATGCAGAGTGATTTGTATATAAATTTCAAATTTCCTTTCTCTTTTGACAAAGGTTCATTTTAATAGCAATATTTCACCTTTTCTAAATTGGACTGAGTAATAATTTCCATCTATTATTCGTAACAACTGTATTGCTTTTAATTCAAACTTATAATAAATAATTATTTTCTCGTACAGAGGCGGTGAAATTTTTAGGATTTATAATTTTGGTTTAGAGTTTATGAATTTTATTGTAGAGGTAAGAATTTAGGGTTCATAGTTTAAGGTTTAAAGTTTAGCATAATATGATTAGAGATTTGGATTTTAACCTATAAACCTTAAATGTTAACCTTAAATTCAAAATTCTATCCTTAATCCTAAATAGAACGCATAAACCCTAAAATTAAGACATTTGTGTAAACTTTATTTACACAAGCGCTTGTGCATGAAATAATTACCCAATATAATTTAGAATTATCTAAAAAAAAAAATACAATTGCAATGTGTTGAGGTGTTTACGATTCAGTAGAACCCACAGCCATGAAGGAGAATTCATAAAAGTTGGAAGCAGGTGGTTCTGACCCTTTTATTTATTTTATTGGAAAATAATGAAGTAAAATAAAAATGTGAACAGAAAAATCAAAGAAAAAGGATACACAAGATCAAAAAAAAAAAAAAAAACTGGCATATATCGTTAAATTGTATTATAGCATGTCGTTAAATTGCTGCTTACATACATACATGATACATATATTATATATTCTTATGATCGGAATATTTCGTTGAGCAAATCACTCTAAAGGAATAAGAATTCATCTATATAATTAAAAGAGAAAAAAGATTGATTTTTTTAAATTTTTAGTTATTTGAATGAACTAGAACTAACGAGTCGGTTTTTAAATTTAAATCGAGTTCAGATTTGTCAACTCAAAAATTAAGGATATGTTTTGTTCTAAAAAATATTTTATATTTTCATTCTTAGAAAACAATTTTTATTTTCAGTTCTTCAAATGTTGAAAACTAGTTTGGTTAATAGAAAGAAAATTTTGGTTTAAAAAATGAGAATATTGAAAATTGATACAACTTCCCATCTATTATAATTTCTTCAACGTGCTTCGAATAGTTTGTATCAACACAATAATTACACATAAACTAATTTAATTAGGATTATTATTCTATCCATTGTGGGGAGAGTTTTTGAATTCTACAAGCATAATTAAATCAATGGTGTGTTTGTTTGAATTTTTTTTAATCTTTAAAAATTCAATGAAATAATATTTTATTTTACTCGTGAAATTATTAGGAAAAAAAACTAATTTAACCCATCAACTGACCTAAAATACTAAACGGAAGAGGCCTAAAACATACGTGTAAAATAAACCGAACCGAATGAATAATTTAGCCCATCAACTGACTCAAATATTAAATCGAAGCCCAAATATTAATTTAAAAAAATAAACAGTTGGAGAATCCATAGAGATCCCTTTTATATACAAGTAACCAACATTATTTTAAAAATATATATAATTTTTAATATTTTCTAAAATACTTAAAATATTTCCATAATTTTTTATTTGTAAATGGTTTTTATTCTTAAATAAAAAATCATATATTTTTAAAATTTTAATTTATTTACCGACATGATATAAAAGAAAAAAATAATGCCACATTAGCAATATTCATTGCCAGCGATGATGTGCAAAAAAAAAACACAAAGTGTCATGCCATGTAATTGAAAATGTTGATTGTTAGGTGATTGTCTAAAAATGACATTTGAAATACTATGGTTTGAATTGCCTAAAAGTCTTCAAAGGCTCAATTAAAATGTGTCAAACCTTAAGGGTTTTTTGTGCTATTATGCCAATAAATAACCAACCAAGGTTGGTTTCATCCTAGAAAAATAAAAATAAAAATAACTTATAAAACAACGAAGTTCCCTATGGTGTTCAAAGGAAATTCTAAATTCTTGAGCTTTATTATTACGTTTAAGAGTAAAAAATGCCCAAATAAAAATAAAAATAAGGGTAAACTATACATATATCCATCGAACTATTTGAAGATACCTATTTTAACCATCGAACTAGACAACTCGTCAATCAGACCACCAAACTTTTAAATTGATCATATTTTGACTACCGTCGTTAAAAAACTAACCGAAAGATGACATGACAATTAACAAAAAAAAATTAAAATTATGAATTTTAATTTAATTAAATAAAATTAATTAATCAACTAGATGACAATAAATGTCACCACCCAATTTGACAAATTTACACCAATTTTTAATGTATTGGAGCCTGCAAACCCACTGGTTCATGCAGTTTTGGGCAACCAGTCTATTGGGGTGATGCAAAGGTTGAACTGAATTCTTTCCTTAGACAAATTGATGCTAGATAATTTTATTTAAGATCCTTCATCGTCAATGCTAGTTAATTTTTTTATTTTCTAATAAATAACGATATTTTATTATATGATATTAATTAATTTTAAAATTTTATTTAGAACCAGCCGATATTCTATCCATATAAACACAAAATCAATCAAGTGATTATTCCATACAAATGAAGGGGAAGAGAACAAAAGGGGAAGAGCTTGCTTAAGGTCTCACGTTGTGAGATAAAAGTGAGGTTGAGAGAGTTTAAGTATTAAATTAATATTTTGTTTAAAATTTAGGGATCAAATTAAAAATTAACCCTTTTGATTAACGTGCTACATCATCAAACTAACATATGTTAATGGCACAATAATCAAAACAAGACAGATTGAAAACATAAATAGCAAGAATAACTTATTTTTAAAATAAGTGGTCATAATAAAATACAACTCAAATAACGATAAAATTTACCCTAATTAAAAATATTAAAATCAAAACCTTCATTTATCTACAAATCCTAGTCTCACCCCAAACTTTTTTTTTAACAGCCGCCGTAGTTGATTCCCGACATATCATGTCTTCCATCCATGTTTTTTTCCGTTTCCGATCAAATTGCATTATTGCTCCATTAGCTTCTATTTGAGATTTTATTCATTAACTTCGCTATGTTATTCCACTGTTTCTGTTTATCGTGCAACTCGATGATGGAAGGGCCAACGACAGTAGCGGCAGCAGTGACGGAAAAAATATTTGAGGTTAAAATTAAAATTTATAGATGATAAAGAATTTAATTTTAACATTTTAAATTAAAAAATATTATAAATGAATATGAATGATTTATTAAACTATAATTTTAACTTTATGTTCAATCATTGAGATTTTTAATAATAATTTAAAAGTTATTAGATTTTTTGATGGTGTATTGTATTAGTGGTGTGCAGCGCTGGTTTCAAAATTTTCCATAAAAAATATTAAAAAATGAAGCAAGAACAAGATTAGGCATGTTTTCACAAGAAACAGTAATCAATAGTCTAGTTATTATATCTTTATAAAAAAAGTAACACGTTTACTTAATTTTATGTAATACTAATACCTCCTGATAATTAATCTTTTATTTATGATAGTACCTGACAGCAAAAACAATTCCATTTGCTGTCGGTTGATTGTAGATAGACAGATTAAGCAAGATTCAACACTTGGGGTATGTGACTTTGCAGTTGGAAGCAACAGTTTTAGCATTGGGGCTGTTGACATACGGTTTAAGAGATGGGTTCTTAAGGTACCCACAAAGGCATGGCTGCTGCTCCTTCAGCTTGCTGCAACAACTGGCTGTTGGAGGTGTCGACGACGTGAACGCCGGTAAGCAGGAGCTAAGCTCCGTGGGACTACATGTCGCTGCCTCCGCCCTGCCTGAAAACATCACCACCGCCACTGCCACCACACATAAGGCAACAAAGGAAATCCTCCTCATCTTCCGTTTTCTTCTCTTGTCCTAAATGGTATTCTGTGGGTCTGGGGGCATGAGTTGTGCCACAATTTATAGGAGTTGGGAAAGGTATTGGTAACCACCACCAATAGAACTTAAGAAACCCCAAAAATTTTAGAGAAAAAAAATCCCCTACAAATTGAATATAAAAATATTAAAAATAAAATTAATATAAATTTAAATAAATATTGACACCCCTTAAAAAAATTAACATCCTTAAAATAAGATTGACACCCAATATTTTTTTTTCTAATCTAATTAAAAAATTTATTCATATAAATTTTAAATTATGATACTTCAAACTAAAAATTCTAACTATGCCCATGTTGGTTGCTGAGACTTTATAGTTTACGGTTACACCATGCGGTTTGTTTATCATTAGCCAAGTTACCAAAATGTGGGTCTTTGTAGAATTGAAGGAGGTACGTCCCACCATATTAAATTGTGGCCGCATTGTAACGGTTTTAAAGTTATCGTAACACAATGAAAGAACAATACCACAACTTTTACGATCTAAAACTGATATGTAACACCGTAACATGTCATATATTGGGTCGAAATGCCACAATACTGCATTAAACTTTCAAATGATCTAAAATATAAAACTTCATAAATAAAATACTTAAATATTTTAAATTTGACAATCAATCATACAATATAGTATCGAATGATCAATTGACCTCGTGAGCTAAGATGATATGGCGTTGTGCACTGATGTGTCTTATATATATTTGCAAATATTGTTAATAACAATTTTATTATAAGTGATCTCAGTTATTGAAGTTAGGAAGTATTGAGAATGTCTGAATGTGATTTAATTATTCCCTATTTTTGTAATCACTTTTATGGGGTCTTAATTGGTATTAATAAAAATTTAATTTGCTTTGAAAAAATATTATTCATACGTTATTCATTAGAACTATGGTTGTTATTATTTAGTCTTATAATGTTTGTATAGTTTATAATTTTATCTATAAATTAAAATTTTATTATTTTTTAATTAAAATAAAACACATGAAAGAGTATATTAATATTAGAACATTAAAAATATAGTTACAAAGTATATATAATTTTTAATATTAAAATACATTAAAGAATATATTACATGTTACATAATGTCCACGACCGCAACAAAATTACAACCACAATTTAATACAATGGGTTCCACTATTTAGAAATTTGGTGTCACGTGTAGGTCTCATCACTTATTTAGAGATTAAATCCTAAGTTAGGTGTCACATTCTCGTAAATGCATTAACTCATTAAAATATACAAAAAAATCCTAAATAACGTGTAGGTTAATTTTAATTATGTTGAGCGATCTCAATTATAAAGAATAATATTTTTTTCTTAGGTAATTTGGGTTCGTGTAGCGCAGTTGTTAGGCTGATTTTATTTTTATCCCACCCAAGTAAATCTCACTATTCGTGTAAATCAACCTTAATTATTCATTATTGATGAATTGATTCACAGCTGTGCAAATATTATACGATCATTCATATAAAAATATCTCAAATTGGACGCTCACAGTTTCTAGTTAGCCTTTCACATTAAAAGCCTCATTAATGCAAAAGCAGGTTACTTACTAACTAACATATTAATTATAATATATATATTTAAACCGAGATCCACTAACTGATCGAATAATCAAAAATGTTCATATTACCTTATTTTGTGTGAGTTTAAATCCTGACATTTAGCTTAGAAATGTAAATATATCTCTACTAAATAAATTAAAAATTAGAATTTGAACTGTTTAAGAGGCTTCACCAATCAATCTTGCTAAATTGAATGTTTGGTAAATAGAGAATTGTAACAGCGAATTTATGTGAAACCTCTAAATTTGAAAAATTTCGTTTTAAGTGTTTTTGAGAACGATTGATGAAAGAGTTGGAAAAACTCTTTTGTCTATGACAATTACAAATTTCTTTTTCTAAATAACATAAAATTAAATGACTAATAAAATTAAAAAAATTATTTCATAAACGAGAAATTAATATATAAATCTAAATTTAATAATTAATTACAATATATTTAAAATGTAATTTTATAAATATAAAATTAATATATACATCTAAATCTAATCATTATTAAAATTATATTAAAAATAATTTCATAAATAAAAAATTATTATATACATCATTCATATATATTTTGTATTGATATTTAAAAATAATTTTCATAATCTAACTAATATTAATATATTATAAAATATTAATAAATAATAAATGATTCAAACAAATATTGAATGTAACAATGTCTTTATATGTTGTTTTGTTTGTTTAAATAATCAAATAGCTATTAGCTATCAATTAATTTTACCATATAATTTTACACAATCAACTAACACAATCTGTTAGTCAAATAAATTAATACTATCAGTTATTAACTAATTTAGTATGTTATAAGCTATCTGCTGGCAAAATTTCAACAATAGTGTTAAGATTTTTTAATTCCAAATATATGATCTCTGTTATGAATATTTATCTATGTGGATGTCTATCATGATTAAAACTTTATCAAATGAGTTTGATTTATTTATTATTAGGAATATTATCTCTATGAATTAGAGTTTAATGTATTATGTACTTCTTATGCCTATAAATAGATGATTCATTGAAGGCATTGTATACAATTCTATATTTTGAGAATAATACAAATCTCCCTCTTCCTCTCATCTCTTTGTTCTTCTTGTTCTTCTTTATTTTATTCACAACACGTTATCAGCACGAGACTCTAATCAACTGAGGTCTTCATCGTTATAATTCAAAAGAAGTTACCGGGGAGAATTCGATTATAGAATAAACCAAAGATAAGTTTTTTTTTTCTCCTTATTTTTTTTAGTTACCGATTGTCTTTCTCTTTATATTTTAACTTTGTTTTAATTTTTGAAAATTTTGGAAGTATGTTTGATTTTATTCGAACATTGGAAAGAGATAAATTTGTGGCTTCTCACAAACCAAAAGACGAATCGACAGAGACGAAGAGGTTGCGTTTGGTGTAAATTACGTGTATTTTCTCTTATTCCTAAAAGGGTTAATTAGTGGTATGCTTATTCATACTTTTACTTATATGATTATATTTGATATTTTTCATATTATTATTTATGTCATTTTATTTGGTAAAAGTTAATATTTTTAACCGTGTTTGAGTTTTACATGATATGCTTAAATGGCTTGGAAAGAGATGTGATATAAAGGGATTATGAGAAGCTATCTCGGTCATATGCTATGTCTCCATTGTCCACGAGAGAAAAATCAATATCGGTAAATTTTGGTTTTATTTTTATTCTTTATATTATTATTTTAAAGTGCGATAAATCATGATGATTTTGGATTTACAAGAAGATTATTATAAAGTCTATATTTGCTTGAAAGCAATATTTCTTCTTCGTCAAAAAACTCGACCATAGACTTCTCTCAATTTCAAGTTACGAAAATTCGTCTTGATCCAAAAAGTTTTATGGGAGGCATTCCTTGAAGTGAATGCAAAGCATGATGTTTATTCCATGCGATTATCAATGATGGGGCATTTCCTGAAGTGACTGCAAGCATGATGTTTATTCCATGCAATTATCAATGATGGGGCATTCCCTGAAGTGAATGCAAGCATGATGTTTATTCCATGCAATTATTGGATCTGTTTCATTCCCTGAAGTGAATGCAAACATGGTAAATCATTATTCAATTAGAGACATAATTTCGATATAATCCAAGTATAATTGGCTGGACATCCCGTTCTGCGAGGCTACTGGTCTCAAAGGAGGTTTTTAAAGGACCTTGTGGACAGGTTTAACAATGCCGCGTACGAGGATTAAATCTTTGTTCTCTGTGATAAGGATATGAGAAAAAGGTTTTAAAGGCCCACTGGCTCTACTTCATTCCCTGAAGTGAATGTGAGATTATATTATGGAAGGAATAAAAAATCGCATTAAAAGTTGTGGTCGTGGTCGAGGCTATGAATATACACATGAAAAATATAGTCATTTTAAGAATACTTCTACCCGCTGATAGCGAAGTTATAAGGATGACAAGAGTGATAAAGATCATTCTAAGGAAGTGAAATCCTTTTACCAATGTGATGTTATAAACCATTGGTTTCGTACTTGTCAAACGCCAAAGTATTATGGACTTTATCCATAATCATGAATGATAAATGAAATAAAATATAAACAAAATTTGTTTATGGAGAAAATAATTATGGCGTTATTGGTCCAACTCAATTGGATATTGTTAATTTTCTCATAACCCTTGAAGGGAATAATTTACCATTTATTTATTTCCCTTATAACCTCTAACATGAATAATTGGTTTTATTTTATTTTATTTTTTTATGTTAATTCGTTTTATTTATTATTTATTTATGTTGGTTTGCTTTATGTTTATTTATTTCACATATTATTTATTTACGTTTTATGTTAATTTATTATTTGAAGAATATGATTACTTCCGGAATAAAATATACAATGAATTGTGACTATTTATGCCTAGAATTGTGGCTATTTATGCCTAGAATTGTGGCTATTTATGCCTAGCAGATAATGCAAGTACTCATATTGTACTTAAGCATAAGAAATAATTTTCCCATTTAAATGCAAGGGAAAATATGAGTAGTATTTCTCAAAGTACTAAAATATCAATACTTCAGAAGAACACTTGAAAGTTTATCTCTGATAGATAATCGACTTGATATGATGTGCTATATTTTATATTTTTCATTCCTCGAAGTGAATGATACAAAGTACATATTTTCATTACCTGAAGTAAATGAAACAAAGCACATTTTGAAAGGTGCACAATTATGCATTTCTCGATTAAAATGCAAGGGAATAATGTGAGTACTATATCCGGAAGTACTAATATCACAAAAGGCTCTGGTTGAGCAAATATGTTATTGTCAAATGGAACTTTATTCCATATTCACAGTGCGTTATACTCGTCAAAGTCATAAAGAGAGCAATATGAGTTCGCAAACTATCCCTTTAGGAATTATAGATAACATATGTTATCAATTGGCATTTGAAATAAGCCAATATGAATATAAGTTCTGGTAGCCAAAAAGTCAGTTGAAAGCTCTAGGAGAGCTATATATTGCTACCAAAAGATCATTTCAATTGAAAGCTCCGAAAGAGCTAAATATATTCCTATTTAAAGGAACAATTTTGATGGTCGTACTAGACATGTACGAGTGAGATTGAATTACATGTTATGGTAAACAAGGAGTTTACAAATTCAGAGATATATACATACATATATATAGTTGGCATGATCGGTTAGACCATCCTGATCAATAATGGTGCAGAAATTATTGAGATTTACATGCACGTGTATTAAAAGAACCTGTAGTTCTTGTAGTGCTTATTCTCAAAAGAATGGATTAAATTCCACTTATTAAAGAATGTGAACTTGTGTTGCTTAAAGGAATTGATTAAATTCCACTTACTAAAAGAACCTGAAGTTCTTGTGTTGTTTGTTCTCAAAGGATATAGATGATCCCACTTACCAAAAGAATTAGAACTTAAAGTTCTTGTACTGAAGTTAAGACTGTATGTCTTGCATATCTGAACGAAATATGGGCCCATATATCCACAAATGTGGAAAGTTTTATATGATTTTAGTAGATGCATCTACATTGTTTTATCGACTTACAACCAGAAGTTTGTGAGATTGATTCTAAAAATATTCAGATTATGTAGTTAGACTATTCGTCTTGAAAAGCTAGTGAATTTATATTTTAGGCTATATCAGTTGTTACAAAGCCTATTGATTATGAAAAATATAGTTTAGCAAAATTTCAATTGGATGCCTCCTATTTAATAGCTAAACTATGAGAACAAAAGAGTTATTATTTATATGGTGTTTCCATATAGCAACACTTATACGCATCAAGCCAACGAGTTATAATAAACTCCCCGTTATGATTGGTTTTTGGTCAGAAACCATACATTTCCCATTTTATGATTTTTGAATGTGCGATATGAATTGCTCCACCACAACGCACAAAATGGGTAAATAAAAAGGGTTGAGAATATATATTGAGTACGAGTCTCCTTTTATGTTTAAATTCTTAAAGATTAATTGGAGAATCATTTATGACATAATTTTTCTCAACATCAGGGGGAGATAATAATCAGCTGGATAGAGGAAAATGAATTATCATTATCTAGATCCTCGTATATGAACTAGAAGTTCATAAGATAATTCATGTTATTACATGTCAACTGCCAGACATATTTACTGACCCAATGAGAGTAATTAAGTCTCATATACCAGCTGAAATGCTCTAAGTTTAAATTACATGTTAGAGCGAGAGAATGTAAATCATGCCTGAAGCATGATAGTTGAAATGGTTCCAATGATCAAAATTCTCGTAAATAGAAAGTAATATGAGATGGTCATATATTGGGGGCGGGTGCTTCTGAAGAGACCCAAGACATAACAAATAATAAAACTCTTGAAGAGTTTCAGGTACCTGAAATAAAGATTGAAATCTTGAAGAGATCTCGATGAGTTATGTCATTACGAGAATGGAACTAGAAAAATTGGAAAGTTGTCGACAACGATTTTACAAACAATTTTACATAAAATACTTCTATAGAAGTAAAGAAAGAAATCGAGGATCTTGTATAAAATCTATCCAGAAGTATAGATATTGAATTGGCCAATGTTGAAAGACGCGTTGAACTTCTAAAATAGAAGTATTTGGACCACCAGTCCAAACACCTAAAGTTGTAATGCAAGTGAGGCACGAATAAGTAGTCGTAAATACGACTTGAATTGTGATTTATGAAAAGTTTTAATTACTTCATGGTGGATGCAATTACTTTGGCAGTTTTGAAAATTTTACATGCGTCTAATTATTTGTGGATCTATATTTATCCTTGAAGGATCTAAAATGCTATAAGCATTTGGAAATTTTTGAAGAATTTATTTAGACATGTCTCATGAATATTTTGGCGCATTTGGTATAATCGCCTTAGTGAATACTATAAGAATGATAAGATTTCCTTATATATTTTATAAAGGAGTTTGAATCAAGATCCATTATGATAATTTTAGAACTCCTAAAGAGCTTCAAATTTTAAACTCATGAAGTACTTTCAATACAAGTACTTGAATCTTGACATCAAGTTTATCTCGACCTGAAGATCGAGCATTTTTATATATTTCTTTTGTCTATGATTAGACATAAGCTGAAAGAATCTTAAAGAAGATTCAATATGAATAGAGCATATCTATTGAGTATCCCAATAGTTGTAAGATTTTTGGATGTGAATAAAGATAATTATATCTTTTCTTGGTCTTGAAGCACTATATATTAGTTGGTCAAGAAATATCTATGAATATACAAAGATCATTACATTTAGATCTTCAAACATTCGTTGATGCCTCCTCAAATGTCGTAGAAATAATTGTTATGAACGAGGCAAGCCAAAAAAACTGTGTTTGGCTAAGACTATTGACCCAACATATCCAAAAGATAAGTGGATTTACTTTTACAAGATATGATAAAAGCTATCTTGTGTGAAGATAACGCAAAATGTATATCTCAGTTTGAAAGTGGATACATCATGGAACATATTACTCCAAAGTTTTCATCCCTCACGATCTTTAGAAAAATGATATTCAATATTAAATTATGAAGATTCAAAGATCTTCTGTGATGTTTGCATGAGGGGAGTAAATACGCGTTGCACTCTTTTTCCCTTAACCGAGGTTTTGTCCCAATGTGTTTTTCTGGTAAGGTTTTTAATGAGGCAACATGTTATGCGTATCAAAGATGTGTGTACTTTTTTTCCTTCACTAAAGAATTTTTTTTCCCACTGGGTTTTTATCTTAGTAAGGTTTTAACGAGACACATTATCTTCATAGACATCCAAGGGGGAGTGTTATGAATATTTATCTATGTAGATGTCTATCATGATTAGAACTTTATCAAATGAGTTTGATTTATTTATTATTAGGAATATTATCTCTATGAATTAGAGTTTAATGTATTATGTACTTCTTATGCCTATAAATAGATGATTCATTGAAGGCATTGTATACAATTCTATATTTTGAGAATAATACAAATCTCCCTCTTCCTCTCATCTCTTTGTTCTTCTTGTTCTTTTTTATTTTATTCACAACAATCTCAAGCAAATTATTTTTCATAATATTGTGGTATATTGTTCAAATTAGTAACAAAGGGGATTTCATCCTGTCTTTAAACAGTGATAACAAAAAATAATAAAAAAATTTCCCTATGGATTATCCCGTCTATGAATAGTACCCATAAAATTAAAAAATATGGGTGAACCAAATGGTTTACCGTCTTCAAATAGGGATGCATATCCCCCCTACAGCTGTCACGTGGTAGCTCATTGGAGGGTGGTAGGTTATTTATTTATATTTATATATATATATAAATTTAGTTTATTTTTATTATTAATGTAGTATTGTTGGCAAAAATAATATATAAGGTAAATTATGGTTCAAATAATTATAATTATTTTAAGAATCATAGTAACTATACTATAAAACATAAAATCTTATAATGATATGTTATTATTATTTTATAATGATCTAAGGTAAATTAATTATGAATCTCAATATATATTAGTTATTTAATAATTATTAAATAGATATTAAATTTTTAATAAGTATTAAATTTTATAATGATACATTCTTATTATTTTTTATAAACAACAATTATTTTCAATACATTTATAAATTTTAAAGTGTTTATTTCATTTGATTAAAGTGTTCATTTCATTTGATGCAGTATAACTTTATGTTGTTTGAAATTTAATTGTTATGTTCAAACAATGAATATTGTAAGTCAGTTTGAATTTTTTTTCGAACATGTAGAGTAAATGAGTAACAACAGTTTTGTGGCTACTGTCCATTACAATGGACAAATTATGAAAATTGATGTGGGTATTGTATTTGATTCTGAAATGCCTACGAAAATGAGATTTAAAAAACAAATTTCTCTTCGTTTGATTAATCAAAATTAGATTATCAGATTATTGTATTACTTAACACATTACTAGGAATTTATAGTGAAAAATAAAAAACAACATTCAAATTCAAAACTCAATTCCTGATAATTCATTACACAAAATAAATAGAAAGCAAATCATTTTTTTTTCTTTTGCATCCTCCCACATAAGCAGATATGGTCGAAAAATAAGTGTGTCTCGGGATCTTCTTACGTGGTTGCGGCCTCTATTCTGGCTCGGAATCCTCTTCATCATCCTCCTCTTCAGCAGCCTCTTCAGTGTAGCGAACATGTCCATGTAACCGCTCAGCCCTCCAATAATCTCTGGTGAATACATGACATTTTGTATTTTCCGAAAATTCATGCTGGGTCCAAAGTTCGAGTATCGAGGTGATTGTGGATGTTCCCACCTGTGAGTTTCTAAGGAGTTCGGGTCTACTCTTGGTTGTACATATGTTGGAGTCGGTCCCACTTCTAGTTGTACATATGTTACAACCGGTTCCTCTCTTTGTCCCTATTTAATTGGCGAGCCCACTTGTTGATTTTCCCAAGTGGTTAGCCAACCACTCGGGTCTCTACTCCAAACGAATTTTTTAGATGCGTCCACTGCTGCATTTTTAGAGGATTCACCCTTACCACCATTTTTTTATATTTTCGACATTCTTCTCGTTCATTGACCGAAGTTAAGTACGACATTCTATTACTAAGAAAATAGATCAGGTACTCTGTAACACCCGAATTTAGGGGTCGGGTGAAAATAATATTTTAATATTATTTCGGGTTTGGTCTTATAATTAAAATAATCTTTTGGGCCTCGGGTTTCAAAAACAAACATTTTTGTGTTGGACTAAATTGAACGAAATACAATTTGGAGAGATTTTAAAGAAATTGGAAAATAGCCCAACTTTTAATTTTAAACCCCCTTTTTATCAAATAGCCACTATTCATCTACATCTCAAAAACAAAACTAACGTCAAATAGAGAGCTCTCATCCCCTCCACTATTCCATCACCTAGCTCCTTCATTTCAACTCGTTTTTGAAAGGTAATATCATTTTTGACTTGTCCTCATCCTCCTCTCTTCAAAAGTACAAATAGTTTTCATTTTCCTCAATATTTTGGAAATTGAGTTTTTAGAGGTTTTGATTAAAAATGATAGCTTTATGGTGTTTAACTTAAAATCTCGATTTAATGTTGTTAGATATGAAGTCTATGAGTCGAATGGTTCCACATATATGAATTTTACATGATTTAAACCAATTTTCGGATTTGGGTTTAATGAGGGTTTTTGAAGGGTTTTGGATGAGTTTTGGGTTGGAATTGGTGGGATAATGTTAGTACTATGGTTGGGGTTTTTTTGGGATCATTTGGGGGTATAAAAAGTGTTGGAAATATGAGTTTTGATTGAGGTTTATGGGTTGCACGAGTTTGATAAATTTGAGGATTGTTCATGGCTTGAAATGTTGAGTTTGATGTTTGAATTGTATTCTGGGTTAGCTACTTTTATGCTTGGGCTGATTGGAAGTTGTTTGGTTTGTGTTGAGGTTGTTTAGAGGCAAGAACTTGTGTTGGTGAGGCATTGAGAGTGAATCCGGAAGCTTGAAGGTGGTTGCTTGCTTGGTAATTGAGCTTGGAAGTAAATGTGAGTGGTTAATGTTTTCTAAGTGTTTTTTAAGTATTTGGTTCGAGCATGTGGACTAGGTCGGGCTTGGTAGACCCACCTAGAGTTAGGATTGGGGTGGTAGCCTAATCCTAAGCTTAAACTAGAGACATTGGTTGAACTCTTACTTGATGTTTATGCCTCGTGATGTTTATGATATGATGATTTATGTATAATGTGTTATACATGTGTGATGAGGCAAGGTTGTGATGCATTGTGATATGTATGTGGATTGTTCATGATTGTGATCATGGTGAGTACGTGCTAAGCACGGAATTGGTTGTAATTGATAATGTGTATTGAGTTAAATGTTGGCACTAGTATACTTGAGTACAAATGATCGATCATTAGGATGTTAGTGTGCACACATGAGTCAAATTCGCGTGTGACCTTGGTGGCGTTGAGTCACCAAGGAGAAGTACGGGTTCGCCAAAAAATTGTTATATATATTAGTCGATGATGAGTGGAATCCCATCGACGAGGCGTGAGGATGAGTGGAATCCCCTCCGCGAGACCGGTGATGAGTGTAATCCCACTGTGAGGTAAAATGGTTGTTGGATGTGAGTTCCAACGTGTTTATCCGCGTATTCGAGTCATAGCTAGGTGTCAATATAAATTGATTTGTGTATCAATGTGATGTGGAAATGAGTTTCCTATTTGGATGATTATATGTGCTTACATATGTTGTGGAAATGAGCTTGTTGAGCATGACATATTATTGAATATTTGTTCATGCATCATTGACATTTTGGCTCTTGAGGATCGAAGGTATGATCATGCATTTACCTTGGTTGTGATCGTGCTTGGACCCTGCATTGTCGATGTTTGTTTTTAAAGAGCTTACCCTCACTAAGCTTTATTGCTTACGCTCTCTTTGTTCGACAATGCAGATCAGTAGCTCGAGGGTTCTTAGTGCAAGAAGGGGGCCTCCAAGTGTGTGTGCTTTGTGGTGCTAGCCTAGCTATCAAGTATGATTTTTAGTTATGATGTAATGGTCAAGCAATGGGACATGTATTCGTGCTATGATGCTTTTGAAGTATGATGTTGTTGTTTAGGGGCATGTTAGATTCCTTTTATGTGTTTGTTAATTTTACTTTTGGATGTATGCCTTACTTGTAAACCATGTTGGTACTTTGCCTACCTTAAAATTGTCTAAGTGTTGACTTTGTTGAAGCATGCTATATGTAATGTCATGTATGGTCTTGGAAAGGATGCCTTTTTGTATATCTTGGGTATGTCGAGTATGGTTGCTAGTGTGCATGCCTTTAGAATGTATTTGTATGATTTGTATGCTTCGAGTAGTCGTTTCGGACGTTTGGAATAGATTGGGGATGTCTAAAACTGACTTTGGAAAATTGCAGACAGCAGGTGTTTCGAGACGGGCTGTCCTGTTTCAAAACGGGTATGGTTCCAGGGCTCCCGTATCGGAACTCGTTTCGATACGTTTTGGCTACTGTGAGCCCCTGTTTCGAAACCAGTTTCGAAACACTTTTGCTACTGGAGGTACCTGTTTCGAAACTGGTATCGAAAAAGCAAGGCAAACCGAGACCCTGTTCCGAAACGGGGTGGAGGCGTTTTGAAATGAGTGTCTGACTTTTTAAATTGAAGCTGGTGTTTCGAAACGGGCTTTGACTGTTTCGAAACACATGTCTGTTTTTGGACTTTTTGACGTCTCTAAAGGGTTCCAAAGTTTGGGCTTAGGCCCAGTTTGTTGTTGGGCTTTCGCTTAGGTTTAATCAATGCATTTAGATAAGATAAAATGAAAAATTTTCTCTAGGGTCGGTAACCGAAGTGGAGCCTTAACGAGTTTCATCTCGGTTATCCCATTGTAGCCCACTCGGATCGGTCAAGCGTCCGGACCGAGACGAGGGGTTACATACTCTGACCTCTCAAAATCAAAATCATTATCTTGGATTGGTGCCCAAAACAGTATCGTCGAAGTTTTGTCGTTCCACAAATTAATGTACTCAGCGTGTGTGACTTTCCAATTTACTTATGTTCTACCGCGTCCATAAAAAATGTGCAAATAATTTTGATTTGTCCTTAATAAATACGGAATGGGCTGGTGCAAGTCAAACTGCCTCATCACCCTGTCGGTAAAGTAGAATTCGACAATCGCAAAATGGATCAACGGTACAACACTACACTACTCTTGAAAATTCTTCAGCAGCTCTTCCGGTATACAAATGTGATCACAGTAATTGTTGTAAGGCATCCAAATAAACTGCAATACAAGGATTATTATAATAAGACATCTAACTATAATGTAAATAATCAATTGTAAATATCTATCTAATTAATTTTAAATAATACAGTTAACCAAATACCTGCTCCTGACAACACAAATTAAACTCTGCTTTAAATACTTTCAATTTGTTGTTCGCTAATTTTGTGTGGGCTTTTTCACGCACCATCTGCATACAAATCACAAATAATAATAAATAAAATTAATTTTAAAAGTTAACTCAAAAAAACAAAATAGTTACCTGTCGACAAAAAGAAACGGTATTAGTGTTCGAGTTAACGGTGTCCAGAACGAAAGTCGCTGCCAAGCCCACGCTTGAGCAACAACAAACATCCACCAATACCCCGATCCTTATGACCATCTTCTATTTTAGCGTCCTTGCACAGCTCACGATATAAGAACGCTAATACGGTCGATCCTCAACTATATTGGACAACTTGCGACAGATACTTCAAAAAACATAGATATCGTGTATGAACAACATTGCCAGATTTATCTGGCATCAATGTTCCTCCAATGAGTCACAGAATATAAGCTCGACTAGCATTATAAACCGCAACAACCAAACTATATTCACTGAGTTTAAATTCCTTTTTCAACCAACTCAATTTCACATGAGATCCTTTCAAATTTGATTTTTTCGATACCTTCCCAAGGTAAAACGCGCAAAGTGTTTCAAGTGTAGCATTCGTCTCATCGATCGACCGCTCCCCGATCAATGGTGTCCCTTTTACTGGGAGCCCGATAAGCATGGCCACGTCTTCAAGTGTGATCGTGCATTCACCACACGACATATGAAACATATGCGTTTTCGGCCTCCAACGCTCAACCAGAGCGGAAATCAACCCTGGGCACCAACTTGTAGCCCCGAATGAATGTTGCATAATAAAATCCAGATTGTTGCAACCATTCAATGATTCAATCGTCCTTAGGATTTTTAGCCATGGTCAGATGATGCTTAAATGTATCCTCAAAATCCTGTAATTAACACATACTTTTTCACATTAATAAATAAACCAAATATTATTAACATAATTGAATTTTTAATAAATAGATTATTAATAAATTTGTACAATCTCAGAAACCGGTAAACTACTAATGTGTTGATCTTGTAACCGCAATAGAGGACCTTACTCCTCCATCTTGCACGACATGTAAGAATATAGTACAACCCGAGACTAAATCTATTACATTAAAAAATAATTTGCAATAAACATAATCAATTAAAGTTTACAAAAAAAATTTATAATATCTTTAGTTTAGTTTTTTTATTTGTTATAATTCTATGAAATTTAAGTTTGGTTTAAATTTTAATTCAATTACACTAGTAAATTAAAAAGACTAATAACATCCATATTTTACTGCATGCAATTTAAAAAAAAAACATTAACAAAACTAGTCACTAATTTGCCTTTATAACCCTTCGATTTTATAATTTTTACAAACTAGTCACTAATTTACTAATTTTCTATCATAACCCTTCAATTTTAATATTTTTACAAACTAATCAATAATTTACTAATTTCCTTTCATAACCCTTCAATTTTGAAATTTTTACAAATTACTCAATATTTCACTAAATTGCCTTCAAAATCCATCAACTTTAAGAATTTTACAAACTACTCACTACTATCACTATCACTATCACTACCACCACCACCACTACTACTACCACTACCACCACCACCACTACCACTACCACAACTACCACTACTATCACCACTACCACTATCACTACTATCACCACTACCACTGCTACTAAGTATTATAAATAAAATATAATAAACTATTAATCAAATAATACAAATATTCAAACATAAAATTTCAAACATCAACTTAAAAAAATCAAAAAGTTAATCTCTTCAAAAATTTAAAAAATTTAACCATCAACTTAAATTTTTGACATACTTACTATATTTCTTCAAATCTTCCTTTCTTTACTCAATCTCTTCAAAAATTTCCTCCTCTTCAACCACCTATTTAAGATAAAAATTTAAAATATCAAAAAAAATCAAACATTACAAACAAAATTTTTATTTTTTTAAAAAAAATAACAAGAAAAATTAATACAAATTCGTAACTAAAAAATTATTCATACACTACTTAAAACAATTTTCTTAAAATAAAATAAATAAATATTTATACTTACAAAATATCATATAATTTTTTTCTTCTTTTTCTTCTTCTTCAATCTACCTTCTCCAAAATTTCACTACAAATCATTCCAACTTTCTCAACCCCTATTTAACCACCCAACCCACCTAACATTCATCCAATCAAAATTAAAAAAAGAGCTGAAGGTAAATAATTTGCTTGAGACCATATATTTGGAATTAAAAAATCTCAACACAATAATGTTGGAATTTTGCCTATATGGTCCTCATACACCATGTAAAACTTAAAAATTTTACATCTTTTTCGAAATGTTAGGTGAAGGTAAATGGGTGACTAAGATTAACAGTAGCAAATGATAAGATTATGATAAGAAAAAAATAATAAAACAATCTTAGTTATTTATTTACTCTCAACGGTTCAAAAAATGTATAAAAGTAATTGAATTTTACACCATGTAAAAGGATCATAACCAATATATATAATAAGGTAAATTTATCACTGAACTTTACTCTCAAACCTATTTTGGTCATTAAATTTTCAAAACGTTCAATTTACTCACTAAAATTTAGAGATTGATCATTTTTGTCACTCTTCTGTTAATTTTTTGACGACGTTCATTTATGGTGAACGTGTGAACTTCTCTAAGATCCGAACGATAGAAACTTTATTGACACGAGAGAAACAATATACTGAGAAATAGGCTCCAACCGACGACCGATATGGAGATCAGCAAGAGAGAATCCAAAAGTTTTTTTTCCGATTCGTGAAATTCAAGACACTTTTCTTTGAAAGGGAGGTTGACTTCGGACTTAGGAGGCGAGACGAAACGACTGAAAAAATTTAGTACCAAACGACAACCATTTTTGGTGCTCGTCTAACGACGGTGAACAGTGAAATGACCAAAACATTTAACGTCTAAACTTCAATGACTAAACATTTAACATCTAAACTTTAGTGAATAAATTGACGTTTGGATAAGTGAAATGGATGAATAAGATTAAACACTTATCTCTCGTTTTTCCTTAAGAATCTCATATTTTCAACTTTTAATCTTATCCATCTATTTTGCTCATCTATTAATTATTATATAATGTAAAACTAGTTGGGTGTTCACAGTGAAAATGTATATATATATATGAAATATTTTAATTAGTTTTGTTGTAAAATATTATAATATTTTTATTTTAAATAAGTCAATTGAAATGCAATTGATTTTTTTTTTAAATATGGGAAAGTATATATTTATTTCCTAATGGTATTATATTTTCTATTTTTTAATTCATTTGTATTTTGATTTTAAATTTTATGTTATTGTAATATAATAAGGATTTTTTTAATTATATTTTAACAAATATTACATCAATTTAGGAAATTCTGAATTGATAATATTACTCTTATAGTACGTGTCAATTAAATTTGGTATGATCACATGTACTCATACTATTGGTTGATTAATTTAAATCGAGTACTGTAAATGTTCACGAGGGTTACTCTCTCAATTTAATTTACTCTGCTTATAATATCAAGATTTGAATATGTGACCTTACTCAAGGGATTTAACACTTCATTTCACTATCAAAATTTATTGTCATAATATATAGAATATTTAGGTTTATTGGTGATCTTTGAATTTAATGTTTAATTTTTATAATAGTCTAAATATGATTACAATGTAGTATTAGGTTTAAAATTTTATGTCAAAAGACGGGTCTTTAAAATTTTAAAGGTAAATATTTCATGCACATGCAGTGAAAACAACAGTTTCCACAAGTGTTTCAGTTTTAGGGTTTATGGATGTAACACCCGGGTTCGGGGGTCGGGTGAAAATATTAATTTAAAAATAGTTCGGGTGTCGGTTTCAAATTTTAAATAATAAAATAATGACTTGGGCCTCGGGTTTTATTTAGTTGGACTATATTTTAATCAAGCCCACATAGCCATGGTGCCATCCATTGTAGATCCCTTATTTCATTAAGGGTGTTTTGGTCTTTTGGCCCCCCATTTCAAACAAACCTAAAATAATACTAAAAGTCATCTTCTTCCTCTAACTACACTATTCACAATACCGTCAAAAAACACCCCCTCTCCTTGGATACTATTCCATTCAAAAGCTTACTCATTTTTGAAGGTTTTGCAAAGGTAATTTCGTTTTTGACTTACTCTCTTTATCCTCTACAAGTTGATGTCTTTTATTTTCATTTCTACTCACATTTTGGAATTTTGGAGTTTGAAGGTTTTGAATTAAAAATGTCATTTTTAGTATTCTAAACTTAGGTTTTTGATTTATGGAAGTGATATGAGTCATTTTAAGTCTAAAGGGGTCCAATGGATATGATTTTTACAAGGTTTGGGGTGATTTCCGAAATGAGGTTTTGGGGAGGTTTTAGGGAGGTTTAAGAATGAAATTTGGGGGTGTTCTATGTAGGAATGAGAGGGTCAATGATTAGGGTATATGTGAGCATCGTTTTGAAAGCTTTAGGGAGTAGTTTGAGGGTTGAAATCAATGGTTTTTAGGGGTGCTTAAGGGCTGCTCGGATTTTGGAAAATTTGAGCTTGTTTCAATGGAAAGATTGGTGTAATGTACTTAGTATGTTATTCGGGTTGATTATTTTAGAACATGAACTGATTTGGGGTTATTCGCTTGGTGTTGGAATGCTTAGAATCAAGGAATTTGGTTGGTGAAGCTTCGGGGGCAAATTCGGGGATTTCGGAGTCTTGAGCTCGGTCTTCAATCTTCTCTTGGGTAGCAACGGTGAGTAGGATCATTGGTTATTGCATTGTACTTGATATGGCCTCCCTTGGGGTTTGGGTAGAACCTTGAGAGGTTGCCTAAACCCGTGTGTAAGTCTCCCTACTCATAAATTGTTGTGACAAGTTGGTTTTACATACATTGTGACCATTAAATGCATTCTAAGTTGTCAATGTAGTAGTCGTGTTGAGTTCGTGCCTCACGTGATGGTGGTTTAAACTACGGTGATGTGTAGTCCCACCGGTAGTGACTAGTAGGGTAGTACTTTGATGTGTAGTCCCATTGTATATCCACTAGTCGAAACGGTGATGTGTAGTCCCACCGTAAGTGTATGTTGGTTGTGCATGTGCAAACCAAAAGTTGTGTTGAGATGGACCCTTATGCATCCATTGTTTTCTTGCATACAAATCGTATTTTGGAAAGTTGCATGTTGTAAATTGTAGAGCTTCTCTCACTAAGCTAGATTGCTTATGCTCTTCGTTTCCAATGTGCAGATCGTTAGAGTTCGGGAGGCGAGCAGGCGAGGGAGGAACCTTTGGAGTTCTCAAGCAAGTTTACGTATGGTTTGCTTTTGTAATAATGTCTAGACAATGGGATATAGAGTGTTAGGAGTTGGGGTCAAACTCCTTAGGAAGTCATGCTTGAAATTGTTAAACTTATGTTGCATGTTATGCTTTTGCTTCTCGGATTATGTTCTATGCCTCTTATGTGGTTTAATTGCTTATGCCTGGATTTGTATGATTTTGGCCTAGGTAGGCCTTATGTTGTCTACTTTGTGATGGATGACTTATGCTTGCTAAGTATGCCTCTTGTAGACTTGTATGGAGCTTTGTTTAGTATGTTATCGTTGGTTTGAATGCCCCTCATGTTAAGTCCTGTTTGTGGTTGGTGCATGTATGCTTGTGTGTGCTTAAGGGTGTCTAAGTATGCATCTAGAACCTTGCAAGATGTTATCTAACGGTGAAAGGAAGTGTCGCATGGCAGGGGGTATCGATACGGTTAGACCCGTATCGATACGGCCATCTTATTCCAGGCCTTCCGCATCGATACGCGGGGAGGCGTATCGGTACCTTTTTGGCCACTGAAGCCACTGTCCATCTTGGTATCGATACCGGCCTCAAGCGTATCGGTACGGTCAACTAGCGTTGACTGTGGGAAGTCAACCTTTGACGACGGTATCGATACACCCCCAAGGTGTATCGATACGGTCTCCACGGGTTGACTCCGACCTTTGACTTAGTCAAGGCGTATCGATACACCCCTTAGGTGTATCGATACCCCTGTCGTTAAATCTGGAAATTTGCCTTTTGGTTGTGGCTTTAAGCTCGTTAGATTGTTTTGGTTATGTTATTCCGCTGTTTGATCACGTAGGGTTAATTACTCATCTAGACGAGATTTTAAAATGAAAAAAAAAATAATAGGGTTGCTAACCGAGGGGGAATCCTTTAGGGGTTTTCACTCGGTTTTCCCCGTGTAGCCCCTTTTGGACCGGTCATCCGGCCAGACCGGGATAAGGGGGTTACATTTATTGGTATCAGAGCCTGAGGTTTCCGAGACCTCGGGCAGGTAAGTGAGGTAAGTTAAGATATTATGAGTGTTTTGCCATGTATGTCTAAATTTTGTTTTTAGCACGGTGTATGTATGCATGCTATGATGGCTTTTCTGTTGTTTGAGGGTTGGTTTGAGTCCCCATTGTTAGGCATTGTTGTCAAAATAAAAAGGAAAATTAGTTTGGTTTAAAGAGCTTGAGAACCGGAGTCCTTTGCCCCTTGCTAACCTAACGTTTCTTGTTGTTGTGTGTTTGTTGTTTTAGATTACACTAATTGCTATGGTGAGACCGAGGGGACGGCCTAGAGCGGGTGACCAGGCACCCGAGAACGCGCCTCCTGCTCTTAATGCTCCGGGTGGTAACGGAGGGAACGTTGGAGGTGATGGTAATGGGCCTCAAGCTGGGGCTAATGTGGGAGGTAATGGGGCTCAAGCGGGCCAAGGTCAGGCAGGCCCGGATGTGGCTCATTTGATTCAGACTATAGCTGGAGCTTTCCAGACTACTTTGGCTGGTATGCAAGCTGCGGCACCAGCTCAGGGTGCGGGGACAGGATTACCCCTAGAGAGGCTTCGTAATTTGGGGGCAGTTGAGTTTCGAGGTGGATGTCACATGGGAGTTTTTCAGGAGTGCTTTCAAGAGGAAGTACCTCGGAGTCCGGTACTTAGATGAAAAGAAAAAGGGAGTTCATGGCTTTGGTTCAAGGCCATAGGACCGTGACCGAGTATGAGATCCAATTTGTGAGGTTGAGCCAGTATGCGCCAGAGTTGATTCCGGATGAGAAGGAACGATGTGAACGCTTCAGATATGGGTTGACTACTGATGTGAAGACCTACCTGTTGGCCACCGACTACATTGAGTTCGATGTTTTGGTTTCTAGAGCCAAGGATGTAGAACAAAACTTAAGCTCTAGAGCACGTGCTGATGGGTCTGACTCCGGGAAGAGACATGCGAACTGGGATAGAGATCATGCCAAGAGGCATAGGGATAGGAGGTATCAGCCGGATACGAGGCCTAGGGGTGGTAACCATGGTCAGGGCCGTCAGGGCCAAGGGGCTGTTGGGCACATTCCAGAGTGCACAAGGTGCGGGAGACGCCACCCAGGTGAGTGCATGGGTATGTTTGGGGCGTGTTGGAACTGTAGCTCCCGCGATCATTTGAGATGTGACTGTCCACACCTAGTCAGAGGAGGACCGGCTTCCGTGAGGGGTTTTGAGCATCAGAGAGGTCGTGGGCGCGGCCGTGGGAACTTCCAGCCAAGGAATGAGGGTCAGAGGAACTTGGCTCATGTGGTAGCAGTCCAGCCCGAGGGAGGAGGACCGGCTAGAGTGTACGCTCAGCGAGAGGCTGGAAATGACACTGATGTCATTGCAGGTAATTTCACATTACAGTCTTTGAGTTTGCTTTCTCTCATAGATTCGGGGTCAACGCATTCGTATATTCTGGGTGAGCATGCAAGGTCATTAGGACTACCTTGTGATTGTTTAGAAGTAGGAGTAAATGTCACTAGCTCCTTTGGTGATACAGTGGTAGTTAGGAAAGTGTATAGGAGGTGTCCCTTGATGATTCAGGGCCACATATTTCCAGTCGACATGATGGAGCTACCCTTTTATGGCTTTGATGTGATTTTGGGCATGGATTGGCTTGTAGAGCATAAAGCTAGGGTTGACTTTGAGACTAAGAGAGTCTCTTTGAGGCTTGCTGATGACTTTGAGGTTGTGGTAGTTGGGGAGAATGTTAAGTTCTTGACTAATGTGGTTTCGGCTTTGGAAGCTCAGAGATTGTTAAGTTCAGGGTGTCAGGCTTACTTGGCTTACGTAATGAACCCGGATATGAATGAGGTGAGACCTCAGGACATCAGGACTGTGTGTGACTTCCCGAGTGTTTTTCCGGAAGAACTACCAGGTTTGCCTCCAGACAGAGCAGTTGAGTTTGCTATTGAGACATATTCTGATTCCGCACCGGTGTCCATTGCTCCGTATAGAATGGCACCGAAGGAGTTGAAGGAGTTGAAGACACAGCTTCAAGAGTTGACTAACAGAGGCTTCATTAGGCCTAGTGTTTCCCCGTGGGGTGCTCCGGTTTTGTTTGTGAAAAAGAAGGACGGTAGCATGAGGATGTGCATAAACTATAGACAGTTGAATAAGGTGACAGTGAAAAATAAATATCCCTTGCCAAGGATAGATGACTTGCTAGACCAGTTGAGGGGTGCTTCTGTGTTTTCAAAGATTGATTTGAGGTCTGGATATTATCAGTTAAAGGTAAAGGATGTGGACATACCGGAGACAGCTTTTCGTACACGTTACGGACATTATGAGTTTTTGGTGATGCCTTTTGGTTTGACCAATGCTCCAGCAGCCTTCATGGATATGATGAATCGGGTGTTTCATAAGTTCTTGGACAGGTTTGTGGTAGTGTTTATTGACGACATCCTAGTGTACTCGAGGACCGAAGAGGAGCACGATGAACACTTAAGGTTGGTGCTTCAGACCCTACTTGAGAATCAATTGTATGCCAAGCTAAGTAAGTGTGAGTTTTGGATTAGAGAGGTGGTCTTCCTTGGCCACGTGATCTCAGCTAGTGGGATTAGTGTAGATCCCAAGAAGATTGAAGCCATTGTAAATTGGAAGCAACCAAAATCAGTGACAGAAATCCGCAGCTTCCTAGGCTTGGCGGGATACTATAGGAGATTTGTTGAGGGGTTCTCGAGGATAGCGGCTCCGTTGACCAAGTTGCTACAGAAGAATGTTCCGTATGAATGGTCAGATGCAAGACAAGAAGCGTTTGAGAAGTTGAAGAAAGCTTTGACCGAAGCCCCTATTTTGATTCAGCCCGAGCCGGGGAGAGAGTTTGTAATTTACAGTGATGCATCTTACGTGGGGCTAGGTTGTGTACTTATGCAAGGAGGTAAGGTAGTGGCATATGCTTCCCGACAGTTGAAGGTCCATGAGAAGAATTACCCCACACATGACATAGAGTTGGCCGCAGTGGTGTTCGCGTTGAAAATTTGGAGACACCATCTTTATGGTGAGAAGTGCACTGTGTACACCGACCACAAGAGCTTGAAATATTTGATGTCCCAAAAGGATTTGAATCTTAGGCAACGAAGGTGGTTAGAGCTCCTTAAAGATTATGACCTCACCATAGAATATCATCCGGGCAAGGCGAATGTGGTGGCCGACGCCTTGAGTAGGAAGATGGCCGTTGAGTTGCGAGCAATGTTCGCAAGGTTGAGTGTGTCTACGGACGGTGGGCTAGTGGCCGAGCTTCAGGTTAAGCCATCTTTCGTTCAGTTGATTCGTGAGAAGCAGTTGCGAGATGAGTCCTTGGCACCTCACGTGCAAGACATAGCGGAAGATAGGCCTACCGAGTATTGTTTTGGAGAGAATGAGATCCTATGTTTCAAGGATAGGATAGTGGTTCCGGAGGATGCCGAGTTGAGGCGTACGATTTTGTGTGAGGCTCACAATAGCCCTTTTGCTATGCATCCGGGTAGCACGAAGATGTATCGAGGATTAAAGGAAGAGTATTATTGGGTTGGTTTGAAAAAGGATGTAGCCGAGTTCGTAAGTAAATGCATGGTCTGTCAGAGAGTCAAGGCCGAGCACCAGTTTCCCTCAGGGTTGTTGCAACCGTTGAAGATTCCAGAGTGGAAGAGGGAGCGTATCACTATGGACTTTGTATCAGGACTCCCGTTGACTCCTTCGAAGAAAAATTCAGTGTGGGTGATTGTAGACAGATTCACCAAGTGTGCACACTTCATACCGGTTCATACCACCTATACTTTGGACAAGTTGGCCGAATTGTATATCCGTGAGATTGTGAGACTACATGGGGTACCGAAGTCAATTGTGTCAGACCGAGATCCGAGATTCACCTCTAGATTTTGGGAGTGTTTGCATCGAGCCTTAGGCACTTGGTTGAACTTCAGCACTTCGTATCATCCGCAGTCAGATGGGCAGTCTGAGAGAGTGATTCAGATTTTGGAGGATATGTTGAGGTGTTGTATTATTGACTTCCAGGGGTCGTGGGAGAAACACCTACCATTAGTGGAATTTGCGTACAACAACAGCTTCCAGTCAAGCATCCAGATGGCTCCTTATGAGGCCTTGTATGGTAGGAAGTGTAGGACCCCGATTTGTTGGGCTGAGGCCGGACAAAAACTTGTGCCGATGCCCGAGTTACTTAAGGGAACCACCGAGAAGGTGAAGTTGATATGTGACCGCTTGAAGGCGGCTTCAGATCGGCAAAAGTCCTATGCCGACTTAAAAAGGAAGGAAGTGGAATACTCCGTGGGGGATAAAGTATTTTTGAAAGTCTCACCATGGAAGAAGGTGATGAGGTTTGGGAGGAAAGGCAAGTTGAGCCCAAGGTACATAGGGCCTTATGAGATAGTTGAGAGAATTGGTCCGGTTGCCTATAGATTGAGACTCCCAGTTGAGCTAGAGAAGATTCATGATGTGTTTCATGTATCGATGCTTAGGAGGTATAGGTCGGATCCGTCCCATGTTATGCCAGTGGAAGAAATAGAGTTAAATTCAGACTTATCTTACGATGAGGAACCAATTGAGGTACTTGCTTCTGATAGCAAGGTGTTGCGTGGCAAGGCTATAGAGTTAGTCAAAGTCTTATGGAGACATAGAGGTGTGGAGGAAGCCACGTGGGAGAGGAAAGCTGACATGCTTGAGCAGTTTCCCTACTTGTTTCCGTCAGGTAATTTCGAGGACGAAATTTCCTTAAGTAGGGGAGAGTTGTAACACCCGGGTTAGGGGGTCGGGTGAAAATATTAATTTAAAAATAGTTCGGGTGTCGGTTTCAAATTTTAAATAATAAAATAATGACTTGGGCCTCGGGTTTTATTTAGTTGGACTATATTTTAATCAAGCCCACATAGTCATGGTGTCATCCATTGTAGATCCCTTATTTCATTAAGGGTGTTTTGGTCTTTTGGCCCCCCATTTCAAACAAACCTAAAATAATACTAAAAGTCATCTTCTTCCTCTAACTACACTATTCACAATACCGTCAAAAAACACTCCCTCTCCTTGGATACTATTCCATTCAAAAGCTTACTCATTTTTGAAGGTTTTGCAAAGGTAATTTCGTTTTTGACTTACTCTCTTTATCCTCTACAAGTTGATGTCTTTTATTTTCATTTCTACTCACATTTTGGAATTTTGGAGTTTGAAGGTTTTGAATTAAAAATGTCATTTTTAGTATTCTAAACTTAGGTTTTTGATTTATGGAAGTGATATGAGTCATTTTAAGTCTAAAGGGGTCCAATGGATATGATTTTTACAAGGTTTGGGGTGATTTCCGAAATGAGGTTTTGGGGAGGTTTTAGGGAGGTTTAAGAATGAAATTTGGGGGTGTTCTATGTAGGAATGAGAGGGTCAATGATTAGGGTATATGTGAGCATCGTTTTGAAAGCTTTAGGGAGTAGTTTGAGGGTTGAAATCAATGGTTTTTAGGGGTGCTTAAGGGCTGCTCGGATTTTGGAAAATTTGAGCTTGTTTCAATGGAAAGATTGGTGTAATGTACTTAGTATGTTATTCGGGTTGATTATTTTAGAACATGAACTGATTTGGGGTTATTCGCTTGGTGTTGGAATGCTTAGAATCAAGGAATTTGGTTGGTGAAGCTTCGGGGGCAAATCCGGGGATTTCGGAGTCTTGAGCTCGGTCTTCAATCTTCTCTTGGGTAGCAACGGTGAGTAGGATCATTGGTTATTGCATTGTACTTGATATGGCCTCCCTTGGGGTTTGGGTAGAACCTTGAGAGGTTGCTTAAACCCGTGTGTAAGTCTCCCTACTCATAAATTGTTGTGACAAGTTGGTTTTACATACATTGTGACCATTAAATGCATTCTAAGTTGTCAATGTAGTAGTCGTGTTGAGTTCGTGCCTCACGTGATGGTGGTTTAAACTACGGTGATGTGTAGTCCCACCGGTAGTGACTAGTAGGGTAGTACTTTGATGTATAGTCTCATTGTATATCCACTAGTCGAAACGGTGATGTGTAGTCCCACCGTAAGTGTATGTTGGTTGTGCATGTGCAAACCAAAAGTTGTGTTGAGATGGACCCTTATGCATCCATTGTTTTCTTGCATACAAATCGTATTTTGGAAAGTTGCATGTTGTAAATTGTAGAGCTTCTCTCACTAAGCTAGATTGCTTATGCTCTTCGTTTCCAATGTGCAGATCGTTATAGTTCGGGAGGCGAGCGGGCGAGGGAGGAACCTTTGGAGTTCTCAAGCAAGTTTACGTATGGTTTGCTTTTGTAATAATGTCTAGACAATGGGACATAGAGTGTTAGGAGTTGGGGTCAAACTCCTTAGGAAGTCATGCTTGAAATTGTTAAACTTATGTTGCATGTTATGCTTTTGCTTCTCGGATTATGTTCTATGCCTCTTATGTGGTTTAATTGCTTATGCCTGGATTTGTATGATTTTGGCCTAGGTAGGCCTTATGTTGTCTACTTTGTGATGGATGACTTATGCTTGCTAAGTATGCCTCTTGTAGACTTGTATGGAGCTTTGTTTAGTATGTTATCGTTGGTTTGAATGCCCCTCATGTTAAGTCCTGTTTGTGGTTGGTGCATGTATGCTTGTGTGTGCTTAAGGGTGTCTAAGTATGCATCTAGAACCTTGCAAGATGTTATCAAACGGTGAAAGGAAGTGTCGCAGGGCAGGTGGTATCGATACGGTTAGACCCGTATCGATACGGCCTTCTTATTCCAGGCCTTCCGTATCGATACGCGGGGAGGCGTATCGGTACCTTTTTGGCCACTGAAGCCACTGTCCATCTTGGTATCGATACCGGCCTCAAGCGTATCGGTACGGTCAACTAGCGTTGACTGTGGGAAGTCAACCTTTGACGACGGTATCGATACACCCCCAAGGTGTATCGATACGGTCTCCACGGGTTGACTCCGACCTTTGACTTAGTCAAGGCGTATCGATACACCCCTTAGGTGTATCGATACCCCTGTCGTTAAATCTGGAAATTTGCCTTTTGGTTGTGGTTTTAAGCTCGTTAGATTGTTTTGGTTATGTTATTCCGCTGTTTGATCACGTAGGGTTAATTACTCATCTAGACGAGATTTTAAAATGAAAAAAAAATAATAGGGTTGCTAACCGAGGGGGAATCCTTTAGGGGTTTTCACTCGGTTTTCCCCGTGTAGCCCCTTTTGGACCGGTCATCCGGTCAGACCGGGATAAGGGGGTTACAATGGACTTTGTTTAGGGTTGAATGTTTAGGGGTTTAAGTGTATGAGTTTTAAATTTAGTTGGTGTGATTAGAATTTAGGGTTTATGGTTAACTTTTAAGTTTTATCGGTCAAAAGCTGAATCTCTCACCATATTACCGTAAACTCTAAATTCTAAACCATACATTTAAATCCCTAAACCCTAAATCATGCACTTAAACCCTAAAACTAATGACGTTTGTGAAAACTTTTCGTTTCTACCGCCAGTATCTGAAATATTTTCTCCAATTTAAAATGTACTTTTTTATTTAAATTTATATTTCAAGTTTCATAATTTGTTCAAATCTTTTTTTAAATTTGAAGGGTCGAAGTATGTTTAGGTATTCATCCTGAATAAGACTCGAGGGTTTCAAAACCTCGTTCCCATCTCTACTAATGCTGCATGCATTCCAGTTCCTTGACTGTCAAGTCTCTCCTTTCATTGTCCCCTTTCTCATAGCCGATGAATCCAATTATTATATTCGTTACAAAGAAACCTAAAAATTATGGCGGCAAAGGCAAACCGCTTAATCTGAATCCTCCCTCCCATAAATACAGTGCCGGCTATAAGGGAGCACCTTGAGCGACCGCTCAAGCCCCCAACCAGCCTAGGGCCTCGATCAGTTTAGGACCCCTAAAACTTAATTATTCATATTTTTTAATTTATCAAATAAATAAATAAATTTATTGGTAAAAAATAATTCTTTTATAAATAAATAAAATAAAGTGTTTAAAATATTCAATTAGTTATTGTTTAAAATAATGAAATGAATAAAAAAATTCTGCCCTTTTACGAGCTTATTTCTATGCCCAAAACTAAAAAAATTAAATTCTAAGTCATAATCATAACTTTTAAATACTAAATCTTAAACTCTACACCTAATACCTTAAATCCTAATCTTAAATCACAACCTTAAACCATAACGCTAAACTTTAAACCTAACTTTTGTTGTTGGGGGCATAAACAGCAACATAGAATTTCTATTCGTAATGAGATATGCGTTCGTTATATAAGAGTCTATTTTTAGTATTCGCTCAGGGCCCGAAAGTTTTTGAGACGGCCCTGCATAAATAGCTAGCTACATAAAACAACTCGGTACTTTTATATGTTGATATTACCCTAAACATGAATCTTTGTTTTGTATTTGTATTTCACTTTTTTCATGTTGGAACAGATGGGCAAACATACGACGGAGATGCAACTGATAGAGGATCGATTCGAAAGGCCCATGGCAAGGTTTTCGAAAAAAGAAGGAAGAATTTGTTGAAGAAGGCAAACGAGTTTGGTATATAAAGATGGTGCTCATCATCTATGAACAAGATAAACAAAAATCTGAGATTTGGCCCAATGATAACGACGAAGCCGAACGAATCATCGAGAGGTTCAAGCAGCAGCGTGCTGGCAAAAAGGCTCTTCATTCTTTTACATGTAAAAAGATCAGATTTGGCAACAAGTTTGGTATATCAGATCACAGTAATATGATCAATCAGTACTCTGAGAATCAACTTCGAAACTTGATTTCTGATTTGGATGCTAAGATTGCTGCTGTTGACAACCTAATTCAGTCGAAAAAGGTTCTTACCAGGGAGCCTACGTTACCAAGTTGTTATCTCCCAAGAACCTGTCGACACCCAACAGTAGCCGAGGTTCAAGTATTACTATCATTGTTGGGCGAATCTCTTTTGTTGGACTGTATTATATAGATGAAATTTTTATTATGAAACTCAGCAACGTTAGCTCAAGATACTTGCATTGTGTAGACATTATATCAAACACCTGGGCTGCAACTCAGAAGAAAACCGTAGATTGCTTGTTCAAAATCATTTGAAAGACATTAGGTTCAACTAGAGTTTGAAAAGAACAACAGATTCGACATAATTGAAACTAGCATTGTTTAGTTTCCTATGAAATTAAAAATTTTCTGTTGGAATCTGAACTGTCTTTAGAGAAGTTGGATTCTAACGAATCTAAACTAAAACCATAACCAATACCTTGTCCAAATCCAAGACCAAAGCCAACACCGCAGCCAGCTCCAACCCCAAACGCAAGCTTCAAATGGTTCCAAGGCCACCCACCGTACCCAATTCCCCCAACCAAGCCGAAACCAACTCCGATGCCACAGCCAATCCCAGCACCGACTCCAGGGCCTAAAGCGTTATCCTCCACTTTCTGGCGGGTTTCACGGAGGAATTCTGACACCGGGAATTTCTTGTCACTCTTTTTCTTGTTCATGTTTCCTTTCCATTTCCATAAGGAATTTGTGTGTTTGGATCTGGATTTCATGTGATTGGGCAAAGGGAAACTAGTGGAGAGTGGGTTGGGATTTGGGAACGGGGGCTGCTTGAAATTGAGAACTTTATCAATTGTAGGTAGTGGATAATATGAAAGGAAATCGTATAATTGGTAACATAAGAGTTTTAGAAATTCTAACTTTTTTAATTTATAAAAAATATTTTAAAAAATATATATTATAAATGTCATATGATACAAATGTAATGTATCATGTGTCAATGATATAGAAAGAAAAAAAATATTAAGATACAAAGAAAATAATATTAAGATTTAATGGTCAAAATTGGTCAAATAACTTAATTCGTTCAATTTTTAATTTAAAGTCTTAATTAGATGTAAAAAAAATTTAGGGACTTAATTAATTTTTTTCTTCAAAAGTTCAAAGGCTTCTTACCACTTAAATCAAAACATAAAGTATCTATTAGCCTCTAAACTATACTACTTGTACCGAGTTGTCCCCTAAAGTTCCTTCTGAGACGTTTTACCTCTTAACTTTTAATCGTTATTTTCATTTCTTTATAATTTATATTAAAAAAATTCGTTAACCAATCGTAGCGTGTAACATGCAATTAAAAAAATCAATTGCTTTAATAAAAATGGATAAATCGTATATTAAATCTGCTAGGTTTAATTTTTATTTAATTAAGTCCTTAAAATTTTATCTAATCTAAAATTAACCTCTATTTGTTTCTAGTTTTTATATTTTTTTCTAATATTTTTAATATAATAATATTTTTGTTAAATTTAGTCACTAAAAATTTTATTTGATTCAAAACTAACCCCTATTTATTTTTAATTTTTATAATTTAGTCTAACATTTTTAACATGATAAAATGTTTGTCCACTTCTAATTTTCTTAGGATTTTGTCTAATTGGTTCAAGGACTATGAGCAAGGCCAAGCCAAGTATTTGTCTCTTGAAAATGATTAATGATGTATTTTTTTCTTGAATATCTGTCTAATTCTTGAGAAATAGTTTGGCAGATATCATGGTGACAATGAGCATGGGTTGATCATTTATGTTCAAGGCTCGATGTTCTTTTAGTAAACAAGGTCCGGTGTTTAAAGTGGAACAGGGCAGATTTTGTTTATGTTATTGCAAAGATTCAATCCTGGCATAATTCCAAAAAGTGTGTATAATATTTGACTGGATAATAGTTTTAGACTTTATTAATTTTTTAAGTATTTTAATTCTTAATATTTTATTGTAGACCGAAATGGTTCCTTAATAGATAAAAAAATTGTTACCCAACTAACAAAAGAACTCACCATGCGGTTGTTAAAACAATTACTACCTTGTAAAATTATATTTTGACTCTACAAAAATTTATAATTTTACTTCGACCCTCCAAACAGGGCCCGTCCAGAAGGTGAGCAGGAGGAAAGCAGGCCCATTGCCCACTATTTATATATTTTAATTATAAATATAATTTTTTGAAATTTATATATTTATTAATCAGTCCACCATCCCTAATTAAAATTTTATTTAGTGTAAATACTAATGAGTCTTAGTGTTATAATTAAGATTCTAATGAAAATTTAAATTTTTTTTCTAATATTTGATATTAGGGGTTCATTTTTTCTATATATGTTGTTTGTAGCTAATTTTTTTCAATACTTGTTATTAGACGCTCAATTTTTTCTCAATATTAATTATTAGAGACATACTCTTAAAATTCATTTTTTTCAACATTTGTTATTAATAGACTACTATTTAAAATTTATTTTTTCAATATTTGTTATTAGAAATCTTAAAATGTTCAATACTTGTTATTTGAAGTTCAAAATTTTCAATACTTATCATTAGATGCTTAATTTTTTTTAAAATATTTGTTATTAGGGGCATACTCTTAAAATTGTTAATTTTTCAAAGTATGAGCCTACTCTTAAAATTCAGTTTTTTTTTCAATATTTTTTATTGGGGCCATTTTTTTCAATATTTTTTATTGGGGCCATTTTTCAATAGTTGTTAGAGGCGTACTCCGCCCTTTTTTTATTGGGGCCAAATTTTTTCAATAGTTGTTGTTAGAGGCGTACTCCCCAATATTTATTGTTAGAGACTTATTCTTTAAATTTAAAATTTTTAAATATTTATTATTATGAGTGTACTTTTAATTTTTTTTTAATATTTATTATTGAAAACGTACTCTTATAATTAATTTTTATCAATACTTATTGTTATAGGCCTAATTTTTCGATTTTCCTTGGGCATCCGAAATTTCATGAGCGGCCTGCCTCCAAAAGAAATTCTAAACTCACCCTTACTACCTTGTACAATCCAATACATTGCATGTAAAATGGACCGACCGAATCTCAAACAATTGCAGGGAATCATATTCATAAATTGACTACATCCTAATGGATTTCTCGTGCGATAGTTTGGATATCTACGGATTAATTTTCAACATCTTAAAAACTTGATTTCACTATAAAAACTGCATTTATTGAAACCAGATACTTAACTTACTCAGCAAATCAACAACTTTCCACACTACATTAATAAATGTAGGAAAACAAGGAACTAAAAAGGAACTGCTCTTTAACTGCTTCTGGTTTCACCGCACACGGGGTTGAAATCCTAGCTGCAACCAAACTTACATAGAAAAGCAAACAGGTTTTGGAGTTTTTAAGGATGCTAAACTTTTATAAAACTCCTTAAACTCAAGTTTATTCAAACAACATCTCATTAACCAGACTAGATTACTACAAACTTAATGTGAATTCCACACCCTGCAATAAAAGCTACTGCTGGTTACCTAAGTTTTCACTCACTTTTCGCTTTATCTTTCATCTATATATTCAAAGAAGAATCAATCCTTGAGTTTTGACATGAATAGGCCTACGGTAGAAAGGTTAAGCATGGACTTGAATCAATCTATGGAGTTCACAACCTCTTCACCACAGTTTCACAACTTCATGCCGATGCCGATGCCGATGACTTCTTTCATGCTACCATTCCACCAGCCTTCTCATGAGGTTGCCTGTTTTCCCATATGAAAATCATATTTGCTTTATGTTTATATATTGTTCACATTGTTAAGTTTAATCTTTCTTATGTGTTTGTGAAGAACGGTGAAGAAGTGAAGCAATTGCGTCTTCTGGCTCAGAAGCGCCATCTAGAGTTGTTTTGGTACCAACAAATGATGGACATTCATAACATTTCAGGTCCCTCAATAATTATATTGTTTTGGTTAAATACGACTGTATATATATATATATATATATATATATATATATATATATATATATATATATATATATATATATATATATATATATATATATATATATATCATTGCAGTCAATATAGATTTACCGTTTTCATTTCTCTTTTTTTCTGCTATTTTGCTGTTTACTGATTGCTGTGTCACTGTGTGCATTTATACTGAATTAAAGCTTTCAAGAACCAACATCAGCTACCTCTGGCAAGGATCAAGAGGATTATGAAATCTGATAAAGATGTGAAGGTTAAATCGAAAGTAAATTTAATTTTGTTATACTTTATACAATCTGTGGGCTATGTAACTTATATTTCATATGTTGCACTAGATGATCAGTGCAGACACTCCAATCTTGTTCTCCAAGGCATGTGAGCTCTTCATTCTGGAGTTCACCCTCCGTGCGTGGCTGAAAACTGAAGAAGGCAAACGCCGAACCCTGCAGCGTTGCGACATAGCCAGGGTGATAAGGCAAGAGAGAGCACTTCATTTCTTGGTTGATGCTGTCCCGTTGAGTAACCATAAGGTCCTTTTTCCCTTTCTTTTACTCTGTATATTATTAGAAAACCCTACATTGTAGAGTAGCTATAAGATTATGAGGTCTTGTACTCTTGTTCGAGTTCGTTTTCACCGTTTCAGTACTGTGAATTTTTCTAGGATGATGACGGAAAATTTCTCGAGGAAAATGTGTATCACCCTGTTAACCAACTGCAGTTTCCTCTGTTGGACATGAATTCTGTGAGATTTACAAGAGCTTAATATTGTTTTTTTGATTTGTTGTTCATTTCCTATTGATGTTAGAAAATTGATGTATACTTTTACTGTTTTTTTTTATAATTTGTTTTGTAGGAGCTGGTTATGAGGAACCATGAAGCTCAGCAATTCATGATTAAGCCCCCTATGTCCTCTCATGATTTCAATTAAGGTATAAGATAACATTCGGACAACTTAGTCTTGCTTCAAAATGTAAGAAAATCAGAATCTTGAGTTTGAATTAACTATAATTAGGTTTCAAAAGGGTCTAATTAAAGAAGCTAAAAAAAGATATTTTTCTGTGATGGTATACATTATATTTTTAGTTTATATAATGCTTATGAAAATTTCATATAATGGGATGTAGATTTAACCAAATATAAAATCATAAGAAATTTCATTCTTTTCATTTGTTTTGCATTTTCAGAGCATGACTTATTGGCTTTGTTTATGCAGTGAATGAGCTGCTGGAACACATAAACAAAGGACAATCATATATGGAATGTGGAAGCAGCAGCCTTCGGCAGAGAAAAATGAAACCTGCATTTAGTGTTTTTTTTAATTAATACTCCTTCAGAAATTCAATAAAAGAATACATATAGACAAAGAAACATGATCCCCAAAACATATTTTCTTAAAGAATCTGCACATCAAATCTTTGCTTTGCTGCACAGATCCCAAAACAAATTTTCCCCAAGAAGCTCACAACTTGCACATAATACCACAAATTGGAACTCCATACCCAGATTTTCCCCACCAAAATCTATAGTTTGCCGTTAATTAGAAGGCACATCATCTGCAGTTAACAGGCTCTTCAGCTATGGTTTCAAGCAATGGTTTCTTAGATCTCGACATCGATAATCTATGCCTGAACTCCTGAGTTGAAAACTCTTCTATATCATCCAAGTTAAGCTTCGGCTTTGATATTTTCTCCTCACTTTCCAATGAAACGCCCCGGAAATTATCATCCTCGGCAGCTTCGGGCAAGATCCTTACTTTTCCACCAAAACCCTTTTTGGCAGCCGAGTTTGCAGCAAGAAACAAAGCTCCCAAGTCACCAGGCGTGACCGAGGAGTTCAATCTCTTCATCGGGAACATGGCGTAGGCGTTGGCGAACTCCAAGTCTTCGTCTGCATTGAGAGGGCAAAACCTACGGCCGAGCTTCAGAGATTGAGTGTTGATAAGGAAGAAGTTGGGTGTTTCAAGCATGAGCTCGGCGGCTTTGATGGGTGCGTTGAATTGCCTGATTTCACCGGTCGGGAGGATCACTTTTATTGATCTCGATGATTTGCCTAATGGGGATGATAGAGTGCAAGAAACATAGTTCCCCATATCGAATTTCAACACGAAATATAAATTCGTCTGTTCTTTTTCTGTGCTAATCAACCTTGAAGGGCTGCAAATTTGTTCGGAAGAGATATGAGTTATGAGAAGAGCGATGGGATTTGTGGGGGATTTATATATAAGGTGGGTGGTCAAATAATTAAAGCCAAATACGTGTATTAATTGTTTATTTGAAGAAAGTAAGATGAGAATGAGGAGACAGTTGTTAGTTTGAGATGGAAGGGTTTTGAGTTTTGACAATATTTTACTATGCGCCCCCGCGTTAGGAGAAAGATAGCCGCGCCAGCACATCATGAAATGAAACCCACACATTTCCAAGCCATTCAATTTGTTTCTTTTTTAATGTGAACTCAAACCATATCTGTTAAATGCGCGTGGACCCGTTGTTGGAAACTTCACATTTCATGATGGGATTAAACTTGTTTTAGTCAAAGAAGAGAGGATTAAACTAATTATGTAACAAAGAGGATTATTACATCATAATTTAATTATATAAAAGTAAATAAGTTTTTTTTGTTAAATAACTTTAATTCAGTTGACCTGTAAGGCTGTAACCTCTAGGAACAACAATCGTTCCCTTTATCATAGAGGTAAGTTGATTCGTGCAATAAATGTTAAAATTTGACTCATATAACTTAAAATAATACGAGTATTTTTTACCATACAGTTAATTAGTTAATCTCATTGAATACACTACCTTTATTTCATTTAAAAAGTAATATATCGAAATTTGTTGTCTAACCTAATAGTGAATATGTGTTCACTTTCAATTTAAATTAAGAATTGGATTCGAATTATTAAATCGACAATACGATATGAATAGAATCATTTTAATGATGGATCATTCTGTAAAGATTGTTTACTTAGTTTTTTTTTCTTTTTTAATAAATCATTCTTATTGAATTAAAAAATGTATCAATTATACTTTTGTTTATAATGTATTGTCTTAAGTACTAAGAATTCTTTTCCATAAAAAAAATGTTTTAAAATCCTAATTTTCAAACAAAAGTTTTTTATACTTATTTCTAAAAACAGTATTTTTTTAATTCAAATAACCATTAAAAAGTCAACTAAGCACTTATCTTCACATTTCTTTCAAATTTCTCTTTCAATTTTTTTCCAAATATATTTTATACTTTTTTATTCAAGCAATACATATAAATAAATAGATAGTTTATACATTCTCATCTCTTTCAATTTTTGGTCCCATTCATTATATATTTTAAATGTCTTTTATATTTTCTTATTATTATAAAAAATAAATATAAATTATTTTCCTAATGAATGATTTTGCAAAATTCACCATTTTCTAAACTTCTTACCCTTTTCTTGTTCAACCCTTGTTGAATTTATTAATTAAGAACACAAATTAAGATTGTGGAAACACGTGTAAAAGATAAAATATATATATATATATATATCTTATAGGAAAAAAGGTATTTTGGTTCTCAGGGTAATGTGATTATATTTTTTTTCTATGCCAAACATATTGTATCATTTTGATAATAATATTATCATTTACAGCATTTTCACAACCTTAGGTTGGATTTTTTTCTTTTTCTTTTGAAGTTGATTTAAAAAAATCAATCATGCAATGAATGAATTAAAACAAGAAAATGAGGGTTTATTTATTATCTTGCAACGTGTACATATAAAGGAGATCAAAAAAATGGAAAAAATGAAATTTGAAAAAAAAAAAAGAGAAATGAAATTAGTACAAATGGTGAAGGATTAAGTTGACTTTTAAATTGTTATTTGGATAAATAATTTTTAGGAATAAATATAAAAGTACCCTTATTTTAAAATTAAAATTTCAAAATAGCTATAAAAACTCACTCAACTAGTCTCAAATATAATACGGCAAATCAATTAGTACCGGTTTTGTATATTTCTTAGGAAATGTTAATAAAATAATATTTTGAGTTGAGTTGAATCTTAATATTAATTTTTAAATACCATTTATCTATTAAAAAATTAAGCTTATTCTTAAAAGATTCATAAACTTGAGTAATTATATTTCATTGATCTAATGTATTGAAAAGTTGCATCTTAAGTTAAAAGGCATAATGCAAAAAAAATTCTTTAATATTTGACTGAATAATCATTTTGATTCTTTTTTTGAAATAATTTAATCCCTAATATTTTATTTTGGGTCAAAATAATCTCTCTGCGAATGAAAACTGTGAGTCAACTAACGGTAAATGACTTGAAATAACGTGACAAACCTACATGGCAATGCACGCCGCTATAACAGTATCATGTAGGCAAATATGACGACTTTACAAAATGACACATCAATCAAAAACTAATTTTATAAAATTGTACAAAATATAAAATATTTTTTTATGACGTGTCATTTTGTCAAGTCATTTCAAGTTGCTTATCGTCAGTTGAGTAATAATTTTCATTCACATAATGGTCATTTTATCTCAAAATAAAATTTTAAGGGCTAAATTGCTTCAAAAAAGAAGCAAAATTGAAGCCAAAATAACTATTTAGTCACACGTTATGAATATATTTTTAATATTATGCCTAAGTTAAATATGAAATATATTCATGAACGAGTATTGACTTGAGATGAACTTCTTGGTAAATCATACTCCCACATTGAATTAAATATGAAATATTTTTTCTAATTTAGAAAAGAACCAAGTTTTCTCCTCCGAAAGTTAAATGGTTGACTTAAAACATTTGGAATAAGTGGCTTAAAATAAAAGATCAGATCATCCATAATAATTAACTCATACAAGCGAAAGGGGGGAAAAGCATGTGAAGCCTAGGTTTGACTTGTATTTAATAGTCAACCATAGTGAATATTTCCTTAACAATAGAAGATGGAACACGGTGGCGGTGGCAGTGGCGGTGGCCCGTTGTCACGTTCTCCCCTCTAATCATATCTTTCGTTCCTACTTCTGCCACAAAGGATTTTTGGCGCCTCATTCTCATGCAGCTTCCTCGCCTAATTCCTTTTTACTCAACTTTTATTTAATTTTTACAGCATCATGTAAAAAAAATTACACCATTATTATCGTTCGTAAAAATTGCACAAAATATCATATAGATAAAACACGAAATCATTACCTGTTTTTTTATTGAATCATTATAAATGGAAGCAAGGTCTGTTATTGAAATTTCGGTGGTACAAAGAAGAATTTAAAAATTAGACTCCTATAATAAGTATATTTTTAATAATAAATACTGAAAAAAATTAGGCCCTAATAATAAGTATTGAAATTTTTTTAAACCCTAATAACAAATATTAAAAAAAAATCAAACCATAATAACAAGTATTGAAAAAAGTTGGGGTCATAATAACAAGTATTGAAAAAATTGGACATATAATAACAAATATTGGGAAAAGTGATCCCCAATAACAAATGTTGAAAAAATGAGTCCCTAATAACAAGTATTAAAAAATTAGACCCTAATAATAAATATTGTAAAAAATAAATTTTAAGAGCGGATTCCTAATAATAAGTATTGAAAAAATTAGACTTAATATTAAATATTAGAAAAAAATCGGGCCTCACGCAGGTGCCCCTTTTGCCCATGCCTAAAAACAACCCTGATTAAAACTATTAATGATGATTAAATTTATAGTTTTCTTTAATACAAAGTGTGCTTACAATGGTTTAATCATTTAATTAATTAATTGAAGTTTGCTTTCATAACTGTCTTTTATAAAATTCGATTTTAATTAATCAATTAATAAATTAGATACTAATAGTTATATAGGAAGAAATAATTGAAGATTGTTGCATCCTCAGCCTATTGTATTATCTCCATCTTACGCTTGCGGATTCATTCCCCAAACTAAAATAATAATGCCCTCTACAAGACATTGACAGCCAATTATTATTTATAAAATCATCATTAAATGGAATACGTTATTTAGTTATTGCATGTTTAATTATTTTTCTAATCATTCCAGTCACAACGCAAATAATAAAAATAATTTCTGAATTAATTAAAAATAGGGTAAACTATACTCGTCCAAGCTAAGTTACATGATTGTTTGTGCTGGAATGCACTACAACACCTGTATCCTTCACCCCACACTCACCTTTTCCCTTAAAGAAAAAAAGACATCAGTTTTGGTGTGTTTTCTAATTAATCCTAAAATTGTGGTTTCTTTTGTTATTTCTGTTTCTACGATGTTGCTTTTTTTTATTTGGTATCTCGATAATATATTTTCTTCATTTGCTTGTTTAATTGTCCAGTTCACAAGTCGAAAAAACCCCAAACTTTTTTTATGTTTTTCTCTTTTACAATATAAATTTTAAAATCTTAAATTCTCTATTAAGGCAGGAAGATCGTGTAACAATAACAATTTCAATTAACTCAACAAAATTATTTTTTTAATGATTAGTATGTTTTTATAATTAAATGTAGATCGTTAATTATGATTTTAATTTGTACTTTTAATATATTGAAGAATGAATATTTTGAGACTGATATAATTTAAATTTTAAGAACAGATGAAGGACCATTTTGGATTTAAAGAATCGCTAGAGATAATTATACATAATGCTTATATTAATATGTAGAATAGTATCAGTGAGGTTAGTTCAAGTGGTAAGCAGCTTGATATCGTTTAAGCAAGTCTCGAGTTTTGGATCTTGTGTATTCAAAAAAAAATTGCCGAAAGACTCACCCACAAAATTAGGTGTGCGACGCGAATCGGTTTAGATTAGTCAGAGTAAAGCACTAAAGAACCAGGAGTACAACCAAAAATTGTAGAATACTATGGAATTTTAATAATTTTCTTCATGTCAAATTTGAGTAAATTAGGTGAGTTATTTCAAGAATTGCAAGACCCAATTCTAAGGTTTGATTTAAGTACTATTGGTCTAAAAGCCCACGTTCGAATTCTGGCCCAGGTTTGTTTTAAGGCCCTAAAGCCTAAATGAGAGCCCCATTTTAGCCCAAGCATTGCAAGTAAGGACTCTATTATTATTATTATTATTATTATTATTATTATTATTATTATTATTATTATTATTATTATTATTATTATTATTATTATTATTATTATTATTATTATTATTATTATTATTATTATTATTATTATTATTATTATTATTATTATTATTATTATTATTATTATTATTATTATTATTATTATTATTATTATTATTATTATTATTATTATTATTATTATTATTATTATTATTATTATTATTATTATTATTATTATTATTATTATTATTATTATTATTATTATTATTATTATTATTATTATTATTATTATTATTATTATTATTATTATTATTATTATTATTATTATTATTATTATTATTATTATTATTATTATTATTATTATTATTATTATTATTATTATTATTATTATTATTATTATTATTATTATTATTATTATTATTATTATTATTATTATTATTATTATTATTATTATTATTATTATTATTATTATTATTATTATTATTATTATTATTATTATTATTATTATTATTATTATTATTATTATTATTATTATTATTATTATTATTATTATTATTATTATTATTATTATTATTATTATTATTATTATTATTATTATTATTATTATTATTATTATTATTATTATTATTATTATTATTATTATTATTATTATTATTATTATTATTATTATTATTATTATTATTATTATTATTATTATTATTATTATTATTATTATTATTATTATTATTATTATTATTATTATTATTATTATTATTATTATTATTATTATTATTATTATTATTATTATTATTATTATTATTATTATTATTATTATTATTATTATTATTATTATTATTATTATTATTATTATTATTATTATTATTATTATTATTATTATTATTATTATTATTATTATTATTATTATTATTATTATTATTATTATTATTATTATTATTATTATTATTATTATTATTATTATTATTATTATTATTATTATTATTATTATTATTATTATTATTATTATTATTATTATTATTATTATTATTATTATTATTATTATTATTATTATTATTATTATTATTATTATTATTATTATTATTATTATTATTATTATTATTATTATTATTATTATTATTATTATTATTATTATTATTATTATTATTATTATTATTATTATTATTATTATTATTATTATTATTATTATTATTATTATTATTATTATTATTATTATTATTATTATTATTATTATTATTATTATTATTATTATTATTATTATTATTATTATTATTATTATTATTATTATTATTATTATTATTATTATTATTATTATTATTATTATTATTATTATTATTATTATTATTATTATTATTATTATTATTATTATTATTATTATTATTATTATTATTATTATTATTATTATTATTATTATTATTATTATTATTATTATTATTATTATTATTATTATTATTATTATTATTATTATTATTATTATTATTATTATTATTATTATTATTATTATTATTATTATTATTATTATTATTATTATTATTATTATTATTATTATTATTATTATTATTATTATTATTATTATTATTATTATTATTATTATTATTATTATTATTATTATTATTATTATTATTATTATTATTATTATTATTATTATTATTATTATTATTATTATTATTATTATTATTATTATTATTATTATTATTATTATTATTATTATTATTATTATTATTATTATTATTATTATTATTATTATTATTATTATTATTATTATTATTATTATTATTATTATTATTATTATTATTATTATTATTATTATTATTATTATTATTATTATTCAGTCAACAATGATTGAGGGTCGGGAATAAATACGAAAAAGAAATGGTTGTGAATTTTGAAAAAGGAATATGGAGAGGATCAAGTAATGAAAGCCCTTATTGTGAGTATTTTAAATTAGTGAAAGCAAAAGCCACAAATTCAAAGTGAAGATACAAATACTTTACTATAATTTTACCCCATCGGCCTCTCAAATCAACAATTAAGCAGTGAACTTTAGGCACATATGCATTTTTGCAATTATTTATTTCTAAATACCTTTATTTTTTAGACCCTACCTTTTCAAGGCGCATACAATTCTTTTATTTTTTTATAGACAAAAGTAGTTCCTTATTATTAATTAACAATTAACAAAAGGATCTGTTCTAAATACAATTAAAAAAAAAACAATTCTGAGCCTGTATAAATTCCAAAGTCTTAGTAAACCAATTCTCGTGTGTTGTGTTTTGGTCTACCCTAAGCTTTGTGGTAAAGAAAAATTAGCAAAAATGGGGGCTCTTGATTATATTGCAAACTTTTGCACTGTCTCCGGCACAAGGAGCAAACACAAACCAATGCAGGTACATATAATCATTACACCTTTCCCTCTCTTTCTCTTTCGTCTTTACTTTCCTCTATTCCCTTCATTGCTTTATATGTTTTTGCAATGAACAATCAAAGATGGTGAATGTGTTTTTACCACTCAGACAGTTGAAATCAAGGTTAAAATGGACTGTGATGGCTGTGAAAGAAGAGTGAGAAATGCTATTAATTTCATAGAAGGTTCGTTAATGCCAACCCCCTCTCTCTCTCTACGTATATAATTTTGTTTATAAATTGACTGTCTGGCCAAAGATATTCATGTTGTCTCATCTTGTATGAATTCAAATATCAGCATCTATCTTGAAACTGTAATAACTGGCTACTTAATAAAAAACAGAATTTGACCAAATCAATTAGTTCATGTTCTAACACTATTTCCTCTTAAACCAACACCCTAAATAGGTATAAAAAGTGTTGAAGTGAACCGGAAACAAAACCTGGTGACCGTAACGGGCAATATTGACCCAGACAAGGTTTTAAAGAGAGTGAAGAGCACCGGGAAGAATGCAGAATTCTGGCCATATATCCCTCAGCAGCTAGTTCATTATCCTCATGCTGCAGGTGCCTATGACAAAAGAGCACCTTCCGGCTTCGTGCGGAATGTGGTGCAAGCTTCCTCCAACAGTGTACCGGAGGAGTATTTTGCATCGTTGTTCAGCGATGATAATGTTCATGCATGCTCACTGATGTAACCACTTCATATAATTTTCTTTTCGAGTATTTTTTTAATAGTTTAAAGGTTATTACAAGATAAAATAAATTTCAATGGAGAGTTTTATTATCAATATGTAATGTTTTTGTTGTATTGGTTTTGGAGTAATAATAATCTCTTTTCATCCCTAATAAAAAGTTACCCTCTATTATATTTCTATTTTTATCCCTTCTAAAAGGAAATTTAAACAAGTATCATTTGGGTTCAAGAAGTCAACTTGTCCGACATATGGTTGAGTTATTTGTCTAAATCCGAAGGTTTAAAATTTAAGATGAAAAACGAGCTTTGACAACGATCAAGCATTGATTTCAAATAGGGAGATATAGAAAATTGTTTACGACTGATAAAAGAAGATTGAAAGAGGGGGATTTTAATTTGAATAAATACGGTTGAATGTTTGGCATATCACATATAATTCATATTTTTTAAAAATCTTAAGTACAAAATAAGTGCTCAAACTATGTCTCATTTTCAGTTGATATAGGTGCTTAAAATTCGTTTTTGGCTGAAATAAGTGCCTAAAGTTTCATTTTTGGTTGAAAATTGAAATAGGTGTCTCAATTGACTTTAAAACAAGCAAAAAAAAATAAAACTTAAAGCTCCTATTCTAACCAAAAAATATTTTAGGTACCTATTTCATCTAAAAAATACTTTAAACACTTATTGCAAAAAAAAAATAGTTTAGGCACTTATTTTTGTAGTTAAGCTTTCTTAAAATTTAGAGTATACGACTTAATTTACATAGTTTCGAAAGTTTTAAAAGCTTAAAATATAATTAAATTTTAAAATTTGGGGACCACTCCCACGGTAAACATGGCTTCATTACTGCATGTAAATAGATTGTTAGGAATTTCTTAAAAATAAAAAGATGAAAAATTCTATTTTGACTTGCTATATATTATTTAATCATTATAGATTCCTAAGAAAAGGGACATATTTTCAGGATGGGAGGATTTGGAGGAGCTTAGTGAAGCATAGGATTCTTGCTTCCCACCTCAAACGGATGGAAATAAGACAATATGCACCTGGTGCTGTCCAAATGTTTCTTCGCTTTACAAAATCTAAAATAATTCAGATTATGTCCCAAACCCTAAACCAAATTAAATAATAATAATTTTATATTAATTGTAGGCTGAATTATATTATTTAATTCGATGCATGAAGAAACGAAAATTGCATAAAATAACATGTTAGTTAATCTGGATTTATTAATTAACGTGATTTTCTTAATTGAGAATCAAAATCTTAAATTTGGACCCTTCATATTACTCTTGGTTTGGCTTAAATATACCCCCAAAAGAAAAGTAAGAACAAATCATGAGCATTTCGAAGCAATATCTTCATTAGCGATAAAGTTCTTATAAGCTTCACTTTCCATCCTCAAGTTGGATGTTCTGTTTTATTTTTATTAAATAGAAATTATATTTTTTATATTGAGATTCGAACTCATACAAAATAAGACAATATAAGTATTTTTATATATTAGATCAATCAATAGATCTCTGTTGCGGAATACGGTCGTCGGATAGAGCAAAAACGCAACTGATAATTTGAGAAAATAATAATGAAGATAAAAGAGACACAGATTTTACGTGGAAAACCCCTAAATAATATAAGGTAAAAACCACGAACAAGGTAGAAGAATTTCACTATGAGAAAATAGGAATTACAACTTCTCTCAATCTAACAAGGAGAAAACAATGACAATTCTCTCTTGATAAGAAAGGAGAAAACAACTCTATGAAAATTCTCTAATTTCTCTAGTATTGAGAGGATGTTAGAATGATTTGGGATGATAAGAAATGGCAAATGGCTAGGCTATTTATAGTTGAATTTAAGGGACCAACTTATAAATAACCTAAACTTTAGGTACTAACCCAAGTGATTAGACCATCCCATTTTCAACCAAAATTGGTTGCATTTTGCAGCCTTTGAAATTGTGTTTCATATGCACCGAATTGTGCATTTAATGCACCGAAATGGTGCTTGACTTTTAACAATCTCCCACTTGAAGATTTGATTGGAACAATCATATCTTCACACCATTCTTTTTACCTCGTACTTTCATGTTGCTTACGTCTCTAACAAGCCACAAGAGGATCGACACCAAGTAAACTTATCAGTGTTGATTGTTTTTGTCATGAAATCTGCTATGTTGTCATCGGTATGGATCTTCTGCATATCTATCGTCCCTTCTTCCACTTTCTCACGAATGAAGTGGTATTGGACCCGAATGTGTTTTGTTCTTGAGTGAAAAGCAGGATTCCTTGCAAGATGCAAGGCGCTCTGACTGTCACAAAACAAATAGACATTCTCTTGTTTGTGCCCGAGCTCCTCCAATAGCATTTTCAACCATATTGCTTCTTTACTGGCTTGTGTAGCTGCTACATATTCTGCCTCCGTTGTTGACGTAGCCACAACCGATTGCAGTTTTGAAACCCAGCTTACAGCTCCGCCAGCAACTGTAAACACATACCCTGTTGTAGATTTGCTTTTATCCAAATCTCCTACATAGTCAGAATCGACATACCCGCTGATAAGAAAGTCTGATCTCCCGTAACATAATGCAACATTTAAGGTCCCTTTGATGTATCTCAGGATCCTTTTCACAGCATTCCAATGCTCTCTGCCTGGATTCGCCATGTACCGACTAACCACTCCCACTGCTTGTGCAATGTCTGGTCTTGTACAAATCATAGCGAATATTAAACTCCCCACTGCTGATGCATACGGTACTCGAGACATCTCCCTCCTCTCTTCTTCACTGCTAGGACTCATATTGGAGGATAATTTAAAGTTAATAGGAAGAGGGGTAGAAATTGGCTTACAATCTTGCATGCTGAATCGTGACAAGATTTTTTTCAAATAATTCTTTTGTGAAAGCCAAATCTTCCTACTACTTCTATCTCGGTGAATTTGCATCCCTAGAATCTTGTTTGCTGGTCCCAAGTCCTTCATTTCAAATTCCCTAGCCAGTCGTGCCTTTAATTCTTCAATATGATCTTTGTTGGGGCCTGCAACCAACATGTCATCTACATACAACAGCAATATAACAAAATCGTTTTCACCAAACCTCTTGAAGTAAGCACAAGGGTCTGCATTAAGTCTGTTGTATCCAAGGCTCATGATGAAGGAGTCAAATCTCTTGTACCAACACCTCGGCGCCTGCTTTAAACCGTACAGAGATTTGTTCAACCTACAAACCAAGTTCTTCTTTTCTTTTTCTTCAAAACCTTCAGGCTGGAGCATGTAAATCTCTTCTTCAAGATCTCCATGAAGAAAAGCTGTTTTAACATCTAGCTGCTCTAGATGTAAATTCAATGTAGCACACATTGCCAGGACAACTCGAACTGTTGTTAGTCGAACCACAGGAGAAAAGATTTCATTGAAATCAATACCTTCTTTCTGAGCATATCCTTTGACCACCAGTCTTGCACGATACCTCTCCACTTGATCGTCACCATTTCTCTTGATTTTGAAGACCCATTTGTTACCAATTGGCTTCCTTCCTTGTGGTAGTGGCACAAGTTCCCATGTATTATTTTTATGAAGGGCTTCGATTTCTTCTTGCATTGCCGCCATCCACTGTGAAGCATCTGAGTTGTTCATTGCCTCCTCGAATGATGATGGCTCACTGTCCTCCGTTAAAAGGCAGTATGCAACATTACCTTCTATAACATAATCTGAGTGCCAATTGGGGCGTCTTCTTACACGATCTGATTGACGAGTTGTTGGAGCTTCAGAATTCTCTGGTTCTGGTTCCTCGAGCTCTGATTCTGCTTCAGAACAATCTCTCTGTTCAAACTCATTTTCAACATGTATCTGTGTAGTCTCTGGCTTTTCTTTATCAGTGCTATCATCTTCTTCTTTTCTTTGCAGCTTATCTTCTACAAAAATAACATCACTGCTGATAATCACTTTGCGGGCAGTGGGATCCCACAAGCGATACCCCTTTACTCCATCAGCATACCCCAAGAATTTACATTTTCTGGATTTTGGATCCAACTTTGAAATTTTTTTGGCATTGTACATCACGTACACAATACTTCCATATATATGGATGTTTGAATAATCAACTGGTTTACCAGTCCACATCTCCATCGGTGTCTTCAACTCAATTGCAGTTGATGGAGCCCGATTCACCAAATAACATGCGATATTGACTGCTTCTGCCCAGAAAGCTTTCTCTAGTCCTGCAGCTCTCAACATTGCTCGTGTTCTTTCTAACATAGCTCTATTCATCCGCTCTGCCACTCCATTTTGTTGAGGAGTGTATACTGTTGTGAACTGTCTTTTGATGCCTTATTTTCTGCAAAAGTCGTCAAATTCATCACTTGTATATTCACCTCCATTATCTGATCTGAAACACTTGATTTTATTTCCAGAATCAAGTTCCACCCGCGCTTTGAAAACTTTGAAGGTTGAAAACACATCTGCCTTCCTCTTGATAGGATACACCCAACATCTCCTGGAGTAGTCATTAATGAATGAGACAAAATATTTTGCTCCGCCTAGGGATGTAACCGGTGCTTGCCATACATCAGAATGAACCAATTCTAGAACAGCCTTGCCTCTAGAATTTGATGTGTTGAATTTTAATCGATGCTGCTTACTTGTAATACAATGTTCACACAAAGGAAGTGATACCTTTGTTAAACCCGGAAGTAGCTTTTGCTCCACAAGGAATTTCATTCCCTGTTCTGACATGTGTCCAAGTTTCTGATGCCATAAAATGGTAGAATCTGAACTACATGAGGCAACAGAGGCTTCTGCTTCTAGCAAGGTCTCTCCCTTCAGCATGTACAAATTTGCAGCTATCTTTTCACCTTTCATCACCACAAGCGCTCCATGGAACACCTTCATGATTCCTTTCTGTGTTTCAATCTTGCTTGCATTATTATCCAACAATCCATAGGATAATAAGTTTTTCTTCAAGCTTTTCACGTGCCGCACATCTCGAACAACTTTGATTGTCCCGTCATACATCTTCAATTTGATGGTTCCAACGCCAACAATCTCCGAGGCATGATCATTGCAGCTGTACACAGATCCTCCTGAGACGGGTTCATAATTATATAACCATTCTCTTCTTAAGGTCATGTGATATGTGGCTCCCGAGTCAATAAGCCATATGTCTGCAAATCTTTTTCTACCTTTCATGGCTGTTGATGCTTCACAACAGAGAGCATCTCCATCATCTGAAGTGTTTGCCATATTTCCTTGAGGATTGGAGTTTTTAGGTAAACCCCAACAATCCTTCTTCATGTGACCCTTCTTTCCACAGTTGTAGCACTTTAAATTCTTCTTACTCCTTGACTTTGATCTACCATGATTGTGACTGCTACTTTGGCCACGTTCTGTTGATCTTCCTCTCATCACCGTTAAGGCCTCTGCTTGTTGCAGATTTCCTTGTCTATCTTCCTTATTCTTGCACCGATTTTCTTCTTCCAGAACAACAGCTGCAACGTCATCGAAGACTAGATCATTGGTAAGGTTGTTGTTTGTCAAGTTGATGATGAGTTGATCATACGAATCAGGTAGACTTTGAAGCAGAAGTTCATCACGTTCTTGTGACTCTATTTTATAGCTTAGGGATGTAAGCTGAGAAAATAGAGTATTCAACGTGTTTAAGTGCTCTGTCACTGAAGTAGATTCTGACATCCGAAGAGTGTACAATTTTCTCTTAAGGAAAATTTTATTGTGCAACGATTTGGCCTCGTATAATTTCGTGAGGTGATCCCAAATCTCCTTTGATGTCTTCTTCTCCTCGATGCTTGATAGTACTTCATCTGCTAATGCCAAATGAAGGTCTGCAATAGCATTCTCGTCCATCTCATTCTATTTCTTGTTATCCGTAAAATCTGTCGGCCTTTCGCTGATAGCCGCTAGACATCCGTTTTTTCTTAGGATGTCCTTTATCTTCAATTTCCACAGTGAGAAATTTCTCCCATTGAACTTTTCAATATCAAATTTCGTTGCCATAGCTTCTATTTCAGATAGCTCCCACTATTTCACCTTTTTGATGTGAATAGTGCCCACCACCTTCAATGAATGAGTAATATCTAACTTACTTTCTTATGATGAAGGATCCACTTTTCAGTGGCAATCAACAGAGAATACGGTAAGTAGATATACGCACCCAAATTAGGCTCTGATACTAATTGTTGCGGAATACGGTCGTCGGATAGAGCAAAAACGCAACTGATAATTTGAGAAAATAATAATGAAGATAAAAGAGACACAGATTTTATGTGGAAAACCCCTAAATAATATAGGGTAAAAACCACGAACAAGGTAGAAGAATTTCACTATGAGAAAATAGGAATTACAACTTCTCTCAATCTAACAAGGAGAAAACAATGACAATTCTCTCTTGATAAGAAAGGAGAAAACAACTCTATGAAAATTCTCTAATTTCTCTAGTATTGAGAGGATGTTAGAATGATTTGGGATGATAAGAAATGGCAAATGGCTAGGCTATTTATAGTTGAATTTAAGGGACCAACTTATAAATAACCTAAACTTTAGGTACTAACCCAAGTGATTAGACCATCCAATTTTCAACCAAAATTGGTTGCATTTTGCAGCCTTTGAAATTGTGTTTCATATGCACCGAATTGTGCATTTAATGCACCGAAATGGTGCTTGACTTTTAACAATCTCATGATGTTTTGTTTTATTTACACTTCACATAAATAGAAAAGTGTAAAAGAAAATTTAAAAGAATAAGAATTTTAATCATTTTCTCTAAAGTTATATAATTATTATGTAATTTTAAAGGACAACAATTAACAACTAGTTGCTCTAGTGGGATAAGACACTAGGTCCCTTAAGTAAAATTAGGGGTTTAAATTCTAACGTTATGAATAAAAAATTAAATTAAAATTTGCCACTTACAATAAACCTCTACAAATCTTAATCTGAATTAGTCATCAAGCGAAAACCAATGGTTAAAAAAGAAAAGGACAACACTTACGTAACCGTCTTAATAGTTAACTTAGCAATTTCTTTCATTGTTTTTTCTTTTACTGATTTGAAGGTCAAATACCACATTTACTCTTAGGGGTCGTTTGGTTCATGTAATATAAGATTACCTTTGGGAATGAGATTACCGGAATGTTACATTACTTAACATATTACCGGAATGTTGTATTACCTTGTTTGATTTGTTTGGCAGGAATGTAAGATTACATTGTTTGGTTGAAGGAATATAAGATAAGAAAAATGTATATTTTACCAAATTGTCCTTAAAATATATTTTCTTTTTTAACCAACTGAAGTTTTAAGATTAAAGTCAAAATATTTACATAAAAGTTCATAGAAAATATAAAAAATATAATATGAAAACTTTTTTTTATGAAAATTGATCCTAAATAATAAATGTAATAAAATACATACCAATAATAAAATTTGAATCAAACACATATATAAGAAATAAAATTAAAATATGATATATTTTTATTTTATATGCATCATATTATTTTATAATAAGTATTAAAACCCTAAACCACTAAAAATAAAATATATTTATACTTTTGTAATTATATAAAAAAAGGAAATATCATTTTAAAATAACTATATAATTTAGGGGTATTTTTGTCCAAAGGGGAGGGAATTGTCTAATACCTAAGAAAAGGGAGGGAATGACATTCCTGGGAAAAGACCAAAAATAACCACCGTTGGGAATATTTTATTACCCTTGGGAGGGAATGCTCTTGAACCAAACGTGGGTATGTGATTCCGGAAAAGATTATTCCCCCTGGTAATGATCTTTTCTGCGAACCAAACGCCCCCTTAATTTTCATTATTATGAACCCATCCACCTATTTAATTAGGTTATAACGTACAAATAAATATCTTTTTTTCTTTTCTCCCACTTCTAAAGCATATTTTTTGTTTAAAAACAGATGAGACAGTTTGTGTCGACCACCTTTCATGTTTGAAAACTGTAATTAGACACTTGAAAAAGGTGGAAGCTCAAATTTGTTGGACACTTGGATGTGGTTTGTAAATGAAATAATAAATAGATGACTATGCCAAGAAAATACAATGTAACTATCCCTTAATTATATTGCAATGGCAATGCTTCAAGTTAATATATGGAAGGGTAGGAACTTTACTTTCCTTGTTATTAGTTACACATAAAAAATTTATATATGAAATTTGCACATATATCTTTATTTATATATTGCGCCTTACATTACTCAAGTGACACCTTGCACCTTTAAGTCATTTAGAGATTTTAGCGCACAGAACTAGTGTATGCACATTTTTTTCTACGATCATTTTTTGATTGAGTTCATGTTGCTCGCTTGTAAGTCGACATTCCTTACTAATTCATGCTTAATTTTGTCTAGGACTTTCAGGACCCCTTATACATAAGAATCAACTACAAGAATTTACGCAACGATCATCTATGCAGCTTCAAGTATATTAAACTTTTAACGAAGGACTTGGGCACGCACCAAAGTTTAGGTCCACTGTGGTGGTTGATGGTGTAACGTATACTTCAGAGAGCACTTTTCAAATATAAAAGCAGCTGAACAGGATGTTGCGAAGCATGCACTGGAGTATATATCAAAGAAAATAAAAGATGAAGGTTGTCCTCTCATTCATATGGTTTGTTCCATTCTACAATTACATCTTTATTTAAATGTTTAATGGTTATTCATAACTGTTTGTTTGTCTTGAAACTTACTGGTAAAGAGGACTAAGTTTGAAAATGTGTTTTTGACTTTGATATCATGTGGTCTTCTATATCAATTGTTAATTATAAATGTTTAATAAGTGAATTTGGAAATCCTTGCCTTGCTATTTTCTATGATGTTAAAATATTATTATAAATGACCTCTTAAGCTTTTAAATACATTAAGATTCCCTTGTTTTTTGATTTTCAAATACTTTTATCTCTCTTTTTCTCGATTTTCACATTTTAAGTGTAAGTGAAAATAGGAGTAGAAAATATGCTCTGGAACCAAATATCCTTGAATAGTTACATTATACTTGCATATCAAACAAAAGTTTGATATTTGTTTTGGGGTTTGCTAAGCTTGTGATTGGCATTTTAGGATACCGTTTTTTGCAAGTATATGTTAATGAGCTATAGTGTCTATGTTTACTCGACATTCATGTATTGATTTGCAGGTTTGCTGGTGCTGGTGCTGGTGCTGGTGTCCCATTCAATCAAACCACACCATGTTCCCTTGCTCTATAAACCTTGCAGATCTATTGCTTACTTTGTAGCAAATATTTTGTTAGGTTTAACATAAAGCATGGTTATGGTTCTTAGACACTAAACCGTACCGGTTCTTATATATATGCACTGTTGTAGTAAAACTTAGGGTTCAACTGTTTTCCTCTCTTCCATGCTATTGCCTAAACTTAAATCTTGGTAGCATCTGCTAAGACGCTTTTGTTATAGTTAGGCAACAGCAGCTGAAGCTGAAGAAACTCAGTTGTTGTTAGAAATAACTTAGTCGTCGGTCTATGATTTGGCTCAGATGTAGAAATTGCGGTCCTCATGCTTGTCTTTGAATTTGTTGTTAAAAGATGATCTGGTGGATTTCTTAGTATAAATGAGGTCCTTGTGTTTGGGTGCAAAAAATATTTCAGAATTATGAGTAATTTGATGATTTCCTTTAAAATTAGAGTAAATTATTAAAAGTCCTTAACAGTCTGTCCATAAAATGTGATTTTACAATCTAATTTAACCAGCATAGCATCAGTTAATGATTATTAATTATCATTTTAAGTTATATGTATAAGTTTATGGCTTAGAATTTATAATGTAAATTGTTTTAACCCTAAACTTTAATTTTTAATCATAGACCTTAAATTCTAAACTCTTAAACTATAAACTTTAAATTGAATTCCTATCCCTTAAAATTAGAGTGCTTGCGGAAACAAGTTGTTTCTACCGCCGGTGCATCATATGTTTTCCCATATATATATAAGTTAGGATTTACGTACACCATAATCATTGAATGAATGAAATGGATAGATAAGATTAAATACTTCTCTTTTTTTTCTTTAAAAGTCTTCTTATTTTTAACTTTTAATTTTATTCATCTATTTCACTATCTATTTTTTTTTTGATAAAAGGAATTTAAATTCTAAATCTTAAATTTTAGACTCTAAATTTTAAATTTTAAATTTTAACCATAAACACTAAACTATATGACTAAATTCTTAAGTCTTAAAATAATCTTTGCACCCCGGTATATAATATAATGATCCTATTGTGAATCATTTTTATTCCGATAATATTGACCTCTTAATGAAATTATAACGTGACATATTGACTTGAGGTAATGTTTCATTTGGTTTCTCAATTTTAATTAAAATATTAATTTATACTTTGTTTTCAATCTTTTTATCGATAAATTCAAAAAAATACGGAAAATGCACTACAGCAAAATAGGTTTTTGCGGCGTTTTTTTTGTTCTATAGCGGCGTTTTAAAGCGCCACTAAAAACATCCGCGACGCTAGGAGAAGCGCCGCAAAAAGCGCCGGCTAAAGTAGCGCCGCAATAGTTAGCGGCGTTTTTGGACAAAAAACGCCGCAAAAGGTCATGGCATTTAGCGGCGTTTGTATTTACAAACGCCGCTAAAAACTGTTCTATAGTGGCGTTTGTGAAAGATAAACGCCGCGAGAAACTGTTCTATAGTGGCGTTTGTGAAAAATAAACGCCGCGAGAAACTGACTTTTTGTGGCGTTTGATTTTTAAAACGCCGCAAAATACAGACTTTTAGTGGCATTTTTTTTTGAAAACGCCGCAAGAGTGGCTTGTGGTAGAATTTTTGTTGTTTTAATTAATTAAATAAAATCCATCAATTAAACTTTCAAATGAATAAACTAACATCTAATCTTAAATGTGATCATCAAAGCGAACACAAAATAACTAATTATCAACCAAATCATCGCATTGCAAAGACAATTAAATAATTTAACAATAAATAAAATTATTGAATTATCGAGGGGCGACAAAGTGTTCTTAATTCAACAAGCACAAGTTCATACTAAATTAACTAAAAAGACTTTCTTGAATCTCACCAAAATCAATATAGCATACTACAAAAGATAATTTGACACCTTCCCATTGTACACCATATATAACTCTTGAGGTAGTAGTGTCAGTGCTTCTTGTTGCATTCCCTCTCTCAATTAATTCCTTGATTGTTTGAACATGTAATACCTTGAACTCTTGTAAGCCAACAATGCAGATAAGATCTCCAAATCGCCTTGAAGAACAACACAAGCACTGATGCATAACTTTCTGAACTCTTGTTTCCCATTTCCTCTCATGCATAACTTAGGGCTCATGTCTTTCTTCAAAGTCCTTGGCTTGTGCCTTTTTCTTAAAAGTGGGTTCAGTTTTCACTGCTTTCGCAGCCTTCAAGGCTTGTGCCTTTAGATCTGCCTTCTTCTCAACTGCATAATATATACAACAATCCAGATAAGTAATGAGAAGAAACTAAAATATATCATTATTAGAAAAGGTTGTATTTTAGAAGAAACCTAAGCACTGCATCTCTCATATCATTACAAAAAACAATATCCTACAAATATCACTTAGAAAATAAATTACAAAAAATATCTCCATTGACATATTCACAGAGTTCATTAGCATAAAACTGATAAAACAGAATAATCCAATGGTACAATAATTCAACCTAAATAGCACCTAAGCAAAAGATTATATTTAGCTTGAGAGGCATCAACAAATTCAAATTGCTTGTTTAACAGCTTGTTTAACACCCTCTAATTTCTTAGCAGCACGAGTCATTGCGCATTTGGCACACACATTTACTTATTCTAAAACACACTGTTAGGCTTGTACTCACCCCCAAATCTGAAAAACATACTATATATACATACATACCAATCTGAATAACATAGTATGTGTGTGTATAATGTATGAATGCACAAGCAGCACATCACAGACGTAAAAAGGACTTAGAACTCATGTAAATTGCAATATTGTAAAGAATCCATAATTGAGTTGCTCAAAAGCTACCAAATATCTCATGACAAAACAAAGAATGAGTAACCATTAAATCAACTCTGGGTTTTATTTATAGATTTTAAACAATCACTTTCTCAAAGAATGAGTAACCATTAAATTCGATTAGAAATGTACCTGCCTGTACACTTGTGGCTGAGGGAACTGCATTCTCAAATGCTTTTGTACACGTAGCTTTAATCGAATCACTTTTCGGAATATATATCTCATCGCCATCACCATCTCTGGAGTTACAGACTGCTGTTGAGTTGGCTTTTGCCTTGTTCTGTAACTTTTTCAGCAATATTTCCTTCTCTTTTACTAATGATCCTAATTAAAAAACAATCGAGCTGATCATAATAAACTTATTGCGGCGTTTAAACTGTCCAAATATTTAATAAACGCCCTTACAGAAGGACAAACGCCAACAGGATTAAATCTGAACTACAAGCAATATTTCGTTCTACAAATTTTTATGAATCCAGTTGGTTTACTGTCCATGAATTTGAATAATCTTCTCTATAATAATCCTTTTAATTTGTTCTTAGAAGGGGGAAAGGATTAATAATAGTATTTCTACTTAAAAAGTTCCTCTAACTTTGTACGCAAAGATCAAATCAAACTGATCATAATAAATAAGAATTTGTATTTCTCTAATCTTCAAGCAAAATATACAAGGCGTAACTTCAAACAGGAAACATCGAAAGGAGAAAAAGAAAGGAGAATAGAAGAGGAGCTTATCCATTCGGCCATGGCGGCTCCCGGTGGCCGGAGTCTCTGACCGGCAATCAGAACGGTCAAAATGTGGTCCTAGCATCGGGGAGTGACATACCTCGGAACTAAGACCATCCAACGGTGGACAGCGCAGATCCGGCCCCTGCAACGTCTGAGCCATTGGGCTTTTTTCGCGTCGTTTCAAGCCCCTTCTTTGCTAACCAAACCATTATAAACGGAGAAGGGGACGAGGGCTTCATCTTGGTTGCTTTGGCTTTCGAGAGTGATCATCGGAGCGACGGCGGCGATGTGGAGAATGACGACGGCGTTGTGGTTTGAGAGAAAATAGGGGTTTTGCTTTTACTCTTTTCTTTCCTTTTTTCATTTGAATACCGTGTCTTTTTTTATTCCATTTTCCTATTACGGCGTTTGTAAAACCAAACGCAGCTAAAAATAGACTTGTTGCGGCGTTTGTTATAAACGCCGCTAAAATTAGACCTATTATGGCGTTTTTAAATCTAAACGCCGCTAAAACTATACCTTTTGTAGCGTTTTCTACACAAACGCCGCTATATGTTATTCTTTAGCGGCGTTTTCTGCGCAAACGCCGCTAAAGTTGTCAATTTGCGGCGTTTGAATCGTAAACGCCGTGATAAAAACAATATTCGCGGCGTTTTTAAGAAAAACGCCACCAAAAGTGCCGCTATATATCAAATCTGGTGTAGTGATGTTAGAAATATCTAAAAAATTTAAAAGATCATAATTTATTTTTTTTACAAATTTAAAATATTTTTAAAATTATAATTATGAATATTTTATTAAAGATTATAAAATTCTAAAAAATAAAATAATAGTTAAAATTTGATTAAAAAAATCTAAATGATAAATTATTTCCATGTGAAACCATTCATTGATCATCGTAAGGATTGCTTCCATAGGCATCAATGACTTGAGAATTTTTAGAGTGAAATTATAAAGAAAATGAATTAAAACTAAAATATTATAATATATTATTTTCGACCTAATTGTAAGGATTGCTTCGAAAGCATTTGAAAAGCATCGAAATATTTATTATTTTCGACCTAATTGAGCTTTTGACGGATAGAAATTAATTAAATATCCATTTTTTGTCGTATTGAAAGTTCAAAGTTCAATTTAATGAAATCATATGTTTTTGAAGATTTCATTGGCTAGTGCAATAAAACAAGAGAAAAAAATATTGTTGTTTAGTTCAAGATATTCTATTTTGCGGTAATTGAGAGTTTTTTTAGCATTGGTAATTTAGGGTTTAAAAAATTATATACTATCTATAAAAAATTAATATTGTTAATAAGATGTCAAAGAAAAAATACAGGTGTTATTATCACCATTGTGCAAACTTTCTTTATACAGATCCTCAAACATACGAATAATTACTAGAGGACAAGTGTTACTACTATCACTATGAGAACTTTCATCATACAAACTATCAGACATCCGAGCGATTATCAGTGATCACGCATTCATCATTTACGATATCAATGAATGCATTCTACGGACAGTTATAAATAATCACGTGTTTGCATATATGGTCTCATATGATGGACAAATCAATCCAAAAACATCACTTTATAGGACATTTAATTATAATACCACGACAACTTTCTGTTGACATTTGTCTAAATATTTATAAGAAGTCATGCAATAGAGAGTACGACTTTTTTCCAAAATCTAATCAAACAAAAACCTTAAGAAAGATAATTGAAGTTCTTTCACCACCATCGTTCTCGACTATTTTCTGGCGTTGGTCAAGAAAAATCGATTCTTTGCAAAGGAAATGTCTTTTTAGAACAAGCAAACAAATAACAACCCATATTTATCGTAGATGATGAAGAAAAAGATAGATTTAAAAAGAAAATTAAGATTTGAGAACATTCAAACTGGTCGGGTTGTAGGGGAGGGAAAGCTTTTCTAGCTTATATCGAATTTAAACCACAACAAAGTTTCATCGCAATAATGAAGGAGCGGCGACTAGGTTGTTTTTAAAGAACAATTTCTTTTACTCAAAAATTTGGAAAACGAAATGAAGGAGAAGATAAAATTGGGTCTGCGATTTTCTAAGTTTCAAAATTGGGTCAAATTTTAGGTTTAGATTGATTGAATATATAAATATAGAGAATCAAATATGTTATTATACAAAAAAATTAACTATCATATTATCCTCTCAATCACAATTAACGATTCAATAATCACTTTATAACATTTAAAAATTAAATAATCATTTTATAATTTTTAGAATATGACCATTTTTACTTTATCCAAAGTTGAAGAAGATGCGGGTCTCTCCCTTTGTGGAAAGTACAAACCTAATATCATGGTCCCAAATCCCAATAAACTTCAACCAGCTGGCCTGGATTATCCAAATTAAACTATAAAATAAATGATACGACCGTGACAACCTTACCAACAGTAATGATATGTTTTTTAAATATAAAACTTTAACTATAAAATAAGTATTCAAAATATGTCTCTTTTTTCAATAGGTACATAAAATATTCTTTGGCTGAAATATGTTTAAAGTTTTATTTTTGGATGAAACAGACGTCTAAAGTATTTTTTAGTTTAAATAGGTGCCTAAAATTTTATTTTTTGTTAAAATAGGTACCCAAGTAGGTGCCTTAATTGATTTTAAAGCAAAAAATAAAATTTTAGTCACCTATTTTAGTCAAAAAAAAAATTTAAACTCCTATTATTTTAGACATCTATTATAAAAAAATATAATTTAACCACTTATTTATCCGAATATAAAACAAGAATCTTCTTTGTATTGAATGTAACCGAGTTAATAAGAAAAAGAAAATGAGAGTTCCAAATCATGTTCCAAAGCTGAAAATTTGGTAGGGCCTAATTTGGTAGCAAATCCTAGCGGTCTGGCACAGGTGTGAAGTCCAAAATCCATGCATTATTATCTTTAATTTGACCAATCAAAATCAATATTTTAAAAGTAACCAACCTTACCAGAACCCAATTGCTGTTGGTCTTCAAAAGAATCCTGCACCAAATCAAGTCCCATTCACGTTGGAATTAAATTGTGGTTCCAAATAATTTAGGTCTAGTTTTTGCCTGCTTCTGTCCTTAACTATGCATATGTTGTCATCTATAAAAACATTTTTGGTATTTAAAAATATTGAAAGAAATATATAGTTTTTTTAATAGTTGGTGATTACAATGTAGTATTTGTTCATAAATATTATTAATTCTTTGACAAAACACACACACGTTGTAGATATTACAATTGAACTTGGGTCTCTTAGGATAAATATCATCTGCTTTTTTACGGAAACCACTTGTTGGGTTCAAAGAAATATATAGTTATGGAAATTCAGCCTAAAATAAAACTAAACTTATGTATAGTAATGGTGGGAACATAGAACCTAACATTAATTAAAATGTCTTTTTATCTTTCCATTAAAATTTAATGTTCTAGTGGGTTGTGTATATAAATTATCTGTTTTCCTTTAACTAAGAAATCATGAAAACTACTTTTCAGTTCATTTTTGTTTTCTTTTGCAAAAGAGATTGCAACCTAACATAAGAGAAAAGTTATACATCCAAATCCTAAAAGTTTAAGATATTATTTATATGCACTAATTGAGCTAACCCTTAATTCATATATTTTAGATTGAGTATTTCATATGTTCATTATAAGGACGATTCATTTAACTCAATTTATTTTATTCACTATATTAAAATTCGAACCTCTTATCTTACTTAAGAAACTTAACACCTCATTATCCATTGATAGTTGGTAGCATTTTATTATTTATTTTAACCCTTTCTCTATTTTTTTATATTTTCAAAAATATAAAAAGTAGTAAAAATATCCATAGTAGAATGTGTTTTAATGAAACTTTCCAAATTGTAACTTGTTTTCTTTGTACATGCATTCTTAAAAAAATACTGAGTATGGTTTTCTGGTTTTTTTTCCAAATTTAGCTTAGCATAGGCTAAGATTAGACATGGTAATTCAAGTATGTTGTGTAATTATTTTTCATAATAATCATGCAAATATGAACACAAAACAAATGATTAAACATTGTAAAGAGAAAGATTAAACGTGTTAGAAAACAATATATATTAATTTAATGTGTGGATTGTATTTGGATTATTTATATAAAAGGTTAAGTGGTTGTGAATAAAGTAAGGGGAGGTGGTTGATGGGAGAGATTAGATGGTCTTGGATGGCCACCAAACTACATTTAATTTTGGTAAAGCATGATTTGAGTTCATAATCAATCCTCCTTTGTCTCAAAATTATACATTAACTCCGGTTGAGTTTAGCTATGTTAGAATATTGTTGATACAATATATAAGAGGGCTTTCGGTCGAATATATTTAAACACTTAATGTCTTCTATTTTATAGGTGAAAAAAGATCTGAATAATATAAATATTGTATCAAACTGTATATTAAAAAACAATGACTGTTAGGTGCATTAGTAAGACATATTGCACTCCCAAAGAGAAGTCGCGAGTTCAAACGGTAAATACAACATTGTTGGGAATCGTACGAAGAACATGCATATTACTAAAAAAAACTATATATTATAAAAATATAAAATAACCCAAAAACCTACCCTTATAATCTTTATCTTTTTTCTTGGCTTCGTTCCGCGTTGCTTATAAAACGGGAACGGAAGTTAAAATTTACAGTTTTAGCGTTTTGCAATTTTTGAGATAAAATCAAAGTTTCAAACTGGAGTTCTTTATGTATAAAAATTTCATTCGTTGTTCTTTTTACGTTCAACAATCCAACGGCTATTTAAGAAGCATTCTCGAACGAGCCCTTAGTTGACATCTCCTCTTCTTACTTTGTTCTATACTGTCAGTTTCCAGACGCATATTGCTCCCATTTTGTTCACTAGGTTTTACAACAAGAATCTATACTTTATTTATGCATATGATGAGAGCCAGAAATTCACTAAATTACCTTAAACTTAATATTCTAATAAACCAGTAGTTAGATTTAACATTCGATGATCAAATATATATAATTTGAAGTGAATAAGATATAAGCTAGTAAACTACAACGGGAATATATATGTTTTGTAATTTTGAAAAGGAATGTAACCGCTGATTACGACTGCATTTTATTTTTGAACTAGAAAAATTCTTATTTGTCTGATGTTCACCTTCTTTGATTCATAGTCTCAAAATTTATAGTATGTTTTTTTCCCCGGAAAAGTTTTAAATTTTAATCTTTGATTCCCTTCCATTAGCATAATTTATGTTTGCATAATTGCATTACATTGCCCCATACCCTTTATATTAGTTACCCACCTCTCTTTTTCTCTCTCCTTTTTTTTTCCTGAGAAAATTCTCCCTCACTCTTCAAGCAAAGCAGCTCTCACTTTTTTTTTTATTCTCAAAGACCCGACCTTTCTTTTATTTAACTTTCTCTTTCTTGTTTTTGGGGTTTCTGGGGGCATTGAGATCTGTTTCAAATCAATGGGTTTTTACGAAGAAACTGACACCAACTCTAGGACTGCAAGAAATGGCTTGATTGCTCTGTATGCAGCTACCTCTACTTCATCTGCAGGTCACCACCATAGTGATTGCAATGAGGTAAAAATCAAATCTTTTTTAACAAAAATGATTTGGGATTTTGGTCTCGGCTGTTTTCTTCCTGGTTGTCAGAGGAAAGGTTCGGGAATGAAGCAGAAAAACAATGGTGAAAAGAAAGGAAGCAATTTCGAGCATAACAAGGCTTGGTTGTTGGCTGAGTCGGGTGGAGGAGGAGCTGAGTTGACTAGTACTGATCCACAATCAGTTCACTCATCTTTCAGGTTTAGTTTTTGTTCTCAAGTTGAACTAGAAACCATGGCTGCAAATTCTTTGAGTTCAGCTACTGTTTTGATGGTGAATTTGGATAACGGGGTTAGTGATGATAGAGCTAGAGAATTGAAATGGAGAAGGATTGAGTCTTTGGAAAGAAGCATTTCACCTGTGGCCAAGTCTTTGGTTCGATTCAACTATGGTGAAATTGTTTCAGCTACTAGAAATTTTTCCAAAGGTATGAACTTCATGGATTTGGTTTCTTTCCTGTGTTCAATTGTTTCTTTAATTCCTATTTCTGGTTTGGGGTTTTGATTGTTTTGCTATTGGAAAATTGTGTAGAGAGAGTTTTGGGGAGAGGAGCATTGAGCTTTGTTTTCAGAGGCAGAGTTGGATTATTGAAGACAACTGTGGCTATTAAGAGGTTGGATAAAGAAGATAAGGAATCTGCTAAGGCCTTTTGCAGAGAACTGATGATTGCTAGCTCTTTGCATCACACTAATATCGTCCCTCTTCTGGGGTTTTGCATTGATCCTGAGCAAGGCTTGTTTTTGGTGTATAAGTTTGTCTCTGGTGGAAGCTTAGAACGCCATCTCCATGGTAAAGTTTTCACTTTGATTTCTCATGGGAGTTTTCTTTGGATTTGTGATGCATTTTGAAATGATTTAGGGGATACTATTTTTCAGATAAGAAGAAGGGAATAAAAGGACGACCTTCGACTCTTCCATGGTCCGTTAGGTATAAGGTTGCCATCGGAATTGCAGAGGCCGTTGCATATCTACACAACGGGACCGAAAGATGTGTTGTTCATAGAGACATCAAGCCCTCTAACATTCTTCTTTCTTCCAAGAAAACACCCAAGGTAAGGATCTTTGTCTGTAATTCTTTAGTAGAAAAAGAATCGAAGTCGGTCTCGTGTTTTGCAATTGGTTATATGATATCTGGAATTCAAATGGTTGCAGTTGTGTGATTTTGGATTAGCAACTTGGACATCCGCACCTTCAATTCCATTTCTTTGCAAAACTGTTAAAGGAACATTTGGGTATGATGTCAACAATTGTTTCTTATAGAAGCTAAAATATTTTGTTTTGCATCATGAAATGCTCAGTAAAGATTAGTTTTTTTTCATATTTCTGGTATGTAGGTATTTGGCGCCCGAGTATTTCCAACATGGGAAAGTATCTGATAAAACTGATGTTTATGCTTTTGGGGTTGTCTTGTTGGAGCTGATAACCGGACGGAAACCAATCGAGGCAAGACGGCCTCCAGGAGAAGAGAACTTGGTCCTATGGGTAGGTTGTACTAATTTCTAATTTGCACCAAGTTTGTGGAAGTTGAAACAATGGTTCACCTAACAGCTGTCTTTACATTGGAACTGAAAGTGTTGAAAATACTTAACCTGTTATGGATGATGACCATTTGATAATGAAATTTCTTCTGAAAGTGGTCCATAGAGCCTAAATGACTACTTGCTCTTTAACCATCACATCTTAAGTTTTAACAAGCACTTGTGGTGGTGACATTATTATCAATAAAAATCCGTACGCAGCTTTTCGATGCTTTGGAACGTAGTCATGAAAAGCTTGTGAGCTCCTTCATAGTTAGCCAACATTATTCGGTCATTGCAACACAATTTTGTTCACCATTAACTTAGCACATACATTTTCAGGATAATAGTTGGTTCTCTTAGCTGTTAATTTAAAATTGTAATCTTGACATTTCTTCCCATTTTCAGGCAAAACCTCTCTTGCATAGAGGAATGGCAGCTGTTGAAGAATTACTCGACCCAAGACTCAAATGTACATTGAAAAATTCAGCTCAAATAGCACGAACGATTCAAGCTGCAGCAGCCTGCATAAGCAATGAAGAATCACGGAGACCAAGCATCGATGAAATTATCTCGATATTGAGAGGTGAAGAAGAACCGTTTTATTCATTCAGGAAGAAGTCCAATTTCTCTGGAATTGTTGACTGTTACTCCCAATTGCAACATTCGAAAAGTGAGATGAAGAGTCACTTAGCCTTGGCAATGCTAGGAGTTTCGGAGTTTGAGGACGACGATCACCTTTATTGTCGATGAAAGTTCATCAATCATTTTTTTTTTTTCATCAACCGGATTTTTCACCCACACCCTTTTCTCTGCTTGCTTGCTTGACCATAAAATTTTAGGCATTGGAACAGGAAAAATGGTGTTGGAAGTGTAAATAGGAAAAGGGGTCTGATGAAAGCTGGTTGCATGTACATACCATGATTCCCTGCCTCTGTACTCATGAAAAACTACTGATCTCCATCCGAATGCGTTCGGAGTTCCATTAAGATTGTTGAACTCTCTGTTGGTGTTAGAATTCGAGTTTCAGGTCTACTTAATGTCACCTTTAAGTATAATTGTATGAATTCAGAACTAAGTTTCGGGTTTTCTTACATTTAAATTTAATATTTTTTTTATGATTTAAGGTTGAGTTGAATCAGTTTGGTAGTTTGCAGGTATGAGTTGTTAATGTGAATGATAAACAAATAATTAGTTTGGTTGGATTAGTCATTAGATAAGGTTACCCAAGTAAGCACAAAAGAAATAAAATTTTCTGTTCTTTCAACGGACAAGCAAAAAGGCAAACATTGAAAGCAATTAAAAGACAAGAAGTAACAGTTTAACTACCTACAGATTCTTATCATTAAAAAAGAAACAAAAACAAAAAGTTAATGTCGGGTCCCTTTGGAGGATTGAATCAAGGGTAAACTATATAAATAGTCCTTGGAGTATAAGTTTTTTTTGTTGATTCCTCTAATCATGAGAAATTATAAAATGATCTCCTAATTTAAAAATAAAAGCAAAAAAAAATTCCCATCTCTCAAGCTATAACTATGGTCGAATCTCCCTCACCGTTGGGAATAAACTCACCATTCAAATTTAGGAAATGATGCTTTTAAACATGGAAACCCAATTTTTTTGCAACTTTAGGTTTTCTTTTTGTTCTTTGGATTTTTGTTCAAATCTTGTTAGTTTTGTTATTAGATTACGAGAGAACATTCTATGCAATGACCGTGGAAACTTTGTTTTTTCACATGGTTTAGAGGTTAGAGTTTTAGTGTTTATAGTTAAATTTTAAGCTTTGAGTATTTTAGTAATCAAACTATTTTTTTCCGTCCCTATGTTCGTACATGTATCTATATTCGTATAAGTATAACCTATGTATGTACATCTGTTTGTCTAGAAAGACAGATATTCATATATTTGAATCCGATGATGATATGAAATCGGGTACTCTGTGTGTTATTAACATTGATATTCCTTTAAAAATAATGGCATCAAAAATCTAAATCTATATCGTAATTAAATATAGAATTTTATGATAGATTTTAAAAAAAATATTAATGATGAATTTATTATTATGATAAAGGAAACTAAAGGGTTATGGATTAGATTTGTTAAGTTCAAAACATTATCTAGTAAAACAAACATTGGATTTGCATTTAGGAGGTTATAAGCGAGTGAACTGAAAAATATGAGATCTAATCTAACGATTATCGACAGCGATGACTGGTGGCGAACGATAATAACCGACGAATATGAAAAGTGGTTGACAAGGGCAGAAGACTTTGATCTATTCATGTGTCATATTGATATTTTATTTAAACTTTAGAGGTCGAAATGATATTTCATATAAAGTCCATAGGTCTAATTAGTATTCTATTTAAGGTTTAGTGTCAAATTAAAAATTAATACATTTCACTAATGTGCCACATCATCAAACTGACAAATGTTAACAATTAGTGTCCAAAATATAATAAATCGATAACATAAATGACCAAAATATAATCTTTTGAATTTAATGACAAAAATAAACACTTATAAAATAAAACAAAAAATCATTTGGATAATTTATGATTACTAAAAAATGCCCTAATATCGGCCTTGTTTCCTTTTTTTGTTGTCGTAGTGTCTGCAAGATTTATTATATAATGAAAGATATTGAGGAGTCCTCTCCAATATGACCTAAGATTCCGCCATAAATCTCTTGTATTCCTTTTTGTTTTGGTAGCATTAGATTTTGCTTCAAGGAATTTGGTTGTCTTAATTTAGGACCTCATGTTTATATAATTTCGATACCCGTTGAAACATTTAAAGATATATTGAAAATTGTATAGAGTACTAGCCGTTCTTTTTTTCACGTTTAGGGTTTTAATGTTGTTTTTTTTTATTTTTATTTGAACAGGTCGACGACGGTAATAACTTTAGGGTTGTTTGTCGTCCGTCAGCCATCTTTTTTATCTATTTGTTTCATTTTTTTAATTTTATTTAATTTAATAAATTTATTTTTATGACACGTTTTTTTTTTACCGTGTGATATTTTTTTTGCTTTTTAGCACGTTTTTCTGCCTCTTGACACGCGTTTTTGTTATTTGTTTTTTTTCAGAACGTCGCCATGATTGATCAAGATGACACTCCTTTCATTATGATGTTGTTCTCCCTTTCTAGGGCCCTAGAATCGGATTTGGATACGCTTTTTGCCATCTTTTGTTTCGAGTATTTGAATTAAGTTTTTTTTGAGGGATTTTAAATTAGGTTCTTACATGTTCGTTGTATGGTCCTCTTATGATCTATAGCCGCTAATTTAATTTTTTGGGTTTGTGTCTGGATTTAGGTGGTTGTTTACGAGTGGTAAATTTTTATTTTAATTTCGGATATTTCCTATTTAATAAAATGAGTGGATTCAATTTCAATATATATATATATATATATATATATATATATATATTGAAAATTATATATTTTTCATCATTAAATTTATTTCACTATTTTTTAAAAAAAAATTATTGATAATCACAATCACGACCTTTTTAACTTGATTAGATGAGAAATAAACGAATTTCAAAGTTTAATTTTGATATTGGGTTCAATCTTTTTATTTGGCATCCAAGCAAAATATTTGAATTTACAAAATGAAAACAAGTTTTTCCTTTTTTTGATTTGAACGAGGTCGGCTTCATTGAAGAACAAAAAGACATACAAAACACAGAGAAGAGGAGGGAGAACAAACAATCATGAACAACAAAACACAACGAACAAAAAACAGAACCACACAACATCAGATAAAGGACAAAACATTCACAAAAACAACATTGTACAAAAAAATAAATCCAGGAAGCAGAAGAAACAAGGAGAGGCGCAATGAGTTAAACGAAAACTAAAGCAGAACCAGAGTCAGCGCATATCATTTCAGTAGGAAGTAAAGCAGAAATAATACCAATTATAGTACAAAACATCAAGAAAGCATTCACTCGTACAATAAACTTCAGCTAAAACATAATCCATTTCGTCGGCATGTATGAACAAAGAAGTAAGTGCCGAATGGTGCCAGCTTATGACACTAAAAAATCTACCATATATGCACCACCTTATGCCTTAAATAGCCTCCCCAACAACTATAACAGCTTAAATTACTTAATCTAATCTATATTACTCCAATAGACTTATGTCGGAATGTATGTGAAAACACCCAGAACATAAAAATTCCAAGTAGTAATATATAGGTAATTAAATTCCCCTTGAGCCAGGAACATCAATCCATTCGAGCTGAAGCTCAACTTCACCGGTCTCCACGTTCCTGAGCCTGAGGAACATGTCTTGAACAACTTTCCCATTGCTCCAAATGATGCAACTCTCTTGCGACAGACAGTTCTGCCTGCTCGGCTGGACTTTGGTGATTATGGTTCCATTGGGAAGACCCTGCAGACGCATCTTTACAGCATTTAGAAATGGCCCGATTTCGAACTCTGCATCCCCCATTTTATCATCTAAACTGAACATGTCTTTATCATATACCGTCTGCCAAAAAATACAATATTCGCATCATCAGAAAACAAGGAAAAAATTGTGAATGAGTCGAGGTTAATGAAATTGTGGGAATTGCTTACAAGCTTAACAGGAAGAGTAGGGTCTGCAATGGAAAGAGTCAAGTCGCCGTTCCACTCTGGATTCACATTCTTCTTTATCACGCGAGTTTTTAGTTTCTGCACTTGTCCAATTTTCAGACAGGTTAGTAAATCAGGAAGGAAAAAGGTTTGTCTTTTGAGGATCAAAAGAAAGAATTTTTGTGGCTCAACCTGGAACTCTAACAAAACCCAGAATCTAAAGTTCTTCAAAAAGTAGCAAGAAACTGAAACTCGGAAAGCAAAGAAAAGAAGAAATCCAGAATTACCTGATGTCCCATCCGGACAACAACATAGGGATCACTGCTTACAACATCTCTGATAGCAAGATTCACCCCTCTGTGCACATGAATTCTCAACAATCCCATCAAATTCTCCATATCTAACTTAACCCCCCCCCCCCCCCCCCCCCCCCCCTTTATTTTCAGGGAAAAAGAAAAAGAAAACCTTGGCTTTGATTAGACCTGGCTGCTGCTGCTGTGCTGTTGATGATGATGATGGAAAGTCCTCACAAACAAGCTTGATATTTATATTTGAATGAAAAGTTGAAAACCCAAATAGCTTAAACACAAAGGGTATTACTTGCTCTGTCCCACTAAACTGTCACATTTGAGTCAAACTTTTTTAGTTTGATTTTTTATAATTTAAAATTTATTATTTATAAAAATATATACAGTATATTTTAAAAAATTTAATTAATTAAAACTTTTTAATAAATTATAGTTAAAGTTAAAATTTTTTGACAAACATGTGACAGTTTAGTAGGACGAAGAGAATATTATTTTTTGAACAATTTCTATTTAAAAGAAAATGTGAATTTACTTGTAACGAATTTCGAAATACTGATAACTTTAATCACTTTTTAAAAATTGTTGACAAACAAATATTAAATTTAATTTAGCAATATAGATGTATATTTTATATTTTGTTAAGTCCGATGAGGACTTTTCGATATTAAAAAATGTCTAATGAGGACTGGGTAATCACTATTTGGTAAAATGGCATATACTAATCACGCGTCAATTTACATCGTTAACAAAATACAACTTGCAAAAAAGAAAAGGACATTGTTTGACCGTGCGACACAAAAGTACTCCATTTTTCTCAAAATAATGATGATGATAATAATATCCAGCCGGATTAGACGGTAAGAATAGGGATGGGCACCGCACCCGGACCCGACGGGTTTCGACCCGGCCCGGTATAATTGGATCTAGTATTTTTATGAAAAAAATCGGGTTTGAGCCAGATTGGGTCAGATTTTTGTGTAATGTGAGGTCGGGTCGCGTTCGGGTTTTAGTGTGAAAAAATTTAACCCGACCTGGGACTAATAGTGTAATTTCCTTAAATTTTTTAGGGATATTTGTAATAATACACCCTCTTTATATATTTTTTATAATTAGATCTTTAAAATTAATTTTTTTATTTACATTTTAGTCCTTAAATTTATTATTTTTTTATAATTCTACCTCTTAAAATTATTTTTTTTACAATTAGGTCCCTAAAATTAATTTTTTTCTATAAGTCGGGTCGGGGTCGGGTTTATAATATTTATTTTTAGGTCGGGTCGTGTTTTTTAAAGAATTGGATCGGGTTGGGTCGTAGTCGATTTTAGGATAATTAGTTTCGGGTCGAGTTCGGGTGAGCCAAAAACCCGACCCGACCCGCCCCCCGTGCCCATCCCTAGATAAGAACTAACAACTTTGGGTTTAGTTTTTAAAAAACTAATCAAATTGGAATATAATAGGTTTGATTTTTATTGGTTAAAGTATTACAGAAGTTTATTTTAATGTATCTCTACTATAAAAATAAACGTTTTAGTTATTACACTTTTGAAAAGTTAATATTTTGGTCTAAAATATTAAAGTCGTATTAATTTACTTAAATATTTTAATTTAAGTATATTTTGGGTCTCTTAATTTTGAACTCGAGCAATTATTCTCTTTCATTATAGTTTTTTGTGTGAATTTTAAGAGTTTTAGAACATTTCTAAAATTCAAATGCAAAATTAGTTCATATTGTAACTTCAAATTTTGTTATCTTCACTTACAATAATATTACTATTACAAGTTAAAACTTAAAACTTAAAATATATTTAAAATGTTTAACTGAAAAACGTGTACATTAATTTTTTGTAGAATTTTTAGATTTATAGTAAGAGTAAGGGTTTAATTGAAAAAAATGATACAAAAATTATAAAAAAAATTGAAAATTTTAAAATTATGAAAAATATTATAAAATTATAGAAATATTTCAATTTATTTTATCTAAAAATTATCCAATCACATTTGGACACATATCGTGTAGTGATGGAAAAGGTCACCATCAGTATAGATTGCACATATTTATTCACTTTTAAAATGTAAATTGAATAAATTATTGTTTTTCAAGAGAGGTCAAAATTAAATGGACTTAAAGGGTGTTTAAATCAAAATTTTGAGCCAACTAAATATAATTTTAAATTTTTGGACTAAAATATTTATTTTTTAAATGCACAATGACTAACAAATCTCTTTTATAATAAACAAATTAAAATAAACTTTTAGGTATAATATATGAATTAAAAATATACATTTTAAATGGAGAGATTAAAACAAACATTTAGGTATAGTAAATAGACTTCTAAACATATATTTTTATAGGAAGAAGGTGGGGGTTGCCTTCAAATCCACCACTTGATGTCATATTAAGCTTCATTTTAATGGAAGTCATTGGCCTCAGTTCATAAACTAACTTATTTATACATTATTAAGCTTGTTTTTTTATTAAATAGTGAGATATTATATTTTCATGCCAGAATTTAAATTTATACATGATTTTTTTAATTTTATTTAAATTTTTAAATTAACATAGTAATGTACACGTCCATTTAAATTATAGAATGAACTCGAACATGGCTAATATCCTTTTGAAGTACGAACATAGCTGATATCAAAAGCATAAGTATTTTTATTGATATATTTATTTAATTTTATATTTTTTGCGTGACTCTTCTTAATGAAAGTGGCGTCAAATTAAATTTAAGACAAAATTAAATAAGAAAATTTGAAATTGATACTACGATTTAATAAATGTATCAATTTTTTATTGCAATAATATAAACATAATAAATATACACAAATATTAAGCACATGGGTCAAGTGTTGGAGTGACAGTAAAGGGTTTTTTTTCTTTTTTCTTTCAAACTATTATAATTTTATAAGTTATGTTAGTATTTGTAATTGTCCTTTCTATTATTATTATTATTATTATTATAATAAACGTTGAATTTAAATTTACAGTTTAAATTACAATATATACCTTATCAGTAGTGATTAGGAGGAGTTAAATGGAGGACATCAACGTTGACCAGGCGGCTTGGAGAATGAGACAACACGTGGCCGATTCTTAAGTGACTGTGATATACTTCTTCCCGACGGCTGAATCTTTTGACACATTAAAAAATTGAAAACAACGTGCGATGGACTATTGACTAAGTCAGCCTATTTTAAATTATTTTATTTAGGCCTATATTTTAAATATAGCTTTAATACCTAAACTATACACATTTTTCAAAATTGACACTTAAAGAATTTTTTCTTTCAAGTTGGTATTTGAATTATACATTTTCTCCCAATGTGGTACCTAAAGAACTTTTCCTCCCAAGTTGGTACCCAAACTTTAATTCCACCCACTATTTTAATACTTTTATTAATAGTTTTAGTCCCCAAAACTTATGCATTCAATCAATTTAGTCATAATTCGAAATAATTCAATAAATTTAACATTTCATATTTAAAAATTCCATCAATTTAATAATTTTTGTGAGAATATCAAATCAAGCGAGTCCATCGGATCAAAACAACAATTGGATAACTGAATTCTATCAACAAGTTATGTTTAAACTTTTATTATACCAAGAAAGTAATATAACATTTCTAAGAGAAGAAAAAACAATTTAGGTGAATAACACATAGTAAATTGATAGAATTTGTAAATATAAAGAGTTATATTTATTAAATTGTTTCAAATTAGGACCAATTTGATATAATGTATAAGTTTTGGTACCAACTTGGGATAAAGTGTCTAGTTCATGTACCAACTTGGGAGAAAAAATTCTTTAGGTACCAAGTTGGGAGAAAGTGTATAGTTCAGGTACCAATGTGGGAGAAAATTTTCTTTAGGTACCAACTTGGGAGAATGTATCTAGTTTAGATACCAAATGTATATTTAAGCCTTTTATTTAAACTAAAGGTGGTGAACTGAATAGATTATTTTATTTAAAAAATTTGTGTGTGTTTGGTTTTTCGTTTGGACGCACAAAATCTCAATTCAACTGAAAAATATATCTCGGACGTCGTGTTCATATGTTTGGATTCAAAAAGTTAAAATTAATTCTAGACACTAAACGTGATTTTAGAAAAAGCAAGGTAGAAGTAACTTCTGCATTATGTCGTAATTTTTACACTGTATTTTTACACAATTGCGATTTTTAAGAAAAAACTCTCAAAGATAAATCACGTTACTGTAATCACTAATTTTGTCCGGACCTTGAACCCCTTTATGTTTGTGTTGTTAATGGGCTTATTGGGCTGTTAGGTATTTAAAAGAAAAAAGAAAAAGAAAAAAAATATACATATATAAGTGGCACTACTATTATAATATTATTACTATTAGTATCATTATTTTTATATATTCATCCATTTCACAAAACCCCCTAAATATTACTTATATATTATAATATTATTATTATTAATTATTATTAGGTTTATTAGTGTGTTAAGTGATATTATTTGTTATTATTTAGTTACTTATATATTATATTGCTATTATTATCATTTGTGTATTATTACTAAGTATTATTGCTAGGTGTGTTATTATGTATTACTATTGTGTTTATTTTGTTTTGTTTTTGCTATTATTAATATACTTTTATTATCATTAGTATATTATTATTATTAATATTTTCAGATAGTATTATTATAAAAATAAAACATGAGTAGAGAAATAAAAGTCCAAATTATAATTGAATAAATAAACAGTCCATTATACATAAAATACAAGCCCAAAAATAATATATGTGCATATGGCCCGGTAAGCCCAATATGAACCCAGCTATACTAAACCCTAATTCCCCCTTTCTTTTTGATGCAGCCGCCCCTATCTACAACCGTCAGATCTACTGAGATCTAACGGTCCAGATCTAATCCCGGATAAAAAACCCTAGAGCCCCATCTTTGCCCTAGCGCCGCGAGTTCCCCACAGCCGTCGGATCGAATGCTTGATCAAGGGCCCATATCAGCTCAAGACAAAACCCTAAGGAGGGTGCCTGCCCCTCATCTCGCGCCGCACAACGTCGGCCGTTAGATCAAATCGATCTAACGGTCCCGGTTCGATGCGGAAACTTCTAGAAGCCCCACGCCCTACGCGCGACCCTTCGTTGCTCGACGCGCCTGAGCCGTCTGACCTCTCACCTGCCACAAGCACACGTCTCCTGCAACCGGCAGGCCTCCCTTCCCGATCGGGCATCTCCGACACACCTCAGACGAAAAAAAACAGTCATCAGAATTCCAAAACAACAAAAAGACAACAAACAAAAGATGCAAAGTCAACCAGAGGACATCAGAGATCAAAGAGAAATGGATTTTTTTAGCATTGCTATTTTACTATTCGGTTATATAGAGAAAACCGAAGCAAAAAGAAAAGAACAGAGAGGGCATTCGGGAGAAAAACAGTGAGCATAATATTGTAAACGCAAAAAAAAACCTTTCGAATTTTCAGAGAAATCAATAACAAGAGAGCATTTTAGAGGTATCCATTATTGTTTTCCTTCTTTTTTTGCATGCGTCGAAACAAAAAAAAAACAAAAAGAGGAAACATTTTTACCTCCGCCGGCGTTGGCTTGCCAACTCTTCGCTTTCCCCTCCGCCCCGGGTACTGGCCGGCAACAATCCCTTGGAGGGTGAGCCATCGCGGTTTCGGGTTTCAAAAGGAGTTCTTTTGGTTTTCATTTAGTGGGGTTTTTGAGAAATATAAAAAAGGGTGGCCTTTTCCGTTAAGGGGAGGGCTCACTGGCGTCGTCACAACGGCCGGTGACCTTCCCATCTTTGTTTGAAAAGAAAATGTGGGTTTCGAATTGACGGTCGGAAAAGAGAAGGGAGGGAAGAGAAGCGGCGCCGTTGGGTTTTCTTTTAGTTCTAGGGTTTCTATACAGATTAGGTTAAATATATATGGGGGCGTGTCGGTCTAATTCATTTCAGGCCACCGAACGTTTTAAAAATCACGCCCGCGGTCCCTGCTGTCTTTCGACCTGTTCGATTTCACCCTTCCTTCTTTCGATTTAATTAAACCTGCATGGGGAAATCCCTCTTTCAGTCCATATATGTTTATATCTTCTTTTAATTTCATCCCGTCTTATTTAATTAACCCATTACCATTTTGGTTTAATCCCGTTCGAACCCCTAAATCTTTTTTTATTTTTCAATTGTCGTCCCAAAGTCAGTAGTTTATTTACGGAATCAGTCCTGTATTTTGTGCATATTTAAGTTTTAACCTGCTTGTTGCCCATATTGTTTTGATCTGATTTTGTTATGGTTTGGATGAGAGCATTTTTAGCATGTGTATTAATTTCGTATCATGGTACACATCATTTGATTTTATTGTGTGATAATGAATGAACATACGTGTAACATATAGTTTTCATGTAGCTTTGATCGCGTATTTTGATTTTGTAAAGTGGTACATCTTCACATGTGTTTTATATGATTTCGTGCATGATTTCCGTTAACTATATAAATTGCGTAGAATTTTGAATTTTTCATACTTACCTTGTTTTTTACGAATATCGGTTATGTTGTCAATGTCACAATATTTTTTTAGCTATGTGTATGTGCCTTTTATTTAATCATGTGATTTAGTTGTCCCGTTTATGAATTTTTAAGTTGCATCTCGAACTTATAAAATGCAATGCGAGCGTCTTTTTATTCGGGAACGAACGAGGCCAGTACCAGTCGTAGTGGTGGTGGTTCGGACGTTCCTTCTCGAATATTAAGACCTTTAAAATTCACTCGCCCGTATAACCAAATTTCGATACGATTCGTCACTTTAATTCGCAAAATTTAATATTACTTAAGTGGTAATGTTTTTGGTACCATTTTCGGGCACGACGGGGGTGTTCATCCTTCCTCGCGTGTAACCGACTCCCAAACCCGTTTTCGAAAAGAATCTCTGGTTTTTATTTCGGTGTCCGGTCTACCATTTTTAAATGGCCGGTGGCGACTCCTCTATTTTTTTACAAATCCGACTAATTTTTCAAAACCCAATTTAAAACCCGGTTCTTCTAAGTGACACCGGTATTTTTTAGTCGCAATAGTTACTTTAAAATCAATTTTATACAAAATTAATTTTATAAAATCAAAATGATCTAAAATCAATAACTTTTTCCTTAAAATTTTCGCCAATGTTAATAAAATCCAACATCATAATTAAAAATATAGAGCGTACACGGTGAAAAACGCATATCACATAAACAATTATGGAGCTTAAAGAGATGAAACACCTTCGTTAAATTAGAAATTTCTAATAATCGCTCATCCCCTTGTGTCCTGGTGGCAAAGGTAGATATTTATCATCCCTTGGGACTTGGGTTCGAGCACCAGTAATGTCATGTTGTGTGTGCCGTCTTCGAAAAGACTAAGAAAGTTGAACAGATAATATCCTTGCATCACACCAGCATATTCAAAAAAAATTTCTAATAATCTTACATATTGTTATGCAACAAATTTCAACTACAACATGATATCTTTAAAACAAAATTTAGGCGCAAAGCATACTGCCAACCGTCTCAAAATAGAATATGCACCGTATTTTATACTCTCCGATCATTAACGAGCTAAAACAACAGACAAAGAATATACGAAAAGGACAAATGAAAAACAAGACAGGAAAATATTAAAATAAAAGAAAAGTAATAAAAAACCTAACTGACGACCCTAAAATATGTATTTTTTAAATTATGTATTTTTAGGGAGATTCTAGGAAACAACCCTTAATTAAAGGTTAAATGACCGCATAATCGGTTTACCAAGTAAAAAAATTGTACACATTTATTATAAAATTTGTATCGCTTTTATTAGGAAACTTGTAACAGAAACGGTATATATATAAACTATAACAAGGTAATGATTTAGGTTGATGAGATTCACCATACCGGCGGCAAAGTGAACGGTGACGATGAACCCTAAAACAAAAGAAAAGAGGAGAGTTTTGTTATTTGGATCTGTAGAAAACAGATCAGGTTTTACAGGCCAAAGAAATGTAGGCCAAAGAAAATTGATTGGCCTGGGCCGATAGACCCTATCCTTTGTATAGCCCACTGACCAACAAACTAGTTATTAATTAACTAATCTGTTAGAGACGTGGGCCCAATAGAAAACTGTTACAGCTCATTTAAACAGCACAACAGATCGGCTAACAGAAAAGCCACCAAATATAACAACCATTTCTTCTAAACACAATATTTCCCCTGCTCCTCCCCGTTCTATTCTCAGTGCATCACAGATCTTCAAGAGAATGAACACTCAATTTTCGACGAAACTCACGAAAATATGCCTTAGACAATGGCTTAGTAAGACCATCCGCAACTTGATGTTCAGCCGGTACATAATTGACTTGCACTTTCTTGGCAGCCACCTTTTCGCGAACAAAGTGGACATTGTTGAGTGGATCGAAAGATCGATATTTACCAAGAGGGGGGGTGAATTGGAAATTTGAAGGATAGTAGTGGAAATTGGCAAAATAAAATTGAAGAACAAGGAATTTAGAGTGGTTCAAGTTCCAAATGAACTCTACATCCACTACCTTAGTCTCACTAAGGATTTGCAACAATTTCACTAAATTGATCTTCCCCTTTTCTAGGACAAGGAGGCAACCCTTTACAATATCGGTTGATTTTTCTACCCAAAAATCAACCCAACCCTCACACAAGAGAACAAAGGAATTTGTAGGCTAATTAGGTATCTCTCAATACAAATGATAGCCCCAATACAAGCACTCAACCCAATTTTACAAAATATGAATGAAGAACACAAATTGGGATTTTACACAAATTTGGGATTTTTGCTCTAATGCTTGAATTTGATGTTTGGATGTTTGCTTGAAGTTCAATAGTTGTTGCTGATGCTTTTGGATGTCCCTTTTATACCTTCTCATTGATTTCTAGCCGTTTGAGTGGTTGGAGAAGTAAATGGAGCCGTTGGAACCCTCTCTTACCACCATAAATGCACCTCTCCAGCTACGAGTATCGGTACTCGGGAATGGGTATCGATACCTGTCTCAGAAAAGAAAGAGCCATTGTATGCAATTAATAGGGCGTATCGATACGCACGTAAGCGTATCGGTACGGGGTATCGAAACGGCAAAGGCCGTATCGATACCTTTTTCTGAACTTAGCTCACTGTCAAAACGCGTATCGATACGGGGGTTAGGCGTATCGATACCTGTCAACGGCCTTTTAAAATTTGGTTACCAACCAACTGACACCAACGGTCATATTTTTAAACCGACTTAAATGCTTTAAAATTCTTTAAACCAGTATCGATACTGGTGTTACCGTATCGATACACTCTTTCAAACTCTTTGAAATTTAACACAGGGCGTATCGATACGAGAGTTTTCCGTATCGATACGTGTTCTGACAGTAGCCAATTTTGGCAAAAAGGTATCGATACTCCTCAATGGGTATCGATACTCTATGACGATTTTCTATGAATTTGGCTTGGAACACTTAGAAAATATTTTGAGTTTGAGTTTTACAAATCAGTTTTAAAGTGTTGGTGTTTCAAAACTTGTTAAGAGACTTGTAAAAACAATTTTAAGTTTTTCAAATTGATCCTTAAAGATCTAGTTATATCAAAATCAAACATAGGTTTTACAATCTCCCCCTTTTTGATATAACAAAACCAAAACTTAAAATTTTGACACTTTTGAATAACCTTTACAAAGTAACTCCCCCTTAATATAAGCTTGGTAACCTTTGAGTTAAAATCAAAATATTTTAAAGATGTGAGCAAGTTTCTTCTCCCCCTTTTTGTTAGATCAAAAATTGCATGGAGACAATATAGTGCATAATGAAATCAAAGGTATAATAATAATAAGCAACATAATTTTATTCATCATAGCATGAGAAAATCCAAACGAAAACAAACAAGAAATCAAAGCATAGGTTTTTAATCCTAAAACAAACTTAGTCCTAAAAATAGAAACATAGGTGCATAAAAATAGAAAAACCTAGATGATTATGAATGATATGCAAGAAGAGATGTCTAGGCATTGTCTTCGTCGTCTTCATCATCTTCATCATCATCGACCATAGGCTCATTGCTCCGCATGCTATTACGCCATTCATCATGGAAAGCGGCAACGGAGATATTCAAGGAATTGTGCTCGCTTTCAAGGGATGTAAGGCGATTTTCCATACCCGTCATCCTTGTATCGAAGGTGGTTTCCATGGAGGTTAGACGAGTGTTCATGTCCATGCGTAGCCCGGTAAATTGCTCATTGAGATATGTCATGAGAGCATCCAAATTGGGCTGTGGGACTTGAGGAGCCGGAGGAGCTTGAGGAGCTTGTGGTTGTTCCAATGCGGCTGCGGCCTCGGGTGGAAGTTCGGAAAGACGTAACCAACTTCCATTAAAGTAATGGAACTTTCCCCGAGCAAGGGATCGCTCATCAATAGGATCGATAAGAGTAGATGCAAGATCAAATGAGCAATCAATATCCTTTTTCATAAAATAGTAACTTAAAGCCGTATCGTAAATAAAGGATGTGATGAGAGGGGTTTGGCGATTTTGAACATGATAGGCGATCTCATCGAACATGATTCGAGCTAGGTTTGGGCGCTTTCGTTGATGGAAACAACGGATCCAAAAATCATCCACTTGACGGATGGTAGAGTATTTGCCACCGGAGGGACGTAACCACCAAGACACCATCAAATGTAGGATTTGATCGTGAGCATTGAGGACGGTTACGGAACCACCGAGAACATGGCCCAAAGCATTCTCATCATTTAAGCCTACATCCTCTAACTTAAAAACCTCACAAATCCCTTTGACATCGAGAACAATTTGCTTCCCCATGAGATAAGAGCAGATGGCAACAATTTCCCCATTGCGAGAAATAATTTTGGCATTAGAATAGAAAATTAAAACCAAAAGACGATAGTAAATACCGGGGATAGAAAGAAACTCCATGAATTTCCAAGTGCGAAGCAATGGAAGATATTCAAACTTGAAGCGCTCGGAGTCGAGAAAAGGAATGGAGACGACCCTTTCCGCACGAATTTTGTAGTTCTCAAATTGGCGAAAATAGGGAAGACCCGCGGAAGTTTCAAAGGATTGGTTATAAATTGTAACATAATCCGGGCGTGCAACCATTCCGGGAGTTGAAGATTCACCGGCATGAGTAACCCTCGGTCGCTTCCTCGAATGTTCTTTAGGTGCCATAATCTAAAAGAAAATTAAAGAATGTTTCTTCAATTTGAGTAAAAATCAAGGTAAAAAGATTAAAAAAAAATTTGAAAAGCAAAGAGATTTAAGAAAAACAAAGGGTAAAAGAAAACAAAAGAGAATTAAAAAGAAGAGATTACCTTGAAGGAAACTTTGAAGATTGAAGAAAAACTTGAGAGAGCGCACAAAACTTTTCTTGATACAAGAATTCTTTTAGAATTGAGTTGTAGTGTGGAAAATATGAAGGAGGAAGGGCCTTTTTATAGCCAAAAACGGCTAGGGTTTGTTAGGGTTAAAGAGTTTTAATTTTGGTAAAATTAGATCTCATTTAAGACTGATTTAATGCCATCTGCGCAATAGGGTATCGATACTCCTGAGGGGGTATCGATACGGGGATAGAATTATCTTTTCTCAAAAATGCCCGTTGGAAAGTCGTATCGAAACGGTGGGGCCCGTATCGAAACGACTTGTATCGATACGATTTTAAGCGTATCGATACCTGTGAAGCGAGGAAAAAAATCTGGAAAACAAGATGAAGAACACGTATCGATACGCGTATATCCGTATCGATACCATATGAAGCGAGGAGAATTCTGGGAAACAAAATGAAGAACACGTATCGATACGCGTATAGCCGTATCGATACCATATGCCCAGAATGACCTATTTGGTTCTAAGAACAACCAAAGGCTCGAACTTAACACCTCCTAAAAGTATGCAAATGATGAATGAACAGTTCTAAGCATGTTTTAACAGAAACATACTCCCCCTAACTATAGGCATGGATAAGATTAGGAGTTTAAACACATAAACATGGCAATTTCACAAAATCAAGCATTTTAAGCACAAAAGAGGTCCTAAAAGGTCAAGATAGGCTAGATAGACCTAACTCTCTCCTAAGGGACCAAAAACGCTCTTTGTCTAAGGGTTTTGTAAAAATGTCCGCTAATTGATTCAAGGTGTCTACATACTCTATAACCACATCTTCCTTAAGGACATGATCTCTAATGAAATGATGCCTTATTTCTATATGTTTGGTTCTAGAGTGTTGGATGGGATTTTTAGTTAGGCATATTGCACTAGTGTTGTCACATTTTAGGGGTATGGTTCCAACTTTAATTCCATAATCTAAGAGTTGTTGCTTCATCCAAAGGACTTGAGCACAACAACTCCCTAAGGATATGTACTCGGCTTCGGTGGTAGATAAGGCTACACTATTTTGTTTCTTAGAGAACCAAGATATGAGCATACTACCTAAGAATTGGCAAGTTCCCGAAGTACTTTTCCTATCAATTTTGCAACCCCCATAATCCGCATCCGAATAAGCATGTAGGTTGAAGGTAGAGTCTCTAGGATACCAAAGGCCTAAACAAGGAGTGTCTCTAAGGTATCTAAAGATTCTCTTAACGGCTATAAGGTGAGACTCTCTAGGACTAGCTTGAAACCTAGCACACAAGCAAACACTAAACAAGATATCCGGTCTACTTGCGGTAAGGTAAAGCAAAGATCCAATCATAGAACGATAAAGCTTAGAGTCAACACACTTACCTCCTTCATCTTTGTCAAGCTTTGTAGATGAGCTCATAGGAGTGGCTTGAGGCTTTGCATTCTCCAAGCCAAACTTCTTGAGCATATCCTTTATGTATTTTGCTTGGTTGATGAAGGTGCCATCCTTCTTTTGCTTGATTTGGAGTCCCAAAAAGAATGAGAGCTCCCCCATCATGCTCATCTCAAATTCACCTTGCATTAGCTTAGCAAACTCTTGACAATGACATTCATTAGTAGAACCAAAAATTATATCATCAACATAAATTTGAACTACTAAAATGTCATTTTTATACATTTTTATGAAAAGTGTAGTGTCCACCTTACCTTTTTCAAAACCTTTTTCAATTAAAAAGTTTGAAAGCCTTTCATACCAAGCTCTAGGAGCTTGTTTTAAACCATAAAGAGCTTTGGTAAGTTTGAAAACATGATTTGGAAATTTTGAATCTTCAAAACCCGGTGGTTGTTCCACATACACTTCTTCATTTATAAAACTATTTAAAAATGCGCTTTTAACATCCATTTGAAAAAGCTTGAAATTATGATAACATGCATATGCAAGCAACATCCTAATGGCTTCCATTCTAGCTACGGGTGCATAGGTTTCATCAAAATCTATTCCCTCTTCTTGAGTGTAACCTTGTGCTACAAGTCTAGCTTTATTTCTCACAATGTTACCACTCTCATCTAGTTTGTTCCTAAAGACCCATTTAGTTCCTATTGTAGATTGATTACTAGGCCTATCAACTAATGTCCATACATTACTTCTCTCAAATTGATTTAACTCTTCTTGCATAGCCATAATCCAAAAGTCATCTTTCAATGCTTCTTTTATGTTTTTAGGCTCTATGCATGAGATAAATGCAACATGGTTCATTAATTTAAGAGAAGAACGAGTGGTTACCCCCTTGGATGGATCACCCAAGATTTCACCATCTTTGACATAGTTCAACTCCCTTGGGTAGCTCACTTCCTTTTCCTCAATAGCCAAGTCCTTCAAGGCTTCAAGAGGTGGATCTTGTGTGTCTTCTTCTTTTGGTTGAATCTCATCCTCCTTTGAAGTTTGACCTCCATCAAAGGCATTTATGATTCCTACATCATCATCATCACAAGAATCCTTCCTAGGAAGGAGGTTATCATCGAATACAACATGAATGGATTCTTCTACTACTAAAGTTCTTTTGTTAAATACTCGATAGGCTTTAGAGGTTAAAGAGTAACCTATAAAAATAGCTTCATCACTTTTTGCATCAAATTTACCTAAGTTATCTTTTCTATTATTTAAAACAAAACACTTACACCCAAAAGGGTGAAAATAGCTAATGTTAGGCTTTTTAGATTTTAAAATCTCATAAGGTGTTTTCTTTAAAATTGGCCTAATCATTACTCGATTTACAATATAACAAGCGGTGTTTGTGGCTTCCGCCCAAAAATATTTAGGTAAATTATTTTCACTAAGCATAGTTCTAGCCATTTCTTGTAAAGTTCTATTTTTCCTCTCAACTACCCCATTTTGTTGAGGAGTTCGAGGAGCCGAAAAATTATGGCTAATACCATTTTCATTCAAAAATTCTTCAAACCCTAAATTTTGAAACTCGGTTCCATGATCACTTCTAATGTGTGAAATTCTAAGTTCAAGATCATTTTGGGTTAATTTTGAAAATGTGATGAATTTTTCCAAAGCCTCATCTTTAGTACTTAAAAAGAGAACCCAAGTAAATCTAGAAAAATCATCAACTAACACAAATGCATAAGATTTACCACCCAAGCTCATAGTCCTAATTGGCCCAAATAAATCCATGTGAATTAATTGTAAGCATCTACTAGTAGAGACATCATTAATGGATTTAAAGGAAGACTTATGTTGTTTACCCTTAGAGCATGCATCACAAATTTTTTCATTTGAAAATTTAATTTTGGGCAAACCTCTAACTAGATTTAGAGAGACTAGTTTTTCCAAAACACTAATGCTAGCATGTCCTAGCTTCCTATGCCACAACCATGCATCATTTTCATTTTGAGCAACTAAACATGCATGGGATGTATGAATGTCATCTAAATGCACCATGTATATATTTCCTATGCGATGACCTATGAGCATAATACTATTTGATTTAATGTCTACAATTTTACATCCATTTTTATCAAAAAGAACATTAAATCCTTTATCACACAATTGACTTATGCTCAATAAATTATGTTTAAGACCATCGACATACAAGACATTTTCAATGAGAATGGTAGAGTGATTACCTATGGAGCCAATACCTTTAATGTGGCCTTTGGAGTTGTCACCAAATGTTACTACTCCTCCACTTTTTGGCTTTAAATCCATGAATCGACTATTGTCTCCGGTCATGTGTCTCGAGCATCCACTATCAAGGTACCATGAGTTTTGACTTTGTGCTTTGGCCTTGTAGCAATGCTCCCCCTACAAACAAAGATATTAAACCTTGGTTTTTGGTACCCAAATCATTTTGGGTCCATGAGTGTTAACTCCCAAAACCTTGGTTCCCTTAGGAATCCAAGATGACATAGCAATAATATTATTAGATTTTACAAGTTCCTTAGGAACCCATACACTTCTAATTCTTTTAGCTTTACTATGTCTAGGGTAGCTACCTTGTTTGTAGTAATTAGTCCTTTTCTTAGGTTGGTGTGTTCTAGATGATTCTCCTATTTCATGTTTGACACTTCCAACATTTTTTAAGGACTTTTTGAGCTCATTTAGCTCACCTAACACCTTTTGGTGTTCACTATTGCATTGAGATAAAAGATTATTAAGATCAACATTTTCATCTTGAAAGAATTTAAGTTCATCTTTTAATCCTAAAATCTTTTTCTCAAATTTAGAATTAGCTAGAGTGAGTGAGTCATTTTTCTCATTTAGCTCTAAAATGATTTTCTTGTTTTTAATGACCGACTCCTTAAACTTCTCAACTAATTCATCATATACCTCTTGTAACTCATCATATGCATCATTTAACTCTTCATATGAAAAATCTAAAGTAGATGAGTTAGAGGTTACCAAGGAGGAATCTTCCTCAAGTGCCATGAGACAAAGGTTAGCCACTTCTTGTTCGTCATCCTCCGATGATTCCTCATCACTCCAAGTAGCAAGTTTGGCTTTGAGTTTCTTCTTCTTCTCAAAGCTCTTCTTCTTGAGTTGAGGGCACTCCGAACGGATGTGGCCGGGTTGTTTGCACTCATAGCAAATGATGGGATCCTTTCCTTCTTCTTTGCTCTTGCTCTTGAAGTCCATTTTTCTTTGGATTTTTCTACCCCGGTTGGACCTCATGAATCGTGAGAACCGTTTGGCTATCATAGCCAATTCTTCAAGTTCGTCCTCATCACTAGATGAGCTCTCATCAAGTTGTGAAGCTTTAGCCTTGAGAGCTATTCTCATCTTCTTTTTCTTTTCAACTTCAAGTTTCTCTACTCTTTTCTCTTCTTTCTTTTTCTCATCTTCCCTTCCTTGCTTCATGATCTCATGAGTAAGGAGAGAACCCACAAGCTCATCAAGCTTTAATGTCTTCAAGTTCTTTGCTTCGATGATGGCGGTTCTCTTCCCATCCCAAGCTTCGGGAAGTGAATAGAGTAGCTTCCGGACAAGCTTGTCTTCCGGTATGATCTCTCCATAGCCCTTTAGCCCGTTGACAATTGTGGAGAATCGATCAAACATCTTTGACACCGTCTCATCGGGCTCCATCTTGAAATTTTCATAACTAAGATTGAGAAGTCCAATCTTAGTTTCTTTGACATCATTGGTGCCTTCATAAGTGGTCTCAAGTGTGTCCCACACTTCTTTGGCATTTTCAATGGAAGAGACCTTTGAATAGATGTCCGGACCGAAAGCACAAAAAAGCATGTGGAGAGCTTTATCGTTGACTTGAATCTTCTTCCTCTCCTCTTCACTCATTTCGGCTTTCTTCTTCAACACCATCTTGCCTTCACCATCTTGCTTCAATGGAATGTATGGTCCATCCTCAATGACATCCCATACAAGGTAGTCACTTGACTTGATGAATAGCCTCATTTTGTTCTTCCAAAAGGAGTAGTTGTCACCATTGAAGAAAGGAGGCTTGGTGGTTGATTGTGGCTCGTACATGCCGGAACCGGAGGTTGAAGCCATCTCTTGATATATTGATGATCACACTCTTCCAAGGATCTCCTCTTGTGGTTATTAATCCTCAAAGAGTTAAGCTCTGATACCAATTGTTGAGTGGATCGAAAGATCGATATTTACCAAGAGGGGGGGTGAATTGGAAATTTGAAGGATAGTAGTGGAAATTGGCAAAATAAAATTGAAGAACAAGGAATTTAGAGTGGTTCAAGTTCCAAATGAACTCTACATCCACTACCTTAGTCTCACTAAGGATTTGCAACAATTTCACTAAATTGATCTTCCCCTTTTCTAGGACAAGGAGGCAACCCTTTACAATATCGGTTGATTTTTCTACCCAAAAATCAACCCAACCCTCACACAAGAGAACAAAGGAATTTGTAGGCTAATTAGGTATCTCTCAATACAAATGATAGCCCCAATACAAGCACTCAACCCAATTTTACAAAATATGAATGAAGAACACAAATTGGGATTTTACACAAATTTGGGATTTTTGCTCTAATGCTTGAATTTGATGTTTGGATGTTTGCTTGAAGTTCAATAGTTGTTGCTGATGCTTTTGGATGTCCCTTTTATACCTTCTCATTGATTTCTAGCCATTTGAGTGGTTGGAGAAGTAAATGGAGCCGTTGGAACCCTCTCTTACCACCATAAATGCACCTCTCCAGCTACGAGTATCGGTACTCGGGAATGGGTATCGATACCTGTCTCAGAAAAGAAAGAGCCGTTGTATGCAATTAATAGGGCGTATCGATACGCACGTAAGCGTATCGGTACGGGGTATCGAAACGGCAAAGGCCGTATCGATACCTTTTTCTGTAACGCCCCGGTTTTGGGCTCAGAAGTTTTGGGTGTTGACCGGTTCGGTCAAAGTGCTGATCGAATATATAAGAGTGAATTTAGGAAAGCCTAGTTCGGGTTGCATTAAAAATATGGAAAAATATTCTAAAATCATCTTTTAATATATAAAAGTGAACAGTGAAATCAATTTTGGAAAATGAGGTTCGGAAGGTTGACATTTTGGGTAGTGACCAAAATGTAATTTTTGAAAGTTGAGGGACAGTTTTATAAAGGATTGAAACTTTGAATCTTTAAGGAGCTATTATTCCAAAAAGGATTTCTCCAGATTTTTCTAAGATATTTTATGACTCAAATCTGATTTTAAAGATTAAGAAAAGAGAGGGAAATCATTTTTAACCAATTTTCAACTAACTTTCTATTTTCTCTCAAATTCTCTTTTCTCTCATTTTCTTTCAACCCAAACAAGATTCTCCAGATTTCTTTCTTTGATTTTAACATCTTAATCTCTCATTTCAATTCTCATTTGATTCCTAATCATCTCATCATCAAAACCTCTCAAATTGCAAATTGTTTCATCAAGCATTTTGGCTCTAAAATGGAGAAATTCAAGTTTGGAGGTAAGAACGTCCTTCTCCTCTAAACTATCAGTTCTTTACTGAAATTCCTAAGTTCTCAATCCTTGATTCATGTTTTATTAAAGGCTTTTCAATTGAGATCTTGATTTTTTTTGGCTAAAATGCAAGATTTGATGATTTTGGTGAAAATTTCGTGTGATCTGTTTAAGCAGGGTTTTGAGGTGTTAAATTGATGTTAAATGAATGCTAAAATGATTAGAAGTTGAGGTTTAATCAATGCAATCCCGGATAGGTTGAATTTCCTAAGTTTGGCTTGAGTTTTTGGTTGTTTTTGGAGTGTAATTGGTGATCTGCTATACCTGGAGGTATAAGGACGTGGTTGTGATCATTTTGCATGTTATTTGATGTATAAAAATGGTTAGAAGTGATGGATCTTGGCTGGGTTAAGTTTTGGAAGTGTTTGGAGGTGATTTCGGTTGTGTTTGGTAGCCAAATTGTTAGATTTGTGATGAGCAGCGAGTTGTGTTGATGTTGCTGGTGTTTTAATGCATATGGATGCATTAATGTTCTGTTTTTATGTGCTTGAAACAGGGGAGGTTGATCCTTGAGCTTTGGAGGTGTTTTCGGAAGGTTTCGGAAGCTTGGAAGGCTTGTTGGCTAGTCTTGTTTGGTTATCGGTGAGTGAAGTTGGGATTTCAGCTTTTGAAACATGGTTTGAAGGTTTTTGGGAGCTTAGTTTAAGTCTAAACAACTTTGCTAAGCTCAAGAGTAAGTGGATGGTTTTTGCTCTTGGATTGTGTATGTTTTGGCTTTAAAAATCAAAAGCGGTTGATGATTGATATGCATGTGATTTGCATGGTTAAATTCTGTTTTGTAAGCATGTTTTAGCATGGTTTAATGCTAGTTTTGAAAGTCAATTGAGAAGGATGCTCAAGGTAAGAGATCCTTGGTTATGTTTATGGAAATTGTGATTTTGATGCATAGAGTTGCATGTTGTTCATTGGCTTTGTATGATGCTTAAAAACAGTGAGTTGATGATGATTAATGATGATAATTGTTACCTTGTGCATATTGTTTATGCATGTGAATCATTGAGCTAATGATGTGATGGTTTTGCATTATGTGTATGCATGTGAATCATTGAGCTAATGATGAGATGGCCTTGCATTTTGTTTATGCATGTGGAATATTTGATAATATGGTAAGATGGTTATATTGGCAAGTGATGCGAAAGGTTCTTGGTTCATTGATCGGGTATAATTAGCCGGCTATAGGATTGGGTGCACCGTGAATAAAGTCGCCTTGAAGGCGGAGTGGTCAAGTGTGGACCGGTTAGACTCCCCTCAAGTATTCCTAACGAGATGAGGTCATAGTGGAGGTTGTTGCCCACTCGAGGACCTGAGTTGTTAAGGTCATAATGGAGGTTGTTGCCCATTCGAGGACCTTGGTTAAGTAAAGGTTATAAGGTGGTTAAAAGTCCTTATGTGAGAACCTTGTACTTGTTAAGATCACAATGGCAATGGTTAAGTCCATGTGTGGATCTTGTGTGTGATGTCCCGGATCTCGTTAGATGATGTCTACAACTACCAATCGGTTATGCAAAGGTTGTATGGTGGTTGAAAGTCCATACGGGAAGACCTTGTGCATGTCAAGGGTGTATGGTGGTTGAAAGTCCATACATGGTAACCTTGAGGAAAAGCTAAGGTTGTATGGTGTTTAAAAGTCCATACATGGGAACCTTAGGTTGTTAAGGTCAAATGGAGGTTGTTGCCCATTTGGAAGACCTTGGATTGGGTAGTGTGTAGGAAGCGTTGGGACACGCTTGTAATCCGCGTATCCGATCGAATCGATAAGTTGGAAAGTGAATGTGGTTGATCACTTGGATGCCAATGTAATATTCTTGATCATAGTGAAGCATGAGATGCTTGAAATGATGCATGGTTGCATGTGAAGCATGAGATGCTTGAAATGATGCATAGTTGCATGTGAAGCATGGGATTGCTTGAAATGATGCATGGTTGCATGTGAAGCATGAGATGCTTGAATTGATGCATGTTTGCATGAGAAGCATGAGATGCTTGGTAAGATGCATTGTGGCATGAGATGTGTGTGATGCTAGTGAAAGCATGTTACTTGTAAGTTGATCAAGTGTTGATAATCATTTGATAAATGATGTATGAGAGCATGAGTTGCCTATGATGCATTGGAGTCATGTATGACTTGTTGTTTAAGGCATGTGATGTTGATGTTATGGTTTAATGTTGCCTTGTTTAAATGCGTGAGATGGTTTGATTGAGCTATGATTTAAAATGGTTTCTTGCTTGATGTGGTTTTCAAGTTAAAGAAAGGTATGTTGTGTAAAGGATGTGTTTTCCATGGTTTTGATTAAGCTTTGCATATAGTGTTTATGCATGGTTTTGAGCTTGATGTTGAAAGTGTTTTCGAACTTGGTTTTGGAAAGCAAATCGGGTTGGTTTTAAAGTGTTTTAAAGACCCGCTGCATTGATGGTGTTTTGGTTTTGAGCATTCCTCACTAAGCATTTTGTGCTTACGCTCCTTTTTGTCCATCAATGCAGATTCTTGAGGTTTGGGCAGCAAGGAGCAAGGGATTCAAGGTGGACTCCAATGGAGATGTATGTCTCGGTGAATAGCTATAGTTAATAAGGGCAATGGGGTAGAATCTCTCGGATTGTTGTTATTGTGATCGTATGTGTTGATCATGAATGTTTAAATGTTGTTGTTAATGTTGTTGAAACATGAATTGGCTTAATTGAGGTTGAATTGGAAGGTTTGTGCTTAAATGGTTGCTTGTGTAGGAAGCATGCCTATAGATTTGGGGCTTTCCTTATGTGATGGTTATATGTTGAATTGTTGATGCAAGTATGTCTCTTTTGTGTTGAATTGCATGTTGGCAAAGTTTGGTGGCTTTTGGAGCATGTTTGAATGACCAATTGTGTGTTTGAATGAGCAAAATGCAACATTCTGGGCTAGGCGTTTCGGAACAGGCAACACCGTTTCGGAACGGGTGCCCTGCATGAACCCAGGCGTCCGAAACGGGTGTCACCGTTCCGAAACGGAATGTATTCTGCCAGACCCCCGTTGCGGAACGCGTTGCGGAACGGCCCGTGTTTCGGAACGGGCTTGGCCTGTTTCGGAACGGGTGACCGTTGGGGGCTGACATGGGCGGTTAAATGTTTCAAAATGTTTGCATTTTGGTCCTGGATCTTGTTTGTGCAATTGTATGAGTTCGGGATGTCCGTTTGAGCTGAAATTTGGCAGAGAAGCATGAAACATGATTAATTTTAAGTTGGTAACTTAAAATCTGATTAAGTCCTTAAAGTTTTCAGAAATTACAATTTGGTCCCTAAAGTTGTAATTTGTTCAATTGGGTCCCTGTTTGATCTCTGATGTTTGTGATCTTTGAGCTTGGTGTTTGCGTGATCACACATAGGGTTAATGTGCATCTAGACAAGATTTAAAAGAAAAAAAAAGGGTCGTTAATCAAGGTTGACTTTCGGGTTGACTTTGGTTTTCCCCGTGTAATCTTCGTAGTTCGGGCCAACCGTCCAGGCCGGGCTACGGGGGTTACATTTTCTGAACTTAGCTCACTGTCAAAACACGTATCGATACGGGGGTTAGGCGTATCGATACCTGTCAACGGCCTTTTAAAATTTGGTTACCAACCAACTGACACCAACGGTCATATTTTTAAACCGACTTAAATGCTTTAAAATTCTTTAAACCAGTATCGATACTGGTGTTACCGTATCGATACACTCTTTCAAACTCTTTGAAATTTAACACAGAGCGTATCGATACGAGGGTTTTCCGTATCGATACGTGTTCCGACAGTAGCCAATTTTGGCAAAAAGGTATCGATACTCCTCAATGGGTATCGATACTCTATGACGATTTTCTATGAATTTGGCTTGGAACACTTAGAAAATATTTTGAGTTTGAGTTTTACAAATCAGTTTTAAAGTGTTGGTGTTTCAAAACTTGTTAAGAGACTTGTAAAAACAATTTTAAGTTTTTCAAATTGATCCTTAAAGATCTAGTTATATCAAAATCAAACATAGGTTTTACAGACATCCAACTCCACATGTTTAGACTTGGAGTGAAAGACTGGATTAGCCGACATAGCGACGGCGCTGGTATTATCGCACCAAACAACAGGAGCAGCAGGAAGAGAAACACCCATGTCAGTCAAAACAGTAGTGACCCAGGTAACTTCAGACACAGCATCCGCAACGCTGCGATACTCGGCCTCAGAGGTGGACCGAGAAACAGATTTTTGTTTCCTAGAATTCCAAGACACAAGACAGTTATCAACATAGACACAGTAGCCAGTAGTCGAACGGCGATCATCTACATTGCTACCCCAATCAGCGTCAACAAAGGCCGTAACATGACCAAGACCAATATCAGAAGCAGTAAACAACAAACCATAATCCAATGTTCCAGCTAGATATCGAAGTATTTGTTTAACAGCAACAAAGTGATCCTCACAAGGACGATGCATAAATTGAGCGACACGATGAACACTAAAAGCGATATCAGGACGAGTATGGCAAACATATAACAAAACACCAACAATACTTCGATACAAATAAGGATCAGCAACTGGACAGCCAGCATTATTAACAAGTTTAGAAGAAGTTGCCATGGGTGTTGGGGAAGGAGTAGCCTGTCTCATTTTGGTCTTATCCAACAATTCCAGCACTTAATTCTTTTGACTTAGAAGTAAGGAATCTCCGATACGATGAACAGCTATGCCAAGAAAAAAAGACAACTCCCCAAGGTCTTTTAGAGAGAACTTAGAATTAAGTTGCCGGATCACATCTTCAACAACTTCAGCGGAGGATCCGGTGACGAGGATATCGTCAACATAGACCAGCAAATAAGTAGAAACACTACCATTAAGACGAACAAACAAAGAGGTATCGACAGCAGATTCCTTAAATCCAAGTTCCAAAAGAAAGTCGTGCAACTTAGTGTACCAATTGCGTGGAGCTTGACGCAATCCGTACAATGCCTTTTTCAGCAAACAAACAAGGGGTGAACCATCGGCTGCAAATTGTTCAAATCCCGGAGGTTGTTGCATAAACACTTCCTCATCCAGCCCTCCATTCAAAAAAGCGTTATTAATGTCAATTTGCCGAAGTTTCCACTTGTTAGTAACAGCCAAGGACAGAAAAATGTTGAGAGTAAAAAACCGAACAACCGGACTAAATGTGTCATCAAAGTCTTGTCCGGGCACTTGAGAAAAGCCTTTTGCAACAAGGCGAGCCTTATAGCGCGAAATAGAACCATCGGGGTTATACTTGATCCGGAAAATCCATTTACAACCCACCGGACGACGACCTTCAGGCAACGGGACAAGAGTCCAAGTATTGTTGTCAAGAAGAGTGTTGTATTCTGATAATACAGCAGCCTTCCAACCAGGGGACTGCAATGTTTGGTCAACGGTAGAGGGAACAAAATCATATGCAAGTTCAGATGTAAACACTTTCGGTTTAAAAATACCGCGCTTGCTACGCGTAACCATAGGGTGAGAATTAAGAGACGAGGGAGCAGCAACCAGATCAGTAGCTGCATCATCTTCTGCTACGAGAACATCAGCAGAGTCACAAGCACCATCAGGTTCACAATCACCAGCAGGTTCACAATCACCAGCAGGTTCACAAGCACCATCAGGTTCACAAGCACCAGCAGGTTCACAAGCACCAGCAGGTTCACACGCACCAGCAGGTTCACACGCACCAACAGGTTCACACGCACCAGCAGGTTCTGATGAAGGAACCATCACTGAACCAGTAGCAGAACCTTGACAATCACCACCAGACAAGCACGGAGTAGCTCGTGCAGAAGAGGGAGAGCCACCACATAAACCAGGTCTTGAAGCCAAAGGTGTGACTGCTTCATTAACAGCATTTGCAGCAGCACCATTAGACAAGCAGGGAGCAACACTCGCAGGAGAACGAGACCCAGCAGGACTGGAAGAAGACACAGGTACCACTGCTTCATTAACAACATTTGCAGGAGCAAAAGAGTCATCAACAAGGACTCTAGATCCAGTGGAATAACCACCACAAGCAGCAGTTGCGTTGGAGTTAGACACAGAGACGGGAATAGTCAAGGACGACGATGTAAAGGCTGGAGAATCAGGGCTCTTCGATACTGCCACGGAACGTGAAATAGCAGTAACTGGCAAGGTATCCACAGAATGAACCCCAGGCTTAGCAAACGGGAACACACACTCATAAAAAACAACGTGTCTTGACAGCACAACTTTCCCAGCAGGAGTGAGACATTTATAGCCTTTGTGAAGAGGGCTATAACCCAAAAAGACACACGGTTGAGAACGGAACTCTAATTTGTGACTCTGAAAAGGACGAAGATAGGGGTAATATCGGCAGCCGAAAACACGAAGAAAAGAATAATCAGGCTTCTTCTTATGTAACTTCTCATAAGGACTAAGGCCATTAAGAGCTCGTGTAGGCAAACAATTAATCAAATGTACGGCTGTAATGACAGCATGGGACCAAAATCGAAGAGGCAAGGATGCTTGGCCAAGGAGCGTAAGAGCTGACTCAACGATATAACGATGTTTACGCTCGACCACTCCATTCTGCTCCGAAGTGAGCGGACAAGACACACGATGACGAACACCAGATTCAGTGAGCACCTTGGACAAACTCCGAAATTCCCTACCCTAGTCACTTTGAACTTCCTTAATGACTGCACCAAACTGAGTAAGAACAAACTGGGAAAACAATTTAAACGCAGCAACAGCCTGTGACTTATCTTTCAGCAAATAAACCCACGTATGACGAGTACAAGCATCAACAAACGCAATACAATAAGCATAACCATCAGATTTCACATACGCAGGACCCCATAAATCAGTAAAAACAAGTTGAAACGACACATCATAGACAGTTTGAGAATCAGAAAAAGGGAGCTTGTGGCTCTTGCCAAGTTGACAAGCAGAACAAACATGATCATCAGTTTTATTAACCAGAGGCAATGAAACATTACAATCCTTAAGAACCTTAACTAAGGAAGCATGATGAGGGTGTCCTAGTCTACGATGCCAAATATCATACTCAGCACATTTATCCCAAGCTAACGACATCTCAGTGTTATTAACCGAAGCAAAAGAATCACAAAACGTATACAAACCACCAGACTCTGTCCCACGCAACAGTTCCGCACCAGACGCTTCATCCCGAACCACACAATAACCAGCATGAAACTCAAAGTAGACGCCGTTATCTCTAGCACACTTCGAAATAGAAATAAGATTCTTAGTAATTTGAGGTACGAGCAATAAATTTCGTAAAACTAAATTACGAGAAGCAGAGCATAACTGAGAAGAACCAATTTTACTAATATTCAGGCCCTTACCATCACCAACCAACAACTTACCTGGTCCCGAGAAGTCGGAGCACTGATGAACATTAGAAGCCTCCGGAGTTACATGATGAGTTGCACCGGTGTCTGTAAACCATTGTCCAGAGGCACCAGGGGCACTGTGCGAAGAAACATGGAGGCACTGAGCACAACTAGGAGCACTAGCATCAGGAGAGGAACTGTCACGACCAGTTGAAGTAGAAGCAGAATCCGACCTCGGAGAGACACCGGAGTCAAGCGAACAGAGATTAGCAGTAGGAGACTCATCAGAAGCATTTGACTTGTACAGGCTAGCAGAAACGCCCGGAAAATTCTGATCGAAACGCTTGAAACACCGGTCAACAAGGTGACCCATCTTTCCGCACAACTGACACTGATAACGGTTACGCCCACGACCACGGCCACCAGATTGCTGTTGTTGACGATAAGGTCTCTGAGCAAGATTGCCACTCGATTGAGTAGAGTTCGAAGAGGACAATTGAACTGTATGAGCACTGAGGGACAATGAACTCTCTGGATCAAAAAGAGTCTGCTGAGCTTCGGCATCGATTAGAATAGTAGTCACTGTATCAACAGAAAGTGATTCACGACTTGCTGTTATAACCGCAACAAACGGTTTATACTCAGACGGCAAACCAGCAAGAATCGTGGCAACCTGCTCCGTTTTGGACACAGGGCTACCACACGAGGCAAGCGAACTACAAATCTCCTTCACTTGAGAAATGTAGGAACGCATACTTTGAGAACCTTTTCGAACAGAACGCAATTTGAAATGGAGAGACATAATGGTGGTAGTTGAACAGCTGCTAAATAATTCCACAAGAATGGACCAGATCTCGGCAGATGATTCGGCACCGACGAAGTTCGACAACAGGGAGGGACTCATGGTTGACAGAAGCCACGAGGCAAGAGCATTATCTTGAGCCAAGAAATCTTCATACGCATCATTCACAGCTTCAGATCCATCAGGCCGACGGACCGTCTTTGCCGGAGCCTTGCGTTCACCAGTCAGAAAACCCTCAAGACGATGACTGCGCACAGTGAACAGCACTTGCTGCTTCCAAATCAAGAAATTGGACTCGTCCAGTAATACATTGACGCGTATATTGGTAAACGCCTTTCAGGATTGCGGCAACAAATCACCAGAAGTATCACCGAATCCAAGCGGAGATGAAGACGACACCGCAACAGAAAAGAACAAAACAAAGAAGCACAATCGAAGACGAAAGAAGCACAGAACACGAACGAAAAAGAAGAACAAAGAAAGAGCTCAGAGAATCGCACCAGAAACCGTCCCGGCGAATGATACCATGATGAGATTCACCATACCGGCGGCAAAGTGAACGGTGACGATGAACCCTAAAACAAAAGAAAAGAGGAGAGTTTTGTTATTTGGATCTGTAGAAAACAGATCAGGTTTTACAGGCCAAAGAAATGTAGGCCAAAGAAAATTGATTGGCCTGGGCCGATAGACCCTATCCTTTATATAGCCCACTGACCAACAAACTAGTTATTAATTAACTAATCTGTTAGAGACGTGGGCCCAATAGAAAACTGTTACAGCTCATTTAAACAGCACAACAGATCGGCTAACAGAAAAGCCACCAAATATAACAACCATTTCTTCTAAACACAATATAGGTACATATATAATCTATTACGAAAATACCTATTATGCTACACAAACTGTAAGATTTTCTGTATATATCGAAATTACTACAAAAAGTACGAAAACCTTACAATATTAGTTGGAAAAACGGTATGTACCGAAATTCTTACAAAGTTTCACTAAAGACCAAAAGGGTTGAACTTAGTGTAATAATTTGTGTACATACACAATTTCCTATGAGAATACCTATTTTGCTACACAAAATGTAAGGTTTTCTGTATATACCGAAATTACTACAAAGAGTACAGAAAACCTTACAATATTAGTAGGAAAAAAAGTATGTATCGAAATTCTTACAAAGTTTCACCAAAGGCCAAAAGGGTTCAACTTAATGTAAGAATTTGTGTACATACATAAATTCCTACGGAAAAAACCTAATTTGCTACACAAAGTGTAAGGTTTAATGTATATACCGAAATTACTAACAAAAATACGAAAAACCTTACAATATTAGTAGTGAAAACGGTATGTACCAAAATTCTTACAAAGTTTCACCAAAGGCCAAAAGGTTTGAACTTAGTGTAATAATTTGTGTACATACACAATTTCCTACGAGAATACCTAATTTGGTACACAAACTGTAAGGTTTTGTGTATATACCGAAAATACTACAAAAAGTACGAAAAACCTTACAATATCAGTAGAAAAACGATATGTATCGAATCTCTTACAAAGTTTAACCAAATGTGAAAAGGGTACGTACCCAATTTAGGGTTTCAAAATCAAAATTGGGGTTTCAAAACTCCTAATTTAACGTGTATGTACACATTTTACTATGAAATGTACAGAATTTACCAAAATTGGAGTGGTTTCAAAACCTCATGAGTAAACAAATGGCACACTAACAAAGTGGTTCTGAAACCAAAATTGAGGTTTCGAAACCTCTAGTTTGACGTGTATGTACACATTTTACTACGAAATGTACCAGATATACCACAAAATTTATGCAAAAAAACGTTATGTACCCAATTTCCTACATGGCTACACCAAAGGCAAGAGAGGTGAACATTGTGTAAGGATTGGAAAAACAAAAGGTATATACCGATTTTCTTACCAAATATACGTACATGTTTTATAAGGATTTCTGTATGTACACAAATTACTACCCAATGAACATAAATCCTTACAACTTTGTAAGAAAAAAGGTATGTGCCGATTTTCTTACCAAATGTATGTACATGTTTTATAAGGATTTATGTATGTACATAAATTACTACCCAATGTACATAAATCCTTACAACTTTGTAAGAAAAAAATATATGTACCGATTTTCTTGCCAAATGTATAAAAATCCTTATAACCCACTACAAACCTGTTTACCGGGTCATCTTTTTTAATCCAACAGCCACTTTTAAAACCGACTTCATCCAATGGCCCTGATTTAGTGGTTTGTATTTAGTCGGCTTTTAAGCCGTTTTTTTTAGAATTTTTCGTATTTTTACTGTTAGTCCCTAGACTATTTTTTGTCAAAACAAATATCTAAACTATTATTTTGAACCACTTTAAGTATTTAAATTATTTTTTGTGCAAAAAATACTTAAACTATATTTTTGTTTGTTTTTAGTCTCTAAACTATCTTTTGGGTCAAAACAAGTACATATATCTTTGTGACATGTCAATGTTTAAATAGTTTTTTTAAAAGCTAAGGTGATTACAAGTAGTATCTATTTTGGATATACTCTCAACTATTTGACAATATATGCTCAATCACCCTACTGTAGCTGCTGGTGCTCGAACCCGTGATCTCTAGGAACAATAACAGTTCCCTTAATCATTGAGACAAGTTGGTTCGTGCCAATGTTTAAATAGTTAAAATATATTTTGAACTTGGATAATGGCCGAACTTAAAACTTATTTTAATTTAAAGGCCAAAAACAAATAAATAACATAACTTCGAGACTGGTTTTTCATTTAAGCTAAAAATAAAACTAGAGTAGAAGTTTTTGAAGTGACCACTTATATTTAACAGAATTTAGATGTTGTTTTTGTTTGGCAGTTAGCAGATAGCTAATAGCTAATAACGGATTATATTAGCTGATAGCGAATAATTGATTATACTAGTTGATTTGACTAGCGAATTATATTAGCTGATTGTATAAAAGTGTTTGGCAAAATTAACTAATAGTTTAAAGTTGTTTGATTATCTAAACAAGCAAAATGACATATAAGGACATGATTATATTCGATACTTGTATGAATAGTTTATTAGTTATCATATTTTGTATCTATTAATATAAATTAGATTATAAAAAATAATTTTTAATATAACATTACTGAGCATATTTGAAGGATCTATATATTAATTTATTATTTATATAATTATTTTTAATATAATTTATTTAATTATTAAATTTAAATACAAATACAAATGTGTTAGAATAAAAAAATAAAAATATTAATTTACAAATATCACAATGTAAATATGTGAGGTTGAAGAACTAAAATAGAAATGACTAAATTTAGGTTATTTGGAGATTTTTTATAATTGTTAAGGCTAAAAGAGTTTTTACAAAACCTCTAATTTTAAAAGGCTAAAAGAGTTTTTACAAAACCTCTAATTTTAAAAAGGCTCATATTAGCAGTTTTTTCAAAATGAGAGGTTTCACTCTAATTCGCTATTTTAATTCGCTCTTTACCAAACATTTAAATTAGCAGATTTGTCCCGTCAAACCTCTAATTCTAGTTCAAACCTTTATTTTTGCTCAAAGCTCTATTTACCAAACATGACCATTATAACCTTCTAATAAGTTATTGCGGAATTTTTATTCTAAAAATATTGTTTGTTAAATATTTTAATATTTTAAATAATAAAATATAGAAATATTAATTATAATTTTTAAAATATTATTTCTAATAATCTTTATTTTATACAATTTATACAAGAATAAACTAAAATTAAATTTGAAAATATGTATTATTTTAAAATGAATATATACTGCTTCTTTAATAAATACTCCTATATTCTTTTTATCATTTTGAATGGCCACACCCTAAAATTCATACCATTCCTTTAGAATGATTCCTCTTAATGAACGGAGCAAAACAACAAATATAGTTTTATGGGGATAAATTTCAGTTGTTATTTTGTTTATTTATATATTTGTAATAATTAATTTTAATTGTAATTTTTTTAATAAATTTTAATTTTAATTCTAATCTTACTTAGAGTGAACGGGAAGGGAGATTCTAAGAGAAGGAACGAGGTGCTCTTAGTGGGTCTGATACCCATAAAGCCATAATCTAAGAGGATGTAGAGAATAAAGATAAATAACTTGGCCAACCGACGAATATACTTGCTCAATATTAATTGTAATTATACAAATATATTAATTGTATTTCTAATTCTATTAATCCATTGCACCGATTAAGGATCAAACTGTAATCATGGAAATGCATGACTTGGGATTGTAACTTCAAAATATACACAGGGGTTTACATTTAGACACCTGATTTATAATGCTCAAATAAAAATTCTGTTATTTTTTTGGTGTCTTTATTTATGCTCTAACATTAAAAATTAAGTTTAAAGTTTAAACTTAAAATTTAAAAATTTAGGTGTATGATGTATTTTTTAAAATTTAAAATTTATAATTAAAGTTAAATTTAAATTTTCAATATTGATGTATAAAAAGAGAAATGAAAAAAGGGCAAATGATTTGTTTTTTCCTTGGTTCCGTTATACTTTAATTCTTGAATTAATGCTGCCAAAATGTATAGCTCAAGTTCCATCACATAGTTCTCTAGGAATCAATCACTAGTATGTTGAAAAACATTACTTTATTTTTATTCAAATCAACATGGCTTTATTTAATTCTTTACCTTTTAAATTATATATATATATATATATATATATATATATATATATATATATATATATTAAGATATCGTATCCATATCTGTTTTAGGTATTGAATAAATATTCAATATGTTCAAAAATAAAGACGCATAGCAACTATAGACTTTTTTCAAAACCTCAACCATTTTTTTTTATCAAAACCCATAGTCTTTATGTTTGGACAAATGCAAAATTTTATATATAAAATTTTATGTTAGAGAGTACAAATTTTTATATTAAGTAAAATTGGATGAGAATTTGAAAATTCTAAGAGGTACAAAATTATATTATCAATATAAAATATATATTTTTTAAAATATATGAGAATTTAAAACTTTCAGAAGGTGTAACTTCCCTTAACACTCTCTCCATCTATCCATATCTCCATAAGTTAAATATTATATATACATAACTATAAAATAATACAATTTTAAGTTCAAGTTCTTATCGTTACATAAATGTTGGTTGGGAGACATGTCATATGTAATTAATTAATTCCTAAAATCATGTTGGATGTTTTGTCAAGAAATTAGGTGAAGTCAGCTGCTAAAACATTAGATAATCTCCATTATTTTTTCTAACAGATCCATTAATTGTTAAATAAGACTTGACAAAGGTATTAAAAATATTTGCTCCAAAACCATACATACTACTTTTAGGAAATTAAATGCTAATTATTTTTGTTACAATAATTAGGTCATAATATTCTTAAAGTTTAAGGTGTTGATGGTTGTAAACAGTATAAAGATAAAACACTCTAACTTGTATTTTGCCAAAGGAAAAAAAAACGACGATGGTTTTAACTTGGTTGAATTACATCTAAATACCCAAAAAATATTGTTTATCAAAGACAAAATCCGACTATAATCCATCCTAATTTAAAAACTCCATTTACTATTTAAAATACATTAATAATTATTATTTATATTTTACTTTTGTAGTCAAGACATTTATTTATTGATTAAACAATAATTTGAACCTATTGATTTATCACAAAACTCAACTTGAACTAACAGCAGTTAGATAGCTCAATTTTTTTCATGCCATATATGCGTCCCAAATAAAGTTAGCATGACACATCAGTGTCCCGCGTTGACTTGTAATTAACTAACAGTTTTCATTTAGGAAGGTCATTTTGACTCAGAATGAAACGTTATGAATAAAAGTAGACAAAAAAGAAGTTAAAATGACTATTCACTAAAAACATTATAAACATTATAAAGATGGTTCAAAAATTTATGAGAACCCTGTGTAATTTATTAAAATGATGTCCTTTAATTTATAATTTTATAGAAATATAAGATTTTTTAAAATATACTTTTATCTTAGTAAAAAAATATATTATGAGACCCTAGTTATTTTTTATTTTTTTTTGTATTTTATTAAACTAATTTTTTTTTGTTTTTTTATACAAATGTAATACAACTCATTTGGAGCCCCTCTTTTCTTAAAGACTCTGTGTGTTCGTTCATCTCGCACATATCTAAACCCCCACTAATAATAATAATAATAATAATAATAATAATAATAATAATAATAATAATAATAATAATAATAATAACTTAAAAGACACACCACACATAGGAACGCCTATATAGTCCAATCATTCCAACAACACTCTCCCAGGCACTAACAATAGCCGAGAAGCAGATGCGGGTCACTATGGGAGCCAGGGTAGCTCTGGCCCCTAAACCTTTGAAAATTTAAAGAAGAGTCTTTTTAAAAAAATTAAAAAATTTGTTTCTACAAAAATTTAAAAATTCTTATTATGTTTTTAATTTTTTTGAATGTTTTTAACTAAATCATCTTCAAAAAAATTTTAAAAAAAATTATTATACCTTCAATTATTTTTAAAAATTTTAAATAGACTCTCCAAATTCTATCTTAAAATTCACCCCTGCAAACATGTGCACAATACGAGCATTTCCAATCAAGAAAACGTTGTTGCAACTTGCAACATCACATTTGTCCAATTCTCCCTCGAAGGCTGTTTCAAACTTCCCCTGATCAACAGTGCCGTATATGAACACATCACTTCCTCTGCATGCGTCACAATATCTCTAAGGTCACCACACCATTTGAAAGACCCAACCGAAATCCACTTTTGAATCTGATTCCACAATAAACAATCAACATGACTGTGACTGCGAATAGGTAGCGTTCAATCAAGTCGAGTCAAAAAAATTCGAGTTATTCGAATTGACGAGTCGTATTTTACAACTCAAATTTTGTTTGAAATTTTTCGATTCGAGTCGAGTTTAAGAAATTCGAGTTCTTATAAAAATTTAACTGTAATTATTTATCATGTTATAGTAGGGTTTGATTCCAATTTAAACTCTAATTTCTCTAATTATATATGATATGCACATATATATTTTTTCACATGTGATAATATTTCTTCATATTTTTATATACCAGTATGTATATATCATAAAAAATAGAGGGATTCGTCTCGAACTTAAAAATAATTCTACTAATTACTAAAAATTTCGAGTTATTCGAATTTCTATTTTACAATTCAAATTTTATTTGATTTTTTTTGAGTTATTAGAGTTTATGAAATTTCGAGTCGAGTCAAGACGAGTCGAATATTTTTGCCTCGATTCGAGTCGAATTATTCGATTTTTTCGAGTCGAGTCGAGTTTTGTTCACCCCCAACTGCGAACGATAGAACATCAACAAAGCAAAACAATAGCATGAAGTTTAGCCTCATTCGAATCCATCACTCCCAAAGTCCCAAAAAAAATAACGCCAAAATCTTACTCGATTCATCTCGCAACACCCACCCCAACTTGCGAGAGTAGACTAGACTTATAATAGAAACATGATAACTAAGATAAAAAATTCTACGTTTATATGGATTTGAACCACAATCAACGATTTAATATTTAAAAATTATTGGAAAAATGAATGTTTTTATGTTTACATATATTTAAACCTGAGTCATTTCATTAAGTTAATAAATCTTTATTTTTTTTCAGTTATATAAATCATTTTTAGTATAAACAATGAAAACTGCTTTTTATTGTTTTCTAAATTTTACATATTTTTTAAATAAAATCTTTTTTAATTTTTTAAGAAATCGTCTATTCAACTTTCTTAGTCTTTTTTTAAAAAAGCACACATGCAGAGCAGGGCAACACTAGTACTCGAACCCGGATCACCGAGATGATAAACATCATCCTTTACCACTGGAACACAAGAGGTTGAACTTTAGGCATGCAATCACTAACTCTAGTAAATTTTTTTTTGAAATGGAAAAGTAATTAAAATTTATACAATAATTCTCCATAAGTTTTATATCAGACATTGCAATCACTTATTAAAATTAAACACAACAGAAATATCTATATGTTATACAAGAATAACAGAACACTAACTATAGTAGATAATGGTAAGAAAAAAACCTAATAAAAAACCTTGTTCACGATGGGTCGAGCTTTACACAAAGCTTGCAAGGAGTGAGCTTTAGGCATGGTGGTTCCTTTACCTTCAATCATATCAATTTCCTTCCCATCAATCCTTTCCCATTCAAAGCATTGAATCAACGACCCTAACGCCAACCCCACCATTCGTTGAGCTAAATTTGCCCCGGGGCATGCCCTCCTTCCCAACCCAAACGGCAACAACTTGTGCGAATGCTCTATCCTCTCACCATTACCATCAAACCTCTCCGGCTTAAAGCTTTCCGGTTCATCCCATACATTCGGGTCCCGATGAATCGCCCACGCGTTCACCAACACGACCGTGCCACTCGGCACGTCGTATCCGCCTATCGTACAATCAGCGGACGGCATGTGTGGGATCAGAAGAGGGGCTGCAGGGTATAACCTAAGTGTCTCGTACATGATACTTTGAAGGTAATGCAGTTTGGGAACATCTGATTCTTCAATCAAGTTTTCTTGACCAATTAAGTTGTCTATTTCATCTCTAGCTTTCTTCAATACTTGTGGGTGATTTAACAAATTGGCCATTGCCCATTCTATTGTCACTGATGATGTATCAGTCCCTGCTAATATGATCACCTGCATGCACACAACAATGTCAATTTGTTAATCGAGTTTTCGGATCGATACGATAATGTGTTCGATACGGTTAAGGATTGAATTTGAAACTAAGTAACTAACCATTATGAAGCCTTTGATGATTTCATCGGTGTAGTAAAGAGGATCAGATTGTTGCATGGAAAGAAGATGATGAATCATACTATTATTTTGCAGCTTCTTATTTCGGTGTTCGTCAATCAACTTTTGCAAGAACTTATCCATTCTTTTTCCAAGCTTTTTCAGCTCCTTTTCAAACCCTAAACCAAACCAGTTCAGAATAGGCAAATAATCTGCTGGATTCCCCGTTCCACTCTTCTTAAATATCTCCGCCATAAGCTCCCTAAACTCCTTCGCTTCGTCTTCGTTCGCCAGTTCGTCTCCGTAGAACCGTTTCCCCGCCACCGTCCTCATTATGGTGTTAAGTGTCAAGTCGGAAAGCATGGATTTCAGCTCCACTTTGGCAAAGTCTTCACGCGACTCATTCGATAGTCTTATCAATAAGCGCCTCATTTCATCTCTCCGAGCGTTTAAGGTGGCGTTTAGGCGAGCCGGCGAGAAGATCTCGGTGGCACCGATTCGACGTAAGTTGCGCCAATGATCACCGTAAGATGAGGAGACAACGGTGGTGTAATTGTAGCCTAAATGCTTGGCGATGATGAACTTGGGTCGGTTTGCGAAAACGATGTCGTTCTTGACCAAGCATTCCTCGGCTGCGGTGGAAGATGAGAGCACGACCATGAGGCGGGAACCGAGCTTGAGGGAGAAGATTGGACCATATTTTTGAGAAAAACTATGGTGCAAACGGTGGATGGGGGGGTTTAGGAGGTGAAGGTGGCCGATTATGGGGAGGGATGGTGGGCTTGGGGGCAGGTTTTTAGGGTATTTTCTCCATTGAAACGAGTAGTTCAAACTAATGATGAGAAATATAAGAGAAAGAAATGAGTAAAGAATTGTTAATTCTTCCATTGTTTTGGGGCTTGCTTTTGATTTATGGTGTAAAGAATTGAAATGTAAAAGCTTTATATATAAAGGCTTGAAATGAGTGATTTCCAAGAAATCAAAATCAAGTTTGCAATTATGAGTGGTCTTGGTTTTACTTTTCAAATGGTTCGTGAAGTTTCAAAGATATAACACGACACTTTTGACCTACTTTTCAATGGGTCTAAAGATAAGACTTTTAAAATAAAGCAAATTTCAACGGGTCTCAAATCTCAAAATTTTATGGGGTAATTTTAGGGGTAAACGAGTCGAGTTGAGTTTGAGTAATATTAAGCTTGACTTGACTTATTAAGAACTCGAGTCGAGTTTGAGCTCGACTTGAGCCTAATAGTGCTGAATTAAATTCGGCTTGTTAAGAACTTAAGTTGAATTCAAGCTCAAGTCGAGCTTTGACTAAATCAAACTCAAATAATTCGCGATCTGTCTTGTCTCATTTACAACCCTAACTAATCTTTTTAGAGCATACATAATATATCTATGCCAGACAATATTTATTCATGACGAAATTTAAATTTATAATAATTTTTAAGATGAAAAATAATTTAAATAAAATAAAATTCAAATTAGAATAATCAAACACTAAAAAATTCAACGTTTTCCAAAATCCCATCCGCAACACTTAAAATCAAAATTAATAGAAGAAACATGGTCAAATATACTTCCCCCTTACGTTCTGGATATCGTGATTCATTAGGATTAATTTCCTTGAAAGAATTGAGTTCCTCGACTATGTGTACATTTCGGATTTTTAATAATTGAAATCTTGCATAAACAAAATTGAGAATTTTGGATATCAGGTCAATATTTCAAGTAATTAGCCAATGTTTTTAATTTTTATTATGAAATCACTTTTAAAAGTATTTGTGGGTACTATATATGTATTAATGAAAGTGTTTTGAGATTTTTTAATTGGCTGAGTGGTTAAAAATGTTCACCTATTTTTATTTGTGCGAGTTTGAATTCGGTATTTATATTAAGTATTTGAATAAAAAGTGTTGTTTTTATTTAAATTAATTATAAAAATATGTTTTAAAGCATTGTATGAAGGGTGAATAGGGCTAATTGGCTTCGGGTGCTTGCTTGATTGTAGGGCATGGCTTTTTTGGGTGTTTTTGCTTGGTTTTGGCGAATCAAATCTTTGGAAGTTTATAAAAACGAGCAGAAGGTTATCTTTGGTAAGGCGTGGCCACGCCTTGTGACTGCTGGAAAGCTCCAGCTCCGGAGTATATTAAGCTAAATGTCGATGGTGCAAAGGATATTCAGTCGAATGCTGTCGACATGAGATTTGTTCTTCGAAACCAAACTGGTGAGGTTAATTTTGCTGCGGCTAAGCATTGGCCAGCTTCTCTGGATTCAATGTGCATCATCCAGGTTCATCTAATCAAGAACAAAGTATTCCATTCAATGTGCCTTGATTTTGCATCAATTCCAAACTGAATACTTTTGGCGTCAGCTTCCTTCTTCAACGAGATTTTGATGAACAATTAGGAGAGCGCGCTACCTCCGATTTCCAGTCACTTGCAACACAGAGACGCACGGTGAGCAAGGTTTCCTGTTAGCTTCTTCCCTCGGTTTCAAATACGGATTAATCACCAATGCATTTATACATACTCTCTCTACTGCCTCGTCTCGGAACGGTATTGTCTTCCTCTGCAAGAAACTCAAGCTTGACTCGATTCACCCAGCCAAAGTCAGAGCAAAGCATCACCCTGCTACACATCCAAAATAAAAGGAACAACCAGATACATAGCATCAGACCACCAAGCCATGAACAAACACTGCCGATTAACCCCCTCTATCATCACCAAAGCATCGGCAAAGCAATAGGATTCATGAACATGATGACATAAGTCATCATTTCTGGTTTCAACAAACATGATATCAATATAATTGAAGAGCATTCATGATCTCCATAGCCAATTCTCATCGAGAAAGCACCATTACAAAGAAACTCAATCTTGTCATTAGCAACCAGATCGTTTTCATAGACACTTTCAGAGTCGTTTAATCGCATCACCACATGACCAAACCCAGATCTTCAAGGTCAGTGAATTAATGCTCCAACTTGGCAATACTCAAATCAATATTCTAAAACTGGCCCTTGTTCCAGCTTTTCAGGAGATCTGAATTCTTCAATTACTCAAACAACTATCTATAGACCCTAAACAAGGAGTTGTTACCGCCATTGTCAAACAGAGAATCCTCATAAAGATAGTTGGAAATTAAGTTCTCAATCAAAGTATCAAACATAGAAAACAACATAAGAATTTGTGATGCTTTCAAATCTCACTAAATATCAAAGCATAGTTGATATCAGAATATTTATAACATGGCAAAGGAGTTCAACTTTTGGCCTAAATTCTCCACACAATACCACAAAACAGATGAGCAAAAGACCAGAAAACAAGAAAAGCAGACATTTTACATTCAACCAACAATTCATTTTATTTTATGATAAAACATAAAAAAAAAAGTCTACTTATGGAGGTGGATGTTGGTAAACAGATTGTAATTTAGATTCCAACAAAGAGACATATCTATCAAGAACAGAAATCACAGCTTCAAACTCAGTCACTTGCTGTTCTATTGCATCAATCTGTTGAACATATTCATCAAAGTTGCCACTTTTGTTTCTCAGCTGTTCAACAAAGACCCTTAACCCAGATGCCACATCCCCAAATCCTTTGTATTCTTCCGCCACTCTCACATTCATCTTCTCCAATAGCTCCAAAATATTGTTGGTGCCCTGCACCAAACAAAAACATGTATGGGTCATCTTCAAAAGATTGAAAGGAAAAAAAAACCCAGCCACGTTTCTGGATTTTATTCAACCTATTGAAGTTTCAGAGAGAAAAATATATGATTTGAAATGAATTTTATTCAACCTGGAGTTCAGATTTGACCATGGAGGAGAGGCTGGTGAAGAGATCGTTGAGCGACTCGGCAAGCTCGTCTGGAACCTCTGGTTCTTTGTCAGCCATGGCTGCGACCCAAGTAATTGTTTGTGTTTGGTTTCTTCAGCGAATCGGCAAAGGAATTTTATAAAAATAATCAAAATAAAATCTGTAAGGGTTTTATTGAATATTAAAAGAAGATTTTATTTAAATTTTATACATTTTAAAAAATTAAATAAATCTAGTTATTTAGGTAAGTATAATTATTTGTATAATTTTCAAATGTCTAGAAGATATAATTAGTTCTATATGGCTATATGCATTAAATTTATTTCGTTTTAAATTGTCTCATTTTGGGGCATTTAAAATTTAGTTTTATTTTGATCTAAATTATCTCAATTTTTAACATTTTTAACTTACAAATTTAGGTTGTTTTAAATTTAACTTTATTTAGATTTAATAATCTCAAAATTTTAAATTTATGAGGTTTTAATAATTTTAAAATTTTGTTTATTCGAGTTTAGATAATTTCAAGTATATATTAACTTTAATGTAAAATATTTTAAATGTAAATTAAATTTTGAATTTATTTATATTTAAACAAAACTAAATACATTTTAAAATTCGATAAGCATTAGACAATGATTTAATTTTAAAGTTAGGAGACCTTGGTTGATTTAATTGATTAAACTTTGGATTTAACAAAAATGGATAATGATGCCCAAATTCATTTATGAAGCACTAGGCCATTACATACAGTGGGATGATGTACACAGCTACATTCACTCCCCCAATGAATCTAATTCTTTTGATTTTTGAAAAAGATGTTCATCTAATTAAACCTCCTTCGGAACCGAAATCGAGACCGAGACGGAAACACAGATACTCAAACTCGAATCCGTAAAACACGGCCATAAGTCTCAGTTTCTTGCAATCCAGGGAACAGGGCAGGCAGTTAGATCATGCTCCTTCATTCTGCTCAAAAAAGGCCAAGGCATTGCTATATATGGCCACCAGGTTTGTGAACACAGCCAGCACAATCATGACAATAGCCAACACCCTGTCCTTCTTCGTCGATATAGCATGTCGATCCCTGATAACACGAGTATGATTCGATGGTAACATCGAACTTAAAACCGAAGATAAAACAGAATGTAATTAAAAGAGTGGTCGAAAATCTCACCGAAGCGTTACGGCGGCAGGAAAAATGAATCCAAGGCAAACTGCAGCTGTTGCTCCAGTGAATTGGAAGGCATCCCATATGCTGGGAATGAAATTTGCACCCAAGAAGATCAGTGTGATGAGTCCAGAGCTAATCAAAGCAAACCTCGTGTTGGCCCGAGCTAAAGGTCTCGCCAAAGGGAAGAAGAGGCCATCTATGTTGAGTCTAAGCGGATAGAAGATGATGGGAAATACAAGCATGAGGTGAGCTGCATAACTAACACGGACAGCATCGTTAAGTAGGGAACTATAGGGAATGCCGAGGTCAGTATCGAAGTTGGCGAGCACATCCTCCGATGTCGAATCTCCGAATAGAAGAAATCCAAAAAAGGTTATCAATATGTAGACAACCGCGCATGAAGCAAGAGAAACTCGAACAACTAGTCCCATTTGGGTTGAGCCTTTGAGTTCATTAGCTATATTGTGAACTGCAAATTGTTAAACACACAAGAATATCAGCCAACACATTACTTAAGTCCAGTGTTCGATTGCGGAATCGACTTGCATACCATTATAGTGGCAGATATATGCGGTGACTAGAACAGGGAATACAGTGAAGAGCCTCCAGAATGAGGTCAAATCGGTGACATCCGGTAGCAAGTTCGGCATCGTTATAGTTCCACTAACCAACTTGAAAATTGCTATTCCCAGGGTGATGACCAGAAACGCAATAGCCAGAGCAACTGATAGTGCGGACGAAAATCTTAAGGAATCTGCAATGTAAGAAAGCACAACAGCAAGTTAGTGTCATGCAATATCAGATAAAATTCAGCACACATTAGCACAACACGACCACTAACCGATGCGCTTAAAACATGCCAATGGAGAGAATATGCCGATTGTCGTGACGAAAAGCACGAAAGTACGCCCGCCCCACCATTGTTGGCCGAACCAACCTTCAAGGACACCGGCATGGTGAACCCCGCCCAATGATGTTCCGGAAAGCACATCACCTTCAAGAAACAACAAACCATAAGAACAATGAGATGTGCAATTTGAAGTTGAATGAAATGAAATGAAATCATACCAATAATGATCATAAACACAATGAGAACTCCAATGTTGTTGACTAAAATAGAGACTTGCAACAAGATTTTCCCATACTTTCCAAATGCATCCCCCATAAGACCTCCATAAGAAGTTGCTTTTGCAGCCCTACTAAACCTTAACAACAACTCAATCGAGGCATCGGTTAAAAACGCCATAAAGACGATAAGAGCAACCCCGAGAATTAGTCCGAGGACCTTCATCGTGGCGGGCAAGGCCATGATCCCTGCACCCACAATTGTTGTTGACAGGTTAAACACTGCCCCAGAAAAAGAAGCTCCATTAAATTCACCATGAACACCATCTTCATCTTGTTGCTTAGGCAGCAAGGGATGTTTCTCATCAGCAACATGTTTACTCGGTGTTGTATCCCCAGCTGCCATATCTAAATCACCAAAAGCTCTAAAACATTCAACTTCTAATGCAAAAACCTAAACAACCTCACAAAATCCTTTGGAGGTTGAAGGAAGAAAGAGACAAGATTGAGTCTTTCAAATAAAAAGCTTAAAATCCCAATTTAAGAGTAACCCAGAAAAGAAGGACCAAAATTTGACCAGACAATCAAATGTATGAGCCTTGAAATAGAAGAATTGAGAGAGACTCATATACGACCACAGAGTTAAACAAGGAGAGTATAAAATTAGAATGTACTAATAATAAAATGATTTGGGATCTTAATACTAATAGACCAGCTTTTAGTGATATGATAGATTGATTATCTTATTTTCAAAATCGTTTTTGGATAATTATTTTATCTTACTTTTGAATTAATAATTTGGATTTCTATGTAACTATCTATATTTATCTCTTGAAATAAAAAAAATATTAAATAAATCATGTGGAATCTTTTTATGAACTCCCCATCGTTTCAATATTTACAACTTATGCATGGATCACGTTTCTCACAATGGGAAACCTTCAGCTACAAATAGTCAAATAGTTGAAGTTATTAAAAGAGTTAGACATGAATATTTTAGCGATAGCAAGCTTAATTTTTTTCTTCTATTTTGACATATATATATATATATATATATATTAATAAAAAAAATAAGGCTAAAGGGTCAATATTGCCCCTGTAGTATTCCCAAATCAGCAATGTTGCCCCTAATTTTTTTTTCCGTAATTTCTCCCTTAAACATAAGAAACGTTAGCAATGTGCCCCTTTGACCGTCATTGACTAACGAAACCGTTAATTTCTGTGAAGTTGGACGACAAATCAGCACTGTGGCATCCACGTGGCTGCTGACCTGTATTAAAAAAATAAAAAAAAATAAAAAAAATTAAAATAAGGTATTTTCTTTGTGTTGTATTATTATTATCCGTCTATGGCTCCAGTCGAGGCCGAGCAGCTCTTTCCCACCGCCGTCGCAACGCCGATGATCATGTCCCACTTTCTCCGGCCGTGATTCTCGCCCCACCGCGTCGGTGTTGATTCCCCGCCGCCGATTAAGCCTGCGAAACAAAAGGGGGAAACTGGGTCAAACCCTAATTCGAGTATGGAGAAGAATTAGCCCCAATTTCACTCCGATTCGAACCAAAATCAAAGCCAATGTCCCACTTCCTTCGGCCGTGATTCTCGCCCCACCGCGTCGGTGCTGATTCCCCGCCGCCGATTAAGCCTGCGAAACAAAAGGGGAAATTGGGTCAAACCCTAATTCGAGTATGGAGAAGAATTAGCCCCAATTTCACTCCGATTCGAACCAAAATCAAAGCCAATGTCCTACTTCCTCCGGCCGTGATTCTCGCCCCACCGCGTCGGTGCTGATTCCCCGCCGCCGATTAAGCCTGCGAAACAAAAGGGGGAAACTGGGTCAAACCCTAATTCGAGTATGGAGAAGAATTAGCCCCAATTTCACTCTGATTCGAACCAAAATCAAAGCCAAATCAAATACAAAAGGAAGGTTAATCTGGATCAGCTTCAAATATGCAATTAGGAGAATGATTTTTTTTTTGGGATTTTAGGATTGAATTTCCTTGTATCCAAGGCATGAAAAAGCCTATATAAACACCCTAATTTTTTTTATTTTTTTAATACAGGTCAGCAGCCACGTGGATGCCACAGTGCTGATTTGTCGTCCAACTTCACAGAAATTAACGGTGCCGTTAGTCAATGACGGTCAAAGGGGCACATTGCTAACGTTTCTTATGTTTAAGGGAGAAATTACGGAAAAAAAAAATTAGGGGCAACATTGCTGATTTGGGAATACTACAGGGGCAATATTGACCCTTTAGCCAAAAAATAATTTAAACTCGAATTAGAGTTAGTTCTTCTTAAAATTTAATTAATAACTCATCATCATTGGTTAACATCACCCTCAAATCTGACATTGACCACTACAATAGTTTTACTTGGTAATTCAACCTAGTTACAATCATGAAACATTATTTGTCTCGATGCATACACGACCAACTCCACTTCTTGAATAAGAACACATCTCAATCCATTCAAAGACTCATCGTTGAACAATATATGATCTTTCCTCAACTTTAACTGAATTTTTTACAAACCAACTCGAATACCATCTGGTGTAACGATGTGGTCAAAAAAAACCATGTAACATATAACACCCTAAAAATCGGCCTAATTGAAATTAGAGTACCAACGATCAAAAATCCTAAATCAAAAGGGGGCCGAAATTTGATCCGATCATTTTGTTGAGTCTATGGACTTGATAATGACCCTTAATTAAATTGATTTATTGGACTTGAACTTAATTGATTAAGATAGAAACTTTTTAATGATTAAATTGTGAAAATTAAAGGTTTGAAGGTAGAAACATAAACTATCAAAAGTTGCGGGGCTAACCTTGCGATTAGCCCCTCCACAAAACAATTGTTGTAGAATGCAAGAGCTTCACCATGGGGAAAGGCCTTTCGGCCAAATTTAATAAAAGAGGGAAAAGAATATTGAAAAGCTTACCCGAAAAGAAGTAAAGTTTCTTCATTTTCATTTTCTTCCTTGTTCAAGCACACACCACCATGGAGACTAAGGTTGAATTTCGTTTTTCTTTGTCTTGTCATTATCGAATCATAGCTAACAATCGGGTAAGTTGTATTCCTCAATCGATCATTGAATTCCGTGGGTAAAGTTTAATCTAAGCTAGGCTTTGACTATCCATGGTTATCTTGCTAGATAACGATTAAACCAAGCATATATATTGGTTTCGATATTGAATTCGATATCAAAATAGTGTCCTATTGACCTTATTTATTTATTTATTTTTTCTAGTTCGGGAAGTTGTTTCGGATCATCCATCGACATCCTCGAAAGCTAAGAACAAGGGCGTTGTAATCCGATAGCCGTAGGAGCATCGGATTAGAAAGGTGAGTGTAGTCGGGGTCTCGAGATCAAGCGAGAGGCCTACTCGAATCCTTTATCATTGGTTCCAATTGTTTAGATAACTTTACTATTGTAGAAGATGCATCGGATCATTAAACTGATTTATTGATAAGTGTCGGTAAGTTGCTATTAAGTATTAGACATAGTCATCGACATTGTCTTTATGCATTGCCATTATTATAGTCATTGTTATCGAAATATTAGAAATGAATCATTGAACATCGAACATTGTCATTGATGTTGTGTATCATTGTTATTTGAAACATATCCTTTGGTGATGACATTGAAGAATTCATCATCGAAATCTTCATTGAGTATAGAATATGTTCATTGATAAGAAAACTTCAGATTTGAACGAACAATAGATACAATTGGCGTGTCATAGAATTTAACCTAACTACATTAGTCTCAAAATTTAACTAATATCTCACCATGATTGGCTAACATCACTCTCAAATCTGACATCTAGCACTACATTAGTCTTGCTCGTTAATTCAACCTAACTACAATCATGAAACCTGATTTGTCTCGATGCATACGCGACCAACTCCACTTCTTGAATAAGAACGCATCTCAATCCATTCAAAGGCTCGTCATTGAACACTACATGATCTTTCCTCGACTTTAACAGAATTTTTCTTACAAACCAACTCGAATACCATCTGACATAACGACGTGGTCAAAGAAAGCTATGTATCACCCCTTATTCGTTCTAGTTGAGAATCGAACTAAAAATATTAAATTAACTGATTGAAATTAAGTTTTATTCAAATGAACTATTATGGATTAATAATCAACCAAATTATCACACATCTCCCAACTAGGGGCTAAACTAATAATATATGGAGAAAAACAGCATAGTTCAGTTTTGAGCCAATCCAATGGTCCGAAGAAGAGATCAAAACTATAGATTATCGAGGTTTAAAATTGATTTTAAGATTATCTGGTCTGTTTCAGTGAAAAATAATTCGATAAAGAAGAAGAGCAGAAAATAGGCTTTGATTTGATGTCATTTTTTGTTGAAGAGATTATCAAACAAAGACGACAACAAAAAAAAAACGATTTAAAATTTATTTAATACGAAATGTTTTAAAGATGATGGGATGAAAACAAACAAAATTTGAGAGAAAAAGGATGAAAATGAAAAGAAGAAGAAAAGTTAAAAAGATAGGTATATATTTTATTTAAAGTTTATGGGTCAAATTAAAAATTAACTAATTTAGCTAAAATGTTATGACTAATTGCTCAATGACTAAAATGTAATAAATCGATAACATAATAGATCAAAATGTAACTTTTCAAAACCAGCAACCAAAATAAGACATCCAAAAACAAAAGTGACCGTAGGATAGTTTACCCTTACTTAATTACTTTCCTTTTTTTCATTTCCTTTATTTGTTTTGTTTATTTCACCGATGGAGTGTTTGCGTCGTTCTTAAATCTCTTTAATTCTTTTGGTTTCATCACAAATCTTCCCTTTCTTTGTTTTCTTGTTGTTCTTCTCTGCAACTTTGTCAAGCCTCCAACTTTCCAGAAGGTAACAAATTTCCCATTTTTATGCTTTTTTTGAACTTGGGTTTCTTGAGAAACTGACAGAAATCACTTTCTTTCTTCTAAAATATTTGTTTGAGTACTGTGGATGGGTATTTTAGGTTCTTGAAAGAGATGAGCTTTTTATTAATCTGCAGTTAGGCTTTTGTTATGTTCCGCATAATTGCAGGATAGGGATAGAAATGGGTTTGATTTATTTGATTTGATATTGAATTTTCTTGTAGAAATTAAATTACTATCTCACGTTATCTTCTTTTTTCTTTGGAGGATCACACTTTCATTTTTTCATTTCTTATGTTCAGTTGATATGTCATAAATCTATAGTAAATGAGTTAGCCATAGATTTACATCTTAGTTGTAAAAATTGATGCCATCAATTTACAGTAAATGAGTTAGCTTTCTAGTGTGCTTATATTAATTTATACAAATTTATACTAAATGTGCTTGTATTTTTTAGGCAGCTTTTTTTGTAGTGATCGGTTTGAGAGGATGAACAATACCATTTTGAAACATTACATGCCCATACATTTCTTTAGATTCGACTGAAAAATGTTAAATTTGTATCATGGTTTCTCATATCTCCTCTATGTAGAGGTGTTTGACTGTAAAACAGACTAAGTTGTTCTGTGTTCGAGCGTGTCAAACTTGAGAGACAAATATATTGCTTTGAGTTAAATCCTAGTATGAAACCATCTCATGATATCATTTGAAAAAGACCCTAGTTTGGTTTTCTCTCATGACATCCTCTGACCAATGTTTCTACTTTGCTAATGATATTTGGTTTTGAATTAGAGCAGCAAACAGATCCTTGATATGGATGTTGATGTCCTTCATGAAGAAGGTGTTTCTGGTGATGAATTCAATAGTATGGAACCGGAGGCAGGATCAAGTACGGCTGACATACCTGACGGGGTATCATCTGGTGGAGAGGTGAATGAAGTATTAGGAAGGGCTAGCGAGATTCTAATAAGAGTAGATTTGGATTTTGCATGTTCCTCGGAGAAATTGGTTAACTTAAGTGTACTTACAATGCACGTGGCAACTAGGGAAACTGAGTTTGAATCATTAATGTCAGATAAAGACAATATGCAAATTGAATCTATGGAGAAGGCTGTGGAATTTGATCTCTTATCCGGAATTTTAGATACAGAGGTTAAAGAACTGGATAAGTTTATGGAGCGTCTTGAAACTTACATTATTAGTTCCCGTGAAACAATATCTTCATTGAAGCATTTGGGAGAAACCTTCTCCAAAGTGGAGGAAAAGCTACTTGATTATGAAGAATCATTGAAGCAGTCACGAGATCAGGTCTCAGAAATTAAGATGCAGGCTGTTGGTTTCCACAGGATTATTTCACGTCTTCATGGAAATGATAATGGTAAGCTACAGATCTTTTACTAATTTTATATTGTGTTATAGTTTTCCATTGATGGAATTAAAGGACTAACTCTGGGTATATGCTTTACAAGTTTATAAAATAGACTAGATGTCTTTCTTTTGGAATCTGCCTATCAAAATACAAAGGTCAAAGAGTAGGGACATTTTTGCCAATATTACTCGTATTTGTCTCTTTTGTTGCTGAACCACCTACATATCAAAGATTATGTCCAAAAGAAGGAAAATATGCTTTTGGGGCATATTCTTATTTTGACTGGCTTATTCTGCTGGATCTGGATGAAAGTTTTATGAATCTTTTCTTTTTCCGCCCTCTTAATAGGTTAAAGGATAAGGAAAAATTATAAAAATATTTATTTTATGACTTTTCCTAATATGTGCCTATCACTAGGGAATGATGAAGATGGTGTAAACATATCCGTAGCTGATCAATCCTCAACCGACAATGCAAAGATAAAAATGCAAACTATTAAACAGCAAAGGCATATTTTGAGAATGCTTGAGAAATCTTTGGCTCGGGAAATTGACTTGGAAAAGAGGTTTGCAGAATCTAGGCAAATTGAGGAGGAGCTGAAACCAAGGGTACTCTCTTTAGAACAAGGGATGGTCAGCATGGAGGAAGAGGCAATGGATGTTTATGAAAGGTTGTTTGAAGCCCAGAATGCAGCAGTGGTGTTTATGGGGATTTCAAAGGAGCTACTAGGTCGACTTCAACTTGCCCAGTTTAATTTGAATAAGTCGGTTCTTCGAGAAACTGAGACAAGATCGAAGCTTGAAAAGATTACAGAGAGGTTGAAAGCCAAAGAAAATGCATTGCGGAAGCTTGCAAGTAGTGATACTAAAGTCAATGATTTTCTTATGGCACAGGTAGACACCTTAAAAGCGAAGTTGGCTGAAGTTGAACATAAGTTCATTCTTGCTGATTCTGAGGCATTCACTATGCGTGAGAAGGCAGATTCATATGATAAACAACTTAAGGAATCTGAGATGAACTTGTTCAATGCAAACATTTCTCTTGATGAAAGTCGGGAACAAAATGATAATTTATGCTCTCAGCTCCAGACTTTGGAAGATGAAACTACTGATTTGAGAGAAAGATTATATGAAGCTGAGAAAAGAGCAGATAATGCTGAATCTAAATGCAAATTGTTAGGTGAGGCTAACATGGAACTTAATGAGGAGCTGAGTCTTCTTAAAGGCCAGGATGTAGCATCTGAGAAGGCGGAGTTACTTGAGAAGCTATTGAACGAATCTGAGATCCAGTTAATGAATGCTGTGGCTTCCGCTGAAGCTAGTCAGGAGAAGCAAAATATGTTGTATTCTACAATTGGAGATATGGAAAACTTAATTGAGGATCTAAAGTTAAAGGTTTCAAAAGCTGAAAATAGAGCTGATAGTGCAGAAGATAAGTGTATCATATTATCCGAAACTAATGCAGAGCTAAGTGAAGAGTTGCGTTTCTTGAGGAGTAGACTGGGTTGCTTGGAGGCATCTCTAAATCAGGCCGAGGAAATGAAAATGGAAACTGCAAGAGACATAGGCATTCGTACCAAATTGATTGCAGATTTGCTTATGCAATTGGGATTTGAAAGAGAGCGCCTACACCAGCAGGTATGCTTGCTTTTCTTCCGACATACCTTAGTTTTCATTTTCAATGTGGATTTCTAGCTGGGACATGCCACATGTTTGCCTATCTATTGATCACTTCTATACCATCTTTTTTTCTTTCAAAAAACAAAAAAGTCTGAATGAACAACAATATGGTATGGGCTATATTAAGATTGAAAATGACTCAAAAGCATCGGTAATCCTACTTAGTTCACTTTAATCAGAATAATAAATAATGGTTATTCTACCAAACCTGCTTTAACCTTTGTGAATCAGCCAATATGGTGTGAATCCTGTGATGGCATGTGGAAATAGTTATTCTGAGCAGAACAAAATGTTCTAGAAAGAAATATGAATAAGAATCCATTTAATAATTCTTAATCAGATTTTACTTATTGTACCAACAAAAAATTTGAAACATGTTTGCTGAAGATAGACTGGGTTTCTGACAAGTTTTTAATTATTTTAGCACTCTAACTGAAATACCTGTCTTGTCAAGCAGATATCTAGATTAGCCAAGGAAAATAAGATTTTGGTAGTGAAGCTGAAGCAAACAGGCCAGGACCCCTCTATTATTGCGGGCCATAAGGAGAACGTCAAGGATCTTTTTTTCTCAAAGCAAGACTCCAGTGCTGCTTCTGCAATAGAAGCTAAGGAAGAAATAACCAAGTCGACAACCAGTGGTTCTGAGGTAGGTTTTTCCTAATTTATCTCTCATATCCGTTAATGAAGTTTAATGTCTTCCCCATACGTATGATTTTCATGTTATGCTTCACTGTTATAAAAATACTCGTATGGATGATACTTAGGTTGGACATAGCCCATAGGTCACTTCAAATATGCATGTTTATGACCATCTATCTGCCTCATTTATCAATTAGATTTTGAGAGGATAGTATATGGTTGAATAATATGTTTATAAATGAACTGACATAAAGTCCCTTGTGAAGGAGTCAAGTTTATGGCTGATCTTTTAAATGCACATGTAGGCAAAGAGGTGGAAAGTAGAAGAAAAACGAGAGGAAATAACACAAGAACTAGAAGAAAGTTACTAGGAGAAAAAAAAAAATCTTGAGTCTATATATATGATTCTAAACAATCCAAAAACTGATTTGACTATTTAGCTTTTAAGTTACAAATTTTATGAGTTACCTAAAACCCTAATGTAAAATCCCTCCTTAAATTAGATAAGGTCCTCCATCGTAATTCTTTTATTTTTGCTGGCTGTGCTTTGGGAAGATTTCTGTTTTCCATAATTGATTCAAATTAAATGTTGTTCCAGCCGGACAAGGCTGCTGAATCTGTTGGTGAATCCGATGTGAGACCTGCAGATGCCGCATCTGAGTATGAGACTGTGAGGACAATAGATGCAAGATTGCTTAGCTTCAAGCATATTTCCTTGGCATTGTTCATCGCGCTAACTTCAGCAGCAGCAGCTTACTACTTCCAGATGCAGAAAAACCCTTTTTATTGATGAGACGTGCACTCGTCCTTTTTATTATCGAATCTTGACAGTTTTTTTACTCATTTCCTTTCCTATACCGAACCCGTTCGAAGGTTGGAATCTGATTTCACCGAAGCTGAAACTGCATGAAGCCTCAAACTTTTTAGTATACGCCATCTTCACTGAAATTTTACTCTGGTTTTTCGTTTTGGGGGAAGAATCTGCATGGTTATGAGATCCAATTTTTCGTATGAGGTGTCGTTATACATCAGAATTCTCGCTGCAGTGAAAGATTAGTTTTTTCATGGCTTTCCTAGATGTTCATTAAGATATTGGCTTCAGAGTACATTTTCCGGTTACTGGTAGTAAAACACTAGGCAATGAGCTTATATTAATGTCGAGGAGTATCGTAGATTTGAACGCAATGGTGTGGTGATATGTAGATCATTGAAGGGTTCTTTTTCTTTTTAACATGCTAATGGCATTTCCCTGTCTTTCTTGTCATACAAACATACCAGAAACTCATAAAATGTGTTCATTGTACTTTCTTTGAGGTGAAAAAAATCTGCTTGATCCTTCATGAAGTAAAGGTGAACAACAAATCTCCATTTCAGTGTTTAATATCAAAGTCGGCCAGATGTTTTACATCTCCATAATCTTTCATCGTTACCCTCGAGCTCTCATTCTATCATCTCCGAAAAAACGAAATAAATAATAAGGCTGTAAAGGCCAACTTCTAGCAATAGTCACCTTAACTTGAACAACTTACCACAATGGGTGCTCGGTTGTGGTCAAGGCAGTGCCTGTCTGAAGGCCCTGGTCGGTGTCCGATGGTGTGGTCGAGGCAGTGCCCACATGAAGGTCAAGCTAGTGCCCGATGGTGCTCAAGACAGCACCCTGTAGGATGAATTGGTGATTACATTTTTATTTCCCCTTGGTACAGGGGTTCTCAGAAATCTGAAACTTTCTGATACTGTACACTTACTCTTCATGCAAAAGGTAAGAAAAGTGAAGCTAATAGTTGTTCAAAAATTACACAAGCTGATTTTCAGATCTTCTTGCCCCTGTAATTGGTTTGCCTCTTCAAGTAAAAAATCTATATCAGCCACGTGGCATCTCATTTCATCAACTAAGATACCAAGCATCTCATACATCTCTTTGCATCTTGGATGAGCCTTTTCACCAACAAGGAATGCATGAACCTCATCTTTAATTTCAATCCAACTACACCCAGGTTCCTTCTTCAGCTTATTATACCTCATCATCTTCCTCATATACGAAACCTTGTCCCACAATCCGGCATCGGCATAAATGTTTGATAGGAGAATATAAGCAGAGGAATCTTGAGGGTCCAATTGCAAAAGAGAATCTGCCACTTTCTCAGCCACCTCTACATTCCCATGGATCTTACAAATGCTAAGCAGAGTTCTCCATATAACATCATCCGGTTCGAAAGGCATATCATTTATGAGCCTCAATGCCTCATTAATTTGGCCTGCCCTTCCCATTATATCCACCATACACGAATAGTGCTCCAATTGAGGAGCTAAACCATAGCCACTTGACATCAAGGCAAAATAATGCAATCCCTTTTCTACCAGCCCTATATGTGCACATGCTCGAAGGACTGAAACAAATGTGGCATGGTTTGGTGTCACATTATTGATAATCATATCCTCAAAAATTTGAAGGGCCTCTTCTCCGAGGCCATGTTGAGCATACCCACAAATCATGGCATTCCATGTTACAAAATCCCGATTAGTTGCTTTCTCAAATATGAGCTTGGAATCATACATGTTTCCACATTTTGAGTACATATCCACAAGGGTGCTGCATATGTATACATCCGATTGCAGTTCAAGCTTGATGATTTGAGCATGAATTTGCTTACCAAGTCCAACAGTGGCCAAATTAGCACAGGTATCAAGAACTGTTGCATAAGTGAAGTGATCTGGCTTTACCCCCATTTCCAACATTCGGGAAAAGAAATTCTGAGCTTCTTCACTTTCTTTCTGTAGAGAAAATCCGGAAATTATTGCATTCCAACAGACCATGGTTTGCTGCTCTATTCTGTCATGGATCTTTTCTGCCTCTTCCATCATCCCACATTTGCAGTACATGTCAACAAGAGCACTTCCAACGAACGAATGCAACCCTATTCCAGATTTAATTGTTCTGTTATGGATCTCCATGCCATAATTCAAGGCTTTTTGACCGGCACAAGCTTTTAAGACACTGCCATAAGTGAACTCATCAGGTTCCATCCCGGAATGCAGCATGGAAACAAAATGAGAGAGTGTCGCCTCTTCATTTCCATTCTGTTCATGCGCTGCAATAACTGCATTCCAAGAAATAGCATCCCTTTTCTCCATTTCATAGAAAACACACATGCTTCGGCTAAAGCTCCAGATTTACCGTACATGTCAAGAATAGCATTGGCCACACAAATATTCGACTCAAGAGTAGTTTTAACTGCTAATGCGTGTACTTGAACACCCTCCAAATACCCTTTAATGACTGCACAAGCACTAAATGCTCCCGATAAACTTATTTCATCAAAAACAAGGTCAGACTTGAGCAAATCTCGAAATAAATGCAAAGCTTGAATGGCCTGACAACTTTGAGCATAACCAATAATTATGGCATTAAAAGATTGCAAATTGCGAATTGAAAACAAGTTAAATATCTTTTGAGCTTCAATCATGCTACCACATTTTGCGTACATATCTAAAGTTGCTGTTCCTACAATCAAATCCGATGCAAAATTCGTCTTCAAGGAATGACCATGCAACTGCCTACCTAACCAAAATGCAGAGAACCCAGCACATGACCTGAAAACACTAGCATAAGTTGACTGACTAACCCCAATACCTTCCCTTTGCATTTCTTTGAACAACTCAACACCCTTAATAAACTTATCATTTTGAACACAACCTGCAATGACAGCACTCCAAGAAACCCAATTCTTCTCGGGCATTTGATAAAAGAACCTAATTGAATCATCTAACCTCCTACATTTTCCATACAAATCCACCAAAGCACTTCCTGTGACGACATCTTTATCAAAAGCAACTTTAACCGCCACACCATGAACTTGTACCCCCACATCAAACTCTTCCAAAACAGCACAACATTTCAAAACAACAGCAAAGGTTGTCCAATCAAACCCAACTCCCTCCTTCCTCATTTCCAGGAAAACCAAAATGGATTTCAAACACTCACCATTCTTCAGGTATCCTGAAATCAATGAATTCCACGAAATAACGTCCTTTTCAGGCATATCATCAAAATATCTCCTTGCAATCCCCATCATCCCATTACTAGCATTCCCGAAAACCATTGCATTCCAGGACACAACATCCCGTTGAGACATTTTATCGAACACTTTACTAGCATATCCCAGACGTCCACATTTAACGTACAACTGGATCAAACAATTGGCGACAAAGACTGTTGGGACAAACCCAGATATTATCATTTGACAATGAGCTTGTTTGCCTGGGTTTAAGGATGCTTGGTTCGAACATTCTTGGAAAATATGGGAAAATGTTTTTTTCTTCCTGGGTATAGTTTGGGTTGTTGCTAGAGTTGAAACATAGAGAGTTTTAAAGAGATGTGCTTTGGGTGAGGGATGAGAAAAGAGGAGCTTTTGCAAGTTGAAGTGAGAAATTTTATAAGCCATGTAAAACCTTTAGCTGCTGTTGTCATGCTTTGGCGGGTGTTTGTTTCTTTGAGTTTACCTCCTCCGGCAACGCTTTTAGAAGCGCTTTTGGGAGAAAATTGCCTTTTAAACGCAAAATCATTCCCAAAACAGATGATTCATTGGAAAGCACTTGATATCTTTTGAGAGACTATGAAGGTTTAGTTATCAATAAAAAAACGAAATGTTTTAAATGTTCGGTACTATTTTACTAAAAAAATAGTTAAAAATTAATATTTTTGTTGTTTTCACTTAATATTTTATTTTATGTGAGGTATAACTTTTTTTATTTTCCTCAACGTAATTCATAAGTGGCTTAGAGCATTAATTTTCCATTCGTCAATTGAAAATATGACTTAAAAGTTTTTCAAAAATTTATTTTTTCCAACATATTATTTCTCTTTCATTTTCTCTATTTAGCTGGACAATTATTAAATTATTGTTCTTCCCTTTATTAATTTTAACTATTCAAACAAAATAATTAACTATTTATTTTCTTCAATTTTCCTTTTTTCCCTTCTTCTTATTACTTTTAATCCAAACCTATTGAAGTTTTAAATTAATATACAAACTACTTAATTAACCGATGTTGGGTGATACACATTGTTGCTAAAAGATTCGTTTCCTATCTCAGATTTAAACATTTATCATAAAAATGTTTTAGTGGTTGACGATATGCCAAAGCAGAAAAGAATGGAAGAAATTTTAAAACTCCATTTCGACTTCACTGGATAATCATGATGCCAGATTTACTCATTATCCGACAAAAAAAATAATTAAATATATTTTTTCTACGCCCGAATCTTCTTTACCATTTACTTTAATAACAATGCCAAGTATTTTAGAGTTATGTTTAGATACATAGATTGTGTTCAAAATTTTCACACATTTTTTTTCGTTTGAATTATAATATCTAATTTTTTAATCTTAAAATAGTCATGTTTGGTAAACAACATTTTGAACCAATATTGAAGATTTAAATCACTTTTAAAATTTTGTCAGATCAAATCCATAATTTAAATATTCGACAAAAAATTGAAACAACATATTGAAGTAAAAAGTAACTTTTGAAATTGAAGAAGCTACTAAGAGAACGTTTTAGGTTTAGAAGTTTTGACATAAGTTATAAAATATAGTTATATAAATAAAAAGAATTAATATAAGTATCCTTCAAACATACTTAATAATGTTATTTGGATTTTTTTTAAGTTTGATGAGTCAAATCTTTTAATTTAGATGTTAAGACTCTTATGTCAAAACCTTTAAACCTAAAAAGCTCCTCTTAATAGCTTTTTCAGTTTGAGAGATTTTACCCCAATCTGTTGTTACAATTCTTTATATGTCAAACATCTAAATCTACTAATTAACTGGTCAGACTTTTAAAAATAATTCATACTTTTAGTTTTAATTCAAAACTTTATTTATCCAAATAAAATCGTTATATGTTTTTTTTACATGTTTCAATAATGCACATTTAGATGATAGTAATATTTTATTGATGTTTCACATTTTGTTCCTACGTACTACACAGATTATAAAAAAAGGTTTAATGGTAATTATTTTTTGCAATGTAATTAGCAACCTTTCCCCCTTCTCCCACCCACGGAATGCGCATGGTAATTATATCAACTTTTAGGTTTGAGGGCCCATCTTTTTTCGGGATTGGAATAATGTTTAGAAACCTAATTTATCGTTAGTCCTGATTATCTGCACCTAACAGGGATCTAAGTCCATAATCTTCCACATAAATTATTTTTCTTGCTTATTTATATACACAATCTGACCCGCCCAATAAATTTTTTAGAGTAAACCACATATAATCATATGTACCGGTATATATTATTATTTATTTTAATAAATTTTAAAATTATGGTGACTTAAAGCGTGATTATTTTTTTAAAATAAAATATATTGAAACATTTTTTGTGTTATTTTTTAGATTTTTTTTATTTTTTAATTTAATAACAATAATAATGCTTTATTAAAACATTAAGATTGTAAACTAAAAAAATTTGAAATGTGGCATAAAAAGTGTTTCAAGATATTTTATTTTCAAAAAATTATCACGCTCTAGGTCTCTATTATTTCAAAAGTTATTAAAATAGTTAATAATACTTATCAGTAGTTCAGTACATGTGACTAATAGTACATATCGATAGGAAAACTCTTTGTTCTTTCTCGACATTTTCCCTTTCATCTCTCAATTAAATTTTTTTTCTCCAAAATCATCATCTGTTCTGCGCGTTTTTTCGAATCTAATTTTTTCGACGAATTTACTATTTTATTGTGACATCTCTAGTTCAACAGATAATCTCTAACTTAACCATTTAAAATTTATTTTTTTTCAATAATAATATCCCAGCAAAAATGCACATCGCAAGCTAATCAAACGGTAAAAACAAAACAATATAGTTGAGATTATGGAAAATATTGTAATCGCTGCAATCGAAATAGATAGTCATTGAAACAGAAACAAGCAACAGCAGGGAGGACAGTGTTGACTTTGAGATACAGGTTTTCTTTTGCACGACAAATAAAATTAAGAAAGAAAAATTGGTCATTTTCTTAAAATAACCAAACACCATTATTTATTATCTGCAATTATTTATAAGTGGACAAAGACCTTAATCTTAGTACGTAAGCACATATAATTAACTATAATCGTGCTAGTCAGTGTTAATTAATTACTCAAATTAGCACCACCCACCATTTAATTAAGGTTTAGTCGTCAGACCCATTAATCCATTTTTGTAACGCTGTTTCTTTTTAGATGACGTGACACTGAGAGACCCTTCATATTGCTACACTTGTCATGTTTACATTTAATTTGTATAGAAAATTATAAAACCGAAAAAAAAAACAGAATATATTAGTAATTAAATCCGAAAAACATCTTGCCATTAGTGAAAATTCCAGATTTCAGATTTTCGGTTTCTTTTTAGGCTTATATAACATTTTGAGTTATTATTTAAAAATTTAGGATTAAATAAATTTTCAAACGAACCTCTTATACGTATAAAAGATATTACGGTATTGACATAACAATTTTCATTAGTCGTTAACATATTGACATGCTAATACTTAATTGACTAAAATTTATTGTTTTAAAAACCATTAAGAATTAAAAAAATTAGAAAAATAATTCTAAAAATTATACAAATTATAAATATTTGTAAAATCAAGGTTTTCTTTTCTAAAGGACTAATTTATTAGAATAAAAAAAACTTAAACGCTCTCTTCAAACTTTTCCCTTGTCTCCAAAATATTTGCAGAACCAGCGGCGGCCAGTCGCTCCCTCTCTTCTCGGTTGGCCTCCCACTCTTCCTTTATTTTTTTCCTTTCAGTTTAATTTTTCGTCTCTTTTCAGAGGTCGATTATCGATGTCTCGTCTCTGAGCTGTTTCGATGGGATTCTTGTCCCCAACGACCATGGTTCTTGAACGGGGCCAATTTTGCTCGGAGAAGCGTTGGAAAATGAAAGAAAAAGTTTCCCTTTTCCTTTCTTTCTCTTCTTCCTCCCCTCTCTGGTTTCTTTCAGGGAAGTTTTGGTTGCCCGATTCCTTTGCTTGTAAGCGGTCCAGTGCTTCTCCTTGGACGATCGGACTTTCAGATCCGTCCTCAAACAAAGCCTCATCAGTGTGGCTTTTTGGTGGTGTGCCTTTGCTGCCTCCCTTGAGGTTCTTCTCTTTTTTAGGGTTGAACCGCTCGACTGCAGCCCCATTACCGGCTATTGCGGCCTAATTTTGTCGTTCCTTTCAGCCCGACCCCTTGGATCAACGGTCGATAGACTACCAAAGATTTCACGTAGAGTGAATCCGCTTATGCATTCGGAAGTTCGGCCCCTCCATCTGCCGCCGTTTGCCAACACTGTTTACTTGCTTAAGTTTTTTGTTTGGGTTCATAGGATCCCTTTTGTTGTTACTTTCGATTAGGATCTTTGGTACTCATTGTTTGTTTCCAGGCTTTAGTCTTGGTGCATGAGTTTGTTTCCTTTTCCTTTGTTTGAATGAAATTCATGTTTGATAAAAAACAAATATTGAAAAATAAGCCCTTAATAACAAGTATTGAAAAAATTGAGCTCTTAATAACAACTATTAGAAAGAAAAAGTGACTTTTGATGAGCATAATAATAACAAATATTGGGAGAAACTTGGGCTTTTAATAATAAATATTATAAAATAAATAAAATTAAAGAGCATGCCGTTAATGATAAACATTAAGAAAATTGGAAACAAATTAAATCCTTAATAACAATTATTAAAAAATTGAGCCTATAATTAATATAAAAATATTATTTTATAAATATAATTCACTATTAAATTTTTGAACCAAAGGCGGGTACCCCTCTTACCGAGGCCTGGATACAGTACCGAAAGTAGATTACGTCCATTATTTGGATTTTGAATTCAATTATTTATTTTTATATTTAAATTTGAATTGAGACTTGTTTTTAATTTTAATTAAAATAAATTTATACTAAGCCGATGAGATATATTCGAATACTTGCCAGCATATTTGTTCTCCATTAATCAAAATCAAGTTGCAGTTGGATTTGTTGCTAAACATCGGCTACCAAATGAGTTATTTATCATAAATAAAGAAACAGACGCAAAATTTTATGTTAGTGAAGTGAACTTATAATATTTTAGAAGAAAATTAATAAAATTTTAAGAAACGAAAATAATTTTTTAATTAAAAAACGTATAAAATATATTTATAAGACTTTCTAAATTATATAGAAATTTTAAATTTTTAAATGTACGGCCGTCAACTTTAAACCACTCCATCCATCCTATGAGACTATTGGCCTCTTTTAGAAATGAGTGTATACGACATGTTGGACCACAAGAAGTCACTACATTAATCACCCCCACCTATGCCCATAATGCACATCTAATCTTCGCTCAAAAAAGAAGCAGCAACTGATTATGGATGTTATTATTGGAACTTAGAAATGAATTCCATTTGATTCTAATGGAAACTTGGAACTTAACATTATCCAGTCAGGGATGGACTGGGGTTAGACGCGGTTGTCCCCTATATAATTTAGAATTTTTTTTATATTTTTTATTAAAAATTTATTTTCGTCCTAAAATTTTATAAGTTCATTCCTAGAACTTTATAGATTCGTTCTCTAATATAATTATCCACCGCATAACTAAAATTTAATTCAATAAACTCATAAAACAACTCTCAATAAGTCTTCCTTTATCGTTTAAAAAACTTTTAGTATTTATGATATCATTTTACAATAAAACCCAATTCCAGATGAACTTTGTTTTGCTAATAACATATTAAAGATTAACATTTAAGAAGCTAAAGATTCGAGTGTTTTTAAATAACATAATACATTTTGATTTGAGAGTTTGAAAACTATGTATAATTTAAATATTGTATAAAAAATAAAATTAACCATATTTAATATATATTTATCCTTTCGGTTTCTTTAACCAAAACTAAAAGTCCAAAACAATTCCCCTTACTCCCCCACAATACAAACTATATTTCTCTTTCCGATATAAGCATGGTGGTCCTATCTAAAAAACAGATTACACAATCCAGGGTCAGAACTGTTACCTTCCAAAATTTTAATTAAATTCTTTCAAATTTTTAAAAACTCTTATTATGGTTTTAAATTTTTTATTAAAAATTAATTCTTTCAAAATTTTTAAAAATCTTATTATATTTTTAAAATTTTTATTTTTTTAAATAGATTCCTCGAACCGGTAAAAATCCAATAAAAACCGGGGGGGGGGGGGGACCAAATTCGAAAAACCACTTTTAAACTCATCTGAATAAAATCAAACCGGTTCAATTGATCTAACTAGTTAAATCAACTGAATCAATAGCCAGAGGTCTCATTGGTTTGAATTTCAATCCGGTTTGTAAGACATTGGGCGGACCGGTGGCAGAAGTTGGTAGTATTATTTTTGTATAGGACCATGATCTCATCCCTTTTCTTGGTCTATAAGAAGAATGATTGAAGAAGAGCTCAGCCACTTCAATTTCTCCTCCTGCTCCAATAATGCATCCCGGTGAGGTAATTTCAAGAGTCCAATCTCCAGTTCCTGTAAATCCGCCCCGTTTCAGCATGAACCAGACCAACACACCAGCATTCGAGTCCAACCGGTTCTCAAATCCCCTCTACAATTTCCACATCTGCGAAATCAGCCCCCATTCATCGTGTATCAGCAGCAACTCAACCTCAGATGAAGCCGACGAGCAGCAGGTAAGCATCAACCAGAGGAAGCAAAGGAGGATGATATCTAATAGAGAATCTGCACGTAGATCACGCCTACGCAAACAAAGCCACCTGGATGAGCTATGGTCACACTTGGTTTGGCTCCGCCATCAGAATCACCACCTTATAGATAAGCTCATCCATGCTTCGGAAAACCATCATAAGGCTGTTCAACAGAATGCTCAGCTCAAAGAGGAAACCTCTGAACTCCGTCAGATGCTCTCCGATATGCAACTGAGCAGCCCTTACTCCACTTTCAAATACCTCGAAGATGTTGCCCTGGAATCCGGTTTGTTTAACATCTAAGTCTTAAACCCTAAATTATTCGGATTCGGACATGAATATTAGATAAGTTTTCTCATATATTTAGAGATCATGTATCTATACTTAGGTACTTTAAGAAAAATAAGAAGCCGGATCATGTATCCATATATATGCTAGGCTAGGGCAGAGGTAAGGGTCCTATTTTATCTCCGTTATCAGTTTTTGGTTCTTCTGTTTAGATGGAAGTTAACCAGCCTATGCCTAGCTTTAAGGTGTACGAAATTAAGGAAATGACAGTAACATGTTTTCAGTATCTCTCTTCCATGCGGACTCTACGGTGAGAGTTAAAATTGGGTTCATTCAAATCATATTTAAAAGAGTGTATTTTATTGTCATGGGATCATTATCTATTCTCAAAAAAATATATCTAATAAAATGTGAGCATCACCGTTTTTTATATTTCTAAACGTTTTCTTTTTCTTTTTTGATTTAAAGTCAATATCTCGCGTTCTTCTGGGGCGTAATACTATTCTCATATTTAAAGTCTGTTACTTTTACGTTTGTAGATGGTTTTCTCAGGACGCTCGGTTTCAATTTGCGATTATTTGTGGTCTTTCAATAGTTTGATTCCTTTTTATTATTCGTTTGCCGATGCAATCAAATCTATTTATATCTATCTTTTACTAGATAGTTATGTATTTAACACGGACATTGAATAATTTTTTTTTGGAATGGTCTAAAGATAAATATAAAGTAATTTGAACTCGTGTCTCCTGAAATTAATATCATCTACTTTTCTACTAAGACACTTGTTGAGAAAGAAAAGAATATCTTTAGAATAGCTTCCTTTTATTGCTCACGGGCCACAGCCGAAATGGGAAATGCATTTTAAAACAAAAATTCTCTGCCCTATAATTATGTTCTTTTTATGTTTCACATAAAAAAATACTAAAAAATTAAATTTTAAACCCCAACTTTAAATTCCATATCCTAAATTATATATTTTAAAAATACATCATACCCCTAATTCTCTAAATCCTAATCACAACCTCTAACCTTAAAACCAACCTTTTTTTAGCAAGAAAACCAAAAAGGCATAATTTGAGGCAAAAAATTTTCATCTCTTTCATAACATTCTAGGCCAGAATCATAAAATTATAATATGGATTGATATCGAGGTTTTCATTTATACAAATTTTAGTTTTAGTGACGATTCTAAATTTAAAAAATATAGTTCTTTAGGAAGAAAATTTAACGTCCCACATCAGTAGTTTTTTTAACGGTAGTGACTATCAATATACTTCGCTCTTTAAAAATTATGGTCATAATCCTGTTCGGGCCATAAGACATGTAACCAGGGCCCGTGATTGCGACAAAATCTAACCATCTCAACGAACAATCCCTACTCTAAACTTTCATCCATTCTTTGTTCCTTTTCTTCAGTTGATCAGTCAGTTCTTAATAAATTTACAACACCCACACCGATATCAGATCTTCTAACCCTTTCATTGTCAAATCTCGCATCTCATTATTATTATTATTTTTAATTTTCATTAATTAGTTCAAGCGACACACAGAAACAAAGCAGTGTATATAGCTGAATTTCGATGGCTGCGGCTGTCAGGGGAGCTCGGGGTGGCGGATCCGGCGGTGTTGGAGCTGGTTTCCTTAGCTTGTTTTCTTACAGACTCTTTGTCTCAGCCATGTTTTCGCTTCTCTTCATTGCCACTGCCACCCTTCTCCTCACTACTCGTCCTTCTGCAACTCATCACCACTCTGTAAAATTTACCTTCTCCATTCTCTTTATTCAATTCCTTTCACTTTTCTTTTCTTCTAAATTCACTGTCTTTTGTTTTGTTTTCCCGCTTTTTCGGATACCCTTTTGTTTCTTCTAACTTGGGTTTTCTTTTTTTAGACTCAGCAACGTACCATCCATTTCTCTATTTGGCATTTTAGATAAAGTTTGGCGCTTTATAAATGGGTTTTCCTTTTATGAGCTGAGCGTTTAATACTTGAGAATCTAATCTTTATAATGGTTATTTTTGCTAGTCTTTAGGGCAGAGCTTGCACAGCTTCAAATTCCAATCTTTATAATGGTTCTAACTATTTTCATTTTCTTTTAGCAGAGGCTTCAAAGTGGCGGAAACGCTTACATGCATAGAACATATGTGGCGTTGAACTCGGACCCTCTCAAAACAAGGTTAGATTTGATATACAGGCAAGCCAATGATCACATCACATTAGTGAAAGCATATGCAGCTTATGCAAGGAAGTTAAAGCTTGACATTTCAAGGCAATTGAAAATGTTTGATGATTTGGCTAAGAATTTCTCCGATATTACATCAAAACCAAGGTATAAATCCTCTTTGTTTGAAGCCGATGGTAGCTTAGATGAGGATGTCTTAAGGCAGTTTGAGAAAGAAGTGAAGGATAGAGTGAAATTCGCTAGGTTGTTGATGGCTGAATCTAAAGAGAATTATGATAATCAGTTGAAAATTCAGAAGTTGAAAGATACCATTTTCGCAGTTAGTGAGTTATTAGGTAAGGCGAAAAAGAATGGAGCTTTTGCGAGCTCAATTGCTGCTAAATCAGTTCCTAAGAGTTTGCATTGCTTGGCAATGAGGCTCGTTGAGGAGAGAATTTCACATCCGGAAAAGTACGAGGAAGATTTGCCTAAATCCGAGTTTGAGGACCCCGATTTGTATCATTATGCTATATTCTCCGATAATGTGATTGCGGTTTCTGTGGTGGTGAGGTCTGTGGTGAAGAACGCTGAGGAGCCTTGGAAGCATGTATTCCATGTGGTAACTGATAGAATGAATTTGGCTGCAATGAAAGTTTGGTTCAGAATGAGACCTGTGGAAGAGGGTGCTCATGTGGAGGTGAAGGCATTAGAAGATTATAACTTCATGAATTCCGCCTATGTGCCAGTGTTGAGGCAGATTGAGTCTGCTAAGAAGAGATTTTACTTGGAGCAGAAGATGGAGAATGCAACCAAAGATGGGAATAACATGAAGTTTAGGGATCTTGAGCATACGTCAATGTTGAATCACCTTAGGTTTTATTTGCCTGAAATGTACCCTAATTTGCATAAGATTTTGTTCTTGGACAATGATGTTGTGGTTCAGAAGGACTTGACAGGGTTGTGGAAGATAGATTTGTCCGGAAAGGTGAATGGGGCTGTTGAGACCTGCTTTGGGTCGTTTCACCGTTTCTCTCAGTATTTGAACTTTTCAAATCCTCTCATTAGGGAGAGGTTTAATCCTAAGGCTTGTGCTTGGGCTTATGGGATGAATATTTTTGATCTTGATGCTTGGAGGCGTGAGCAATGCACGGAAATGTACCACAGCTGGCAGAACTTGGTTAGTACATTATTTTCTTTTAAGTGAAGTTACTGGTTCTTTATACAAATGGAGGTAATTGTTAGCTACTTGTCTTTGAGATCATTTCATGACTTTAATGGAGAAGAGGAAATAATAATTTTACATGCAAAATTTAACAACGCACTGTAAGTCAAGAACGAGTCCTTGGTCTTATTAGTATTGGGGTGGATTTTGGATTGCAAATTAGAAATGATGATAAAATAAATATAGCTTATAGGAGTGAAACCAATTAACTGTTGAAATTTCAAATACACCTCAGTTTTGCTAATGGTGTGTGAATTATGGATTGAAGTTTAGAAAGTGAATGTGTAAATAATTCTGAATTGGTCTTCTGCTCAGAATGTTGATCGGACTCTGTGGAAATCGGGTACTCTTCCACCCGGCTTGATGACCTTCTACTCATTGACAAAATCACTGGACAAATCCTGGCATGTGCTCGGGCTTGGATACAATCCAAGCATTAGCATGGATGTGATCAGCAACGCCGCAGTCATTCATTATAATGGAAACATGAAACCTTGGCTAGATATTGCTATGAACCGATACAAGAATCTGTGGACTAAATATGTGGATAATGATATGGAGTTTGTGCAGACGTGCAATTTTGGAGTCTAGTAAGTATGCAACTGCTGTTGCTTCTCTCTCAATAATCAAGTAGCAATAATACAAGTTTTAGCAATTGTTCATATCGGTTTGATATATTCGACCAAAATTTACTCTGTTCTTTAGTTTAACTGCCAGAGCTAAGCTTGATGGTTTTATTCCTAGTTCTTTTTCTTTCCCCCTTGTAGTAGAAATGCTATTTGTTAATTCTCAAATTTTCTGTTTTGTTCTTGAAGATGTGGAGCACGAATTGTGCTGAACCAGATTATATATGTACACAGTTCAATGATTCTTTTGATAGTGAAATCTTTTCCATCAATAGATATGATGGCTTACAAAACTCAACATGTGTCTATTTTTATGCCAATCCAATTTTACTTTCATGTACTGTTATAGTTCTCAAGTTAGTTTGTTTGCTTCACAAGTTAGATTGAGAGTAAAGGTAACCCAAATTTGGATTTTTTTTTTACACGGCCATTTCCTAGAGCCAAATAAACATTCATGTTTTGCCCACGTCATGCGGGTGCATCTAACCCCAGCGAGGTTCAATAGGCATTTAATGACTACCGAATGGGTTGATGTATACAAATACTTTCTTTATTTGATATCCCACAACGTGAGATGTGAGTTTTTTATTTCCTTTACACAATTCACGAGCTATCTATTTTAAGCATTAATTTTTCATTTATTATTTAACTATTTTGAACATATGAAATACTGTTGTAAAGATCTAATGAAGTAGAATATGAAACCATAATGTCATAATTCGAATCTTCACCATTATCCATTAAAAATATGGCTCAAAGTTTTTTAAATTATCACAAATTTTCAACAAACATGGTGTAATATTTGGACACGTCTAATCTAAATACAGCAAAAGACAAAGCAAAGAAGCAGTAACGAATTTGGAGTTGAAGAGCATTGATGGTCGGGGCTAAACGCCACAGCAAATTGCACATCACTCATCACTCACCAAAGTCACAGTCTCGAATTTGTGGTGCAGCTGCATCCTCATCTAATACCTTCTTACGTGGGGGTTTTCTATTGGCTGGATGAATCCTCCATCTACAGCCAACTCAATTCCAAATGATAATACAGCTCACCTAATTACTAGCCTTTATCCCTATGCTTGCCATTATGGTGGAGTGTTTATATCCGGTTACTCGAATTTTCGAATATTTGAAATTTTAGATACTCGATTTTTTGTAGTAAAAAAATGAATTTGTGTTTTGATTCTTGAACATCAAGTACAAGTAAGTTGAATATTTGTAAAAAAAAAAACACTCACTAATCGCATCACTAAACATAAGATCTTCAAAGCTAAAAATTATCATTTGATGAGAACTTATATTATATGTTTAGATAATCTAGTACATATTATATATTGAATATATATTACTTTGCTTTGCTTACTCGTGTTAGGTATATAAAAAACATATGTATAATTTCAAATGCGGATTAAGAAACCAACACACCAAAGGGCACACCCTTGTCAATACAGAATCTTAGCAGCTCAACAGTGGACCCAAAAGCCATGCTTGACTTCCACGTGTCATCACCTAAGTTGTGGAGTGCATACAATCCCTTTCCTCTACTTGGTCTTGAAGTGGGTGGGAACCATTATTCGATAAGCCGAAGCAGAATATGTGGGTCAGGCCAGGGGGCCAACACCAAAACTAAGCTAACCACAAGATAATGCAACTACTTTTAGCATCCAATAAATTGCTTCCACGTGTCCATCGGAGGATTCTCTTCTCCTCTCCATACAGTTAAACCTCCCTTTGTCCCTTCAATGTGCTCACACTCCCAAGTTTGTAGAGTTTTGAGAGCTTGTGTGTGTGTGTAACAAATGTTGAAACAAGAGATTTGTGATGGTGGTGGTGGTGGTGGTGGTGGAGTAAACGACTGGGCGCGTGTCTGCGACACATGCCAGTCCGCAGCTTGCACGGTGTACTGCCGAGCAGACTCGGCCTACCTATGTGCCGGATGTGATGCTCAAGTGCATGCTGCAAACCGGGTGGCCTCACGCCATGAACGTGTCTGGGTGTGCGAGGCATGTGAGCGTGCCCCGGCTGCCTTCCTGTGCAAGGCAGACGCTGCATCCTTATGTGCTACATGTGATGCCGAAATCCATTCGGCCAATCCGCTTGCACGTCGTCACCAGCGTGTCCCGATTCTTCCGATTTCCGGGTGTCTATACAGCCCCTTGACCACTGATCAAGGCGGTCCAAAAATCGCATCTGCAACCGAGACCGAAGATGGCTTTATGTCCACAAATGGAGATGACACAATTGCTGAGGATGAGGATGAGGCAGCTTCATGGTTACTGCTGAATCCTGGGAAAAATAGCACCAACCAGAATAAAGGGTTCTTGCTTACAGGGGAGGTCGACGAGTATCTGGACCTCGTCGATTACAATTCGAGTGTCGATAATCAATTCACTGAACAGTACCAACAACAACAACAATACGGTGTTCCGCACAAGAGTTATGGGGGTGATAGCGTTGTGCCAGTTCAATCAGGAGAAGTTAAAGACCACTTTCAGCAGCAGCATCAGCATCAGAGTTTTAAGTATGGCCTGGATTTCGATTCCTCGAAAGCTGCATACAGCTACAATGGTTCCATTAGCCATACTGATCAAAAGGTATTGAACCTGAAATTTTAAGCCACACTTATAATGTTCACTTTCTCAAGCTAAGAAGGTTTTCCAAGACTAGGAAATGTTTCAATGAAGTATTAGAATTATGTTTCAATTTAGAATTGGATGATGTTTTTAACATTCCTTAACCATGTCAGGTATCTCTTTCCTCTGTGGATGTCAGCATTGTGCCAGAACCGACTACGAGCGATATCTCAATCTCGCACACAAGGCTGCCTAAAGGTACAATTGACCTCTTCTGCGGACCTCCCTGTCCGATGCCAACCCAACTTGCACCAATGGAAAGGGAGGCCAGAGTCCTGAGATACAGAGAAAAGAAGAAGACAAGAAAGTTTGAAAAGACAATAAGGTATGCTTCGAGGAAAGCGTATGCAGAAATGAGGCCCCGGATTAAGGGTCGGTTCGCAAAGAGGACAGAGGCGGAAGTTGAGGTAGATCAGATGTTCTCCACAACAGTAATGACGGAAACTGGATATGGCATTGTACCTTCATTCTAAATGAAGAAAGAAAAGGAGAGCTGATAGTAAAGCTTTAATGCAGACACTGCATCTTTTCTTAATCTAATTGGTCTGAATCAATTAGATAATATATGTTTAGTAATTCTTTTGATTATCTAAATCATGCTACTGGTGTCCTGTAAATACATGTATATCTATAATTTTGGAATTTAGTTCTTTGCAATTACAACAGGAACAATCATGGTATGCTAAACATATATTATCACATCTGAGATTCCTTGGACCAGCAACATGTCCTTCCTTAAGACTGGTAAGTTTACATTAAAGAAACTTTAGGTTTGCTACATGTCCAAACTGTATGGTTGATATTGCAGAATAAAGGTACGAAAAGCAACAGTTTAGAGAGTAGGACCAAATACTGACTTCTGTTAGACAAATGATTAACATAAATCAAGTCGGAGGAAGCCGAGAAAAACAAATCCCTATTCATACCAATGTAGATGGTAATGAATGATCATATATTCTCATTTATGCACCATCCTGGAAAGTCCACAACATTCTGTCATGCAGCTGGGAAAAGGGTGGAAAAGCTATCAGGAAAGAAAGAAAAGACAATACTACTCAAGAAAGAGACCTTTAATCCATGGCTGGAGTGTATAATAAGTGTTGCATTCACTCCTTTTTACTTTAACTCAAGGTCCTACACTCCTACTCCTACTCCATTCTAGAGGCCGCGGCATCCATTTCTGCAACGCCATTCGTAGATTATCATCTCTTTTGCCTATACAGTTAGCAATAATTCAACCAAGATTCTAATTTGCTAAGGATCCGTAAAATCTTTTAGTCCCCCCCACTGTATAGTGGATGGAAAGGAGTAGTGATCTTTAATAAAATGATGCTGCACTTTTATCACTTTTTGAGGGATATTCGAAAAGGGAACAAAGTTCAGCCACATGCAAAGGTCAAGTGAGCTAAAACACTAACACTAGCTGTATTTCTTCAGCTCACGTTATTCTTCTGTCAATTTCTCTAGCAAGCAAGCACTGGTTATGGTTTGGAGCTTTGTTGGTCCAAAAAGCAGACTGCACTTTGCACTTTGCACTTTTTTACACAGGAAAAGATAACAATGTTCGGCCATGCAAAGTGGAAAAGTTTGTGGAGACCATTGTTTTCAAAATATATCAATTTCTGGTTTGTCATACGTTCAGCAACATTGTTTACCCTTCATCATTTACACACGGATTATTAGTTGTGTATTGTTTAGGCCTCTGGTCCTATGATGATTAACCAGCAGCAGTTAGTGCTTATATAAACTTGGACTTGATCTGCATTTAAGCCATTAACTGGAGTATCAACAAGTCCTGTCACACAAAAGAATGAGTCACATGTAGAGAAAATAATAAAGTATTGGAGCATTTTTGTTAAATAAAGAAAAATGGCATTATTGTTTGGGATGAGAATATTACTTTTGTATTTAGTATTCCTAAAATATTTGGCGCACATGATGCTGGATAAGATAAAGATGATTTCCCATGTTTGATGTTCCTTAGAAACAAAAATTTCATGTTACTTTTCGGTGCTATTTTTATGTCCCAACGTTAAAAAATTAAAATGTAAGCTTTAACCTTAAATTTTAAACTCTAAACTTTAAAAATATATCATATCCCCAATTCTCTAAACTCTAACCTTGAACCCTAATCCAAAACATATTTTTTCTAGTATGGAGGCATAAATAGGGGGATAAAAATTATCTGCCCCTTTTCAGTGACCCTACTTATAACTTAAAACCCTAAACCCTAAATTTTAAACCTAATTTTAAGCGTGGGCATAAGTAAGGCACCAAAAAAGGACAGAAAATTTCCATCCTAAATAGAAATACTAAAAAAAAAACATAAGATTTCTATTCGTTAATGAAGGGCCAAGGGAGGATTGTTTTCATTCCACGGAATTTGATATCATTCTTTGTTTTTATGCTTCTCATACTCTCCTGGCGATATAATTTTATGTTTTCAAATTAAATAATTTAACAAAATTTAGTGACCATTTATAAATTTTACCCATTATAATGATACGATAGAGAAGCTAAACAAAATTGGTCCATAATGAATTGAGTGCATAACCCAATTGAAAGTGGGTCAGACGTGGAATACCCAATCAAAGCAAATGGACCGGCCGAGATAAGAATTGTCAATCGGTCCCAATGTCATGTAAAGCTACTTTGATTTAGATGTAAAATTAAAATTAGCATGCACACTTAACTATTTGATGGAAAATCTTTTCTATTCTTGCGGTTTTGTTCCGTTCAATGAAATTAGTTTATGTTTTTCTGATTATATCTAAGAGGGGTAGTTTTGCATACAATTACAGTGGTAACTTGGGAAGGAACTGGTAGGTTATTCTACTATTCCCAATACCAATAACCCTAGCCGTTTTCTTTTTTTTTTCTCTAACCTCTTTGACTTTTTTTAATTTAGTCACTTCATCTACGTTGTAAAGTTGACAGCGGCGCTAGCATTAAAACTGGTTGTCAACCGCCGGTCACCCTTTTTTATTTTTTTACACCGTTCTTATGGTTTCAATCTTTTTTTGATAAATTTGTCTTTATGACACTTTTCTCTACCTTTTGGTACGTATTTTCTGCCTATTAGCACATTTTTCTGCCTATTAGCACATTCTTTTGTTTTGCTTCAGGAGTGGATTAGACGTCGCCACGACTGATCAAGATGTCGCTTTTTTTGTTATCATGTTGATCTCCTTGCTTTGGACCCTCGAACTGGATCTAGATGCAAGTTAGTCACCGTTCTTGTTCGCAATTGAGTTGTGGTAATAAACGTGTTGTCAACGTACCCCAATTCTGCAATATGCATTTTTAATGTTGTTGTTGATGTGTTTTACCTTCATCGTCGAGCTTTGGTGATGTTTTGTATTTATTTTATTTTGAATTTTTGAATTAGATTTTTACCTTTTTTGGTTCTGTTTATAATTTAGATGCGTTAATTTTCGTTTTAAGAATTAGTTTGGGTCAAATTGTAAACTTTTATCTTGATTTTTTTCCTTTCTGAATACAATTAAAGTACTCATTTTCAAAAAAAAAAATATCTAAGAGGGGTAGATTGATGATTAAAAAATTATCAAATGATCTATAAAATAAAAACTACAAGCGCATGCATCGATTTATACGGGTTCGGTTTCTTATCAAGTCTACATTCATTTTTTTTAGTTTCTTATTAACCTAAGCATTTTAACAAATCCATTAAACCGGAACAACAAGTTATAATCTTTACAACTCACTATCTTGGACTCGGGACAACATAGAACTATATTTTTTTGGCTAAATTAAAACATGTTATTCTTTACCATGGATGGAAAATGTAAACAAAGAATATCTCTTATGTGGGTATTTAAAAAATTGAAAGTTATCAAAAGAATTGATGAAAATATACAATGAAACCATATATATTTATTAGGTTTTAAAAGCTATGAACATATTAAATAAAATATTCAATAATATTTTTGAAAATTATAAATCAAGACATTTGTTGTCAAAAGCATTTAAATTTTATAGAAACAACTTAGACCATATATTTTTAAGGTTTTAAATACTTTAAAAATGTTTGATAAATTCTTTAATAATATTTTTATAAAATAACTTAGGAATAAATAAAATTTATCTTAAATGGTATAATATAAAAACATAAGATTAAAGCTAATAATCTTTACTTAGACGGTAAAACAACCTCCACTAAAACGTATAGTGAGATATCTAATGATCAAATTTAGAAATATCTTCCATTAATACCATATATAGTAAAAATGTTTCATATCTAACTTACTCTTTTAAGAAAGATTCAACAAATCAAAATTAGTATCGACCACTTATTCTTTTATTTTAAAAAATAGTAATTTTTTAGGTGTGTTGTCTTGGATAAAATTCGTCTGTCTATTTTCGGTGCCCTTACATATGCTCCAACACTAAAAAAACACTACAAAATTAAATTATAAGCCCTAACCCTAAATTCTAAATCCTAAACCTTACACCATATAACCTAAAAATACACCCTACCCTAAATTTCCTAAACCCTAACCACAACCACAACCACTAACCTAAAACCATAAACCCTAAAACCCTAAAGTTAATTTTGAACATGGGAGAATATGTAGGGACACCAAAAAGGAGTAGAAGATTTCCATCTGTGTTGTCTTCAGCGGGATCCTAGTATCGTCGTCTCGCTTTTTCTTTCTTTTATTAGTGTTATTTTTTTTATTTTTATCTCAAACCAATATTTTTTGTTTTGAATTCTTTCTTTTTGTACATCTTGATATGTTTGTCTGTATGCCTCTATAACATGTTTTCTGTCTATTTTTATGACAATTTAACGTCTGTGTAATAGTCATCACAACACACCCTCTGATGTCGACGGTCTATTATGGTTAGATCTTTTTTTGTAGAAGTTTATCGATGCAATCAGAACCATTAGCATAGCAATCTGCAAGATTTATTTTCTCAAACTCCACTCATAAATCAATATAGCTTCTAGTTGAAAGATACATGAAGATTTTTATAATTATTATTAGGTTTTTTATAAAAGATGAACGGCGTATTTAGGGGAAAGTTCAATCATTTTTCTTCACACCTTTTGAGTAACATATTTTAATTTTCTTTCTTCAAGACATACTCATGATAGACTTGTCTCTAAGGTTCTTTTAGTAATCTAGGTGCATTCTATTTGTTGTACGTTTCCTTAAATTCATATTCATTTTTTTCTTAAAAAAATCAAAATTAGTATTTATCACTTATTCTTTTTATCATTAAACTAATTTTTTTATACGTGATAGGGGGAGAAAATAAGATTCAGATCTTAGATAAAGAGATATCAATTTTTTCCCAAAGTATTATCGAAATGATTATGGGTGTAAAATTGTTTTTTTTTGTATAATGTTTAAATTATTCAAACCTCTTTCGCTTCTAAATCCAAACGAATTTAAATACACGCTTACTTATATATTCCAACAATAATAGTGCTGGTGAACTAAGACAACAAATATTAAGTTATTATTCTTTGATAAAAAATATTAAAGTTATTATAAACCAGTATGATTGTGAAATTTGATATTGGGTGATGGTAACAATTTAATCAACTTTATAATAAATGGCATGCATCTTTCTTTGACTATGGTCTCTACTCTCATGTTTTGTTATTTTTCAACAAAAACCATTGGTCCCGTGGGATTTCCTTTTATCGAAAATTCTCTTTCTTCCTTCATGCAAACGCTATGATGACATACAAAATCTGAATTTAAAAATAATTACATAATTTAGAAAATCTAGTGAATTAATGCAGACAAATACACATTTCCTTTAAACAAATATTAATCAAAGATAGAAAAAAATTAAAAATGATTGTTTCCCCATTTAACTATATTGTAGTTGAGAGGCGGAGCTATTTGTAGTTTTGAATATCTAAATTAATCTATAAACCCATGATTTTCCATAAATTTGGGTTTTTTTCAATATTAGTATATATTGTTTAAAAAAATATGTAGATAAAATTTATAATTAAAGTAGACACGCTTCTTTAATAATATGTCGGTTGAATTTATTAAAAATTAAAATAGAGAAATATTTCAAACAAAATAAAAATGTAGCCGGAAAATAATAAATTAAATTGAAAAAAACAAAAAATCAAACCAACAAACATGTCCAATGAGTTGCAACGGCATAGATGAGATGAAACACTGAAGAAAGGAAGCATGAAACAATACTCATTGTCTCTATCAACATACACGTTTAAGGATTGAAGTAAGAGTGGTGAGCGAAACTAATATTTTTCAGACTTCTTCACAAAACAGATCTGACTGCATCGGTAAACGAATCACAAAAGATGATCAAACTACTAAAATATCATCAACAGCTACAAATCAAAACCGAACGTTGTGAAATAACTATTCACAAACGTAAATCTATCATAAAACAGAAACATACCACAAGAAATAGAGAAAAACGTGACACAAAACTTCATTTTTGATATTCATAACTAGACTATATTCCATAATAATAATAATAATAATAATAATAATAATAATAATAATAATAATAATAAAAGAGCTGTCAAAGTCAGCAACCCTAGAGATGTAGAAACGAGAAGACTGGGAGAGTAGACTTGAAGATTTAAGCACAGACAAAACAAAAGGTCTAAAGACAACGCGAAAGACTTTATGTTCGTTAGTCATATATATTTGGTAGAACAACCCCACACATATCTGCTTAAAATAGATTTGGTTGAATGCTGTAATTTTCTAATATTAAGGTTTGGTTAACTTTATGTAAGATTATTTTTAGAATAAAATTTGCGGAATCTAATTTTATTTAGATTATGGATAAACTTATAAACTCCGACCAAATATTATAATCTCATGCCTATAGTTTATAAACTCATAAATTTTATATAAATATTTTCTTTTTAACGTCTTACACTTTTAATATTAAATTAAAAATATTTGCATAAAAGTTCATAGAACTATATTTACATACACTCGTTACTTTTTTAAAAAATAGATTTTTTGAATTGTCAAATTTAAACGTTTAATATGTTTAATTTTTTTATTATTTATAATAAATTGTTAAATAAATTAAAGTAAATAATAGAACAAATCTAAAAGTAGTAAAATTGAGATAAAAATAAATTGACATACTAAAACGTTTTTAGATACTAAATCATCTTATAAATCAATGAATAAAATAAATAAAATCAAGGCATAAAGATAATTTTAACCTCTAACGTTTACAGTTTTTGTCATTTTAGCCCTCATCCTTTTTTGAGGATAAATTTAGCCCTTAACCTATGTATTTTTGTCAAATATCTCATTTTTTAACTAGATTGTTGATTAAATCGTTAAATAATTAACGGTGATGACATGACACGTACATATAAAATACATTTTAAACTAGATGGCATTTAACCTATCACATGCTTATGCATGGAATATAATTTTATTTTAATTTTCATAATACATAAAATCCAAACACAAAAATTAATGATTTGAAGTTAGTTTCAAGAGTGAAATATTTGGATATATTTATTAAATTTTATCGCCAAAAGAATGTATTAAAAATATTAATTTCGATCGTGATTTTTTCCTTCGAATCTCATATTGACAAACCAATATAAATAATTTTAAAAAATTTAAAACTTAAAAGCACATAATAGAAGCATAAAAAGAATTTAGGAGTTAAAATTTAATTTTAGGGTAAATAGTAAGGAACCTAAAATAAAAATAGAATTTAAAATTTAAAATATACGGGTTGAGTTAGGTACCCAGTTACAAAATATTTTCGACCCAAACCCGACTACATGAAAAAAATTCAGGTCATGTACCCGACCCAAAAATTTGAATATTTTTATTACAAATACTCAATAACTTTTAATCAGGTCGACAGGTCTAGTAGTTCGGTTCGTATATTTTCGAACACCCCTCCCCTAATGGTCGTGACAAAATCTAAATTTGTATTTGTACACGCATTGGGTCTATTAATTCAACAAGTAATGCACCTTTGCACAATTTGCATGGAGATTTTTGGGAACAAACATCAGAAAACTACTGTTGCTGTCTTATTTGTAGAAACCATCAAGTTTACTTCCTTCTCTACGTCAGATTCCGCGTTCTACTTTCTCTCCTTATCTTCCACATTTTGGATCTTTTTTTTCTTCAACTTTTCTTTATGGTTTGGACATTATATATATATATATAAAATCAGACACCAAATGTGTAAAGAATCTAAAATAGAAAAAATAATATTTGTCTAGAATAAGCACAATATTGAGCCTTTGATTTAAATTGAATGGTGAACTCATACTTAATATTAAATCAAACACTAAGTCTCGTGTTTAATATTACTATGAATTAATTACTATCAGTACGATAAAATGTTATTTTTATGCGTAAATTTGTTATTTATTTGTTTTTTTCGATGTCAAAATCAAACGAACAAGAGAAACCGTGTTTCGCCAATTCTTGTATTTCTGCTTGAATAAATGTTTGACTCGTATGAATAGAATCATTTGATTTCGACGACTTTTACCGTTCAAATATAATTAATAAATTAGACGATTTTGTTTTGCAAATAAATAATAACCTTAATCGTCAAAAAAAATTCGGATAAAGAAATCTAAATATCTCATATCCTCTTCTTTGGCATTAAACAAAGTTTTGAATAATAATGTGAAAGATTTATATATGCCATTATTATTATTATTATTATTATTATTATTATTATTATTATTATTATTATTATTATTATTATTATTATTATTATTATTATTATTATTAAAAGTCAAATCTATCTTAAACCAGCATACGGGACCATTGTTTACCTTGATTCGAGCTGGGGAGAAACGGCCCCAATCATTACTGAAATAATTTTATTCTAAAAACATTCATACGGTTTGACTATTCAACAAGTAAACGATACTTTTATGTATATCCACCGATTATACTTTAATTTTCTTTTATTTATATATATATATTCTATTTAAAAAAACTGAGATCTTTTTTCAATTACAAAATTATAACAAAATAATTGTTTGTATGATCATCTATTATTATGTATATACTTTATAAGAAACCTACGGTTGATATTAGGTTGTCCTAAAATAATACACAGTTCCATGGTCCAACTCCAAACTCTATACACAACTCTTCAACATAGGCGGATTTACATGGTTTTGAAGAGGAGCAATTACACACTTTATTTTTACGAGAATTTTGTTAGTATTAAATTCCTTCTAAAGAATAATTTAGTACGCTAAGAAAAAAATATATGTATATCTATTTTTGAAAAAAATTATTTTAGATTTTTATTCTTAAATTCTTAGATTCGTTATTGTTCTTTAACATGTACGCAGCTAACTTTGCTACAGTTCAGTTCGATAGAAGTTGATTTAGGACTAATTTATCGCTGCTTTAAAAATTATGGTGAGACTTTTTTTTGTGAAATCTTTAGTTTTAATATTTAAATGCCCAACATTATTGTTATCGCTGCTTTAAAAATTATGGCGAGACTTTTTTTTTTGTGAAATCTTTAGTTTTAATATTTAAATGCCCAACATTATTGTTTAAGTACAAACATGTAAAATGATAAAACGTGCTTTTAAATTATTCTAATTTTTTTAAGTAAATAAATATAACACTTGTCATCGCTTTAAAGATGATTGTAGAATAATTTTTTTGCCAAAGTAAATCACATAATAACTTTTTCTCACTAGAGATATTCGCTTACACTTAATATAAAACTATTCACTTACAATCAATATAAAAAACTACCGGAAGCACCTATTTCCTTCGCCTATAAATTTTTTCTTCTCTCTTTAGGTAAGATTAGAATTTGTCAAAAAAGAATAAAAATTTATCGTCTTTTTTGTGTTTTCATATATATGTTCGAACACTAAAAATTAAAACAATCACCTTAACCCTAAACCCACAACATAAACATTAAGCCCTATCCCCAAAACTTCAATTCTAAACCCCAACTCTAGACCCAACATTTTAGCATTAGGACATACATAGGGACACCAAAAGAAGGAAAATATTTTCATTCTCAATGTAAAACTATGAGTTTTACATTCTTTTCCGACCATTGATCATTAATTCAACAATTCAAATTAAAATATTTTAATTAAAAAATAACTACACGTATCTTTTCTTTTAACTCTTATAATCTTCCTCAATGGTTTTTTTTATATAAATCTTAAATTTTAAATTAATCCCCTTCAACTCTTTCTACTAACCACTGTAAAAAAAATGGGTCACAACAATCGGGAATGGCACTAAATACAACAATCCACGGTGATGGAACTACGTGTAGTTTGGAAGGGGCTAAAAATTAGATTAATCTAAGTTAAAGTTCATAGTATTTAAAATATATTATTTTTATTATTTATTTAAATTTAATCACATTTTTTTCTATATAATTATTTAATTTATTTAAATTTATAGGATATTTTCGTAACTCACTTTTAATAGCTAATATATATAGACAATCATTTACGTCTTATTTGCTATGAAATACTGAAATAAGTGACCAACGAGGGTTGTGTGCAATGGCAAAGCACATTGCTCCTTCAAAGAGAGGACCTAGGTTCAAATTTTGGAAAAAACATTATTGAGAGGGAGAGCTACGAATCTCGAACATAAATCATAAAATAGATATAATTTACCAAAATAACTTGAAATAAGTGAAATTAAAAAAATTAATTTAATAATTAAATTACAAAATAAGAAAATGACTTATATTTTAACCATTTGATTATCAAATTTTCCATCCATCATATCAAAGTAAAGAAGTTGGACAAATATAAGTGATCGGAACAAGTTAAAATGTTGAAAACTTAAGGGTGAGAGTGAGGAATATAAATCCTATCACTTTTCCTCCTATTTATGCCTCACTCTAAAAATTTAAGATCAAAGATTAAGGTTATGTCTTAGAATTAAGGTTTAGAGAATTAGGAGTATGATATATTTTTAAAATTTATAGTTTAAGATTTAAAATTTAGAGTTAGAACTTAAAATTTAACTTTTTTAAATGTAGGACCATAAAAAGAGACAACGAAAATAGTAGAGAATTTATGTCCGAGAGTGAGTGGTTTAATCTGGTTTTAACAAACTTATACTAAAACTGTTCCTGATGCTGCCTCAACAATAATCCCACTAAAAACATACATTTGGTAGGAGTAGTTTTACTTGGTACATAAGACCATCCGACAAAAGTAAACAAATCTTGTACATATTTAAATTAGTCTACAAGCAATGATTTAAAAAGAAAATGTATATAAACTTATAGGTTAAATATCGTTGTTGTTTTTTTTACTTTTACTTTTTGTATATCCCATGCTTGGGATAATATATGAAAATAAGTTTGATGAAGTAGAGGTTTACATCACACGTGTGTACGCGTTGCTTCATTGATATTCATTTATAAATAGGAAGGTGGGAAGTTGTGGTTTGTGATCAAGACTACTTCCATTCTCTTTCTCTTGTTTTGGGGAAGATGGGAAGGCAACCGTGTTGTGAGAAAGTAGGGCTGAAGAAAGGGCCATGGACTGCTGAGGAAGATAAGAAGCTCGTCACCTTCATCCTCACCAATGGCCAATGCTGCTGGCGAGCTCTTCCTAAGCTTGCTGGTTTGTTAAGGTGTGGCAAGAGTTGCAGGCTGAGATGGACTAACTATTTAAGGCCAGACCTCAAAAGAGGACTTTTATCTCAATATGAAGAACAAATGGTGATTGATCTCCATGCTCAACTTGGCAACAGGTTCTTTCATTCCCCATTTCTTTATTTTTCACCATTCATTTAAAAAATGAATGTGTGTGTAGACAAAAGAATACATGTGTGTGGTGACAGTTCTTAAAAAAATAAAAAAGCATGTAGCTTTAGAGGGATGAATGAAGCAAATTTCTTTTACATGGATATTTCTTGTGGCTACAAAAAAGTCATCCCATTTTTGTAATGGTCCCAAATTTCTACTCATTATTTTACTTTACATCATCACGCTTGCTTTCTTTTAATTAATTCATTTTTTACAATAATTTTGAGAATTCCAGATGGTCTAAGATTGCTTCTCATCTCCCTGGAAGAACTGACAATGAGATCAAGAACCACTGGAACACTCACATCAAGAAAAAGCTGAGGAAAATGGGCATTGATCCTCTCACCCACAAGCCATTATCAACAGCTGAAGAGCAGCAGGAGCAAAAGAAGCAAGTCTCCAAAGCAAAAGAGGAAGATAAGAGCACATTATTTGAGCCAATGGAGATGAACAATACTAATATTGATGGTTTCTGCACTGATGAAGTTCCATTGATTGAACCCCATGAAATCTTGCTCCCTGCTGCACCATCAACTTCTTCTTCTTCATCTTCATCTTCGTCTTCTTGTACAAATTCATCCAAGTTCCTTGAAGATTTGCACTACTTTCCTGCAGATTTTGAATGGCCCTCAGACTACACCACCACCGATACTGATAGCAACAACTTGAGCCTGTGGGATATTGATGATTTCAGCAGCTGGGATTTGGTAATCAATAATGATGGCGATAGTGATAGAAAGCTACATTTTGATTCATTATCATCTCCTCTATTTCAGTGCCCAACAATGGGTGTTGATCCAGATTCTTGGACATATGGACTTTTATAATTTTGTTTTCATAACAGGAAAATGAGAAGAAAAAAAGAGGGAATTCCATCTCTTTGTTTCTAGTTTCTCCTTTTTCTTTTTAATGTTTCCATAATAAATAAATAAATTTTCATTTGTAAATGATGGATGGACTGAAGAGACGAAGTTAATGTGCTGGAGTTCAAATTGACTTTTTTTTTTATCACAAAGTAAGAGTCAAATTATTTCCATAGTTTAGTTTCTAGTTTTTAATTAGGATTATTAGACCTTGTTTACACGTTTTCTGGTTAAATTAAAAAAAGCTCATACACTTATTATTTTTACTCCTGAACCCCTGGTTTTAAATAAAGTAAAAATATTTGAATTTTCAAACTACTTTACATTTCATGTTGAGGTGGAAGTTGACGTGCCAAAATGACATGATAAATTTTGGGTAAACTATTTCCGATGCTACTTAATTATTGGTCCAATTCTATTTTAATCATTGAATTATGAATTTTATCAACTAAACAATAAAGTATTTCTTTAACGAGGTAGATAAAAGACAACAAGATTTATGTTTCAATTTAGGAGATGGTGAGAGAAAATTCTAGGTTCAATAATTTATAAATTTGATCAAACATTATGTAAAAATAATAATCTTGGGCTAAGATGATTATCATGGATGAGTTGTCTTTATAGAATTGTTGACCAACAGAGATTTTACGATTTTTGCAAAATGATGCAACTTAAATTTCAAGTTTCCTCTAGATTCACTCTAACAAAAAAAATTGCGTGAAAATTTACTTGGAACAAAAAGAGAAGTATTTCAAGAGTTTTAAGCATAGAGTTTGCCTCACTACTAATGTATGGACTTCTAGACATAATTTTAATTATTTGTGTCTCACAGTTTATTTTATTGATAGTGAATGAAAATTGTATAAAAGAATCTTGGGTTTTACACATATTTCCTAGTCATTTGAGTGATGTGATAAAAAAAACATTGAAAAATACTTACTTGAGTGGGGAATAGATAAGATACTCATAATCGCGGTAAATAAAACTAACTCCAACATCATTGCAATCAAATATACAAAGAAAAAATTTAATAATTGGAAACAAAGTATTTTAGAGAGCGACTATCTTCACGTAATGGTTGATAGCAACTTAAACTTGTTTTTCAAATGTTAATTAGTTTTCCTTTGTTGTCATATCTAAGTAATAGAATTAGCTTAGTTGTTTAGTATTGTTGTTTGTTTTATTAGTCCTAAGTTCAAATCCTATAAATTCTCTTTTATTCTCTCTAATTTTCACCAACAAAATAACCTTTAATAAAACATGTTATCAAAATATGTCATCTGAAAGGGGTTGGCCCTCCATATCATTGGTATGGGTCAAATTCCACAATGTGCAATACTCCTATTTTAGTTTCTTGCTTTGTTGGTTAAATTTATTAAAATAAAAATACTAAAATTAAGGGAGAAATAGAACATGTGTCACCATCATATTGGTGGGTTAAATTAATTGATATAAATTAAAATTAAAATCAAATTGATAAAATGTGTAAGCAAAGAGGACTAAATATATAATTATGTAAATTTATGTAACTGTCGCATCACTATTTCCATCAGAAGTTAGCGATCATTGACTTGATTGAAACCATTTAATAGTTGTGTGATCGAATTGATAAAATTTATAGTTAGATGGTCAAAATAGAATTAGTTCTATAGTTGGGTGGCTATGGATGTATATTACCCTTTTAAAGATTACTGTTTTTACTTCAATTTTTATAATCTTTTTTCAATACTTTCCATTTTTACGCCTTTTCTTTTTTGATTCACGTGTTTTCATCTAATTTCTCTCTCTTTTATTTTCTCAACTTTCATCCTCTCGTCATTTCTTTAATCTTTCGTTTCTTCCTCGTTATTTTCAATTTTTTTCATTTTGGTCTCCGTTTACTTTTATTTCTCCCATCCTTATCTTTTACCATCAAAAGTCGATGCTTGTTGTCCAACTCTGACAAAATCATCATGTTATGACCGACTCTACTCTAAAAAAAATATTTGAACACAATAGATAACGTCAATTAGTAAAAAGAAAAATCAAAGTATCCGGATGTGATTGAATGATTTTAGAAGTGTTGGACTTAGATGCTTGAAAAGAACAAAAGTGAGGGGGTAGTGGGATACCTTTCATTCCTCCACTGGCCGACAAACGCGTAGAGCAGCAGGACACGCAAGGTAGCAAGGAAACAAATTGATTCGACTTAACTAGTATAAGTTTAAGCTTGACTAAACAAAAGTCAACACACTTGTGGGTAGTATTGCATTACATAAGGCCAAAAAAAACATCTCATAACATTCGTTGAATAGTTATTTTAGTTTTAAAGTATTTTAATTTTTAATGTCTTAATTTTTGTTAAAATAATCGTTTCGTTAATAAAAAATTATCAATCATCTGACGATAAACAATTTAAAATGATTTAACAGAATGACTTGTCAACAAAAAAATAATTATATATTTTTTAACTAATATATCATTATGTAAGGTCAACATATTTGTCTATATATTTGACCATATATTCCCTCTTGCCCTTTGGCCCCTCCTATGCCATACCTATTTAGTTAAGACGTACAATGTAATTTTGAAATTTGGATCACCTCAATTCGAAATGCACATATATTTCTCTTTAAATTTAATTAAATTTAAAATATTATTCTTAAATTATTTAAATAACAAACCAAGTCGAACTAAGTTCAATATGTGTTCCTCTCACAAGTAAAATTTTCTAAACTAATAAGATATAATTGATATGTATACACACAAACTTAATATTTCTTTTTATCTTTCTCTATTTTATAGTATAAAATAAGAAAAATTACATTTAAGAGAAACCAAAATTTCACCTTTCCTCTAAATTTCTAAATGGATAAATTGATAATTTACAGCAAATTGTATAATATTTTAATGAATATCAAGATCTACTATTATAATTTCATTTCATTTTTGTTCCAATAAGTCACATATATCGGTAGATCCAATCAAACATTATTAGATCAATTATATGATGTCTAGTTCTTTAACTCAGCAAAATAGTTATATGCATCTGATTAAAAAAATCGATATATGTTTTTTTAGATATTGAATTTTCAAATCGATTATATGAATTTTCAAATTAATAGTAGTAAAATTGTTCGGATCATAATTTTTTTCATAGCCCTACCTCCGAGAATATTGTAAAGTATCTTTAATATATGATTTACATTTTTGTTCTCAAATGTGGTAAATATGCAAATAAAATTTAGGGTAAACTACATAAATGACAGCCATATTATTAGAAAAGTTGCAATTTGACCACTTTATTTTTTCTTTAAGCAATTAAACCACCATTCTATTAAATTGGATGCAATTTGACCACCAGCCGTTAGAAGTTAACGGCGAGGTGACATGTCAGTTAAAAAAATAAGAGTATAATTACACATTTGGTCCTCGTTACTTATACACTCTATCAATTTGGTCCTAATTTTTATTTAATAAAATAAATTAATTGTTTAATTAGGTGATCCTCCAATAAGGTGGTGACACGTGTCACCTAAAAGAAAAATTAAAAGTAACGAAATTAGGGCTGGAGGATTCAAACCAAGGCTCTATTGGTGGCAATCACATGCTTCTTGGAGAACTTTAATTATTTTTATTTGATTTATTAATTTGTTTTTTCTCCTCCAATCATCTGGTGACACGTGTTACCAAATTAAAGGAAGAAAATAAAACCAAATAACATCTTGTCTTTAGCAAGATTCAAGCTAGGGTCCCCTACATGGTGTGATGCACGTTTACCACTAGGCTAAGTGGATTTTGAAATACATTACAAAACTTAATATTAAGTTTTAAAATCAAAACACTTTTTTGGTCGATTTTTAATTAATTTCAGATCAATTCCTCTAAATTTAATGAAAAATTATTAATCACTAGCACATACATAATATGTTTTCGTTCAACTCAAGAAAAAAAATAACAAAAATGAAGAAAAATAGAACATTAATTGCAAAAATGGAATGAACCCAGACCCTCTCTTCATCTTCTCAAACAGTTTCTTAAAAATGAAAAACCCAGAAAATCTTTTCTATCAATAAACAAGCTATGAATTTATGAAAGCAAAAGAACTATGCAACAACAACAAAGTCTAATTTAAATCCAGGGGAAACTAAGCAACAAAGATAACGAATCATAACCATGTAAAATTCAGATTATAATTTCTAATTACTTTGAACTTATCGACGAATTTTTGTGCAATTTTTTTTTCTGGGCGTTTGAATCAATTAAAGCGTACACGGTACATCCACAGAAAACAAAGAAGAAACAGAGCATAGAGAGCAGAGCCAGAGATTCCAAAACCGTGACGAAAGTCCACAACACGTCGTCGAGAAGGAAAAATTCTACCATTTTCGAGTCCCTTAATACATATTTATTCTCTTTTTTTGCATGAAAAATAAACTAACAAATATATTAAATTTTGCAATATATTTTATATAGATTCACTAGGCCTAGTGGTAAACGCGCAACGCACTATGCAGGGATCATGGTTTAAATCATGCCAAAGGTAATATGGTCTTTGGTTTTATTTTTTTCCTCCAATCTGGTGACACGTGTCACCAGATGATTGGAGAAGAAAAAATAAATTATTAAATCAAATAAAAATAATTAAAGTCCTCCAATAAGGTGGTGACACATGTCACAATCTAATTAAATAATTAATTTATTTTATCAAATTAAAATTAGGACTAAATTGATAGAGTGTATAAATAACGAGGACCAAATGTGTAATTATACTTCTATTTTTTTAACTGCCACATTACCCTACCGTTAACCTCTAACGACTGATGGCAAATTACATCCAATTTAATAGTATGGTGGTTTAATTGCTTAAAAAGAATAAGGTGATCAAATCGTGACTTTTTTAATAGTATGGTGGTCATTTATGTAGTTTATCCTAAAAATTTAAGGTTGATGTGCGAAGCTAACGATGATGAAAATCACACGTAATGGGTAACCTATATAATACTAATATAAAACTATGGACAATTTAGGGTAAAACACAGGTGTTCAGAAAAAAATATATAAAAGGTAAGGATCAAAATTAACCTTTTCAATTCTTGTTGTTGTGATGTTTCTGAAAAAGAGATACTTATGATTTACGTAAAGTAAAATTTGAATTTGTAGAATCTTAACCTTTTGTGGATCAGGCCAAAACTTATGCGTTTACTAAACTTAAATATAAATACAAATATCATAAATTTGTAATTGATTTAGTGAGATAATGTCTTAGATTTTTAAAGTGGAGTTAAAGAATTGAATTTTAATATCGTGAATGTAATAAATAAAATTGATTTCATAATAAATTTATATAGTATTTAATTCAAATTAATCGATAAATAAATTAGATATTAATGATTTTATAAAACTCAAGATATTAATGGTCTCCTATAAAATATGGTTTAAAGCTTAGGTGTAAGGGTGTAAAAAACTGATTCAACCTGAAAATTCAACTGAAACCGATTCGTGGTGATGATGACCTGAACTCGACTGAATCTGACTTGATAGTTTTAGATCTGAACTTGACTTGAGATCGATCCGAATCCGAATTGAACGCGATAATGTGATAACCAAACTCGAACTGCACTTGACATGATATAAACTCGAACCTAAAATTAACTTGAAAAATATTTGATAAAAAATTCTAAGATCCTATTTTACCTTACCTATTATCAACTCGACTTGTTGCTGACCTGAAATGTAAGTGAGTAGAGTAAGTGTTACATTTTCTATTCAATTTAACCCCCTCCCCGCTTAATTATTTGAGAGGAAAATTAACCAACCAATCCAAAAAGAAATTCTATTTTTTCATATACCAAAACTCTTTATTGTTTGTGAATTACCCACTCAATTCAAAATCCATATACTCTAAACCATATAACCTTATAATATAAACTTTAAACCCCAAAATATATACCCTAAAATATATTATTGTTATTATTAAAACTAAAAATGTTGTTGTTGTTAATTTGTTATTATTATTTAAAAGTAAATATAATTTGCTGTTATTTATTATTATTATTATTATTATTATTATTATTATTATTATTATTATTATTATTATTATTATTATTATTATTATTATTATTATTATTATTATTATTATTATTATTATTATTATTATTATTATTATTATTATTATTATTATTATTATTATTATTATTATTATTATTATTATTATTATTATTATTATTATTATTATTATTATTATTATTATTATTATTATTATTATTATTATTATTATTATTATTATTATTATTATTATTATTATTATTATTATTATTATTATTATTATTATTATTATTATTATTATTATTATTATTATTATTATTATTATTATTATTATTATTATTATTATTATTATTATTATTATTATTATTATTATTATTATTATTATTATTATTATTATTATTATTATTATTATTATTATTATTATTATTATTATTATTATTATTATTATTATTATTATTATTATTATTATTATTATTATTATTATTATTATTATTATTATTATTATTATTATTATTATTATTATTATTATTATTATTATTATTATTATTATTATTATTATTATTATTATTATTATTATTATTATTATTATTATTATTATTATTATTATTATTATTATTATTATTATTATTATTATTATTATTATTATTATTATTATTATTATTATTATTATTATTATTATTATTATTATTATTATTATTATTATTATTATTATTATTATTATTATTATTATTATTATTATTATTATTATTATTATTATTATTATTATTATTATTATTATTATTATTATTATTATTATTATTATTATTATTATTATTATTATTATTATTATTATTATTATTATTATTATTATTATTATTATTATTATTATTATTATTATTATTATTATTATTATTATTATTATTATTATTATTATTATTATTATTATTATTATTATTATTATTATTATTATTATTATTATTATTATTATTATTATTATTATTATTATTATTATTATTATTATTATTATTATTATTATTATTATTATTATTATTATTATTATTATTATTATTATTATTATTATTATTATTATTATTATTATTATTATTATTATTATTATTATTATTATTATTATTATTATTATTATTATTATTATTATTATTATTATTATTATTATTATTATTATTATTATTATTATTATTATTATTATTATTATTATTATTATTATTATTATTAGACATTGTTGAGTGTATATCTTAACTTACTGTAAATCTGTAATTGATAGAGCATACTTTTCTATTTAAGGAGATATATAATATGTGTTTATAATAATTTTTTGGCGCTGTATAATTTAAATATTATTAGTGAATAAAATGATGATATAATATCATGAAATTTAAAATTAGATCCCAATCAAATTTAATCTTAATAATGTATTATTATCATGTTTTGTTATCGGTTTATAGCTTATCGAATATTCATCCATTTCCTTATTTTACTTACATATTCTTAAATAGATACTCATGGTTGAGGTTGAAGGGAATAAAATCACCACAAATTAAATACATAGACAACTCGGCACTATGTACATAGCGAATGCATCTCAATGCTATGAGCGATTACTAGAGCTGTGTAAAAAAACCAATCCGATTATTCGTTGATCCGATCCAAAATTTTAGATATTCGATTTATTTTTTATTTTTTGGATAATTTGGATCGAATATCCAAAAATTTCAGATCAAATACAGATAGTTATTTCACATTCGGATCCGATATCGGAAAATGAACACCCCTAAAAATTACAGAGACAACTCAACTTTTAGTGTGAAAGGTGCAATGCTTAACAATAGCGTTTAAGGCTCTTAATTGGTTCAATTCGGTTTTAACAGTTATATAGAGTTTTTTGTTTAGTTGTTCTTTTATGGGGTAAAAGTAAACAATTAGACATTTGGACTTGGAGAGAAATGCTCTCCCAATTCAAAATATAATTTCTCTAAAATTTTCAATTAATTCATATACCCTAAAGCTTAAAAATTAATTTCCTAAACTCTATATACGATAAGTGAAAGGCATAAAACGATACATATATTACAAATTGCAATATAATAACTTAACTTGATATTTAGAATGACCTGAATTTAATCTGATATCTAAAATGATCTGATCTGAAGTTTATTTGTACATGATTAAGATTAGACTTGAAGTTCACCCAAAACTGATTGTATCCGACTCGAATTTTATTCGAAGAACCTACGTGACCCGCCCTGAACTTAACTTGATACCCGGAATGACTCAACCCAAAGTCCATCCAAACCTAAATTAATCGCTCGGACCCGAACATTTTAACTCGAACTTGATATTGACCTGACCTGAAATTAACTCGACCAAAATTCGAACTGAGTCTGAGCTGGGGTTAATGCGACGTTGATCTGTACTCAAGTCGACATAAACCCTGCATGAATTGAGTCAAACTATTGACTTGATATAATATAATCTGAATTCGATTTGACCCAATCTAATTTGTCTCGACCTGAAATTGATCCAAATACCCGATTCTACCTCCCTACTTGGGCGGTTGCTAAATCATGGGGCTGTCGTCCCACGCGCATGTTTATTTTAGAGGTTTTTAGTGGATAGGAGGGCCCTATATTTTTCTTTAAAGGGGAACTTGAAGGACTGGGTTCTGAGGTACGTGCACAGCACCCCATTTTTTCAGTTATGAATCAAAGCTCCAATGTGTATTTTATTCGTTCATTTCATCCCTTTCATGCTATAATTGTGGAGTGTCCAGTTTTTTTCTTCTTCTTATAATATTAACCGATGGGATTGCGACACGTCACCGTTTGTTTGTAATGCTTTTGTCATGTGGAAAAAGTTTCCAAAAGTTTTATTCTTTTTAAAATTTCGATCATGAGCATGACTTAAGCAAGTGATGAAGATGATGTATAATGTAACCATTCATTCAAAATAAAATAAACTTAAAAAATATTCACGTAAAAAAACGGATGATGTTTATATTAGGAGACACGAGTTCAAATCGTTTTGTTTATAAAGTGTATGTACATTGTTAAAAAGTTAAGAATATATATAAACAGATGCTACATTTTAATTACCTTTAAACTATTAAAAAAATAAGTAAAGCATGAATTTTGATAACTATTTCTAGCCATTCTTCAACTTTAAATAACTATATATTTGTAATTATTTTATTTATATCATAATCGATGATAAATTTAACGTAATTTTAAATATAATAAAATTGGTGTTAATAAAGCTCGTGGTACACCCGTCTCCTCAAATATAATAATAAGGATTTATATCCAATACACTAGCGGTGAAAATTTTGAGTTTCCACAAACGCCTTAGTTTTAGGATATATGGACTTAGTTTAGGATGTAGGGTTTAGGTATTTATGTGTAGGGGTTTAGAATTTAAGGGTAATGGTTATAATTTAGGGGTTAAAGATTACGGTTTAGGTTTTAGGGTAATATGTTGAGGATTTAGGTTTTAACCTATAAACTCAAAATTTGAACCTCAAACCCAAAATTCTATTCACAATCACTAAATTATAAATTGCTAAACCAAAACCCTTAAACCATACACTCTAAAATGAGTCGTTAAACCCTAAAATTAAGGCACTTGTGAAAACTAAAAAATTTCACCGTCAGTGTATCAAATAATTATCCTAATAATAATAGGATTATTATCCTATACACTGGCGGTGAAAATTGAAAGTTTCCGTAAGCGCCTTAGTTTTAGAGTTTAGGCTTTAGGCTTTAGGTGTAGAGATTTAGAATTTAAGGATAGTGGTAAGAATTTAGAGTCTATGGTTATAATTTAGGGTTTATAAGTGAAAACTTAAATCATAACCATGTTACTCTAAAAACAAAACTTCAACCTCTAAACCCTAAATTCTAACCACCATCCCTAAATTCTAAACCCTACACCTAAACCCCTAAACCCTAAAACTAAAGCGCTTGCGGAAATTTTCAATTTCCACCTTTAGTATATAGGATATAAATCTATAATATTATATATTTCAAGAGTGTCTTAAATATTACAACTTACGACTTTATTTTTCGAATCACTGATATTCAATTTATTAATAATTATTTTGGATCGAATGCTACATATGTCTATTATGGTGACGACACTCTAACCTCAGTTTACTTAACTTACAATTTCAAAATTTAACTCTAAATATTACTTATAAATTCTAACATTTCATCTCACTAAATTAACTGATAGTTAATAACTTGTTATTATTTTGTCGTTCTTATACCATTAGAGTTAAAGAAAAACTTTTCTATTGTATAATATAATATATTCTTTTATATAAAATCCATATATCAAAATGTAAAAGAGAATTTACTAGTATATTACTTTTAGATTTTTTTATTCCAAAAAATAAAAAACTCATCAAATTATTTTTAGATTTAAGGATGTTTACTGGGCAAAAAAGTGAAGACATGGGGATTACAACCCGTCTTTAAACAGTATCTTTCCCATGCTGGTACTGTTCAAAGTCGAATGATAAGCCATGCATCTTAAAAAACCATACTGCTACGTGGCAGAATTTGGGGTGTGCAACCACTGTTCAAAGACAGGTTTCTCACCTTCCGTTTTTTACAGTACATGGCATGTGGCTTTCCAGCCTCTGTACTAATATCGTTTATTGTTGCATTGTTCATAGATATGGGTGAGCAACCCATTTTTAAACAGTGCACGGGTTGTCCAGCAAGTGACAGGTGGCAACGTGCTAAGTTGAAAGAGGGAGGATAACACCTTGTTTTTAAACATAGCACAACTCGAAAATCACTGTTTAAAATCGGGTTGCGATATTTCAGCATTTAAATTTTTTACCGTAATCATCCTAATCCGGAAAATAATTTCAAGGGAACACTATTATTGGAATAAAAAAATTCAAAACTAATATTCAGGTAAAAATTCCAAATATAAAGAATAGAAAGTTGGTGTTAAGAAGAAAAACATATATTTGGGACATCCTAAGAAATTGATACGAAATACGAAAGAATTTCTTTTTAGGAAAAAAAAAACTATCGGAACATTTGACAAATTATATGATCTTTTTGTAATTAAAAACAAATTTGCAAATGTTGGCAACCACATTCTCTTTCACCTTTTCCACCTATTTCTTCCAATGAAAATGGATTGTATAAAAATTCTTTCGCCACTTTGATTCAAAATATTGTTGTCTTGAACTACTTATGGATAAGGTATCTTTTACTATATTAAGTTCCACCACGAAATTAAAATCACTAATATGCAAATGTATATGAAAAAGGATATTTTATTATAATAATATTGGGTCCAAAAATGAGTCATGCTATCACACCACGGAAATTAGAGGATATGAAGAGTATTATTATTGTCATCGTTTATATAATACTATGAATTTCTTTTTATTTGGCTTAACCAGTGGTCTCTAACTCATTGACTGACTAATTCGAATTGAGTACTGTAGATGTTTGATATGGAGATGACTCTCCCAATTCAATTGACTCCATTCACAATAACAGGATTTGAACTTTTAATCTTACTTAAAAGATTTAGTGTTTTATTCCACTAGATCAACTGATTGTTGGTAATACTGTAAATTTATTGAACATATAAAACAATATGCAAAACAACTTCAATGGGCACATTTTTTTTTACCATGAGAACGTTCCTTTCATTTATTTGTTTTCTTTTAAGTTTGGAAATGCATTGTATTACTCAAAAAGTGATAATGAAATAAAAAAGAAGGAAATGCCCCATCCATTTTGGTTGAAGAACCTTATCTAGTGCAATCCTAAAAGGTTGTAGATTGGAGTAAAAGTGGAGTAAGATTAAACACCGACCCACTCTGCTATAAAAACATTTCCCTTTTGCTCTTTCAAATAATCAATCACACCTCCACCCGTATCAATCATTTCTTCCCACTTATTTCTTTCAGTTTGTTAGGATTTAAAATAATAATAATAATCATTTTATTCATTGTGGTATTAGGTGCGAGTAAAACTCAAATATGACTTGAAAAAATTAAATTTGTTTATTTGATTTGATATGAAAAAATTAAATTTGACTTAAAATTTGAATTATAATTTCATAAATTCGACTTATCTTTAAAAAAATTCAAATAAAATTCGAGTTGTAAAAAGTGACTTGAATAACTCTAAAATTTTAGTAATCAATGGATAACCTTTTAAGTTCGAGTTGAGTCCCCCAACTTTGTTTGATTGTACATACCATATGAGAAATATATATATATATATATATATATGGGATAGGATCCAGTTACACAGTGTAAAACTCCTTAAGTTTTACACATTTTTTGGATCGTTGGATGAGTGAAACGGATGAATGACATTAACAGTAGAATATGTGAAGATTATCACTTGAAAAAAAAAAAGGTAAGGAGTTAATCTCCGCCATCCATTTCTCTCATCTAACGATCCAAAAAACGTGTAAAACTTAAAGAGTTTTACACTGTGTAAGTTGATCCTAACCCTATATATATATATAATTATAGAAAGCCGTTTAAATTAGAACAAATTACTATCATTTATAAATCTTTATAATTAAATTTGAACAGAAACTCGAACAACTTAACTCAAGTCAAATTTCATAAACTGAACTTTCTTTTAAACAATTCCTACCTAAGAGGAAGGGGAGGAAATTTGCTCCTACTGAACTTAGAACCACAACCTGTGGGGAGAAGAAATGTCAACTAAGAGCTTTTAACCACTTGCTCTAGAGGTTATTGACATAAACTCAACTTAAAAGTATTTTAAATAAAGTCTCAGTTGTAAAATATAACGGACAAACTTAAATTCTTATGATTTAATTTTATTCGACCAAATGTTCAACCAAATGAGTGTGGTAGTTCTTTTTAAAATAAAGATTAAATCAGCAACTTTTTTTTTCAAAAAGAACAAAATAGCAGATGGCCACTTGAGTTAAGATGTCATCCATAACGTCATCAAAATTATTAATTTTTTTGGTACAAATTATTATTTTTTAAAATTGCTTTTATCCTTTTGGAACTATGCTATCTATTATTTTTGGTGAACCAACTTAGAGCACTTGGGTCGATCTCATACATTCCAAAAGAGGAAAGTGGTTGCATCATCTACTTCTAATTCATACATATATTAGTGGAAGAGAGACCTTAAAAAGTTTATTATTACTAATCTTTTACTGAATCTAACGTTAATGTTATTTAATATGAACAATTGAAGAAAAAAACATTTGCTAAAAAGATGCAAATCCAATCATCAATTACAATTTAAATATGATGTAAAAGTTTTCTTAAAAAAACCAATTAATTCATGAAATTGTATTTTAAACAATGGCATCCTACATTCAAATCTCAATTTTTTGCATTCTCTTTACTTGTTCTCAAATTCAGACCAGTTTGGTGGTCCAGATTTGTTTATTTATTTGAAGGAAGTGCTCCAAATTTATTAATCCTTCTCGTATTTAATACTTTTTACTTGATTAATTCAAAAAAAAAATTGACTCAATTCGAATCGAATGCTCAGCTCTACTCATTGAGTCGTAAAACCCCCAATTGATAAGCCATTGATTCCTGTACTCTAGAGGTGGTCCAGTTTGGAGCATACTGTCTTCCATTTTAACCTCAAATAGTCTAGGTCATCGGGCTGAATCCGTCCGAGTTTCAGAGGTTCGAGAATAAGCATGTTCCGATTCGATTCACCCTTTAATGTAATCTAGAGGCTTTGTCACCTGTACTTGAAGTTGATTCAACGCTGGCATATCCTTTATATATAAAGAGCAAAAGCGCAACATTGGTTAATAAAATGACACAATACCATATCCAACATCTGTTCTGTTCTAACATCAACATAGAAATATAAACCTACAAACATAAGAAAACAGTAGCCAATCGAACATACTCTCGTTGGCACTCAACTCCAAGTCTGGGTAACATTTAGACTACATATAAACAGCAAAGCAGAAAATCAAATCTACTCGGCTCGTACGACCAATATGCTACACAACATAACTAACTACACACCGATGTCAAAGGGTATTGACACATTGTACAAGCAATATGTAAGTGATCATATGTCCATGTTATCAAATATTTCACCATCTTCCTCGTTACATAAGCTGTCAGCAAAAAAACCATCCGCGGCCAAGTTACTGCCAGAAACAACATATGGTAATGAGGCCCTAAAGATAATCATCCAAGCTTGCAAATAGCTATAAATTATCAGGGACGTAATTAGACCCACCTCAAGCAGCAAAAGCTGAAACTCACTACTCGCTTTAGCTTCCTATTGTAGAAGAAGAAACCAAACGACCATCTGGAAATACAAGTCCCCAACTATTAATGATCAATTATGGCCCAAATCCAATGGCAAGTCGCTGATGTATTAATTAAATACACACACACTTACATAGCTCCTTTCTCTAGAAAGGGATCTGCATCGGAGTCTGGATTATAACTATAAATTTCACACTCCGAGAGTTTCACAACCTGCATAACCCGGTATTTTAAAATCGCCATCTGTTGCGACTTGCATTTAACCATTTCAAAATTACTCACCTCATCTAGAGCCTTATAAATTGTTTCCAGGAGTGAACTGCCTCCGTATGTCTCAACCCATTCCTGTCAATGATGTGAAGCAAGAAATGATGCAAGCGATTCGTATCAAGAAACTTACATGCAATGCAAAGTGACTTTTTTAAGGATAAGATATCACAACAGAAAAGGTGAATGCAGCAGTAGTAACTGCAAGTTAAATCATTTGAGAAAATGCATATTCTCTCTCACAATCTTGGCTTCAAATCTTTGGAGATCCATGTCAAGTGGATTAAAGAACACTTATGCCAATACCTTTGACGCTTCAAGCATGTACGTATCAAAAATCTGTTTAAAGGTATCCCAACTTTCCTCGGTGAAGAACTGGTGTGCGTTGACTGCACTGGAAACCACAAAGGCACATACAATATCATGATATAAGGGAACCGTATCAAAACAGACATGAATGTCAGTATAAAGCACTCGATGGCACAAATATGACTTGAATCGGACACAAACAAACCCATACAATCAACAGGATTAGACTTGGGAAATGGAGAGAATTGAACTCTCAGCTCCTCCTAGAGCGACAGTAGACTGAACTGTCCGTCAAAACCTTTTGACAACACTCCCAAAGCAATAAAAAGAAGATTATATAGTGGGTTGTCAAGTCGCCCAATAAGCTGACAGTGGCATTACCCATAATCCTCCTTTTAAACACTCTTTGAAATGAAAATGTGCTGATCAAACATATACAGAGATATCAGATACCTGAAGTCATAATCAGGATACATATGATAGAGGGTAAGCACCAAATAGATCAAAGTCTTCCGGCTGAAATGCACATGATAGAAATCTGGTAAAATAAATATGAATGAAAAATAATCAAACCATGTAAAAATGAATATAATATTTAAAACCTTGATCTGCTCAACAGGAATTCAACTGGTGAGGAGGAGTCAGTATCTGAGGATTTCCCAAGATAGTCAAGGATCTGATATGAAACAAGCATCGGAAAACCCTCAATCCCAACAATAATAAAATTCTAAAGAAAATAGGAACCAAACAAACGATATATTGTATGTTCTCAAACCTCATTCTCCAAACTGAGAGAGAGTCTTTTATCTGTTCCCGTGTGTTTGCCTAGAAGCATGGGAAAAACGGAGTTTGAATCAAATATCTCCTAAACCTTCGGGACAACTTATGCAGGAGAACTTACAAGAGTATGCTTCAAGGCTTCCTTTGATGGTACGCTCACCAAGGTTTAAATCATTCAAGAAATCATTTATTCTAGAAAATAAGATACAAATGAAGACATACATCAAATCAAAAGGCAGAAAGTGACAAAGATCAAGAATCTAAGGACTAAGAAGGGGAGGAAAATCTGATAATAGTTGAAAATTACCGGTCGAGCGGCGTGTATTCTAAGAACTTCATACTGAATCCGTTAAGACTGATACTTGGATCTTGCTGTCAAGGATGACAAAACTGGAAGGCCCTGCACACACAAAAAAGAAAAGATTTATACAATGAAACTAGAATGTAGAAAATACTGCATGAACAACAAAGCAAACTATCACTAATACAATGCAATCAGATCGAAATACTTCAGGGTCACAAGCCGGATACATATATCAAAGCAAGTCAAACTCAAACGCCAAATAAAATTATAAAACTAAAAATAGAATTTAAAAAGAAAATGTTCATCATTTCTGAACAGAAACACACACTCTACTAATATAGCCCTCAATTTTGTCACTTCCCACCATAGTTTTTATCTCATCCATATCTATAGTCCCACTATTCCATTGTTGAAGATTTAAACATTGATTTTTTTTATAAAAAAATCAAATATAAATTATAATAAAAAAATTGCTTGACAAGCCTTAATAAATTTGGAACTTTTCATCAGAGAGGAATTTGGGGCTTCGGATAAAAAAATTGTGCCTTTACCGTATCGTATTGAATTATCTACTACACTTTCAATTTCCATAAAAAAAAAATATGAAATTATAACTGCAAAACTTAAGGAAATCTAAATATCACGGCTAAAAATCCAACATCCGCTCCAAAACTAGACCATTTTGGCATTAATCCCCCTTTTGCTCGGAGAGGAAAAGTAAAAATCTAAAACAACCCACAAACTAAGCCCAAAATTTCACAGGAATTGAATAAAATAAAAATACAAATGTAGAATCTAAGTTACAAAAATAACAGAACTTTGAAACCAAATCAGAACAACAAAAAGGGGAAATTACCCTTCGCTGAACTCGATGTCAGAGGAGATAGGGAAAGCTTTCCGTTGTTTATGGCCGCCGGCCGGATATTAACGATTGGGCTACGAAATTGGGGGGGAGAGAAAGTTTTGAAGGTGAAATGAGGGAAGTCTCGGGAAAATCAGAAATATAGGAAAAAGCCGAGAATTCGAAACGAAAAACGTGGCTATATTTATTTTTCATAGATATATTATAATTTGCAAGGCTGTGATTAGAAGCGGGATAATATAGAATGACTGTTTTGCCCTCTAAGTTTATCAGTTTTTGTTATCGGATAAATTACAGAAATCGTCACTTATTTATGTTAAAATGTTATTTTTACCACTAAACTTTCAAAAGTTATAAAATAAATACTAAATCATCACTAAGTTTTATTTTGTTACAAAATAAAAACAATGACTGATGTGACACATCAAACTAATAAGTTTCATTTGATCTCTAACTATAACTAAAATTTTATTTTGTTAATTTTAAAAATACATATTTATTTTAAAAATTATATTTTTTTAGAAATTTCTTTACAAATCATAAAATTCTTTAATAAAACTCTGTATTTCTGGTTACTTACGTTTTTTTCACTTCCTTAAACCTATAACCTTTCAGCGCAGACTAATAAGATTGAACGTATTATTAGGAATGTAAAACGAGATGCAAAACTAGTATACAGAAAGGAACTTAACCCAAACATTGCATTAATAAGAATAAACTTTATTTAATTTTATTGAGAATTTAATAATGTAATTATAAATTTCTGAGGAATTAAAAAATATAATTAATTGCCTATTTGCCTGGTCCTAATAAAACATATAGTACTATGTTCTAGCTACTGCCCTAAACCTTAAGCAAACTCTAGTCCGAATCAAGCATTTGCTTCAGTGCACTCTGGTAAAGGTGTAGGGTACCTATGCCGATCATCACAGTAAGAATAAAACATAAATTTTCTCCTGAAATCCTTCATCTGTTTAAATTTGTAGGGCTCCAAACCCCTGAAATTCGTAACGCCACCGGTAATTCCTTGCATGCATGATTGGATATTCTGCTGGTAACAACCACTTCCATAGATAGCGAAATTGGTATAATTCGCCGTGAACGGTGCGTATCGGTAATCGATCTTGTATTTCCCGCCTTCGGTTGCCCAATCTGAACCGTCCCATATTGTAGCGTACAACGACATCGGCTTGGAAGGGTAGTCCCCTCCCATGGCATCTACCCTATGGACTTGTCTCAAAGGGACGTCGTCCACGTAAAACACGGTCCAGTTCTTGTTCCAAATGAAGCTGTAGGTGTGGAAATCTTTTGTCGGGTCGAACCAGAGATTGTACCGCTCTTCTCGGCTCCGTTGTACGCTCCCATTGCCGAAAAAGTTTGTTTGGAGAACCCATTGTTCCCCCTGAATGTGCCCCAGGAACTCGAAGTCAAGTTCGTCATGGTTGTTTTTGAAGATATCAGAGTTGGACGTGTAGAACGTGACGACGACGCCGGCCGTGTAGTTATTGGCGGGGAGTTTGATGGAAGCACTGAAGAAGGCGTCGCCGTAAAGGAGACGAGATTTGAAGCCGGAGCCAGTGGAATTTGTAAGCGATATCTGGACATCTGCACCGTTGAAACGTATGTTCTGATTACCGAAAAGGATCGAGAACGATTCATTGAACGATAAAAAGTTTAAAGGGTCGGGAAGTATGGAAGCTGAAATCAATGACAGCATGCAAACTAAGAACAACACTAGTAAAAACCCCATATTTTTTTACTTTTAATTGTTTTTATATAATCAACTCCGTTTGCATATGAATATATATAATTGAATTATGACATTAAATATGGAAAGATTTATTTAGATAAAAAGTTTTAAAAAAAATCATATATTTTTCCCGTTAGCTGATTTGTCTGATTTCCTTTTAAAAAATATATTTTCTGTCCATTTCTTTGTTTGGAGGGCGGGCAGCTGTGTTTAAATTGTACATGCAAACGACCAAGTTAATTAAAATAATGAAATTAAATGAATAAATAACAAAGTTTTTTTAATTATATAAATACAGTTTAGATCGACAAATTTTTATTTTCTGTTTCCTTTTTTACAACTCATACATTTTATCTTGAATAAGTCACTGCCACGTAAACAAATCCTATGACTCAAATTTACTCCATAAGTTGAGGAATGAACGTCATTGACAAATAGGCTAAGGATTAGGGTTCAAAACTATACCTTAAATTAATGTCAATCATAAAACTTAAATTATACTCAAAATATTGTTACTCAAAATAAAAACAATTATATTTGTCTCACAAAATATTTAAAGTAAATTACATAATATTAGTACTTAAGATCTTTAATTATCCTCAAATTAACCTCCTATCAACTTACATTACACGTAACAACGTGCAATATAGAATGTACCATGCGTGCTTTTATTCTATCATAGCAATTAGAGATGAGCATTCGGTTGTAGCAATTATCCTCAACTTATAAGTTTGTATAATAGTTAAATTGTTATTTAGTCTATTAAAAATATATAATTCATTTTTTTCTTTATAAATAATGTCGAGTTCCGCCACTGCATTCGATCAAGTCTAGTGAAAAAATTTTGAGTTAATTGATTTGACGAGTCTTATTTTATGACTGAAACTTTATTTGATTTTTTTTAAATCCAAGTCGAGTTGTCGAGTTTCTGTACAAATCTAATTGTAACTATTTATTAGTAAAGATTGATTACAATTTAAACAACTTTCTCTAATCATATAAGATATACACAAATCTATTTTTTCATGTTCTTTTTCAAATTTGTAAATAAAATTTGTAAGGTTATTTAATAAAACAAATATCATCTAAAATTATAAAACATATGTATATATATATTTTTTAAAAATGAGTTTTGAGGACAGTGTATTGATATGAGTATAAATTATTTAAGAAATTGATGAAAAGAAACAATTTACAAAAAAAAATACAGTTGAAGATCCAAATTGAATAAAATACAAAGTTAATGGACAAAAATGTAAATAGAATATTTTTTTGTAAACAAAATATGAATTGAAGTTACATTGATATTATATAGTGGTAGTGAAATATGTGATTTAAATTTGTTCAAAATGGACTTAAAACGAATGGGGAATTGAAGAAATAAGAAAATCATACAAAGTTGAGAACTAAATTGTAAAAGAAAAAAATTATTTTCAAAAATATGAATCGAAGTTATATATGCATACTACAGTAGTTTAAGAGTACGAGGTTTAAATTTAGTCTAAAATGTACTTAAAATAAAAAGAAATTGAAGGGGAAAAAAATCAAGAACCTTTTCAATTGGTCAGATACGTGCAACTTAAATTCATTCATTTTCGGTGCAATAGCTTCTAATAGTGAGTTATTAAGCACTTTATCAAGATGGATTGTTACTTTATCAAAGTAATGAGTAAAGTTTCATTTGGTCTATAACTATAACTAAAATTTTATTTTTTAATTTTAAAATTATATTTATTTTTAAAATTATATTTTTTTAGAAATTTCTTTACAAATCATGTTTTTTTAATAAAACTCTGTATTTCTGGTTACTTTAATTTTTTCACTTCCTTAAACCTATAACCTTTCAGCGCAGACTAATAAGATTGAGCAGATATCCAAGTTTTTCTTTTTTACAAAATGTGTACTTAGACTTTACACATTGTAGCAATTTTATCTTAATTTTAAAATTTACCCATTTAGGAATTCATTTCCCTTTTGGATTCATGCAATAAAGCCTTACATATTGACTTCTTTGTATATAGTTTTAAAGTGTTGTGCTTTCTGTTTTTTTTTCCTTTTGGATTCTTTATTTATCCAGGTAAGTCTATGGCACTTTTTAAGATGAATGGTTCGTATCGAGGATGAGCAGGGGTTGTTATACTTAAGCTACCGGAATATACTGTGATTCAATAGAATGGAGGATGATAAATCGACATGCATTTTACTTATAGAAGGAGGAGTTAGAGAATTTTTAGAGAAGATGGTGAAAATATAAAGTTTTAACCAAACCGTGCTGCTTAGTGGCAAACATGAACAATTAAAGGATTTGCAGGCAATCTACGTGTTCATAAAGAAAGGGACTAAAAGACTATTTAAATGCATATGGTGCATGGATCAAATGAGAAGACTATGATCATAGCATCAAACATTCCCGAAAATGACTGAATCGTGCAAGGACGGAAAAACACCAATCCGACTGATCTATCATAGTGCACTAAGCAGTAAGCACTATTCAAGTCCTGGTTCATGCATGTGCAGTAATGGCATACAGACATGAGCATTTCAGCATACAGACACATGGAGAAGTAAAAATAAGGGATTTATTAACTCAAAAGTGCAACCAACTCAGATACACTGTTTGCCCTGATTAAATCTCTAAGTTATGAAAAATAAACATTAGGCTGCTTCATATCACCCCGGACAACCCTATTGACCAATCAAATTAAAAAAATGGAATGTCAAATACAACCTCAATTAGTAGACTGATCTTTACCCCTACTCAGACGCTTGTTGTCGTAGGCCTGAAACAACCGATATTGCACAATCCAACGGATCTCATTATCTCCCCAAAACTGCAGAATTCATTCGCAACAGCCAATAAAACCAGTTTCTCATAAGACTCGTGACATTATAGATAAGGGAAAAGAAAGGTAAAGAAATTGTGAGCATGCATTCTAACTGACCGATCAATACTGTTCCTTGCTTTCTCAGGTTGGTCAGAGCTGCTATTACATAATTTGTCTGGTCGATCAACACTCTTTCTTGACTTTTCCCTTCTCTCGGTGCTGGTTCTTGCTTTTTCTCGACGATCAGTGCTTAACTTTGGCATTTCTCTTTGGTCAGTACTGGCCCTAGTCTTTTCCCTCTGATCTGTGCTTGGCCTGGATGTCTCCCTAAAATCTGTGCTGTTACGGGGTTTTTCTGGATGATCGGGAAGCGGGGCAGGCCCGTTTCTAAGGTGAGATTTCTCAATGGCTGAAATGAATTTTTTGAGATGCTTGATGTATTGTGGATATAGTTCCAAGTCGCAGTGATTCCCTCCTTTAACCCATAAAGGTTCATATTTCTCTTTACAAAGTTCCCAAAGCTGCTTACCATGAGACCAATCCACAACATCATCAGCCATTCCCTGCAATACAACAAAAACAGGCGAGTAATGCTAGCATTACAAGCACATCTGAGGTGACAAAACATTCCAGATTACACATTCCAATAGCATGTGCAGCGACATACAGCAATCGTTTCAAGTTTAAGTGTCACCGACTGAGTAGATATCTGCCAAATCCAACTCACAGCCTTATGGAGTTTCTAGTCACTTATTAACAAGGTATTTGCACACTCTCGGAAAATTATGGACATAAAAGAACTTGCCAAATTGTCTGATCACATTATTTACAGATTACAAACATCACGATCCATGTGTCTGATACTTCAAGATAGACACTATTAAAGTCATCAAAAAGTTTGGCAAAATGCAGGATGAACAAGATTTTCAAAAATTGGATCAAGCAGTTGGAGTAACCAAGAGTCAAACTCATGGTATACAAAAGCCCTCAAAAATGGTAAATTTCAAGGAATTCCAGAATATATTCATATGTAAAGCATCAAAAACAGTAGGAAGCAGGAGGAATTGCAACGCCCCCTTATTTTCTGAACCACCGGAAGTCTATTATATGCTCCAAGTACACAGTTTATAACTTATAGACCAATGTAAGATGTCAAAATGAGAAGAAATAAGGGGGCGTTGCAGAAAGTATTTTTCGAACTGCTAGTCGATTATAAGCTCCAAGCACAGTTTACAACTTATAGACCAATGTAAGATGTCAAAACGAGAACAAATAAGGGGGCGATGCAGAGAGTATTTTTCGAACTGCCAGTCTAGTGTAGGCTCCAAGGACGATGTTTACAGAATATTTACCAATGTAAGATGTCAAAATGAAAGCAAACCTGTGACGAGGCAAAAACAACAAATGGGAGAGAAGTTCTTACATAAAAGATTCCCGAATCTTATCATTGGCAACAGATCTCATTTTCCATAAACACCAGAATCATCTCCAAATTCCAGTGAAATTCAACAACACTATTTATTGGTCATTTTTTTCTTTTCCTTGTTCTTCCTCAGGATCAGCGGAGCTTCCTATTTCTCTCTCCAACTCAAGACACCTATTCCATTTTCCCTTATGCCTATTAAAACATCTATGTTTCTTCAAATATTAATCAGGTTTTTTAAACAAGCAAACATCGACTGCAGCATTTCAAGGATCTGTTCCTATTGCCCCATCCGAATACACCATAACTACAGGGACATGTGGTCTGTTCCTAAATTTTGATAAGGCTTCAAAAATTATTCATAGTGTTTGCATGGCTGCAACCAATAAGGGGAAACACAACTCACAAGAAGAATATAAGCTCCTATGTAATTGTTTGTTAGAATAGTACTGCATTGTCAAACACATAAAATATAGGAACTAGGAATATGCAAAGCTACAAGGGAAAATAAAGAAACAGGACAGATATTTTAAAAGGAAATGTATGCGAAGCAGTCAACCGCACTGTTTTCTCTTCTTTTCAACACCTGCTTGAGCCCTATCATAGTGCCCAAACTTTTACAAATATCCAACAAGTATGAAAAGTAAATATTACAAACAAATCCAGGAAATACTCACATGGATTACCAGAACAGGACAGTTGACGAATGGTATCTTGTCAATATTCTGCAACATGAACAGGAAAGAAGCATCAAGAAAGTATACTTTTAAACCATGTAAGTGGTGAAAGAATGAGACATTAAGTTATATAAATTGTGAACTGAAAGTTGGCAGAACCTTATATATGTCAAACCAGTAAGTTCGCTTCACTGGATACATTACTCTCAGACCAGACAAGATTGGGCTGTGAAGAACCACAGCTCTAAGCTTAGGCAACCGAGTTGCGAGATCTAGAGTAGGCCCACTCCCGACTGATTGGCCATATAAGATAACATCTTCCTCCTTCACTCCATATTTCTCCCCAAGGCATCTATATACAGCTTCTATGTCAGCATACGTGTTCTGCTCAGTTGGCTGTCAGGAATTGGAAAATAAGAAGAAGAAAATGCTTCATTGTTAGGTTTAATTCTAATTTACAATGTTCGGAACTAAGCCAAACCAAACAAGTGGAGTGAGTTATATAAAACATTGCTGTCTTTGCTGAATAATCCAAGAATTACGCTTTGTTTGAGATCATTAACTTGGGCGTATGAATTTGAACTCGTTTTCTTAAAAAATTGTGTGATGTAATTGTAAACATTTTTATGTTTAAATAAGCAAAGATTTAGCTATATCAGTATAGCTAAGATTGGGATTCACCTTTCCATTAACATATTTCCACTACTCAAAAAATCTACTTCTAGTTCTAAAACACAACCTTAAAAACAGCTAAAATATCATAAATTCCTAGAAAGTTTCCATTTTCTGACAGCTAGAAAATCAGTAAACAAATCACCAAATAAAATGTGAAGACTTTCTCAGTTACTATCCTACAGAATGAAAGATCCAACCTGCAAAAACTTCATCCTTCACCCACTCTTCCCCACCAACCAAACAAATCATTCTGTGTAATTTAACAATACAAATCAATATGCAGCCATACCTTCCCACTTGACTGCCCATATCCAGAATAATCATAACTGTAAAAAAAGGGAAAATTGATTTAAGCCGAAAACAGAGATTACCCATAAATTAAAAACCTCATATAAAGCGGTTTTAACTTACCCCAATAAGTTAACTCTGAGGTGTAAACTGAGTTCACTGAAAAGATCATACATTTGACCCAGATCAGCAGCATTCCCGTGTGAGTAAAGAACAGTCAACGCAGCTCCAGGGTTCTTCATATACACCGCCACCACTTGATTCCCTCTCTTAGTTCCCACCTTTAAGACATCGACGTTCTCCCTTGCCAGCACCCCATTCATTACCAGCTTCCCTCCACTCTCCACCACTGTATACGACGGCGGATTCGGTGGGAAAAATGCAAACTTGGCCGCCATCGTTGACGTCACAACTCCCATTATTGGAAAAGAAACAAAAACAAAACCAAGTCTTTATTTTGAGTTGCAAAGCATGAACATTTTCCGGAGAAAATGAAAATAGTGAAGGGTTTCCTCTGTTCGTTGTTTAAAAATTTAGAAACCAATTGAACTTTATTTCCTTTTTGGTTTCTGTGGAGTGTTAGTGGTGGAGAAAAAAATGATGGATTTTTTTGAAAAAACGAAAACTTTCTTCAGTCAACAAACAAGAGCAGAAAATAATGATGGGTTCACTTTGCTGTTGTGTGAAAATGTGTTAGAACTTGGAAAAGAAAGACAGATTTGGAAGTTTGTAAGAGGGTTTGGTAGTGGAGTGTTTGGGGGGAGAGAAAAACTGGGAGTATTTTAGGGTTAGAGGAGTAAACTCCGGCGAGAAATGGAAAGACGGCACGTGTGGTGTATGGGAAATGATTAAAGAGGGAGGGGGAGGGACAGAACGATGGTGACCGATTAGGTGAGAGAGTGACACGTGTCCTCGTAATGACAAGACAAAAGACTTGGGGTTGGGAGGGGGAAGCAAGATCAGGTCACTGTAGTGTTTTGCGAATGCCAGCTTTGGATTTTTCTTGGTCGGATTGGATCTTTCAAAGTGTTGTACAGTCAACATTGAATACCATGCAGTTATGTTTGAAAAATATTTTCGTATTTTTCTATTTATTTTTTTAAATTATAAGGGGGAATAATTAATATATGAGATAATGTTTGAGTGAACAGGTCTCATGCAATTTCAGTAATCACAACAAATCATTTTATTAATGAGTAAAAAAATGAAAGATTTATATTTATTGAGTGATCCCAGGGAAGGGAAATAATGAAGTATTATTTTAAAATAAACTGTGAATTTTTCATATACTTTAAAATATTTTTTAAAATTATTATTTTAAAATATTAAAAAGTATCAAACTAAAATCTTAGTTGTGATTAAAGGGTCAAATAAAATATTATTTATTAATTTAATACGTCACGTCATCTCTTTGATGTATCAATTAATAACAATCAATGGAGTGATGTACATTTTGTAACAAATGAAAAAATTAGTGTTAATTTCATAACTTTTGAAAGTTAGGTGAAATAAATATTTTAAAATAATTTAATAATTATTTGTAATACTTTACATTTTACACCATAGTTTTGTCGCGATAACTCATCTGCTTCAGCCTTCTAAACCAAAATAGGAATTCGGTCCACTTGTAGAGTGAATGACTTTTACTCTCTCATTTGCTTGGGTTCTTTTGTTGCATTTTTTTAAGATTATAATGGTTGATTAATGAGTTAAATTTATTAATATAAATTAAAATTAAAATTAAATTGATAAAATATGTAAGGATAATTCAATGTAATTATGTTAATTTATAACTGTCACGTCATCACTTTTGTCAAAAAGATAAAAGTAAGTGGCATGATTGAAATTATTTTAAAAATTTAGTGGTTTGCAGTAGTAGTTCATGGGAGGGGCTGTGAGTCGTGGCCCCCTCTGCATGGTGAAATTTTTTTACTCTTTAATTCTTTATGTTTTTTTAAATAATTGGGATAATTAGGAATTTGTTCCTCCTATATTTCCAAAATTATATTTTACCTCAAATTCTAAATTTTAACTCCGTCCCTGGTTGTTTGATTAATAAAATCTATACTTCAGTTATCAAAATAAAATCAACTTATAATTAGGTGGTCATAAGTATATTTTATCCTCTTCCTCATCTTTTTTTTTTTTTGTTCTTATTCTTATTCTTCTTCTTTTTTCTTTTTCTTATACATATCTCGTCTGCCACCAACTTCAATATAAAAAGGCATCAACATGCTTAATATTCTTTAATTATGGTACGAGGGAATTAAATAGGTTTGGTGCAGGTTGTAATCACTAATTTTGTCCGGACATCGAACCCCTTTATGTTTGTGTTGTTAGTGGGCTTATTGGGCTGTTAGGTATTTAAAATAGAAAAAGAAAAAAAAAAGAAAAAACGAAAAAAAAGAAAAAAAAGAAAATATACATGTGTTAATACTATTATATTATTGTTACTCTTTTAGTATTATTATAGTATTATTATCAATAATATTATTATTATTAGTAACGTTATTTTTATATATTTATTATATTAATATCATCCATTTCACAAAAACCCCTAAATATTACTAATATATTATATACTATCTACTATTGTATGTGTTATTGCTACTATTGTTATTTTTATTATTTAAATTTACTTTTAATTACGATGTATGATTACTTATATGATTAGTAGTTGTTGTTATTATTAGTATGGTTTTCATTTTTGTTATGGTTATTCTTTTACTTATTTGTCTTTATTGATAGTAATTATTGTTAATATTATTATTGTTATGTATCATTATTATTATTATCGTCATTTACATATGGTTATACTATTATATTGTTATTATTATTATTACTATATTATTATCATTACTGATATTAATTATTATATCTATTATTATATTTATTATTATGGAAATAGAACTTATAATAATAAAAGACACATCAATATAAATAAAAGAGCCCATTTTGATTAAAAATAAAGGTCCAAAATTAATAACAGTCCAAATAAATAAAAGCCCACATTTTAATAAACAAAGTCAACATTACATTAGAAGCCCAAGCCCGATAAACCCTTACAAAGAAGAAACCCTAATCTTTTTATCTATGCGCAGCCAAATCTGGACCGTCGGATCTAATGTTTGATCTCAACGGTCCAGATTAATCCGGAGTAGGAGGAAACCCTAGCAGCTTGTTTATCCCCAGCGCCGCACTCTCACAGCCCTTGGATCAGCTGGTGATCAATCAACGGTCCAGATCAACCGCGTCAAGAAGCCCTAGCAGAGCCCCCTTGCATCTCGCGCCGCTCAAGCCTCCCAGCCGTCAGATCGAAACACGATCTGACAGTCCAGGATCACTCAGATGGACCCAGAGATCCCACGCGCGACCTTTCGGTGACCAACGCGCGCGCGTCAGCCATACCCGTGACCCCTCTGCCGCAGTTGAACGCTTCTGATCCGAGCACGCCTTGCTGCCTCCCCCGATTGAGAAAACCGGCAACATGCACAGAGAAAAAAAACAGTGGTCAGGGACCCGAAAATAGAAAGAAGAGCAAACTACAATAAACCAAACACCAAAGTCAACTAGACAGGCTTCAAAAATCAGAAAAAGATGATTTCCATTTTCATGTAACCTTTCGGTTATATAGGAAACCGAAAAGAAAAAAAGAAAAGAGAGGAGAGCAGAGAGATATCAGAGAGCAATCAAAAAAAAGAGAGCATTAGAGGTTTTCATATTCGATTTGAAATTTGGAGAGAGAATTGTAAACAAAAATTGGGATTTTTCACCCAAAAGCAATAAAATCAGAAATTCCAGAGGTATATCCTTTTTTATTCATTTCGATACAAAGAAAAAAAACAAGCTTTTACCTTCGTGACTCTTCATCTTCCTCTCGTCCGTTCGCCTCCCTCGCCGACGAAAAGCCCAGTGGTCTCTCCGGAGACCTCGTGCGGTAAGTCGGTGAAGTGGTAACACAAAACAGTTTTGAGGATTTGAAACAAAAAGGATTTCGAAAAAAGCTCTTTTATTTTGGTTTCGGGTTTCCGAAAGGGGAGTGAAAGAGGAAGCCTTTTTTTTGTTACCGTTGTCGTTGTCGTTGCCGGCGTGGGGTGTCCGTCGAACAGGAAGCCATAGGGCTTTGTTCTCTGGTTGCCCGAGAGAGAGAAGGGAGAAACGGCGTCGCAAAGTTTTCCTTTTTTGGGTTCCTAGGGTTTTCAACACGGGTTAAGGTTGAATATATACAAGGGCTTTAGGGTTTATTTTAGCTTAGGTCACCCATCTTTTTAAAAATCACGCCCGCAGTCCCTGCCCCTTTTCGGCTCTTTTGATTTCACCTCTCATTCGTCCAATTGGATTAGGTTCTCACGGGCAAATTACCTTTTCAGTCCCTACATGTTTTTGGTCTCCTCTGATTTCACCCCGTCTTGCTTAATTGGTCCATTCCCATTTTGGAATAATCCCGTCCGAACCCTCAGATCTTTTTATTTTCAATTTTCATCCCAAAGGCAGTAGTTTATTTACATAATCGATCCTGCAATTTACGTATGTTTGAATTTCAATTTGCTTGTTGTCCATGTTTTTAATCTAATTTTATTATGATTTGGATGAGAACATATTAGTATGTGTATTAATCTCACGTCATTGCACATGTTATTTGATTTTATATTTAAGATTGCATGGTAATGAATGAGCATACATATATAGCATATAGTTTTCATGTAGCCTTGTTCGCATATTATGATTTTGTAAAATAGTGCATCTTCACATATGTGTTATATAATTTTTGTGCATTTTTGTTAATCATGTGAAATACGTAGAATTTTGAGTTTTGCATACTCATCTTGTTTTTATGAATTTGTTTATGTTGTCCACGTTACATATGCCATTTGCTCTTTGTCTCTATTTTTTATCATGAAATTTATTTATCTCATTTTTAAATTTATGAGTTGCATCCTAATTTTTAAATTGCAATGTGAGTGTCTCAATATTCGGGAACGAACGAGGCCAGTACCAGTCGTAGTGGTGGTGGTTCGTACATTCTTTCTCGAATATTAAGACCTTTAAAATTTACTCGCTCGTATAACCAAATTTCGATACGATCGTCACTTTAATTCGCAAAATTTAGTATTAATTAAGCGGTAATATTTTTGGTACCAATTTTGGGCACGTCGAGGGTGCTAATCCTTCCTCGCGTGTAACCGACTCTCGAACCCTTTTAAATCTCTGGTTTTATTTTGGTGTCCGGTCTACCATTTTTAAGTGGCCGGTGGCGACTCCTCTATTTTTTACAAACCCGACTAATTTTCCAAAATCCGATTAAATTTTTCAAAAACCAAACATTAAAACCCGGTTCTTCTAAGTGACACCGAGGTTTTTTTTAAATTTTTTTTAGTCGCAACAGATGGCGAATCTGCTGGGGAGAAAATTTGTTTTCAAAAACAAAAAAGAGAGTCAAGCCAAAAAAAAACTTTACCGCTCAATTAATATTAGAAGTTGCGAATTAAAGTGACCGAGTCGATCGATATTTGTTTATAAGTGCGAGTTTATTTTATACGCATTTAAAATTGGCATTTAAACCCGTTCGTTTAAGTGGGGGGAAACGCTAGTGCTTTCGTGTGGATATTGTTCCTCCGTGTGGGCCTAGCAAGTACCTTCGGGGCTCGAGTACCCTATATCTTCGTGAGAATATTGTTTCTCCATGCAGATATAGCGAAAGGGTCCCCTCGAATTGAACTCGGTTGAGAGGAACCTATAACGGGTGATGACCGGGGGCCTTGCTACCCTTAGTAGGGGACAGCGAGGACAGTTCGAGTACCTCCTAGAACCAAAACTGCATGTAGAGAACTAGAAAGCCCACCCCTTTTAGAGCCATGCGGACAGCCTAGGTTCATTAGACGGGATAAATAGGAGTGCTTGCTTTCATGCTTGCCTTTTTATCATGTTTATCCGACACTAACGATTATTCTTATGATCTTTTTTTGCATTTATTCTCGCATGCATATCATGACATAAAGGTGTTGAGTCAAGGTGGTTTTACCCGATCAAGGCCTATCATTGTGGACGAGAGGTTGCTAGAAAAGATGTTGTCAATTAGCAAGTCCGACATCGGTCAAAGGTGAATCAGAAAGGATAAGGGGACAAGTTTACCGAGCGAACATACAGTGTCAGGTCATTTAATACCCACCATCGAAGAAGGCACAACTTTACTCCACCCCAAGGAAGTCAAGCAAGATCGGATCTACTCCGAACATCCAAAGCCAAGAAACTTCCCAACCGAGTACAAAAGAGGCGGCCAAAAAGAGCAGGGCAACCGGAAAGGGCATGGATTAGGTCAAGAGATGGATTCAGCTTCGAGGAAATAGCTTGTTTTCCGGAACCTGATACCGGCAGTTTTAGAGGGTCTTGAATTGCTAGAGGAGAAAGCAAATCCGACCCCAACATTTTTAGCCGAAGTTTCCATTTCCTTGAACATGATTCGGGGGCAAGAAGGGTACCCGTAGGACTTTTGCTATGACTATCTTGTAACGAGGATCCTCCTTTATGTTCAAATGAAAGTTGACCTAAGGAGAATCACCTATATGACCAACACCTTTGACTTGCATACATTCGTAACATTTGTTTCATACATCATTTCGAAGCAGCATTAAAATTGTCAGCCATACACCCATTTCATGAGCATGCATTTGTTGATTCGAGTCCATAATACATCCATCATTAAAACTTTCTTAAGACCTTTCATCGCATCATTGCTAATTTGGGGAAAACGTCCACATCAGAGAAAGAGAGAGAGAGAAAATAGAGAAAAAAATGGACAAAAGAACAGTTTCAGCCAGTATAGCGTGGGAAGTATGAATGACCTAGTGGCTAAGCTCGAACAGCTTCGAGAACATTTGGTTAAGAAATAAAAGCAGATAATATTGTATACGAGGAAAATAGATCATTTACAAAAATCCAATTTTCATTATTGGTGAAAACTGATTGTACCCAGGGGAATGGTACAACTAGCCCGGAGCAAACGGCTACCGGTAAAGGCAATTCAAACCCGTTGATCCCTGTGCATTTGGGAAAAATGCAAGTCTCGATTCAAGAAAAGTGAATTGAAAACATTACATCACTTCATGAAAGAAGAAGCGATGTTTGGGGCAAGTCTGACAGAAATGTTGGCACAACGTGCTTAAATACGGTGAAGTTTAAGACAATGGATAATTCAAATGTCCATTGAAAAATCCATTTTTACGAATGGTCGGAGGAAGATAAATCCTTTGCAAAAATCCAATCCTCATTATTGGTGAAAACTGATTGTACCCAGGGGAATGGTACAGCTAGCCCGGAGCAAACGGCTACCGGTAAAGGCAATTCAAATCCGTTGATCCCTGTTCATTTGGGAAAAATGCAAAAGTGATAAGCTAAGCTATTTTTAACGAAACTTTCATTTTGCTATTTAGAAAATATTTTGTATTCCTTAATTCTTTAAACATTTCATAAGCTTCCTCTTGTATATACTTTTTGTGAGGTTAACTTTAATTCAATTTTAAAAGAATTTTTTTCTTCTGAAAAACTGAATGTTGTAAGGACACTATAAATATGAAATCCCTCTGTCCTACTCAGGCCAAGAGAGGGGTGACAACGAGTGTTTAGGAATAATGGGCCACTCTCATTGAGTGAATTTTCCTCTCGGGCATTGTTGTGTAAGGTTCTTGAATGAAGTGATAACCCTAAAACTTCTACCACCTGAAGACCAATTTTGATATCAGTGTATGGGAGGACATTTGGCATTCCTTCAATTCCATTCACACAGAAAGAAAATAAAAATACACATTGTTGTCCCCGTTTGAGCTTGATGAACTTTTTCTTCTGATCGAACCCAAACCAAGGATCACCCCTACACTGGGGGCAAAAAAGGATAGAAGTCTATGGACAAGCAAATGACATTGGGTCCTAATTATGCTATGGGAATGATGTCTTGTGAACTAAGGGGCATTAAAAGAGAAAAGATTCATTGGTTACACTTTCAGATTGAGCAGCCAAAAAAATCAAAAGGAAACAACGAAAGAAAAGTCGGTTCTCAAAGAGCTACTCAAATCAAGTCAAAAGTTACCGACATAAAAGTTAAAGAAATCAAAAGCAAAGGCACTAAAGTGAAAAGTGCAATTTTGAAAAGAGAGAGAAGCGGATAAAGAAAAGGGACAAGAGGATTCCCTATCCAAATGAATCTCTACTTAGATGAGCCTCGAAAGATTGTTCACCTTTGAGCAAGAGCTTGCACTAATACAATGCAAAGGTGCAATTTGATCCAAAACTACGATTGATAAGAGGAAATGAACTCTAGGGTGAAAACCCCAACAAAAAAGAGGGGCAGTCTAGAGCGATCCAAGGAAGTAAGAAAAGAAATAGCATTTCATCGGAGCATAATCGAGAGACTTCAGATTAAAAGAATTAATCCTTGGTTTCACCACCCTTAAACACTTGTTTGGGCCTATTTACCCTTTCTTTCATAGCCGTGAGCCTTAGCCTACATTACAAGCCATAAAAGACCATTTGGACCATACGCGGAAGGATGAATTTGTCTTCAGATTACATTCCGCCTATCGGGGTTAACCTTTCTTCAAGGATTGCCACACTTCTAATGCCTGATTGAGATCAGAAAAGAGGGAAGGATGAGGCATGGTGAGTTAGTGAGGTAAAAAGAGCCACCTTTAAATTGGGTAGAAACTAAGTATGGGAGTCGCTCCTCTTGGAAGCCTAATAGCCCAGAAAAGATTTCATATGTGCATCCCTGCAACATTCAGAAAATTTCACTCGGGTCAACCCTTTTTCAAAGACCTCAAACTTGATTTTCACTTGACATGATTTTTTTAAAAATGTATATTTACATAATAAAATTATTTTTACTCAATCACTTGCATAAGTCTTCTACATGGGAATGAACAAGCGGACTGACCATGGCTCGTGGTAAAGCCATCAATACCCGGAGGGGCACCCTCGGAGGTTCAAACATTGCTACTAGACGACGAATACCTCCAGTTGAAATATCAAGACCGTCTTCGGTGAAATGTTGAGCTACAAAGTCAACCTTCGCTCAGAAGTGTTGGAATAGAACATGAGGGTAGGAATTTTGACATTAACAGAAGTTACCCTCGAAGCCTAAGCATATTGCCGAAAAGGATGTCTTGAGAACGACAACGCGCGCCGCGTTGAGGGCACGCACTGAGATGAGACAGTAATCAACTCGATAAAAGGCAACAGAGATATGCCTAAGAAAAGAAGGAATGTAGAGGAAAAAAAATAAAATAAGAGAAGCCGGGACGAGGACCCCAAAGGCACTTTAGGGCGAAGGAGCGAAATTCAGAAAAGGCGCTCTTGACCACGAATTTAGAGGAACAAGGGCCAAAATTGGTGGCATCTTTGGACAGAAAACACCAGTTAAAGCAGTCGACATTAACCAGAGGTCAGTTAGAAGGTACATAAACCTAAAGCAAGTGGGGGCAATGGGGTTCTAATCAGTGTAAGTCCTCCCTTCAAGAAGAAGCGAAAAAGAGAGAAGTTGACTTCAAGATGAAAACTCAAAGGAGTGCCCAAAAAAGAGAAAAAGAAGAAGAAAGAGGACGAAGAAAAGAGAAGACGCAATGAAAACCCAAAAGACACTTTAGGGATTGAGGCGAAATTCAAGAGGAACGCTTCAGATCAGAAACTCATGACGGAGGAGGCAGAAACTCAAAGCCCAAGAATTTCAGAGCAAAGGAGGCAGATAGTCAAAGCTCGTGACAAAGGAGGCAGAAACTCAAAGCCAAAAGATTTTAAGAGCAAATGAGGCAGATACTCAAATCTCGAGACAAAGATATATGACATTTGCTTATCTATTCGGGCACGTGGAGAATAGAACACGTCTATCCGTTTAAGTACATGAAGAATGGGACCCTACCCACCTATTCGGGTATTTGAAGCATACAATCTGCTCATCTATTCGGGCATTTGAAGAATAGAACCCGCCTATCCGTTCAGGCACTTGGAGAATGGAAATCTGCTCATCTATTCGGGCATTAGGAGAATAGAACCCGCCTATCCGTTCAGGCACTTGGAGAATGGAAATCTGTCTATCTAATCAAGCAATCAAAAGTCAGTAAAAAAGGAAAAAAGAAAAGAAAGAAAAAAAATAGAAAAAAATAGAAAAAAAGGAAAAAAGAAAATAAAGAAAGAAAGAAAAAAGAAAAAAAAACAGAAGAAAGAAAGAAAGAAAAAAGAAAAACAAGAAAAAAAGAACAAAAAAAGAGAAGGGTTCAAAGTGAAAACCCGAATGGGCACTTTGAGGCAAACAATTCCAGAAGTGGATGAGAAGAAGAAGAACAAGGGTCCAGTAGTACTCGAGAGGGGCATCATTGTCCGTGGGGTAACAAGGGTTTTGTACATAAGAGTTTGAATCAGAATGGATGAAAGATAGCACAAGGCTAGAAAAAAGTGTAGATGAAGTTTCTAAATACGACGAAAGTCACTCGACTCGAATATTTGAACGAAGAACGAGCGGCAGAAGTTTGGGGCCAGTTTGCCGAGACACGAGATTGATGAGTGGTTGTAGTCCCAAGACAACGACCACTAACCCTAAAAAACGAAGACAAACTAAATCTATGCATCTTTGCATTCTCGTAAACATATGCATCTTTGCATTCTCGTAAACACATGCATCTTTGCATTCTCGTAAACACATGCATCATTGCATCCTGAAATATGCTCATGCATCATCGATAGCTAGATATCACCCATGCTAGGAGCATGTTAAATCATATCATAGCATTTTGTTTTCTCTAAACAGATGTTTGAAGATTGGTAAAAGAACATATCTACGGCTTCACGAGAGGAGAAGCAGATCTCACAAGAGTCAAGAGTCCCTCGACTTTCATTTTTGAAAGACAACTTGAATACCTCTCGGGACGAAGAGAAAACAATAAAGCGAGAACTAGAAGGATTTCAGGCGAAGCCTTTCAAGCCGACGCTTCAGAATGTCAGGCGATGTCTTCATATTCGCCACTCAAGGATTTCAAATGAAAGCTTTCAAGCTTGCTGATAGATTTCAAGATAAAGGATCCTAAAGAGAAAGGGTCCTAACAAGATCTATATAGGAGGACTTAAGACTTCAGGATCTCGAAAGTGGAGGGTCCTACGGAGAAGGGACTTGTAGATCCTTGATTTCAGACGAGAGTTCCATAGAGAAGAGACTACTACTTGAAGAGTACACTAAGGAAGAGGAGTTTTGTTGAAAAAAAACTCAGAATCCTAAGGCTTCAGGATCTCAAAAGCGGAGGGTCCTATAGGGAGAGGACTTGTAGATCCTTGATTTTAGACGAGAGTTCCATAGAGAAGGAACTACTACTCAAAGAGTATGCTAAGGAAGAGGAGTTTAGTGAGAAAAAAAACTCAGAATCCTAAGGCTTCAAGATCTCAAAAGCGGAGGGTCCTATAGGGAGAGGACTTGTAGATCCTTGATTTTAGACGAGAGTTCCATAGAGAAGGAACTACTACTCAAAGAGTATGCTAAGGAAGAGGAGTTTAGTGAGAAAAAAAAACTCAGAATCCTAAGGCTTCAAGATCTCAAAAGCGGAGGGTCCTATAGAGAGAGGACTTGGAGATCTTTGATTTCAGAAATATGTGGACGAGAGTTCTATATAGAAAGAACTGCCACTCGAAGAATACGCCAAGGAAATGAGTTCTATAGAGAGAGAACTCATCTTCTTAAAGCTTCAGAAAGAAAATTACTTGGACTTGCGTGCTGCCGCTTTGAGAGAGTAAATCGTCCAACATGGAAACTGGATAGATTCAGTTATGACCAGTTTGCTTTACGACCATGAAGGGAAAGCAAATCCACTTGGACGCCTAAGATCGCCTTTTGACCGCGAAATGGACAACTTGCTTTTAGACAGCGATAGGGAAGGCAAGGTTGTTTGAATGACCAGCTTGCTTTTCGAGAAGAGAAGGATATTCGGAATCTGCTCATCTATTCGGGCATGAGGAGAATAGAGCACGCCTATCCGTTCGGGCACTTGGCGAATGGAAATCTGCAAAAAAAAAAACTCTCTGTTCACATGTTTGGGGCATCTAAGGGAGAATCCACGATCGAAAGGCTTTGGGAAGAGGAATTACTTGGAATCATGTGGCTGCATTGGGAGTAAATCGTCCAACAGGGAAGTAGGACAAAATTAGTGCTTATGGTCTTTGCTTTATTCTTGTTCCACAAGTATAAGCAAAGAGGGGCAACTGTAATCACTAATTTTGTCCGGACATCGAACCCCTTTATGTTTGTGTTGTTAGTGGGCTTATTGGGCTGTTAGGTATTTAAAATAGAAAAAGAAAGAAAAAAGAAAAAATGAAAAAATAGAAAATATACATGTGTTAATACTATTATATTATTGTTACTCTTTTAGTATTATTATAATATTATTATCAATAATATTATTATTATTAGTATCGTTATTTTTATATATTTATTATATTGATATCATCTATTTCACAAAAACCCCTAAATATTACTAATATATTATATACTATCTACTATTGTATGTGCTATTGCTACTATTGTTATTTTTATTATTTAAATTTACTTTTAATTACGATGTATGATTACTTATATGATTAGTAGTTGTTGTTATTATTAGTATGGTTTTCATTTTTGTTATGGTTATTCTTTTTCTTATTTGTCTTTATTGATAGTAATTATTGTTAATATTATTATTGTTATGTATCATTATTATTATTATCGTCATTTACATATGGTTATACTATTATATTGTTATTATTATTATTACTATATTATTATCATTACTGATATTAATTATTATATCTATTATTATATTTATTATTATTATGGAAATAGAACTTATAATAATAAAAGACACATCAATATAAATAAAAGAGCCCATTTTGATTAAAAATAAAAGTCCAAAATTAATAACAGTCCAAATAAATAAAAGCCCACATTTTAATAAACAAAGTCAACATTACATTAGAAGCCCAAGCCCGATAAACCCTTACAAAGCAGAAACCCTAATCTTTTTATCAATGCGCAGCCAAATCTGGACCGTCAGATCTAATGTTTGATCTCAACGGTCCAGATTAATCCGGAGTAGGAGGAAACCCTAGCAGCTTGTTTATCCCCAGCGCCGCACTCTCACAGCCCTTGGATCAGCTGGTGATCAATCAACGGTCCAGATCAACCGCGTCAAGAAGCCCTAGCAGAGCCCCCTTGCATCTCGCGCCGCTCAAGCCTCCTAGCCGTCAGATCGAAACACGATCTGACGGTCCAGGATCACTCAGATGGACCCAGAGATCCCACGCGCGACCTTTCGGTGACCAACGCGCGCGTGTCAGCCATACCCGTGACCCCTCTGCCGCAGTTGAACGCTTCTGATCCGAGCACGCCTTGCTGCCTCCCCCGATTGAGAAAACTGGCAACATGCACAGAGAAAAAAAACAGTGGTCAGGGACCCGAAAATAGAAAGAAGAGCAAACAACAATAAATCAAACACCAAAGTCAACTAGACAGGCTTCAAAAATCAGAAAAAGATGATTTCCATTTTCATGTAACCTTTCGGTTATATAGGAAACCGAAAAGAAAAAAAGAAAAGAGAGGAGAGCAGAGAGATATCAGAGAGCAATAAAAAAAAGAGAGCATTAGAGGTTTTCAGATTTGATTCGAAATTTGGAGAGAGCATTGTAAACAAAAATTGGGATTTTTCACCCGAAAGCAATAAAATCAGAAATTCCAGAGGTATATCCTTTTTTTATTCATTTCGATACAAAGAAAAAAAAAAAAAGCTTTTACCTTCGTGACTCTTCATCTTCCTCTCGTTCGTTCGCCTCCCTCGCCGGCGACAAGCCCAGTGGTCTCTCCGGAGACCTCGTGCGGTGAGTCGGTGAAGTGGTAACACAAAACAGTTTTGAGGATTTGAAACAAAAAGGATTTCGAAAAAAGCTCTTTTATTTTGGTTTCGGGTTTCCGAAAGGGGAGTGAAAGAGGAAGCCTTTTTTTTGTTACCGTTGTCGTTGTCGTTGCCGGCGTGGGGTGTCTGTCGAACAGGAAGCCATAGGGCTTTGTTCTCTGGTTGCCCGAGAGAGAGAAGGGAGAAACGGCGCCGCAAAGTTTTCCTTTTTTTGGGTTCCTAGGGTTTTCAACACGGGTTAAGGTTGAATATATACAAGGGCTTTAGGGTTTATTTTAGCTTAGGTCACCCATATTTTTAAAAATCACGCCCGCAGTCCCTGCCCCTTTTCGGCTCTTTTGATTTCACCTCTCATTCGTCCAATTAGATTAGGTTCTCACGGGCAAATTACCTTTTCAGTCCCTACATGTTTTTGGTCTCCTCTGATTTCACCCCGTCTTGTTTAATTGGTCCATTCCCATTTTGGAATAATCCCGTCCGAACCCTCAGATCTTTTTATTTTCAATTTTCATCCCAAAGGCAGTAGTTTATTTACATAATCGATCCTGCAATTTACGTATGCTTGAATTTCAATTTGCTTGTCGTCCATGTTTTTAATCTAATTTTATTATGATTTGGATGAGAACATATTAGTATGTGTATTAATCTCACGTCATTGCACATGTTATTTGATTTTATATTTAAGATTGCATGGTAATGAATGAGCATACATATATAGCATATAGTTTTCATGTAGCCTTGTTCGCATATTATGATTTTGTAAAATAGTGCATCTTCACATATGTGTTATATAATTTTTGTGCATTTTTGTTAATCATGTGAAATACGTAGAATTTCGAGTTTTGCATACTCATCTTGTTTTTATGAATTTGTTTATGTTGTCCACGTTACATATACCATTTGCTCTTTGTCTCTATTATTTATCATGAAATTTATTTATCTCGTTTTTAAATTTATGAGTTGCATCCTAATTTTTAAATTGCATCCTAATTTTTAAATTGCAATGCGAGTGTCTCAATATTCGGGAACGAACGAGGCCAGTACCAGTCGTAGTGGTGGTGGTTCGGACGTTCTTTCTCGAATATTAAGACCTTTAAAATTTACTCGCTCGTATAACCAAATTTCGATACGATCGTCACTTTAATTCGCAAAATTTAGTATTAATTAAGCGGTAATGTTTTTGGTACCAATTTTGGGCTCGCCGAGGGTGCTAATCCTTCCTCGCGTGTAACCGACTCCCGAACCCTTTTAAATCTCTGGTTTTATTTCGGTGTCCGGTCTACCATTTTTAAGTGGCCGGTGGCGACTCCTCTATTTTTTACAAACCCGACTAATTTTCCAAAATCCGATTAAATTTTTCAAAAACCAAACATTAAAAACCGGTTCTTCTAAGTGACACCGAGGTTTTTTTTAATTTTTTTTTAGTCGCAACACAGGTATACCGAAACCATTATAACTTAATTGTTCATCATGGGCGGTTTAGAGATTTAGAGTTTTATGTATAATTTATTAAAACGAGGTTTTTTAATTTATAATCCCAAAAATATATAAAGTTTTTTAATATTTTTATCTTAGTAAAAAATATATTATGTGGGTCTTTTAAATTTTATTTTTTTCTTGTAATTTATTAAACTATTTTTTTATTTTCTCCATATAAACATTTAATTCAACTCAATTGAAGCGCTCTTTTCTTGGGGTCATGTGCGGTCGCTCACCTCGTACATGTCTAAAATTCCCATTGTCGTTCATTCCCATCTATATATTAAAAATATTATCTCTCTTTTCTTACTAAAAGCATAAATGACGAGGGTTCGTGTGTAGATGGGTTCTGAACATGTATAATAGAAGTGATTACATATAACCTCTAAAATATAGACTAAAATAAAATAAGTTAAATGCTTATCAAAGAAAGTGAAATATTAATTCTAAACTAGTAATAAAGCACATTTAAAAAATGACGTTTTTCATAGAATTAAGTTGTGTTACTATACTTATTTTTTTTCAAAAGTCAATCTATTACATACACAAGTTAACGGTTGTTTTTTAATTGAAAGTCTCATTTTTTAATAATTTGTACAAAATCTCTTAAATCTTTGAGCCTCTTTTATTAGAGTATGATAAATTAAGGGTGAAATCTAATATAATCAAGAATGAACTAGATGTATTTATTATAATTAAATGAACCACTTTTATATAAAATTAAAAGAAAACATTTTACTATTTTTGTACATGTACAATATACATTTAAACGGGCATGACCTACAATGATGACCCCTGCATTATCTCGCCCTTGTGGTAAATGCACCATTTATTTTTTAATATATTTTAACAGACATGCCATTTCATATATTTTTTTGTTTGTTTTCGGAAGATTTTGAATTTTTTTAGCATTTGAAATAATTATGCAAAAATTTTAAAATAATTACTTTTCAGGATCAACTTGAATCGACTTTCTCAAAACTGTTGTTAGATCAACATTAAATGAATTAGTATTTGATTTATTAATGGTGTATTATTTCATGCACAGTTATTTAGTCAAAAAAATATTTATGCACCGTTAGTTAAGAGTATACGGTTCAATTCGGTAAGTCTTTTAATAGTCCAATAGTTTTCTTGGTTAATCTCGATTTTTAATTTTTTTTATTTAAATTTTGAGTTTTAAAATTTTGTACTTTATTTTGACAAAATATAATAAAATCTTTATGAATTAATTATGTTGGGACCACGCAATTTTATTAGTTTAAAGAAATACTAATTAATCAATAATTAATAATTTATTAATTTAAAGAGATTTTTTTTCGATTCAACGAATATACATTATTCTTCATGAATAAAACATATACATTGTATTGACTAATTAAATGTTGTTCATGTATAATATGACTAATTAAATATAATACATACTCGTAGCGGCAAACAACTATTCACAATTTTTTGTTGCAGTATGAGAACGCAACACCGGAATTTTTGGATGCAATAAAGAAAGTTAGAGATGAAATACAATTAGATTTAAATTTTAGGAAGAAGCAAACAATAATATAATCATATTATACTAAATTGTCTTAGTTATATTTGTATTTTTTATAGAATTATTAATTTATAATATTGAAGAGACCATAAATTTATATAAGGTTCTTTCGAAAAATTATTATCTTATTAATTTATCATAATTATTAATTTAGACCTTGGGCCCAAGTCGAGACTGAAAAAAGAAATTATTTTAGAAAGATTATTAATTTATTGAGTATTACTTTATAGATGTTCTTTTGTAGCTTTATTTTATGAATTCTAAACATTAATCGGTAAAATTTTAAGTATAATATACTTATTTTTTTATTTTTGTATTACGCATGTTCGTCTTACAGTTCATGTTCAGAGTGTGAGATTGTACCTTCCAACAATATCGTCTCCAATGTTTGAACCCACGTCCTCTAATTGAGAGTGCAATGTGTATTACTAATGCATAATTTTTTTACATTATAAAACAATTGAAATTAATTATAAATTAAACAAAAATTAAATTCAATTCAATTCAAGTAACCACAATTTACAAACTTGTGAACATAGACCATCCAAACACTAGTGCGCGGGTCACTTTTCGGTTTATTATTTGTGTTGTTCAACCTTAATGTCAGTGAACCAGATGATGGCACATCATAAAAATTTTAAAAATGAAACACAAAGCTGACTTTGCTTTATATGAATAGTACAAATAAAGAAAATTATTAATCAAATAGTTAAAATTCAAATTCAAACTAAAATATAATTATTAAAATTTAACTTTTTGATTAATAATTTTATCATATTTCATCATGTACATTAAGTTTTAGGGTGTGAATTTCCCCTGGTTGATTAATAGTTTGAAGTTATTAAAAGAATATAAAATTTATCTGTAAAATTGTTCGGAGATAATACCAACCTCTTATTTAAACATGGAAAAGCTCTACTCCAACTCCACTTCTAAATCTAACCACATTCTTAAAGAAAAAAAAGGTTAAACTGTAAGCCAAAAATATAATAATGTTGTCAATTTTCATAAGAAAAAACTCAAAATCTAATGAAAAAATTGATTGACCAGTAATATTATAATGGGTTAACTACTATGATGGTCACTTATGTTTCTCCTTAGTACAGAATTGGTCACCGATTTTTAAAAAACGACCAGTAAGACCACTTATGTTTTCGATCTGTAAACTTTTGGTCACTGAAACGTTTATTGCCGTTAAACTTAAATAGGAGGTTGATTTGGCATAATAAAAAAGGATAAATTACCTAGATAGCCCCTAAACTATTACTTCACTTCTACTTTTACCACCGAAATAAAAATAAATTGTATAATTACACATTTAACCTTCCATATTTATAAATTTTTTATTTCTTCTACCCTTTATATTGACAATAAAATTCCTAGAAAGAATAATAAACTGCTATGCAGCTTAGTTACAGAGAGGAGGGCCAATTTTAGTATATCTATGCTTGTTTATGTATAGTTTAGGTGTGCTCTGAACAAGTATTTATTGCAGTGCGTGGCAAGAGGACTGTTGTTAGATATGTTGCTAATCGACTAGGTCTACATGTAGCTGAATATAGTTGCTATGACCTGACGGCATCTTTTGAGAAGACCTTTGCTGCTTTGACTGAAGCTTTCAACAATTCACAAAGGCGAAGTAGCTGACTCACTGAATACATTATCAATTGTCAAAACTTGTTCTGATTTTATTAGCTTAGTTGATTTTTTCATGATAAAATAGTGATTTCACTTCTTTTAGACTCGTACTTATATGATGACAGATATCATGCAAAATGAAAGCATATTTCATCTCTTACGTACATTTGTAACTTTGGCTAAATTTATTTATGAATAAATTAAATTCAATCAGTGTAAAATTTAATACTTACCTCAACTTGTAAACAAGAATATGGAAGATAGTGGAGGAGAGAATAAATAAAAAATTTATAAATATGGAGAATTAAATGTGTAATTATACATTTTTTTTTTATTTTGGTAGTCAAAATATAAATGGAGTAATAGTTTATGAACAATTAATTTATCTTTTTTTACTATGTCAAATCAATCTCTCGTTTAAGTTTAATGGCAACAAACATCTCAGTGACCAAAAGTTTACAGATCAAAAACGTAAGTGACCTTACTGGTTGTTTTTAAAAATCGATGACCAACTCTGTATTAAGGGAAACATAAGTGACCATCCCGGTAGTTAACCTTATTATAATTAATTAAACAATAAAAAAACAAAAATTTAATATAAGAGTAATTGGAAATTTGAAAGAGAGAGAGAGAGAGAGAGTATAATTGGAAGCACCTACAAGGGTACAAACAACCTTTTAATTGAAAGTAATTTCCACGATTTTTTAACCAAAACGAATGTAAAAGTTTGATTTAATTACTTAATTAAGGAGAGTTTGTTTGTTTAGGAAGGACCAATATTATAAAACTAGGCAAAAATCGTATCACCCAATACAACTTGTTCGATACAATCAGAAAATTCAAAATAAAAATAAAAGAATATTTTTACACAAGGACAGTCCTTAAAAGCATGTAGGCATGTAGCACAGTTTCCTCCTCAGTATTACACAACTTTTATAGATTTGAACCAATACCAGCAACTGCAAGTTTTTTTTTTTTGACCAAAGATACTTTCATAAAACTGAAACGGGCCCCACAAACATGCAAGGGCCATGCACGACCGAGAGAAACGGGAAACAAACATAAAGAGAAAAACCAAAGACCCAGCAAACGCTGGATAGAGGCAGGGCAAATCCGAGTACGGAAACAAGGCCACGCAGGGCCAAAGAGCGCACAGATAAGACCTAAACGACAAAACAACAAAACAAACCTTGAACAAGAACAACAAAAACGACCAATGGGCCACACAAGGCCTCACTGAAGAAGGGCACAAACCAAACGCGAGGTAGATTGGAGAAGCCCAAAAAGACACATCCAACGGCACATCCGTGGATCGTGTTACCAAAGCGATAAAACCCGGCTGATACTGGAGTAGGCCAAAACGAAACATCCATATTTCCTTCCCGGTGTAAAAGACAGTAGTCGTGCCTGAGAGCTCTATCCAGAGGCAGGCTTCCAATGCATAAACATCGGTCCTTATCAAGGCATCATCCACTGAACTCCGGATGTGAAGACAACATGAAGAATCAAGACCTCCTCCCAACCCTGGTTTATCGTAAGCACATCGAAAAAGACAAGAGAAACAACGGAAGGACCCAACATAGACGAAACCGAACTTTCTCGGGAAAGGGCTTGAAAAAACCGCTACCAACCGCACCTTCCAAAAGTTAATAGCGGGAGACAAAGGTTTCATTCTCGGTGCGGATAACTCTCGCCGGAGTTATCCGCAGTTGCATATTTGGTGCCGGTCAGCACTTGTTGCTTCCCCCCGTTGACTTCATAATCATGCTTGACGAGAGGCCCCCAAGGGATAGGGTACGGCTGGTTCCAACCAGGTGGATCAACAAAGTCAATTAAATTTGGGCCCAGCTGGAAAAAGGGAGACAAGCAAATTCGGTTTCCAAGAGAGGCCAGCTGTAAACCCCTGCCACAGAAGCCAAAAAAAGAAAGTAAAAAGCAGCAGCTCAAATTCTGTCTTGCCCAAAACGGGAAACCCGAATTGTGGGGAAAAACCAATCTTGCCCCTCTACTTCCGGCGGAGGAAAGGTCAATCCCGGCGACTTTTGCATCAACGACCAAGGCTCGCTCCTGTTCAGCGATAGGCTTTCGACATTTCCAGGGGGAAAGCGCCAAACCAGCATAGGGAGGAGACAGCAGCACAAGAAACTGAGATAAACAGTAGTTCAACCCTTCGTACCAGGGCCGCATTCCAGCAGCGGCATTGAAGCTCGGACCAGAGCTCCAAGGGGGCGTTAGCCATGGCGATGACAACCCTCCAGGGGAGAAAAACTGCCTAGCGATCCCACCCCGTCCCGTTTCGTAGCACCGGACCAAACCACCAGCAGGGCTCGACCACCCATACGCCGGTAACCGACGGCCCTTGGCGGGGGGACTCCACCCTTGCGTAGCACCGTTCAAGATAGCCGGGTTGAGCGGAACAAAGGACCCACCGAGGGCCAAGAGCTTCGGAGAAAGTTGAGGTATGGATGGCGCGTGGGGCGCGTTGAAAAACATCCCTTCGGGGGGCTGCTTTTTGTTAAATAAATATATCTCTTACTGCTATACTATCTCTGCTTTTTTGAAATTTGCAATTCAATTTGGAAAATCTTTTAGGCATCTAATTTTCTTGAATCTTCCATCATCGGTAAGTTTCAATCTTTTGACTTCAAGTAGAACAAATCTGCTCAGTAAGAATAGCTTTATAATTTAATCTCCAACCAAAAGTTCTAATGTTAAGAAGGGTAGGGATCTTAGCAAGGAATTAACATAATTGGGGAGTTATATTAATTTCTTCAACTTTTTCATTATTATTTTTTAAAATTTTTAATTTTAAGAAAAAATATATAGATTTAATGTTTTTTTAATATTTTGGTAATGTTTTCTTAGTATTCTTAATAGTCTCAAGATAGTATTTGTTATGTAGTAGTATATGTTTATATTTTTTCTTAATCATTTGATAAGGCACACACACCTTATTAAAAGTGTTTAAAATATCATACTCGGATAACTTGATCTGTTGACCCGTCGACCCAAACCCCTAGAAATTGAGTATTCCTCTAAAAAGTACCCGATTAGGTCGGGTACCTGACCCATTACTTTTCTCGGGTACTCGGGTCAGGTCTGAACTAATTTTTTTCTAATTAAGTACTCAACCCAACCCGACACTTTTAATATATATATTAAATTTAAATTGTAATTTTTTATTTTAAATTCCTTAATATTTTTACCCTAGAATTAAATTTAAATGCTTAATTCTTTCCATTGTTGTATTATGTACTTTTTAGTTTAAATAATTTTAAAAATGATTTTATTAATTTGTCAATATAAAATTTGAATGAAAAAATTATGATTGAGAGTAATACTTTTAATGCCTTATTTTGGTAATAAACTATATATATATATATATATATATATATAGGGTTAAGATCAACTTACAATGTGTAAAATTCTTTAAGTTTTACACGTTTTTTGGATCGTTGGATGGAGGAAATGGATGATTGAGATTAACTTCGCGTTTTTAATTCCCAAGTGATAATCTTCACATATTTTACTGTTAATCTCATCCATCCGTTTCACTCATCCAACGATCCAAAAAACATGTAAAACTTAGAGAATTTTACACAGTGTAATTTGATCTTATCCCATATATATATATATCCAAATATTTTTCTATTTAAAACTAGCTTTGAAACACTATTTTTTGTGTTTGTATAATGTATTATAAGCTATTAAATTTTGGGGAAAACTTTGATACACAAGTTGTGTAAAAAGTTTGTTAGATTTAGGGTTTAGAGTTTAGGTTTAGGGTTCAAAGTTTAGGGGTTTAGTTTATAGGATCTATAATTTAGAGTGTATGGTTTAGATTTAGGGTTTTAAGTTTAGTAATTTAGATTTTAAATTTTAAAAAAGGGTCGTGTAATATTTTTTTTACACATCTTGTGTATCAAAATGTAACCTTTAACTTTTTATATTCCTTTATGTCAATTTTATAATAAAATTGATTTAAAAGAAGTGAATTGGGTATTCTTCTATCCGATTTTGTGCGTACCCAAATTTTAGGGAACTCGATTAGTAAATACCCTATAAATATGGGTCGTAAATATACTACCCCAAAGATTCAAATACCCAACATCTCAGATACTCAAATTTGAACACTCTTACACTTTGCAAACAAAATTGTTATAACTCGGATATTTTGAAATAAGCATCATCATTTTTTCTTGAAAACTGCTTGTTGGTCCTGTTTGGAGTACTTTTTTTGAACAATTCCTACTTAAGGGAATGAGAAATTTGCTTCTAATAATTCTAGAACCCACAATCTAGGGATAAGAATGTGTCAACCGAGAGCTTTTAACAACTTGCTCTATAGGGGAAACAACCCGTTGGTCCTGTTAGGAGCACACCTTTTTTGTTGACAAATTTTAATCTTAATTATAACTAGAGAGGAGGATAAAAGAACACTCTAGAGGGAAAAGAAAAGGGTACTCATATACAATCTAAAATCTATGAATTAAAAAATACAAAAAAATAAAAATGAACAGCTTGACTAGACAACAAAATATTTTTGAGGCTTTAAATTCTTTTGATAAAGCAAAAGAAGATAAAAATAGTTATATTATCTATGACATTAAAATCTGTATGGTTCAGTCATCCCACCCAATAAGATAAAATTAGCGACAAATATAACAAAGCCACCCAACCAAGACTCTTTCTTTTCAATTTTCAGTTTTTTCTTTTTTTCAAGCCAATTAATAATGATAATAATAGTATAATATTGGCCTACCAGTTCTACTAATCCAACCCCATTAATGGAAATTCCTTTTCGTAACTTGCAACTTGAAAGCCTCCACCCAAGACTTTCTTTTCAACTTCAGTTTTTGTTTTCATTCCCGACTTTTGACAACGCCGAGTCTTAACCCCAATGCAAGGACTTATCATCTACTGATCATCTTCCGATAAGGTTTGGGTTTCCTCATTTTTCATATCTTTGCTTAAAGTTCTCTTCTTTTTGGGTTCTTTCCATCTTTTTTTCTTCTTTATAGATTAGCTTTTGGGGTTTTTATTATATTTATAAATAATTTGATAGAACCTGTTTAGCATCTGAAGGGTTTTCATGGTCTATGTTTATATATTCCGATCTGTCAAATTCGGTTCTGAAGAATTGGTATGTTAAAAAAGCTTGGGAGAATGATTTAGCAAGCGTCATTTTTGGATAGCCAAAGCTAGTTGAGGTAAAGTGAGGTTTTGAATTAGAGGTTTATTGTTTAGGTCTTGTTTTTTCATAGGCCGATTTGTAGTGGCTGATAGTTGAAAAGTGTTTGATTGATTGTCTTGACTCTCAAGATATTATATAAACAGAGCTTAATCTTCTAGCAATGGGAAACATAGCCAGGGTGCCCTTGATTCTGCCTTAGTGCCTTTTTAGATAGCTGGTTAAAGTTCATGTCAAACAACAAATTCTCGCATTCCGGTTGTACTTGACGGTGCCCGAGTACGGTACATGTCCGTATTTCATAAGGTTTTACTTGTCTAAATGGTACAGTTTTTAGTTCATTACTGTCCTTAGATTTTATTTGCTACAGCCTCCTCTTTGCCTGCCTTCAAGATACAATTAGGGTATCAAGGCTTTCTAATTTGAAATGGATATGGTGATTTATTCATTTTATGACAGTGACCCTGCTGAATTTGTGCATTGCAAGATGTTATCATCGCCTGGATACTTAAAGAGACCAAAGCATGGTTCAGAAAGCTGACTTAGTTGTCATTGGCATCTCCGTTGGCTTGGCCCTTGGTATCTTGATAGCTTCATTGGTGTTTTTCGGACTAAGGTGGTACAGAAATTATGTAAAACTGAGACATTCAAATGAACGTAGTGTTACGGTTCTTCCAATAAGAACGAATGGCTTTGGTACAAGCACCGACATCAGTGCATCTCTCGCGAATTCTGTAGCTGTTGAGTTACCAGAATATCACCAGAAAAGTTCTCCGAAATCTTGGTGGAGTCCTCGTAGTAAAGATCGGGTTGCGTCTGCTTCTGCTTCTGGTTTGCCTAAATATTCCTACAAGTAAGTTCATTTCTAATTTGAGCATACACATTATACTTATGTAGAATATCAAAGCCAATTCATGCTTAGAGACTTACTAATTTCACATTTCCTATAATGATAAGAAATTGATACATGAATTTCAGTTTACCGCTCCTATTTTAAGATTGTTCAATTTTTGTTTGTGAAATTATGTTTAACTTACTCATTTTGCTTTTCAGGGATGTACAGAAATCTACACAAAATTTTACAACTATTTTAGGAGAAGGATCGTTTGGTCCGGTCTATAAAGCTACGATGCCTACTGGTGGCGTAGCTGCTGTAAAGGTGCTTGCTTCTGATTCTCACCAGGGGGAGAAAGAGTTCCACACAGAGGTAAGCTGCACTAACCATGCAAAAGGACGCCTCCTACAATCTTGAGAATAGATAGTTTCCAGCAAGTATTTTTTTTTCTATCTTAATGGTATTGCCTGGATTAATCCGACCGTATGAAGAACTGGTCTATATTAATTGCAGCAAAAGATAACGTTTGACTTTGTTTTGTATGAAATTATTTCGAGCACAAGTCCATTAATGTATAGCTGATTACCTTTCAGTAGCCCGTACAAGTAGATTAAAATAGCATGATAGCTTCAACCTGCATTCTGAAATAAACATTGCAATTCCATTCTTTGAATGAATTGAAAGAAATTCCTTCTGAGAATATTTTATAGTATTTTACTATTATTAACTAAACATATCATGTACGTTCTTTTTACTATTAAACCTTTTTCTCTTCCTTTTTTTTCAGGTTTGTCTACTAGGAAGGCTGCATCATCGGAATCTTGTGAACTTGGTAGGATATTGTGTCGATAAAGGGAAATACATGTTAATTTATGAGTTCATGAGCAATGGAAGCTTGGCAACCTTACTATATGGTAAGCTTGGGAGCCATTTCTTTTTTGCAGCACTCATCTTTTACTGTGCATTGTAGATGTGTGCTAGAACATGCTAATTTATGCAGAATCATACTTTTACTTTCCAGTGGCTGTAATCAAGGATCACGGCTCCGACTTGCAGTTACTGTCCCTTTATGGTTTAAACTGTAATATATAGACCGAAATCTCTCATGTTATCTTGCATTCTCTAAACACAAGGAAAACTGGAACTTCGGACTATGTTGTTATACTAGAGGCCTTTGAGTAGCCAATGACACGTCAAATTATGTAAATTGACGGATAACTAGCATCTTCCATCCATGTCGTTCTACTGTGATTTCGTAGCACCGAGTAAAATTTTGTCAAATGTTTCCTGCGAGCAAGCTTTTGAATTCATCAAGATTTTAATGTCGTTTGGACCCCAAATGGCACGGTGTTGCTAATATTGTGATTCCTTAACAATAACCAACCTGGTCTACATGTTCTCAGGTGAAGGGGAACGTGGTCTGAATTGGGATGAAAGACTTCAAATTGCCCTTGATATTTCTCATGGCGTAGAATATCTTCATGAAGGGGTAATGATGGAAAGATTCAAAGTTGATATTCTCCATTATTACATAAACTTGTCGTTCGACTTACAAATCACCCATTCTTGGACAGGCAGTCCCTCCAGTAATACATCGTGATTTGAAGTCTGCCAATATATTGTTGGACGAATCGATGAGAGCCAAGGTGAGAAGCCATACAACGGCTTATGTTTTTCGAATATTCTCTTTTTACTCTATTGAAACAATCAAGATAACAATAGACTCTAAACGACTTGACTTTTACTACTGTTCTTTTGCTAGGTTGCTGATTTTGGGCTGTCAAAGGAAGAGGTTTTTGATGGCCGGAACTCCGGCATTAAAGGTACATATGGCTACATAGATCCGGAGTATATATCCACAAACAAGTTCACAATGAAGAGCGATGTATACAGTTTTGGCGTTATCATCTTCGAGCTAATCACGGCCATCCACCCACACCAAAACTTAATGGAATACGTAAATCTTGTGAGTCTCTTCATCCTGTGTAGTTAAATGTTGCTTGTTAGTAGTTCATACATCGATCTTTCTATAATGTAAATTCTCTTTATAAGGCCGCTATGAGTCCAGATGGTGTTGATGAAATCCTTGATAAGAAACTGGCCGGAGAATGCAATATCGAAGAAGTGAGGCATCTAGCAAAAATTGGTCATAAATGCTTGCACAAATCACCGAGGAAGCGGCCTCCGATAGGTGAAGTAACACAAGCTATCCTAAAGATAAAACAGAGGCGCCTGGGTAAAGAAGACACTATTTCCATGGCTGAAACCGATTTATCGCAGATTATGAGCCGGATACAGGAGCAGCATTTAGAGCTGACCAAATTGGCCAGCTTGAACGAGGTTAATTGAACCGCAACTTCCCTTCTACTGCGTCGGGTTTACTTCACTTCTTTTTCTCCAAAGTCTAAGATTGTGGCAACTGATGCCGGAGAGAGATACATAGGAATGATGCTGATACGGGTTTCATGGCTTTATAGATAGCTCAAAGGTAGGGATTTGGATCCAACATTTTATGTTGTTTTTGACTTTTGATACGGGTTTCATTTGTTTTATGTACAATTTTACTGGTTCGGTTCCTTTTGTAGAAATTACTATTTACCTCTAAATATAATTTGCATTCTAAAGAACTCTATGGGCTAAAATTATAATATATATATTTTCCATAATATTAAATCAAAAGTGGAGTAATTAATAGAAGAGAAATAGTTATAGACGTAACTGGCAACTACAGAATATGATAGAGATAATTTAACAGCATTATATAAAAACAATAATTATTTTTATTCTTGCAAATTCCTTAATCTATTCAAACGTTCAGCCTTCAGATTGAAGAGCAGTTCAACCAGATTATTTATATACTAGGACACCCTAGGAAAAATAAACGAAACCAAACTGGAAATGGTGAAAGTTAAAAAGGGGGCAAAAAAAAAAGCCGGGGAAAGGTAAACAGTAGTCCTCACCTCTTCCAACCGGGCACCCCAGTTTTCAAGCTCTAGAAGTTGTAACCTGTATCCAATAACAGGAAAATCTTCAAGTAACCTACACATTGAAAACATTAACTAACTCAAAACTTGCATGAGGTTCCGAGCCTCTGTCTCTGTTTCGGACCTACACTCCCCGACTTATGATTAGATAATGCCTCGCAAACCAAATGCTGGAAATTCTCGACATACTGTACCCACTCATCTTCACTCATATCAGCCAGTTTCACGAAACCGGTGCTTCCCGCTAGCTGTTCATTCACACTTCTGTTTCCAGATGAAGTACCAGACAAATAGCCATTTTTCTGAATTACATTCTCATGCCTCCAACTCTTTTCTCCAATACTGACATTTTTCATTGACATGGACGGTCTTGGAACAGTTGCAGCCTTGTCTTGAGCTGTAAAAGCATATTCATCTGACCTTGATGGTGTTATATTACCATCATCCTCTGTCCATTCATCTACATCCTCTTCTACCTTCGAAAGTGGGCTCCGGGTATTTCCACCGAGTGGCCAACAATAAGCATGCGATGCCAATTTCTTTTCTAGATTAGAAGTAAAATCGAGCCCCTCCTCGCAGTCAATTTCAAACTGAAACTCATTCTCTACAGCTCTCACATTATCATAAAGCATATTCCTTTCCTCTAAAACTCTCATTGCCTCGGTACAAATGAATTCAAGTTCACTTGGCTGCTCCTCCAGGCCTCGAAACTCCCTACTCATCATCTCACCAATCTCAGCTAAACAAAGACCAGAAATTGCTGCTTCCTTGAGGAAAATTGTGCAAACAACCAAGACACGTAGACATGCCTCTCGAATCATTGGAAGCTCCATTCTAAGCAGTTCAGAGTCTCGAAATGGATCCAGATGGGATATATATTCAAGCTCATCCTCTGAGAAAGGAATTGATGCCTGAGGCCAATGGATCCACTCAAAGTAGGGGTCCTCCAGGTTTTCAGGAAGGCATAGTCCATGATCAATTGGAACAAGCTCCACTTGATCAAGTCCCCCACCTCCATTAATTTTCCTGACCAGAATATTTCCAGCATGCCTATCAGTGTTCAAAATGCGGATATCTAATATCCCTATCTTATGTACAGCAGCAACTGGAAAGCTTGAAGTCCCATAATCACTGGCATCAAAATCATGAGGGATAAACTGCTGCAGAGAAGCAATCTTGCTAAATTCCTTTCGATCTTGATGCTTGTTTCCATTCACTCCGTCATTGATATTAAAAATCGAGTGTGTGACCTTCACAAGAGCAGTAGAGGGAACATTGGCAAAGTGATCATAATCAAGAAGATAAGCTGCTACCTCCCTAAAGCCAGTCTCCCCAACACGTACTGAGCGTTTCAGTCCTGGCTGCCCAAGGGCTTTGCCAATAAAGCCTTTTGGGTTGTTTGGAGCATAAGGTTCTTCATCAGTTGGTTTAACGATTGCACAATTTGCACCCCGGCTATTTCGAAAATAGTAGGCACCTCCTAGACCACCACAAACAGGGATGGGATCAATCCCAATTTTCATTGCTTCCAAAATTTCCCTTGCCAGTTTTTTTATCCTGGAAATGTGATCTGAACACACTAATATCTCAATGGGGCCACTCTGATCTCTCTGCTGAATATCCTTCCCAATAGGTGAGAGACATGGTGTAGATGAGCTTCTGTGGATGAAGTTTCTCATGAGAAGAAGTGGAGATCCATTTCTGACGGTACTTAGATCATTCTTCAGCACCAAATCCCCAAATATGAGAGACCTCTCCTCTATTGGAACATTAAGAGCAATCTGTAGTTTCCTTTTCACAGTATGGGCATTGTCACTCCTATCTAACTCTATACCAAGAACAGAGCCGCTTTCTGTCTGCACAAATACACGTCTTCTTCCAGAAGGTTTTGTTTCCATCCTCCTATTTCCATGACATTCACTATTAAATAGTCCCTTACATGCTGCAACAGCCATCGAGTTATAATGGGCCAGTTCAGATCAAGATATGTGAAATGAAGCGAAGTACCGGTAGAGTTCAGTGCCAGGAGTGAGGATGGCGGCGACAGAGAGCTTTTCTCTCAAGCAGACGCCAAACTCAAATGCTGGTAAAACTTGAATGGAAATAATTGTGTTGTATGTGTTCATAATCACCCAGATGAATTCAATCAGCAACTCTTTGTTTTACATTGTAACAGATTCTGTAAAGCAAAAAGCAGATATAAAATACAGTGAAACTGCTGTGCATCGTGGAAGCAAGCTGATACCAGAAACCAATGGGAAAAAATTAGAAGAATCACAAGAAAGACTGTTTCAATTTCTTAAAGAAAAAAAGGAAGTAAAACCTGAAAATTCCATACTCAAAAATCAAAAAGAAAATTCAAGGACTAAATACATCAAGGGAGTAATAATCACAAGAAAAGCTGCAATAAATCAAAGTCATTTGAACCAAAAAGAAAGCACGACATTAACATCTTACTATAGTATTTATGCGGTAAACTCTACGTCTAAATTACCAACTATCTATGGAAGGCACCAAAAGAACCAAAGCTGAAGTAAACTTAATTTGCTTCATAATATTGGTTGAAATAATAGAAAACATTACCCATGCCACTTGATCTGAAAATTTTCAATTCAGTTTTAAATAAGAAACCCTTTGTGATCAAATTAAAATGTTACTTTCAATTTACAAATCTGCCCATTTATCCTCCTTAATATTATGAAGGAAAAATACAATAATAGACCACATATCCATTCCAACCTAAAAACTGCTACATGTTTCCTCTTCAAACGTACCTTTAGTAAAACTCAGATGCCAATTAGATTTAAACTACTACACTTCCTTAGATAAAACTGAGCAAAGATGCAGCCGTGCTAGAAATTAACTGCAAAACCAGGACCGTGAATTAGAACGAAAAGAAACAGAAGTAGAAGAATATAATAAATTTTATATAAATTACTCAATTTATCATTGCAAACCATATTTTATATAGGAGTAAAATCTTTCATTTTGGTTTGCTAAAACAATTATTCATCAAAAGTATTGTTTGCTTTTCCATCCGAAAGCGTTTTCTCTTTCATTTTTTTGCTTTCAAAAGAAAAAAAAACGAGGAAATGTTATCTTCAAACTCCAATAGTTTTCTGTAAGTCGATCCTAATCCATATATATAGAGGAGAATATTAACATCTCATCAACTAATTCAAAGAATTTAATGTTTTTTCTGTATAGTTCTTATGATTTACCAAAAAGAAATATTTTCCTTCACTTTTTTGGCTTCTTTAAACGCTAATAAACATCTCACTATCAACACAAAAATGGAAGAAGAAAAAAAAGGAGAAACAGTTCGATTTTCATTCTTCAGAATTATAGAATGAATGAATGAATAAATAAATAAATAAAAGAGAAAGTAATTGCATTAACATAAACAATTAAAGGGAAAGCGCGGACGAAAGACTCACCGGCGACGAAGAAATGGACGGCGGAGCAGCGATGGAGAAAGAGCTACCGCCGGTAATGAGAAAAAACGGTGAAGATTCGACGATGGGATGGGTAAACGGTAAACCAACGGCTATGATCCGATTAGTGTTTTTCTCTGTCCCGCTTTTCTTCTCTGAGATTTGTTTGTGTTTAACCTCTTTTCAGGCGAAGCGGGAGGGTAAGGGAGTTTTAACAGTTAAATAATAATAAAAATATTAAAACTTTCCAAATTTGTTAATGGACTACGTGGGTGCTTCAGATTGTGCCATGTCATAGAACTGTGACGTGGCCTCATCTTGGATGGGTGGTGCAGTTAATCAGTTGATCTCTTGCGTGATTGACGAAACCTAGGATTAGTAAGAATTTTCATTTACTTGTTTATATTTGTCAATAACTAAAAATGGATTTGGATATTAAGGAAAACAAAATCCCTCTCTCTCTCTCTCTCTCCCCACAAGCGCTTTAGTTTTAGGGTATAAAGAGTTAGTTTAAGGTATAAGATTTAAGGGTTTAAAATTTATGAATAGTTATTTCAATTTAAGGTTTATGATTTATAAGTTAGGGTTTAGTTTTTAGAGTAATATGGTGAGGATTTAGGTTTTAACCTATAAACCCTAAACCTTAAATTGAAACAACTATCCCTACACATAAACCCCTAAACCATATACCCTAAACTAACTCTCTATACCCTAAAACTAAGACGATTATAGAAATTTTCAGTTTCCACTGCATGTGTATAAAATATTTATCCTATATATATTATTTAATCATCCAATTAGGATACAACATATATATATAATATGCTAATGTGATACAAGAATATTATATGTTCAACTTTCTTAATTTTTTTAATATATATATATATATATTATTTAATCATTCAATTAGGATACAACACACACATATATATATATATGTATGAATATGCTAACGTGATACAAGGGTAGCATATGTTCAATTTTTAGTGTTTTTTAATAAGGTACACACCGTGCAGAACTGCTGCTCGAACCCAAATTACCTTAATAAATTACACCATCTTTTACCACTAAAACAACAAAGGGTAAACTATTACATATTATTTTTAATCCTCCAATCATAATATAACATGGAAAAAATCCATCCAAAACATATTTAGACCTTGAATCTCTTAGAAAAAATAATAAATATATTATATAGTTCACCCAAATCATACTTTAGGTCTTGGACCTCTTTGGATAAGGATCGAATTGACAAGAATCGATGTTTCCATCCTTTGAACTATTTTAAGCCATATTTCCTGAACTTATTTCAAAAACTTAAAGAAAATCAAATTTTCTTAAAACATTGTACTTAGTATTTTTAAGCAATTAAAGGAACATTTTTTATTGTTTGGGCTAATTTTCGAAATACATCTTTTTAATGATGTTTAAAACATTTATTCAATGAAGATCTAAAATTTTACATCAAATAAAGTTCAATACTAGTTCAAGCAAATTTTTTTAAAAAATCCTATAATACCTCAGGATGCGTTTAATTAATGGAATGTAAGATTGCCTTCGGGAATAGAATTTTTAGAATGTAACATTATCCTGTGAATGACTGAAAAGGTTACATTACCTTGACTGATTTTTTAGTAAGAAAATAATATTACAATGTTTAGTTTGGGGAATACAAGATTATCTAAATGCATATTTTACCAAATTATCCTTCTGCATATTTTTTAACAAGTTAAATTATTAGTTTAAAATAAAAATATTTACATAAAATTCATAAATTTATACTAGTTACACTAAATTTAGAGAGAAATTAAATTTAACACATTGTTAATGTAATTAGTACATTAAACTTAAAATTTTAAATAAATTTCATTGTATAATTTGATTTATGGTTTAAATTAAAAATGTACATATTTATATTCAACATTTTTTTTGTTCAATATATGAAAAAATTATACAAAATTACACATTAATTCATTTTATTAATTATATATATATATATATATATATTGACACGTTGCATTCATGTTCTGTGTGTCATCTCATGTATATAATATTTTCTTTATATTTGTAATATATCTCGTTTAAAAATAGATTTTTAAGAATTAAATTACTGAAACCTGACGAGTGATATTAATAGAAAAAAAATGATGTTCATATTATGAAAATTAGGTTCGAACAGCTTTGCCTGTAAGGTGCATGTGTGTTATCAAAGAGTTAAAAAGTATGAACATATATTATCTTATAATCATCCTAAGACTATTAAAAAATTAAATTACTGCATAGGAAACTTTTAACAATAAGAAACTAATATAAATGTAATATTTAAAACTTTAATCTAAGTCATAAGAAAAACTTATATATTTTGGTGTGTTATCACCGGTATCCAATTTATTGGCTCACTTTCGGATTAAGTACTGCAAAGATTCATTATAGGGCGAACCTCCAACCAACAGTGACAATGCAGCTTCTCATATATGCATGGACGCCTATGTCCCGAACAAGTTTTAAGTAAAAAGAATATGTAACAATTATCACCCTAGGAGAATCGATGCGACTTGACAAACCAAGCTGCATAAACATTTACATTTGGTCTTAAGACCTAATAATATGACCATGGCTTAGCAAAAATGAGCACCCTAATCGACTGAATAAAGAAAATGCGAAAAAATAGACCAAGAATCATACACTAGCAGCTAGCTTTTCCCAGTTCTATGCCTCTTATAAGCCTGATCAGACTCCTCTGAGCAGTTCCAAACTCCAGTTTGTGCCATCACTTGATTGCTTATGTATTGGACTTCTCTCTCCTAGATGACAGGTGAAAAAGAAAAAGACAAGTTAGAACATGAAGCAGATAGTTTTACTGACTCATGTCCAGGCCTTCACTAAACTGGGAGGGGAATAATTGAAGGCCCCGAATAATAAAATAACTTAGATAATGCTTAATTTGGCCGAGTGTTACTTAAGAACGAAAACGGGTTATAACTAAACCTTAGAACTGGATGGCATATAAGTCACTCCACTGGCTACTCTTTTACCAACATCAATTTTCACAGAGATGCTTGCCTGTGACATATCCACTCCTGAAGACTGTAGAGCCTGTGTCAGATAATTCAATATCCTGTTGAAAACAAAAACCGGTCTCTTTAATAGCATGTATAAAACCTATCAATTTTCACTGATATCGTTAAACAGATAACACCATTAACCCAAATCTGAGAGATAAACCACGGATATGTTGACTCAGTGTACGTTATGTCGGGCAAAATCATAAGAAATAAATGGCAGTTGCTCACCCTTGAGAGTAAGCACTTGACAAGCCTACTGATTCATCTCTGACAGTCAAGTCGTCTTGTTCAATTGCTGAATTGTTCGGAATAACACTCTCAGTCAGACAATCTCTACTTTGCCATGACTGAAACTGGGGTTGAAGTACCATGTTCTCAGAATCAGAAGCAGACTCATGAAAAGCAATGCTACCTCTTGCATGAGTAGCAATTGCATCCGATCGTGTCTGCATGTTAACCATAGAAGTAGCTGATGCGGGAGGATGATCCAGTGCTTTAAAAACTGCCGCATCACCCATGTCGGACTCAATTGAGTTCGGCATATTCACAACCAATGAAGGAATGATGCCATCATTCTCACAACCAGATCCATTCTTCATGGTTTGAGAATGGTCAATAAAATTCTCAGCAATCCCATGACGATTTCTCTGTTAAAAAATAAAATAAAACCAGTTAGCTTCCTCTTGAATTATGGAAAGTAATGTGAACAAAATTATTATTTATAGAAGGCTCCAGTTGTTACTCATGAACCTAAAAGTTCAAAGCAAAGAGAAATAATAAACACCCTATTGCCTAAAACATATGATGCATTCATCTATTGTCAATTGAAAACTACTATTTGGTTATGCTTATCGCCAAAACAAATCCAAAATATTCCCTGGAACTTCAACATCCATGCTTAAGCATTTTAAATCCTAAATAGGTAAGCCTCTCAAGCATTAATCTAAAACAATAACATACCTAGATAAAAGCAGAAAATGTTAATGCGAAATAACCACATTGACATGGGCGCAGAAAGTCCCAAATATGAAGCATAAATAAGATTACCCATGGAATCAATTTTGTTGGCTCCTGGCTCCACCCTTGGTACGATCCCTCATACGTTTGCAACTTTTCCTGTAAAAACTGAATGTACTCTATGACCTACACATAAATTTGGTCGTATTCAAAATCCATCAAAGAAGTATAAATGATTACATTAATGCATGTACATACATATCTAATGTATGCGTATAGTATATTAAAGGGAAAAAAATGCCATTGAGTGGTGACCTCTAACAGAAAAGATGCCTTGTCTCTCTTTTGATCATTTTGAGGTATAATCTCTCTCAAAGTCTGGAACCTGGCAACACAAAAATAATCAAATAGTGCTTCGAATATATTCAAGGAATCGAAACTGCTTACTGCCACAATATAACATCAAAATATAACATAATAGGCATTCAGAATCCATTTTCAGATACACAAAGTTGCCCCCAAGAAAATGGCATGTAAGCAAACCATATGAGACCAGACCATACCACTGAACACAATTATTTGATATTTCGTGAAATGTTATTTCCAACCAAAGCCCTCTAATTTAGATACTTCTAAAAAATTCTCGCATTCATAACCATGCATCTGAACATTTTCAAATCTGGAAATTCAATTTATACTTAATACAAAAGTAAACCCCAACGGGAAAATAAATGAACAAGAATCAATAGTTTGTTTTAAAAGGAAAAATTAAAGTTTCTACCTTTCATTAATCTTACTTCTTCTACGCTGCTCAGTCTCGGAATGCTTAGACCGATTAGTGTTCGTCTTTTGCTCACTTCCTTTCCCTTCCACTTTCACTGTTTCCCCTGTAAAGAAGAACAATTGTAATTAAGACATGATATAAATACTGGAATTCTTATAAAAGAGAACACCTTTATCTTCGTAACCATCATCGTCGTCCTCTTCTTGATGAAGCAGCGCCGTTGCCACGGATTTCACCATTTCGTTTCTTTGGTTTTATAAATATAAAAAAACTTCTAAGAAAGCGGGGGGAGAGGGTCGGAAATGGAGGTCCAAAAGAGTAGTTCGAACGGGTCAGTTTTTGCAGAGAAAGAGGGAGAATTTTTGCCCTAAAAAAGAGAAAGAAAAAAAGGAAAAGGAATATTTAAAAAAAAATGGAATCGATGGATATCGATTCATTTACAAATTATTATTGCTTCGATTTCTTTCTCTCTCTCGCACACACTTTTTTTTTTTTTAATTTATACAAACTAAAACTGGCGTTCGGTAGTAGTGGCCAGTGGGTGCTAATGCACGCGTTTATGGTGACGTTTAGGACACTTACGCTCGGTTTGATAATTAGCGGGTATCTGATAGTAGATAACGGATTACATTAATTGATAATTAATTGTATTAGTTGATTTGACTAGCAGGTTGTATTAGCTGATTGTATAAAAATATTTAATAAAATTAACTGATAGCTGATAACTGTTAGATTATTTAAACAAGCAAAATAACATATAAGGACATGATTATATTCAATACGTGTTTGAATAGTTTATTAGTTATCAATATTTTGTATCTAATTATTAATTAGATCTATAAAATTATTTTTAATATAATTTTTCTAAATATATTCAAATGATTTATATATTAATTTATTATTTATATAATTATTTTAATATAATTTAATTAATTAAAAAATTTAAATGCATATATAAATATGTGATAATAAAAAAATATGATTAGCTTATAAATAGGGTGAGAAAATATTTAATTTAGGTTATTTTAAGATTTTTGGTAACTAATAAGGGTAAAAGAGTCTTTGCAACTTTAATATCAAACCTCTAATCTCAAAAAGCTCATATTATGAGCTTTTCAAAATTAGCGGTTTCACCCTAATTCGCTCTTTCAATCTGCTATTTACCAAACAATAATATTAGCGGATTTGACTGGTCAAACCTTTAATTATGCCTCAAACCTATAATTTTTGTTCAAACATCTTTTTACCAAACAAAGCCTACTTGATTTTTTTATGCTTAACAGTTAAATAAGTATTCAAATTATATGCTTTTTTAGACGAGTGTCTAAAATATATTTTAGACAAATAAGTGTTTAATATTCTTTTTTCTATGACTTAAATTAAAATCTAAAAACAAGAAAAATAAAATAAAATAATGTTAATTAACCAAACAAAATTTAATTTCGCTAAAAATTCTCAGACCTTAACTCTAAATTCTTTCACTCTAACCACCAATTCACCGACCACCCACCACCCTTTCTTTCATCGGGCATTCACTACCGAAAATTTTATCATCTCGTCGTCATAATTCGATAAATAAATCGTCAATTGTATCGTTGACAAACAGTCAACAATGAAAAAAAGGCGGATTGAAAAATTAAAATCAATGATAAATTTATTTGATTATGGATTAAAATCAATTTAGATTTATTTTAATTATTGAATTTTTATTCAATTTAGTACGTGAATTTTGAACTTTGAAATTCAATTAACTATTTAATTAAATATAGATTAAACACATGTAAAAGATTATGAATTGTTTTAGATTGCAAATTTGATCGATAATAAAAAATGGGTAAAATACACATATAGCCACTAAACTTTAATAAAAAAATAAAATAATAACTAATTTTTCAAAAATTATAAAATGACAATTAAACTTTATGTTTTATAACAAAATGGTAACTAAAAGTTAAATCACGTTGGGTGTTTATTATAAAATTTGATATAATAACACATTTAGTCTTTTATATTTATACATTCAATTAATTTAATCCTAATTCGAAACAATTCACTAAATTTAGCCATTGTTATTTACGCATTCTTTCAATTTGGTCCTTAAAGTAAAATTTCAAAGTATGATAACATGATAAATAATTACAATTAAATTTGTATAGGAACTTGAAAACTCGACTTGACTCGAATCGAAAAAATTTCAAATAAAGTTTGAGTTGTAAAATATGACGCGTCAACTCGAATAATTTTTTTGACTCGACTCGATCAAACGCTCACCTCTATCTTAAGATATGACACGTCAACTCAAATAACCTAAAATATTCGAATATTTTAAATCATTTTTTCTTTTAAAACAAATATTTTTTAAAATAAAATACTAAATATTTTCATATTTAAATCGCATCAAATTTTTAATAACTACATTAAATATTTGATTTAATTTAAAAATATTTCATTTGAAAAAATAATTTAAAATATTCTAATGTTTTCTTATCACTTGTTCATAAAATTAATAAAGGATCATTTTCAACCGAACCAGTCGTGTCAAGCCATTGACGATTTTATTGTTTCCTTGTTTAAGATTCTACTAATAGAAAACATTATTTTCTTACCACTTGTTCATAAAAATCATAACAAAATTTAATAATTTAATGTTTTTGTATTAGAATTCACAGAAGAGATATGGAGTATTATTTTTATAAAACAAAAGTCTTTGATAAGCAGACAAAGGGAAAGAAACCAAAGGCTCCTTAGCTTTATTTCCGCGCTTTCATAGCTTTTCTCGCCCAACAAAGCATCCAAACACGAAGCTATAAACCATTTTTTTTATTTGAGCTTTTAACTTCGCAGAATTCGGAGCTCTCTTAGCTTCCCTGCCCCTCTCCCATTTTCCTTTCTGGGTTTTAACTTATCTCAATTTCCATCAATGTATGTTTTTCTCTCTCTTTTTTTTATCTGTTTAAGATGCTTTAATTGTTTCCTTTTGGGATGATCTAAATTGGGTATTTATCATTTCTTCAGTTCATGCAACAAATTATGTGCTTTTGAGTTGTTTCTGTTTTAGAATAATCTAAAATGGGTTTTCTTTATTTGGTTGATTCATGCTTGTTCCTGGGTTGATCTCTTGGTTTTTGGTGGTGATTTTGCCGAAAACATGAATCGTTTGTTCTACTCTTTTCTTGTTCGAATTTAAAAGGGGGGGGGGGGTGAATTTTAGGTGCAATCTTTGATTCCGAATGTTGATGCTTGATTGTGTTTATTGGTTTGTTAAAACGGGTTTCCTTTATTTGGGTGATTCATGCTTGTTTTCTGGGTTGATCTCTTGGTTGTTCATGGATTTTTCCAGTTTTTATTTTGATGAAAACTTGAATCTTTGAATCGTTTTGTTCTATATTTCATTTTTCGTGGTTGAATTCGAAGGAGAATTAAATTTTAGCTGCAATATTTTATTCCTAATATTGATGATTGATTGCTTTTATTGGTATATTCATTTCTCACTATCAAAGGAAAGAACCTTTTTGCTAATTATCAACAAATCCTTAAAGAAATTGTGATTTTTGTCGGAAAACAAAGTAAAATTGGACAATCAATCTTTTGGTAGTATTTCTTTTGCCCCCTCATTATTCTAAAGGATAGCTCATTTAGTAGCATCCTAGCTTGCTACGATGATTGTTTTGTTGGCTCCAATCTGATTTATATTTTGCCCAAAACTGACTTAAAATTTCCTTTTGTTTTTATTTGACAGCTGAAGAAGTACCTTTTAAGCTAAATTACTTAAGGGCATTCAACATTTTGTAAATAGATGAGAGAGAGGTACTGGTTCGTGGAGGTGGTTGGGCTTCTTCGAGCTTAGCGTCCTCTCTCATTGCACTTTTCTAGCTTTGGAAGTTTTGTTGTTGATGCATATATATAATCAGAACAGTTGAGCTTTAATGATGAGGTTGTGTGGAGAGTTTTAACTGAAGGCAAAAGAATTAGAAGTTAACATTATGGGTTCTGTTTGTTGCTGCCCGCGCCCTGAGGATTTTGAGGACTATATCAATCCGAACAGTAACATCTATAGAAATTGTGTGTGCCTCAGTTGCTTTGTTCAGAACTTTGTACATGTGGTATGTTTTATGATTCTCATTATTAATCATTGGTTCTGACTCTAGTATCATTTTTCACTCTCTTTCAATGTGTCACCTGAGGTTATTAGTTATTACAATGGTGGCTTTGTTGAGTATTTCTTTCTCTTGTTTTGTGGCACTTTTAAATTTATGTTGTAAAAAATTATGCTGGTCATTGGAAATTTGAACTTCTTATTCTGTGGCATGTGCGGTACTTTTTATCTATTGATCAATTTTACCAAGTCGGGTAAAATTCCTTTACAACGTATTATGTTTTTGGAACTGTGATAAATTACTTAGGTGTTTGTGCAATAAGATAGATTAAGGCAACTCACGTTTCTGTGTCTAGAAACATTTCCATTTTAAAATATCCCCTTGATTGGTTTTGGAGCAAGTGAAAACTTCTACAGTGTCCACACCGGACTTCTCAATCTAGGAAATTCCATCAGCATTTATATATTGGCTTTTAGATGAAAAGATATCTGATTAAGTTAGTTGTGGACGGTGGACCCTTAATTACCAAGTTAATTTATGAAATTATCAGTTGATTGTTTACGTTATGAAGAAAGTGTTTCATTAACAGTGCGTACATAGAAGTTTACTTGAATGAGGTTTGGTGTTACATGTTTCAACATGATAAAAAAAATATCTTCCATTTGATTTATGGGTTCCAGCCGTTTGATCCTTCTTTTTTTGGTTTTCTTTGTCCCTGTAATTGTAGTATACCTCATTGTTCCAAAGAGGGGAATTGTCTTCTATCCCTTCATCTATTCAAGGGACAGGATCTGTTATCTCTTCTGCGTCTCTAGACAACTCACTTTCTGACATGTACCAATCTCCTCCAAGGCCCTTGCCTTATGATGCTGACACTAGATATTTCCGCTTGCAACGTGATGGTCTTGTTTCAAGACATGAGAAGGGTTCAAGTCATTCACATGAAGAATCGGAGCCTTTAAGAGCTCAAAATGACGCAGATTCGGGATCTTTGAGTACAGAGGGCAAATGGAATGCCTTTGAACAAGGCTCAAAAGAGCATCATTCTAAATCCTCACAGAAACTCTCATCAGCAAAAGCACCAGTTGGAGTTGGGTACATCTATTCATCTGCTGAAGAAGAGGAGGACGTCTGTCCAACTTGTCTTGAAGGTAAATCTTTTTCTCGAATTTGAGTGGTTTTTATTATAACCACTATATTATGCAGTGAAACTTTTTTAGAACTTGCTCAATGGGCTAAGATTTGCTAGAACTTCAGAAGGAGGGATGCATTCAAATACTAAATTTCTGCTATATCTTGCCTCTCTAACTTGGATACTTGTGCCTTTAATTGGACCCAGATTCTAATGAGTTGACGATTGAGCAACCTTGATATAGTAGGGGAACTTACAATTAATCTGCAATTTTAACGATAAAATAAGTCCTCCACTTGTATAGGTGTCATTTAAGCATCTTGTCTTTTGTTAGAGTCAATTCATCCTCTCAAATACTTGCCAAATGTTGCTGAATGCTCAAACATTACGAAGAATAGATATACATATTGCAGTTTACTTCACTGAAGGTAGATCTTTTCTTACGCCGTGCGCCTGTGGCAATATAAGGGTTTAAAGGCCTAGAGTGCGCCTTGCGCTCTTGTCAACATTGCAAGAAATTGAATCCATTTGCCTTTTCCATGAGTGTTTCTGTAAATCAAACATCTATAAGGAGAAGGAAAAAAAGTTTAAAATTTTAAGCATTGAAGATTTTGGAGCTCAACCCCAATAAACCCAAATTCATATCCTACCTCCCTATTAAAATCACTATTCATCTTAATAAAACCTCCATAAACCCATGAATCCCAATTTCCATGATTTCTTTTTTAATTTTTTCTAATGAAAATCAAAATTGACTTTAATTGCAATCCCTTACCCATTAACTTGTTAAACCTAGAACCAGTCATCCATCAAAAACTTGTTTCTGTGTTTGGCAAAGAAATATTATATGGAAGGCTTAATTTGCTCTAATGAAAGTAGGGGCTTGAATGATTTTTTGCTTGTATAGGTGGGGTTGCCTATTCTAATCATTATGTACTGTTTTTGCTACATCATTTATCTTAGAAACAAGTACTGCTATAAAAAAATGATGATATTGCTTATCATATTAAATTGGGCTTTTAATAGATACATTATCTTCCCTTTAAACTTATCGATATCACTCATTGTGCAGAATATACTCCAGAGAATCCCAAGATAATAACAAAATGTTCCCACCATTTCCATCTTGGTTGCATTTATGAATGGATGGAGAGAAGTGAAAACTGTCCGGTCTGTGGAAAGGTAACCTTTTTTGCACCAGTTAGCCTTTTCATCTTTATGGTCATAAACAATCAATCAACCGCATTGTGCATGCATTTTATTCAGCTTGATTAGCTGTTCCTTGTCTTTCTAGAGTTAAAATTTACTAGGATGCTCATGGTTTAGAGGCTTTTTGGGTGCCTTCAATATATTTTTCTATGTTGATGTGGTAAAACTGCATACGTTTTAATTGCTTTGTTTCTACTTGTACACAGTAATGGTTGTATTTTAGTATATGTGGGTAGCTTTTTGTTGAGTTCTCTTTGAATGGATGTGCCATGTTTAGGTTTTTAATAAGAATACCATTTCTTCTTTTTTTCTTGAATGAAGTACTTACTCTCTGGCTGTTAGAAAAAGTGATGGAGAGAAAAGCCAATGAACTGTAAGAGAACTACAGAAAATGACGTCCCTATCTTGTTCCGATGGGGATGAAGCTTTTTCTTTCCAGTTTCCTTTCTTTTTTATTGTCAAGTGGTAATCTAATTTATCCTTGAAATGTCTTCTACTTATGGGGGAGCATTTTGTTGGTTTAATCAGCTCTTCCTGATGAAATTGACAACCAAACTAACCGAGTTTACTTGAAATAACCAACCGAATTAGATTGATTAATCATAAAAAGGGAAACTGTTCTAGGTTGATTGGTTAAGTCGTTTAATTGGCTTTAACTATCTTAAAAACTATTTTATATATTATTATAAAAAAGCCAGATTATATTATATAGAATAAATGATATATTATATATACTTAAACTATTATGTAAGTTTTATTTATACTATATAAAATATAATTAAAAAAATTAGGTCTGATTAGTTTGATCTATTCATCTATCAACTTTGATGAGCAATAATTGACTGAACTAGACAAATAAATTGTTTTGCCTAACCAATTGATACCGGAACCGAACTGAATTATCCAAATTCCATTGGTTAAATCTGATTAATGCTCTCCCCTATTCCTACTCATTGTTTTTGTTCAGAACTCCGGAGATTGGTTTATATATAAATTATTCATAAAACAAGTAAGAATAGATCAAAGAAAAATGGAAATAAGAACATAACGAATGAATTGTTGACAGTAAAATGAATTTGTGCTTTCTTCTTCTCTGAACCACCAGCAATGGAGTGCTTGCTTATCCAAACAACGACACTTAGTAATTTTCAAGTCAAACAATTATGTAATCATTGGTTGTAGTTATCTGTGAATGGCTTCCCATCCTCTTGATTTTTTCTTTTGCAAATCTTGATATCTTCCATTTTCTGCTATAAACTGAGTTTTTTAGCAGGTATAATGAATCTTGGGCTAAAAAAGTGATGTTTGCTTGGTGAGCTTCATGGTTTAGGTTGTATTGTATGATGTATATTTACTAGCAGTAGAAATGATCCTGTCGGATCAAAATCGGAATGAGAGACATTGTTTGTTATTAACTGGATGTTGATTATATAGAGGCATATGAGAGGTATTCAGAGACTATCCAACTTTGAATAAAGGTCGCATGCATGCATGTTAAGGCATACAGCAAAATTGGTGTCTAGCTTGAAAATATGTTCCTGCTGCTTCCCAGTTCTTAACTTACTTAGCAATTTTAGTTTGTGTTCCATCTCTGCATGCATCTCTAACACGAGATCTATTTTGTTTGCTTTTGCAGGTCATGGTGTTCGATGAAACGACTTAATCTTTGTTGGAAAGGTTGTGTTGTGGATGAAAACCAGCAGAAGACAGAGGAGGAAAAAGAAGGACATCTGATCAAATCCCGTTGTGAATAGTGCAGGGATAAAGCGTTGGTCACATCGCATGTGTGTACATATGGAAAATGTTGTGTATAAAGACTGTAAGTTGTTTCTGTTTATGAACCTGTGAGAAGGGGGAAAAGGGAGGGGGAGGTTATCATAAAACAAAAATCCTCTGCCCCTAATCATGCCCCATACTAAAAAACCCTAAAAAATAAATCCTAAACCCTACACCCTACCCTTAATTTTCTAAAGTCTAACCATAAACCCATTTTTTTAAGTGGGGCGCCAAAAGGGGCATAGTTTGGGGCAGACGATTTTCATCCGTTATCATACGCGTGATTGTTGGAAAATCACACTGAAGTTATATATATATAAAAGAAACAGTTTGCTTTATCAATGGGAACAAGTGTGGATGCCTATATATATTCCATGCATTATTGCTTTCTGAAAGTAATGTAGGAAACAAGAAAGTAGATTTTTCAGAGTTACAAATAGGAATGAAGGCAAGATGTTATTCTTGATTTTTGCAAAATAGTAGGTGAATGTAGGAGGCCACTCTAAATTAATATTACAGGGGCAGAGTACGCAATAGCATGAAAGATTCGATGTCTGTCACTTAAAAACCTTAAAATAGTTACGGAATGAAACATTAGACACTTACTTGGACCAAAAGAAAATGTTAGACACCTATCTAGAAAAATAATAATTTAGACACTAGTTTAATAGTTAAACCTTTTTAACTTTCGGTAGTGCATGGCCATGGCATGTGAAATTTTGTTTTACAGTGATGTGTTTTTTCAAGCAAACTGTCCATACAGGGTTATCTGAGCCGTGTATTTGGCCAAAAAAATTTTATTTTATTTTAAAGAAAATACACAGTTAAATTCTACTGGGTCGGTGGGTCAACAGGACGAATATTTCAGTTCTAATATTTTTGAACACTTTTAGTAAAAATACCCAGCAATCGTACTATGTGAAAAGAGTGGTATGCATTGATAAATAAGTTTTGTTATGGATTTTCGGTACATGTATCGTTTCTCATTAATGCCATGAAATATATTAATTATCAAATATTATTAATGCATGTACATTTTAATTAAAAATTAATTAAATTAAATGTGAATCTTGATTCCACGATTTCATATAAAATCAATTAATTACAAAATAAAAAGCAATTAATTAAAAGTAAAAGTGAATCTTGGTTCCACTATTTTATATTAAACAATTCAATTATATTAATTGTAGGTTTTGGTTCCACGATTTTTGATTAAAACAATTAATTAAATTAAATGTAAAATTTGGTTGAGCGAACACATTTGGTTGATTGGTTAAGATGCTTATTTTTGTTTTTGAGGTTATGAGTTCTAACTTACTAGAAATACCTTATTCTTTCCCCTAAATCTCCCTTTCTCTCTCCTCCAGTCTAGTATTAAAATTAGAATTAAAATTTGTAAAAAAAATGTGAAATTTGGTTCCACGATTTCCAATTAAAACAATTAATTTTTTTGAATATGCTGGTGCGATGCAATGGTAGAGCATCTGTTCAACTTTCTTAATCTTTTCAAAGACGACACACAACATGCATTACTGGTGCTCAAACCCGAGTTTTAAGGAATGTTGGACATCTACCTTTGTCAACAGGACACAAGAGGATGATCAAAACAATTAATTTTATTAAATGTAATTTTTTAATGATATAGTGTGATTACATAATAATATATGTTCTTTTATTTTTAGTCATTTTAAAGCACACACCATGCAGATAAATTATTTAAGCTCGAGTGAATAACCATACTCCATTTTCTATTGTAACCACTTAATAAGTTAAATTAAATTTGAATTTTGATTTTACGATTTCTGATTAAAATAAATAATTAAATTAAATGTGGATTTTTTCATGATTATCAATTAAAATATTTAATTATATTGCATGCGGGTTTTAGTTCCACGAATTAATTAAATTATATATTTTCATAGCCTCTCATTCCAGCCCCATTACTTTTAAAGCCTCTCATTCCAGCCCCTTTACTTTTAAAGCCTCTCATTTTAGCCTTCTTTTTCATTCTTTTATGAACTCTAACAACCACACCTTCATGCAGCAAATACGCAACAAACAGGGTGCACTTTTCAGAAGTCACAGCTCATCGAGCGCGTTTTTATCTTATGTGGTCAAAATAAGTATTATTTCCGTAATTAATTCGAAAAAATGTTATTTTATCGAATAATCTTTAAAATTAGGTATACTGAAGTAATAAGCCCCATTACATGCAGCGCGATTGAATATATATATATATATATATATATTAAAAATATTAGAAATAAAATGCATAATTTTTTTATACCACAAACATGTATATATATATATATATATATTAAAGTGGACAGTTACAAGGAAAGTGAATAAAGAATGGGTAGTTATGTTTTAGAGTTTAGTGGGTAGTTGTGTAGACAAGGTGGTCAAAATGGGTTGGTTGGTTTCTTTGAAGTGTATTCTCTAGTTTGGTAACTTTTATTTGGATTATTGTGGGTTAAAAAATAATTATTTTATTTTCAGTTAATATATTTTAAATAACATAACCATCAAATTATAACTACAGCTAAAATTAACTCATTTTAATATATATTAAAAATAACCATTCAGTAAAAGAAACACTGGTAAAATACAATTTTATTTTAATTTTTGAAAAAGATATGTGGCTCTTGTTAGCAATGAGCTAGCAAGGAAGTCTAACGTGCACTAATAAGAAGCTAGGGTTTATGGGGAGAAAAACCAGCAGAATAAAAATAAAAATAAAAATAGGGTTTCCAGTCCACTTTGTATATTCCAAGCACATATATAAACTGGATTCATTGTTTTCATGAAATTGCTGCTGTCCTATCACAAACTCTTGAACATCAAAACGAATTTCAAACCCCCCACAAAAGTTATAAAAAACAGAGCAATCGAAATCTTTTCTCATCAGAAAAAAGGAACTCTGGTTTGCTATTGCATGAAATTGGAGAAACTATGTCAACAGATCTCAATGATTACACTATCATCAAGGAAGGAGAGGCTGAGATACTTATGCATGCTAAAAATGAAGTCTTTTACAACAAAACCCAGGTTCCAAATTTGCTTCTTTATTCTTTAGTTTTTATTGATTTCATTGTTGGAATTTTGATGGGTTCTTAGTTTTAGTTTATGGGTGACTTTTGGTTTATTGAAAAAGTGTGTTCTAAGAGAATCTAATTGATGGGCGGTAAAAAATGTGTTTGAATTAATGACTTTTGTAATTAGCCTTTTTTATGTTAATCTTTTAGTTGATTGTAAGCTTTTGGTTTCTTTCAAAAAATTTATATTTTTTTTATGATTTATTGTTGGAAAGATTTTTGGTTGTTTGCTTTGATGTTAGTTATTGGCTACTAAGAAACAGTGGGAAAAGAAAGAAACTTGCAATTTTCTTAATGTAATGTTCTAATTTCATATAAGACTATTTGCAAATAGTCACTATTAGAGGATCCTAAATATTTATTATAATCATCAGGTTAACAACAGAGACATGTCCATTGCTGTTCTGAGGACATTTATATCAAGGCGCAAGCAGGAACATGAGACATTATTGTCTAAAAGAAACAAATCAGGTGCAAAGGTGTCTGAGAGGAATGGCTCTATATCTCATGTTGAAGACCAACCAGATGAGTCTGGCGTGAATAATGATATACCGAAGGAAGGATGTGACGGGCCTGAAGAGAAATCTCAAGAACCATGCAGTACATCAGAAGAAATAGTTAAGACAGATGGAAAAGTTCATAGGGAGCTGAAACCACCAAGAGTTCTAGAGGTATTTTTACAATATTCTGTTTTCCAGATGTTAATTTTAATTATTTTCCCCCATTGTTAGTCATGTCATTTTCTGACTTCTTTTTGTGGTGATTTTATAGGCCTTATCTGCATCTGGGTTAAGGGCTCTGAGATATGCTCGGGAAGTAGAAGGGATCGGTCAAGTTGTTGCTCTAGACAATGATAAAGGTATTGTAGATGTATTAATGTTATATGAAGAATCAATTTTGGTTCAAGGGATGACTTGTAGCTGTTGCCTTTCTGATTTCTTCTCTATTCATGCTTTTTGTTCCTACATACAAAGACTTGCTTCTTATATGTACCAATACTGTGTTTCTACTTGCAGAGGCAGTTGAAGCTTGCCAGAGAAACATAAAGTTCAATGGTTCTGTAGCATGTTCGAAAGTGGAGTCACATCTTGCTGATGCTCGTGTCTACATGCTCACCCACCCAAAAGAATTTGATGTGGTATATACTATTTTATTCTTTAAATTAACATCTTTTAAAGAATTTTTGATAAGCATGTATGCTCAACTGCTGCAAAGATAAGTATGTGCTAGTTAGTATTTGATGAGTAAATCAAACTTTGTAGAAAATTGCCATCTACGGGAATATTTCATGTTATTTGTTATCCTTATTTCATAATTAATTAGCAGCTTTTATTGTATGTTGGTGGCAATGTCCAAGGGGTTGCTTATGCTCCTTATGCAATATTTGTGTTTCAGGTTGATCTTGATCCTTATGGTTCACCCTCTGTGTTCCTGGACTCTGCAGTTCAATCGGTTGTTGATGGGGGCTTGCTGATGTGCACTGCTACCGATATGGCAGTCCTCTGTGGGGGTAATGGGGAGGTTTGCTATTCTAAGTAAGATTGAACTGCCTTACCTTACCTTAGTTGAACTATGGATTTGAATGTCTTATCATCTTATAATTGCTTGCGGAAACAGATATGGATCATACCCATTGAGAGGGAAATACTGCCATGAAATGGCTTTGAGGATCCTCCTAGCATGCATTGAGGTAGTTTTATGTCCTTCAGAAATCATGTTCTTTCTTCATTTAAAACAGAACGCTCTATTGTACATGAATCTTGCTCTGGTTAAAAGGAATGTGGCATCTATGATTCCTTTATACTTTCACTTGACAACTTCTAATTGATTATGGTCTTTTGATAAGATCACTTTTACTCTATCTTGTAAGCATTAATACATTGGCTTATAAATGTATTGTTTAAAATAATATACTTTCTTACACAACCTTTATTTTAGAATTCAATCCAATAACAATCTTATTATGTGGCATAATTGGTCTTCTTTCTTGAATACAGAGTCATGCGAACCGGTACAAACGTTATATTGTTCCTGTGCTATCTGTCCAGATGGATTTTTATGTCCGTGTTTTTGTTCGTGTATACACGTAGGTGGCCTATTTGTTTTAATTTAGATTATTGAAGTAAAATGGCACTATAACAAAATGATGATAGAAGAGCAACTATTTCAATGCAGTTCAGCAAGTGCGATGAAGAATACTCCCCTTAAGCTCTCATATGTTTATCAGTGCACCGGTTGTGATTCTTTTCATCTACAACCTATTGGGAGAACTGTTTCTAAGGTGTGTTTTCTGTGTTATCATGCAAATGATGCCTTTTATTTGTTATTAGCATGTACATGACTTGCACCATTTGGGCATATATACATAGTGGAGTAATAATTTAGGCACACAACTGAACTTCTTGAAAGTACACTCTGAGGCCTTATTATCCATTTGCTTAATGTTTCTATTTGCGACTCATTCATGCAACTTGCAGGTTTTATGGATTTTGGAGGGGGGGGGGGGGGGGGGAATTAACCTACTTAAAAATCTGATAGCATACTGCTCACCGTTTTGTGTATGCCTGTGATTCTTGCAGTTATGTGCCACCTTTTATGTTGTTTTCGTTAAGGATGGCAGTCTAATTTAGTTTTAGCAGATTTTCTTTATAAATGCTCCCTTATGCTTACCTCCCCTTATATCCCTGGATGCTTAACATTGACTTGTTCAACACATTGATCTACATCCACTTTCTATTTCCAGAATACCAGTGTGAGGTATCTCCCAGGTTTTGCACCTGTTGTCCCTCAAGATTGTAGCGATTGTGGGAAGAAATTTAACATGGGAGGGCCTATATGGTCTGCTCCAATCCATGATCAAGAGTGGGTAACTGCCATACTAGCAGATGTGAAATCCTTAAAGGGTCGTTATCCTGCGTATGATCGCATCTCTGCTGTATTGACTACAATTTCTGAGGTATCTGTTCTTTTTACTCCTTTCCTGATTACTTTATTCTGGACATCCATTTCTCCACCATTAGAACATTGTTTCTGAGGTATCTGTTCTTTGTACTCTTTTTAGAGGTTTCTATGTATGTTCTTTACACTATTTGGTATATGTTTTGCAGGAATTGCCTGATGTTCCTCTCTTTTTGAGTCTGCACAACCTCTGTTCTACACTAAAATGCACTTCCCCTTCTGCAGTTATTTTCCGCTCTGCTGTGATCAATGCAGGTTATCATATTTCTGGAACTCATGTGAATCCATTGGGACTAAAATCAGATGCTCCCATGGATGTCATTTGGGACATAATGCGCTGCTGGGTAAGGACTTCATTTTAGTTGTCCTCTATTTCCTTTATTTTATGTTGGCCTGCATGCTGAATATGGTTCGAACATGTTAATCTTGATTAAGTTATTGGAAATTTAACCTCACACCCCACGCAATGCATTAACTTGATTAATATAAGTGTGCTGATGAAATGGTTTCATGACCTTTTTTTTTGTTCTCTATAGGTTAAAAATCATCCAGTGAAAGCTCAATCTGCTGATCAGCCTGGAAGTGTGATACTTGCCAAAGAACCGGTTCTTCAAGTAATTTTTTACTGCACTTCTCTCTGTAGTTTCATAATGATTCCCCCTGCATCCCCAGACCTCTGTACCCTTGGTTTTGTGTTTCACTTGTGAACCGAAAGCCATTGTCCAACATTAACATGTTCATATACAAGTTGAGATCTAAGGCGGGAATAGTTCTTTAAATATCCCCAACTCTGACTTATTTGTGCAGGCAAATTTTGCACGAGCTGTTGCGTCACTGAGCAAGGCACAAGCAAAGAAGGTTGCTCGCTTCCTTCCAAATCCTGAAAGGCACTGGGGGCCAAAGCTCAGAGCAGGTCGCCAAATCACCAGCAAGCACGTATCTCTTTTGGGTGAAGAAGCCGTAAATGGATGTCTAAACCATCAAGATGGTGAACGTGATGCAAAACGACAAAAGATTGAAAATGCCGACGATGGTGCTGCAGATGGCATAGCATAAGCTTTTGATTTACCACCTCTGATAGTCTTTTTTGCAGTTTCACATTTCTATTTGAAAACTGTTTAAAAATTGAAGCATTGCATTTGTTGGATATTCATTTGATCTTAATATGGTATGTTTTGTTAGGTGAAAGATTGTTTAGTAGCACTTGATGTTAAGACTAATTATATGTTGATTTTATTTAAAATGAAAACCAATTGTTTCTTTTGAGACTGAAAGAGATTGTTTGGCACTGTCTGAATCTTTGAACTGCTAGCATATTAAACCAATGATGGCCAAATCTATTCAAAAGGTTGAGTTTTATTATAAAATGGAAGCAATGCTAAACCAGCTAATACATTTTATTTGATAGTAATTTCATAACATAATCCATAACATACCATCCCGCCAAAAGGTAAATGAAGAAGATGATTATATAAATCAAAGAAACAATAGAAAATGAAAGCTATCATTACTATTGTTATATCATTTTAACTGTAGATGAAGGGGTGTTTTTTCTACTTTGCTTTGCCATTTGGCACAGCAGCTCCGGTTGGGTTGAGCTCATCCCAAGCTTCAATCCATGTGACCATGGCATCAGCCAGCTTGTCAAAGTAGGGATCAACTTTGCTAAGCTTTTCCTTCACCTGCTTTGCCAGTTCAATATAGCACTTTTGAACATTGGTGCAGTCCTTCGGAAGGACCGCCTTCTGGAAGAAAGGGATGATCTCTTCCTGCCAGTATATCCCCTTGTACTCCTTCCTTAGGTTCACAAATGGGTTGCTTGCTTTGCTGTGATAGATGTACGGCAGACCCGTTTTCACTCCCAAACCCAAATGGTCACATATCACCTACACGATCGTTAAGCCGGTGAGGGTGAGGCAATCGACATTTCTTTCTCATACATGAACAGAGCAAATTGTAAAACAAATGCATAACTAGGGTGTACCTTGATGCACCAGCCAGCCCACATATCGTCATAGCGTCCGATTGGCTGCCCGTCACCCATGAGTCCAAAGTACATGGCAGGGCCAATCAGCTGACGGTCGAAAGCCAAATTCATTCCACACATGGGGAACAAAGTGCCCTTTGGAATTGTCATGACCGCATCCACGTACCTGATTTACCATGAGCATTACTATATTAATCACTAATGAAACCAAGAAACACCTTGCAACTTGCAAGTTGGGATCATATTCATAATTCATACCTAGTGTTCCTCTCAAGAGGCTTGACAAGTTGGGTTGGTGCGTCATAATCCGGGATATTTAGCCAAAGGCCATGAGAAACAGCGGTTGAAACACCCTCACGGAGACTGAATGGGTATCCACGGACGAAATCTGCACCCTCTCGGTACGGGTCGTACAAGGTGTTGAAGAAGAAGGGAGTGGACGGGGATAGCAGGTTCTTAATGTGCTGCTCCAGTGCATTGATGGCTTTCCCAGATGGGTCCTTAGCAACCTAATCATAAAAAAACAAGACCCAAGACCCAAAACTCAGATCTTGACTTGCAGATCGCTGATTCATCATGTAACAAGAATATATAACAGCACAAACATCCAAGATTTTAGAATCTCATAGCTGTACATCGCAATGCAACCATTCACTTAATTATTGTAAGGTATATTTCCATGATTAGGCACATGCAAAGCTGCTAAAAGTGCACTCCATGTGAACCAAACTTGAATTCTATAATCAATAAGAAGCAAATAAAAGCACTTGAATTCTAAAAAGGTTTTCAAAGTAAATCTGGAGCATTCATAATTTGATTTCTCATTTGCTACAACACCGACAACATAATGGGGGTAAAGAGCAGATTAAACATCCAAATCTCCCATCAAAACAATAAAAGCAATCAACTTTCGACCAAAATGACAGAAACCCAGATCACTAAAACATCACAGGAATTCAAATCAAGAAAAACATATAAGCACCCAAATTTTCAAACCCAGATTCAAAAACAACACCATAAAATAGAAAGAAAAAAGAGGAACTTACAAAGCAGTCATCATCAATGGTGAAGATATACTTCTTCTTGGAGACCATGTAACCAAAGCAACGGCAAGCAGAGTCCTTGAAGGAAATGCAAGAAGCCTTAGGACCGAGGATCCTGTTGATGTCGTTCCTGTTGTAAAGCTCGTAGTCAAACCCGTCGGGGACCTTGATGGTCTTGGAAGGATCGCCATCTTGAACGATGATGAGATGGTAAGGCTGGAAGAAAGGCCTCCACATCTCAAGAAAGTCCAAGTTCCTTATGGTTGGTATGACGATATCGAGCTCATCTTTCAGCAGAGCCACTGCCGGTGCTGCTGCTTCTGTTGCTGTTGCAGGCTCTGCCATTTTCACTGCAAAAAAAGGAAAACGAGAGAGAAACGGAGTTTCCTTTTCGCAGGTAAATTGCTGGGGGGATTGCTGATTGATTTGAGAGGGAGAGCTCCTATTCGAGTATATATAGATGTGGAGGGAGATTCAGGAGTCACGTGAGAAACGAGTGAGACGGCACCATTGGAGGTAGAAAATTAATTACAGGGAAAGAGAGAGAAAGAGAAAACAATAAGCTTTTTTTAGGGTAAATTACACATGACCGCTCAACTGTTTTTTAGATTCTATTTTTACTATATAACTATAAATGTTGTCAATTAGATCACTTAATAATTTAAATGGTATTAATCTAACCACATGTTGTTAAAAAATAACAGACATGTTACGTAACAGTTAAGTAAATTTGTATAATTTTACATTTAGTCTTCTATATTTAAATTATTATTCAATCTAGTTTTAACTATCATGTCAGTAGTTTTTAACTGACAATGGCTTGATTGATACTATCTAAATATTTATGTGACAAAATTTATAGTTCAATGGTCAAAATAGATTCGAGGCAGTAGTCCAGTGGTCATGGGTGTAGTTTACTCTTTTTTAACCTTATGACAACAAAGTTGCTCAAACTCGAGCCTACTAAGATAAATATCTTTCTCTTCTCCACTGAAGTCATTTATTGGATTAAATATTGTGTCAAATTTTATATAATTACTAAGATAAAAAAAATATTTTGTTTAATGTATATTAAGATATTATTATTAATAATCAAAATTAGTTTAATCATATTTATTGTCAATTGTTTACCTCTCCAAAAATACACACGACCAAAATATTGGTCACTACTATAAACGATAATACCCTAATTTCAAAAAAAATAATCAGTTTAATTATATATTCAATTCAAATTTTAACCAAACTAATCACTTCCTAATCAGTTTGGTAAGAAAATAATTTACTTATATCTATTGGATCGTATAAACAAATCATTAATTCTAGTTTCGAACAAGTCCTGAGATCTACTATTTGTGGTTAGGGTAAATAACATATTTGTGTCATGTTTTTTTTATATATAAAAAAGACACAAATGTTGAGTGACTCTCAATTCAAGCACAAAAAATCAGATTTGAACATCTTAATCTTTGATTTAGATAGACACAAACTTAATCATTTTCTTAATCGGGATTAAAAAGATTTCAATTTGAATTTGAGCTTTAATTTAAGCATAAATAATAATTGAGTTAAAGTTAAACGTGATAATAAAGTTCATTTAACTTTTTTATACAATATTAAAATTGTTTAGACTTTTTCTCAATAATAGATCAGAATATATGTTACAATAACAATGATATTAAAATAATATTCAATAATCTTAATAAATAAAAGAGTTTAATCAAATAAATTTAAAAAATCAATTTTTATTTTGAATCGAACTAGATATTTAGTGAATAAGAACCCAATGTAATTTGAAAATAAAATTGAAATCATTGGATTTGGAAAATTCAAATTCCTTGTAACATGAAGTGGGGGGCAGTCACACTTTTCTTAAGTCTTGATAAATCGCAAGTGTCCGTTAGTCTTTAAAGAATGGAAAACGAGAATTGATTAGACGACACGGGGAATAACCCACCTTTGTTCCAACGGAAATATGAGTTATAACTCACCCCTTTTTTTTTTAGAAATTATATTATAAATTCGGCTTATCACGTCAGTCATGGTTTTATACTTTTATCCAATAAAAATTACTTATTTTATTATTATTTTTGATGTCGTTAATCTAATAATATAATAATTTAAAAAAATAGTAAAAATTCATTGGTTGAAAAAATGATGAGAGAATTAATAAAAAAGTCATGCCCATAACATAATTTTTTTTCTCTTTTATATTTCTTTTAAACTGATGCCAGCTTAACAAGCTTTCACATGTATATATGTTTACTCTCTCTCTTAATTTTTACATTATCAGATGTTTTTCGTTTTATATTTCACGTGAATATACATCTGAACTCAACTGAAATTAATGCGTTACGTTTAAACAATTCATTAGAAAAATAATAAAGAGTAAAGCATGCAATATATGCGTGCATGCATGTCAACATACCGTAGAAATCAAAATTGTTTTTTAATTTAGAAAAAAGTGATAATTAAAAGGAAATAAAATATTGCGTCCTAAACCTACCATACATGGAAGATTATAGTCCATTAACTTATTAAATGCGAGCCATTTTGAGCATAACTTCTATTTTTGTAAAATACTATGATCCGATCCTATACATGGAAGAAAATATTGCATCTTAAACCTACCATACATGGAAGAAAATATTACATTTTTAATATAAATATTACGATTCTAACCTTTATAAGATGGAATAATATGAATACTCTTGATCACTCGGTCAATAAATAAATCTCAACTTTGAACATTTATAATTGCATGGATTTAAAATCATATATGTTAGAGGTTGTAAATTTGTAATTCAAATTTCGATTTAGTTCATCCATAAAAGTTCATGGTACGATCTAATTTGTGAAAAAGAATAAAAGAAAATGTGGATATATAATCTAAAAAGACTTTTTGTAATCTAAATTTTCTCTCTTCAAGTCATTACCCCTATAAATAGATAATATGAATAAATGTTAAAATTCAACCTTAGTCGCATATTGATAATCCTCTCGTACTATTTGACATAATAGTGGATTTTTTTTATTATCTTAGAGTTTTTCACGTAAAATTATAGTGTGTGTTTTTTACTGTGGGGTTGATTTATTAGCATTTTTATTTTTGTATATTTGTAACAATATATTAATTTGTATTATGATACATGGATTATGATTTTCAACCAAAATGTATTATTTTCAATGTTAGGTACAAATAATTGTAATTGTTTGTGCATGCAATAAAAAAACTCAATTATATCATGTATGCAATAATATTATAATATTTGAACTCAACAAGTGGTTCTAGTAAAAAAAAATGTATAATATTTGTTCTAGGAGACTTGGGTTCAATCACTTTGTTTGTATGGTGTGAGTATTGTCAAAGGGTTAAGAATATCTATGAACAGATACTACCTTATTTACCTTTCAACTATTCAAAAATAATAATATTATAATATTTAAAAATTGAATTAAAATCGAACCAACAAGTGATCACAGTGGGAAAGCGAATGATATTCATCCTATGAGACTCGGGTTCAATTGCTTTGTCTATAAGGTGTATGTATTGTCAAAAAATTAAAAATATGTATGAAGAGATACTACCTTATAATCTCCTTTAAACTATTCAAAAATTTTATAATTATATAAGATTTTACAATTTATCCTTTCATAACAGATTTGGTAAAGAAAAATGCAATAGTAATCTTCCTAATGCTTGTAAATTTGGTTAACAAAATAATAAGAGGATATTGTTTTGACTAATAATCATAATATTTGGGGGAAAATGTTATGAGTTGCAAAACAAACATGGAATATACTAAAAATATATAGGATGAGTCTGCCACACTCGACGAGCACCACTCATGACGAACACTGATGAACACCATTAATTCAATTTATAAAGATTAATAATCTAAAGTATTCACCGTATAATTATAAATTATTTAAAAATCAAAAGGTAAATTAATTAAAATATATTATTTTATTTTTAATTTTCTTTTAAACATAAATCAAAATACTTATCTAGCCCTAAATTACAAAACTTTAATTTTTGTTCATTTAAAATTCAAGTCGCTGCAGCCGTGTGTAGATACACTCCGATTCTTTATAGTGAGGCCAAGTCAACTCGTCCCTAACCCACCTCTCGATGAATATATCACACCCTTCTTCTCCCTTCCCCACTGCAAATGACAACTTATAATCCTTTATAAGAGACAAAACCATAGAGGTTGAATTCAAGGACAAGATCAAACTCACCTGGAGTCGGGGAGGTAACTCAGGTCAGTTTAAGGCGGCCAAAAGTGCAGACGAAGGTAGCAACGATGGCGGAGGCGGCTTGAATTTCAAATGAACAAAAATTCGGGTTTTGTAATTTAGGTGTAAATAGGTATTTTGATATATGCTTAAAAGAAAATTAAAAATAAAATAATATATTTTAATTAATTTATCTTTTAATTTTTAAATAATTTATAATTATACGATGAATCCTTTAAATTTTTGATCTTTATAAATTAAATTAATAGTGATCATCAGTGCTCGTCGTTAATAGTGCTTATCGATGTTCATCGGAAATTTTTCCAAATATATATTATATGGTTATATTGCATGGCATTGTATGGATATCGATTAATTTTCATGTAGAAATATATATTATAATTGTAAAAACGCAATCAAGAGATTCCCAATATAATATGAAAAATTGACTTTTTTGCATTACAAGTGGAGTGAGAGTAGTAGTATGTTAATGGCATGCATGTCCACATTAACGAGGAAACTTTGAAATAAAAGAGTTTAAAATATAAATTCATGTGCTACAAACTAAAAAATATATATTAATCAATTGGATTATTAAAATAAAGCTAGAAGAAGGCCAGCTATTTGGAAAACTCACAAATGCTGGCATCTACCGACTAGTTCTAACTTGCCACTTGCCAGGCTTCGTAATATATATGTATATTTTAATTGTTTCTAAAGCAGCTGTCAAATTAAGTTATAATTTTTTATTGAACAGATAGCTATTATATTCTCGTATCAGATTTAAATTCATGTAAGATAAGATAATATAAACATCTTTAGTCACTAGATCAATTAATGGATCTCAATTAAATTATAATTTAATATTAATTAAATCGAACAAAAAGATATTGTATATATAAACCATAATCACTTATGAACATAAAATTTTATGTAAGGGAGTGAACTTTTAGGAAGATATGTTGAGAATTTAAGGGTGCAGAATTACAAAATTTTAAGCTTATAAAACAAAATCACCAACAGAAAATACAAAGAAAATATCTAAACTACATCGAAATTTGAAATTTTAAATGTGTGATCACACCTCAACACATTTCGGTCTATCCTTATATTTAATGATGGTTTAGAAACAACATATTGATAATATAAAAGAATTATATTATGTTAGATGTCGTTGAAATACAACACTCTCGCAAGATTTTATTCTTATTTTGAAGAAGGTTAGGAGAGACATCTCACATCTCAAACCATGAGCAATATGAATATAGAAAGTTCTTGGTAAACCCATGATTTCTATGAATAATGTTAGTCCAAACGGTACAATCAGAGAGGGAGCTGTTAATATGGTGGGAGCGGCTCTTATTCTCTGTTATGAATTTATTCTCGTTTTCAGACATTTATATTTTACCTCCCTAACTTTTAATCTCGACTCTATGGCACAATAAGTGCCCTGTGAACCTTCTACATTCATAAAGGACATAGAACCATGGGAGATACGCACTTAGCTTTCTTCAAAGTAAGTACAATATTTTAAGGACTGTCTTATTCAATAACATTCAAGGAGTACAATCCTAAATAATTGGAGTAGTTTTACACATTTTTTTAACATTTTATACGGTTGATGTCTTAATAAATTATTTGGTCAATTTATCAATATAGTTGCTTGTCGTACATGTAAATTTTCAAATCAATCTCATAACTCTATCAAATCAATCGAGAATATTGTCTTTAATAATATCTGTAATAATATACATTTTGACGGTTGAATGTATTTACATGAGAAAATAGTGATGCGACAAAGTGATAAGATAAAATGATAGCATAGAAGCCAAATTGAAAAAAAGAATATTACAGTTACAGAGACAAATTAAGAATTCAAATAAAGCAGGCCAGGCGAGTTCAACGAGAAATGAATTGTTTATGGAAATCATCATGTAGTCTGGGCGAGTTCCAATTGTTTTCTTTTTTCAAACCTGGGAAACTTGTTAAGAAAACATGACAACTTTGCTTGATCTTGAGATGAAAATGAAAGGAAGGAAAATTTGATGGTTGGAGTGAAAAGGAAGGCAAAGTTGGGGGGCTGGAGTATCCATTCATAGAATTTTTGAGACTATAAAAAGTGACCCGCATATTTAGAAGAGGAAAAAAAAACACATTGTCAATCCAATTGTCTTAATTCACGCAGTTAATTGTGGCATTTTTTTTTTGGTAGAATCCATTCATAGAATTTTAGGATTTTGCTTTTCAGGACCAAAGTTGATTTGTTAACTTATGATGATGTCTTGCCACTTTCTTAAAAGGCCATTATAAAGGTTGACCCCCTTTTTTTCTATTTTGTTTGCTTAGGTGATTTGATTTCCACCAACCTTTTCAACACCCTTTCTTGTAAGCCAATAATTAGACTAATAATATTTTTTATAATAATATTTAATTTATTGATCGATTAAATAAGGTCATATAGTATATAAATTTATTATAAAAGTGTTTCTCTCAACCCAATTTATTTTATTTATATCAATATTTAAACCTCTTATTTTATTTGAAGAATCTAATAATTTATCTACTAAACTACTAATAGTTTGTGTAATAATTAAAATTTTGAATTAGTATGAACTTTGATCCATCAACCTTAAACTTTGATCTCATCAAATTGATGCATATATATGCTGTCTGATGTAAAATGTTATGTACTTTCAGTTGTAGAGACGGAAGATCAAACCTTGATAGCATAAAGAATTATATTTAAATTATAAATTTTTACTTTTATTTCAATTATATATGAACTAAAAATTATATATATAATATAAGTTAGATGTTAAGGAGAGATCTTAACATCTAACTTTTATAATTGCTCCATGTGGTCGAATTCTCGACCAGGAATTAAGGAGAGATCTTAACTATTGGGCTAGTGGTCAAGAGTTTGATTCTCACATTGTGCATGAAATAGTTTTAAAACTTGTGATTAATGTTTACCTATGTGAGCCAACGAAGCACAAAGAATTAGTCATTGGGCTCGTTTCAATAGATAACTTGAAAAACAAAAATACAAATGTCGCAGATAATCTCATTGTCCTAGTAGATAAATGGCAATAACATCTCAGTCTGATCCCTACCCCTCTCTAATAAATAAATAAATAAAATCTAATGTCAATTTATAAAATAACATTCCATCATGTATTTGTATCATGTCATTCAAATAAATAAAAGAGTATTTTTCAAAAGCTTTATTATCCAAATAAAACAGTTCAAGAAACTATAGGTTAAGATTCTAATTACAATTAAATAAACTCTTAGTTTTGCATAACAAAAGTTGAGTGAATACATTTGTATTTGGAGATGGAGAAGTTATTTAGTGGGACATACCAAATTTTCTTAGTATTTTGGTTTGACCATAATTTTAATTGAAAAAGTAAAATATATTTTTATAATGATATAAGTAAAATAGTGTACCAATGAAAATGGTTAAGGAAAGTGTACGTGTTTTCCTTGGGATGTATGCTTGTTGAGTAGATTGTAAATTCCATGCATTCAGGTAGGTATAAATATAAACCTCCCATGTGAAATCCCCAGAGGGCCATTCAATGAAAGCTTGGTTAGGCCATAAAGCAATGTTCCCCTAGTCAAAGGAAGTTCCTTGTAAACACCTCAAATACTACCCACTTTCCACTTAGACCTATTCTCACAATCTCTAGAGAAAATCAAGATGTGTAATGGTTAAATTGCGAATTCTAGTGAAACAAGGACCAAATTCCAAAGTTCTGATCATTTGAGGTCAAAAGTGAAATTTTTGGAAAGCTTGGTGTCACTTCTGGAAACCCTAGAAATCTAAGTGACTCAATTTATGATTTAGTTAATTTGTAAGAAATTATAAATTAATAGAGTTTTAAGAAATTATAAAATTCATGTTTTAAGAAAATAAAAAATAAAATAAAGTTTTAGGAAATTATAAAATATATAAATGTAAATTCAAAAGAAATTATAAAAATAGAAAAAGCTAAATTTAGAAATGAAAAATTGTATTGTTTTTAAAATGCAAAAAAAAGCAAATAATTCAAATATATTTATAATTTTTAAAATTATCTTTAAAATTTTTAAAATATTGAAAAAATTCAAAGTGAAATTTGACCAATTTTGACCAATGGTTTATAAAAATAAAGCATAAAAATCACCTAAGATGAAGACAACAATACAGGCCGAACATGAATTATAATATGAAATGAACAACATAAAGAGCAACCCAAACGTGAAGGCCATAACAAAACCATCAACAGTAGATGAAGGGCCCAGCCTTAAGCAGCCAACACAAAATCAAACCCAAGTTTCAAATATCTTGAATCATGTCGAGAAATTATATTATGGGTTCTCTCATCACGTCATTCATGAGACCAACTAATAAAATGTATTTATTTTATTAATTTTTTTATCTCATCTTTTTACTAAGTGAATCTTCACTCATATTTACTGTAAATTAAATTTAAAAACAGTTTTTACCGAGTGAAAATTCACTCGGTAAAAAGATGACGTGAAAAAACTAATGAAATAGATGTATTTTATTGGTTGGTCTCATAGATAACTTTACGGAAAGACCCATGATATAATTTTTCCAAAACGGCCCCTCCCATCTCTTCAAAAATAAAACGTCCCCTCCCTCGTTTTAATTACATCATTAAATTGCATTTTTACCAAGCTTAGTTGTAAAAAAAATCTAAATTATATTTGTTTAGGTGTTTAATATAAAATAAATTTTAAGTTATAAAATAAAATTTATAACTCGAATAACTTAAAATTATTTGACTTACTCAATCGGATGCTTAACCTAATCTCATTTGTGCTTACAAGCGTGGCCCATTTCAATCCCCACCACCCTTGTCTGGTCTGATCCAGCAGACTATTATCTCCCTATAATTAACGCCATAAACCAAATAATTAACATTTAACTCCACCTTCCTCCTTTTTCCATGCTGCCCTGGAATTGGGTTTGTCGACTCTAGTAATTAGGAATTCACACGTATTTAATAACCTTATCCTATACGTATAGTAATTTGGAACGTTGAATTGAGTTAATAATCAATCATTTAAAATGAATGGGTTGTAATTAAGAATACTAAAGTAATTAATTAGGAAGATTTTACAACGGGCATCGCACACCGCTGAACACCACTAACGTAATATGTACTGAACACCACTAAATTTTTAATAAAGATTAAAATTTTAAAGATTAGACTTATAATTAAAATTATTTCAAAAGAAAATTAAAAAATAAATTTATTAAAAATTTTATATTTTAACATTTTTAATTGATATATTAGAATCAAATATCCAAAATCTCCATAATATAAAAAAAACCTAAACACAACCTCTTTAACCTTTATTTTCATTCTGGCACCACCGCTGCCACTATTTGAGGCATATACAGAAAATCTTTTAAATTTTAACACATATTTATATAATTATAAGAAACTGATAATTTTAGAAAACTCAATTTCAAAACATGGCGATATAAATTACAATCTTAAATTATTGATAACTCTCTCAACTTCAATTTCTTTTGATCTGTAAATTACAATCCTAAATTTATAGAAGTATGTGTTAAAATATGCAAAAGCCGACAGAAAATGATTAACGGCGGCGATAGAAAGAAAATAAAGGGTTGAGTTTAGGGTTTTTAATATTAAGAATATTTTAAGATATTTGATGTTAATATATCAATTAAAAATATTATAAAGAGATATAAAATGTTTATTAAATCTAATTTTTATTTTTCTTTTGAAATAATTTTAATTATAAGTCTAGTCTTTAAATTTTTTTAATTATTATTAAAAATATTAATAGTGTTCAGCGGTGTTTTGCGTTAACGGTGTGTGACGCCCATGGTAGACTCATCCAATTGATTAATATTGAATATAAATAGTGATTAAGAACTTTTCATTAAATCATTGTCATTTTTTATTAAACTGGTGTGATTATATGTAGTATTTGTTATATTTTTCTTTATCATTTGACAACGAACACACATCTTACGCACAAAAATACTTAAACTTAAATCTCATAAAATTAATATATTTTTTTTACTAGAATCACTCGTTCATTTCATATCATCGTTGAATCAATAAACTAATTTTATATTGATTATCATATATTGACATGAAACATTGTCAGAATTGAATCAATAAACTGGTTCTTAAGAAATTTATTCAACAATTCAAACGTAAGATTAAAATTGTAAAAGATTTCAAATAAACTGATTTTATACATAAAATAATTAAAAATATTGAATCAAGTATAATGATTGTTATACCAGCCGAAAAAATACCAGAAAAAGCCTGAATAGTTGTCAAACTCTGTACCAAGAATAAATGACAAGTACTCTTCCATCATGTTCATCTTTCCATACCCTACCCTTCATCCGGAAAAATTAGGATAATATTTTTTTCCAGCTTCATCCTCTTATTTTTTTTCTTTTACTAAATTTTAGAGATAATATTATTAAAAGAAATAATTTTAAACTTTAAATATATATCGGCAAATAGACATAAAAATATATTTAAAGAACTAAGTTTATTGACTAACTTAAGCAGTAGAGAGTGTCCCGGACCACAAGTTCTGTTACCAACATGATCGGGAGCCTAATGTCTAATGGGTCACACAGGATAATGAAATCTGAAATTTAAAATGAAAGGGATTGAATTGAATGGTTCAACAAAGTTTAGCAACTGAAGCTGCAATTAACCAAAAGTTGGCTGATATACCTACCCTATATTTTCAATCTTATGCGGGAATTTGATGAATTTTATTCTTAAAATCTGTCTAACACGTAAAAAGAATGGAAGAAGATTTTTCTCTTTCTAAAACTATCAGTGTGTGTAGATAACTGTTAATGACCTGAAATTTAGATGGTTGTTGATATTGTGTTTTTTTTTTTTCCTCCAAGTTTCTCGAGGCATTATATTAGCTAATTCGATCAATTTAGTTTTCACATAGGATTTTAATGGGTGGGTCTTCTAACGAAAATTTTAAATATAAAAAAATTTGAACTTGAAACTTGCTTAAATAATATCAAGCTATTTATCACTATGTCTGATATTTATAAGGATAAACTACATAAATGACCACCATACTATTAGAAAAGTCGTGATTTGACCACCATACTATTAGAAAAGTCGTGATTTGACCACCTTACTTTTTTTGAAACAATTAAACCACCATACTATTAAATTGGATTCAATGTGACCACCAGCCGTTAGAGGTTAACAACAGGGTGACATGGCAGTTAAAAAAATAGGGGTACAATTATACATTTGATCATCGTTACTTATACATTCTATCAATTTGGTCCTAATTTTAATTTAATAAAATAAATTAATTATTTAATTAGGTGGTGACACGTGTCATCATCTTATTAGAAGATTTTAATTATTTTTATTTAATTTAATTAATTTTCACCTCCAATCAGGTGGTGACACGTGTAAGCAGGATTCAAACTAGGGTTGCCTTAGATGAAAGCATGTAAGCTTACTACTAGGCCAAGTGGATCTTTGTGATGCATGGTGCAAAACTTAAACTTTAACAGATAAAAGACTCCAAAACAATTAGAGCGTTCAAGTGGCTATATTTGAAGAATGCATGAATACTTCCACCAATTATTTACTAATATTACAGAATCTGTAAGTAAAATATGATTGAAAATAACCGAAACCAGAGGGTTGTTGACGGGGCAAGTGAAATAAATAGATAAACTGAATCAATTAGCTCAACAGCATATATATATATGCAAACAAGCAAAAACAAGCTCCTTTTAATCTTTTATCTGTTAAAGTTTAGGTTTTGTACCATACATCACAAAGATTCATTTGGCTTAGCGGTAAGCTTACATGACTTTATCCAAGGCAATCTTGGTTCAAATCCCATTAGGAGTAAGATATTGCTTGTTTTTATTTTCAAATCCTATCAGGAGTAAGATATTGCTTGCTTTTATTTTCTTCCTCCAATCTGGTGATTAATTAATTAAATTGAATAATGTTACCACCTAAATAAATTAATTTATTTTATTAAATTAAAATTAGGATCAAATTGATAGAATGTATAAGTAACGAGGACTAAAAGTATAATTATACCTTTATTTTTTTAAACGTCACTTTGCCGTTAACCTCTAACGGTTGGTGGTCACATTACATCCAATTTAATAATATGGTGGTTTAAATACTTCAAAAATATAAAAGGATCAAATCACGATTATTCTAATAATGTGGTGGTCATTTATGTAATTTACGCTATTTATAAATACTAAGCATTTTGTGTTATATTTACAAATTGGGATTGAAAATCAAAAAGACAAGGGGAAGGGTATCCAAACATCAGCCCGCTCCCTGTCATAATGAGCCCCCGCTTTCCCTTCTCTCTCCTCATCATCCCCCTTTGGTTTCTCTCAGCCACCGCCACCAATGACGACTACCTGAAGCTTCCCTTACTCCACAAAACACCACTCCCTTCCCCCACCCAAACCCTCCTCTCCGACATTCACCGTCTCAAAACCCGACGCGGCATTGTCAGCTCACCCGTTGTCTCCGGAGCTCCTTCAGGCTCCGGCCAGTACTTCGTGGAGCTTCGCTTAGGCTCCCCACCCCAACCCCTTCTCCTCGTCGCCGACACCGGGAGTGACCTCCTTTGGGTTACCTGCTCCGCCTGCCGCCACAACTGCTCCTCCTTCCACTCTCCGGCCTCCACATTCTTCGCCCGTCACTCCTCGTCTTTCACTCCCCACCATTGCTTCGACTCCGCATGTCGCCTCGTCCCCCACCCCGATCCCAACCCCTGCAACCGCACCCGACTCCACAGCCCTTGTCGTTACCAATATTCCTACTCTGATGGCTCCACCACCAGCGGCTTCTTCTCTAAAGACACCACCACCTTAAACACTAGCTCCGGTAGGGAGGCCAAGCTTGAGAATCTCTCTTTTGGGTGCGGGTTCCAGATCTCGGGTCCAAGCGTCACTGGCGCCAGCTTCAATGGCGCTCATGGAGTGATGGGGTTAGGCCGTGGCCCTATTTCATTTGCTTCTCAACTTGGCCGCCGTTTCGGCAACAAGTTCTCTTATTGCCTCATGGACTACACCTTATCTCCACCTCCGACGAGCTATCTCATCATCGGCGACGAACAAAACACCATTTCAAGTAAACCCAAAATGAGCTTCACCCCATTACTTATCAACCCATTATCTCCCACATTTTACTACATTGAGATCAAAAGCGTGAAAATCAACCGCGCCAAGCTACGGATCGACCCTTCAGTATGGTCCCTGGACGAGCTCGGAAACGGTGGCACAATCGTGGACTCGGGGACGACTTTAACATTTCTACCGGAAGCAGCCTACGTTAAGATATTAGCAGCGATTAAACGAAGAGTGAAGCTACCGAGCCCAGGGAAGCTAACACCGGGTTTCGACTTGTGTTTCAATGTAACAAGGGAGCCACGGCCGAAGCTGCCAAGGCTGAGTTTGGAACTGAGCGGAGGGTCCGTGTTAAAGCCGCCGCCGAGGAATTACTTCATCGACACGGAGGACGGGATAAAGTGCTTGGCGGTGCAGCCGGTTGGCAAAGGGATGGGGTTTTCGGTGATAGGGAATCTAATGCAACAAGGGTTTTTGTTTGAGTTTGACAGGGACAAGTCACGACTCGGGTTTTCGCGTCGTGGTTGCGCCTTTGCTTAAAATCCCCCCGTGGTTCACTGAGTGAGTCAACTCGTTTTGTTTGCTTTTATTTTATTTTATTTTATTTTTTAATGAACAATATTTTTGAGAACAGTTTACTGTTTTTGTTTGATTGTTGTATTGAAATAGTGATATTTTATAATCAATCAATATATGGGGTATTTTCGATTAAAATAATATTAAATGAACGTGGAAATAGACAGCCTGGCAGATGTTTAATTGGTTTCATTCCGTGTTGTCTGTGATTTTCGTATCATCTCTATTTATATCACGTGAACATATAATCAATATATGGGGGTATTTTCGATATATGCCCATGGGCGGAGCTTCTTTAAAATGTTTCAAAAATAAATTTTCTCATTTAAAAATATTTAAATCTAAAACTAGCATCATTTTAAAAAGATAACTGACATCAATTTAAAATATAACTGACCTTCTTTAAAAAAAATGATCCTAACATTTTATCCATATTCCGATAAAAAATATTCATAGGGTTTTTAAAATTTTAATATTATAACATAAATTTTTTAACTCCTTCCTTGTATATGTTAGATTAAAATAAATATATGCAATGAAATTGATTATTTACTTTAATCTTAAATTATAAACATTAATTTTTGAACTCAAAAAATTAAGTGTTTACGAAAAAATTCAGTACCAATGCATATGATAACAATCTATGTATATGGATAATCCATATATGTGTATATAAATAATAAACTTGTTCAAGAAACAAGCTGTTCATATAAGCCCGAAAGTCCATCCGAAATTTGAGAAAATTTGAAGAAAAAATATGTAAGTTACATAAATGACCATTATATTATAGGTTTGGTTTTGATTTGACCATCATACTTTTTTCGAAGTAATTAGAACACCATATTATTAAAATAGACTTAATGTGATCACCTGCCGTTAAAACCTAATGGAAGGAGCAACGTGACAATTAGTAAAAGTTTTTATAATTACACATTTAATCCTCGTTACTTATACACTCTATTAATTTGGTCTTAATTTTAATTTAATAAAATAAATTAATTATTTAATTAGGTGGTTGTTGGAAGACTTTAGTTATTTCATTTGATTTAATAATTTTATTTTTTTCTTCCATTCATCTAGTGACATGTGTCACTAGAATAGAGTAAAAACAATGATCATCTTGCTTCTAGTAGGATTCAAACTAAAGTTACCGTAGGTGGGGTGATGCATGTTGACCACTAGGCCAATTGTAGCTTTGTGATACATAGTACAAAATCTAATATATATATATATATATATATATATTAGTATTTGGCTCATGCCCAAAAAAAAATATAAATTAAAAAGACTCAAACATGACATATTTAAACGCATAAAAACATTTAAACCAATGAATTTTGATCACAGAATTGGTCCAACATATCATAGACCGCCATTACATTCTCATTTCTAACAAGCAGCTCGGCCTGAAATCGAAAGAGTTCCTTACTCAATACCATCTTGAAGCTTTTCGCCAGCCGAAAAAGATGTCAAACATGTTTCAAAAACTGTTGTAGGTTGAGCAGTGAAAAGTAAAGCTTGAGTTTCTGGTTTATGGGGATCGAATGAATGAATGGATGATTGGTGGTTTGGGTGTAAATAGTTAGGAGGAGTGGGTTTGAAAAGTGATGAAAGTGGGAGCAGAATCCCAAGCTTATTAGATTTATTTTATTAAATTAAAATTAAGACTAAATTAATAAAGTGTATAAGTAACGAAGATCAATTGTGTAATTATATAATTTTTTACTAATGGCCGTGTCACTCCCTCCCTTAAATTTTAACGGTAAGCGCTCACATTGAGTCCATTTTAATAATATGATGGTCTAATTACTTTAAAAAAACATAATAGTCAAATCGAGACCAAACCCATAATATAATGACCATTTATGTAATTTACCCAAAAATAGCCAAAAAAATAGTTTTAGACAAAGAAATCCAACCCATTTCAAACAGAGTAAAAATCTTCTGCCCCTTAACCCATTTCAAACGAGCTTTAACCATAATTTTCATATCTTAAATCCTAAACCCTAAAAAATATACTATATCCCTAATTTCCTACACACTAACCTTAAGCTCCAACCTTAAACCTCAAACCCTAAATTCTAACCCCGCTATTTTAAAGTGAAGACACTAATAGAAACATAATTATAGGTAGACGATTTCCACCGTTTCAAGCACTTAATACTCAAACTTGACCCATTATAAATTCTAGAAAATTAGTGATTGACTCCTCAAATTTCAAATAAGTTTTTAAAATAGTTTTAGACAAATAGTTTTTTTCTCAATATCTGCCGTTGCAAACAGACCTCTTCGTTCTAAATTTTAAAAAGAAATATTTAATTGCCGCCACCGATAACAAAAACTTCGGTGGCAATTCTAGTGTTATACATGTTTTATGGTTATGACTTATGCCCAAAGCTGGCATTCAGTTGAAACTCGAAACGCTTATTTGAAACCTCCTTTTTCTAATCTTTATATCATTTTCTCCACAGGTCCAGCAGAAACAGATTCTCTTCTTTGAAACCAAGACCCATCATTTTTCTTATTCTCCACTCTCAACCCACAACCATTCAAAAAATCAAATCTTCTCTCTTTCTTCTGCTATAGAAAATGGGGGTTCCACTGATCAAATTTCCCATATTTATGGTAATTAGAGTATTGGGAATTGTGATAACAGTTCTTATTTTCACATGGACTTTTCATTTCAGAGGAGGATTGGCTCTCATCTCTGATAACAAAGATCTCATCTTTAATGTAATAATCTCTTCCTTCTTTGACTTTTTTTTGGGTTAATTATAGAAGCAACGGATTTTCTATTAATTATTTTCCAGTTACTTAGTTTTGATATCTTTTATAGTGGGTATTTGTTATAATTTGCATTAGATGATAATTTATAGAAATTAATGGTGTTGTTTAGATATAAAAATGGGGGGGGGGGGGGTCAGAAAGTACATATGAACGTTGTAATTTCCGTGGAGAAGAGAATATACAAATCTCTACTTTTATATGCTGAAAAGATTTTATCTCTAAATTGATGTTTTATGATAGTCATTTCTATCTTTTTAATCAATTGCAGAAAGTTGATGATTTTTCTGTGTATTTATTGCAGGTTCATCCTGTTCTAATGGTCATTGGACTAGTGCTCTTGAGTGGGGAAGGTGAGTGATTAACACGGTGCAATGATTTTAGCTGATGTTTTTTTATACCTCACATATATATATATATGTGTGTGTGTGTGTGTGTGTGTATGATGCATTCATAAGCACATGTCTTTGTTTCTTCAATATTTCTGGATACTATAAGGAATGATGTTTTAATACTTTGTTATGTGATAATCTATCTTTGAGTTATTGCATCTATTTTTCCTTTGTGAGGTGAGTGTGGGGTTTGTAATGAGAGAACTTTGGACATTTTAACCGGCTTTCGATTTTAAACAATAATAATATGGAGTTGTACTTCCAAGATATTTTACTACAATTCTAGAATACATGAATCTTGATTGTTGGTTTATTTTACTATAATCCTATACAATGACTTATAGGTGATATGGAACCAATAAGATAATGCAACCTCAACATGTAACCAAGCCTCTATGGAGCCTTTGTCTTGTTTTGAATTTGAGTATTCTAATCTAATCTATGGTAGTTAAAACTTAATCTTAGTTGTCTTCTATGGTAGATAAAAACTGTGTTCTCTCTATTGACAATTCGAGTCGCATTTGCAACCAACTAGGCCACATACTAGCTTGCATGGTTAAATGTTGTTTAGGTTCATTTACCCTTTTTCCATGGTTCAGGGGGCAGTAGGCAGATTGTACATAAATTATCTGCTCATAATTTTATCTTCTTTGATCTTCCATAAGCATGGGGTTATCCTTATGTTATGTCTTGTAGCCATGAAACGATGAGTCTTAAAGGAAATTTATTTCAAGAATTGTGAATGCAGAATTATTATGGAATTTTGAATGAGATTGCTTTCTTGATCCTTAACAACCCTGCTTCTGTCACTTATTTGGTATGATTAATGCAGCCATACTGGCATACAAGACTGTTCCGGGTATGAAAAGCTTCAAAAAATTAGTTCATCTTACCATACAATGTGTTGCTTTTATCTCGAGTCTTATCGGTGTTTGGGCTGCTTTGAAGTTCCACAATGATAAGGGCATCGACAACTTCTACAGTCTCCACTCGTGGTTAGGCCTAGCTTGCCTTCTCTTATTTGGCATCCAGGTCTGTCTTTACACCCTTTTCCATTGCATTTTTGCTCTACTTTTATTGAAGCCGTGCAGTTGCTCAATGATGTTTGTGTTTTGCTTTCAATTTGTTATGTACAGTGCGCAGCTGGATTCGTGACCTTTTGGTATCCGGGCGGGTCAAGAAACAGCAGGGCTGCCTTGTTGCCATGGCATGTTTTCTTTGGGATGTATGCATATGCCATCGCCATCGCCACTGCTACTACTGGTATCTTAGAAAAGCTTACATTTCTTCAAACTAACCAGGTAATATCACGCTACTCCACCGAGGCTTTGCTCGTAAACTCTTTGGGTATTTTGATTGTTGTTGTGGGAGGTTTTGTGATTCTTGCTACACTCAGTCCGGTGAACGGAAAAACCGATGGGTACAGCCACGTCGAATTAATAGTGGAATAGAGTTTCCCCTGTAAAACTCAACGAGTGATGTAGTTCTTTACCTGTGAAACAATTGGAGAATGAATTAGTTGATAAGAGCAATGCATCAGAAATTAATACATGGAAGTAGAAATTGTCTTTTATATCTAATGTTTACTCATCATATTTTCCTCTTTTCTTTTATGAGATAAATCTTACGAAAGTTGGATTTATCGTTCAATATGATATGAACTTTAGTTTTGTGTATTTGTATACATTAAATTTTGATTTTAGTTCAATTTTTGCAGACCACTACACTTTCAGACACGTGTGATATCATTTTAAGTCTACTTTTAATTGTACAAAAAATTATATTTATGAGATCCACTAATCATTCTTGTGGATAAGGATACTTATATTGTCCAATTTTATTTGAGTTCGAATCTCGATATTAGAGTGTACTACCTCTCTATTTAATAAAAAAACAATTATATTTACCTGAAATGAAAATAACTAGATTTATATGAAAAGAAAGTTTAGATAATCTAGATAAAATTTTGTGCGCACACAACAAAAAAGAGTGGGTTATTAAATAAATAGGACTATGTTTTAAGAAAATTAAATTATGAATATGACTATAAATACATATTATTTGATTTGGGAATTGGATTTCATTAACTTCGTCACATAATAGGAGATTGCCAAGTTGCAAGAGAATGAGAGATTGCTTGCTTGTTCGAAGTTCAGTGGCTTTCACATACATTAAACAAGTCCTTAAAGTATTATATTTTTGATTAAGCAAACCCTTGTACTTTTTCCCCCGTCAAATAAGTCCTTATTTTATGATTTTAGCTTATGAAAGCCTTAGCAGAAGTTATACTTGGAAAAGAGAGGGTTCTTGGGATAGTGAATTGGTTATCACAAGTCACAACATTGGCTGCAATGGAGAGGAGTCTAAAGGTTTTTAGTTTTATCAAGTCCTTTAGAATCTACACCGAATTTGTTAAGTCCTTTTTTTTCAGGGATTTGTTATGTTTTCCATTTTTTAATTTTATCAAGTATAGTTTTATTAATTAATAATACTATTATTTTTAGAATCAAAGAATTGAAGTTTTAGAATCAACACCAAGTTGAAACTATATGCAATCGTTGACAACTAAATTTATTAGCACGTCAACCTTGACCAAACCTGAAAACATTAGTTAACTTTTGTAATTTTTTATAGCGGAATGACTAAAAACAAATCTAATTAAACAAATAATTTATCCAAAACATTAAAAACTATTTCATAAATTTGAACCAAACACAATAAAAAGCTGATGGTGCAAGTTTACATTAAATAAAGAAAAGGAAAACACAAGTTCAACATGTGATAACATTTATGTAGTGGGTGAAAACCTCACATTGTCTCACATAAAACTAGGGCAGACCGGTCCCTTGGACAGACCGAGACGGACTTCCATGCTATGGTGCAAGTCCAGTGGCCGCACACTCTCCGACTCTCGAGGATCTGCAACCAACAACCACTCATTTTGAATATCCGCTAACCCACAAAACATTCGACACAAACCTGTACAATAAAGTTACAAGGAAAAGGGAGCTTATTTGGTCATACCGTTGAGATAATCCTCAAAGCCAAATTCATCTAAAGTTCCTGTCATCGCCTCCAACCCTAGCATTGAAGACGGGAGCAATGGCCTCTGGAACCTGCATAATTTTTCAAAGAATATACTTAAAAAGGTATTCCGCACTGAATTCTGGAAATTATTATATTGAAGTTTCAACCCTAGCTTGAATGGTTCTTGTTGTATCTTAGTTCACTCTAGGTTTTATTAGGCTTTTCTAATCAGTATGGTCGAAATCCATACCCTCTCTAGAACCATTAAAGAAGAAAGAAAGTTACTATTCCAATCTATGTTCCCAAACATAAAATAAACACTAACACAACATGAAACGCAAATGTGTCAACTCTATATAACATGGATCATTAATGAGTAATCAAATTTTTTTATAAATATGCAACAGCTTAAACATGATTATAACATAGAAAAAATGAAAAGAATAGTTAACATTTCTTCTCATTCCAAATAGACGCCGAGAAATTTTCTCAAAAAAAAAAAAGAGATGCAGAGATCTTTATGAATAAAAACCATAAGCCTTTTCTTAATTAGAGTAGACAAGAAGATCTATGCTTCTTCCACATAAGCCTTCTCTTCCATATAAGCCTTTTCTTCGTTTGGATTCATTTGTTATATTACTGTCGTAGTCTCTTCATTGTACCCAAAAAGTACTGAATACCTACATTCTTGAAGTGCTAAAGAGTTTGCAAGAATCTTTGAAATACAAGGGGCACAAGACTCTTGAGTGACTACAAATTGGGAAAAACCTTGGATACAAAGTACTACCTAAACCTAGAAAAGGTAGGGATTCTAAAAGTTACACCTTGAATAAAAGGTAAAATTGTTAAAAAGAAGAAAAAAATCAAGTTTGTGTGTTGAGCACTATGACAAGAAAAGCCACGAAACAAGGATGCAGGTGTCTAAAGAAAGGGTAGAAACTCTCTCTCTATATATGTATATGTACATGTATATGTATATATGTGTATGTTTGTGTGTGTGTGTTAGCTGTCATTGCCCTACTCTTTTACTTAATGCACTTGCCATATACTTGCATGAATTGTTTATATTTTTCATCAAGTAGTTAATTTCCAAGTATTTTTCACTTGGCTGACAATTTCACTTTATAGCTATTTTTCAAGAAAAGTTCAACACCTCTGGGTTTTCTTCACCACTTTGAGCTAAAAATATTTATTCAAGTTCTTTATTCTAATTGTCCATGTTTATGCCATTACAGAAACGGAAGTGTAAAAGAGCTCATAAATTAATTTATCAGAGAAGACAAATTCTAATAATGCAGACAAGTCTAAGCAGTTTGTTAAGCGCCAACAGCTAAAAATTGGGATTAGAAGAGCAGTAATTCTTTTAAAAGAGTAAAAAACAGAGGTCATACCGCGAGAGAATTTGCTTATCGAGATCCATCTTAAGTGGAAATGATGTTCCATAAGTATTGGCCAGGACTTTCCTCTTCATCTCCTCCTGCGTTTTCTTTGCCTACAAAAGGAAGAAGAAAAAAACACCCACATAAGTTAATAGTATTCCAATCCTAATAAAACAACTGCTTAATTTCATAAGAATTATCTCCAGCTTCTCTTTTTTCCTTTTTCAATAATAAAAACCCTAAAACTACTTAAAAAAAACATTTAAATTAACAATGCTAACGCGTGCGTTCGAAATCTGAGAAGTGGAAGCAAAAAGACATTTTCAAACACAAACAAGAACAATAGACTCTAATATCCCTTGTATGTATTTTCTCGGGAAACAAACAGAGGGAGGGGGGGAGAAGATTACAGATTCGTAAGCATATTGGAGAGGGTGAGATCCGACGAGGTCGCTCTTAACGCCGTGTAGACCGAACCGAAGAGCATCGTTCTGAACTCCTCCAATTTCGTGCTGAATCGCCTTTGATCCCTCCATCTTTCTCTCTTCTGTTGTTTTTCTTTGTTTCTTTTTCCTTTTAGAATTTTATACTCTGTTCTTTAGCGCAGCAGGGTTGTCTTTGCAAGCAAGAAAAGGGTAATAGAGGAAAAGCCACTCTCGGTCTATACGATGTCGTATTCAATAGTGCAGGTGCCCGTAATCCAAATCCAATCCAATTCAAGCCCAAGTCTGGTTTTGGGTTCAACTTCTCAAATCTTTCACCTACATTAAAGAATGTTATATTGGACCACCGAAACGACTCGATACGAAAATAGTTACGTAAAACACGAGTCAATTTGTTCAAGTTTTAATAAGCCTACATATGAATTACGAAGAGTTGGAGTAACTTCAAAGCGTTTAAACTTCGAAAAACTTTCAAAACAAGGCACTAGGTATCTGGTAAAATTCTTATGTCCCTTAATCATGCTCACTTCTATGTCTTACACTGAAAATTACTTAAAAATTAAATTTTAAATCTTAACCCTAATTTTCGCATCCTAAACCCTACACTCTAAAAAATATATTATACCTCTAATTTCCTAAACCCTAACTACGACCTCTAACCTTAAACCCTAAACTTTAAACCCTAAACTCACTATTTTAAAATGGGGAATGATAAGGGGCAGACGATTTCCATCACTAGGTATCAATACTAAAGTATGACTATCAACCTTTTTGTTTGGTTGGGTGAAAAAATAGAAGGATGGAAAGATGAGAGGAAAAGTGGAAAGAAAACAAATTATGAGTGTGTTTGATAGAAAAAAATAAAAGAAAAATTATAATTCTGAATTTATCGAGTGCTTTTTAGTGAAAAAACGGATTATAATGTACATATACTTTCTTGTAATTACTAAAATTAATTTTTTATTCTATCGATGTACTTGGTATGAAGAATGAAAAAATTGTAAGAAAATGTAATTCTCTTTTCATGTTTTAAAAAGATCCAAAATATTTTACTGCAGCTTAATCCAAACGATTATTTCAAACAGAGATAAGAAACTGAAAAGCCCTACTCCTTACCACCAAGCTCTGAATAAATTCTGCAGATGAACACTATTTTTTTCCCGCTAAGCAGCTAGGTTTATATGCATGTACTTTAAACCTCGAAATAAGGTAACACCCTCGTTAAAACATTTACACAATATGCACCCAATAAGCCACTCATCACCCACTAGTTCAGTTACAAGTTGCAAAATAGCCAAAACTCAAAATCATTGATACTTGTTCATTATGTATTGATATCAAATTGTAAAAAACGTAAACTTTTAGCATGAAAATGAACTTGGGAGATCTAAAATATGTTGGGAAGAAATCAAACAACTAAAACCTAGTAGAAGTATAATTGGTGATTTTTCTCTTCCGATGACACAATTCGATAATTATGACATGTTATATATCATAATATATGTTCTTAAGCAACATAAATCAACCAATGAGACCACAAAAATACATAAATTGAGACACTAAATTTTTACGTGAATTTTTTTTGAATCGATGGTAAAAATCACGAGACTTTAGAGTCTGATCAAAAGCTCCACCGTAATCAAATGTTCAGCTACACGGCCATAATATCCAGCCAACAACGAGTATACAAATTTAACAACGCTCATAACAAGTGATCTTTAGCAAATAAGAATATCACCACAAAACTAAAGTTGATGTAAAATCTGAAATCCCGACATAATAGAACTTAAATGAAGATTCCGATCGTACAAAATAAAAACCAACAAAGTATCTAGTTGTTGTCAAAAAAACTCAATCGAACCACGAACATGCCGATGATTGAGGAGTTTAATATAGTAGCTCAAAGCTGCAAAATTAGCTTTTCTCATTAATTTTCGCTCGAACGTTCTGAGCTTTTTCTCATTGTTTTAATTTGTTGCGCGGACACACACTTTGTTTCACTCATGCAAAAGCCAACAATAAATAGAGATTTTAAGGGAAAAAAAAGTAGATTACTCTTAATTTAAATTTTTTAATCTTAATCATTAAAATCGTTTGATACAACGATCCATAAAACGTGTATAATATTTAAATTTAATTTTATATCAAAATCAATTAATCTAACGATCTATAAATGAATTTTACATGGTGAAATCTCGATAGATCAGATGTGGAAAGAAAGTGGCCTCTTGTTTCAATGTTGATCGGTTCAGCAAACTTGTCATCAATCTATATCAACTTTAGGTTTGGGTTATTCTCTCAAATTTGAAGTTTAGTTGAAAGTTTGGAAGGACATGAGCAAAAATATGAGGTTTCTCATGACTCAAACCGTAATATTTAAGGCTTAAATATGTTTTGACCCGTTTACTTGATATTGTTTTTTAAAGATAAATAAGAAAATGATTTCGAAAAATATTTTTTACGGATATATAATTTGAGATTGTTGTCAAAAAATACTTTTAAATAGATAAAATATTTATTTTAGACGTCATTTTTAAAATTATAGAAAAAATAATCATATAAATAAGGACAAATGAGCAACTTTGCTTAAAGTGCTTTTTTTAAATAATTTTTTTTGCACAAAATTCCTCATTTGCCTTTTTTTCATCTGAAAGCTAAAAGTTGAAAATTTTAATGTTTGAAAAACACTTTTGGTCTTAAAAGCTATGTGTTTTATATTGTTTTTGGTCTAAATTACTCATTGCAGAATGAAACTATGATTAATTCTTTTATAATTTCAAAAATTAAAAGAGTGAAAAGGAAATTAATAAAAGAAAAATATATAAAATAAAAACAACATAATTGTTTTTTTTAATAAAAAAGTAATATGGACAAGCCAAAAAACTTAGGTTTGCAATTTACAAATATGAATGGAGTAGGTAAAACGTAAGGCCAATATTTAAAGTTAGATTAGACTTGAACCAGGGATGTAGTTGTTAAAATGGGTGGGAGGTGCCATGCCACACTCCCAATTTTTTTCTTTGTTATGATATATATAAATGGATTAATTATAAATTTATTCGTACTTTTCAAATATTTATGTTTATTTCTTAACTTCGTTTCTAATTTAAAAAATATAAAATATATTAAAAATATATATAAATTATATTTGAATTCGATCTAACTTAATCGATCAATAGTTCTACCTCAATCCTTAGTTGCCGAATTAGAAAGTAGTTGTTTGAGGGTTATTTTTCAATTAAAGAGCACCGAAACAAGTCATATATTTGGTAGTATTCAAACACAATCAATTTTGTGGAGATGAAATTAATTAACCTACTCTGCCTTGATTATTTTATTATTTTGATACATCTTTATTGCTGGGTTTTCTTCTTCCTTCGATTTTTTCTTGATGGGGAAACAAATTTATTTCAGTCATTTATATGTTAGGTGAAGTTGCTGACTTTATGGGATGAATACTTTTATTTCAAGGTGTGGTTTAAATTAGTGGTTGCATCATACAATAAAATTAATTTCACAAAATAATTGTAAATTTTTTATTATGCTTTCTTTTATATGATCTGTTTCAATCACTCGTAATGACTTGATAAATATGTATGTCGTAGTATCATGGTGTGCATTAGGAATTGACGTAGAAATTTTATTAAGCTTCAGCTTAATTTCCTCACGTCCTTCTACTTTGTATAAGAATATGTTTAGGGTCTTACCTTCTACCTTGTATAAATTTTGTCTTTATGTGTTACTCGTTTTCTCATTAATCTATTTACTCTAATTTAGAGGTCACCCCTTACTGTTTTAGTTCAATTTAAAGTGTTTTATTAACAAAAGAATAAACTTAATGTGTTTGATAAATTTAAATTATATTTTATCGATTTATTTATAAAATATTAAATAAATTATTTAAAGTAATTAAATTTGCTAGAGTGAAATTAAGGTGTGATATTTACTGAATCTAATTTTTTACCATTAGAATCTAACTTTTGAAATTCCACCCATAGAATTAATTTTTTTATGAATAATGAAACAAACTTAAAGCCTAATCAAAGATCATTTTAGTGATAACTAGTAGTTGACTGATGTGTAGTGCACGCGTTTATGGAGAGACTTGTGCAAAGATTCGCAATGCAAAAGTGGCAGCACAATTGTATTGGAATCACTATTTCAAACGTCAATAAAAGATGATAAATTGCTTTGATTTATATATATAATTATTATTACTGTGATATTAATTAAGAAAATAAATTTAAAACTGTTTTTTTTATAATATGCATTTTCGTCTTACGGTTCATGTTCGAGGTGCGTGACTGACTGCCCCTTCTAATAATATCGTCTCCAAAGTTTAAACTCACGTCTTATTCTTAAGAGTGCAACGTGACTTACCAATGCACCCAACCCTTGTTGATAAACTGTTTTAAACCTACAATAATATCATTTGATTATATCATATAAAAAAGAGAAAAAAATGGTATTGATTTTATAATGAAATGTGGACAGCTAGCGCTTGTAATTGGTCAAAAAGACCGACATCTGAGCTGTAATCGCAGACATAAGAATTTCTAATAATACAGGCAGAGCAAAGCACAGAGTTTCCATCATTTACAAACAAAAACAAAAAGGAAAAGGAAAAAAAAAGGTGTTGTCGTCTCATCTTTGATCTGGGCTTAAACACCAACCGAGTTTGTAAAATTTGATCCTATTGTGGGGCTGAAAGCGTGATGGCGAGCTTTGGAGGGACAACCCAGAAGTGCAAGGCGTGTGAGAAAACTGTTTACTGGGTTGATCAACTCACTGTTGACAACAAAGTTTATCATAGAGCTTGCTTCAGGTGCCACCATTGCAAAGGAACCCTTAAGGTATTTCTTAATTCTTATCTCTTCTTTCTCTGCTTAATTCTGGGTTTTTTTCCCATGATCCATGGATTCTCTGTTATCAACTTTGATCCCCCTCTTTTTCCGTGTATCAAAAGAGTTCGATCATCAAAATTCAAAAGCTGCATGCAATCTGAAATGAAATATTTAGAGAAAATCTTATAATACGATTGGATGATTAAACAATAAGGGTGTTTAATTAAGATAAACAAACACCAGAATTTATAATCAAGGACGAAGCCGAGAACTTAACGTAGGAGAAGTCGAATTAAGATTATAAATTTTTACAGGGTTAAAGTTAAAGAAATTATTTTGAAATGACTTAAATTACATAATTAGTTTCTAGGAGGACTAAAAAGATTAAAAAGTTTCAACTAAATATTTAATACTAGAGACTAGAGAGGGATTAAAAGTGTAATATTATCATTAACAAGGGGGCAAGGACCATGCCCGCCCTTCTTTGGTTTGGTCTCTGTTTATAGCTATGGTTAAAAGTTAAAAGCAATCCTTTGGATGGGATTACTAAAATTTGGTAGACAACTAATCAATGTTTTTAAATTTATTTTAGGAGTAATTGGATAAACTATTTATCTTATTTATATTTTCTTTTCTTTTATTTTTTTCTCATCACTATAGCATTACTCAAATTATATTTTTGTATAGTTGATTATTAGACAACTACTCAATATCTTCGGGTTCATGTTAGGGATAATTTAGTTATGGTAATTATTCCATATACATACGGTGGAAATAATTTTTTTTTACAAGTGCTTTAATTTTAGGGTTTAGGGTTTAAAGATTAGATATTTGGTTAATAAGTTGTGTTTAATTTAGGGTTTAGGATAGCATTTAGTGTTTATAGCTTAAAACATAAATCCCTAACAATATTACCATAAACCCTAAATCATAACATCTAAACCCTAAATTCTTACCACTATCCATAAGTTCTAAACTCGTAAACCTAAACTTCTAACCTCTAAGCTTTAAATTCTAACCCTAAATACTCATGTTTTATCATTAAGAAAATTTTATTGGATTTAGTGTTTATAGGTTGATGAGTTGCATTTAGAATTTAGAGCTTGTGGAAACTTTTTGTTTTTACCACATGTGTATTGAATACAAATCTATTTAATTAAACAACTCATGTTTTTCATAAATATTATTTTATCTTTTTTATCATTAAGAAAATTATATATATATACATATATATATATATATATATATATATATACATGTAATTATAATGGTGTTATCATTGTATAAAATGTTATTATTATTTAATTTTGATTCTACGGTTTATTTTATCTACATTTTGGTGGATTCACATATTTATATTATTTTTCATGTTGTGTCAATATATTCATATAATTTTTACACCATATCCCGCCATTGCCATGTTAATGTTTATTCATATAATTTTTACACATTTATGACATTTGTGCACAGACTCGGAGCATGGTCTCATATGCAATTAGTTATATTAGACATTGTCAGAGTCTTTTAATTTAAATTCTTTCAACTTATTCTAATGATTTTGGTTCAAAATAGGAAATTTAAATGGAATAGAATTGTTGCTATACAAGTTTCCTTTCTATTAAAAAAATTATCTCTATAAATATATACTAGAGAATAGAGTTAGACATTATGTTGACTATGCAAGTTTTTTTTTATAATTGCAAAAAATATATATTGTTAAAAATATGAGTTAAAGTTACATAAATATTATATAGTGCTAGTGAATCACGTGATTTAATTTTAGTTTTAACAGACTTAAAACGAAAGAGAAAATGAAGAAATGAGAAAACATACAAAGTTGGGGTAAATTGTAAAAATAGGAAATTTATTTTAAAAATATAAATTGAAGTCAAATAGGCATTTTACAGTGGATTAAGAGCATGTGGTTCAAATTTGGTCAAAATAAACTTAAAACGAAGGAGAGATTGAAGAAATGAGAAAATCATACAAAGTTGAAGGGGCAAATTATAAAAATATATATATATATATATATATATATATATATATATATATATATATATATATATATATTTGAAGCTAAATAAGTATTTTACATTGGTTTAGGAACATGTGGTTCAAAATTGGTCAAAAGTAAACTTAAAATGAAGGAAAAATTAAAGAAAAATAAAATCATGAACTAATTTGCAAAACTATAACATTTGACTTTTTGAGTTAGGCAAATTTTAACTCGATTCGAACTATTTTTTTTTCGAGTTATTGGAGTTGAACTGAATAACACGAATAATATAAATTAAAAATATTCAATTTTTTTAGCTGAGTTTTACTCACCCCTGTTGCTAAAGATGAATGACACATTTTTCATGGTTGTAGGTAGGGATGGGCATTTTACTCGACTCGGTCGAGTACCGACCCGACTGGCCTGATCGGGTTGGGTTGGATTGGGTTTGGGATTAGGGTGAAAAATATCCTACCCGACCCGACCCGACCCGAGACTAATTGAATAATTTTTCCTAATTTTTAGGGATATTTATAATAATACTCCCTCTTTTTATATATTTTTTTATAACTAGATCCTTAAAATTGAATTTTTATTTATAATTTAATCCTTAAATTTATAATTTTTTTACAAATATGTCCCCTAAAATTATTTTTTACAATTAGGTCCCTAAAAATCAATTTTTTTTCTATAGATCGGGTTGGGTTTAGTGTATTTATTTTCGGGTCGTGTCAAATTTTTTAAAAATATTCGGATCAAATCAGGTGTGAGTATAAAGTATTTATTTTTGAGTCGGATTCGGGTGGACCAAAAATTTGACCCGACCCGTGCCCATCTCTAGTTCTGGGGCCTATTCTGCTAATAACATATGGGCTTTTAATTTGGAAACTTAAACTTGTGGCCTTATTACCCCTAGAAATGGGTGGTGAAAGTACAAATGATTGTACAATTTGAAGATCAGAATATTTATTAACCACCCGATGTTAATGTTATAATCCTAGTAGTGAAGGAATTTGATGAAAAAATATGAGGCTTCAACTATTTTTTTTAAAGTAAAGGTTTAGATTAAAATTTTAAATGGTTTAATTATATATTTTTAAATAATTTAGGGTCTAATTAAAAGTATTAATAATTTTGAGAGATTTGATAAGAATTTTTAAAAATTCTGAGAGAGATTTAATTAAAAACATTCAAAAGTTTTGAAGCTTAATAAGAATTTTTAAAATATTTGAAGGGGCTTTAAAAATTTTAAAGGACCAAAATTTAACTTTGTTCAAATTTTAGTGGAGGCCATCTTCTGCCATGAATCTTTGTTTCTAGAGACTCTTCTAAATTTTTTGGTATAATAACAGTTTAAGTTGTTAAAAGTTCATATATAATATGAATTAAGTTTTACTTTTAGATTTTTGACTTTAAATACTTAATGACTTATAATTTTTAAAGTTAGATAATTTAACATTTACCGATATTTGATCCTTGCTCTATCTATGTTTGTGAGACCTTTCTATTTAGAATATATTACTGGTATAAATTTATATTTACCATAGTTATTCTCAAAGGCGATTTTTATCATATATCGTTTATTGTAGTTGCAGTCGTAATGAATATTATCGTAATAAATTTGCAGAAAATAAAAGCATAAATATCAGAGGAGAAGAAATCCAAAACAGTAAACTATAGTGATTGTAATGTTGCATGTAAATGTTGAGTTTCTTTGTTCATGTCTTGTATTTTATACGTTGTGGGCTTATATTTTCGTACAAATACACAGCTGAGCAATTATTGCTCCTTTGAGGGTGTCTTGTATTGCAAGCCACATTTCGACCAATTGTTTAAGAGGACAGGCAGCTTGGATAAAAGTTTTGAAGGTGTTTACTTCCTAATAAGTTCTTTTTTTACCTTATCATTATTTTTTTTTGAATTATTCTATACATGTATTCTTATCCGACACTCACTTTAGATTCGAATAATAGATTTTTATAACTTGTGTACTTTCATTTTATATATGCTACAAAAGCCTTATTGATAGGTTATTTTGTTTACTTTCTCTTTGCCAGGAACTCCAAAAACTGTTAGGGCAGACCGATCAGCAGACCAGGTACCCTCATAGTCGTAAATTGCACTATCTATTTTTCTTAAATCATTCAAAATTAAAATATTTTTAGATATGAATATGAAGATACGAATTTTTAAAAATTTCGAGTTGATGAAAAAAATAAAAAATAAAATACATATACCAATATCAGACACATGCGAATTTAAATAACTGCTACCGTACTTGATCACGGTGTTTTATGTACAAGTTATTTGGTTTGGATCTCTGCAGGTTACCAACACCAGACTTTCAAAGCTGTTTGCTGGAACACAAGAAAAGTGTGTGGCTTGCAAGAAAACTGTTTACCCCATTGAAAAGGTATTCTTAGCAATTGATAAAGTCTGATCAGGAATTTATATCGCGATTGTGGACATAACAAATATTATTGCGGACCGTTATTTGAATAATCCCCGGTCTAGATGATAACTTAATTGAAGTCTGATCAGGAGTATTGTTCATCTATTCTCAGGTTGCAGTTGACGGCACTTCCTACCACAAGGCTTGTTTCAGGTGCACGCATGGAGGGTGTGTGATCAGCCCATCAAACTACGTAGCTCATGAACATCGCCCCTACTGCAGGCATCACCACAACCAACTGTTTAAGCAGAAGGGCAACTTCAGCCAATTCGATAAGCACGAACCGGTGACGCCGGTGGAGGTGGTGACCGAAGACAACACCGTGGTCTAAAGACTCGGCACAAGTGTTTTGAGTTTGTTGATAAAAATAAGTTAATTTTGTGTGAGCTTTGAATTCATATATCAAGTGAATCCCAGGAAACATACTCTTACATCTTTGATTTCATACTTAATGTGTTCCAACACTCTTATTTTCTGCATTTTGAGTGGTTTAATTTCTTTTGATCAAACAAAGTTGGAAGATTCTCGATTTGTGATGCATCCATTTCATTTGAAATTTGAGACATTCATCCGTGATTCTAATCGAGCTCCATCCATTTCGTTTTTTTCTAAAGTGAATATTCACTTCTTTCCTACATACAAATAAGAAGCGAATAACGGTTGAAAGTTACTTTAAAATAAATAGATTTTATTAGCTGGGATCACGAATGAGTGGTGAGTCAAATTCATCTAATAATACAAGTATTATTGTCATAATTTTTCTAATAATAAATTTATTACGGACATAACAATTATAAATATCACAGATTCAATCAATATCTATATCATTATATAGCAATTAATATTATGATTACGAACCATTATTTAAATCCCTACTCATGTTTTTCTTGTGACATGTAAAGCGCATATGGATGGTGCTCAAGTACGACTGCCTGGCAATACCGCAATAGGCGATGGAGGTGACAAGAGATGCTCAAACCAATATAAAATATTCAATTCATCTTAATTTAATTCGTAATTTTATAAATTTGACTCAAAAAAATTTAAATGAAGTTTAAATTATAAATAAAACCCTTCAACTCGACTAACTCAATAAAAAATTACTTGACTCAATTAAATATCCACCTCTATGTGTAACTATGCTCCTGCAGAAAGAATTTACAGTACTTGGTGTAAAGGATTGTGAGAAATTCCTTACCATCCCCAAAAGTAGATTCGCAAGGTAACTATTTTTAAAACTAAAAAACTTAAACTCGAGTAGAATGGTTTCATTTATAGTAGTAGTTTAGCTAGAGTTCATAGCAAGCAATTTAGAATTTAATTGAGTAGTAGTATAGGTTCATTTCTGAATTTTCAATCTGTTCCGGTTTTAGCTTAGTAAAGAAAAAAGAGAAGAAAATGCTAGCAGATCCTTGTTACACAAGGACAGCGGAGAAGAAGCTTCTTTTTCCGATGGCCTTCCAATTACTCACTTGCCACCCTTCACCATCCTTGTACGACTCCACCTATCATCCATCCAGAGACGAATAAATATACGCAAATACGATCACGTTATAACATTTATCATTTATGTGTATGGAAGATGAGGGACTAGTTACACACCTTGTCCAGAACTTCCTTATCATCCTGCAACCCCCCAATAACATGTATTTCATCTCCAATCACAACAGTGCCGAAATGTCCCCTAGAAGTGTTCATGGAGTCCACCATCATCCACGAACCAGCACGAGGGTCAAAAACCTCAACTGTTGAGACCATTCTGGTTCCATCAAAGCCACCTATAGCATATCTACAAAAATATTTCCGTTTTCGTGTTCCATACAAAGGTAAGGTATTCTTTATACTGCAATGTTATTTTCTATATACTAGGGGAAAAGGAAACAAGGATGCGATAAAGAATGTGGAAATAAATTAGGTTGCTGTAGATCACATGGAATGTTGGGTGATCGCTCCATACACAACAGCACATACAGGAAATAAACTTACAACTTTTCGTTGAGCACAACCAATGCATGAGATCCTCTGTTTGTGGCCATGCTATCAAGTTCTTCCCATGAACGTTCCCGAGGATCCAATCTCTCTACTGATCTGAGATAGATGAAATATAACAGTCGATAAGAATTTGGGACCATAGTAATTTACGCTATAAATAAGTCCGCAAAAGAACATCATTAAAATTACTATGGCATATTAAAACACTGGACTGATCCGCTAATGATGTTCTTTTGCGGACTTATTTATAGGGTAAATTACTATGGTCTCAATCTTCACAACCCGATCAACACCAATCACAAAAAATGCCATCACTTTTTAAAAAATTAATGATTTCCATCATAATATCCTTAAAAAACACCAAATCAAAATAATGCTCCATTAGCTTAAATATCAAAATCTCATCTTAGCTTTACTTCCACGTCAAGCAAAACCACAAGCAGCAGAAAAAGAAAAAGAAAAATCAACATTCAGTACCAAGCAGAGGAAATCTTCTTGGAGCCACTTCCCTTTGACCAACAAAAATCTATCATGACACACAGCCTCATTCATATGAAGTTTTTACATGGATAATCATCAGTTTAATCACAAAGGCACGACCGTAAACATGATGAGAAAAGTACTTACTTCAAATAGCTGTTTCCATTGTATCCTCCAGAAACATAAAGTATCCCATCGACTTCTGCTGCAGCCAGAGCAGATCTCTTCAAAACAAAATGGTATTAGTTAATAAATCAGAAAAAAAAAGTTAAGATCAAGAAAGTTCTAAGAGAGGGAAGAACAAAGAGTTTTACATCTTTCCCACAATGTCTAATCAGCCTCTTCAGTGTTAGTAGGCTACCAACTAATTGGCAACCCGTGGCATTGCATATATCAGTCTATACATCCAATGATATGATATATATATACAAGCTATCGTAAGAAACTAAGAATATACCTTGTGCAATAGTGATTGAATAGGAATCCATTTTCCAATATTTGGATCAAACATTTCTGCATCTGAGAAACATTCAACTCCATTTCCACCTCCAGCGACAAACATGCTATTTTCTAAAGGAAGTAAAGCAAAGCATCCCTTCTTTTGATTTAGAGGGGGGTGACTAGTCCACTGATTGCTTCGTGGATTGTATGAAGCAACTAGGGGCAACAAAGAAAAAAAAAGCATGATTACCTTGTTGAGTTAGAAATGATTGCAAAAAAAAAAAACCTAAAGATGACAATCATACCTGTGTCATACCACAAATTACAATCTACACCACCCAAAATATACAATTCATCATTGAATTTCGCTGCAGAAGAATATGAACGTAGAAAGCTCATTGAAGTCCATGTTCTCATCATGTCCTGAGAAGAAAAGTAGACGTCCAAAGCAGACAACCATGAACAACCATCAAATCCTCCCACCAGACATATGGATGCATCACAAGCTGGATGGGGTTGGTCATCCACTAATGTCTCCAACATTCCACACTTCTTTTTCAACTGCTGAATTTCTAATCTTGATTCAACCTAAAAAGACAAGTTGCTCAACCATCAAAATTGCTATCTCCATCAAACACACCACTTAACAAACTCAGTATACATTTAGTTTTCCCAACTCCAGTTATAGTATATGCAAATATCAGGTTAAAAAACTATAACATGGTTTTTGAAACAAAAATAATAAACACCTAAATTTGGAAACCAAAAATGTATTTTTGTTATTAAAATCTGAACCCCGGCAAAAATAAAAAATTCAAAGCCTGCATTTCAACATTTTGCTAATATAATCTGCTAAGAAGATGCCACTTGCAAATAATAAAGTCATACTTTATAAAATGCACCAATATTGAAAAATTTTAGGGAAAAACTACATCATTGGCCTAACACCAAAAAAAGGAAAAAGGCATCAATGGAAAATGTTGAGTAATCTGGAGATAAAAACAACAGATCATATACAGCACGATTATGAAAAAAGAGACATGAGATACTGAACATGTTCTACAACCAAGGGTGTTGAATGCAGACATTAGATACCAATAATTGTTTTAGCCAAAGCTTGCAAAGTGTTGATATAGTCATTTGAAGCATGATTTCAATGATAATAAAAGGTTCATGCAAATTAATCAGAGCATCATGAAGGGGGCCTTACTTCAGGGGTAAAACCAATATATATATATATATATATATATATATATATATATGTGTGTGTGTGTGTGTGTATGTATATACACAACACATATTTTGTAGGGGCAAGGGTAGGAGAATGGGGAGGGAGATATAGACCAAGGACAGCAATAAAGTAAACCTTGTGGCTTAAACAAAACAGGTTCACTTAATAAGATGGAGTTTTGCATTAAGCCCACTTGATATATGATAAAAGCTTTTAAATATGATCACTCATTTGCTTTGAGTCTTCAAGCTAACTTGAAGTAGAAAGTAAAAGATAGCAGGATTCGTTGGGAAGTTAACCTCTGCCTTACCCTCCAATAACAATGTTTGGCATTCTAGTTGCAGCTAGGACAAGAACCATGTTTAACAAGGGAAAGTCATGTTTCAAGAACATTGATAATACATATAATATGTATGTATATCTACCACCACATAACTATCAAATACAATTATATGTAAATGTAGGAGGAAGCACAATGTTTAAAATAAAAAGAAATAACTCTTAAGAAATCAGATATCATACCAGCTCTTTCTCTAAAGAATTGACCTTTTGAGCTTGCTTGAACTGAGACAACCTCAACTCCCCCACTTCAAATAACAACTATAAGAACATAGCACATCATGATAATGGTCAGTATAACTGCATAAAAATGAAACAGTTAAAGGTTCAATGTAGTGACTGAAGTACCTTTGCTACTGTAGAGTGAATGCTAGAAGAGTTCATTTCAGATGCCAATGGTAATTCTTCTGGATAAGAGTGATTAGTCGACTGATCTTCAGTATCTTCTGATTGACTATGTGTTGGGACAATCTCTGTTGGCACACATGGAGACAAAGGCCAATCATCATCTGACCTGAACAATGTATCTTCCCTAGGCAATTGCAATGGGTTTTCCTTTCTAGGAATTTCCAAAAGAAGGTTCGATGTACTTGGCTCTGTCACCACAGAAGAACAAAAGGCTTCACAATTTGGTTTTGAGCTTGCAACTTCTCCACATTCTTGAACATCCTCTGGGTTTAACAGAGCTTCTTCACCTTCACTACTTTCATCCCAACAATCTGGAATACATTGAGCATCAAATTCTCCATTAAACTGATCTAAATGATTGGGATTCCCCTCTGCCGCTGGCTGATGGAATTCTTCAACTTGCTTTGTTGCATCGGGGCAAGTTTCCTCTTTGAACAAAGCACTCCACTTTTTCTGTGGACATCTCACATCACAAGATAGCCCAAAACTAGACTGAGGTTTATGAGCATCAGGAATATTCATATTTCTCACCACAGAAGAATAAGAGAGCCCAACGCTAGGACCGAAAGTGGAACCTTGAAATTTTAAAGTAGATCCCTCTCCAGAATCACAATCTTGGTTTTCATAGGGGGGCTTCAATGCTTTGAGTTGAGTACCCATCTTTTCAGTTTTCTTTGAGTGGAAAGTATTAGTCACCACAGGTGAAGAGGAAAACACAGATATCAACTTTTCTGTCTGAGCCTGATCTAGTTCAAACCAAAAAAGCTTTTCTTCGTAATAGTTATCTGCAATTATTGGTTGGAATTGACGTTCCAGCAACGGTTGGCATTGCATTCGTACTCGAATTTTCACCTAAAAACAAATGCACAAAGACCAATTACACATAGACTGATCAAATTATCAAATCAATACACAAAAACAACATAAAGTACAGTATATCACAATTAATACCTGCGCAGCATAAGGGGTGCTCTCTGAACCATCTATGGTCCAAGCACTGGAGTTGATAGAAAGGTTTCCGAAGCTTGCAGCCTCGAAGATACCATGGAGCTTCCTGTCACTATAATTGAACAAGAATAGTGGCAACCCGGGTTCAATGTTCTTCACGTAGGAATAATGACCTGAAGGTAACCCTGTAAAAAGAATTCAAACACCCCTTCTGTCATAAGATTCTGAACAAATTATCTGCATATGTTCATCAGAAAGTAGATCAAATTGCCACTTAAGTGTAAGAGGAAACTAACCGAACAATTGCTTAGACAAACATTCTCCAAATGTACTATGTTTGCATCCGAAGATAACACCAGCTAAATCTCTCTTCCTAAGATTCCTAGCACTTGTGCTACAATTAACTGTAAACTGCTGCTGAGCTTTTTCCCTTGCAGTGAATGTCTGTGTCTTCCTCCCAGCACCCATGCTGTTATTAAAGAACAAAAAAAAATAAATCATATTTAAAGTACGGTCGAAGCCAAAGAAGCAAAACTACAATAAGTCCACATGAAAAGAATTCAACACACAAAATCATCTACAAATCCAAAGAATATGCACACATAAATGGCAAAAATGTCTGCTTTTTATACAAATAATAAATAAAACATAAATAAATAAAAATGTCATGATCGTTCCAGTGAAAGAGCTGATGCTCAAAATCAAAACTTCCCTAACATTCAGGAAATTTTTCACGGAAAAAAAATACCATCATCTATTGTAACAAAAAATAACATAAAATACATTTGGAAAAACAAGATCAAAATAGTTTCTTTAAAAAAAAGAGTAAAACTTTAGTACTGACACTCATCCACTCCAAAATAAGAAACAGAAACAAATGAGCAGAACTTGAAAAATCAAAATGAAAGTTGATGATCAGCGAGAGTGAGACCTGAACTGGACGATAAAAGAAGAATGAAAGGGCGTTTGAATCGTGAAGGGGTGAGAAAATGAAGGGATTTGATTGTTTTACAGAAAAAGAAAGAGGTGATGGGAAATTCGTGAGAGGAGAGGTAGAAACTGACACAGAGCTATGAAGCGCCAAAAGACTTCTTTTTTTCATACGGTAGAGTACATTTTCATTTTCAAATTACTCATTTGCCCTTTTGTGTGTTTTCTACTTGCTTCTTATTTTTGTTTCCCTTCCATTTTTTTTATCCCACCTTGTACTCATATCATACATTCATTGGGTAAGTGTTATGGCTTAGAATTTCGACACTTATAAAATCTCACCATGTGTTTTGATTTTTGAGATACACGTTAATTGGCATAGTGATTAAGGATATTTATATTGTCTCGTGTTGGTTTATTTTGTATGAGTTTAAATTTTAACATGAGAATGTAATACATTTCTATTTAATTAAAAAGATTTTGATATTAAAAAATTTTAGAGTGGGTGATACACACCACTAATACTATATATGCAGTAATTTGAAATTACATATACAAACTCACTCATGCCATGTCTTGCAAACAAAATGCTATTGGTAATTATTTAAAAATACGAAAAATACAATTTCAGTCTTCATGTATACATCAAGTAAAATAAATTTAGTTCACCATCTCTTGAAAAGGATAAAACACTATAATTAAAGATACGGTCACAATCATAATTTAAATCTATAGTAGTGAGTTATTTAGTTGTTAGGTTAGACGAGGGGTGAGTGTCGGGGAGTAGCCTTGGGGGATGGTGATTTCGGTTTGAGTAGCTCGATGATGGTAGGTGCAAAGAGTGACAGCCAAGTGCAATGGTAGTCCAAGGGAAGGGCAGCAACTCTTGTGTATTTTCCTTTACAATCTTTGTACATCTATAAATTATTGTTACCATTGTGGCAAGAATGACGAGGATAATTTATTCGGGTCTAGTTGTAGGTCGGATGAAATTAGGTGTTTACGATCACGATTTATATTTTTTGTTTCTTCTCTTAAGAATAAAGTTTAAAGAATTTTGAACTACGTACTAAGTAAGAGAACGCAAGTGTCGTCTCTTTAAAATCATTCTTTTTTTTCATTCATTGACTCAGATTGGTGGACAAATAAATTTATATTTATGAAGATTAAAGACATTACCAAATTATTCATTCCATTAGCTCTTCACCCGGTTCTAATTTCTAAATGCAAATGGAATTATTTCTCATAAATAGAAGCATTCATGGCTAAAGGAATTTTATATATAGTAAAAACTTCTCATTGTTTTCTATATATACGATGGTTTTATGTAAAGGTCCCTACCCTAGACAATTCAAAACATATACCATCACTTTCAATAATAATAATAATAATAATAATAATAATAATAATAATAATAATAATAATAATAATAATAATAATAATAATAATAATTATTATTATTATTATTATTATTATTATTATTATTATGTTAAAAAATAAGTTATTAAGAGTGTAGAAATATTGATACACATAAAAGTTTAAATTTTGTAGATAAAAGTACTTTAATTAAGATCTTTTATAAATAAGTATTTGTTGTCGCAAAAAAATTGACAATATATTATCCATTAAAATTTATATTTACCAAACAATCTGATTATAGTTAATTTTAAAGAAAATAAAAAATTATATTTATAATTTAAATTCAACACTTACTTTTTCGGTATTCAATTTTTAAGCACTTAATTTTTCAATATTAATTTTTTAACACATAATTTTTTAGTTTGTCAAATAACACACCATACACTTTTTTATACTTAATTTAACCAATACATTTTTTGGGTTGAAATCTTACATAAGTGCATTTAAAAACAACTAATTATCAAATATATTGGATATTTCTTTCTATGTAAAAAGATGGTAATCTAATTAAATAAAGGGAAAACTACATATTTAGTACTAATAAAGGGAAAACTACATATTTAGTACTATAACTATATTTGTGTTATTGTTTTGGTACCTCAATTATTATTTTTGGTAAAATGATGCTTAACGTTTCGTTTTTTGTTCTATTTTAGTACTTCTGCCGTTTAAAATTAACGGAAATGGTGACATGACTTTGGTTAATAACAGTTTTACTCTAAAAAGTTATACAATATATCAATTTAGTCTAAAACTCTATCAAGTTAAACATTATTTTAATTTTTGGATTAAAATTGTAAATTCCTCAATTTTCTTCTTCTAGTCGAACACTTTTGTGGGGTCTGGAGTTTAAAAAACATGTTAGGGACAATCAAAACTTTAAGATTTGTGGATCAATGAGGGACTAATGTGGGGTCTATTGGCGGACTCAAACTCTACAATCGGGATACCGGCAAGAATACGAGGGTGAGAAAGGGATAAGACAAAATTCAATCAAAATATAGATGATGTTTTACCCTAAAACTAAGATGGTGTTTTAAATTGATAGATTTTGGACTAAATTAATTATATATAAGTGTGTTGGACTAAAACTGTGATTATACCAAACAACGCCATCATCTCCGTTAGTTTTTAACGGTCGGGTACCAAAATAGAACAAAAGAAGTAATGTTAGGTACCATTGTGCCAAAAACAATAGTTAGGGTACCAAAACAATAACACGAACATAGTTGAGTATTAAATATGTAGTTTTCCCTTAAATAAATCATGATGAACAAGTCGTTATAGAACAAAATAAAGAGATTAACCAAAAAATAATCAGATCAAGATACAAACAAAACTTCTTAATTGTTTCTTCTAGTCCTCATTGACACCCACTTTTTGTTCATACGTGAATGCAAATGCTCTTCAAAATTTAAGCTTCCAGTGTTTGTCAGCTTTGAAGATTGATATCCCAACTCGCTGATTTCTTCATTTTGGGTAATATCTGAGCTCAACTCATGGGGCTCTTCCCCCTGTGTCTCCTCCATATCAGCATTAAACACGACCAAAGACAGTTCTTCCTCGGCTGAAATGTCTGTACTTGAAGTGGAAAGTGTCCTTTCTATGAATAAATTTTGTTTATTCTCTTCGGTTTCGTGCAGCTCGAGGTCATTGCTAGTTTGGGTCACTGTTTCTTCTTCCGATTCCGAATCGAGCTTGTCGAATCCTATGGCATTATTTGGAAAATCAGGTTCTGGCATTGCATCAGAATCAAGTTTTGCAACTTTTTTATGACTGGAACCAGTTTGATCATCTCGGTCGGAGTCTTGGGGTCCAAATCTTGAGAGCTCAACAGCTGCTCTTGCTGCTGCTGCAGCATAAGCTGCTGATTCGAAAGCCTCTTGCGCAGCATCAGCCACATCTCTGTATTTTTTCCTTCCTTTTATCGACTCTGCTAACCTTTGATCTAGGCCTATGCCATTGGCTGAATCTTGCAATTTTGCAGTTTTATCAGCAATGGATTCATCCTGCAGACATAAAAAATATCAGTTCGGAATCGAAATTCTAACTTCGACGATCGATTTTTATTCGATCACAAGTTCCTCACCTCTACGGTCATTGCCTCTAAACGCAAGGTGATACCCTTCTCGGATGCAATCTCCTTAAGCAACTTCAATTTGCTTTCTAAGCTCGGACTTCGTGTTGAAAGCTTCTGTATCATCTGTGACAAGCACCACAGTGAATAACATATGCATAATAAGATATCTGTCCTAAAAAAAATCAGCCCTGAGAATTACCTTGGGATGCACACTACAACTGTTGCGTAATTCGACGGCACGAGCGACGAATTCTTTCCCGAAAGTCGAGGATAAAACACCACGGATGTGAAGAAGCTCAGGGAAGTCTCCACATCTTGATGATGCAAACATCAAGCTTGATGTTGCCTCTTTAAGCTCATCAGGACATTCCCTATACATGGTCGAAACATGGCAAAATTTAAGTATATATCAATCGAATTCGAAGTTCGAACCATACATAAAACCATGAGAAAAATCAATCAATCTCACTTGTTCTTTTGAATCAGCATGACTCTCTCTATCAACAGATTACAGTAGCTTTCCATTATAGTAAATGCATCCACCTTATTCTGTTCTTTAATCAAATGCTCCACCTGCTCAAAAAATGCCCCCACAACAGTGAATTAATTAATACTAACAAAGAAATAAGTCGAAACTGTGAAACAGACCACTGCTTGAACTCGGAATGTTTACCCGAAAAAGGGCTTGTTCATGGTGTCCGAGGTTTAGGAGTTCGACGACGTCGGACCGGGCGTGGGAACACCGGACTTGATGCTGGTTCTTGAGGATACCAATCCTAGAAACAGCAAGTTTGGCCAGAGTCTTAAACTTAGAAGTCTTGAAGTTTCTTCCCAGCAAAGCATCCAATTTCCTCCCCATGTTTCTTCACTAGCTCGGAATGAACATAGTTTGAAGCACAAGATTCGCTTATAAATGACAACATGGTGGGCTGCGGTGCTATTTTTCGACAACATGGTGGGCTGCGGTGCTATTTTTCGACAACAGGGAATCAGACACGTGTCAGCTTTGGGATTTTTTTAGGTTTAATATTGAAAATAAAATCTGGGGATTGGAATTTGTGAGCTTTGATTGCGTCTTTGGTTTGAATGAGCCAAAAGAGTTTGGTCAATTTGTGGAGGCTTGTGGTTTTCTTTTCTTTTTGGTCTAGAACTTGTCCACGCGATTGTTGATGTGAAATAATCAATAGCTTCAATTAACAACTACTGCCACCTTCTGAACTTTATATATATTTTCGTGCTAAACTTTGAATTTACCATACCTATATATCTTAAAATTATTATTCAAACTTGATTTGAGGTAATTTTATCACATATTATTTCACAATTACAATTTTTTAACACCATTTTACATCTACTTATTACACAAAACAATTATATTTATCTAATATAAGAAACAATTGGATTTTATTTGTTCTTTTTTTGAAAACTTATTCTACTTCTACCTAAAATGACAGGAGAAAAATTTAGATAAACACAATGTTCCAAAAGAGTCTTAACTTTTGAACCCAAAATTTAAAGGGAAGTGAATAGAGCAGGCGAGCGTGCTCTGACCATCAGACCAACTATATCATTCTTGACTATTTTTATATTGTTTGAGTTATATTTACTATTTATATGTTTTTAAATTGTAGCGTCTCAAAATACGAGTTAGAAGTTTTAGATAATTTAGTAAGGAAGTAGCTTAAGTTTCGGTTAGGACTTAGGAGTAAGCCGATTAGATTAATTCTGCAGTTCTCTAAAAATATATCAGTATAATATTAATTAGGGAAAACTACTTCAATGACTACTCAACAATTGTTCACGATTTGTTTTGATCACTCAACAATTGTTCGCGACTTGTTTTGACCACTCAACTATTTAAATAGACCTATTTTAACCACCGTCCGTTAAAATCTAACGAAAAGATGGCGTGTCAGTTAAAGTAAAATTTGTATAATTACACTTTTAGTCCATATTAATTACCTATTATATTAATTTGGTCATAATTTTAATTTAATTAAATAAAATTAATCAAAGAGCCGAGGCTTAACCACTAGGCCAACTACTCCTTAATTATGTAAAATGCATCATTCTATATATATATATATATATATATATATATATATATATATATATATATATATATATATATATATATATATATATATATATATATTCATTCCCTCATTTAACGACCCAGAAAACGTGTAAAACTCAAAGAGTTTTACACTGTGTAAACGGATATTATCTCATATATATATATATATATATATATAGGATCAACTTACACAATGTAAAACTCTTTAAGTTTTACACGTTTCCTGAATCGTTAGATTGAGGAAATAGACGACTCAGATTAATTCCTTACTTTCTTTTTTCAAGTCAAAAATTTTCTTTTGTATGAGATTAGGGGTTTTAACGATGCATAGATAATACTCTCCTCTACATCAAAAAAATAAGGGTAATCTTCACTCGTGGTCACTTTTGTTTTGGGTTTGTTCTATTTTGATCACCCGAATTCAAAAAAGACTATTCTTGTCACTAACGTTCGAAACCGTTTCTATTTTGGTAACTGGACCGTTAACCTCCGTTAATTAAAAATAATAATTTCAAATTTGACCCCCAAACTTTCAAAACTTCATTTTTCATCATCTTCCCCAAAACTCAATGAACTTCCCCAACACATAAATCCTCACAAACTTTAGTTCCTATTGAACTGGGTTGTTCTTGTAAGAATGATCTTGCTGCTGCTCATAAACACTGTGCTGAGGCCTGGTTTAAGATCAGAGGAAATAAGTAAGTAAAACAATTTTAACATTCTCAACTTATGCTTAGACTTGGAATTACTGTTTCTTGATAATGTTTTCACAATTTACTGTCTATATATGCACTAGAGATTGACTGTAATATGATAAACAACTCCTAATTAAAGTAGATTTTGCATTGGCATGTTCTGCAATTCATGAATATCTGGTTTTGTCCCAAAAATTATTGATACGATAAACTACCACAACGACAACTGTGTTTGCTAGCACTTGTACCATCTAAACATTCCACCTAACTGGTTGTTTAGGCCCCATAATTGACCTGGATGATTTATCAGATAGGTTTTACAAACTGTTTAGCCATTGCACTGATTTTTCTGACTCGAAAAACCGAATGGAAAACCACTTTGATTATGTTTACAAGGTATCCATCTTGTAGCTTTCACATTAGAGGTCCTGTGCAAAGAGAGACTTACATTTGGACTATTGGTAAAGAATGTCAGCTATGATATCTTAGTTAGTCTGCAATTGTTGACGGATGAGCATGATTCATTATGTATAATTAAAGATACTGATAATTTGTGTGATAATTTTCTTTCCGTGCGATTTATCGTCTCTATCCTTATACTCAGTCTGCTTAATTGATTTAGGACTTGTGAGATTTGTCATTCTGTTGCAAGCAATGTAGTTGGTGTGAACGAGATTGAGTCGACAGATCAAGCAAACGAGGCCAACAGTTCCACAACAGCAATCTCGGGAGCAGCACGCCATTCAGACTCTCAAAGCTTCTGGCACGGCCATCGCATCCTGAATTTTCTCCTCACTTGCATGGTAGTTGCATTCGTCATGTCATGGCTCTTTCACTTCTATAGATCATCATAAAATTTAGTTGCACATGTTTTCAAGCATAATTAGAAGTACAAGAACCCGTTGAAACTCGAAACAGAATTACTGTAAAGGAGCCTAGGGAAACTTGTTGCTGTGATCATGAGTAAATCGGATGGTTGATTAGTCATTTCAGTCTCCCCATCTTCTTTGAGGATTTATGTGCTGGGGAAGTTCATTGAGTTTTGGGGAAGATGGTGAAAAATGAAGTTTTGAAAGTTTGGGGGTCAAATTTAAAATTATTATTTTTAATTAACGGAGGTTAACGGTCCAGTGACCAAAACAGAAACGGTTTCGAACGTAAATGACAGGAATAGTCTTTTTTGAATTCGGGTGATCAAAATAGAACAAATCCAAAACAAAAGTGACCACGAGTGAAGATTACCCAAAAAATAAAAATAAAATCAACCTAATTTTTTTTACCTTTCTTAAGTTTTTTTATGGTCTCTTATTTTTAAAGGACGAAGTTAAATGGGGTAGGGAGGGGCAATTGCCCTCCACCTCCCAAAAAAATCATTTTTCACGTTTGTCATCTATATATTTTTTTATAAATTAATTTATTTATGAATTTATCTTCTAATCTTAAATATTGACTTTATCTCAGCTGGTTTCTCTCATCTTTCTTTCACATTTTCAAAATCAGGTGTCAATAACTAAAGGCCCTAACCTCTAAAGTAGTACATATATACTACTTTACAGACGTGAGAATCGCCTATTAATTTTAAAATATGAAATGTGTGTCCATCGTGAAATAAACAAAGTTTGGAGCATTTTTTTTTTTTGCAAAATAAGTTTGGAGCATTGTTGTTGACTAAGTGAGGTCACATATAAATGTGAAACCTGATCCCCAATCCCCATTATATATTAGTTGAGATTTTGTCTTGCCTATTAGGTGCGTATGTTTGAAAGAAATAACCCACTAAGTTCACCTAATACCATTCTTAGTATTACTTTTCACACAGTGTAGGGATTTCCTACCTTTTTCCATAAAAAAGATTTTTATTTTTATTATAATTTCCCCACTTCGCATGGGAATTTTATATGCATAGAAATTTCCTTTTGAAACTTAAAATCCTTAGTTCTTTTACAATAAAGACGATAAAATATGCCTTGTTAAAAAACTCTCTAAAGCCTAAATGAAGGGAAAATAGTACAATGTTGCAAAGTTATTATAAAACAATGACTACAAACCAACAATATTAAACAGTTCACTAGCCAACAAAACTCGAAAAATTTTCAAACAAAAAATAGGGTGTACATTTTTTTCATAAAGGACTCATAATTTTCCAGCAAAAATATTATCAGGTGCTCCCTCGATTTAGCATTTATCTTAAGGATAAGCGATTTCATTAGCCACCAAATTATTGGAGGTGTTCTATTTTGATCGTCAAATTAAAAATCTTGTAAATATTTTTTTTTTGAAGAGAAATTAGGCCTCATTAAAAACCCCACTAATCCTAATTTGGGGGAAAAGAGTGCCTAGTTGGTATTATTTAATCGAATGTTTAACCGATGTATGTTACACATGGATCCGAACTGTATGCATGATCAGTTCCTAGACTTACACAAAACATGACTGCTTACTTTTACAACATGAAACCTTCCAAAACCACTGTCAATTTTGACTTGTACATTAAAACTACACTGGCATTTGCTCCACCTAGTGCCTTAGGCTTCTTACCCATCATCTACTGCATTTCAAAGCGAAGCCAATCTAATTTTCTTGGCCAACTTGGATCATATCAGATTTCCTCTCTATGCCCTCCTTTGCTAACAAATCAGCTTTTCCATTTTGGCCTCTATCAATTTTGCAAAAAGTCCACTGCTCCGAATTGCACCATTTCCACACTTCTCGTGTTGCTGTTGTAAAGTGTGAAGGAGCAATTTGTGGTCGTTGGAACCAAGAGACTGCGATGGAGCTGTCAGAACAGAAAGCAATTCTCCTACCTGCAAAACTTTTGTTTGATTTGCATAGCAGACATGCTTCTTTGATCGCCATTACTTCTGCAGCTATTACATCAAGATGTCCCACAGACTTTGAGAATTTTATCAACAATTTACCGTTCGAATCACGCATCACCCCTCCAATACCTGCTTCCCCTATCGCTCCTTTAATCGCCCCATCGACCATGAAAGAGAGTATATCTGTCTTCTCTTTGGTGTTGACAGGGGGCCTTTTTCTCTTCGGAACATGAATACTTATATTTGTCGGATCCGCTAGAAAGAGATTTTCTGAAGTAAAAATCTCAGGCCAATTGTTGCGACACCAATGAAAAGTCCTAATTTGGGCCATATCAAATAAACCGTCTTCGCCCTTTCGGTTATTGAAAATTATATCGTTCCGCAGCATCCATATCGACCAACAAAAGCTGAAAAAAATATACACCAGATTACCTTTGAATTTCTGTTGATGGAACTCTCACACCAAGCCGTTAAAGCTCCATCGATGGTACTGGGGAAGATGAAGTTTGTGTTCCACTTCTCACACCATTTCATCCAGCACTTCCAGCTTGTAAAGCATGAAAAAAATAGATGATGTTCGGTATAATTTTCTTTGTTACAAAAGGGGCATAGCTGATCCGTAACTAACTTCGATCCCCTTTTTAGAAGGTTCGCTTTGGTCGCTAATCTACCACGTACCATTTTTCAAGTGAAAATTTGAATTTTTGGAGGAATATGCTTGTCCCAAACGAGTTTTCACACTGCTGTGTTTGGTATATCCGATGAGGAGGTTAATTCGCAGAAGTTCTTTGAATTATAGCTCCCACTTGAATCTCCTATCCACCTTAGCATGTCGTGGTCAATTGGGGCTGAAGAGTATTTATGTAAAGTAGTAATGAATTGATCCCAAACTGCCAGTTCCCAATCGAACATTCTTCTGCGAAGAGGAATCTGCCAGTTCCATCCGCTTTCCAATTTCACCCCAAAATCTTTGACTTTTCCATTTTTTCTTATTGATAGTGCAAAAATCCTGGGAAATTGTTGTGCTAGAGGGGTATCGCCAGCCCAGCATTCAAACCAGAATTCAATCAATAAACCATCGCCAAGAACAGGTCGGAGATTAACTAATAAAGCGTCATTTGGACAGTAAATCGGCTTTGTGATGTCCCTCCAGAACCATGACAGTTTCTTCTGTTCGATTAGCGGTGGAAGCAACGTTCTACTTGTGCCATAATATTTCCCATCCAGCACCTTCGGCCATTGTCCGTTTTGTTCGGTATTGTATCGCCATACCCATTTATTAAGTAGTGCACGGTTTCTGATTTTTAGATCCACAATCCCCAGTCCCCATGCCTCCTTCGGTTTGCATAAATCCTCCCAACGCATCCAATGAATTGTGTTTGCGTCAACCATATAATAATAACATTACAATTTCTTTTCAATTAGTTAGCGAGAATCGGTTTTTAAATTGGTATAATTATGTATTTAGTCTTTACCACTAACAAATTTTATTAATTTTATACCAATTATAAATAATTTGATAAATTTAACACTTGCATTTAAAAATTCAATCAATTTTATTTTCCATATCAGAAGAAACTCTCCGGGTTAATAATCCTCTTCCTCGTACCCAATGGCCAATGTCTTGCATTTTCTTGGTCGTTCTTTTTGCTCAAAGAACAAACAATATTAGTTTTGTAAAGCTTCTAATCCTTTTCAGACCCATTCTAGAATACCTTTCCTAGCATCGTCAGCTCATGGGCGAAATTAGGATGAAATTATAGGAGGGTTTAAGTTGTTCATCTTTAAAACTACAAAGTTTTGAAAAATAATCATAGAAAATAAAGGGTTGAGATTTAACTTCAGTAATTTTAGATCCTAAAAAAATAATTAAATCAAAAAAAGTTAGAGACGCGACTTAATTCCATTAACTTCAAAACTCATAGTTTTAAAAAATAATTAAACCATAAAATTTTGAGAAGGACTATAATTTTATTAAATCAAAATTTACAAAAATTTAAAATACAATTAAATTATAAGAGTTGGGATAAATTATATCCCCTTATGTCCACCTAAGGTTTCGCCCCTACATCACATGATGGCCTAACTTTCGTTGTAAATGATGGATGAAAATCGCAATCACTTTAATTAAGCTTCTTTTGGTGTAGAATATGATTTAGGGTTTAAGGTTTAAAGTTAGGGTTCATGGTTAGAGTTTAAGTGTAGGATATATTTTTAAGGTGTAAGGTTTAGGATGTGAAATTTAAGGTTAGAGTTTAAAATTTAATTTTATAGTATTTTTTAGTGTGGGGCATACTTAAGTGGTAGAGAATTTTTGTTCGTAAATGATTCATCATATGATTTGAGCCAATTGCTGGGATAGTTTAATTCCATATGCAAAAATGTTGAACTTTGAGATTTATCAACTCTTTAAAAAAAATCCGAAATAGTAAAACCATGTGTTGGAAGATATATAAAACAAATAAACCAACATGTCATATAGAGAGAGAAAAAAAGTTCCGGTACAATATTAAGTAAGGATTGATTTATTTTGAAAATCATTGGAGAAAATATTTCTTTTGATGAATTAATGAGACAATCACCATTAAAGAGACTAAGATAGGAACTAAAAAGATGGTTAAGAGAGGAACTAAAAAAGAATTTGTGAATTAATAGAATTTGTAAGGGTTGAGGACAAATTCCACAGATGTAAAGAGCCAAATTGATAGAGTTTGCAAATGTGAGGGCTAAATTTGTCTAATTTTTTAGAATTAGGACCAAATTGATAGAATATAAAAATGTGGTGCTAACTTTTTTGAATCATTTAGAATCAGGATGGAATTGAAAGAATTTGTAAATGATGAGGACTAAATGTGTAATTACACCAATTAAAAATTCAACTTATGTTATTAGTTTAACACCCAAGGACTAAACTGAAACTAAAGTGTAACGTTAGTGACTAAATTTCTATGATTTTTAGTTTGGTGCTCAAAATAGAAATCCCCATAATTTGGTGACTAATGGGATAGTTCACCCTTTTCCTATTCCTTTGTGTTGGTTTGTTTCCTTGTCTTCCTAAATGGCTGAAGCAAAAAGTTTCATGCTTTGCATCTTCAGTGGTTCGCCCCATAGTAATATATCCAAAACTCCTTTCATTTGAATGGTAACCGTAAGTGAGTTCCCTTCCATAATAACATTGGAAAAAAAATTGATACACGGGTCGTGTGAACTTTAGTTCACGTATGCCTTTTAATTTTTTTAAGGATTAGAGTTTTAGTTTAGAATTTAAAATTTAGGAATTTATGTTGTATAGTTTAGAATTTGAGGTATAATGTTTAGGGTTTATTTTTTTAGGTCAATGTTTAAGAATTTAGGAATTGAGTTTTATAGTGTAAATATACAAATTTGTATAAAACTAATTTTACACAACTTGTGTATTAAAATTTTATCCTAATAACATTCCTTAAACTCAAATCTTTAACAAAGCCAAGTGACTGAGAGTTAGAGTTTCCTAGCAATGGCTTCAATGTGAAATGGGTTTGCAACGTGATCTATATGGTCAAGGCCGGTACTCAAGAGGGACTGTAGGAGCCATGTCCCTACATTTTAAAAATTGAAAAAAAAGTTTGAATAATAATAAAATTGTATTTTACTTCTCTAAAAATAAGTAATTTATTGTTTTGGCGAATATAAATTTGAGAAAATTAAAATAAAGGTAATTATTTGTTTGGTTCGTTACTACTATCTAGAGCAAGTGGTTAAAGCTTTCAATTAACAAATTCTTCTCTTCCCTAAATTGTGGGTCAAACACATTAGGTAAAAAAATTTCTTCTCCCTCTCTTAAGTAGAAATTGTTGGAAAATTATTTGTATGGTTCATTGTTAGTGAAAATAAAATCATGGTCACCCTTAAAACAGTAGGTCTCATATTTAATTTCATTTTAGTTTTTACATATATAAAAAACATTTGTTACTATTTAAAATGTACTAGCGGAAACTCTTTTTTACACTAGTAGTACACCAAAATAATAATACTTCAAATAAAATATATATTTTAAAAATATAATTTGTTAAAATTTATCATCATGTGTATAAAAATAAAAATAGAATAGAATATAAAATAAAAATTTATTATGATTGAGTTTGTGTTGATTTTGTTACTAACTCTATGCTTCGGATTGGTTTTTATTAGGGGTGTGCAAAATAAACCGTAACCGTTAACCGTAACCGTTAATCGGTATAACCGTTCATTTTATAGGTTAATTAACCTAACCGTTAAGGTTAAACGGTTTCGGTTAACCGAATCGCTAAAAAAGACGGTTAATGGTTAACCTATAGGTTAACCTATAGGTACTTTATTTTAACTAAGTGTAAAGTTTGTGTTTAAAATTTCGCTATTTAAGTTAATTTTTTTAAAAAAAATTAATACAATATTTATCGGAGAGATATATTTATTATTCTAAAAAAGAAATAATGAACATTTGAAAAGAAAATCGTAATAGGTTACAAGTTAACCTGTAACCGATCCGTTCCTTAACGGTTAGCCACTATAATGGTTAACCATTTAAAAAATTAACGGTTAACCATTTCTTAACGGTTAGTAACGGTTAAATTACGAATAATAACCGCTATAACGGTTAACCAACCGTTTAAGCTAAACGGTACGGTTAACCTACCATGAACACCCCTAGTTTTTATTGTCTTGGACTGTTGTTCTTATTTTTGTGTATGTATGTGTGCACTAGAGATTCAAATAGCAGATCGCAACTGTGATAGCGTTTGTTATATAACTGCAACGTCGACATCTGAAATTGTTATTATAAAAAATAACGGTCTGTAATAACTACAATTCATTCGTTATTATTTATAATCGTGTTAAAATTTTGCGACCATGACCGTGATTTAAATCCCTGGTGTGCACCTCTAAACCCCTTAATTGCAGGCTGTACCATCCCTTTGATGGAAAGAAGGATAAGTGCACTAGATTTCTCTTATTTTGGATTAACATTTTACTTTGTTGGGCTGTGTAGTTGTTCCTTTTGGATGTTTTCAATGGTTGGCTAAGCCCGTTAGGGAGGGTTTGGTATTGTGCTTTTAAGGTTTTTGTTTTTTGATCTTGGTGTTTCCCTTGATTTTTATCATATTTTAGGCACTTTTCATTTTACATCGGTGCTAATTGTTTTAATGAGTTTTTGAAAAATATTTTTGTTAATGTGAAGAATTAAAGGTGTTATTATACTATTCTTGTTAACAATTATATAATCAGTTGTTAACTTTTTAACGATACCAGACTAATTTATTATTTTTCAAAAGTATTTGGGTAATTTTTCATCAACTATTTATAGTCCAAGACTAGTGACTAAGCCTAATAACGGTCAAACAATCTCAACTAATAGCCATGACTCAGCTGCTTATTTGACGGATGAAAATCGTTTGCCTTTTAACTATGTTCTTTTTAATGTTCTCACTTTAAAAAAGTAGGTTTAAGGTTTAAAGTTAAAGTTTAAAAAATTAAAAATAAAGTGTATTTTTTAAGGTGTAGGGTTTAAAGTTTATGATGTAAAATTTAAAGATATGTTTAGAATTTAATTTTTAATTTTTTTTAATGTAGGGCATAAAAAATAAGCTTACTTAGGGCAGAAAATTTTTATTTCTAATTGACTGCTATAAAACTCAACAATTCAATTAATCTTTAACAAGCAGTCCCTGATAACGATTCTTATCTGCTCTGACACATCAATGTTAGTATTGAGTGCAGAGCGAAAGAAGGTGGTATGGAGTGCATAGCGGCGGGGTAACTTGGAGTGGAGGTGCAGCTTGGAGGGGCAGCTGGACGAGAAGGCAGGAGAGGTTACCGAAGTGGCACGACCAACGCCGGAGGGGCTTCTCAGTGTTTGTAGACAATCTTAGCAAGAACATTCATAAAGAAACCCTTAGGAGGGCTCTGGAACCAGCAGGAGAAATTCTAGACGTTTACGTTGCTTACAATAACCTTAAAAGGAGGAATAGGCCGACGACGTTCGCTTTCATTAGATTCAGGGACGAAAGTTCAGCTAGAAGGGCAATCAGAGAGTACAACGGAAGATGGATGGACCGGCATAAAATAAAGATGTTTCCAGCTGAACCTCGTCCCCCAGTAAACCAGGTGGGTGCAAAGGAAAAACAAGGGCGTTCGGACAGTGGCCCTTCCCACGGTTTTCCGGCAGCCATGATAGATCATAGGTCGTTCAAAGAGGTACTGTTGGGGATCAACAAACAAGCCCGTGGCCATGCAGCTGGTTGCACGAACATGAAGGAAATGGACCCGATGGTGGAGGGCCTTACAGGAGTCATAAGAGTGGAGCTTGGGGAGGAGGATCATGTGGATCCTAGCGATAATGGAATAGGCAGCACCATTAAGGTCCGGAATACCTACCAGGTCTGGAAAAACATGGCCCTAGTTGGCATGATCAAGGAAGCTTATAATCCGTGTCTAATTCAGGATGTTCTAAGATCGGAAGGCATATCGGCGGTTGTGTGTCCGTGGTATGGTCGCCTCGTGGTAATTCGATTTAATACCTACGACGATAAAGAAAAATGCTGGTCACGAAGGGATTACTTCACGGAAACGTGGTTCTATGATCTGGAACACTTGGAAGGGTTTGAAGGCAAAAGGAAAATAAAAGTCTGGGCTATTCTTAAAGAGGTTCCTTTACAAGTTTGGAGCCAAGCTTTTTTCTTGGGTCTAGGTGGCCGAAGGGGTCAAGTTTTGGAACTGGACGAGGAAACCAAAGGAATGTCTAGGTTTGATGAGGCGAGGATGGTAATCTCAGTTAACAAACCTTCAGACATCCCCTCGGTAGCTTGGATTAATGTTAATGGAGTAGTCTCGAAAATTCTCATTGAATCAAAGGAATACGAGGATGATGTTCAGTTCTTGGATGGTGGCCGGCCGGTGAGCGGGGATGGGTTCGTGTTCGAAGAACAAATGTCAGATCCAGAGATTGAGGAGTCATTTATGGAAGGCGGCGGGCATGATTGGAATTCTAACTGCCAGCAGGTGAGACAAGAAGATAGTATGGCAGGCACTCATACGGTTTCCAAGGAAAAGTCCGTTGACATTAATGATGAGAAGACGAATAGCCTTGATGCACAGGCTATCTCAAGTGAGGCCAGACTTGTGGAGGTTCCTATTGGATCGGATAATGGGCTACAAGTCTTGGGCCTAGCGTGTTTGGGTCGAGAGAACAGGCGTATGGGGCAGATTGCTGATAAAGTGAGTGGGGCAGAAGGCGGGTCTGATAAGCAGGTGTCCAGGGCTAGTTCGGCAGGATGGCCCATTTCCAACGAATCCAATCTCCTTGAGGTCCAAGTAGCCCTTGCCACGGCTGATATTGGGGATCCACTCGACACCCTACATCAAGGAACCTCCCATATTTGCGACCAAGAAGTGATCTCGTGCCTTCGGAGGGAGAAGACGGCGAAACCAAAGGGATCTGGATCGGAAGTAAGCATGCTTGGTGTGGCTAATAAGACTCGTAAGAAAGACGCGAATAGGAGGAATCGAAGGAAGAAAAGCACAAAGAGAAGTACAATGGAGCAAATTGGAGAGGATCTTGACATCGCTAGAGGGTTGTGGATTTCTACCCAAAATAAGAGAGTCAGTGAGGTTGAAGCAAGAAGGGTGCTAGAAGTGGGGAAGAAAATCGGGTATCAGTTTCAAGGCGATGAGGAGGAGTTGGTGCTACACCTCGAGAGCTTGGGTGTAGATGGGGGTAAGTGAGATTTGGCCAGATCCATGTCGTTTTTATGTGTGTGGGGGGGGGAATTACTTTAATGTCTACAGTGGTAATGTCTTGGAACGTGAGGGGCCTTGGGAAACTTGAAAAGGTCCAGTCGGTTAGTAAAGTTCTAACTGCTAACAAACCAAGGATGGTGTTGCTTCAAGAAACGAAAGTGCAGGAAGTCGGGCTCAGTTTGGATAAGCGGTTGAAAGGTCGGGTGTTTGACAGCCTAGAATCCTCTCCATCGGCAGGGGCCTCGGGCGGCTTGATTTCTATGTGGGACTCGAGCTTCTTCAAAAGGGAGACAGTATCTATTCTCTCGAGAGCTATTGTGCTAGTGGGCATGATCACATAGTGGAATCTGAGATGTCTTATAATAAATGTATACGGGCCAAACAATCAAGGTGAGAGAAGGAGGTTTTTTGAAGAAATTTCAGGGATCATCACGGTTCAGAATCTGCCGGTACTCATCGGAGGCGACTTTAATGCTGTGTTAAGAGATGAGGAAAAAACGGGTGAGGGCCTTCGGGATGGATCAGTCAGCTTGATGGCCAAATTTGTGCAGGATAATAGCCTTATCGATCTGCCACTTTCGGGGGGACCATTCACGTGGTGTCGTAGTGGTCAGAAGCCAGCTGCTAGTAGACTATATAGGTTTGTTATGTCGCCGGAAGTTTTACTGTGCTTCAAGACCTGTGAGCAGAAAACCCTTCCCCGAAGCCTTTCAGATCACAAGCCTGTGTTGCTCGTTGAGGGAGTTAGGGGGAGTGGAAACCGGCCTTTCAAATGGTTTAACCATTGGGGGGATAATGTTGATTATGTTAAATTCATCGAGGACAAATGTGCGTGCGATATACGCAAAGGTGCGGTCAGGATCTTGAAACAAGCCAAGCAGGCTTCGAAAGAATGGGCAACAAAGCATAAGACCAACTCAATTACCGAAATGGAAAAGAAAATTGAAGTGCTGGAGGATGAATTTGTTCGTGATCAACAAAATTCCAGTCTGGCTAAGGAGATCCAAACCTTAAGGTCAGATTTGTGGAAGGGGTACAGAGTCGAAGAACGTGAGTGGCTACAGAAATCGAGATTGAGGTGGTTTACCGAAGGCGACAGAAACACCAAATTTTTTCACCTATCCGCCTCATTGAGGAAAAGTGGCAACAAGATAGAGAGAGTTCGAGTGGGGGACTGCTTCAAAGTTGGGGATGCGGCAGTATCCGAAGTGTTTCTTAAGCACTTTAGCATGGCTTACAATAAGAGTGATACTCGACCTTTAAAGCGCATCAGTTTAAACTTCAAGCAGCTTAGCAGTGAGGCGGCCAGAAACTTGGAAGCACCCTTTTCCGAATATGAAGTATGGGCAGTTATCAGGGATGCGGATGGTAACCGGGCACCTGGACCGGACGGGTTCAATCTAAATTTCTATAAGAAATTTTGGAACATTTTAAAAGGCGATGTGATGTCAATGCTAAACTCACTGCACAAAGGCAAAAGACTCGACAGTATGGTTAATCACTCTTTTGTAACCTTGATTCCCAAAAAGGAGTGCCCCGAAGTGGTCGAGGATTTCAGGCCCATTTCGCTAGTGGGAAGTCTGTACAAGATTGTCGCACGCGTTCTTTCTAAAAGGCTCTCTAAATGTATACAAGAAGTGGTTGGGGAGCTGCAATTTGCGTTTACTGCAGGTAAGCAAGCGGCAGATTGCGCTTTGTTAGCTAATGAAATTTTGGAGGAGGCGAAAAGGAAGAAATCAGAAGCAATTATCTTTAAAGCTGATTTCCAGAAGGCATATGACTCTTTAGATTGGCAGTTTCTGGATTTAGTAATGAAGAACATGGGATTCGGGGATAAATGGCGTTTCTGGATTAATCAATGTGTGTCGACTGCATCAATTTCCATCTTGATTAATGGAAAGCCTACAAGAAAGTTCAACATTAAGAGGGGCCTAAGGCAAGGATGCCCCCTCTCACCCCTCCTATTTAATTTGATTGGAGAAGCGTTGAGTCAATCATTGAAAAAAGCGGAAGAGGACGGGCTGATAAAGGGAATTGTTGTGGGTAGTAACGGACTGTCGGTAACCCACCTTCAGTTCGCCGACGACTTGGTGGTTTTCCTTGAAGCTAAGGAGGAATATGTTCGTAATACCAAGAGAGTACTCAGAGCTTTCGAATTGGCAGCGGGTCTAAGGCTGAATATGTCTAAAACTAAGTTGTTTGGAGTTGGTTTGGATAATGACCGTGTGCAGTCATGGGCTGATTTGATCCACTGTGGGCACGATGTTCTACCATCGACGTATCTGGGGCTGCCGCTTGGTACCAATAGAAACAGCGTTTCGCTTTGGAATCCTGTAGTAGAAAAAGTTCAGAAGCGATTAGGCAATTGGAAAGGTAAGCTGTTATCCTTCGGTGGGAGACTTACTCTCTTAAAATCAGTTCTTGTGAGTCTACCCGTGTACTACCTATCCTTGTTTCGAATGCCCAAGACAGTGGCTGCTAAACTTAACAGCATTATGGCACAATTCCTGTGGGGCTGGCCGAAGGAGAAAGCGATACATTGGGTTAAATGGAATGATTGCTGTAAGCCAAAGTGTATGAGAGGATTGGGCATTGTCGATATTGAAATTAAGAATAGGGCCCTGCTAAATAAATGGATATGGAGGTTTAGTAGCGAGGTGAATCAATTGTGGAGGAGAATTATCAGCGAGAAGTATGATTACAATGTTTCAACCCCATTGCCGCGTCCAGTAGCGAGAAGAGACGGCTCATGGATATGGAGAGAAATAGTGCAGCCTCTATCAAGTTCGGAAGATGCATTGACAAAGAACTTCTGGTGAAAGTTGGGCGATGGGAAGAGCATTGACTTTTGGGAGGACGTTTGGGCTAAGGATAAGCCCCTAAAGTGCTACTTTCCAAGAATTTACTCCCTGGCAGTTAAGAAAACCGGGAAAGTTGCAGATTTCGGGATCCGAATAGAGAACGATTGGGTTTGGCGTGTGGAGGTTAGGAGACCGTTATTTGCGTGGGAATGGGAAGTGTAGGAGGATTTCTTGAATACACTTAACAGTGTGCCTAGCTCTTCCTCGCCAGCCGACAAACTAGTTTGGAGAGGCTCGCCTAATGGGACCTATTCGGCCAAATCTTTCTGTGATCTTGCTTCAAGGTGCGAGGAGTGCAGTGACAAACTATGGGAGTGCGTCTGGGCTAATCTCGCTCCACCTAAAGTGGAGTTCTTTGTGTGGAGAACGACTCTTGGGAGAACCCCAACGTTTTCAGCCCTTGCCAAAAGAGGTATTGCATCGTGTCTTAACAAAAAATGTGTCTTTTGCTTGAAGGAATCTGAAACTGTTGGGCACTTATTTTGTGAGTGCTATGATGTAAGGTTAATTTGGCAAAAGTGGTGGAGGCTCTGGAAAATGAATCTAATAATTCCCAACAGCTTTAGATCCCTGGTTCAGTTGTGGAATGACCAAAGGATACCGAAGGGGAAGAAACCTATTTGGAAGATGGCGTTGTTTGGAATATCGTGGACGATATGGTTGTGTAGGAACGAAAGAGTGTTTAATAATAAGTTCCTAAATCCTAATCAAATCTTCGATCTAGCCTTGGTTCGAATTGGGCACTGGGCGCAAGGTAAATGGCCTAAATCGATCATTTCTTTAGCCGATTTCATAAGGATGCCATCGGAAGCCACTGTATGTGAACGTTCATGGAATGCTAATAACCGGACGCAAGTTCTCTCGGGGTGATTGAGCTTAGTCTATCCAGATGCAGTATCAATTTGCACCATGGTACTGTAGGGGGTCAAGTGTTGAGCGGTGCAGCGTTTGTTCTTTAAGCCATTTTCTGTATCTCCGCCTCTGGGACTAAATCGGATAATAGGGAACTAAATGGAGCTGGAGTCACAGGGAGCATGGGACGCGTTTGGTGCCTTGGGGGGTGAAGCCTCTGAGTGCAGGGTTGCTATAGGTCTCCTCTGGAAGGTAGCATGTGGCAGAGAATGGGAGTGTATAAAGCATTTTTGTGAGTTAAAGTGTAATGGTCTGTAAAAGCCATCTCAGGAAGTAATAAGGAGTGGTATATGTTATGTAGGGTCGAAGTTATCGATCTGCCTGGTATATACATGCCTGGTAAACTACACTCATGTAAGAATTTATTGGGTCTAATAAATTCAAAGGCACTCTTTTCCCCTATTTAGGACTTAGAGGGGTTTTTAATGAGGCCTTACCTTTCAAAAAAAAGTATTGCACATATGGGGCGGAGGTTCGTATGGTAGTAGATTGCAATTTGATCTGCCAGTTTTCATTTCGTTAGCAGTTGTATTCGTCGATACAAACTATTGCTTGATTCTAATAATACAAGTGTTTGGGACTCACATCAGGGACAGAGCCAGGATTGAATCATGAAGGGGCAAGATGTTTAATTTTAAAATAAACGAGATTTTAAAAGGTAATTAAAGTATAAAAAAAATAAAAGGAGATAAGATTTAATTTCACTAATCTTAAAATTAAAGGTCTTAAAAGCAATTAAACTATTAAAATTTGGGGTCAATGCTTAATTTAATTAATTTTAAAACTGATAAGGTCCTAAAAATAAATTATGTGAGTCAGATTTAGGAAGGACAAAGACTTAAATAAATTGATTTCAAAAGTATCAATCACCTAAAATATCTTCAAGCAACTCTGGCAGTGTAAATGCCCTTCTAAGATATGTATCCTAATATGGAAATGCATTTGGAATTTCATGCCTACTCTACAAAACTTATGCATCAAGCGACGAGATTCATACTAGTGAATACTAAAATAGAGCCTCACATTTGTTATTTTACATAAATATATTTTAAAAATGTATTTATTAAAATAAACACCCTCCCTATTATTATTTATTAAAATAAACACCCTCCCTATTATTATTTATTAGAATGACATTTTTTCTGACATATAAAATAAAGACAAACTCGTTAGTTGTGCATTTATCTTGTATGATAATTCAGTCCGTAAATTTCGAATGACACTTCATGTTATATGAAAGACGTGCTTTGTCAGATGTACCTTTAAGGTGTTCGAAAAATTAATTTTAAGTGAAATATTATTTAAAAAAATAATCGGTTGCTATTTAAATTAAAAGTATAGTGCAAGTCTTTGAAAGGTAATGACTTTGTGTTTGGGTGTGCGATGAAGGTGATTTTATTTTTCAATTCCCGTAATTTGTTGAGATCTACACACCAACAATGGGCCAAGGTGCTTTGTCGCCGTTTACATCTAAAAAAAACCCTCGTTTTGGCATTTTATTTTGATTTTTTATATCAATAATATTAAATTCGACTTCGTTCTTTTTTTAACTTGTTGGACTTAAATTTTTATTCTTTGTAACAAAATATGTCATTATTTATAAGGATTTGATGTTTAATTTTACTACGAATTTTCTACAAGTTTTCATTTTTGTTTTATAATTTTGATTTATTTTCAATTTTGGTCACTGTGGTTCAAAAAGTATGATGTTTTTCAATTTCACTGCAAACCCATGAATGATACGGCTGATGAAATACATTTTATACGTAAATTAATTTTTTAGTCTACTAACTCGACTGTCATGTAGGATAAAGACATCCTCTATTAAACAAGAAATTATTAGATAAATTTGTTCTACTATGTCATTCATGGTACATTCAATAATATTCACTTATTTTCCATGTATGTCAGAAAAAATCATTTAAATAAATTATCTTGAAAAGGTAATATTTTAATTAATAATTTTAAAATGTTTTATTTTAATAAAAAAAAGCCACTCAAACTACACTAGAACATAGAAGAACCAATAATTTCCTACTTTTTAAAATTTTATTCAGCTGGCAGGCCTTTCCTCTGTGCTGAAGTAATTTCCTTTATAGTTTTTCTCATTCCCCTTTTTCTTATCTTTTCTTTCAAAAAGCCAGTTGAATGATGGAGCAATTAACACTTACTTCGATGAATACAGTTGTTTTAGTGTCTTCACTCGTTAAAGCTTGGTGCATTATTTGACCTTTCACAAAGTTGGAAACTACAAAATTTGGAAAGAATATAATCAATTCTTATTTATAGATTCCAACGTAAGTGATGTTGCTTTTTCTTAAAGTGTGTTTAATTACTTAAGCTTGTAAAAAAATTAAAACTATAAATGAACTTTGATTAAGATAAACATTTTAATTGAAATGTTCAATTTGATATATAAATTTTGATTAAAACGTTCAATTTAATACATAAATTTCGATCTAATATGATATATAAAGTTTAGTAACCTAAATAAAAGCGCTTTAACAATTCGGTGATCATTTATGTAGTTTATCTTAATATTAAATTAATCCAAACTAACTTGTATTTAACCAATATAAATGTAGTATTGATAACACATGATTGGGTATCACTATTACATGAACGACAAAATGAGTATCAATATTCTATGAATGAGGACCAATACTCCCCCCTAATTCTTCATATTTACACTATTATACATACATTATTAATAATTTATAGGTTCGTCCCACCTAACTTCAAAGTGCTGCGTCCGTCCCCGGCTATTGTTACTTTTTCCCTAAAAATCTCATGTCCAAACAAGATAAAACTAATCCATGTGCAGCTGTATTTCAAAACAATGGAAAATAACTCCTTTGGTCCTCCCTGTTCATTTCTAATAAAAAAGGACCACTTTACTCCCAACTTGACCCAACTCCTAACAAATTAAGCCCAAACTTGATCCAACGGACCATTTGCACTTTCAACGAGATTAAATAATGGCTCATATTGACTCTGAATTTTGGATAATTACATTCATGGTTGTTGAATTATCAATCGTCACATAGGCCATGTAGGAGAATAGTAAATTAATTTAATATAATATATGTTAAAACAACCTATGTAACTTATGGGACTAACCTTAATATAAATTGTCCAATATGATGATTGTTGAGTATTAAATTCATTAGGATTTCAATGCCCTCCCCTCTCCATAATAAAGGAATATTGTAGTTAGCATAGACTAAGTTTGTCACTACATTTTATTCTCACCATCAAAGAATAAGTAAAGAGAGAGAAAGAGAGGTGAAAAAATTATTTACGTGTTACGTCGTTAAACACTCAAACTAACAACATTTAATGTCTAAGTGATCAAAATATTATAAATAATAACGTAAGTGACCAAAACATTAGAAAAGGATAACGTAAACGACCAAAATATTATTTTATTTAAAGCAAAACGTTTATGAAAAGAAAATGACCATTACGATAATTTACCCTAAAGTTTAAACTAAAAACTCATTTATAATATTCAGACTGAAACCGACCATACACCGAGCGGACAAAAATCCTTTGCCCTTTTTCAGTATCTCTTATATGTCCTAACACTAAAAATTTAAATTATAAACCATAATCCTAAATTCTGAATCCTAAATCTTAAACCATAAACTCTAAAAATACACATACCCCAAATTCTCTACTCTAATCTAAGCTTAATTTTTTTCCATAAATTCTAAGCTTAATTTTTTAAGGGAAAACTACACCACTGACCACCAAACAAATTGGGGATACCTATTTGAACCACCGAATTATAAAAAACGTCAGTCACACTACCGAACTTATAAAACCAACCTATTTTGACCACCACCGTTAAAAACCTAACGGTGGAGTGACGGAACTGCTACGTGGCAGTTGATGGGTAGATTTAAAAATTACACATTTGGTCCCTATTATTCACATCCTTTCAATTTAGTCCGAATTTTCAATTAATAAAATAATAAATTATTTAATTAAATGGTAACACAAGTCAAGACCTTATTGGAGGATTTTAATTATTTATATTTAATTTTATTAATTTATTTTCTTCACATGCGCTAAGGTGGATTCGAACTTGGGTCTCCCAGAGGTAATGTCAATGGCTTTGCCACTGCACCAAGCACAACTTTGTGTAACAATTCTCCAGATATAATATATATCTCTTATTAGTTTCTACATTTATAAGCCAAAAGCTCAAACCCTAAACACTAATTTCACATATATAAACCCTAAACCCTAAACTCTAACCCTAAATATTTCAAATTAATTTCACGTTAAATATTTCAAATTAAACCTCAAACCCTAAAATTTTAAAATTAGTTCCACGCTAAATATTTTAAATTAAAACCTAAACCCCAAACCTTAAAAATTTCAAATTAATTTCACGCTAAATATTTCAAATTAAGCCTTAAACCCTAAACCATATATATTTCAAATTATTTTCACGCTAAATATTTTAAATTAAAAGCCAAACCCAAACCCTAAATTTTAAATTAATTACACGCTAAATATTTAAGGTTTAATTTGAAATATTTAGCATAAAATTAATTTGAAATATTCAGGGTTTAGGGTTTAAATTAAAATAGTTAGTGTGTAATTAATTTGAAAGTTTTAGGGTTTAAGGTTTAGGTTTTGGGGTTTGGGGTTTAATTTGAAATATTTAGCGTGAAAATAATTTGAAATATTTAGGGTTTAGGGTTTAAGGCTTAATTTGAAATATTTAGCGTGAAATTAATTTGAATTTTTTAGGGTTTGGGGTTTAGGGTTTAATTGAAAATATTTAGCGTGGAATTAATTTGAAAATTTTAGGGTTTGAGGTTTAATTTGAAATATTTAGCATGAAATTAATTTGAAATATTTAGGGTTAGAGTTTAGGGTTTAAGATCTATATATGTGAAATTAGTGTTTATGGTTTGAGCTTTTGGCTCATAAATGTAGAAACTAATAAGAGATATATATTATATCTTGAAAATTATTGCACAAAGTTGTGCTTTGTGTAGTGGCAAAGCCATTAGCTTTACCCTTAGGAGACCCAGGTTTGAATCTACCCCAATGCATGTGAAGAAAAATTTATTTTTCTCCTCTAAATTGGTAGTGGCACGTTTCACCAACTGATTGGAAGGGAAAATAAATTAATAAACTTAAATATAAATAATTAAAATCCTCCAATAAGGTCTTGACACGTGTCACCACTTAATTAAATAATTTATTGTTTTATTAATTGAAAATTAAGACTAAATTGAAAGAATATGTAAATAATAGAGACCAAATGTGTAATTTTTAAATATACCCATCAACTGCCACTTGGCAGTTTCGTCACTCAACCGTTAAGTTTTTAACGACGGTGGTCAAAATAGGTTGATTTTATAAGTTCAATGGTGTGATTGACATTTTTTTATAGTTCGATGGTTCAAATAGATATTTACAATTTATTTGGTAGTCATTGGTGTAGTTTTCCTTTTTTTAATGTGGAGACATAAATAAAATTACCGAAGGACAAAGTATATATAAAGAGGGGTGTATAAAAAATGAAGTTTATATTCCCACATAATTCAAAATAAATATTATAAAAGAAAGCGTAAATTAAGACCATGAATCCCTTTCGGTGAATCTGAGATGGCACTGCTTTTAAGTGTGGATCGATGAAGCCATTGCATTTGCATGATATCCCCTCAGTCTCCCTCCCTTAAGCAAACCGACAATGGCGACGTCTCTGCTTCCACTCTCCCTTTTCCTTCTCTTTCTCCCCATCCGAACAACACTCTCTTCTTCTACAGATGCCTTCGTCTTCGGGGGCTGCACCCAGCAAAAATACTCTCCCGACTCACCATACGAGTCCAATCTCAACTCGCTCCTCACTTCCCTCGTTAACTCCGCCACTTACTCCTCCTACAACAATTTCACCATCATGGGTTCAAGCCCCCAAGATGTCGTCTACGGCCTTTACCAATGCCGCGGCGATCTGTCCATGCCGGACTGCGCCACCTGCGTCGCCCGTGCAGTCACGCAAACCGGGTCCTTGTGCCCCACCGCGTGTGGCGCCGCAGTGCAGCTGCAAGGCTGCTTCGTCAAGTACGACAACGCTACGTTCCTAGGAGTTGAGGATAAGAACGTGGTGATGAAGAAGTGTGGGCCGTCGGTGGAGTATGAGAAGGAGTCGGAGATTGTGGGGCGGAGAGATGCGATGATGGCGGGGTTGATGGCCGGGGGAGGGCTTTTCAGGGTGGGCGGGTCGGGGGAAGTGCAGGGTTTGGCACAATGCGTGGGGGATCTCAGCTTGGGTGAGTGCCAGGACTGTTTGTCGACGGCTATCCAACGGCTGAAAAGCGAATGCGGCGCCGGTGCTTACGGTGACATGTATTTAGGCAAGTGTTATGCTAGGTTCTCCAGCTCAAGCTCTGGGGATAATAATCACTATTATCCCAAATCCCATAACGGTAAAACCTCTCATACACACCGACAATGCATTACGTCTCTTAAGCAAGATTAAAATTTCGAATTTTAACGTTATAAATAAAAAAATTCGAGTTAAAAAATCCTCATATAAACCATTGATGAATATTGTCATTTTCAATGTAGATAAGTCCAGCAACGACGGTGAGAAGACATTTGCAATTATCATTGGATTATTGGCTGCAATCGCTCTCCTCATAATTTTCCTTGCTTTCCTAAGAAAAGTGGTGGACCGAAATGGTAAATTACTAAACTTGTTCTACTTTTCTTGAAAACAAAATTTATTAATATACTTAAATTAATTTTTCATGTCTATCAACTTGTTGATTTTAATTAAAGTAGATTTAGTTGCTGAATATGCATGCATCTTTTAATATGGTAAAGTATACTATATATTTTTACAAAAAATAGAAAATTCCATGTTTTTTATATTTGATTTAGTAATATACTGACATGATTCTTGGGATATTATAATTCTTTTAATGCAGGTAAATAATATTCCTACTTTTCCAGAATCCAGATCAAAGGGTAGAATTGATTTGCTTTTATTCTTTTTCTTTTGTTTTCATTCATGGTGTCCAACTTTTTTCCAAAAAAGACGTGCCCAATACAAAGTTATAAAGGAAAAAAGAGCTAAGATTCCACTCCACAAAGCTGGCTTTTCTCGTATTGTCTTAATGTCAAGAAAACCATTTCATGTTGTTGTTGTAAAGGTACAAATGGTGTTTCTTTTTTTATTTTATTTGTGCATGTATTCACCTTTTCCCTACTTTTTCCTAACTCTCCCTTAATTTATTTAATAATATCGTATCATTGTTATTTACTTTTTTTATAAATTTGGATTTTTTTAAGAATAATCATTTACATTCAATTTATTAGATGATTATTCGAATCGGGTACTAAAGGTACATCAGTAGTTCTTTCAATCCAATTTATTCTATTAACAACGTTATTATTTGAATTTTTGAACTTACCTAAGGAACTTAATGTCTCATCTTACTAGACCAGCTAATTGTTGGTAATAAATATGAAATTTTAAGCTAATGTAACTACAATTGTTATTTAATTTTAAACCCATAAGAAGCTTTCTTTTTTTAATAAGATACAGAGAGAACCTTAAAGAAGTATATACCTAAGTTGTTTGGACTTTGGAGAACACTGAATAGGATTCTTTTGAGATGATACGCATTTTTTTTGTTACAATGCAATGCAACTGCTCATTGTGTGAGTATATAAGGAAATGGTTGACGCCCGAAATTCAATAATTAAAGTATTGAAAATTCAATCAAACAACTTAAACAAAAAAAAAAAAACACAACGGTAATAAAAAATAAATACTATTAATATGAACAAAAAAATGCACATCATAATGGTGACTCGTCAACAAACTATCATTATTACAATTTAATTGTGGTTTATCTTCAGTGATTGTAAGCTTCTGTGATTATCAATACTTAATTTAAGTGTCTAAAATTAAAATAAATCAACAAAATACCATAATAAATATTATATAAAAAAGCAGCGTTATATTTAGCCATAAAAAATTTAAAAAATACCATAAAAGTAAACAAAGAGGCAAAAGCGTGTCATAATAGAAAACAACATCATCCATTATTTTCATAGGAAGGTCAAAGAGTAGAAAATTAATCAAACAAAATAAACTAACATGACTTTAAATAAAATAACATATAGATAAAGTGAAAGATGGAAGAAAAAGAAAATAATAAATGTAATGGTCTGATAGTTCGAATCTCGGTTCCTAGTTTTGAGTAACCCAAGCGTAGACCTTTAAACATGTTGCCATGTTGGGTTAAATTTTTGGGTTCATTTCTATTTCTTTTCTCTTCGGCCTGAATGGGTTTCCTTTTATAAAATATAGTAGCAAATTGGAGCTCCAACATTTAATTTAAAGTTTTTATGTTGATCAATATTGGTTTTAAATTTCCTAAATTGATTTAACAAAAATTTAATATTCTGCATTTCAAAGTTTAAAATTTAAATATGAATAGTTCTTCTAATAATATATTAAAATTTTAATTTTTAAAACAAAACAAAATAAAATGGCACAAACTTGGTTTGGGCTTGAAATTCATAAAATAAAAACTCGTTCAAAAAAAGAAAACTTGTTGTCATAGATTGGCTTATTTATTTAGGTACCTAAATTATTTTCGGTCAAAGCAAGTGTTTAATGTATATTTTTAAATTAAAGTATATACCTAAATTATTTTTGGTCAAAATTAATACTTAAAATATTTTTTGTCAAAAAAATGACACCTAATGTAATTTTTTAATAATGTTATATGTCAATTTTTAAGAACTTTATTTAGATTTTAATTTAGGAAAGCGTGCATATTTTAAGTACTTGTGAGCAAATTTTTTAAGTACTAATGTGAAAGAAGATTCTAATTTAGGTACCAATACATATTTAAGTCTAAATTTTTTAAAAGAATTGGACCGTGGGGATCCAGAAACTTATAGAGTAAGCTTTGAAGTTTTAATGCAGTGCTTGAAAACACTCTTTCCCGATCTCCGTAATAGTACCTGATTTTAGTCTTAATTTATTTTATTTTTAAATTATTTTTTAATTCTTTGATCAATTTCTTCTGAGAGAAGTCATACGTATATCTTAAATCAAAATTTAATTTTAAAAGTAAATAAAAGGTCAAAATATTACTCCTGTTTTTACACTTTGAGATTATTGGAATTGTTAGTATTTTCATCAAATTTTGTTCATTGATTTGCTTTCTACATATCATCGGGGTTAAAAGTAGGGAAAATTACCTTTATAGTCTTGTTATATTTTCGTCAATGCCTTGATAACAAATCCGGTATTATTTTAAAAATATGTTTATGTCGCACAAATCAACTTGTCTAAGTGGTTAAGGAACGATTGTTGTTCTTAGAGGTCACGGGTTTGACTTTTGAGCATAACAGTTGCAGTAGGGTGATTGAGCATGCATTATCAAATAATTGAGAGTATATTCAGAACAAATACTACTTGTAATCACCTTAACTTTCAAAAAAAATATGTTTATATTTTTAGAACCCTAGTTCTAGAGCGACTCCTAGGACCTCTTGGAGTAAGCTCATTGTTGAATTAACCGAACTCAACTCTTGCCAACTCGTCAAACGTATCACCTCATGTCATTAAAGACCTCCAATCCCACATCACCAAAAAATGTCAAAAAAAAAAAAACACACACACATACCTATATAAACATATATGTTGACCTAAAAGGAATTTTTTTTTTTGGACACTCTCCTCTCTTCAGACCAACTTCCCTCACTTGATCTTTTATTCATTATGTATGTCTCGTTTTAACTATCGTCTTTGACTCTTCGTCCATTTTGACATGGATGAACTACCACAAATCACTATCAACCTCCTTCTTCGCTATTATCTTCACCACTTATTCAGTATTTAACATTTTTAACATTGACAAGTATATTTAAAAATAATGTATTTTTGAAACTATACAATTGTAAAATCATACTTCGGCTATTCCAAAAATTAAAAACTTTTTTAAATAACGAAAATAAAAGAGAATCCATTTAAGGATTTGAACAAACAAGAAGCAATAAAACATGTGAAAGGTCAATGTGCATCCTAATCTTACCACACACAAATCCAAAATCCACTGTTTTTTTTTTCCTGATCAACTGTCATTCGACTCTTTTCTAGCCTTCCTTAATCTGATCATCTTTCTCCAATAATATTGTCATGATTTCAAAAATTCTTTTTATATAGTATTACTATTTAATCAAATAAAAAACTGAAATCATTTCTTTTATTAAAGCTTTTAGATTATAGTTGTAATTGTATTACTTCTCCAAAACTCAACGAGCAAAATTACGAAACGAAATTTTTTTAATTTTCAATTAATAACAGATTCTCCAGTTATATATTCTATACAAGATATATTAATAATTTATATCATACAATTTTTTATACATTTACTATTTATGTCATATTCATCATTTTTATAAATACTATTTATTTTTTCAATATCATAATTCAAAATAAATAATCATATCGTACAATTTTAACCACTTCAAACATTTATTTAAAAAATATCAAAAGAAAATAGCTCGAAACGAAACTTTGTTCAATGCTTTTTATTGCTTTACGTGTGAAACATTTATATTTACTTCTATCATATTTACCTTTTTTAAATATCATTCATATAAAATAAGCATATTATATCATTGATCAAATTATCAAAATTTTCTTATCTCGCTATTTTTTCCTTGTATATCTTTTGCTTTAAATTTTCGTAAATATGTAATATTTTTCAAATCTTTAAATAACACCATTAAAAGACTTATTATTTTGAAAATCAAAATTAAATGAATTTTGGGTGTTGCCCGTTAAACTTAATCCTAACTAAAAAAAATATAAATCCTCCACTTTTCGATGCTCCACACTAAAAATTAAGTTTAGGGCTTATGATTTAAGGTTTAAGGTTAGAATTTGTGGGTAGGGTTTATGAAATTTGAGGTAAGGTGTAGTTTTTAGGGTATATGATTTAAAATTTAGAGTTAGAATTTAAAATTTATTTTTTTGATATTTTTTAATGTTGGAGCAGCACCAAAAAGAGTAAATAATTTTTATCCCAACTAAGAAATGTAATTTTCAAAATTACGCAATAAATTATACAATTATTTCCTCCTCAAAACAAGTTTACAAATAATAAAGACAAATCCGGTGCCTTCTTTTCTTTCCCTTTCTTCTTTAAGTAGTTAATGCTCGTCAACAACTGGAACGGCAACCATTAAGTTCCTTAACTTTAGGATTTATTTTTCACTGAAATCAAATCAAACCAATTCCTTAAAATTCACAACTTTCCATTACCAGAACAAACCAAAAGCATAAACCTTGTAAGTTTCAACGATTCACATTTACAAAAATCCAAGGCATTGCCCACTACAAAAGTTCTCAAACAACCTCGTTAATCACCATCTTCCGAAAATCAAAATCCTTTTTTTTTCTTCTCAGCAACAAAAACTATGAAACTGAAATCCAACGTAATATGTTTCTCCTTGTTGTTATGGACAACATTGTTGGTCACTGCAAATTCAGATCTAGCTTCCGACAGGGCTGCCTTGTTGGCGCTTCGAGCAGCTGCGGGTGGACGCTCACTTTTATGGAATCTGTCTAGCAGCGCATGTAATTGGACCGGTGTACATTGTGTGCAAAGCAGAGTGGTGGAGTTAAGACTCCCCGGAAACGGACTGTCAGGCCAGCTTCCCATTGCTATTGCCAACTTAACCATGCTTCGTACCCTTTCGCTTCGTTTCAATGCTCTCTCGGGGCCGATACCGTCCGGCATTGCCGAGCTTACTTCGCTTCGGAACCTATACTTACAAGGGAATCAGTTTTCTGGTGACATCCCTGCCTCCTTGTTCTCTTTGCAAAACTTGATTAGACTTAATCTTGCAAACAATAATTTCACAGGTACAATCCCTGGTGGCATTAACAATTTGACTAGGTTGGCTACTTTGTATTTGGAGAACAATCGCTTGTCTGGGCCAATACCAGATATTGTCTTGCCTAAACTTGTGCAGTTTAATGTTTCTTTTAATCAGTTAAATGGTTCAATCCCGAAAGGTTTATCAGGCAAGCCAAAAACTGCTTTTGAAGGGAATTTCTTATGTGGGGAGCCTTTGGTTTCTTGTAATGGAACTGGAAATAGTGACAGTAGCACTAAATTGTCACGTGGAGCCATTGCTGGCATTGTTGTTGGTGGTGTGTTTCTTGTTTTATTCATTTTGATTACTTTACTGTTCTTATGTAAAAAGAAGGGTGCTAAGAAAACGGAGACAAGGAATATTATTGTTCCTCCAAGACAGTCCGAGGTTGGAACTCCGGCTGATAAAGCAACGGGTGCTAAGAAGCTGGTTTTCTTCGGGAACACGTCGAGGGTATTCGATCTAGAGGATTTGTTGAGGGCATCGGCTGAGGTATTAGGGAAGGGAACATTCGGGACGGCCTATAAGGCCACTATGGAGATGGGGGTGGTTGTTGCAGTGAAGAGGTTGAAGGATGTGAAGGTGTCGGAGAAGGAATTCACGGAGAAGATGGAGGTCGTCGGTGCCATGGATCACCCGAATTTGGTCCCGGTAAGGGCCTATTACTTCGGCGGGGAAGAGAAGCTTCTTGTTTTTGATTACATGCCAATGGGGAGCTTGTCTGCACTTCTGCATGGTGTGTGCATTGTGTTCTGTTCTTTCTTAATCTTAGTATGCCTCTATTTCAACTGGAATGAATTACAATTCATACATATTCAGATTAACAAATAAGTGTATTATTGTTGTTATTATCATTATTGATTAGGTAACAGAGGAGCTGGTAGCACTCAATTGAATTGGAACAGAAGGTGTGCCATTGCCCTTGGGGCTGCCAGGGGCATTGCATACCTCCATTCGAAGGGACCCGAAATCGCCCATGGAAACATTAAATCGTCGAATATCCTACTCTCTACGTCCTACGATGCTCGTGTATCCGATTTTGGTCTTGTTCATCTGACTTGCCCCACATCAACTCCCAACCGTGTCGATGGCTACCGTGCTCCGGAAGTAACTGATGCTCGTACAGTTTCCCAAAAATCCGATGTCTACAGCTTTGGCATACTACTTCTAGAGCTGCTTACTGGTAAGGCACCCACACATGCCACATTGAACGAGGAAGGAGTAGACCTTCCAAGATGGGTCCAATCCATAGTTCGAGAGGAGTGGACCGCCGAGGTGTTCGACCCCGAACTTCAGAGAAACCAGAACGTGGAGCAGGATATGGTCAAGCTTCTACAGCTTGCCGTGGATTGCACGGTTCAACATCCCGACATGCGTCCTACAATGTCCGAGACGATAACCCGAATCGAGGAGCTCCATCGCCATAGCCAAGAAAGAGAGACTGATCAAATCCATGACGCAGACGATGGCTCTTCCGAGCGGACATACTCGGTTGATGCAGGTGCTCCACCGTCTTCCGCAAAGGATTAAAAATAGCAGCAATCTTTCACTACTTAATTTTTCTATTTCCATTATTTCTTAGATGTAGGTGTTTGTTTGTTTATTTTCAGGTTCATAATATTACTGTTGCACGTACCTTTCATTGCATTTCTTCCCTTATTTCCCATGTAATTTTCCGTTATTGTAAACATTATTACATTTTCTTGCGTTTGTGTGAAAATTGAATTACTATCTATTCACCATTCAAATGTTATGTTATGATCACTTATGTTACGATTATTCACAAAATGGTCACTCAAATGCTAACCCGTTATTTTAATGACAAGACATGTTAAATTAAGATGATTAATTTCTAACTTATCCTAAAATTTAGTTAAAATATGAATTCCGTGAACCTAATTTAATGCAATTTGTGGGATTTTCGATTTCTCCCAACTGTTACAAAACTGATTTACTGTAAAGGTAAAGCTGTTAATTACATTTCCATTGTTTAGATAATTGTTTAATTAATGTCCCTCTATTGTTGTAACGACCTTTTTTTAATATTAGAGCCGTTGGGTCTGTATTTGTTTTACATATAAATTTTATCCTTTTTAGGCATGGTTTATCTAATTCAATCTTACGTTGATTAAAGGCGTAAATCTCTCTGTAAAATAAATTAACATGTCCGTTCCCGTTATAACGTACGGATAGTTTTAGTGACACGACGGTTTCAAAGATAATAAAACTAAAATTGAATGAATTGTTTGAGTTTTTAAAACTTGTTTCTGAAAAACTATGACTTTTTTTAAAATGTAAAAATCAAGTTATTTTATTAGAAAGTACAAAGAATATAATAAAAACAATGAATCGTTGCTCAAAAGTTATTCGTTTACAATTATTTATAAAAAATGCTAAAAATTATTAGAAACAAATTTCATTAATTAAAAGTAAAGTTAAAACAAAATTTATAAATTTACCCCTAAGTCCCTAACATAAGTCTCGCGTCCGTCCCTAATTGTATACCATGGAAAGCGAAGTAGTATTATCCAATTAAAAGGTTTAAATTCGTTTTCCATACTCAATATTCCCTTAAGTTGCAATCATTTTTTTCCTTCGCATAAGGTCTCAAATCACTTTTTTTTTTTCAATTCAAAATTCACTTATGGCTTAAGGTTTAGAGATTTTATATTTGTGGTTAAGTTTTAAGGTTTTGAGACATATTTTATGGTTTAACTGTTAGAATTTAAAACCCCTAAAATGATATATAACAACTTTAAAAGTCCACTTATGAAAAATATTCTACCAACGACATATCAAATGATTACCTTCACGCACACACGCACACACATATATATTATTAAGAAGAATATGGAACATGACGATTATATTAAATACATGTTAATTGTATGAAAAATTATAAAAATTTAAAAAAATGAATACAAGTTTTCTATTTTCTGAACAATTCCTACTAAGTTTTGAACTCACAATTTAAGAGAGAAGAAAAAGTGTCAACTACGAGCTTTAATCACATGCTCTAGAAATTATTGACAAATTTTTATCTTTTATTTCTTAATTGGATGAAGTCATTAACATTTATTTATTTATATGCTTTAAATTTTAGTTAGGCATAGTTTTGCTTATTATGCAAAATTGAGTTGATGAAACTGAGTTTTAATTATAAAGTTGCTTTACGAACAACCTTTGGATTTTAATGTACATTCTGCCTTTCGCTTTTGCTTTTGTTTCAAACTTGATTTGTTCAACTGAATTGTTGAGTCGGTTTAGAAGTTAGGACCATTGCTGCTCCTTTTTAAGTCCATTTTAATCTCCCTTATTGAGTAACGGTGTGAGATTTGCGCCCCTTTATAATTATGTTCCTAATGTAAATGTCGAGAATTCATACTTATATCAGATAAAATATTATAAATATTTTTATTATTCGATTAATTAATAAATCTCTCAAATACCAATTTTAAATACTATGCTAACCATAATCCATTGATATTGATATGGATGAAATTTTAAAACTATACATAAATTTTGATTTAATGAGCAATGTAGTATATGAACCTTATTTTTGGACAATTATATTATATACAAGATTTTTTAGTTCAGTTTTTACAACCGCTAGCCCCATTACTGACGTCACATTATTTTACATTTATTTATTGTCAGACCCATTTATAAAATTTTGGTGACTTTTAGGGCGAACTAAACAAATTGACCCATAATCAAAGAATTAAATTACGGTTGCGGTTGCATTTTCAGTCCTGTTGCGTTTATAATGGTTACGGACATAACAAATGCTATGTCGTTACTGTGAGTGCTGTGGTTGTGAATTTTTTAATAACATATGTTATTGTGAACATAACGGTTATGAACATCGCGGTTTTGGACAATATCGCTACCGCTATATAATAGACGTTGTTGCGGTTGCAGGCCGTTATTTAAATCTCTAATAACAAGTATTGAAAAAAAATAAATTTATAATAACAAATATTAAAAAAATAAATTAAAATTATGTCCATAATAACAAATATTGTAAAAATTAGGTCTCTAACATTAAATATTGAAAAAAAAATTAAAATTTAAGACTATATTGGGTTTAGCTCATAAGTATCCCTAAGGCCTAAAGTAACGAGTTGGGTATAATTTGGGCCCTTATACTTATGTATGAATTCATTTACATGTTTAGCTCATTCAATGATGGGATTAATATGTTTGATTATTTTAGCTAAAGTGTCTAAATATTATCTCAAAGAAATAAATATTGTTTTGATAATCATTGGTGAAATAACTCGCCCGTTCAGTCGTCTGGCCTGAGTAAGATGTGTTACATTATTAATACCAAATTTGAATTTAGTCAATTTTAGAATTAAACTAAAACATGTTACACATTTTGAATTTACATGTCACCTACGAATTTATACATGTTCAATTTATTGGCAAGCGGATTTTTTTGTACAATTTTATCCTGATGGATGTTGACTTTGGCAAGTCAGCGGATCTCAAATTGAATAGTGAATGGATTATTTTTAAATTTGATATAATGTTTTTTTAATATGCTGGTGTGATGCAAGGGTAACACCTGTTTAATTTTCTTAGTCTTTTTAAAGACGACACACACAACATGACATTACTGGTACCCGAACTCGGGTCCTAAGGGATGATAAACATTTACCTTTGATATAATGTTGAACATTCATTAATTTAAGATTCTTCTAATTTAATCAAAATTTGTTAATGACAGATTTAGAATGTTATGGTAAAATAATATGAGAATAAAAATAGGGGTTTTCAAAAATAAAAATTTAATCTGAAAATAAGAAACAAAGTTTCTGGGTACTCGTCTAAGCTGGATTTAGCAACCCGATCCTGACATGAGAATCAATGAAAATGAGTAGGTCGGATACTTGACCCGAAAAAATGTTTTTAAGAGTGAAAAATCTAATTATTTTTTATCGGGTCGAAGGGTCAATGGATTAGGTATCTCAGGTTATATATTTTTGAACACCCTTAATTGTAACTCTCGTCCATCTCTATCGGAGAAATTTCTCAAATTTTTAGCCTAATATGAAAAAGTTTAAGAACTATGTTGGAAATTGCAAAATTCATAGCCTAATTATTATTGCTTTATCCCAAATTTTAACAATTGAAGGATTTATGTTAAATTTTTTAACAGGTTATGGATGATACATACTATTTTGAAAGATAATGGATAAAAATGACTTTAGTAATAGATGATGGATAGTAAAAATAATTTTGAAGGTAATAGATGAAAATTAAACATTACTAATAGGGGATATATGATATATGAATATTACCATTTACTTCATATTAGCCCCTAAATTTGTTTTTTAGTCCATCTTCCACTCTTTCAGTGTATGTGAAAAATTGCTCCTATAATTGTTAACAGTATTGGTTACTGGAGATTCTATGTTGCTTGTGGCAATTATTATCGATTAAATTATTTTAGTGAGATAATATTTTTTATTAATTAAAATAAAGTTATTTTTATCTATTTTTTGAAATCAGAGAGAAAAGTGGACAGAAAATAAAATTATTTTTATCTATTTTTTTATTAATTAAACAGTATTGCTTGCTTGTGGTAAGAGTGGATTGAAGTTGATAATGCCGATGTGGTTAGGATTTTGAAGGACAATGATAAGCGGCACTGGTATTGGTCGATTGTGCATCATATTGACGGTTATTACGCTTGGATTAGGAGATTCGCTTGACTCATATTGGTAGGGAGGCGAACTTGGTAGCTGATGCTTTGACGAAATATGGCTTAGGCCTCGATGGTGGTAAGATATATGGTTTGCGACACCGCCGATTATTGCATGCCATGCGTTTCAGTTGGATTGCTCTCATTTATCTTTCTAATTTTTTATATTTTTTCTTGTTTTTTAAGTTGCTAGGTGTACTCTTTTACTCCATTTAAGTTTAGGGATATTTTTAATGAGGCACCTAATTAACTCCATTTTTTTTATAAAAAAACTTCAGGGGCTAATGTAAGAATTGTAGCCAAATTCAGGGACTAAATAAAGCTTTATCCCTTTCTTTTTTAGTAAAAGTAAGATCGGGTTTCTCCCGAATATATTGAAAAAAGGGTTGAGCATCGGCCGGCAAATGCGAAACAGAGTTCGACTCCTACGGCGAGAAGTAGCAACTGATGGCCAACTCAGTCCGATTCACTCAAACCATTTTCGCCATTATCCTGAAGGGTCATTGGAATCATCTTTTGAAACCCAAAATTTGCAGCCAAATAAGCTCGACCACCATTAACGACCTCCTTCTCCGGCTCTCTGCTTTCAGTTCCGGTGCTTCTCTTTCTTGGTCTTTTTTTCAATGGGTAAAAAATTCTATACCCAGCTATGACCACTCTCTGCAGTCTACTTGGACAATGGTTCACGTTCTTACGAAGCACAAACATTTCAAGACTGCGCACAGTTTGCTCGACAAAATTTCCAACAAAGATTTCTTGTCGTCAAATTCCGTTCTGAATGCCTTGGTCAGTACTCATTCTGACGTTGAAGTGAATTCTCATGTTTTGAGTTGGTTGGTGATATATTATGCGAAATTGAGAATGACCCAAGATGCTTTACAGGTTTTTGAGTCAATGAGAGTTCATGGTTTAATGCCTCATTTACATGCTTGCACTGTGCTTTTGAATTGTCTGGCTAAAGAAAAATTGATTGACAGTGTCTGGAAAGTTTATAAGAAAATGGTTAGACTTGGGGTTGTCGGGAATTTACACGTTTACAATGTGTTGGTTCATGCTTGTTGCAAGGGTGGTGATGTCGAAAAGGCGGAAAAAGTATTGAGTGAAATGGAATTGAAGAATGTTTTTCCAGACTGTTTCACGTTCAATACAATCATTGCTTTGTACTGTAAGAAGGGTATGCATTATGAAGCTTTGTGTGTGCAAGATAGGATGCAAAGAGCAGGGATTAGTCCGGATATTGTAACTTATAATTCACTTATTTACGGGTATTGTAGACAAGGTAGAATGCGAGAGGCTTTGAGACTCTTTAAGGAAATTAAAGGTGTTAGTCCTAACCATGTGACATACACTACATTAATTGATGGTTATTGTAGAGTGAATGATCTAGGAGAAGCTTTAAGATTGCGGGACATGATGGAGGCTAAGGGGATTTATCCTGGAGTTGTTACTTATAATTCAATCATTCGTAAGTTGTGTGAAGAAGGTAAAATAAGGGAAGCTAATTGGATTTTGAATGAGATGAGTGAAAAGAAAGTTGAACCTGATAATGTGACCTGTAACACACTGATCAATGCGTATTGCAAGATTGGGGATATGGGGTCTGCTATAAAAGTGAAGAACAAGATGACGGAGGCTGGGTTGAAGTTGGATCAATTTACGTTCAAGGCATTGATACATGGATTTTGCAAGTTGAGCGAAATGGATAGTGCAAAAGATTACTTGTTTAACATGCTTGATGCAGGATTTTCTCCTAGTTATTGCACCTACTCCTGGCTTGTTGATGGGTACTGCAACCAACGCAAAGAAGAAGAAGTTATAAAGTTTCCAGATGAATTTTTGAAAAGAGGCCTCTGTGTTGATGTCTCACTGTACAGGGCACTCATAAGGAGGTTTTGTAAGCAAGAAAGGGTTGATTGTGCGGAAAGAATATTCACTTTTATGCAAGGAAAAGGTATATCAGGAGATAGTGTAATATACACTAGCCTAGCATATGCTTACTGGAAAATGGGGAAGGTGAATGCTGCTTCAGATCTATTGAATGAAATGTATAAGAGGAGGTTGATGATAACTCTCAAAATCTATCGATCTTTCACTGCTTCATATGCTGGTGACAGTAGCATTTTAGGTTTCTTTTGGAATCATGTGGTTCAGAGGGGATTAATTTCTAAGAGTATTTTGAAGGATATCAAGAAGGGGGATTTACAGTCATGAATTAACCTTCCAGGTGCCAGTTCATATACTTATTTGAGTTTGCATGCTTTAGAGTGCTCTGTTCGCTTCAAGACGCATTGCAATTAGCCTTCCATGTGATTACACTGATGTTTAGAAGTGAACTGGTTCTAAGTGTAAGTTATCCGAGAAGTGTTAGAGTTTGAGGGAGAGTGTAAGTTATCCGAGAAGTGGTAGAGTTTTATTTAATCTATAATTAGAGTTTATTCCCAAGTCAGTAGTTTATATTTACTAGAAATCTTATTTAAATTAGGGATAAATATTATTTAAATTAGAGATAAAAGTATAGTTTTAGTTATATTAGAACTCTATATTAGCCTATTTAAAGGCTTACTCTGTACACATTTAATATTGAAGAATAATAAGAAAGTACAGAGAAACATATTGTTCTCTCTGGAAAATATCCTCTTCTCCGGCCACCATGGCCCCTTTCTCACATGGTATCATGAGCCAACAACGATCTTGATGTCGTCATCACTGCTGCCATCTCTGATCTGATTTTTTTTTCTCTTCTTTTTATATGCACACTTTTTTCCGCTGCTATCATTAGGCCACGCTCGTTCCTTGGCTTCTACTTTGTTAGAATCTTACATCTCTGGTGAAATTTCTGCTCGTTTATTTTTTGTTGTTTTGTCGAAAAGGTTATAGTTTAGCCTTAAAAAACTATTTGGTTCTATCTTAGCCATCCGTCCGAAAAAAAGATAGGAGAAAAGGTTTTAGTTTAGCCTTACAGAAAAACTATATTATTTTTCAAGGGATTCTACATCAAAAATCCAAGATGGGACTCTAGTACGTGTAACTACCAGCTTGAGGGGGAGTGTAGATTCCTGTGATCGTTATTGAATGGAAGCAGCTACTTAGTCCGTGAATGACAGAAAAAGCTGGAAGTCATCTCAGAAGAAGATGCAAAAACCAGAAAAAGATCATCACTGACAGAGGAAAGCTAGAAGACATCTAAGTAAGGTGCAAAACCAACAACTACAGCAAAGTTGGTAGTCATCTCAAGAAGGATGCCGAAATCAGCAACATTAGCTGCAAATTTTCAACAATGACCGTGCAAAGAACAACATGATTATATCCTAGTTGTTCAACTCAATGGCTCCCGAAAAAAGGGAGATTTTCTTTTCTCTAAGAAACAACAGAAGAAATATGAGTGGGCATCACATCCAAGATCCAAGCTGGTGCTCTACTACGTTTGCTCACCAACTTGAGGGGGAGTGTAAGTTATCCGAGAAGTGTTAGAGTTTGAGGGAGAGTGTAAGTTATCCGAGAAGTGATAGAGTTTTATTTAATCTATAATTAGAGTTTATTCCCAAGTCAGTAGTTTATATTTACTAGAAATCTTATTTAAATTAGGGATAAATATTATTTAAATTAGAGTTAAAAGTATAGTTTTAATTATATTAGAACTCTATATTAGCCTATTTAAAGGCTTACTCTGTACACATTTAATATTGAAGAATAATAAGAAAGTACAGAGAAACATATTGTTCTCTCTGGAAAATATCCTCTTCTCCGGCCACCATGGCCCCTTTCTCACACTAAGACTATAAATTTCTTTAAAACTTACTTTCAAGCTCAGAACCCCAGTTTGTATTTTTTGAAAGTAATTTATGTTGACTCAAAAATGGCCAAAGACCAAACTTGTGAGGCCAAAAACCAAATTCAGGTAAGCTTGACTTAGCTTTTCTTTTCTGTTCTTGTTTCTTAATAGTTATGTGAACATGATTATGGTTTGCGATATATACCATTGATTGTTTTGTTCTGTTTGCTTCAGGAGAAAGCTAGTAAATGGTGGACAGGAGGGTCAGTCCTACGGAAGATGCAATTATGGAAGCGGAATGCCCATTGACTTAACTTATGTGTTTCCTTGAAATAACATAATATTCAACCCAATTAGGGAATTGAGGTAAGTATAACACTACTCTCAATTTGTACAAAAACTAGTGTTAATGCCAGATCAAGAACATATTGGAGCGACTACAGCTGAACTATTAGTTTATAAATTAGAAGTAAAAATTCTACCAGAGACTTTGATATGATTGAATTCGGTATTCGTAGGATTTGCTATAATGGATTGAATGATATCACAGAAATGTAAACTCTCTTTGTTGCCAGGATAATTCATGGCTGCGCCTTCTAGCTGTTACCTAACATTCTTCCATAATCTGGAAAACAATTTTAACATTCTGCAAACTATTTGGTGAAGTAGGGTCTGAACTTTTAAAGGGTGGTTCTACCTAGTCCAGTAAATACTTTTTTTAAAATTATACCATGAATGGTTTCATTATGATTGGATTTCAATCCCATGTATAGTACCTTGTAACAGTCCACTTTATTTGAGATATATGCTTGTGAAGTCCAATTTAGATTTCATTGGAAGAGCCAAATTCAGTTGAGTCTGAACTAAACCCTTTTAGACATCATGCAGGAATTTAAAACAAAATCAGGGGTGTTATTTTCTTTCTGGGGTATTTAAACATCTAAGAAGGTTCTCAGTTTTCCTGATGTTTTAGGTTATTCAACTTTTATTGTGGTTTGTTTTCTGGATTCCCGCTTTGACCTGAATTATGTATAAGGTAATTTAGCTGATATTGAATAAATATTTATGACTTAAACATCATTTTAAATTGCATATGGATCAGCATTTTCAGTTTGAATTCTTCGGAAACTTTATTTGCATATTTGATTTTCCAGAGGGGGAAATGTTTTTCTTATTAGGACACAAGCTGTTTTCTGAGCTTAAAAGTTATTTTCCTTTTCTTTTTTCAAAATTTATTCTAAATTACAGTGATGGTCTTCTTCTTCCTTACACTAGTGCTTTGCTTATGAAGTTATATCGGCTTAGAGCAACTTGTAATTTATAATACAGCAGCTTCTAAACTTGATATATTTTGTGGGATATGGCTTGCAGTTCCCTCTCATATGCTTTCCTTCGGAAGAGACATGGACCTAGCCAAAAGGACCCGTTATGCTTTGAAGATATATTCTGCCGATGTATTCCTCAAAAAAAAAAAAAAATCTGTCGATATAGCCCGTAGACTTTGGCCAGGTTTGTCTCACATGCCTTGGCCCTCATAGATGTTGTATAAGGAAATAATGTATTAGTTTCAACAAAAATGCAGGAAATGGGTTTTTTAGCTTATCTTTTGCTTCTTTATATGAGAAAATCTTACGCATTTTGGTTATAGGTTGAATTATTGAAAGGAGCTGTTAATGCTCCCATGGAAAGGATTATGTCGGGTATTTCTTGGATTGAAAAATGTTAATTTACTATCTAGGAGGTTGTTAATGGTTTAATAAGGACTTGGGATAAATTCTGATATACTGGGTTCCTCATTTCCAATTTGTATGTCTTAATCCTATGGTATTTGCACATTGATTACAAGGTAGTATCTGTTAATACATATTCTTAACTTTTTGACAATGCATATACCACCTTGCAGACAAAGCGATTTAAACTCGGGTCTCTTAAGATGAATATTATCATTTTTTTCACCGGGATAAATTCTATCTGTCTTGTACTCATGAACTGACACGTGACTTGATACTAGATATACTAGGTTCCTCATTTCCAATTTGTATGTCTTAATCCTATGGTATTTGCACATTGATTACAAGATAGTATCTGTTAATACATATTCTTAGCTCTTTGACAATGCACATACCACCTTGCAGACAAAGCGATTTAAACTCAGGTCTCCTAGAATGAATATCATCATTTTTTTCACCGAGATCATTTGTTGGGTTCAAATATTTATATAAATAAAAAGGGATAGTATTGAGTTATATATAAAAATAGAGTACTTATATATAAATATCTACTTTATATATATATGACTATATAAAAATAAATAATATATGTAAATAAAATTAAAATAAAAAATTATAAAACAACATATACATAAAATATATAACTAAGTATGAGACCCATTAATTGGCCTAGTGGTTAAGGATGTTCATATTATCTTATCTTGTATGAGTTCGAATCTTGACAATTTTATTTTTAAAATGTAAAACCTCTTTACTTAATTAAAAAAAATATAATTACGTGCAAAAATCATGATATACTATCATATATATATATATATGAAATGAAAAAGGACTAAAATGAAATGAATGTCAGTTTATCTAGGCAAAATAACAAATAAACATTGAAACAGGGCTGCTTGAAATGAAATAAAAAGGACTAAATTAAATGTCATTGAAACGCTTAAAGGGTTAAACAGCAATTTAACCAAAAATCTCTCAAATTGTACACGAATTACCTGCGACCTTGTGTGACACGTATACACTTATATAGAGGAGTGGGAAAATGAACGAGTCTATTACAATTTACACTGCGAATCTTTGCCGCTCTATTCCTGCACCAATATTAGCGGCGATTCCCCCCAGGTTTTCCCAAACTCCACGTCCTTCCTCTCTCTCTGTTTTTTTTGTGTTTCAAATTATCGATGATGTTCTTGTTACTTGTTTCTTGTTTCTAGGGTTCATCTCAAACTAAATTTAATTGAAAAAAAAACATTATTAACCAGCTGAATCAGAACCCTGCTACCTATTGTTTATGTTTCGAGATTTAAAAATACACAAATAATCTTGAAATTATACTTAACAGTTGGATTTGGAACGAATCTCTGAAAATTTAGCATTTCCTTTTCTGGGATTTAACTTACCTTCTCTCTTCTATGAACGAAAATGGTTTATTTGTTTTTTTTTATGTTATCGTTTATTTTTTATGAAGAAAAATGAAAAGGAAAATAAATATTATGATCACTAGTTTTAGCTTCCTTTGGAATGGTGAATGTCATAAAATTGAGCCATAGAAAGATAAATATTTCATGTTTTAAAGATAAATCATCTGTTTTGTTTTTATTTAGGTTGAATGATATGATTCTTTATTAACATTTTTATCCCTTACAGAGGGAAAGGATATATATATATATATATATATATATATATATATATATATAGGACAGATTTGGAGAACTCCCTAGTCTTTACTCTAGAGATAAGAGTTTTAAGGCTTCGTTTAGTAGGAAGGAAGGAAAGAAAGAGGAAAAGGAATGTCTTTTTTGTTTTAATCTAATGGCTGAACTACTAAGTTGCACGTCTTGCTTTGTAAGTTGTAACCCAGCAATTAGTTTAAATCGTCTCCTTTCTTACCCTTTATTAAGGTTTACGGTAGGAGTTTAGGAATGGGGTTTGGGATTTAAAGAGGGTCATGGTTTTTACAAGTAGCTGAATTACAAGGAAATAAACACATGGTTTTGTTCTTGTACTGTGATTTTACCGTGAGCATTGTAGTAGTGGAGATAGAAAAAGTAGATATAAAGGTTGGAATTTCCATGACCTGCCCACAATTTGTCTAAACTCAAAAATAAAACTCAATAGACCATGACTAATGCCTTGTCTAGCAAAACAGAATTACAAACGTTCCCCTGGACAGTAAAAACTATGAATCTTTAGGTTCCTTTCCTAATACCTAATTGGTTACCAAGGACAACTTTCCTCGAGAAGACGGTTTCTTTGTTGATGAACATAAATTGTGATGTGATATTATCCCTTTGTTTGCAAAGAGGATGGACTTCATCTATCCAAATTGATGTGCTAGAAGCTTCCTTCATATTTTGTATTGTCGAAATTGACAACTTTTTCTGAGAAGCAGGGACAAGGGTGGAGGGGGGATAAAGGAGGGAAAAGCATTTGTAAAACTGTTATTGTAATCTTTAATGCTAAAGTCAAAATTAGTAATTTAACATTGGCTCCTTTGAATCTACCTGTGCTGATTACACCACCATTTTTCTGCATGCAACTCCCAGACTTTCTAGAGTTTGACTTGTGGAACAAAATATTTTGGAAGATAGCTGGATATAGTGGTAACTTTAAAGGCTTTATTCTGCATTGCACAAGAGGTTGAATGCTAAGACTATTGAGCTACAGTGACAATTACATTAAACACCAACAAATAAATATGTATTACATATTGGTGTTAATCATGTTCTCCACTTTTGTTATATATAAGGGTGCTTTCATTGTCAGTTATTGAGCTTTGACTTTCCCTTTCTGGCCATTCATTTTATTTTATATGATTGACTTGATAGGTAAATGACTGTTGTTGAACAACTTTACATCCATATACTGGACATTTTGATGTTATAATGTTCTTTCAACATGAAGTTTGCATGCAATGAACTAGGAGTCACTTTGATGATAAGTTTCAATATGCATTGAATCGTCCTTAATCTTGTTTTTTCATTGAGTTCAAATTCATCTCTGGGTTCTATTTGTATTTATTGTTCCCTGGCTGTATTGCTTTGGATGTGTATGGACAAAAGTCCCAGAGTGGTGCATCTATATCCAAATGATACTCCCATTACTTGCTACATGAGTATTTTTCTAGTAACTTTTTTTTTCAGGTAAGTCACAAGAGGAGAATGCTCTTATAAGTTGCATTTCATTGCACAGGTTGTACAGTAGCCAGTAAAAATGGGAAGCAAAGGTCGAATCCCACCCCATCATCTGAGGCGTCCTCTACCTGGCCCTGGCTTGGTACATCCTGACCCATTTGGTCCAGGAAATTTGCCCCACCCAGGTCCTTTTCCACCTTTTGATATGCTGCCACCTCCAGAAATTTTGGAACAAAAGATTGCTGCACAGCATGTGGAGATGCAGAGACTTGGTTCAGAAAACCAGAGGATTGCTGCTACTCATGGGACATTGAGACAGGAACTTGCTGCTGCACAGCATGAGTTGCAGATACTGCATGCACAGATAGGAGCCATAACATCTGAAAGAGAGAAACAAATGCGGAGCCTGACGGAAAAAATAGATAAGATGGAAGCTGATCTGAAAGCAGCTGAACCAGTTAAGGTAGAGTTGCAGAAGTCACATGCTGAAGCTCAAAATTTGGTTTTTGCTAGGGAAGAACTTATGTCCAGAGTGCATCAATTAAGTCAAGATCTTCATAGAGCCCATGTAGATATGCAACAACTACCAGCGCTGATGGCAGAATTTGAGAGCCTCAGACAGGAATATCAGCATTGCAGGTTCTTTTCTTTCTGGTTGCCTTTTCCTATGGGTGTTTTGGGAGCAAAAGTTGAAACTTAGTAGTAGAAAGGCTGCTATTCAACAGGAAATTAATATTTAAAACTACTCTTCCTTTTGTTTTGGAAGTTCATTGTAGATTTCTGTTTTCTAAAAAGTTCTCTTCTTTTACGTCACTGAGCGCGTCTGGTTTTTCAGTTGAAAGTGTTTCAGGTTTTCCTTGGATCATTTTTTTAGAAGTTCAATGCATTACATTTATGTGATCATCTATTCTTGATCATGCAGGGCTACATTTGACTATGAAAAGAAATTTTACAATGATCACCTTGAATCACTTCAGGTGATGGAGAAAAATTATATTAACATGGCTAGGGAATTGGAGAAGCTTAGAGCGGAGCTGATGAATACTACTAATGTTGACAGCAGAATTGGTATTATTTGGTTCTATCTTGTCTTCTTGAGCTCTTTGACTTTTCCTTTTGCTCCTTTTCCCCCTTCTCTGTATTAACCCAGTTGATGGCCCGTATATGGAAAGCAAATACAGTTGGGCAATATGGCAGTGCCACAGGAAACAATGAGAATGGTGCTTCTGGCCATCCAGTTGGACAAAATGCTTATGAAGTTGGTTATGGTATTCACATGGTGCGTAATCTTCCTTGATGGCTTTTCCTTAAAGTCTTCTTTCATTATTCATTTACTTGAATGCTATAGTTTCATGTCATTACATTATTCACGGATAGGGTTGAAGTTAAAACTTATAGGAAGAGAAATGGAAGTCATGATAAATCTTTTCGCTAAAGTTAATTGAAAAAGTAATGTTAAAGCTACCATGCTTTACATGGTGCATAGAATTATAGCTTGAGATCACATATTTTTCCTTATCTAAACCAATCCTGGAAGAATATATAGGGTTGCTGGCATAAATCTCTGTGCTGAAACACAAATAGGTTGTCGGTATGTGTGCAACTGCTAATATGGATATCTGCACATGAAAAAAAACACGCGCACACAAAATTTAGATTCTTAACTGCAAAAACAATTGCTATTTTAGGATAAATTATGTTTTTTGATTCAATATTATGATGATTGTATTTTGAGTAAGCTAATTGTATGTTGTAGATCAATGACATTCTGCTCATTGTGCATTTCAGAGACATGGTCCTCTACCATCAGGTGCTACTGGTGCAGGTGAAGGTGCAGGTGTTTATGTTGGAGCTCAATCTGGACCTACTCCTACAACGACTGGCTACGAGATGTCTAGAGGAGCTGGTTATGATGCATCAAGAGCGACTGGTTATGAATCACACAGGGTGCCCAGTTACGATGCGCAGAGAGGGCTTAGTTATGATGGTCAAAGAGGAGGCACAAATGATGCATCCAGGAATGCAACCTTTGATGCACCAGCTAGAACTCTTGCTCCACCACATGGACAAGCTGCAGTCCCGAACAACGGACCTTATGGATCTGCTACAGCTCCTGCTCGTGCTGGAGGTGCATACGAGGCACCCCCTCAAGCTGGAAATTCTGTTAGGAGATGATCGTTATCGACCAGAGTGGTATGAATATGATCAAACTTTTCTAGAAAGTAACTACTCATACACAACGTTCTTTTTTCTCTTATCATTCTCACGTTTACTTGTATTGAGCAAAAGATGGAAGTACTCTATCACTTTCACCAGAATCTTGTAAGATGGTGAACCGGTTTTATTTTTGGATCTGGTTCTAGGGTAAGTTTCTTATTGTAAGGTTATCATAAGCCTAAAAGAGAAAATGATTTGCGTGCAAATACAGATAGAAAGCCTAAAAGAGAAAATGATTAATTTATTTTCGACTGATATCAAGCTATAAATTTTTTATACTTATTTATAGGGTAAACTATAATGGAGGTCACTCAATTATAGGTAAAGTTACATTTGGGTCACTCAATTATTAAAAGTTATATTTGGGTCACTCAATTATTAAAAGTTATATTTGGGTCACTCAATTATTAAAAGTTACACTTGGATCGCTCAATTATGGGGTCACTCTTCATATTTGAAAAATATATATCAATTTATGTATTGGATTAATTAATGATCTCAAATGAAGTACTTAACAAGGGTATACAAGTAATTTGAAAGGAAAAAATGATGTATTTTTTAAATATGAAGGGTGACCAAATGTAACCTTTACTCATAATAGAGTGATCTAGATGTAACATTTGATAATTGGGTGACCAGAATGTAACTTTACCCATACTTGAGTGACTTAAGTGTAACTTTAAAGAATTGAGTTACTCAAATGTAACCTTACTCATAATTGAGTGACCTCCGTTGTTGTTTACCCTTATTTATATTTTGAATAAAAAACTCAAGCTTTTTTTTGGTTTAATCACCCGTATTTGATTTATTGACCGTTAATTTCGATCGGGTGTTTTTAAAAACTCAGTATGAGGATGACCATTTCAATTCATTTTTCATTCACAATATGATGATTCGAATTCTAACGTTTTATTCTACTAGACTATCTGGTTGTCGGTAAAAATTAAAGTTTTGTTTGATGTAGTATAATGATGATATTTGGTGAAGGCAAGGGTAAAATTTTGCAATCAGCAATTGCTTTGCTCCTAAGCCACGCTTGTGTAGGTTAGCACTATTAGTTATTATGAAAGGCCAATTTTGACTTTGGGGTCACGACACGTTTAAAGCGAGGGCTAACATGGTTTCTGTAACTCTCATCATTGCTGCAAATAGTTCAAAACTCTTAGGTGTCCTGCTAAAAACCAAAGGCTGATGCACAATTCGGATCCAAAAGGAAGTGCACCAGTATATAATTATATATATAATGCTTCTAAGGGATGAAAGAGGACAAAAAGAGATGATCTTTGTCAGATGTGTATGAGTTTGAACCAAAACAAATTATGAAATGGAATGCCAATAAAATATCAGATGATTGGTTTTGATTTATTTTTCCAACTCTTATCAATACTGTATACCATTAAATTTGGATTTCTTAATGAACTTTTAAACCTTCAAAAACAGTGGACAAAAACAGATAAAGAGACTTGGTTTTACAAATACCAGTGAATCCCCATGTTTTCTTATTATATATATATATATATACATGTAAACAGATTTAGACCAGAGAGAATTCTTTTAAAAAGAACAAAAAGAAAAATGTATTGGGCCAAATTCATGTTATTTTGATGAATCATGATTATCAGTTAGTTGGTTCCACTCAAGCCTAACCTCAAGAACTGGTTTTAAATGTCATGTTTTTTTCTTTTCAGTTCATATAACTTGAACAAATCACCCAACTTTTCTTGCCTCAGAACTTATCCACCATGAAATTTCATCCCAATGGAAAGAACTCTCATCAAAACACTTGCCTTAAACTTTTTCTTTCAACCCTTGCTCTGATTCTCATCAGTTCAATCCCTTTAGGTGTCCTGAAATCTTCCCATTCGCCATTGCCATCTCCCAAGCTTAGCAGCCTGAGAAGCATAGACTTGGATGACAAATGTGATGTGTTTAATGGAAAATGGTTGCCTCATCCACAAGGTCCTTACTACACCAATGAAACGTGCCGCCACATTATCGATCAGCACAATTGCATCAAGTTCGGGAGACCGGACTCCGAGTTCATGAAATGGAGGTGGAAGCCTATTGACTGTGAACTGCCCCTCTTCGATGCTGCTCAGTTCTTGGAGATTGTCCGAGGGAAGTCCATGGCCTTTGTTGGTGATTCAGTAGGAAGGAACCAAATGCAATCATTAATTTGCCTCTTAGCTAATGTAAGTCCCATACCATATTTTCTTGCCACCATTACAACCCTGAATCTGATCCATGTTTTGTTTTGCCTCATATATTCTGTTTCTTGCAGGTAGCATATGCAGAGGACATTCCTCATAAATTTACATCAGACGTGAACTATTTCAAACGTTTGTTCTACCCTGAATACAATTTCACTCTAGCAGCATTTTGGTCACCTTTCTTGGTTAAATACAGAGATGCAGACCCTGACGGGCATTCATTCAACAGCCTAATGAGCCTTTACTTGGACGAAGCTGACGAAGCATGGGCGAATGAGATTGAGAATTTCGACTACGTGATCGTATCGGCAGGGCAATGGTTCTTCCGCCCGCTGTATTTCTACCAAAATGGTCAACTTGTTGGGTGCCACAAGTGCAATGAAAACAACATTACCAGCCTTACAAGGTATTATGGATACAAAACAGCCTTCAGAACAGCATTCAAAACCCTTCTTAGCCTTGAAAACTACAAGGGGATTACCTTTTTAAGGACATTTTCAGCATCCCATTTTGAAAATGGAGATTGGGACAAGGGGGGAAACTGTGTTAGAACAAGACCCTTTACTAGTGGAGACATGAAGTTGGAAGATTATAACATGGAGTTCTACTTGACACAAGTGGAGGAAGTAAGGAAAGCTGAGGAAAAAGGGATGAAAAAAGGGTTAAGATTTGAGCTGATAAACATCACTGAAATCATGTGGTTGAGACCAGATGGGCATCCAAATAGCTATGGACACTCCATGAATAGGAATGTCAAAGTAAACGACTGTGTTCATTGGTGCTTGCCAGGCCCCATTGACACTTGGAATGAGTTTTTGCTATATTTTATGAAGAGAGAATTCCTCCTAAGGTTAAAGCTGATGAAAAATGCCTGAAAAAAAAGCATGTTTTCTGGTTCTATTTCATAATATGGAGGTGAGAAAAGAATTGCAGATGCTACATTCAATTGCTCCGGTCAATAAGAAAAAGAATCAAGCTTTTCGAGGGGATATGCATTGATCTACAAGGCCAAAACTGCAAACCACAGATTTAACTTACAATTAAAGATGTTTTATTGGTTGTGCTGCATTTATCGCAAATGCAATACCTATTATTGTTGTTATTGTTATTATATTTTTTGTATAATTTATTGTATACCATAATAATTATAACTATCATAAAAAATTTCTTTCTTTATAATATTCTATATAATTTATTGTATACCATAATTTGTTTACCATTGTTTCCCATCAAAGAAGATTTGCTGTCAAAATGATTAATAACTTCATTTTGATTTTTTTGAACATTTTTTACCTAAGAAAAAAAGGAAAGAGGGTTAATTGAAAGCTTTATCCATTTGCTATTTAATCCCTCAACTTTGTATTATTTTTTCATTTACTCCTTTGTTTTAAGTCAATTTTAACCAAATATAAAGTGCATGCTTTATTGCCACTATTTAATATCTATGCAATTTCAATTCATATTTTTAGCAAAAAAAATTATTCTTTTTACAATTTGGTCCCTTAACTTTGCATTTTATTCAATTTGATTCTTTAACTGTAATTTTTTTTTCTCATCATTTTCTTGACTCCTTTATACCCTATCAATACTTTGTCCTCAAACATTTATTCTTTAAAATAACATTATAGATGTATTTTATGATTTTAGATGATATTTGTTTTTATTAAGCAACATTACAAATCTTACTTACATATGTGAAAAAGAATATGAAAAATTATATATGTATATTTTATATGATTAGAAAAAATCATTTAAATTAGAATCAATTTGTACTATAACATTATAAATAATTACAATAAAATTTGTACAGAAACTCAAAAACTCGAATTGACTAGAATTTCATAAACTCGACTCAAATCAAAAAGATTTCAAATAAAGTTTGAATCATAAAATAAGACTCGTCAATTCAACTAACTCAAATTTTTTTACGCGACTTAATCAAGTAAGCACCACCAACACATTACTCATACCACAAGTGCTAAAACAACCATATGCCATACCAACTATATTCATATTAGTGATAAATTAATTGGTAGCCATATAAATGTCTATGACAATAGATGGGTCAATTAAGCATAGCTCAACGACCGACACTATGTTTTAGAAATCCCAGATCAACACAAAGCTTATCGTAGCACTTAGCTCAATTAGTATAACAATTAGCACAAATAACTCAATTAACACTTTTATCTCAATCAACACATTTAGCTCAACTAAAACATTTAACTCAGTAAGTGATGTGAACTGGATTCAACTAAAAATCAATATGTTTCGTAGTTAAATTTTATACATTTAACCAAAATATTAATGTATCAGAATGAAGAAGATGCTAATAAATTTATGTCTTTTTAACATGTTTTTTTTATTTTTTAACACGTTTTCTGCTTTCAGAAGAAAAAAAAGCTCTAAAGTTCAATCCAAATTTTAAAACTTTTAACGTGCTTTTTTTGTTGCCTCCCAGATCCAAGAACTTTGTCTGAACTAATCTGGACTAACCCACTTCATATATTTAATTTTGGTGGATGAGTCTCTCACTCGTCGAAGATTTTCTGCAAGCACAAAATTTCAAACAAATTTTTTTAAGGCAAAGAAATGAGGGAATGTTAAAGGTTTTAGGAGGGAATATTTTTTGAAAGAAAGAATGGGTGGAATTTTATTTCTTACTTCAAGATATACGTAGAGATTGAGATGAAATAAAAAAATGTTATCAAATCTGTGATAAGAATCAGTTGAGGCTAGGGAGTGAGAGTCCATTTTATTTCAAGTTGATCAGAACACAGCTTTCAACTATTAAGTTCAAATAAAAGGAGGAGAACTCGAGCTATAAAAAGCTAATTAGGGGCAAGCCTATCCAGGTATAATAATTTTGTGCTCGTCTGGCTGTACAAAGAAGCAAATTGAAGCTACGTAATCGAATCCATCCATAGTATTAAATTACGGCCGCAACATAATATAAGAGACACTTAACGGTTTTGGAGGTTACCGCGACATCGAATCGCATCTATAATCTAAAAATGTAAGAATTTTTTTGTAAACAAATCAGTTCCGCAACATCCGTAACCGTGACACCGCAATATAATACTATGGATCCATGGTAAACAGTTTGATAATCGTTACAGAAAGTTTGGGTGAAAGGAAGAAATAAACACCGACAAAGTTGAGTTTCCCCCCAAGTGACCTAAACATTGAGATACAGATATAAACTTGGTTTCCAGGAGGCAAAGCCTCAAAGTTTCAGGGTAAGGTCTGGCGCTGAACTGTCTTCCAAAGACACTGGTTCCTTAACCTCCCCGAAATTCATATTTGAACTTCCAGGCAGCAAAAAACCTGGATGATCAGCCTTACTACCTGCTGCCGCCGCTGCTGCTGAGTGAGCTATCTGACGGAAACTACCAGGCCACAACAGCTCCGCCTCATCATCTTCCATGAAGATTGGGAGACCAAGATAGCCATGTTCAACCATAGCATTGTTTCTAGTATCTTCTGTTCTTGCCGCCGGTGCAAGGCTTTGGTGTGCCGAACAGTGTGCTTTGATCCCCAATGACCTGAAACTGGAGCTCGTGCCATACAAAGGCAGAGCCGCCAGACTAAGACCGGCGTACCTGTCTGAGAAAATCCCCATTCGCATCGCCCGCTTCGCCAACGTTCTTTCTCTTTTGTGTGCGTTCTGGTGGCCGCCAAGAGCTTGGGAACTAAAGAACTTACGGTGGCAGTAGTTGCAGGAGAAAACTCGAGGGACGGCCGACGCCGTTGCGGGGTCGACGTTGCTGCTTTCACTTGTGCTTGACAACGAGAGTCCTACGGAATCTCTGCCGTCGATGTTAAAACATAGGGTTAAATCAAGTGAACGTGGGTCTGAATCTGTATCATTAGTGGGAGCAAATGAAGTTTCTTGGGTGGACAAGTTTGAAGCTACTTGGCTGCCAACATCGGACTCGGTTTCTGTGGCATCAACTTCAAGGTCAATTATGGGTTTCATGACTGAGTTGAATCGGTGGGGTTTAAGCTACTCTAGACTATATACAAGCAGTTGAGTCAGTCCAATCAACGTTCTTCATAATCCAGACCAGATGATCGATCTTCACCTGCATTTTTGAGACATGAGGAATATTTGATGTATTGTATTTCTAGTTAAACTTAAAGTCATGTAAATACAAGGTAAATATTCACTTCGAACCCAAGAGAAATGGTTATCTTTAAGAGACTCGAGTTTAAACAGTATTATCTATACCCGAGTTAATAATTTAAAAATAAAAACAGATACTATCGTGATATATAATGGAACCGAAGGAAACCCAAGCAATATCAGAACTCTATTTCTTGGAGAAGACGATGATGAAAAAAAGAGGTGAATCAGCCAATTATGTTTACTTCCAAGGAGCTTCAGAATCCGCCATTATACTTTAACTAAACCTGTGAAACCCTAAAAAAATATCCTTGAAATTGAGCCTAAAACAAAAGGAATTTAAAAGCTCCAAAAACCATTTCATATTTTTTTTTCTATAATCTTTTACCAAGTTGTATCATTTCATATTTTTTTATAAAAAAGGTTATAACTCTATATCTATGTTGGGATATAATCAAAACAATATCACTTGTAGAGGAAAAATAGGGGAGAAAAAGGTAGTGAATAAGTGCAAATCTCTGAAATTCCTAGCCCTCAAAACCAGTGAAAAGGAAGGCTTAATTGAGGAAAAAAAAAAAGGGAAAAATACACCAAATCGCATTGGTCAATCAAGCTAAACAATATCACTTGTTTTAGTGCTTAAAGGTGTTAGAAAAAAAAGAGAATACAAAGCAACTTTTCTGTAAGAAAAGAAGAAGAAAAAACATGATAAGGAAAGAGATGTTTGAGTTCAAAGCTCAAAACCCAGAACTGAGAAAGATCATTACTCCTATATAGACTAAGAACTAAGAAGGAAACGTTGACCAGAATTTTAGATTAGGAAATAGAAACAGTGGGAAGATGAGATCCTATATCAAGTATCAACCATGGAAGTGTTACATATCAATAATTCAATATGCAATATTAGAAAACAAAGCAAAAAGGGCATGAAATTAAGTATGAAGAGAAATAATAGTTGATTTGGTGGTGGATATGTTACCATGAGCAGCAACAAGAAGAAGATGATGATCAAAGAGTGCGCAAGTGGTTGGCTGGTTTACTGACTGCTTTGCGTCTGGAATTGGAGACATCCATTTGCTTTGAAAACAGGAGAGTGGAACTGGAACCATAAATAAAAGAAAAAACAAGGAGAGAAGAAAGGAAGTGGAAGGGGTATTTCATGTTAAATTATGGGAAAGCAGATGTAAGAGCTAGGAAGAGGTAAAACTAGACTCGACTCGAAAAAAATTGAATTATTCGATTCGGCTCGATTCGATACAACAACCAGCCCTAGTAAGAACAGTGTGGGAAAGGGAGGGGACCTTGATGGGACGTCAGACATGTCAGACACAAAACCAAATGGAAGGGGAAAAAAAGGTTGTTTTGTGCTCAGATATCATAATATTATACACACCGAGAAGAGCCTCAAGCATTCATGTAAAACTAAAAGGAACAATGGCATAAATGGCCCCTCAAGTATACCAATCTTCCAATTATGGCCAATGTTGTCGAATCAGAATAAAAATAAAAATAAAGTTTTTTTTATTTATGTCATGCCGGGTCGGATTCAGGTTTGAATTTTTACTTTAAAATTTGAATGGAACATCATAAAATGTCAAGTTAGATCGAGCTCGAATGGATGTGTTACATTTTCGAGACAAATGCAGATCATCCAAAAACTCGACCTAACCCGACCTATGAATGTCCCTAATTGCATTTGACTTTTAAATGATTTAATACGTAAGAGCCAAAGATTTCTTAAATTAGCAAATGATTCATACTCACTTAAAACTATAAATAATCTTAATGAAAGAATAATTTGCGAATTGATCTAGAGATTAGATATATCAACAAGTCACTCGAAATTTAGCTCAAATTTATTAATGCAACTAATTTTAAGTGTGGACATGGTGCATGTGCATTTATACGGTATTTATATACTTTATGTAGTAAAAACATTTGCTTGAACTGAGACAAGAGTTAGAAATGAGACTTGTTTGAGGCGTGCACTAGACAATATCTTTAAAGATATTTTACGGTAAAATGTACTTTTTGAGATTCAACAAAATGTGTAGGTTCTATGATTCCTTCAAAGATAATCTGTCAATAGTTTTTAGAGCGAAAAAAAATTATCATCAACATGCTTCAATGGTGATTTTTTGATAAGTTTTGAAACATTGTTTGTGGTTTTATGATAAATTTTAAAATTTGTCGTGAAAACACATAACCTAGAATGCTATAAAAATAATATTTTAATTGTGTTGTAACATTTTAAAATTATATATTATCTAACATTTTAAGTTATTTTTAACCTTAAATTAATGTGCCCCACTCTTACCAAAACTCTTAGTAGAGAAAATTATGATTTTTATTTTTGATCTTATTTTCCATCATATTTTAAATATTTAAATACGTTTCATTTGGGATAAAAAAAAAACAAGAAATCAGAAATGGGTCCATGATGAGTGGAAATTAGAAGTGATTGACATGAATGTTTTATAAGACCATGAAAGTAAGTAAAACTTGTATTGAAATGCGAACCTTCTTTTAAAAGTTTTGAATAAACTTAAACTAATTAAAAGATAAAGTAGAAGTACTAATAATGCAGAATAAAATAATATTTAACTGGGAAGGAGGGGACATGTGCCTTTGGATTTTAGTTTAGTGGGATTGTTTCAAGAAAATTCAACCCTAAAAAACAATTAACAAAACCTTTCATTTGGTACACTTTAATTTATATGTGAGACCATCTTTGTATAAATGGGTGGATGCCATATATACAATGAGAAAAGGAGAATTAGTTAACAAAAAATTATGAATACCAGACCCCATGCACTATTGAATTATTTCAAAAACACCCTTTCCCAAAATAATAAATATTTAAAATTTACCTGCAATTTGATCAAATGTGTAATTTTAATATTTTAAGACAAATTCAAAGTTTCGTGTGTATAATTGAACTAAAATAATAGTTTCAGGTATGTAATTGCACCACTTCAAAATTTATGTATCACATTACACATTTTACTTAAATTCATGTGTAATTCTAATATTTATCCTTTTTCAAACTTAGAAAACTTTAAAAATGTAACATGGGGGAGTTGTTTAAATCTATTGGATATCTTTTTTTAATGATAAATCAATTGAATACATTCAAATGTCATTATTAATTTTCTATACTGATATGGTTAAGGTAGTTTTCAAATTGTTTACAATATTTTTTAACCTTTATGTTTAAAATTTGTGATTGTCCCTTCTAACAATATTATCTTCAAAATTCCAATTCAATTTTTTTTTAAAAAAATATAATGTGTTAACGCTCCACCAAATACTCTGTTAATATTTATTTTGACATTTTGATAATGCACTCCTTATATATACGTTTAATTTTTTTCTAATTTTTTTTCAGCTCTAACTCTGGCTACTCAATAAAACATATTCATAAATCAAATTAAAAAAACATAATTATTCAAATCTAGCTCAACTCGGATTAAATAAACTTATAAATAACATAAATGTAGGTGACAAATAGCAATTCTTGTGTGTTTTGGCTAAGTTATTTATGTATTTGCTGCTATCTATGACTATGAGTCTATGAGTATGTTATTGTTTCTTGTCTCGTGGTGGAAGCAGTTGTCGGTTTTGTTGAAGTAGCTCAAATCTCAACAAAAACACTACACTAAAATTTAGAGGCTAAATTTATGTTTAAACCTAATACACTAACATCTATAACAATTTGGCCATTCATGGTAAAAATATTTTTGCTTCAAGAGGAATTCAAACTCAAAACCTGCTAGAAAATAGAAAAAAAATGCCTAAATAAATTGCACTAATCATATTTATTGGAATGAGTTTTATCTATCTATATATAAATATAATATTATAATTCTTTTAGTAGTTTCAGTGAAAAAGGGAACATTATTATTTTTAGAAATTTCGGGTTCAAGCAGTTTGTCTGCATGATATGTGTTTTTAAAGGGCTAAGAATAAAGAGCACATACTATCATGTAGTTACACCAGGGTTGTCTCAAATATTTTCGGGACCTTGAGCGAAAATTCAAAAATAGACCACCGTAGAATGGAAGCATAATCAATTACTTTTGAATTAATTTAATATTTCACTAACAAACCATAAATGACCTTGATTGTATAAAATAGATAGTTAATTGAAAAAATACAAAGAGAAAGGAAGTTTATAATAATTATTCTATTTTTATTAGACAAAATAGAGAGATAATTGAATATATATGCATATAATTAAATTAAACTATTATTTCGGGTCGGGTCGGATATTTTTTACTCTAAAACTTAACTCGAGCCAACCTAATCTCATCCTTAAAAAATCCAACCCAAACCCAATTCAAACCCGAAACATTCTTAAAAAAACTTAACTCTATATGATTAGATCGATCAAATCAAAAATCATCAGGTCTAAGTCAAATAACCATCCCTAAATCCAATGCACAATTAATAGTGCATATCTTCTACGAACCTCTCGTTGAATTGCAGTTAATCAATTAAAAAATGAGATCAAAATTCTTCAACAAGAGAGAGAGAGATTAAAATAATAAATCAAAATATGGTTTCCTTCTCATCAATTTGAAAAGTATATAAAAAAAACTTGGGGGGCATGAGGATAAGCTTCATTTTCAGCTTTAGTTAGAAGTGGAGCACTTAGCTAGATTCTTCCATTTTAAATAGAAGTAGCCATAAGATACCTAATATCTTAAGGTATTAGGACCTACCCTAACCACATGTTGGAAGATGTTAAAATGCTAATTGAAAAATCAGTTGTCTGGACTCTGGATCCAACTAATTGGCTACACCATGCTTCTTCCTCGTAACTAAACCAGATTCAACAACGAAACCTCCCTCTACATTTACCCTAATCAAAACCATCACTAGGACAACTCCATCTCTGCATGTATAGTTTGTTTTGGCTGAATCTTCAATAGCTTCCATTTATATCCGTCGGATCAAAATTGAGTTATATTTTTATTATGTCGAGTCAGGGTTAAGACTTAGGATGAATACAATATACTTAAATTTGAGATAGAGTTTAAGCGAGTTGGAATTGGAAAAGTTGGGGGGGGGGGGTTTCTGAGCGAAATGACGCATTTGATCTATTATACTTTTCTAAATTTTAATTTTTAAATCCATAAATTCAAAAAGACGTGACTGGAAAAGCACATTTTTTATGTTTATCAAAAAAAATTCTGATATCTACTGATTAGATTGTCACGAATAACAAAGACACCCTCTGTCAACGCACCTTTCAAGATGCATGTCTTTGTGTTACACAAAAATTTGAATTAAATTTCAATAATTAATTTTTAGAGAGTATTATTAAAATAGATAATTTTTGAAATAATTTTCTAATGATTTTGAATAATAAATTAAAATTTATACTAAATAAATCATTAACCTCTGAAAATTGTACAAATATAAAATAATTTTATCACCGTTATAAAATTAAAATGAAACATGCAAACATGATAAACACGAATTAGCGTGCTAAGAAAATAAGAAAGAATAATCCCAAAGACTCAGCTCTTGTTTGCACTGCACGTAACCCAACGCTATCTGCTTAAAACTAACATGGTGGTTGTTAGTCATGGCATTTACAGACAACTCCATGTTGGCGCCGATCGGCGCGTTTCCCCACACTCCCACTCCGGCTTTATCGATGCATCCCTCCATCGAACCATGGTCCCCCCAGCTCCACCACGCACCCACCATGCTCGGCGCCACCACACTAAAAATATAGATCAATGTGCGTTGAGTCAAATTGATTATAGCTAAGTACAATTCGTAGGGAGAATATTGTAAAATGTCTGAAACCTCTCCAAATCTAAATGATGTTAAAGTTATTTCTTAATGGATTATTATCTGGGAGCGACTCAGTTTTAAGATTTAAAGTTTATTGATTTTAAAGTATTTGTTTAAAATTTAAAGTTTAAGGTTAGAATTTAGACTTATGGTTTAAGTTTTAGAACTATATGGTTAGGGATTTAGACTTCAACATATAAACTCTAAATTGTAACCCTAAACTTGAAATTTTATCAACAATCTCTAAATGCAAACGGCTAAACTTAAACTTAGGGATGAGCAAAACTCGACTCGACTCGAAAAAACTGAATAACTCGACTTGACTCGAGGCAAAAATACTCGACTCGTCTTGACTCGACTTGAAATTTCATAACTCGAATAACTCGAAAAAAAATTCAAATAAAGTTTGAATTGTAAAATGGAAATTCGAATAACTCGAAATTTTTAGTAATTAATTGATTTATTTTTAAGTTCGAGACGAGTACCTCTATTTTTTTATGATATATACATACTGATATATAAAAATATGAAGAAATATTGTCACATGTGAAAAAATATATATGTGCATATCTTATATGATTAGAGAAAAAAGTTTAAATTGGAATCAAACCCTACTATAACATGATAAATAATTAGAATTAAATTTTTATAAGAAATCGAAAACTCGACTCGAATTTCTTAAACTCGACTCGAAAAAATTTAAAATAAAGTTTGAGTTGTAAAATATGACTCGTCAACTCGAATAACTCGAAATTTTTTTACTCGACTCGATCGAACGCTCACCTTACTTAAACTCATAAATCTTAAACAAAATTTCTAAACCCTAAAATTAATGCACTTCTAAAAAATTTTGCATAAAATAATTACCCTTTCATAATTACTCAATAATTAAAAATTGATGGGACATTATATAGATATTATCAGAATTAAAATCTGCAAGTGAACTCGACACCTAGAGGCATTGAAATAGTGGTGGGGGAGGGGGATAATAGATATTTTGAGAAATAATGTTGATTGGAATACATTTTGTTCTTGAATTAATGAGATAAAAAAAGTCGTGATTTTCGTTATTGATTATCTCTAGGTTGAAATTTAAAGGAAAATTTGCAAGGGAAAGAAGTAATTAAGTTCTTATATTTGGGATTAGATTGCGTTTTCAGATTTGATTAAAAAGAAGAACTCTACGGTTGTCCCATCCGTTTCCGTTTTGGCTTTGTTGGGAAGCCAATTAAGGAAGAGAAAAAGGACTAGACTTGCCTGAAGAACGATTGGTGAAAGGCCCAGATCTATGATTGGGGAAAGAAAAAAGGAGAGTAGGAAAAGAAGAAGATGACGCTGATGACGATGCTTGGGGCGGTGCAGCTGGGAGCGGCGGCGGCATGCGTGGTGGTCTTAATCCCGGTGCTAATGGCCGGTTGGCATCTCAGCCGAAACAGGATGTTGCTTTTCAGCGGTGTTCTTTTCATTACTCTGGCTGTTTGCGTCCATTTGACTCCCTATTTCCCTTCCGTTTCCGATTTCGTTACCTCCGTTTCTTCCGTCGTCGTCTTCGATCACCGCTCTTCTTGCATCAATTTGGTTAACGACATTTCATGGGAGGTCAAGCCCAGCGTCGCACTTCACCGTTCCAACGCCTCTTCGCCTCTCGATTTGTATAACAAGCGCTGGGATTGGTCCAAATCCCCCAAGCTCAACGCCTGCGACTTTCAGAAGTTGTCCAAATCCGATGCCTCCGACTTGTTAAATGGTTCCTGGGTGGTGGTCGCAGGCGATTCCCAAGCTCGATTCTTCGCCCTCTCTTTGTTAAATTTGATTTTGGGTCCCCAATCCCAACGCATGGACTCAGTTAGAACCGAATTGTTCAAGCGGCATAGTGATTACAACATTTTTATTGATGAAATTGGCGTGACATTGGATTTTCTTTGGGCGCCTTATGTTCTGAATTTGACCGATTCGATTATGGGTTTCAAGGCTAAAAGAAGTTACCCTGATGTAATGGTGATGGGGGCTGGCCTTTGGCATCTGCTTCATGTCACCAATGCTTCGGACTACGATCTCGCCTTGCGGGTGTTGAAAAGTTCCGTGGCGTCTTTGTTGCCATTTTCGCCCAAGTTAGGCACGAATGGGCCGCTCACCGGTTCCGTGTCTGTTAAGTCTCCCCATTTGTTTTGGCTGGGGATGCCGATGCTCATCAATGGCATGTTGAATACGCAGGAGAAGAGGGCGAAGATGAGCGATGCGATGTGGCATGCCTATGACCGGGCTCTTGGCGACAGTAGGCTGTTACGCCAAACCGGTGGCCCTCTGGTATTGTTGGATATCCAGTCATTGACTTGGAACTGCGGTCCGCGTTGTACATCCGACGGATGCATTATGATGCAGCCATCTATGAGGCTGCTGTTCAGATCATGCTAAATGCGTTGCTTATTGAATCTCATCAGAGCCTTTGAAGTCGTCCACAATGGTTTTATAATTTGCTCGGCAAACGCTTGACGCCAGACGCGCACACACACACGAAAGCTCATTTGTCGATACCCTTTGGCTTTGGATTAACACCCAAGTAAAACTTGTCATCATTTATCAATTCTTTCATGTATCTGTTTGTTATAGTTATAAATATAAATTATATAAATTCAAATTTGAGTGTAATTTTTCTTCTTCATATGATTGATGAAGAATGAGAAAAGAATGGGGTATGTCGAAATTATTTATTGTTTTAATATGTTTATCTGCTGCTTTATTTTGATGTGTAAAAGCTAAATATTCACGTACATGCATACTATAGTCTGATGACACTGTATGATTCACATACAATTTTGTTCTTGGCAACATATAGCAGATGCATTGATCTTGCTGATAAGAGTGAGCAAAACTCGATTCGAAAAAACCGAATAATTTAACTCGACTCGAAGTGAAAATACTCGACTAAAAAAAATTCAAATAAAATTTGAGCTGTAAAATAGAAATTCGAATAACTCGAAATTTTTAGTAATTAGTGGTTTATTTTTAAGTTCGAGACAGATGTCTCAATTTTTTATGATATATATAGTATATACTGATATATAAAAATATGAAGAAATATTGTCACATGTGAAAAAATATAAAAAAAAATATATATGTGCATATCTTATATGATTAGAGAAAGTCATTTAAATTAGAATCAAACTGTACTATAATATAATAAATAATTACAATTAAATTTTTATAAGAACTAAAAAACTCGACTCAACTCAAATCGAAAAAATTTCAAATAAAATTTGAGTTGTAAAATATGACGTGTCAACTCGAATAACTCTATTTTTTGACTCGACTCGATCGAACGCTCACCGCTACTTGCTGATTCCCTCCCGTATGAACTGCTCCAGTGAATGTTGTGAATTTCACCACTTGTTGCTTACTTACATCCTCAACTTAACTGATGCAGCTTCATAATCCCCGATATTCCAGAACATGATGAAACAATGACACTTCATAATCTTCAAGTAATTCGAAGTATTATTTTATAACTCAAACTTTATTTGAATTTTTTAGTCGAGTCAAGTTTATGAAATTACAATTCGAATCAAGTTTTTTCACATCGAGTCGAGTGAAGAAAATTCAATTTTTTTTTCGAGTCGAATCAAAATTTTCTAACCCCTGCGATGTTGTATCAAATTCCCCAACTTGGGTGATTAGCTCATACATTGTAGTGTAAGAATATTTGATATATTATTGAGTATACTAATGAGTTTGTCTCATTTAATTGGATGCAACTATAAGGTAAAAAAACAATTGCATATACCAGGTTGTCTTGTTCCTACACTTTGAAGTTGCAGTTGGAGAAGGCTGTTAACATACCTTTTCCAGCAGCACTCATTCTTCTGCGAAACCTAATCAGACATCGCTTCAACTTCTCCAGCCACACAACCATATTCGTTACCCCTGAAACATTCCAAACATTCAGCTACCCTTCCTTCTACCAATCACAACATATTATTATTATTATGAGAGAAACAAGAAGAAGAAAAATCACCTATAGCAAGCCTTAGATGAATGTATTCCATATTTCCTACCAATCTGGTATATAGGGCCACGGATTTCAAATCTGAAAATACGAGAAGATAAAAGTGATTGTATTCCCTAAATTGTGGATTAAACCAAACCCCTACACCCTACACCCTACACCCTAAACTAAGCCCCTACACCTTAAAACTAAGGCGCTTGTGGAAATTTTTAGTTTCCACCGCCAGTGTATAGGATAATAATCCTTAAAACAATATACACTGATACACAACCACATGATCAAACTCTTCCAAGATTAACCATGTTAAACGTTCATGAACATCTCTCTCTCTCTCTCTCTCACCATAAACTCGTAAATGTACAAACACAGAACAGGCACATCTGTTAGAAAACTCTCCCCCCGGCTTGTCAAGATTAACACTGAGTAAAAAAAAATCGGAATAGATGTTTACCAGAGCATGGATTCAACTTCGGTGAGAGACCAAGTGAGGCATATTTGCCATAGGTTTGCAACCTCACCCATTTTGAAGCACCGAGCTTGCTTACTGCAGATCTCAGTAATTCACTGAAAAAAAGGGACCAAAATCAGTTTAGGAGCTATTGAACTCCAAATACGCTACTGAATTTAACTTACTCTGTCCGCAATATTATGAGAAAGTCGGAAGGCAGAGATTCCATAAATGAAGATATGTCCTCCATTGTTAGAGCCTTCAAATCTTGTTTCAGCTTCTTTTGCTCTTCAACTAACATTCCCTTCTCGAGCCCAGATTTACTGCCAATCAAATTACATAAGTGGCAATTACATCAAGATCATAATTGCTAAAATGTCAGTAAGGGTCAATAAACCTTTAATCACTCTTCAGTCAACACCTCTCCAAAACACAAAAATAAAAATGGAATGATGCCCCAACATATCAGGGGGATAGGAACATAAACACAGATTTATGCTTCTAGCTGTCATAAATGAGAACTACTAACTGAATACTGAATATAATTAATTATGGAACGCTGCAAAGAGAGCTAGGTAAGAGTTCTGAACAAAGAAGAGAGACGGGAAAAGACGAGATGCATAAGGATGTAACTGCATTAGTTTTAGTGATTATAGATGATCGAAAGGAAGACACCAGTAATTAAGTCTTTAAAGATTTAACATAAATTTTCAAAAGTTATCCTTAAATATTTCCAAAAAAGACGCATAAAGGGGGCTTTTTATATGCAGTATCTCTACCTATTGCCAATGGCTTCAACTTCCTCTAGGATTACATATAAAGGCGATGTGCAATTTCTTTATACATTTAAAGCCACATAACTACTAATTTTTTCAAATAATCAAGTTTTGACAAGTGGGTTAACTATCTTAGTGTGAAATTTCTTAAAGGGGTCAAAAGCAGGAGAGAGAAATAGATCTTTAGAGCAGGCTAGCTAGTCCTGCAATAAAAAGTTAATCTTATTAGTATACAGTTGAACATTGGGGAGGGGAACCTGGAAATTATAATCCTCCCAATGATTTACCATCTGGTTATCTTTGAAAAAATGCAAGCTTGAAAGATAAATCTACGGTATCCAATATCATATGAAGTATAGTAATCAAGGTGATGGTAGTTACATTTTCCAAGTGTTACTATAAAAGAAGAGAATTCTATAATCAATGGCAAATTATAATCATCTTCCAAGTACTGGTTCAATTCAAATTCTTAATGGAACACCTTCATCAGCATTCTACTTAATGGCTCTATAACAACTAACAATCCTTGACAAATAGCAAGATTCAAGAACAGAAACTAGGAAAAAAGAAAATGTAGATCACCTATCAATAGTTCTTCCAGAGAAAATGATGGGTAAGTATCTGTAGTACTTCCCAACACCAAACCGTTCAGCTAAAAGATGTATCTTTTTTGAGTCTGAAAGAATCAAAGCTTTCCAAAGCTGACAATATTCGAGCCTGAACTCTTCATCCAATTTTTTGCATATTCCATGGTCCAGAAGAACTGCATGTTCAATCATCTCATCATAAAGTTAAGTTCCACAAATGCATATCCACATGATTAGCAACATTCATCTCAGAAAATAAAAGATCCTAAGTGAACAATCAGAACATACCCAAAGAAAAGCCACCCTGACCTTCTGTAGACACCAATATATTACCAGGATGCGGATCTCCATGCAAGAAACCATGAACGAATATCATTTCAGCAAACACTTCCAATAACAACTTTGCAACCTTCAAAGAAAACCAAATGAAGGCAACTTGAGTAAGTGGATCTACTTCAATGCAATAGAATGAAACATGCATACAGCCATTAAAGATACTCCAGTTTGGACATGTACCAACCAAAAAACAAAACTGGTACACTGGTTTACTCACCCACCGCATAAGACAGTATTGTCCAGAATTTAAGAAAATATTCACAAATAATTGCAACCGAAGAAAACTTGCCATAACAAAATTTTAGAAAATTTCTTGAAAAAAAGAAACAAACCTTTTCTTGATTTATTCTCATTCCATTCAGAAACTCAACATCATCAACCTGAAAAATGAGTTCCCATTAATAGCACAATATTGTCAAGTCAAAAGCATAACATGCACATGATACAAGGGCAACATCAGCAAATGTACAATAGTTAGCTGTAAACATGAGAAAATCATAGCTGTAAAAATTAGAAGAAAGTGAAGAGATGAAGCCTGAATTTGAATTTTCAGCTTGATTATCCCCTCAGGCTAGATGGGGCATTTTATACTATATGAAAATATACCTTATACAAAACAAGCCTAATTTACAGATTCTATAGCTACTGTAATCTCAATAAATATGCCTATAAACAAGATCATAACAATAGCAAGCAACGCCAAAAGTAATTTCTAAAATTAGTAACCTCAGATTTGAAATTTATTATCATCAAAAGGTGGCCCAATAGTTTAGTGACTGATTTATATTACAAAGCACACACAACTTGTACCCAGAATCATCTGTTCCTTTTCCCTCTCATTGCCAAGTATCAAGCAAAATAATTCTGTTAATCCCAACATGATAAACAAGCCAAAATCACTACTCCACTTGATAAGGCACAGATAGATATTCAATTAAACAAATACTCCATCATCTTTCTTCCTAACCCCCACAAACAAAGTAATTACAATAGGACTGTTTATATTGCTTTCACTATTCAAGTAGGGATGCTACCTTGGGAAGGTCAAGAGTATAGTAAATTTGGTTCTCTTTGACAAGACACACATAGATATTCAAGTAAACAAATATCTTTTTTCTTACTACCCCCACAAATAAAGCAATTACAATATAACTGTTTATATTGTTCTCTATTCAAGTAGGGATGCTATCTTGGGAAGGTCAAGAGGAGTATAGTAGATTCGGTTCTGTTTCAAAAAGCTACATGCTAGAGACCTCAATCAATTGTCTTCTACGTACTACAATATTTAAGAAATTATTTACTAGATTTTAAAGATCTGTGATAAAAGATGCTTCAAAATAAATTGTCTTACATTTCATAACCAAGAGATTCCGTTGTTTAGCTTTGACCATGAAAGCATGCTAATGCCAGTCTTTCTGACAGATTAAGTGCTGTCTAGATCATGGTACTTAGTGACCATAAGTTAGAATCTTCTCAATAAAGAGTCATGGTGGCTGATCAGGCTATCGAAAAGACAGCTGAACCAACTTTTAATAAGTTTACCAGCTAGCCTGATTTAAAATATCAAGCCTATCTAGGGTATTGCACTGCATCCAAACTACCGCTAGAACCCCCTACCCCAAATCATGTTCCAAAACACATGGTTCAATGAAAGAAGTTAACAAATCGACCCCTACTAAGTAAAGATCCTTGAAGATAAAGCAGAAAAACGAAGGTTCTATATTCAAGAGTTGTTCGTTGATAGGATTTGCAAATCTTAAAGCCTATAAAGGACTTCTACACATCACATGGAAGAATGAAATCCAAAAGTAAATGGTTGGTCAAATAAAAGCTTCTAATGGATTTAAAACCATTTTTTATATACCTATTCCTTTTGCAAATTCATAATACATATATTAGTGCTTGGCTGCTTGCATATTTAAATGAGTTTGTACCGAACTAACCTAAGTAAGGTTCTCAAATTTAATGCATCATCTGATAACAAGCACAAGTTTATTGATCACCGCACATGATTGAATATTTCAAACCTACATTGTATAAGAACCTAAGTGAAGATTCAACTTGTGACTTAGCTTGTTTAACGAATCCCATGTGATAAAAGAAGCCATGACTAGAGGGTGAAAGATGTGGACCAAGAATCTGACATCATTTACATATTGCAAGCTTAAGTGGTTTAAGTGTACTTAACACCTCTGGTTGTTAATATTGCCTTTAGGTTGAACTGTGATTCAAGCACCCCCATAACTCTCATGAAAGTCAAGGAACTGCCTTGTTCCTTTGTGCACCAGCAAGCATTTCATTCTCATGTTGGATACAGCTTAATCTTTTCCTTGGCCAAAAATTCTAAATTGTTTTTGAAGCCAACCTCTAATTACAACTAAATGTCTCATTTCCATAAAGATATAATCTATTTCCAATATGAGAGAAACAGTTTCAGCGCAAGTTTGTCGTAACGGGCATATGCACCTGGTCAGACTACATGTAAATCCCGTAAAGTAATAAAAATGAACATAAAACTAGGGATGGTTTAAGAGAATAAGATATGATTCAAACAAACACTTGTATTTCATGATTTCCATTGTTTTTCCAGTTAGCTCCAAGAAAATTTGTTAGTTGTATGCCCTTACCTTGTGGCCATGACAAAACTGCATTGTGAGAACTTGCTTTGCCGTAAAATCCTGAAGAGTGGAATGTAGATCTTATATAATCCAAGCATTTTGCCATGTTTACACCAAGTTTCGAAGCATGGAATACTAAACAAAATTTATTCAATAAATGGTGAACTAGAAAAGGAAGAGTAGAACAACTATGTTATACCCAAAATATACGAGGTACTCTAACAAATTTGTTGTTTTTAAAGTTGCTGGCAATTGTCTCAGAGTTTTTTGCCTCCTGAACAAAATCTGTGGACATATAGAAGGAAAAACCAATAAATGTTGCATCCATTGAAGTAAGCAACTTAAAATACTTATACATTGCTAGAGTTTCTAAAGTTGAAAAAAAAATTGAGAGAAGGATATCAGCTGATAACTTAGTTTGTCAAGTCCAACATTAATCTTTGAGTAAATTAGATAAAAGTCGCCGGAATAGAATTTCAACTAATCATTCTACATTTCTCAGAGTAGCACACCCTAAGTGATCTTAGTCACTGCTTCATCATTTTCACCATCCGTTGTTGAGATTATGCAAAGAATTGCTCAAGAAATCATTTCTTACTAAGATTAGGCAGCGATCAACATGCTTAGGATTACAATAGCTTAAACCAAGTACAGATTAGTTATGTTTCATTTTTTTCTTAATTTTATATACCACACATAATCTCAACTTAAAGATGCAAAAAGATATTTTCAGTTGCTTGTTCAATTTCCATTGCTTCTAGATTATAATTATCGATACTATAATTTGATTGAGAATGAGGCCGAAAATGTGATTTCCAACATTAGATTGATACCTTCAGATTATTGCCCCTGTGTTATTAAAGAGAATGCTTTTTCTACATCACCCTGTTACGATCTCCAATCACAAAAGGAAAAAAATACTACTTTGCATGTGCTATGATTTAAAAGTATTTTATATTTGCTAATCCTTTTGATCATTATTCAAACCCTTATGAAGGGTAAATCTCTAATATGAAAAGCGCTATATTAGAATTATGGAATCTTGAATTTTAAGGCCATGGCCCATGTGCATACTAAAAAAATACACCAAACAATATCAAACTTAGAAGCACCAAGACTTTATTTTGACAACAACTATAACAGGACTGTTAAAGGCAACAGTATAACTCACCAAGCTCTAATGAAACTGACTCAGTAAATTCTGAGACCAACCACTGAAACCTATATTCAGGAAAAAACTAAACAAGCAAAGAGAGCAGAATAAGCGATCTAACATAAGTTCAATATGTTTATAAAATTTTAAACAGAAAAGCAGAAGGTAAAGGGAGAAAATAAAGACATCTAAGTAAGACTAGCTTAATATTGCAGACACCAAATTTGGAGTAAAAGGAACCACCATCAGAACTCCTAAGTGGTATACATTGCAAGCATCATTATTTTGAAATCAAAGCTATTGATAAGATCATGAGTACCTAGGAGGTTCTTGTACAAGTCAAAGTGTATTTCAATCCCTGTATTCCAATTTTGAGTAATTTATTCCTTGTACTTTTATATTTGCAAGTAACCAAGGAAAATCAATGAACCAAAAAAGGGTATGTTACGTATCAATAATGTGCAACTCATAGCTCACAAACTGATGACATGGAATGTAATTTTTTTGCCTTGGGTTGACATGGAAATTTTCATCTCTTACCAATTTATTTGAAATTTCATGTCAAGAATATTTTACACTCCACATCATCAATATGTCAGAAACAAACTACAAATCATGATTAAATTGCACAAAATTAGGGTATAGGGTTTAAAATATACTTTTCATTATAGTATATAGAATAGCTTAAGCAAATCCATAGAAATTAAGAACTTGACAAAAACAATCTTCTTAAGTCATAAAAACAAAGCTGATATCCTTTGACAAATATTAAGAAATTCAGTGTGTACCCATGCAACAAATTCTGAAAGGAAATACATAATTCTTGTGTCTAACTTCATTTTCTTCTCTAATCCAGGGTATTGCACCTATTCTCCACAAAAGAAAAGGTAATTTGTCATCAATAATTAAAACCATTTGAAAAATCTTAAATGAATCAAATAGTAATCGACAAGCGTCATACTAAAAGTTGGAATAAGCAATAACAACAAGAATTAGAGAATATAATAATAGTAATAATATAAAAGGAAAAAAAACAATTATTTCTTTTCTTTTGTTTTGACAAATGAACAAAACTAAAGTAACAAATGGCATAATGAAGAATGTGGCAATATATTAGTTTTACAAACTTCCATGAAAGTTTACTTTAAGTAGGTTTTCATGTACTTAAGGTATTGGTTAGATTCCAAATGCAAAGGAAGCAAATTCTGTTTTTACCCTTAAATCTTAGCATGGAAAATGTAGTAAAAATTGATAGTAAAACATGCTTTCCTAAAAAATATATATCCGCATTTAGCTTTTGTATGATAGTAGACACCAAATAAATAAGAACATGGCATAACTGAGCTCCAATACCGTGTTAAACATCCAACATTGTAGTAAGTAGAGAATCTCAAATATAAGACCACATGAAAGCCAATACTTAACAAACTGGAATAACGTCACTTATTCACTTAACAATATGCAACCTTATTTCTCATGTCTTCTTTTCTTGTTGTGACATTGCGCCATAGCCAACAAATTCCGACCTAACAACAGAACTGCCAATGAATCTTATGCTCAGTAAATTTTTTCTTTTCAATCGTGATGGGATACTAACATCGCCAATTTGTCAAGGGAAAGTAACAATAGCAACTGCCAATCTTTAAGAGTAAACTCGATTAATGCTGAAGGTAAATTCCTACTTGATTGTTAATTTGAAGTTGTTAATATCAGTCCTAATTCAAGATTTTTTTAAACAATCAAAGTATGTTGCAAGCAATTTTCAACCACCTACCATCACATATTTGAGTTGGCTCCTTATGGTAGGTAAAAGGTAAAGCATGCACAGTCCCTCAATTCTATCAAAAGGTAAATTTTCCTTGCCCAAAATTTGAATTTCTAATACTCCATACTTCAATTTTCAATTTAAACAAACAAATAAGGTAGTCAACTAATCATTGTTTATGTTGACATGCAATGACAAGGAACGTACAAGTCATTCTTGCTACCAAATTAATTACGTGACATTAATCTCATTATTTTAATTAATCTCATTAAAATACTCCATACTTGCTTTATAACATGTAAATAATTTGATTAAAAAAAGACTTTGTGGCATTTACATGTTCGCCTTTATTTTGATATCACAACTTTACTAGATTTGTTAGTAATTTTCTCAAATTGGTGTCTAGTTAACTTGTCACACCAAATCAGCTATTTGTATCTTACAATGATAACTCAAAACAACTTATTTTGTAACACAAGTGAACATGCAATCAACTGTGAGCTCATTTTTTTCTTCTCATAATTACTTCTGAAAGTCACCTAGATTCTATTATAAGGATCTAGCAAGTACTTTAATCAGTTGTGTCATTTCATGTTCAGGTACTTCTATTTCAGGTATCTTGGTGTCTGAGTTCAATGATCTTTTTCAATCAACTTAGGTGAGATACCATGTTGAAATGGCAAGTTTCGAGAGTGGTTAGATTTTTTTCCGAAACTAGATGAAATCACTTCAAAAATCTCTTTGTTTAATATACCCATCTATATATAAGATAGAGCTGGCAATATCATACACAACACGCTTACATTAAATTAATGTGACGCACAAAAAAATAAATAAATAAAACACATCACGATAAAAAAAAGTAACATGACTGTGACACAAGTTAACAAAATTCAAAATCTCTTAAACGAATTATTAACATATCAAAATTTATAAAAAAAATACTTCAATTACGACTATGACACGGTAAAATACATGAACCACCATGGATACACGAATTGCCAGGTCTAGTATAAACAAAGGCACTTAGTTACAGCTAAACAATAGAGTACAAAAAGAAAAGAATAAATGAGTTAGCAATATTCTGCAAACTAACCTTAACTGCTACTTCTTGATGGTCTTTCAACATTGCATGATGCACTTGCCCAATGGATGCAGCAGCAATTGGTTGCTCCTTAAACCATATAAATCTAAACTTTACACAGAAATCCTCTAGTCAATAGAAAATTTAGGTAATTCATGCACAAGTCCATCCTGTTTCTATCAAATATTCCCACAAAATAAATATATACACTATTAGAAGAGCTTACCTAGTCATACCTTCAAAGACAATATGCATACGAATTGCAACTTAAAACCAAAGTAGCAACAAGTGGAGAAGCCCAACCTCAATATAAGGGCCAAAATAATGTGTCATTTTGAACTCACTTTAACCAAAAGGAAATACATTTCCCGGGGAGGCAAGAGTTTAGCCATAGTTGCAATTCCATGGGTTGGAATTTTAAATTGTTATAGATTTACATAAAGAGGTTGTTCTTTTTATAATACAAATTCTTTGAAAAATCCTTGCAATAGGTAGATACATAGTAAAAAGGACTCTTAGGTAGATTCAAGATGCATTTCACCAAAAAAATAAAACAATTTAGGATACTAAAATGCTTGCAATAAAGACAGCTTATGAATTATATGTATAGTACGTGCATCTATGTTATATATATATATATATATATATATAGGATTTATAATTTGATTTGTAAACAATAAAGACAACTTCATTACAAAATGTAATGAGTACCAAAGATAATAATTATCATATTTAACAAGAAATTAGGACCAAAAGGCATAATGGTTCCTTTACATCCATTTTAATCAAAAAGTCGTGCATTATATGACCTAATATTTCATTGTTATAAAGAAAGTTGTCCGATTTAACTATTAAAAGAATAGCTAATGGAAGACGTTAAAAAGTAAAGAAACCAGAGGGGCACTAAGTAAAAGGTCATTTTGTATACCTTCCCACCAAAAATTTATTTAACAAAAAGGCATGTGACCTAAGGTTCCTTGCTAGGAAATGCACTTTTCTTGATTTGCACTACACCCATATTGCCTAGCCTAGGCATATGCCTTGAGAGCACTGGGTAGATAAAGTACCACCTGGACTAAATGCCAGCTCCCAGTACACATTTTTTAATTTTCAGGACAGGATCATACTAATGGAATATGGGAAACTTTGACGAAAGATATAAACAGTTATATGAGTCCAAACTATGATTAAAGAAATGCAACTTACACCTCTGACAGATCCTGACCAAGATTTCTGACTATTACTTCTTTTATGAACTTAAAATCACAAGGAACCACCTACATTATCATCGAAATAGAAATTAGAATGAGAAGACATAAGATGTGTCTCTTTCAGGATATATTGTATACAGATAAGAAATGAAATGAACTAACCTGATCCTGCAACAAGGAAAGGGTCAAAGAATATTCTTTAGGAACCTGACGCAGGGAAGAAACAAACTGACCAGCTTTCACATAAAAACCTTTATTTGTTTCACATAATTCCAGCAATCTCTTAGCTGAGCGTAAATGAACCTAGCTAGTACCAAAAAACCATATATTTAGCATAAAGTGCATTGGTCAGATCAATGTTCAACAAAGCTCAAGCTTATCTATATGCCATATTTCTGTAGAATATCCTCTTAGCGGAAAAGGAGAAACTTTATTGAGGTACTGGAAGATGATCACAGTTCCCTAACTACTGATCAGTCAGAGAAGGAAATACTAGCTTCCATTTATTTTATTTAAACCTCATTCCTACATGTTTCAATTTATTTATTAAAGGTAGACCTTGTGATGTTGGTTGCATATTTGTCGACAAGATAATGAAGCTGACACTCATATCATTGGTTGATGTCCCAGTGTCCGATTTACCTTTTTCGGTTCATGTTTTAATTCCTTGAAACAACTTTATCATGAGCACTGTGTGAGTATTTTCTGAAAGCTTGCTTTGCAAAATAAAGTGGAAATGCTACAAAAGTATGTGATGCTATGTTGGAAAACTAGGCACGTTCGCAATAACTTCTATCAAAATGGTATGGTCCTAGATTTTTCAAATGCTGACAGGTGGTGTAGTGGTTATATGGATCAATACAAAGTTGCGCATCGGCTAAGGCTTCTAAAGCTCCGCTTTTCTTGAAAGCAAGTTCAAGACTAACAGTAACAGAATTATAGGTTAGAAAGATTATTACAGAGGGTATTGAAGCTGTTTAAGGGATGGGACGGGTACATTCATTGTGGCCAGAACGTGGATATGCAAGAGTAAGGCTGATGTTCTTTGCATGGAAGTTATGACAATTTTGCTCAAGACTAAGTGGCTTTTAGAATTATAGGTTAGAAAGATTATTACAGAAAGTGATTCTCTTGCTTTGTAAGTACATTTCTGATTTATGAAAGGAAATGCATTTTAAGAGATTCATCCAAAAGGAGGTAACTCCGTTGAAGACGAAGACATCAACTAAAGGAGCTCGATTTTCTAAATCCGCTTTTCTTGAAATCAAGTTCAAGACTAACAGTAACAGAATATATACACACACATACATATACATAACTAAGAAGACATTGTTCAGCTGCAGCATCTAAAGCTCCAGATGTATGCTTTCTATTATTCAGTTTTTGCTTTCTCAGAAAGTTGCTAAAAAGTAAAAGAAAATAGTGAAAACTAAAATCAATTTAGTTTAATGGAATATGAAAAGGAACCTCAGATAATAGATGACGGTATTCATCGCAGTCCTTTGGCAGCCCATGTAAAGAATACTTGTAGTCAGCAACGGTTATAACAATCTGCGTCAATAACAAATCAACGAATTATAATTAGAAATTTTCAAAAAGGAACAAGTCAATAGCAAGAGAGGGAGAAAGAAATCGGACGGTGCAGATTGCCCGACAAGAGCGAAGGACGCCTTGGGAAACGGAAGAGTCGGAGAAGAAAGGGGGGAAATTGGCTTGATATGAGAGGCCGCCGGCTGTGATTAGGCAAAAAGCAGCCGCGGCTCTCGCCGGAAACTTAGATACTATTCGTTTGCTCATCTGCATGCCTACTGCTCACCCAATGCCTATGGCCGTTAGTGGGTGGTTCGGGTCATGGGTGCAAGTCTAGATGGCAGGGGAGGAAGGTTTTTCTCGCCAACCCACCCACCCGATTTTTACAACCCGTTTCGCTACTTTTAATGGAGGGTAAACTACCGCAATGGTGACTTTGGTTTTATAAATGTTTTCTTTTACTCACTAAATTTTAAACAACAATTTCTTGATCATATGTGTTATTATTTGTAACATTTTTTTGTTATTTATGTTATATTTATAACGTTTTGGTCATTGAGACGTTAATTTTGTTAGTTTAATGATATAACACGTTGTAGGCTTGTAGCAACACCAACTTGCATGCAAGAGCTTAAGCTACGGTGGTTGAACTGGTGAGAATAAATTTTAAAACGTCACTCAAGATCTTTTCAGAGAAAACTCGAACAACAACAGTACAATATTCTTTAATACAATAGAAGAAAGAGGCATCATAATTGATTTTTTTATTATCTTCTCGTTTTTTTGTATTTTGTCATGATTGATCTTGATTGACCCACATTATACACTCGATTTTGGTGGGTGTCATGATGAGTCCAAGCCAAAAGAGGGAACAAGTGAAGAGAGAGTCCTCTCCGAATGTTGGCATCAGGAAAGTATTCGAATAGGCGTTGAGCTAGATCATGGTACATTGCAATGTGAAAAACAAATCGAAAAGAATTCTAAGACTTGAAGACCAGCATCGAGCCAAACTTCAATAGGACTTTTGAATGTGCTTTGGGAGATATATTTATTTCAAGCCCTCATAAATTCCAGAATAAGAAAATAATGATGTGAAGAGAGATCAAAAGTAGAGATTCAAAATAATTTTGATTACTATCTAAAGAAGTCTGTAAAGAATGGAAATCTTCTACCCTTTTTCGGTGCCCCTACATATGCTCTCAAGCTCAAAATTAATTTTAGGGTTTAGGGTTTTTGCTTAGGGGTTGTGGTTAGGGTTTAGGGAATTTAGGGTAAGATGTATTTTTAGGGTATAAGATATAGGATGTATGGTTTATGATTTAGAATTTAGGGTTATGGCTTAGAATTTAATTTTATAGTATTTTTTAGTGTTAGAGGAATATGTATGGACACCGAAAAATGGGTGACGGATTTTATCCGTCTATAAAAACCTATAAATTTTGGATAGTAGTTGCATCTCGAAGCACACAATGTAGCATGTGTAAAAGAACAAAATAAAATAAAAAAACATGTTCAATAGATTCACTTGAATTGTCGCATCTTTTGCAAGTAGAATTGTCCTTTATGAGTCTTGGTGCAAGATTCGTGGAAAGTAGCAAGAACATTGTTGCAAAAAAATTTAGAGAAAAGATTGAATTTTTTAGAGTGATTTCACTTTTCGTATAAAAAAATAGAGAATTTTATTATTTGACATGTCATTACTCGAAGAAGGACATCTTGAAGGGCTGGTATTATTCATGATCATTTGGTATCCTAATTTGATCGTATATTGACCATTTATGTTGTCATACTAAACAAGTGAATATTGACAGTTGGTATTACCCACGAAGGATAGTTGATATTATGGATGACAAACGGGCGGGGCATGTACGGATACTCCTCCTCTATTTTTATATCCACTTAAATTTTTTATATCTACCACCTATTCACATCCTAAGGCGGGTACAGTTTTTAAATTCACATCCACTCACACGGGTATATTCTTAAATCTACCTCACACCCACCACCCAATTAGATACTAATTATCAATCTTGTACCTGACTATACCCGTCTATACCCGCTGACAGCAACCAATCCATACACATAAAACATAAATTCAAGAACAACCACAAAATATAAATTACAAGCACTATCTTATAAAAATTTAGGATTTATAGAATAGTTTGTGAAATTACATCTAATTTATAATGGTCCAAATTTATATGGATGGTAGTATGCGGGGCGGGCGGGTAAGGTCTTAAATCCACCACCTACTCGCTACCTGCGGCGGGTATGACTTTTTACATACGTACCCGCTCACTACCCACCAAATTTATACCCATCCATGCCACAATTGGGGCGGGTGTGTTGCGGAATCCACGAAATTATACCCGTCTGACATCCCTAGCTGATACAGCCTCGACTTCTTATTAAGAATATAATTTTTAGAACTTCAAGCTTCATAATCAACAATTTTTAGTGCAAGTGGTTAAAAGATCTTAGTTAATATCAGTAGCGAATGCACCTAGCTTTAGTGGGGTGCATCCGCATGCCTATTTTTTAATTTTTTTTAAAATAAGTTTAATTTTGTGTTATTTTTTGAAAAAATAATAATTTTGTTAAGTTTGCAAAGGAGATTTTCATTTTTTTCATACCCATTTGAGAAAAAAAAAATATTTTGAACCTCATTCTTGAATTTTTAGATTCGACAACGATTGATATCATCTCATTTTCTTAGAGTTGAACGTTCGATCGAGTCGAGTAAAAAAATTCTGAATTATTCGAATTGATGCCTTATATTTTACAACTCAAACTTTATTTGAAAATTTTCAATTCGTGTCGAATTTTTGAATTCCTATATAAATTTAATTGTAATTATTTATCATATTATAGTATAATTTAATTTTAATTTATTCGAGTCTAGTTTTGCTCACCTATCTCACCCTACTCCTTCCCTATGTAGGAATTGCTTAAAAAAACCTTGAAGCTTCCTTACGGTTGTCATAGCTTAGAGATGGTGTTGAGTGCTTCACACTCTACACGTTAGGGCACGTCTTATAGTTTTTAGACTTGTTAAATCATATTCAATGCCATCTACCTAACGCTATTCCCATTTCCCATTACCATTGTTAGGCGCTAGCTAGGATAGGAATTAGGAAGCAAGCAAAGCGCCAATAAATAAATTAATAAAAACTCCTCCACTCCTTGTACTGGTTTACCCAAATATATCACTTAGTTTTTTGTTTTCTTTTTTCCCGTTTCCTCTGCATCTGCCGCAGTTGCAATGGAGACAATAACGCTTGCCTTGGCCCTCGTCATCCTCTGCGGCGTAGCCCAAGTGAGATCCAGTGCTTCTGATCATCGTTACAAAGCCGGAGATGAAGTCCCTCTCTATGCTAACAAAGTCGGTCCCTTCCACAATCCCAGGTCTGATTTTCCTTACGAACTTCGCAATTTCACCGCCAATTTTTGATTCATTTTGGTTAACTTTGTTTGTTTTCCTTTGATTAACAGTGAGACATACCGTTACTTCGATTTCCCCTTCTGTTCTTCGGGTTAGTGGGTGTTTGTTTATTTGAGTAATTTTTAATCTTTTGAAGTTGTCAATTTTGTTGAGATCGAGGGTTTTGCTCTGCAGCTCCCGTGAAGGAGAAGAAGGAAGCTCTGGGTGAAATCTTGAATGGCGATCGTCTAGTGAGTGCTCCTTACAAACTCGACTTCTTGGGTGACAAAGAGGCTCAACTTGCTTGCAAACGGAAGCTCGCAAAGGAAGAAGTCGCCAAGTTCAGAATCGCCGTCTCGAAAGACTATTACTTCCAGATGTATTATGACGACCTTCCCATTTGGGGCTTTTTAGGGAAAGTTGATAAGGAAGGCAAGGCCGATCCCAGCGAGTACAAGTATTATCTCTTTAAGCATCTCATATTTGAGATCCTTTACAATAAGGATCGTGTCATTGAGATTACTGTTCGACCTGATACCAAAGCCCTTGTGGACCTCACCGAAGATGAACCCGTGGATGTTGATTTCCTGTACACTGTTAAATGGAAGGAAACCGAGACTCCGTTCGAGAAGCGGATGGAGAAATACTCACAATCTTCTTCCTTGCCACACCACTTGGAAATCCACTGGTTCTCAATCATCAATTCATGTGTCACCGTTCTGTTATTGACTGGTTTCCTTGCTACCATTTTAATGCGAGTCCTGAAAAATGATTTCGTAAAGTAAGAATTGTTTCCCTCTGCATCCATGCCTCGAAAATCCACATTTTTCCCCAAATACTTGGTTGTATTTTTCACTTCCTATGTTACTTATTTAACAGGTATGCACATGATGAAGAATCGGCAGATGACCAGGAGGAGACTGGGTGGAAGTACATTCACGGTGATGTGTTCAGGTACCCAAAGCACAAGTCTTTGTTTTCGGCGGCTCTTGGTTCTGGCATCCAGCTCTTTACTCTGTGAGTATTATCATCCAACCTAGTCGATGTTTATTTCTAAACATAAGGCAGAGAAGGGTTTAGCTTAATTTGGCCTTCTATTAGAAGTTACCTTTGGTCTTATTGTTTCTGAGCTATCTGTTGACTGTATTTGTTTGCATGCTTTCCAGTACAATTTTCATATTTATCCTTGCTCTAGTGGGGGTCTTTTATCCGTATAATAGAGGAGCCTTGTTCACTGCTCTGGTTGTCATTTATGCCCTTACATCTGGAATTGCTGGCTACACTTCTGCTTCTTTCTATTGTCAGCTTGAAGGAACAAATTGGGTATGCAACACTGGTCTCTTTTTCTATTATTTCCTATCTACAGATTATTATTATTTCGTATATGAGTGAAAGAGGTTATATCTTACATTTGGAGGACTCCTTTTATACTTTATTATCATCGTCCTATTCGCTAAAAATAAATTGGCTCCACTGTTCAAACCAAGTGAAATTTCTACTCAATGTGTGGGTGTGTACTTGCTTTTTTATAGTTCAGAATTGACCTAAGCTATTAGGGAGAAGAAAAGAAGATTGATTGAGGGAGGAACAAAAAGTATGGGATAAAACCAGAAATACTTTTCAAGACAAACAAAAATAGAATTAGTAATGAGTGTAAATGTCAAATATTTACAAGGTTTAGCTGGAAAAATTGACCTGTTTTTCTTCCATACATTCTCATAAGAAGCCACAGTATTTGCACACATTTCCCGAAAGGTTTTATGTTCATTATTGCGCTGATTCACCCCCCGGCCCAAACATTCCAAATTCTGTAATTTACTGTATGAGATTCACTCTTTACTCTTTTTTTCCAAGTGATAATCATCACATATTCTACTGTTAATCTCAACCATCAGTTTCACCCATCCAACGATCCAAAAAACGTGTAAAACTTAAAAAACTTTTACACTGAATTCCAGAAATCAAATTAAGTTTGCCAATGAGAGCATTTTATGTTCCCTCAATTATTGGTTTTTGAAATGAAAAGAAAAGCTGAAAACACAGAAGATTGCTGCTGAATGGTTTGTTACTATAATGTGCATCCGTCCTTTGAAAACCCGAACTGAGAAGCATGAGAGGAAATTAGTACTTAGAGATTTCAGCTTATAATCATAGATGTCAAGATAAAATTATAATATTTTTGTTGACATGAATGAATTTTAGTTCCTTAATTACTATCGTAGTTGAATTTTCTCAAAATTTGAATTGCTAAATTATATTTGAGCCATATAAATCTCTTTCTTGAAGCTATTTTATGGTTACTATTGCCCTAATCTAAGCATCGCGCAATGCAAATTGAGCCATTCCTCATCTTAATCCTGTCTCCTCTTTCCTACTGAATCTCAATGATAGAAAGTAGGAACTTGTAACCAAAAAATGCTAGCCTACTAGTTTTAGAATGGGTAAAAAATGAAATTGTCTTGCTAGTATGTGAATATCCTTTTGATCAAATGTATTGACTATTTCTACCCTTTTCCATGAAAGGTGAGAAACTTATTACTGACGGGAAGCTTGTTCTGCGGACCTCTTTTTGTGACATTTTGCTTTCTCAACACTGTGGCAATTGCTTATCAAGCCACTGCAGCATTGCCATTTGGAACCATTGTGGTGATTTTTCTGATATGGGCTCTGGTCACATCTCCTTTATTGGTATTAGGAGGTATTGCTGGAAAGAATAGTAAAGCGGAGTTTCAAGCCCCTTGCCGCACCACTAAATATCCTAGAGAGATCCCGCCATTGCCTTGGTATCGGCAAACCCTTCCTCAGATGGCAATGGCAGGGTTCTTGCCGTTCAGTGCTATCTATATTGAACTTTACTACATATTTGCCAGTGTGTGGGGACATAGGATCTACACCATATACAGCATCCTGTTTATTGTTTTTATCATTCTCTTGATTGTCACTGCTTTTATAACCGTGGCTTTGACTTATTTTCAACTTGCTTCTGAAGACCATGAGTGGTGGTGGAGGTATGCTGCTTTTAGCTTTCAGATTTACATATATAAAGAAACGCATGCATTTGCAAGTGGGCACAGACAACATACATGAACTATAGATGCATTGTTGCATGATTTTTTTTTTTAAAAAAGAACTTCTCATATTACTGTTTTGAGCTCAAGCATTTTTTTGCCTGTTAGTGCTTGTTTGGTGTGTTTTTCTTTCAGTTATAATATGCATAATTTCTTGTGATCTATTGGCTGATGGGTGATATCCATGTCATGATTGACCTTTTTCTTGTCTAGATTTCTGAATCGCATTCTCCATTTAACACTCGAAAATATGAGAAACCCAACCAAACCCTATCACGTGTAAATCTAAATGCTGCATTTGTTTCTACTCTGTGATTGGTAAGACTTTTGTAGATATGCAGTTAAACTCCTAAATACCAATGGTAAGTAGGATACGTATAAAGTCAGCCATCTTGTGATAACATTTGCATGAATCTTCGCCACATCATGTATTTTATCTGATTACTGATAATATTCTTTCTCGTCAATAGCTGCTTCTTCAGACTGAGTGAAGCCTGGATTTTGCTTTCATCAATGAATAAATTTTACTAGGAGACTGCAAATACCTGAAATTATATAATTGACTGACATTAGGATAGCATCTAGACTCGTCTCTGTTTTGATAAGGTGGTGTTTAACTGATGTTCTCTTTGTTCTCTTAGGTCCTTCCTTTGTGGTGGGTCTACTGGGTTGTTCATATATGCCTACTGTCTGTATTATTACAATGCACGATCAGACATGTCGGGCTTCATGCAAACCTCATTCTTCTTTGGGTACATGGCTTGCATTTGCTATGGCTTCTTCCTCATGCTTGGGGCCATCGGCTTCCGTGCATCGCTGTTCTTTGTTCGTCACATTTACCGCTCTATCAAGTGCGAGTAGGAAGTTGGATAGCATCCCCTGTATACAAGAGGTAGGCACATGGTTTATTATTATTATTATTTAAATGGAAAGCATGGGAAAGATTCGGTGACTATGATTGCTGGCCTGTTGAATGAGCAGATTGGGACAACATGCGTTAGAGCAGGACCAGCAATGGAAGTGGGAGAGCTATTATTGCAGTGTTATATGAAATGTGAATCATCTAAACCAAATGATGCCGACTGAAATTTGTATTTCTCACTTCTCCATTTCTTTTAGTTTATGTTATACTATGTTTTTTAATTGGGGGAGAATCGTGCTTTGCGAACAACTTTGGCTTTCCATTTTTACACATCTTTGTCATGTTAGCTCTATAGATATTTCAGTCCCGAGTTTTGTCACACTTATGGTGCTGCGAATTGATTCAATGAACACAACATCAACACAGGTTTTTATGTTTGTCATGTTACCATTTTATTATTATACTAATTAATAAAAGTAAAATTTACATATTTAGTACCCAACTATACTTGTATTACTGTTTTGAAGCTAATAGAAATAATATTTGTGACGTGACTTGGGTTAATAATAGTTTTAGTCCAAAAACTTATATAATTTATCATTTTAGTCTAAGATTCTATTAATTTAAATATTATTTTAATTTTTAGATTAAAATTGTAAATTCTCCAAAATTAAAATGGTGTTTTAAATTGTTGGGTTTTTGACTAAATTGATCATATATATATATATATATAAGATTAAAAATGTGATTATATCAAGTCACGTCATTATTTTTATTAGTTTTTAATAGTTGAGGTATCAAAATAGAACAAAAACATTAGTTATCGTTTTGCCGAAAATAATAGTTAACGTATCAAAACAATAATTCGAGCATAATTGTGGTACTAAGTATGTAGTTTTCTCTTAATAAAATTAATATAATACTAAATTTTACAATTCTTTTTCTTCAATTTAATCTTAATTGTAAAAAAGAACCCTCAACATTTCAACATTCTACCATTTTAGCCTCTCTTTTCTATTTCTTCTCCCCTCCATTTTTGCTCGTCTTGTCCTCCATTAATAACCATTTTTAATTACATGTAGTATCTGTTCTGAATATATATTTCAACTATTTGAGAATACATGTTCAATCACCCTGTTGTAAGCTCGTAATCTCTAATAACAACAACTACTCTCTTAACCACTGAGACAAGTTGGTTCGTACAAATAGCTCTTTTTCTAAACACTGCGTCTTTCACTAAATAAGATATCAATTATGTTTTCACGACCAGCTTAGAAGATGTTATTACTCATGTTGATGTCTCAACCGTTCTCGGTGGTTAACAAGATTTCTTCATAATTTTCAACAATTTTCGTAGAATCATGACTCTATGATATACATTTTCTTTTAGAAAAATACAATTGATGTTTAGTACATAATGCTGGGATGAAAATTGCATACAGTGTGGCACCAAATGTAAAGAATTATATTTGCCTGCTTGAAAGATCTGTACAAATATTTGCCTGCCTTGCATTTCAGCAACGCCAAAGGATTTGCCAAAACTTTCATCAGTTTTCCTGCTGATTTAGCCATAAACTTGGCTTTGCCATTCCTTTGTTAAACCTTGATCTTCGAGTTACTTGCTGAATATGGTTTTCGTTCCTTTGCAATAGTTCATCAAATTTAGATGATTCTGTTACTAATGGTCCTGAATAACCAACTGTTGCCTGATGATTGAAAGCAATAGAATATGTTCATGACCGGAAAAAAAAACTGAAATATTGACAAGAATTTCGGATGCTGCATCAGTTCTTACCATGTCATTATTTATAGCTATCACTTCTTCCTGATGAAATTCCACCGTATAATCACGAGGTTGGAATACACTCGCATCAAAAACATCTGACCTATTGAACTTGTTATGCCTATTCGATCTGTTTTGCGGCTGCTCCTGCTGCCCGGATGCAGTATAAACACTTCCAGGAACATCTTGTGTCTCTTGTTTCTTAAGTTTAAAGATTTTACCTGCATCTGTAGGTTGTAGTGAAGAAGAGTGATTGTAGGAAAGTGTAGAGGTTGAATCTTTCGGCTTCTTTGCCCAGGAGAAGCTGCTTGATCCTGTCAGTGGTGGTGGAGCTGTGAAAATATCACATTGAGATACACTTGTTACTTGCGAAGCCTCTGACCTCGTATCAAAGGGGAGATTCAGCTGCTCTCTATGAACTGTACCGTCATTTCCCCTCGGACTGTTTGCAGTAAAACCATAGCTCTTAGTACTGAATTGAGTATCGCCTCGTACTTCCTGCATGTAAAAATGAAAGTAGCTAATCTTAGCTCGTTTTGCTAGCACCCGATGAGCACACATACCTACGGAGAAAGAAAGAGAGACGGAGAGACCTCTTTCGGTGTAGTTTTACCAAAATTGATTGGTTCTAGTGAAGTAGTACAATATCTTCTTGCTCTTCTTGATGCCCCGGAATCTCGGATCCTAGATCTGGACTTCTTCCTGGTATATTATAATGAACAAAGATACAAAAATAAAGGGAATTGAGCTGATGAAACATCCGAGCATCTAGTTTTTCGTAAGTGTTTGATGCACAGAATTATAGAATATAGCATGTAGGATTCCTTCATGGTCATTAGGTAATAGGACTAATAGGCAATAGCACTTGTTCCAGACTACTGCAGCAGATAAATGCACAACTTTCAGAACTCATAGTTACATGTGGATAAGTCGAGTCTCGAGGTTTACGGTTCAGCAATAATTGTAAGCATGCAATGGACTTTAAACTGAAACTTCAGAAACAAGGAGTGACAAGTTCACCTTCGTAATTCATCCCGCTGTTTAGCATCAATTTCTTTATTAGGTAAATATTTTGGCAAGCTTGAAGGATCACAGGCATGGGGTTTTGAGTGGAAATACTGAAAGAGAAGCAGCAGGTAAACATGGAATCAGGAAACTAAGCTCCTAGTAAAATTTCTGAACATTTATAGAATCATGTCATATTTTGGATGATATTGGAGAGAACAAAAACTGTTTATAAGCTTTGAGGAACCAAAGATATTGGTGCTGCCTGAACTGAACTGCCATTATTTTCATGGCATTACCTCAGACATTAGTGACGAAGAGGCGGTACCGCGCTTGTGGGGTTCTACCGAAAGAAGAGCTTCTAACAAGTTCAATGCAGTCGGTGGAATATCTTTGCACCTTTCGCGAAGACAACTTTGGTAAGCATGCTGAGGTTTAAACATGGTTGAATGAGGAAGCCTAATCTTCGTCCAATACTCATCAGGTGGGGAACCACATAGCTTAAAGATTTTATGCAGTTGTTCAACCTGCCAAATGGAGGAGAATCCAATCAACTTGACTTGCCTAAGAAGTAAACATGATTCCCGGGAAATCAATAAAAGCTCAATTTGTAAATTTCACAGATATAAGATTGTTACTCTATATCTGTCATGAGTGAATCCGAATATTTCAGCATAACCAAAGTGATGCAATATAACCAACAGTCACCTCAGTTCTGCCTTTAAGGATAGGCTTTCCTATTAGAAGTTCGGCAAAAACACAGCCTACACTCCACAGATCCACCGAGGCTTCATAACTTGTCGATCCCATCAAAAGTTCGGGAGGACGATACCATAATGTCACCACTCGACTAGTTAACCGATGCCTGTTTTTTGAAGTAAGGATGTTTGCCAATCCAAAATCCCCCAATTTTAGAGTTCCTTCGTTGTTTACCAAAATGTTAGATGCCTTAATATCTCGATGCATTATACCTCGCGAATGGCAATGCTCAACTCCCAATAATAGCTGCTTCATATAGCATTTCACCTACACAGAAAGGTGAATCTAATTCAAACATTATGAAAACACAACATATATATATATATATTGTGCTTGAGTTTCACAAGCCAAACCTGTGGCTCACTGAAATTGATATCAGGAGAAGAAGATAATCCGGCAAGATCATGCTCCATGTACTCGAAAACAAGGTAGACCGTACTCGAAAACCGGGATGTTATTACCCCTTCCAGTTTCATGATATTCGGATGGTCAAGCCTGCGCAGAATGGCTATTTCTCGTGCCATAAACCTAATACTTTCCGGCTGAGAGTTATCGAACCGCACCTTCTTCAACGCAACCATCCTCCCGGTTTCAACTTCACGTGCTTGGAATACGCTACTGTATGTGCCTTGTCCAATCTACATTAACAACATCAGGGAACAGATTCACCGGAAATAATTCATATCAAAATTAGTATTCATGCAATGGCCAAATTCGACAACACTTGACAATTAAACATACCTTGTCTAGTTTCTCGAAAGCATCGGCCTGCAAAGGCACCCAACCATGAACTGCTTCAGCAGCAGCCGAGCATAGCCAAGCAGGCCATCCGGCTGCAACCTGTTCAGCCTCTACAATCCTATGGGAAAACCCGAAATTGAAGCTGAAAGAGCCACTCCTCCTCTTTGATTTCCTCGACTCGCCGCTTCTCTTCACAATATGATGATTCATGGTTTTACCATTTCCATCCAACTTCTCCTCGACTCTATCAACCTCTAACCTCCCGGATTGTTGCTTTTGTGGGAAAGAAGCAACTGCTAAACCATGTCCATGGCTACTGTTGTAATGAAGCGCTGAAACAGGAGATGCTGCCACAACATTGCCACCTAGCTTGGCGTTAATGCAACCCATTTTAGCTCAAAACCAAGACTGGCGCAGGAATCATCGAAGGGAAAGCATTTAAGCTGGGAAACAAGATAAAACAGAAAAGAAAAAAACAAAAGAGAAACTAAAGTTTGGTAATGTTCTTTGTGTGTCTGGTCTGACCGACTGTCTTGGACTTTGTTTTCGAGATCTGCGGAGGGCATTGGAAGTGAAAAGAAAGAGAGAGGTTGGTGGGTCCAAAATGGCACATCTTTTGTTGTTGCTGTTGGAAGAATACAGGATTTCTTGTTCAAGTTCCTTTGTTTCTCTGTTTTATCTTTTTCCAGTTTGTTCCTTCATTTCACCAACTTCTAGTTATGAATATATTGCATCATAATTCATAACTATAGCTGTTAAGCGTTGCCACCCGTTCAGTTTCAGTTTAGTCTGAATATTATAATGTTTTTTATTTCATTTGCTTCCGATTATTTTACTTTTTTTAATATATAAATAGTTTAAATGGTAAGAGGTCTTGAAACTAATAAGTGTTCTGGTAAAAAAGCGGATGATGTCTATTTTAAGAGATACAGGTTCAAATTTTTTAATCTCATAATGAGTTTTATATTATTCAATCTAAATTAACCGGATGGAAATCGTCTACCCCTAACTATGCCTCCATTTTAAAATAGTGGGTTTAGGGTTTAGAGTTTAAGGTTGGAACTTAGAGTTAGTATGTAGGGAATTAGACGTATAGTCTATTTTTTAGGGTTTAAAGTTTAGGATATAAAAATTAGGTTTAAGGCTTAGAATTTAATTTTTAGGTGTTCTATGGGGCATATAAGAAAACATGATTAAAGACAAAAGATTTTTATTCAAATTAATCAGCTAATGAATTAAATACCAACAAATAAACACTTCTGCTAATAATTTATGGAGTGAGGATTAATTTGAAGATCCATCTAAGGATTAACTTGATGGCTTTGCACATTTAAGTTCGATTAATTTAATTAATACGATATAAATACTATGCATGAATCATCGAATTTAACCGTAAATACAACTGGGTTAAAACGATTGTGCTTTAAGCATGATGATTGGTACCTTATTTTTTGAATTTGAAAGATTAGGTGGTGACATGTGGGTGTGGCTTAGAATTCTGTGCTAAAGTTTATAAAGGATTTGTTGTAACATCTTTTAAATGGTTTATACTTTTCTTTTCCTTTTTTTTTTAAGTTTAACGGAACTATTCTGTATTCTTAAGAAACCATCACTCGAACTTGTGGAGTGGTCCTAGTGATAAAAGATAATATATTTTATTTAAGTGATCTGAGTTCGAGCACTATGTGTTCACGGTGTGTGCATTATTAAAGGGCTAAGAAAATTGAACAAATACTTAAAAAATCATCACCAAAATGTTAGAAAAAATGAATAATGTTCATCCTAAGAGACACGAGTTCAAATCGCTCTATCTACAAAGTATATGTGCATTGTCAAAAGGTTAAGAATATATATAAACATATACTATATTGTAATTACATTTATACTATTAAAAAATTGTTAGGAAAAGCATTTAAACAATTTTGTATTCTCCTAGAGATTATTTTAGGGGATAATGGCATGAATGTCCCTTTAACTTGAACAAAATTTTCAATTGGATACTTGGTATTTTTTTAACAAATCCTAATTTTAATTCTAAACTCACTAAGAGATGAGAGGAAAGGAGACTTTAAGAGAATGAATGGTTGCTCCTAGTGAGTTTAGAACTCATAATCTAAAAAATTGAGGAACAAAGATAATCAGCTTGATCAACTAACCAAATATACTTGTTTAAACACTTACACTTTTTAAATGTCTATTTGGTAGGTAGTAGATAAAGTTATAGTATATCTATGAATGAGATGTGTAGCACTAAGGGTGTAAACGAGTCGAGCTTGAGAAGTGCTAAGCTCGACTCGGCTCGGCTCGTTAAGAATTTGAGCCGAGTTCAAGTTTAATTCGAGCTTGAGTATGTTGAGCTCGAGTCGAGCCCAATCGAGTCGAGTGTTGATCGAGCTTTGACTGATTCGAGCTCGAGTAGCTCGTGATATGCCTTGTCTCATTTACAGCCCTATGTAGCACATTTTACCATATCGATCATCACTTTATTATCCTCTTCAACACTTTTAAGGGATCAAACAAATAATTTTTCCATTAAATTTCACTATTCTATAATTAATACAATTAATTAGTTAAATTAATTAATATATCCGCTATCAACTATAAACTAATTAATTTATAATAAATTATTCGTTAGTATTCAAACGGAGCCTTACTTTCTTACCTTAACCAAAAGTAATTTTTTTCTTTTACACATATTTTTTAAATTACAAAAATTCATATATGAATTGTTTTTCACTAGCAATGTGATACGATAAATTCTACAGTATTGTATGTGGAAATTTTATTGATACGCGAATTGTGTAAATTTTAGCTTGTTAAAAATATGTTTGTTTCAGAATTTAAAATTTTAGTTTATGAGTAGATTTCAGATTTCAGGGTTTAAATTTTAAGTTTAAATTTTATGAATTAAAATCTATGATTTACGATGTAGGTTTAGATTTTATATTTTAAAGTTTTTTATAAGATGATATTTTAGAGTTCAAACATGCAGTAGCGTAAATTATATATATATATATATATATATATATATATATATATATATATATATAGGGTTAGGATCAACTTACACCGTGTAAAACTCTTTAAGTTTTACACTTTTTTTGGATCGTTGGATGAGGGAAATGGATGGTTGAGATTAACTCCGTGTTTTTAATTCCCAAGTGATAATCTTCACATATTTTACTGTTAATCTTATCCATCCGTTTCACCGTGTAATTTGATCCTATCCCATATATATATATATATATATATATATATATATATATATATTGCGTAATTTGAATAATTTGACACAAAAAGAAAAAAAATCTAAAAAGAAAAGTGGAGAGTGGCAGAAAGATATGTAGATTGAGGCATTTGAGCCAACCTTGTTTAACGACCAACCAATTAAGCATATGAATATGATAGAGAGAGCACAAGAAAGCTAAAGAAACAATCTTATCCGCCCATCATTCATGGCCTCCTCCGCTCTCCCTCTGCGGCTCTCCCCGCCTTCAACCGCCAACAACAACCCTTCCCATTCTCCACCCACCATCATCTCCTCCCCACCCCCTAACCCAACTCTCAAAACTCCCACCATCCGCTCCCGCCTCAGCCGGATTTGCCAACAAGGCCAACCCCACCTCGCCCGCCAACTATTCGACACAATTCCCCAACCAACAACAGTTCTTTGGAACACCATCATCATTGGTTACATTTGCAACAACATGCCCCATGAGGCCCTTTTATTCTATTCCCACATGAAGAATTCATCCTCTCTCACCAAATGCGACCCTTATACTTACTCCTCTGTTCTCAAAGCTTGTGCTCTGTTGCAGAACTTTCACATAGGTAAAGCCGTTCATTGCCATTTCATTCGGGGTTTAACCTACCCTAGTAGGATCGTCTATAATTCTTTGTTGAACTTTTATGTTACTTGTTTGAGTTCTGTGGACAATAAGGGAATGAGTGATTATACTAAAGGCTTTGATTATTTGGAAAATGATTTGGTATGTAAAGTATTTAATGTGATGCGTAAGAGAGATGTGATTGCTTGGAATACTATGATTTCGTGGTATGTAAAGACAGAAAGATATCTGGAAGCAGTTAAGTTGTTTAGGAGTATGATGAAAACAGGGATAAAACGAAGTGCAGTTAGTTTTGTTAACGTTTTCCCGGCTATATCTGGTTTAGAGGACTGTAATAATGCCGAAGTTCTTTACGGAATGCTTCTCAAATCGGGCGGTGAATGTGTTGATGACCCTTTTGTTGTTAGTTCGGCAATTTCCATGTTTGCAGAGCTTGGTTGCCTTGATTTTGCTAGGAAAATCTTTGACAATTGCTCGCAGAGAAATATAGAGATTTGGAACACTATGATTGGAGGGTATCTTCAAAATAATTTTCAGGTTGAAGGAATTAAGCTTTTTTTTCAAGCCATGGAATCAGAAACCGGCTTTGATGATGTCACTTATCTCTCAGCAGTAATTGCTGTTTCACAGTTGCAGCGGTTGGATTTGGCACAGCAACTACATGCATATATAGTTAAGAATGTACACAAATTGTCGGTTGTTGTGGCCAATGCAATACTTGTTATGTATTCCAGGTGTGGTTCAATTCACACATCATTTGAATTTTTCGATAAGATGACTGAACGAGATGCCATTTCTTGGAACACCATTGTATCTGCTTTTGTACAGAATGGGTTGGATGATGAAGGAATGTTACTTGTATATGAGATGCAAAAGCAAGGTTTCTTAGTCGATTCTGTGACTGTAACTGCCTTACTTTCAGCGGCATCAAATCTTAGAAACCAGGAAATTGGAAAACAGACCCATGCTTATCTTCTTAGGCATGGGATTCAATTTCAGGGGATGGATAGTTATATGATAGATATGTATGCTAAATCTGGTTTGATTAGGAACTCACAACTACTTTTTGGAAAAAGCAATCCTAGCAATAGAGATCAAGCCACGTGGAATGCTATGATTGCTGGTCTTGCACAGAATGGGCTTATTGAAGAAGCTATTGCTGTCTTTAGGCAAATGCTTCAGCAAAATGTAATGCCCAACGCTGTGACATTGGCATCAATTCTCCCAGCATGTAGTCTGATGGGGAATATAGATTTAGGTAAGCAACTTCATGGATTCTCTGTTCATAATTCGTTGGACGCAAATGTCTTTGTGGGAACGGCTTTAGTTGACATGTATTCCAAATCCGGTGCCCTCAAACTTGCAGAAAACATGTTTTCTAATATCCCCAAGAAAAATTCTGCCACGTATTCCGCGATGATATTGGGTTATGGTCAACACGGGATGGGCGAGAAAGCTCTCTCTTTGTTTCACTCAATGCAAGCTTCCAACATTAAGCCTGATGCCATTACCTTTGTTGCGGTCTTATCAGCTTGTGGCTATGCTGGGTTGGTTGACCAGGGCCTTCATATATTTAATTCAATGGAGAGAGAGTTCAATATCCAGCCCTCTACGGAGCATTATTGTTGTGTTGCTGACATGCTAGGGAAGGTTGGGAGGGTGGAGGAAGCCTGCGAGTTTGTCGAGCAATTAGGTGAAAAGGGTAATTCCTTGGAGATTTGGGGATCACTTCTTGCAGCTTGCAGGCTTCACCAAAAACCTGACCTGGGTGACGTTGTGGCCAAGAGGTTGCTTCAAATGGATACAAGAAACAATACAACAGGATATCATGTTTTGCTCTCGAATATTTATGCAGAGGAAGGAAACTGGGAAACTGTTGATAGAGTGAGAAAAGCAATGAAGGGTATGAGGAAGGATGTTGGATGTAGTTGGATTGAGGTGGCTGGTTGTGTGAACTATTTTACTTCAAAAGATGAAGAACACCCCCAATCTGATAAGTTATATGAATTGTTAGGAGGACTGCGCTAAGAGAGGAAAAGATATTGATTACTACAAGTCCTTTCAGAGTTCTTGTCTACTTGGTATTTCCAAATTTGGTTACTGAAGAGGAACATAATTTGGGGACACTTACGAAACCTCGAGACTACAAATGGGGGATGAGCATGTTTTATCTCTAGATTACTCATTGTGTGATTCTCTGTCCAGTTTGAGAATTTGGAGCTTTATTGATTCTGGCTAAGATGTCTGGAGCAAGGTATTAGGGGCCTGTTCGAGCAGGTTGCCATCCACTTGCTAGCAGTATCCCTTGTCATGGAGAAATTATTAGATGGGCCTGGCTCACCACGTCATCCATGGTCCCATCCAATAATAAATTTACATGTAATTTTTTTTCAAGGTGAATCTTCACCTCTTTCCTACATGTAAATGAGATGGAGAGATATTATTGGACGGGACCATGGATGACGTGGTGAGCCGGGACCATATAATAATCTCTCCTTGTCATGGGTGTTTGGTATGTAGCTTGTGCATTGGAGAGCGAGTTGGTTTAGAATTAATCTGGTCAAATCATGAAAGGAGCCTCATGTTCATTGTTCAGGTATGTAACAGTCAAAACTTCTCTTTCCTTCAGACACCACCATTATAAGAACAACCCGATACGTTGGCTAGATGAGATATCTGACAAAGAAGCTTCCATTTATACTTTGATATACAGTAAATGAAACCTGTAAACATTGGTTCATAGTGGTTTAAAGTTTAAACCAATTAAATATCAGGATTTTTAGAGCCTCTGATTAGGATAGGATAAAGCACCATGGTTCATTTTAAATTACGATGTGGCCATGTGGGTGTGAAAGTTGCATTTTAAAGCCAAATTTTGTGGCATCAGAAACACTAGTGATCATAGGACTTTATCAAAAGACTACCTTGTACTTTCAGGGTTTATTATTTCTACCATGTTCTCACAATCCCATCTTCAACATTTGCAGGTCGCAAGTTCCAACCATCAAATCAAGATTTAAGTGAGAACATCAGCTGCCATTCAATTGTTTTTTTTTTCTTTCTATTTAAACGAAAAGGCGAAAAGCTTGCAGTAAAGGGATGTGTGGAAATGGTTATCCCTTGTCCGAAAGGCAACTGAATCTTTCACCCAATAATTAAGCCATTGTGTAAGTATATACTTTTGTTTCGGGATTTTTTTATTGGTGAATCAAAAATTGAAATTTGAGTTGAGCTACAATATTCAGGCTCTTGTAATCTAGTAAGTTTTGACGAATGATGGTAACAGTTACCTCAATATAACAAAATAGAACTGTAAAACCTCTCTTAAAGAAAATGGGAGCAGTCTGTCTAGCTAAGTTTTAAGGACAACATATATATAAGGGTTTTAAGGACAATCTGATGCAACTTTGATAGAAAACTATGTATATATCATGGTGACAAGTATTACAAAATAACCATTGATATATACAGTTGAAGCAAATCCCAATCCAACTGACCATGATTCCCAAGAAAAGGACCGTTGTGTGGCTCAAGACAAACCAGCCATGATATTTCAAGAGTTTAAAAAGGCTCAATTACATCCTAGCTCGTTAAATATGAAAATGAGATTCAAACCAAAAAAATAACAGTGCTAACAATCAGAATGAAACCACTGACTTGGAATGTGGGGAAGGTCGCAGCCGAGACAGGGCGGTGTCGCTTTCATCGGTCTCACCAAAAGCTGCCGGTGTTCGATTAACATGCTTGCTGCAATTAAAACAGGCAGTCAGAATTGTTTTGATGCAAAGTTGAAACAGTTGGTAAATAGGTAAATAGCATTACTAATTAATTGAATTATTTCAACTTCCATCTGAAGAATAGATGTCAGAATCTGTCAAAAATTTGTTGGAACTTCATCTATAATATTACTATCCAGCAAAAAGGTCTCCCTCAACAAACTTGTTTAACATAAAGCCATAACTTCACTCTTTGCATTTTCCAGCAAAGGGGTCAAAGATGTAGATATCCAACCTAAGTGTGACCCAAAAATAGTTCATATTAAAAGTAGGTAAATGCTTGAGCAACAAGGTTTGGTTATATTATAGAGGGTTATACTTTGTTTCTTTTGGAACTAGCTACAACTAGTGTTTCAATAATTTTATAGGAATCGTGCTGAATGCATGGTACTGTAATATTTACTTCACTCTCAGACGCTTTATTGCCTGAACAGATATAATATTAGCAGTAATAATATTAAATCACGGGAACTAACCCACATTAGATATATTAATAAGATGAATCTCATTACATCGTTAGATATAGCTATGATATAAAAATCACCTCATCCCCGACATACTTGGGAAATTAGGAAAGAAGAAAAAGAGAAACAGGATTCACCTCAGCTAGAGTATGCTATGTTATCTAAAGTTCAATTAAGAGAATGAAGATTTTGGTATTTAATCACAGAAAGTATGACTAGGCTTCCATATATTTATAAATGATGGGTTAGGCATCCATATTTCAAGTGTATAAGACAAAGCAATTCTATACAATGAATCACACTACTAACTAGACCAGGTACTTGGCTAGGAAGAGGCTGAGGTAATTAGAATCATAGCTGTGCTCTCCATCGATTTACAAACAAAATAAAATAGCATCATAGAGAATAAATGAAGCAGGAAAAAATGATAAACATACCTCTGAGAGATGAGACTCTCGTCAGACAGTGCCTTCTCCAGCCTCTCTTCAAATGGAGTTGCATGCCAACTCACTTTCTGATCCTGAAAACAGGACGAGATCCATCAAGCAGAGGTCTAAACTGCAAGTACAATATGCATCCAGAAAAAGAATCTACCTCATTGTATTTATTAGTTGAATTTGGGATTCCATTCCCATCCCACCATTTGGGTGAGATGCGGGAAGATTCATCCTCACTCCAGTGAGCAGCAACCATACCGATGATGGGCCTGTCCACAAGGGTTTTACCAGAATGAGGGAATTTGGTAGTAGCCTGAAGGTTTCTAATATGATCATCAATGGAATATTGTTTTGGCTTGAACCAAGAAGACAAACTTCCTTCCTCTTCTGACTCTTTCATCAGAGAAGTTTGTTTTACTCCAACTTCTACCTTCGGTGTGGCTTCTTCCGGTCGTTCATGAGATTCCTTCAGCTCACCCAATATCTCTTTGGATGTGGCATTCTCAACTGGATTCAAAACCGAATGAACATCTCCCGACCTGATCCTACCGTTCGAGGGAAAAACTGTTCCAGGGGTTTGCATATCATCAGAAAGTTTTAATGGGGTTGTATTTGGCGTGGGCTTCGATGCACTTTGAGAACTTAGTAATTCAAGTTTGTTTGTATTTTGATCATCATATTTTGAAGAAGATGCATCAAATTCGCATTCAAAGCGTACAGACTTGTTCCTCCCGTTAGCTGAAGTTGGTTCAACATCAATCTTAACAGTTTTATCAACCGTAGTAGTCTCACTGCCTTCAGTAGAATCAATGGAAAAACTCCCAATGTTCGCCGCATTCGATATACAGCTACAACAGAACAGCACCAGTCAATTGTCAGGCAGACTCACAGGATCAAACAATTAATTGAAGGCGGAATTAATTCGATTCATTCAACAAAAATACCCAAAACAGTTACACATTCTTTAAGAAAGTCAATAACAAGTTTGCATTTGTGGATTAGATTTTAATGCCAGAAATTAAAACTTATAACCTGTTTGGCATATTGTCCGGAGAACCTGACCTCCTCACCAAGGCCTCGGAAAGTTTGATAGGAGTAGGCGGCTGGTGTGGTTTATCCAGCTGAATCTTATCAGTGGATATGTTTGAAAGCGAAGATTGACATTTTACCTACGAGAGGGGGGAAATTTCGAGTTGGCAGGCACTAGCATGAACATACAAAACCAAAATAACCAATATATATAAAAAAGCTCCATGAACATACCTCATCCTTGAGATCTTTATCAATTTGTGGTGACCTCAAATCATGGGATGGATTATCTCCTCTGTCTTTTAAAACATAGACAATATAATAAATTTAAATGATTCAGTTTCAAACAAGGGAAAATCAAAATTGAGCGGAAATGTGTTGTATTAGCTAAATTCGACTAATGAGCTACACAATTGTTTAAGTATATTTTACCTTCGTCAAGAAAGAGAGACGATAATCGGTTTCGTGAAACTGAATGTTCCTGCTTAGTCAAACAAACAAAAAAGAAATGCAAAAAAGAGCTTTGTTCAAGCTTCCTTCACTTCAGAAATATAAAAAGCTAGGAAAGAAAGCGTTATTTGAACTGAATTTTCGCAGGAACCAAACAGAGGAGCGAGAAAAGTGAAAAAACGTACGGAGGGTTTGGAAGAGGGGGAGACGAGGTGAGGGCGGGAGCCATCGTCTCTGACGCGAAGGCAGCCGAAGAAACATCCCATGGCTCTGCAAAGAAGCGTCGGATCAAGAAATCTGAGCACAAACTCTTGTTGAATCGGGAAATGGCATAGCAATTATTTGGATTTTTGGTTACCTGCTTTTTTAGAGATTTAACAGGGAAAGAGAGGGGGGGGGGGGACGGGAGACGGGAGAGTTGTTGGGTCGCTTTTTTTGAATTTTGAAATACAGAAATACGAGGGAAATATTATTTATTTATTATTACGCCTCTAAATTCATTACCATAAAACGCTTCAGCTTTTTATCTTCTCTAATGTATTTGATAATCGCGATTTGAGAGTGACACGTCTGAAAATGTAAAATCTGTTGGTATAAATTAAATTACGCAATGGCCCTCCGTTGGCTGAGTTTTCAAGAAAAGGGGTGAACGGTAGCGAGTAGAATCTTGGTTGGAAGGAATATCTGTTCATTACCATTTTTGTACTTCTCGGTCATAATGTTTTTTTTTTCACTTTTTTCTAATTTGTCTTTATTAATTATTCGTAATTTTATTTCATGGTTTTTTATTGGATAAAGTTTAAAAATATTATTAAATTAAATCTATTGAGTGGTCTAAGTAAAAAAAATATTAAAATACATAAACGGCCACTAAATTATATCCGAAAAAATTTAAAAATGACAAAATAATAATTAAATTTTATGTTTTGTTGCAAAATGATAACTGTGCCATTAACCTTTGTTTAAATAGTGACATGGTTGTTAATTTTTTTGTATAATAGCACATTTAGTCCTCAATAGTTACACATTCAATTAATCTAGTTATAATTCAAAGAAATTCGATAAATTTAAGGCTTAAATGAAAAATAAGTGCATAAACTATATCTTTTTTGAACTTTTAGAGTCTAAAGTTTTTTTTTTAAAAAAATAGGTGACCGTTACAATTTTAGGTGTCTCGGTGTTAATGGCCGTTAAAAAATTTTGTTAGCCAATTATAATGTGACACGTGGCAAATTTTTATTTTTTAAATTCTTAAATTGTTTTTAAAAAATCCGCTAAATTCCAAAAAAGACCCAATTTCATAAATTCCAAAATACCTAAATCCCTCAATCTAGCCACTCCTGCCATCGTTGGCCACGATTTCAGGGATAGAATGGAGCATTCTCCCCTCTTCCAAGTACACATACACCAATCGTTACCGTTCAGCCGTCGTTCGTCGCAAATTGTTCGAATAAAATTTTTGAATATTTCAGCCTTCGTTGGCGTTTTGTACGACTTCGGTCTATTTCCGACGACGGGGTGGTATAGTAAACGACTGTGGTGGTCCGGCGACAGATGTGGCAGGCGGCAACGTGGGCCGTCGGCGACTGAATCGATTCAAATCGTGATTTGAGTTTTGGTGAGTTAGTAATTTCGAATTTGGGGGGGCTATTTTGTGAATTTTGGAAATTTAGAGATTTTTTAAAAATATGTTTAAAAAACAAAATAAATTAAAAAGAAATAAAATAAAAAATATTTAAAAAAAAAAAAACAAGTTAACGACAGTTAACACGAGGCACCTAAAATTATAACGGTTGAAACTTTGGGCACCTATTTTTACAAAAAAAAATACTTTAGGCACCTAACATTCAAAAGTGGTATAGTTTAGGCACTTGTTTTTAATTTAAGCCTAAATTTAGCCCTCAACTTTTATACATTGTTATAATTTAGTCCTAATTCTACAAAGTTTATAATTAAGAACAACATTAAATTTATAACAAAGTGTAAAAATTTAGGGTTAAATTTAGTCCTAATTACACATCTGCCCATGTGTTCTTAGCTATATTTTTTTTAGAATTAGGACTTAATTATAACAAAGTATAAAAATTGAGGGTTAAATTTAGTAAATTTCTTCGAATTATGACTAAATTCATTGAATGTGAAACTATGAAGAACTAAATGTGCTATTATACAAAAAAATTAACAGTCATGTCACTTCTTTAACGGAGGTTAAGGGCACAGTTACCATTTTGTAACAAAACATAAAGTTCAATTGCCATTTTGTCATTTTTGAAAGTTTGGTTGCCATTTTGTTTTTCGGGTATAGTTTAATGACCGTCTATGTACTTTACCCTAAAAATGTTATTATTCTTAAGAGACTCCGATTCGAGACGTTTGTTTTGCATGACGTGTGTACGTTTTTAAATACTAAAAATAAAGAACATATACTATCATATAATCGCATCAAAGTGTTTAAAATTATTATTAAATCATATCAAAATGTTTATTTTGGTCATTTAATTTTTATATGTTATAAATTAGACATTAAACTTTACATCTTGTTACAAAGTAGTCACAACATTGTTTATTGTTGATAAGGGGTGACATGACAATTAGGAAAAGTCGTATAATAGTAAATTTAGTATTTTATATTTACACATTCAAATAATTTAGTCTTAATTCGAAAAAATTCAATACGCTTAAGCGGTAATTTTACCCTTGCAGTGATCTTAAATCAACATTTTTACCCATCATTTTTAATTTCATCAAATTAGCCTTCGTAATTGTTCGAAATCAACATTGTTGCCCTAATTTTTAATTTCATCAATTTAATCATCGAACTCTTAAATTACATTAATTTCGCCCTTTGACTGACATTGAATAATCATTCAATTTTGTACATGTAGTCACTATTTGTTTCCACATCAGCCGTTATCGTCAGTTATCTTGTCATACCGATGATGCCATGTCAATTTTGATGGCGATGTAGTTCTAATGGAAGGTTTACAAATTAATTACTATTTATTATAAAATCATAGATTTTTTATAAGAAATTACACTAATTGTACTATCATATCATCAAAACGAGCTCTTCAGCATCTTATTATATGACATTAATTGATTAAAGAAAATGACACGTGAACATGCTAACTCATACACAATTAATTATTTAACGACAGAGTGCTTAACATGGTAAAAGAGTAAATGGTGATAACGACTCTATTAAAAACAACAATTAAAAGATATAATTGATGTAAATTGAGGAGTTCGAAGGCTAAATTGATGAAATTAAAAATGAGGGAGATTATTGATTTAGGATTATTATAAATAATATTAGACCAAATTATAAAATTTAAAATAATAAGAGCTAATTTAAGATTAAATATTTTCAGGAATTAAATTGAGTAAAAAGAAAAATTTTGACATATCATTTATCTTTTTTCATTAAAGGCAATTACAGTTATTTAGTCAAAAATGACTAGTGATGTGATCTTATTAGTTATTTTTAACAGAGTTAACGAATTGGGGGTAAAATGTGTAATGTTTGTCTTTAGAGGGCATTATTAACAAAATATAGTTAAGTTTTTCTTAAATTACTTCTTTACCTTATTTTTTTAAATAAAATATGTTTACTTTTTAACATTTTAAATTCGGTCCATGATAATATTTTTTATTTTTTAATTCTAAATAAACTAACACTTATCTTGTATACAAAGTTATTTGAATCTAAATTTATTAGAAAAATAACTTTTTTCCACTAAAACCATTTCATGGGTTCACTTCTTTGCCTTATTTTATGTTGTGTATTCAACATGAATTTGTATTGTCTTTCCATTAGAAATTTATTAATCTATAGTGTTTTCTTCATTTTAATAATCCTTTCTATGTATTAACTTTTGTGTAGGTGTTGTATTTATATTATTTTATATGTCATGATTAGTTACATCTTTTTGAACATAATATATTAGTTATATCACTATATTATATTAACGTATTTATAATTAATTTATGTTTTATATAATTCGTCATAATGATTCTAATTGTAACTCTAAATTCATTCAATGATGTATTAATATAAGGAAAATATTTTGATTTAGAGATTTAGACTGTAGTTTATAAGTTAGGGTTGTATAGTGTAAAATTTAAAATTTATGGTTAAAATTTAGAGTTTAAAGTTCATGGTGTTAGGGCTAAAGATTTAGATTTTAACTTTTATACCTTAAATATAAAGGGCCGTATAATTTTTTAAACAACTTATGTATTAAAAGAGAACCTAAAATTTACACAATATTGTTCCGAAACAAAGCGAGGGTTATAACCCGTCCGATTTCTTGGTTAATGAAATGACCGTCGGATCAAAAAACAAGCGGAATATAAATATGCAGCTGTCCAAAAAAACCCTAGAAAGATAGTTAGGGGTTCATTTTGCATTGGCGACGATCTTCCTCTGAATCTTCCGTTCACCTCCAGCCAAAGGTGCTTATTAGCTTCTTTTTCCTCATTGTTCTTCTTCCGGTCTATCATTTTGCTTGACCTTTAAACTGAAATTACAGGTAAGTCATGGTTAAGCATAACAATGTTATCCCAAACGGTCACTTTAAGAAGAACTGGCAGAACTACGTGAAAACTTGGTTCAACCAGCCAGCAAGAAAGGCTAGAAGAAGAATTGGTGTGTTTTTCTTTGGCTTATTGATGAATTAACATGTCTTTTTGGATGATCGAAGTTGATCCGTTCTTAATGGGATTTGGGATTTTTTTTGCAGCAAGGCAGAAGAAGGCAGTAAAGATCTTTCCAAGGCCTACTGCCGGACCTCTTCGTCCGATTGTCCATGGCCAGACCTTGAAGTACAACATGAAGTTGAGAGCTGGCAAGGGTTTCACTCTCGAAGAGCTTAAGGTATGCTATTTTCTCTTCTCAATTTGTTTTACACTTTTTTTTTGTTATGTTTTGAATCTAGGCGTAGTTTTTGTTCCCTTTTAAATTGTAGGTTAAACTTTTTGATTAATTCCATAGTAATGGCAACAGTAGTTTCAAGTGATTGGAGAAATATATTAGTAGGTGTGACCGTTCAATCAAGTCGACTCAAATTTTTTTTTTCGAGTTGACACTTCATATTTTGCAATTTAATTTTTATTTGAATTTTGTTCGATTGGAGTTGAGTTCGATTTGAATCGAGTTATTTTTCTGCTTTGAGTGGAGTCAAAAAATTTGGTTTTTTCGAGTCGAATCCAGTTTTGCTCACCCTTATATATTGGTCATTTGATCTGTAATTTTGCACCCACTACCATCCATCCCTATTGGTATAATTTTGCACTCACTGATTATTTTATCAGGCTGCTGGTATTTCAAAGAAGCTTGCACCCACCATTGGTATTGCTGTCGATCACCGCCGTAAGAACAGATCTCTTGAAGGTCTTCAAGCCAATGTTCAGAGGCTTAAGACCTACAAGGCCAAACTTGTTGTCTTCCCTCGATGCCCACGCAAGTTTAAGGTAATTTACATCATAGAACATTTAAAATTTAAAAAGAAAAATCGAATTGGTTGTTGGTTTGTTTGGTTTTAGATGCTTTGCCGTAGTCTGCAGTGATTGAAACTTTAGATACCTTTATTTAGTATGTTGTTTTTGCTTTCTGTTCATGTAGGCTGGTGATTCTACTGCTGAAGAGCTTTCAACTGCAACCCAAGTCCAAGGACTGTATATGCCTATTTCTCGTGAGAAGCCTTCGGTTGAGCTTGTGAAGGTCACGGAAGAGATGAAGTCATTCAAGGCATATAACAAGCTCCGCGTGGAACGAACGAATGAGCGCCACATTGGTGCCAGATTGAAGAAGGCTGCCGAGGCTGAGAAGGAAGATAAGAAGTAAGTTTTGGTATTTGACTTGTTAAAGATGGTAGCCTTTTTTGTTTTTATCTTGTTGTCTTGAAATTGCAATTATAAAACCTTGGTATTACGTTTGTGATGCTGTTTTTAAATTTATTATGTTTGAATTTATTTTGATTAGCTGCACTGCTAAACACAATCTGGATTGATTTATGTGCTTCATCCAGATGCATTAAGCTTTTGATGTTGTGCTAATATAGGAACACTGCAAAAGCCCCTTTTTTAGAAGTTTTTTTTCCCAGAAGCTTAATCATTTTATTAATCACATTTCAAAATAAAACTAGATGAAATTATTTTATGAACTGTCCTCACAATCTCATCTATGTTCTTACCCAATTGAATAAACTTACATCTTTATTTTTCACATAATATTTTATTGTTTAAAATTTACAAAACATCATCTTCTTCCTTATACCTCATATATTTATTATAATATATTAATAAATGAAAACGTTAAAATAAAAATACACCAAAAAACTTATTTCATAAATCATGATAACTTATTTGGATCCAAAGTAACACACAAAAATAGAGTTCAAGATTATGAGCTTATTTGGATCCAATTAAAGTGTAAGGACTTATATAAAGCGACGAAGTTGAAGGGCCTGTATGTTATAGATGTGTTTATAGGCTTCAACTTAATTTAGATTTATAAAATTAAAATTAATTATTTAATTAATATAACTCACAAAAGATTTATTTTAATGTCATTAAAATCATGATAACTTTATCACACTAAAATGTATGTGAAATTTTATTTAATTTGAAATTGTTCCATTCCAAGCAATCAGAAAATATGATCACTGAATCTAGTTTCATTCCAAAATAAGTATTTATTTTAAAAATAATATTTACCAAACAAATAATTATCGGAAACAACTACTTATTTATTTCCATGTATTCAATCGTGTACCTTTTCGTGGGTGAAATTTGGTGAATATTGTACTTAATTTTTTTTCAATCTATTGTACATCTCTGATCATTTTCAAATATATTATATTTGCTATAGTAACTTTCAACACGGTACGTTTGCATTTCCTCTTTCTATAATATTTTTATTTTTTTTATTAATAGCTTACCGTCTTTCTATAGTAATCATGAAGACATATTGGCAGGGCAGAGTGGCAAGCGTGGCATATTTTAATTTTTACTTAAAAAATAGAAACATTGTTTAAAGTCTAATTAAAGAAATTTGACTTCAATGTTACTGTAACAAATACGATAGATTTAAAAAATAATTTGACAATTACAATATATTATAATTTTTTTAAATACAATATTCACCCTATTTCTCCCCTTTTCGTGCAAATGTCCGTGTTAGATAAATTCGTCAAGAGTTGTATTAAGTTAGTGGACAAATCGAATAGACATATATAAGTTGGGCTACAATAACTTATGTAATTGAATTCTAACATTGAACCCAACAAGTTGTCATAGTAAAAAAGTTGATGATATTCACCTAAGAAGAAATGAGTTCAATTGTTTTGTCTGTAAAGTGCGTGCCTCTTGTCAAATGGTCAAAAATATATATAAACGGATAGTAACTTATAATTTACTTTTTACTATTAAAAAAATCTAACATTATATCTAGCAGTTTATTAGTCTTAGTGCCATACCTATAAATACTTGAGATTGAAATTCTTTAGCTTTTATTTGTTCATCATTTTGATATATTTTTTTAAAGTTCTATAACATTTTTATAATATAAATTATTAGCTAGTCAATGAATAATTTCAGTCACTTTAACATTATTTGCGGTTGCGTTATATATAAACCATATAATGTCATTTTTAAGGATATTCTTAACTCTTGGCGAAAGATATTGTAACGATTCAAATCTCATATCAACATTTCTATGTTGATTTAAGCTCTTAATAACCTGATTAAAAGAGTAAGTGAGCTTTACTGGAGACATAACTTAGGCCTAGTTTGATGGGTATTGGCCTAAAATGTGATAAAGGGGGATTACAAGGCACGAGCTAAAATGAATTATTGAAAAACTTAATAAAATTGATATAATTGCTATATTAAATAAGTATTTTCTCTAGATGTTCTAAAATGAATTTTATTTTTTCGGCTAGAATTTGAAGAATTTTCAATGGACTAACATATTTAGGCCCAATATGTTGTTGTATTCTTGCACATATTTTTCTAACCATGTAATTGCTAGTACACTTATTGTGATTTTTACTATAAGAGTTAAACTGAAGACTAACATCTATATGATCTCATAAACCTATTTTAAAGATTCAATTATGTAAAAGGGATGATATTTTATACTTTAGTCATGTGAATTATCATATTAACAATTTACTTCTCCTATAATGATATCTTTGCTACTTAAGGTCTTGTTTCACTGTAATTGGCCAGAAAACAAATTTTAAAAAATGAATTTCATTTTTTGAAAAACAAGTTACAATTTTTTATGGTATTTGGATATTATTATATAATTCATTTTCGTTGTTTGGTAAAAAAAATATCTTCTGAAAATATTTTAGGAAATATGTTTTTAGTTCAACAAACACACATTTTTTAAATTTTTATTGAGTTAATTTTATCTATAAAATTATATTTTGAAAAATTATAAATATGTAATACAATGTTTTATTTTTTATAAGCACGCCAAATAATTTAAGCAGAATTTAAAATATGTTACTCAACAAGTTAATGAAACAACTATGAATTTGTTTTTGCCCACAATATGTAAACACAATAATGAATTTGCATTTATCAACAAAATGTGATTGGATATATGCAATGCAATGTAATGCCTCTTTACATGCAACTACATAGTTTTTCCCTTTTTGTTGTTTTTAATGAGGCCTCGATGATACTGTTTTTTTCTTCATTTTATCGAGAAAAAAAAAATCAGCACTAAACAAATAACTTAAGAACTGTTAAACAAATACCCAAAATTTAAATTTTGCAATATATATATATATATATATATATATATATATTTACAAATGAGCATAAATCTCTATACCCATAAGTTAATCCATATTTTCTATAAAAAATTAAAAGGTAGGACATATCAAAAGGGGGGATAATTTACATAGATATTGTTGTTGGGTTTTCTTTTTCCCAAAATATTGTAGGTTCAATATTATTTCTCAAAATATTGTACATCACCAAAAAACATCTCCAGCACAATCCGACTTTAAACAGTAAAAGAATAAAAAAATGAAGTCTAAACCAGCTGAATCCGACTTTAAACAGTGTCGGGAAAAAAAATGAAGTCTTCCCCAGCTGGATCCGACTTCAAACAGTATCGAATGAAAAAGTGAAGTCGTCCCCAGCTGAGTCCGACTTCAAATAGTGTCGACACTATTCAAAGTCGGATCCAGGTGTATCCGACTTCATTAGTTTTCGCATGGAAAATGAAGTCTGGCAGGCTGCAGCTGCTGCATGCATGCTGCGTCGGGGGAGGCATTGGAAGGGCAGGGGAGGCATTGGAGGGGCAGGTCTCGGGAATAGGTTTGGGGATTGGTTGGGATTTAATTTTGGGGTGTTAAATAGGGGTTGTAGGATGAAGTTTGAATGGAAAAAATTGTTGAAGTTGGAGAGTATTCTTGAGAAGAAGGTTGAAGAAATATTGTAAGTATATTTAAATTAATTTAGTAGTTTAATTTTTTTTAATTTAATACGAAAATTTGATTTATAATTTTTAACCTACTGTTGATAATGTTTAATATAAGTTTAATGTTTTGAATATTTGTGTTAGGGGATTGAGGTTGAAGGTGAAAATTGAGTAAATTAAAAGAAGAGAGATTTGAAGAAAGTATTGTAAGTATTTGTGCAGATTATTATTTAATTTAAGCTCGCTGTATTTATTTATAATTTTTATATTGTATGTTGTAATTTTAAGCATTGTTTTGGTTGATGTTGGATGATGATTATGCTTTATTTTGGTTGCATGTTTTTTTTATTAAATTTTATGTTGTAATTTTAGGCATTGTTTTGGTTGATATTAGATGATGATTATGTTTTATTTTAGTTGCATGTTTTTTATTAAATATTAAATGTTTGTATATAATTTAGTGGCATTATTTTTTTGGAGATTTACACACACATATATATATATATATATATATATATATATATATTTAAAAAATTATATAAAAATTTCCTAAATATTTTTCTTAAAATTCAACACTGAATTTTTATATATATATTATTTATTATTATTTAAATTCCACACTAATTTATATATATATATATATATATATTATTTATTATTGTTATTTTTTTTTATCAAAGTTCTAAAATTTCATTTATCAAAGTTGTAAAATTCTACACTATAAAATTTTAAAAATATATTATTATTATTATTATTATTATTATTATTATTATTATTATTAAGCATATATCAAAGTTGATAAATAGTGAGAAATTTTTTAAATCGTTTGTTTTGCCAAACAAAAAGGAAAATGATTTTTTAAATTAAATATTAAATATCTTTGTTTTAAATCCATATAATTATAGAAAAAAAATATTTTATTTATCATATTACCAATTTTTTTAGTGAGTGAGTTTGTTTTGTTTTGTATGTTTGATATAATTTAAATTTTATGCATGTAGTTTTATTTAAGTTTGTTCGAATGTTATATATTTATATTCAAATTTTTTAAAATTTATTTTTTGAGTTGATTTTTATGTTCATTTTTAAATTAAATATTAAATATTTTTTATCTTTGTTTTGAATCCATATAATTATAGGAAAAAATTATTTTATTTATCAATTTCTATTGTAAGAAAATTGATAAATCATAAATATTTTCATGTTTTTATTGTTGAGAATTTATTATTTATATATTACCAATTTTTTTAGTGAGTGAGTTTGTTTTGTTTTGTATGACATATATAATTTTAATTTTATGCATGTAGTTTTATTTAAGTTTGTTCGAATTTTATATATGTAGATTCAAATTTTTTAAAATTTATTTTTTGAGTTGATTTTTTATGTTCATTTTAAAATTAAATATTAAATATCTTTTTATCTTTGTTTTGAATCCATATAATTATAGAAAAAAATATTTTATTTATCATATTTCTATTGTAAGAAAATTGATAAATCATATATATTTTCATGTTTTTATTATTGAGAATTTATTATTTATGTATATTACCAATTTTTTTAGTGAGTGAGTTTGTTTTGTTTTGTATGTCATATATAATTTTAATTTTATGCATGTAGTTTTATTTAAGTTTGTTCGATTTTTAGTATGTTCATTTTGAGTTGATTTAGTTTATTCGAATGTTATGCATGTAGATTTGATATATGTTTTGAACATGCAGAGAAAATGAGCAACAACAACACATTTATAACTATTGTCCATTACAATGGACAGATGGTGAAAACTGATGCCGGGATTGTATTTGAATCTGAAAGGAGTACGAAGATGAGATTTGAAAAAGAAGTCACGCTTAATGAAATAAAGGAGAAAATATCACACAAAATTGGAAAAAGGATTCATGGCTTACGTTACCGGTGGAAGACATGTGAAAATCCAGTCAAATATTGTGCATTCAATCTTGAAGATGCTGATGATGTTCAAATGATGATTGCAGAGCATGAATCCATGGGGATTCGATATATCGAGTTGTTTGCCGAGGTGCATGATGTTCCCGACCCATTTAGAAACGTCGCTGGAGAATCTGCTGGAATGGATTACGGTAATGAGCTTGATATGCCCGGAGGTAGTTTTGTCTCATTGTTGGCTAGTGGGACATCGAGTGTATTTCATCCAGCCGGGCCTTCGACATATGGTTCATCGTACGGGCCGACTGTTGATCCGACCATTGGTGCTGATGTGGAAAATCTATGCGGTCCGTGGGGAGAATCACTTGACGATTCTAGCGAAGATGAAGATATTGATGATCTCGATTTGTTCCCTGATGATGTTGGTGCTGCCCCTGATTTTGGTTTTGGGGAATTTGTTCCGACCACAGGCGATATTACATTTTATGAACCTCCTGCTCACATGGGTTCAGTAGATTTTGATGCGATGATAGCGCCTCAAGTCCCGGAAATTCCCCAATTAACTTCGAGTCAACATGGTGAGTTATCGCAAAAGCTTCAATTTGATGAAAAGAATGAAGCTACATTGGCAGTGAAAGAGTACAGTATCAGGAACCACGTGGACTACGATGTTATAGAATCGAGCCAGAGGACTTTCTATGCCAAGTGTGTGAAGTATGGACCAGAATGCAAATGGAAGATTCGAGTTTCGAAGCTTAAGAGGTTAGGTCGTTGGGAGGTCACAAAGTACAATGGAGATCACACATGTTTACGAACTTCCATCGACCAGGACCACCGAAAATTAGACTCAACTGTGATAAGCCATCACGTGATGAAGCTGGTAGAAGCAAATCCAAGGGTTCCGGTTTCAACGATTCAGGCAACCATTGCGCAACAATTTGGATACCAGATAAAATACAAGAAGGGGTGGCATGCAAGAGATAAGGCAATGGAGTCGGTGTATGGTGATTACGATAAGTCGTACAACGAGCTACCAGCTTTATTACTAGCAATGACAGAATTCATCCCAGGCACCATAGTGAGGTATCAGACCAAGGATGCATACGATCGACAAGGCCAACTTCTTGAAGGGTATAAATTCTTTCATCGACTCTTCTGGGCTTTCAAGCCTTGCATTCAAGGATTTCCTTATTGCAAACGTATGATCCAAGTGGATGGCACGTGGCTGTACGGGAGATACTCTCATGTGTTGTTGATTGCCGTTGCACAAGATGGGCAGAACAATATCTTCCTGATTGCATTCGCTATTGTTGAGCAGGAGACAGCAGAAGCTTGGAATTTCTTTTTGACCAATTTACGTGAGCATGTCGTCCGAGAAGATGGAATTTGTATTATATCCGATCGAGGGACAGGTATCAAAGCAGCAATTAATCGAGAAGGAAGTCGTTGGACACCTCCACACGCATACCCCGCATATTGTGTCCGTCACATCAGTAAGAACAGCTACGAGAAGTTCAAAAATCAATACCTTCGCGATGAGATTGTGAACATAGGTAAGCATCATATCTTTTCCAAACTTCTGGTTGTACATATGTAGGACCCGGTTCCTTTTCCCATATAACCGGCTCCACTTCTGGTTGTACATATGTAGGACCCGGTTCCTTTTCCCATATAACCGGCTCCACTTCCGGGTGCTCCCAAGTGGTTGGCCAACCTTCGGGGTTTCTACTCCCGAGACTTGTACTTCCAGATGCTCCCACTGCAGTCTTCGAGGATTTGCCTTTGCCACGATATTTTTTCTTATACGTTAAGCATTCTTCCCGCTCTTCGAGAGTAGTTAAGTACGGCTTTCCATGATTAAAAAAGTAGACCATGTACTCTGAACTCTCAAAATCATCAGCTTGCATTGGACTGCAATACGACAACAATGAACCTCTGTCGTTCCACAAAACAATGTAATCGGCATGAACGGATTCCCAATTCGTACTTGGCCTGCCACGCCCATCAATGTCATGAAGAAAGTAGTGATCACGTGGAATTCGCGGAATGGGCTGGTGGAAGCCAAATTGCCTCAGAACTCTATCCGCAAAGTGGAACTCGACAGTGGAAAAATGGATCAGCGGTGTAACACTACACCATAAAGCTGAATCAACTAACAAATCATCCGGTAGAAAAATGCGGTCATCGTCGGTGTATGGCATCCAAATAAACTGCAAATAATAATAATAATAATAATTAAAAGATCACTAAAACATAAATAATACCCTAAAACCTCAAATAAACAAACTTTCCATTTAAATACCTGATCTTGACAATATGAATCAATCTCGGATCTACATACTTTAACATTGTTGTGCACCAATCCCGTCTCATGTTTTTCCTCGCACCATCTGTATACAAATCACAATAACATTTAATATATATATATATATATTATATTTAAACATTCAACTCAAAATTATGATATTTACCTTGCCACAAGAGGAAATTGTATATGTGTTCGTGTAATCGGTGTAAAAAAGGGAAGTCGCTGCCAAGCCCACGCTTGCAGTAGCAGCAAACATCCACCAAGACCGCCTACCTTTTTACCCTTGTCTAGTATAGCGCCCTTACACAATTCACGATACAAGCACGCTAATATGGCTGATCCCCAACTATATTGACAATCAGCTTCCCAAGGAGTATCCAAAAAAGGTAAATATCGTACACTAACCAGATTGCCAGATTTATCCGGCATCAATATCCCTCCAATCATCCGTAAAATATATGCTCGACTGGCCTTATGAACCTCATCAAACGTACTATAGTAGTTAAGTGCAAATTCATTCTCCAACCAACTCAATTTCACACGAGACCCTTTTACATTACTTCCATATGGCACCTTCCCAAGGTACCTTTCACAAATATCAGCAGTTGAACCCTCATTCGGTGCGATCAGTGGCTTACCGTTTACCGGAACCCCGATAAGATAAACTACGTCTTCTAACGTGATTGTGCATTCTCCACAAGGCATATGGAAAGTATGAGTTTCGGGTCTCCAACGCTCAATTAGAGCGGTAATCAATCCGGGTACCAACTTGAACCCACGAAGGAACGTCGCATGATAGAATCCTGCCGTATACAAGAAATGCAGGATTCTGTTATCTATGGGAGCATCTACCATATGCCGATGATGTTTAAATGTCTCATCTGTATCCTGTAATTAACACATTATTTAAACATAATTATTAATAAAAATACATAAGTAATTAATTTTGTAATAAATAAATTATTAAAAAATTTGTACCACCTCATCAACCCTAAGACTAGTAATATGTCGATCCTGTAAATGCAGCAGAGAAGTTTGCTCAGCCATCCTACAAGACAAGAAAATATTAGTAAACCAAGACAAAATAAAAAAACATTTAGGAAATTTGTATACAATTTTTGTAAATATATATGTGTGTGTAAATCACCATATAAATATATAAACTAAATTATATACAAACATTTTATATTTAATAAAAAAACATACAACCAAAATAAAGCATAATCATCATCCAACATCAACCTAAACAATGCCTAAAATTACAACATACAATTTAAAAATTATAAATTAATCTAGTGAACTTAAATTAAATAATAAACTACACACATACTTACTAATTACTATACTTTCTTCAAATCTCTCTTCTTCTTCTTTATTAAATTTTCCCCAAACCTTCAACACAAAAATATTCAAAACATCAAACATTAAACTTATACTAATTTAAAATTTTAAATAATTAAACTATACTAATTTAAAATTTTAAATAATTATATTATATTAAAAAAAATATTTTCACCTTCAACCTCCACCCCCTAACACAAATATTCAAAACATTAAACTTATATTAAACATTATTAACACTAGGTTAAAAAATATAAATCAAATTTTGGTATTAAATTAAAAAAATAAACTACTAAATTAATTAAATATACTTACAATATTTCTTCAATCTTCTTCTCAAAAATTCTCTCCAACTTCAACCTTCAACAATTTTTTTCTCCAAACCTTCAACACAAAAATATTCAAAACATCAAACATTAAACTTATAATAATTTAAAATCTTAAATAATTAAACTATACTAATTTAAAATTTTAAATAATTATACTATATTAAAAAAAATATTTTCACATTCAACCTCCATCCCCTAACACAAATATTCAAAACATTAAACTTATATTAAACATTATCAACACTAGGTTAAAAAATATAAATCAAATTTTGGTATTAAATTAAAAATATAAACTACTAAGTTAATTAAATATACTTACAATATTTCTTCAATCTTCTTCTCAAAAATTATCTCCAACTTCAACCTTCAACAATTTTTTTCTCCAAACCTTCAACACAAAAATATTCAAAACATCAAACATTAAACTTATAATAATTTAAAATCTTAAATAATTAAACTATACTAATTTAAAATTTTAAATAATTATACTATATTAAAAAAAACAATATTTTCACATTCAACCTCCATCCCCTAACACAAATATTCAAAACATTAAACTTATATTAAACATTATCAACACTAGGTTAAAAAATATAAATCAAATTTTCGTATTAAATTAAAAAAAATTAAACTACAAAATTAATTAAATATACTTACAATATTTCTTCAATCTTCTTCTCAAAAATTATCTCCAACTTCAACCTTCAACAATTTTTTTCTCCAAACCTTCAACACAAAAATATTCAAAACATCAAACATTAAACTTATAATAATTTAAAATTTTAAATAATTAAACTATACTAATTTAAAATTTTAAATGATTATACTATATTAAAAAAATAATATTTTCACCTTAAACCTCCGTCCCCTAACACAAATATTCAAAACATTATCAACACTAATTTAAAAAATATTAATCAAATTCTCGTATTAAATTAAAAAAATTAAACTACAAAATTAATTAAATATACTTACAATATTTCTTCATTCTTCTTCTCAAAATTTCTCTCCAACTTCAACTTTCAACAATTTTTCCCCCTTCAAACTTCATCCTACAACCCCTATTTAACACCCCAAAATTAAATCCCAACCACTCAACCAACCAACCATTCCCGGAAACCAATTCCCGAGACCTGACACGCATGCTTCCCGATGCATTGCTTCCCCCAAACCATGCTGCATGCATGCAGCCTGCCACGCCGAGACACCCAACAATAATATTTGAAGTGAAGTCGGATTCACCTGGATCCGTCTTTGAATAGTGTCAACACTATTTGAAGTCGGACTCAGCTGGGGACGACTTCAATTTTTCATTCTATACTGTTTGAAGTCGGATCCAGATGGGGAAGACTTCATTTTTTTTCCGACACTGTTTAAAGTCGGATTCAGCTGGTTTAGACTTCATTTTTTTATTCTTTTACTGTTTAAAGTCGGATTGTGCTGGAGATGTTTTTTGGTGATGTACAATATTTTGGGAAATAATATTGAACCTACAATATTTTGGGAAAAAAAAAATACAACAACAATATCTATGTAAATTATCCCAAAAGGGAATGGGAAAGAACCTATTGGGTGATGGATTCATGGGCAACCTTATTGTCGTTGTGGAAGATGCAACAACTCAGGAATAACATTGTGTTTACCTCCATGAAGAATAAAGTCAACCTCACCTCTGACCCATGAAAAATTAAACGTTTCTCTATTTCTTTTACTAAATTCGCGGCATAAATGAGAGAAAAAGGTAAAAAAATTACTTTATTTTTCTAAATCACAAGAAAATTATAAAAAATATTTTAAGAATTTTCTTTTTTCTTCCTCAAACACTTTCTAATTTTACGAACATAAAGGAGGGGAAAGAGATTGAGAACTTTAAATTATATCAAAATTTATAAAAATTTGTTAAATTATCCTTACCTATGAAGGAGAGACGTCGATGATTGTCTTTGGTCGAAATTTTTGTTTTGAATGTTTTAAAGTTTTAAAGATTGAAGAATGCAGAGTGAAGAATGCATATGTAAAATGACTTATCGAGTTTTACTCCGTAAGTCAATTTGCGAAAAATGAGGATGGTTTTTCTATTGACCATAAAACCAATTATTTTGACTAGGTCATTTTTCTTTCGCCAAACACCGAAAAATATAAAAATTATTTTTCGCGAAGCAAAATTCGTGAAACATACCCTTATTATCATCATAGTATCAATCAATTTTATTCTTTTAACTAATTAACAAAGATTTTGAGAATTGATAAAGTTCGATGAGTGAATTTTGTATCTCCAAAAAAAAAAGCTTCATTTTCTCCAATTAGAAAATTTAGTTTTTTCCCTTTGGGACTTTCATTTTTTTTATATATTTATTGTCTTGGTAATTTAGTTAGGTTTTAAAATTATAATTTTATAGGAGAATTATAATTATTTTATAATTTTATAGTGGTGATAAATATTTTATAATTTTATAGGAGAATTATAATTATTTTCCTATAACATGTCTTATTTAGATTTTAAATTTATATTTAAATTATTTTTAAAATAGTCCTAAGCTGATTATAAAATAGTATATGTTCATGATATAAATTTAAATTTTAGAGTTTATAGTTATTTAAATAGGATTTAGAGTATAAGAATAAAGTATAAAAATAATCCTACTTATATGATGTTTTTTCTTTCCTCTCCAATACATAAAGTAATATCCCTTTTTATATAAATTTTAAATAAAATAAATAAAATTGTGATTTTGAAAATTAAGTTTAGTAATAATTTGAACAAATTCGTACTGAGTAGGAGTAGTATATTTTATGGATAAATATTTTATACACAGGCAGTTTCATTTTCCACAAGCGCTTTAGTTTTATGGTATAAATAGTTAGTTTAGAGTATATGATTTAGGAGTTTAGGTGTACGGGTTAGAATTTAGGGATATTTGTTTTAATTTAAGCTGTAGGGTTATAATTTAGGGTTTATAGGTTAAAACCTAATTCTTCACCATATTACGCTAAAAACTAAACCCTAACCTATAAACCCTAAATTATAACTATAAACCTTAAATTGAAACAACAATCTCTAAATTTTAAACCCCTACACCTAAACCCCTAAACTAACTCCCTATATCCTAAAACTAAGGCGCTTGCGGAAACTTTAATTTTCACCGCTAGTGTATAGGATATTAATCCATATTTTATAAGATAAAATGTTTTGTTTTACCCATATGGCCTAATTTAATTTAAAAATAGTGTATTTAAATTTTAACCTTTATTAAAACTCCCGAGCCTCTTTCGTCTCTCTTCCCGAACCTCTTTCGTCTCTTTTCCCACATCCGTCGCCGCCTGTCCAAGCCTCGCCACCACCACACTGTCCAAGCCCCCGTCTCATCTTTTTCTACCTCCAATCCCTCACCCAACCCCTCTCTCGCCTCAAAGTCTCCGACGGCCAAGGAATTCAAATAAGGTAATTTTTAAACCCTAAAATTAAATTCAAGATTTCTACTTCAATCATGAAATTTTGATATATTGATTTCCTAAATTTAAAATTCAGTACTTATAGTTCTCTTGTTTGAAAGCTGGCAGTTTTACCTACTTTGTTCATGGTTCGAATCAATCTTCTTCTTCGTTTTAGGATGTTCTTTCTCGTGGCTGCTTTTGAAGTGATTATTTGTGCGTAATTCTTATTTTTGGTGTATCTGTTGTCTGTTTGTCTCTATCAATCAAGGGGGGAAATGATGTAAACAAGTTTTTGATTCTTCTTTAGTTTTTTAGGTATTGGTACAGGCTCACTTTATGTTCAGAAAGCATACACTTGCCCTCTTTCAGATCTAGCGCTTCTTTATGTTTCTTAAAACGGCATAATACACAGACACTCTTATGAGTTTTTCTTCCTGTTTTTGTTTTTGAGTTATCTGTGTTGATCTCATCTACAAGCAATGTCCAGTCTAGTTTTAAATGTGTTATTTTTCTATTGAACTTTACTCTTGTCTAAGATGAAGAAATTTTAAGCATCTCTGTAACTTTTGAAGAAAACTTTAAGAAAACCATCTTAACATTCAAGGTAGTCTTATGATTGTATCTTTCTTGTCCTCTATTACCCTTTGTTAACTAATACTCCTAGGGCTATTGTTAGTGGTATTGATAATTTATTCCTCCTGTATGTATGTATGTATGTATGTGGTATTGATCCTATCCCCAAGTCTTTTTCAGACAAAGTACTGTATGTACAATTCTCTAGTTGTGCCTTTCTGATTATCTATCTGAATTGCAAATACCTTAAGTAACACCTCTGTTTATATTGACTTAGGCTGTCAGGAAGCCAACGATGGACCTTATCCAAATGTATGCAGATAGTAGTGATGGTGAAGGTCAAAGTCACCGGCCATCCACTTCATCTCCAGACTCTTCACCCCTACGACTCATACCCTCCAAATCTGCTGCACCCAAGGTTGATGACACAATGCTGGCCCTAACTGTAGCAAAAGCACACCAAGCTCATTCGAAGCCCATTGATCCAACCCAACATGTGGTTGCCTTCAATCCTACATATGACCAACTTTGGGCTCCTATCTATGGCCCAGCTCATCCATATGCCAAGGATGGCATTGCCCAGGGCATGCGCAACCACAAGCTGGGATTTGTTGAGGATGCCTCCATTGACTCTTTTGTTTTTGATGAGCAATACAACACCTTCCACAAATATGGTTATGCTACCGACCCTTCAGGAAACAACTATATTGGTGATTTGGATGCTTTGCAGAAGAATGATGCCATTTCAGTCTATAACATCCCACAACACGAGCAAAAGAAGCGAAGAATTGAGAAAAAGAAGGATGTTGAGATGGAGGAGGATGAGGTTGTGGGGGGTGAGAATGAGGTTGATCCAACAGAGATTGATAATCCAGCTACTGATGTGTGGTTGATGAAAAATAAAAAGAGTCCTTGGGCAGGTAAAAAAGAGGGGGTGCAAGGAGAGTTGACTGAGGAGCAAAAGAAGTATGCAGAGGAGTATGCAAAGAAGAAAGAAGAGAAAAGCCATCAAGGTGAGAAAGGTGAGCACGTGGTGGATAAGACTACTTTTCATGGAAAAGAGGAGAGAGACTACCAAGGAAGGTCTTGGATTGCTCCTCCTAAAGATGCAAAAGCAACAAATGATCATTGTTACATACCAAAGAGATTGGTACATACTTGGAGTGGGCATACTAAGGGTGTCTCAGCTATTAGGTTCTTCCCCAAATATGGCCATTTGATTCTCTCTGCTGGGATGGATACTAAAGTGAAGATCTGGGATGTGTTTAATTCAGGGAAGTGTATGAGAACATATATGGGTCATTCAAAGGCTGTGAGAGATATTTCATTTTGTAACGATGGCACTAAATTTTTGACTGCTGGATATGACAAGAACATCAAATATTGGGATACTGAAACCGGGCAGGTTATTTCAACTTTCTCAACTGGGAAGATTCCTTATGTGGTTAAGCTTAACCCTGATGAAGATAAGCAGAATATTCTTTTAGCGGGTATGAGTGATAAAAAGATTGTTCAGTGGGATATTAATACTGGACAAATCACGCAAGAGTATGATCAGCATTTAGGGGCAGTGAATACCATTACATTTGTGGATAACAACCGGAGATTTGTTACTTCAAGTGATGACAAGTCACTTCGAGTATGGGAATTTGGAATTCCTGTTGTTATAAAGTATATTAGTGAGCCTCACATGCACTCTATGCCATCTATTTCACTTCACCCCAACAATAATTGGCTTGCTGCTCAAAGTTTGGATAATCAAATTCTTATTTACAGCACCCGAGAAAGATTTCAGCTTAACAAAAAGAAAAGGTTTGCTGGGCACATTGTGGCTGGCTATGCTTGCCAAGTCAACTTTTCACCAGATGGGCGGTTTGTTATGTCAGGAGATGGAGAGGGTAAGTGCTGGTTTTGGGACTGGAAGAGCTGCAAAGTATTTAGAACTCTCAAGTGCCATGAGGGAGTTTGCATTGGGAGTGCATGGCATCCTTTGGAGCAGAGTAAAGTTGCAACTTGTGGCTGGGATGGCTTGATCAAGTACTGGTGAGTGACCTTTTTAGTTGGATAATTTTATTGTTGCTCCAATTTCCATATATTTATATTTTGCTACTGCTTTATTCCCCCCTTTTATTTTGGTTGGAAGTATGATCATTCTTTAAATATCATTAATTGGTTAGAATATTTTGCTCTGCTGCTGAAACCCTTTATCAAAAGCCTTACAAACATTTAAATTTCCATCCCCATCTAGAGCATATCACCTCTAATTATTGTAGTAGTGCAATCATCCAGTTAGAGTACAGAATTATGTAGGATTGTAGTAAAACTAATTGCAGGGGGAATGCTTCCAACATTATGAGCCACATAGTTCCTTGGTTTCACTACTATGTTTACATAATACATGCCTCCAATATTGCATACTGCAAAGCAACTCCACTTTGATGAGAAACGGGCATTGGCATCTTGCATCAGGTTTTTAGTAGATGGCAACGAAGTTGAGCCTGTCATAATCTGTAGTTTTGTTGGACACACTACCCTTGTAGTTTGTAGTCTGTACCCTTGATTAAGGCCAATAGCTATGCTCTTATTAGGACTAGTCAACATTAAGAAGCCTTTCCTTCATTATCAAACAAGAAACAATATAACAGCTCCTGCATATCCATTCTGCTGCTCAAACAGCCCTATCAACCATCATCCACCAAAAAGCTTCCTTAGTCACTTTGTCATTGTCAGACTTGAACAGATGCATTTACTTTTGGTATTTTACTCTCTTTAAAATGTCAATAAATGGTCGTAACCTGTTACTTGTTTTGCAGGGACTAATCTTGTTTGAAAGTGTTTCGGCAGCTGAGTCAAGTTTAGAAGAGGGATTGGAGTCTGTTTGTAGGAAACCGAGTGCGCATAAAAAAAATAACGTAACTGTGTAACAATACCCTCTTTGAAGCTGTAAAGCTTTGGCAAAGATGTTGTGGTCAGCTGTGATGGAATTTGTAGTTTTCTACTTATGTTGCCTGTTGTGTGGATTATACACAAGATGCTCAGAAATTTTTATTTGTTCTTCCCTTTTTCCCTGCCCCTACTTTTGCTACGGCTTTTTCGACCGTTGTTACTGCCCAAACCAACCATGTATTGCTTGTATTTTCAGATTTCCAACGAAGATGTAGAATGGTTAAAGGAAAATACTTTGATGCACAAGCTTGTGTAAACTTTAGTTTACACAAGTCCTTTAATTTTAGGGTTTAGGGTTTAGGATTTTAGGTTAGGGTTTAGGGGTTTAGTATGTAGGGTATATAATTTAAGGTTTATGGTTAGAATTTAGAGTTTAGAGTTTAGGGTTTAGGTTTTAGGTTGCTAGGGTTTATGATTTAGATTTTAAATTTTATAAAAGGATTGTGTAAAAAAAATTTACACAGCTTGTGCATCAAAATAAAACTCATGGTTAAATGAGGGTTCTAATCCTTCTTTAACGAGAATTAGGTGACATTGGTTAAGATATATTTATTACCATTTGGATTTTTTATAAAGAAATGTTAATTGAATTAAAGGAAATTTTAAAATTATTTTACGTCCCTGGTTAAAGTTAGAAAGACATTTGGCATCTCACATAAGTCCCGTGATTAATATTTATAATGTTATTTAACAAAATAAATTTCATATAAATTATAAAATATTTAAAGAAGAAATTTTTTAGAGCAAAATATTGATGAGAGTACGAAATCAAAAATTAATGAGAAGAAAGAATATATAAAAAAAATTACAGTTTGAATGACAAAATTGAATAAATTTAAAGTTAAGGGGTTAAATTGAAAAAAATAATAAAAATATTGTTAAAAATATGAATTGAAGTTACATAGATACTTTATAGTGGTAGTGGAGCATGTGGTTCAAATTTGATAAAAAAAACTTAAAACGAAGGAGGAATTGAAAAAAATGAGAAAAATATACAAAGTTAAGTGGTTAGATTGTAAAAATAGAAAATTATTTTCAAAAATAAAAATTGAAGTTAAATAAGTATTCTACACCGATTTAGGAGTACTTGGTTCAAATATCATAAAAATAAAATCAAATGAAGGAAGAATGGAAGAAATAAGAAAATCAAGGACTAAATCGTAAAAAAAACCAGTTTTCATTTTTTTCGAGTTGGCAAAATAAAACTTGACTCGAACTCAAAATTCACTACAGTGACTCGAATAATTCAAAATAAAAAAACCGAGTTCAATCGGATTTTGCTCACCTTTATATTATATGGATCAAAAAACTTAAACTCTGTGAAACCAATAGAATCGTCAGTTTAAAGATTGGTTATATTAATTTAGTTTTGATTTTAAAACTCAGAATGGTTTAAACAATGATGTGAACATGAATCACTATTAAATATATATCTTTACATCAATTTTGGTTTCAGAACTGAGCTTTACATGTTTTTTATTTTTTTGTTAAGTTACTATTAAATATAAACATATTCAGGGTAAAGCATGCATTAGGTAGTTGTTAGTAGAATATTGCATCCTAGTTGTCACTCATACCGCGAAAATAAAATTCTTTAGGATAAAACATCAGCTAAACATGTTTGGGAATTAATGTTATCACAATTGAAATTGTAAAATGTAAGTAGCAATATATTTCCAAGAAAATAACAAAGTCAAATAAAGCATGCCGTTTGTCACCAATTTGTAATAGAATTTGCAACCATTATCAGTAGTTTATTCAACAGTAACATGTGGCAAATGCCCCAACAATGGTTTAGTATTAAGATTCATGTCGACAGTGACGGAAATAAGATTTGAGGTTTGAGAGACAAATTTATAAATAAATTATTTAAAAAAAATAAAGGTGAAAATAAAATTTTTGGGTGGAGGGGCAACTGCCCCATCCTCGTATAACTTCGTCCCTGCATGTCCATGTTATTTTTTATACTATATATTTTTGTCTAAAATCTTACAGAAAATAAATTTAATCTTCAATACAAATGAATTATTATTTCTAAAGAAAATTGTGTATATTATAAAATCATGGGAAGAACTATATTAAAAACAGGAAAGAAGTATAAGATAAAATAATAAATTAAATATTTACAAAATCTATATAAACCTGAAATCCTTCAAAATTTGAATGTGATTATAATATAATAAATTATACACACAAGATTTTTAAAAATTATATAAATTATATAAGTAAAGTTCAAAGTTTGAATCTTGATGTAAATAGGATAAACTAAATTAAAAAAAACCATCTCTATAATAAACGTTTATAGTATATGACCGAGATTGATCAATCGATAAATCAAATATTGATGATTATATCAGATAATAATAAAATAACTTAAAAAATATATAAACTTATAAAAGAAGGGGAAAAAAGAGACGGCTACAAATAAACCCATTATAGTTATTGCATTGCAGTAAAATAAATATTTAACGTTTTATTCAGTAATTATTTTCAAGTCACTTATTTAAAATAAATAATCCAATAAATAGACCAAAACCAAAACGAAAATTTTACTAAGGGTCTGTTTGTTTCCCTGTAATTGGTTTTCCTGAAAATGTTTTCATAACTTTCCACTGTTTGGTTTATGAAAAATGAAAAGTCAACGGAAAACCAATTACAGTCAAAGGAAAACAGACATTGTTTTAGTGTAAAATGACTTACCTATTGATTTTCGGTAAGTCGCTTTCCTTCCTCCTATTCTCTCTACAAATACTAACCTAAACCCTAAACCTTAAAACATAAACCCTAAATACTAACATAAAAACTAAACCCTAAATACTAACATAAAAATTAAACCCTAAACAATAAATCCTAAACCCTAAACCTCAAACATTAAACAATAAATATTAAATCCTAAACATTAAAAACCCTAACCTTAGACACAAACCCCTAAACCTTAAATGTTAACATAAAAACTAAACACTAACACTAACCCTAAACCCTAAATATTAACATAAACACTAACACCAAACCCTAAACATTAAGCACAAACATAAACCTTAAACCCTAAATGAGAACTTAAACCATAAACTCCAAACCCCCAAACATTAAACAATAAATGTTAAACACTAAACATTAAAACTCTAAACCCTAAACAATAAACATTAAACCCTAAACACTAAACCTTAACATAAACCATAAACTTTAAATGTTAAACCTTAAACACTAACATAAACCCTAAATAATAAATATTAACCCCTAAACCCTAAATGCTAACATAAATACTAAACCTTAAACACTAAGCACTAACATAAACCTTAAACTATAAATGATAACCTAAACCCTAAACACTAAACAATAAACACTAACATAAACCATAAACCATAAATGATAAACCCTAAACACTAAACATAGACTCTAAATGCTACCATAAACCCTAAACCCTAAATGTTACCATAAAACCTTAAGTCCTAAACCTTGAACCCTAACCACCAACCTAAACCATAAACCTTAAACACTAACATAAATCATAAACCCTAAACCATAAACACTAATCTAAACCCTAAATTTATACCTTAAATACTAATCCATAAATGCTACCATAAACACTAAATACTAGTCTAAACTATAAACCATAAATGTTATCCTAAACCCTAAACCTTAAACCATAACCTAAACATTAAACCATATTTTGGTTGGAACTTGTTTTTACCATTATCGATGTTTGTTTGTGGATTGTTCATAAAATTTTCACGAAACTCTACCAAACAGTGTAAAACGAATTGTACAACATCATCCAAACACCGGAAAATGGTTTCTGCAATTAGTTTTCCAACAACTGTAGTTCATTTTCCAGAATTCATTTTTCGAAAACAATTTTCAGTGAAACAAACAGACCTTAATTAATAAATCACATTATCGTAAATCCCAAACATTTCTATTTTAAAGATCGATGCATCAATTTCGATGTAAAAATAATTAAGTCACGAGTCCTGAAAATTCCCCAAAACACTTAATAAAAATTAGTTTCAAAACAGTTTGATTTTGCTTGTAACGATAAGTTAGCAGAACTGCTTGAAAAATTCATTAACGAGGACAACAATTTTCTTAACAGACTACTTGAAAAATGGTTACGTAATAAAACGTTCACCTACTTTGATAAAAAAAAAAATCTTGTAAAAGAAAAAATATATATAATTTGGACACAGTTTTATTTTTGTTATTTTTCTAGGTCATTGGCTTGCAAGAAAAGTTTTCAACAAAGCCATGAATTGAGGATGGGTCAACATTAAACAAAAACAGAGATATTCCAATTCTGCTGTACCTCTTAAAACACAAAGTTACAGTGCTAAAATTACAACAGAAAAAGATGTAAATATTCCTAGTAGTCATCACCTCTAGATATAACTTCTTTGCAGGTTGGCCGCAGCAAGATGGTATGTTCAAACTGAGAGACATAGCTTCCCTTCACATCGCATAGCGGAGGGTAAGGCTGCAAGGAGTTCTTCATTAGTCTCGACTTTTTGAAGCATAAAACAACATGAAAGCATGGTCACAAATTCAGTAAAGTTTAAAACCATTCATGATATGTTCTTTAACAATTTATTTGATTCTGTTCTGCAAGCAGAAACACCACAATAGTATCGATCTCCCTTTCTAACCTACTTTATCACCAACTGGCAAAGCACAATATGATTAATGCTCTCTATTTTTCTTGAAGAACCTGTGTAACTGTTGCATATCTGGGTTCAGGGATTGTAAACATTCAAGAACCCTCCACATACATTGATCTCTATATTGGCGGATGCAAGTCGATACCGTAAAGCTAAATGATGGCTAGGAAATAGCCTAGTGCATAGCATGAAAGGCTACCAAAAAGTTTGTGATAATGACTTGAAACAAAGTGCAAAACCAAAAAATTCAATATAAAGTGAAGATCAATAGCGAGATGCTCTACCTGAACAATGCCAGCATCACATAAATTCTTCAGTGCCATCAGGTATTTGGTCTCTCCCAAGCGATCCAAATACCGTCTACAGAAGGCCAATGTAGAGAAGTTCTTATTTATTGTAGCTAGCAGCTGCTTAGCTCTAGGCAACCTCAGTGGAATATGCCCCGCATCAAAGTTTTTCATATAATGGCTGCACTCTAGATCTTCTCTGACATACCCTTTCCCTGCAGAAAAATAAAAAAGGAATGACTGGTTAGAGTTACACACAAACTACAATCTACTAGGTAGAAGATTCAATTCCCCATCTGATGATATATATTACCAGTAGAAGCAAAGGTTTCGATGGCAAAAAATTCACCCTCTTCCATTTTTGTTTGCTCCCCACCTTTCACAATAGGAACTGATTTTCCAGCATGTATCTGATAGGGCCCAATGCTGTGTCCATTCAAGTTACGTATGCTTCTAACTGCCAAAGACATATAAATACCCCAGAAAAAGTTCATATAAAGGACATGCTATTTACTAAATAGGGCCCAATGCTGTGTCCATTCAAGTTACGTATGCTTCTAACTGCCAAAGACATATAAATACCCCAGAAAAAGTTCATATAAAGGACATGCTATTTACTAAATATGGACTTCAGTGTGCTCAATGTATGGTAATTTCATTTATCTATTTGACCATATCATTTTAAAAAATTTCAGCAACTTCAACCATTCACTGCTCTCCAAAGAGAAGACAGTTCAAACCAAATGTTATTATTTGCAGTTGGGAAACCAAAATGAGGATATGCTGTTGAAAATTGTATCAAAATCATGCAAATCAAATGAAATTAAAGGTTTTAGTTACTGTCCACTATATAAGATACTCATGAAGTTTTTTGATGTGATGTCAACTAAATGCAATTCCATCAAAACATTATCTTAATTTTACTCAAAACGTTAGAAATCCAAGGAAACTACAATCATTGTACATTTCATCTTGCAGACATATACTTTGATGATTGCTGAATACAAGGCCACTTATTGACATTGACAGTTATGTTCAATGATTAATGCTAATTAACCAAAATCTAAATTTGCAGTGGTGATATTATAAATATAAAAAATATAATAAATCTTATTTAATCGTATATATCTTCAACAAAATTTTCTACCTTGAAATACCTTCCCATTTATTTCAACCTCATATGATTCCATCACCTCTTGAATTGCAGCACCAACATCACAAAGACGGACATCAATACCAGCTTCCTGAACAATTAAATGACCATTAAATTATGACCGCTTAGGTAAATATTTCAGTGAAATTAGAGAACCTGAGTTTGAAAAAACCTCATGATGACACCATCTTTTCATCACAACAATTTCAAGGTTGAATCATCAAAGAAATAGACACGGAAAGCCTTGTTTTGGGCTTGAAGGACTCATAGGGAAGAAAAAATTGTGTGTGTGTGTGTGTGGGGGGGGGGGGATGGTACCTTAGAGGGCGTCTTCAACTAATACAAGAAAGAGAAGGGAAGCAAGCACTAAGCATAACAAGAACATCTTCGCATATTTTTTAGTTCATGTTCGAGTGAAAAATTTCAGTGCACCATCAACATAGTCCATTCCGAATTCTAAATTTAAGGCCCCTTTGATTTATTTTCAACCATATGAGACATCTCTGTTGTACCTTTTTCCTTCATTACTAGTTGTCTCCAGTCTCCACCCAAAAAAGGCTAGCTAACAGAAATTGTGTCCAGATTCCATAACAACACATAAAAAACATTTCTGTAAAGTCTATGCACAAAACATAATTCTGGAGTGCCAAAATTTTCATCCTAATAATGATAGTAATAACAACTTAATTTATATTCATATCATTGCCAATCAAGGTGACAGTCACTTCACTAGAAAAGATAAGAGTTTCAGGAGATACTTGAGAGTTGAGACATGAAATAGATGATACTAGAATAAATAAAGAATTGAAAGCCAAAAACTGGCTTAAGTTTCTTTCCATTCATCAACACAACAATTTTAAAAAAATGCTCAAGAAAAAATATGTAATAGCAAGAAAGCAAAAAACTAGACCAAAATTATCTCTTGAAGCACACAGAGTGGATGCAGTACCTTGATGCCTGTATTGGTTGCTTCACGAGAAGCTTCAAGAAGTAGATCATACATAGGATTAAATGCCACTGTAAAGGCACAATCAACTATATATCCTGCAAAGCCAATAACTCATTTTTTTATAACACCTCTAGCTCAAAAGAAATATCACAATTCACAAGAATCACAACTCCTTATGAAATTACTCATCTAACCAGCAAATAGAGCAGAGTAAAAGAGTACAAGACGGAGCAACCATGGTATTACCATCAATATGAGTTCCAAAATCCAACTTCATCACATCATCATACTCAAGGACAGTCTTATCTCCAGAATTGGGAGTCCAGTGAGCAGCAACCCTGATAGACCAAAAAGGTTTGAGTATGAATACAATATGCTACAGTTATGTTGACCCATCAAAAGTTAAACATAAAACTAACCAGTTCAGAGAGCATCCAGTAGGAAATGCAATCCCAGCTTGCAAACCATTCTCTGAAATTAGCTTGCGAACTGTGTTCTCCAAGGTCTCACACAGGTCAGTCATTAGCATTCCAGGTTTTAAGATGCTTTTGATATATTTCCGAACCTAAGAATGAGAAAGCAATACTAGTGATGGTCAAACGCTATAGCAAAAGTCCCCAAAGTCAAACTCGCCCATATCAAATAACATTCATACATAACACCAAGCGGCAATTTATGCAAAAAGTAAGACAACATACAAACCTGACGATGGACTTCAGCTGCTTGGCGCACAGCATTATATTTTGGCTTCTCGAGACGCTCCAATTCTCTCTTCTCCTCAGAAGTAGTCCTCCACAAATTACTATAAAGCAATCAAATAAATAATTTTCAAGCTTTACAGACAAATATAATGAGATGCACTTGATACTACCATTAATCAATACCGGCAAGCAGAACTGAAGACATAAAAAACTACACTGCAAAAAAGCAGGGAAATAATGTAAAATATATTTGTGTTTGTTTTTTATATTCCGAAGGAAGAAATGTATCTTATTCCATACCTTTCTGCAACCAATCAAATTCTTCCTCAGACAACAGCATCCAGACATAATTATCTTCTCATTTAAAGTATAACATAACACTTTTACTTTCTGAGCTTAAGACAGCTTAAAGATTTACTAGTTTTTACATAAATACAACAAAGAACAATCATCAAAGGGAAAAAGAAGATATGTTTGACTTTGGCTTCCTACAAATTTCTTGTGTTGCAATCAACCCTTTTGTATACTATAATTTCAAAAGAAAAAGAACAAGCATTGAAGATCTTTTTTCAGCTGTAGGAGTTAAGGGGGGGGGGGGGGGGGGGGGGGGGGGGGAGTACACTTGTATTTAAGGTTAGTTTCAAGAAAATTGCATGACTCACTCATCTTTGTACTGTTGAATTTCACCCTCAGGAAACTCCTTAGATGGGAAAAGGTCAACGACAGGAATAGATGGAGGGTCAGTCTGCTTCAGTGGCTCCTTCTTTTTCCTGAACATAATAATGTCAAACTCTCAACTGAGCATCTTCAACAAGAACACAAACTAACCAAATTTAGAAGCAGGTTCTCACTTGGTTTTATTTTTCTTTTTCTTCTTCTTCGCAACTTCTGCTGGGGAACAGTTTTAAGAATGCAGAAAATTGAGATATTAGAAAGAAAAAGTGCAGCTGTATTTTATAGAAATTAATAGTTTAAAAAAAAACTTTACAATATGAAAATTTGTACTAAAAAAGCACAATAATTAAGCTCCCATACAATTCAAAACTAAAATAAAGAAAATACCACTAAAATATGAAGCCTTTAAGAGAAGCATCGCCATCATCTTATTGGAACAACGTATCTTAAAGCAAAACCAAATGGGTTGGGAATTGAAACTTGGAAAGAGATAGAAGCAATAATCACAATTTAGACATCTACTATTATCGGTCATATGATAGACGAGCCAAATATAACAAAAATTTAGAAGTGTAATTATGCAGCCACGTTCCTCGACTTAGACTATGAGCCATATTGCCAATATAGAACTAATCATGTTTCAAACTCACACTCCACACACACAAAAAAAAACAGAATAAAATAACACGGGCTCTTCGTATCCCAGGAATCTGCAGGTGCCAATAGCAATGCACATTGCAGAAATAGTGTTAGATTAAGAGAAGCTCACAAAAGAAATTATACTAAAAACAGATAAACAAGATAAGCACTAGAAGAGTAGGATTTCTGCAAGAACATAAAATGAGGTGTCATACTTAATTACACACACAAAAGGAACCTTTGGCCCTTAGCATGGTTAGCAATGCCATTCAGCACACTAATAGAACTTACAAAATAAAAAAAGGCGTGATATAAAGGAAAGATAGAGTTGGACACTTATGAATAATGAATGGAAGGAATAGAAATGCATTAAGGGAAAATGTAACTATTAAAACACCACGAAAAAGAGAAGTGGAAGCTAAATTACAATAAATATACACAATCCAACTCTAGTTTTAGTCAAAAGTGACAGCTCTATCATGCTAGGACCTAGAGGTGGCAATAGGGCATCAAATCAGGTTAGGCTGCTTTAGATTTGTATGAAATTTAGGGTAACTTAGGCTATCCTAAGTTTAGATTAATCCAAGCTATATTGGATTTTAAGTTCGCTTGTTTTCTATGATCAATCAACTCTTCCCACATTTTTAAGTGCAAATGAAAAATAGTTAATGCAGGTTTGGGCTATTTCTAGGAGATGAGATTTGGGCCTCTAACTTGTTCTATAACTTCAAGTCAAAGGATTAGGTTTAAGAGAGTAAAACATATTCAGTAGGAGTTTTCCACCTTTATAAGAAACCCCATAATACTTGAAGTGAATGGCCGAGCAATACGATGAGCTAACGTAAATAGTACATATAAAGGAAAAAGTACTTATATACATGAAACTTTAAAAAAAAAACACACTTTAGGGCTCCCTGGCATCATTGCCAATCTAATGCCTATAAAATTATTTAGTTTTATTTTCAGCATGTTAAAACTGAAAGGACCTTCGGTTTGCAAACTTCTAAGGATTTCAAAACATTGAAGTGCCAGCGCCACATTTTTGGAATTTGCAAAACACAAAAATCTAAAGAATTATCCAACAACCTACTGATCACCTGTGTTTCCATCTTCATCTTTTTGAATAGACGAAGAGTTTGCAGATAAGTCATCGTTGCCATTTGATATCTCTAATTTCTCAATGCCATTTGAAGTCTCCAAGTCCAACTCCTCATTGTCTCCCGCAGAAACATCATTATTCACTATCTCAGTAGCCATCACTGAAGACCCTGTTTGCACAGACCTCATTGATAAAGAATCCACATTGTTCAAATAATAAAAGGATCACCCAAGTTCTGAATTTGAAGCATGGCATTCACAATCAGTATAAATATCTTTATTCACACGCCGAAGCTAAAAGAAGCAACCTTTTGCCACCTTCACCGGGATATTCCCGTGAAACTAGCTCATACAATATTCGTATCCGACAGAGTTGATAGAGGCGGAAAAGGTAGCAATAAAATCATTTTTTTTTTCAGAAATGGCTTGCACACAAGATCAAGAAAACAAACAAAAACGTAAAGCGCCAACAAGCTAACATAGAAAACAGAGAAAACAAAAAAAAGCCCACCTTTTATTCTGTTAATTGAATCAGTATATGGATTTGTTTCATTATAAGAGAAAACAGAGAGCGAAAGATTAAAAGAAATACTCCAAGAAAACGTAAAGCGCCAACAAGCTAACATAGAAAGCGAGATGATTACCGCGTTAGTTCGATCGGCAAAGCAAAGCTCCGTGATCAATCCCTTTTCTTTCTATAGGGAAAGAGAGAGCGAGAAGGGGAAGGAAAAAAAACCCTCTTCGGTTCAGAAGCGGTAAAGCGGGGAGATGAGAAAAGCTAAAGAAATACCAAATTTTCTTGCTTCTGCTTTTTCAGACTTTGTATATTTTTCTTGCGAGTTGGGTCATCGGTGAGAATAATAAAAGGAGCCCATTCTTTTTACTTTTTTTTGGCCCTTCAACTTAATTTCACAGAATTATTTAAAATTGTCAAAGAAAAAAACAACAAAAAATAAACTTTTTTTTTGAATATGCTGGTGCGATGCAAGGGTAGCATCTGTTCAACTTTCTTAGTCTTTTCAAAGACGGCACACACAGCATGGCATAACTGGTGCTCGAACTCGGGTCCCAAGAGACGATAAACATTTACCTTTGCCACCAGGACACAAGGGAATAAACAACAAAAAATAAACCTAAAGAATAATCTTAGCGTAAAGAGTGACATTATTGACCCATTTCAATGTGTTACCATATTTATAATATTACCTAAAGATATTAAAAATTATTAACATTTTAATGTGTTACCATATTTATAATATTTTGAGAATATATTCAAAATATTATTAATTTTGTCAATAATTTTAGAGCGAATGATTAAAATTCTCTGTTGACACCTTCTCCTCTCTTATAAGTTGTGGTAACATTTTTGGTATTTACAAGGAAAAGTATGCTTAGAAGGGTGCAGGTATTAATTAATATGAAGATTTGAGTCAAAGCACGCCTTAAAATCCAGACGATTAATCTTGAAAAAAAACCTCTAAATGCGGAAGGGATTAATTGCATAAATGCATAGTTAAGTATTTTAAGGACTAATGCACATGTATATTCTGTAGTCAAGTTCAAACAATGAAAACGTAAAGTTCAAACAAATGATTAATTTAGATTAACATTTTTAATCAGTATGATGTAAAATAAAAATATCATAATTACAATTAAAAAAATAATTACACTTGTACTATTTGAACTAAACATTAAAAATGTTCAAATTTCACTCGTTCAATAATTCGATTTATTTGAATATCACTCCATAATAAAATGAATTTCTAATTTTTCCTAACAAATCCAAAAGAACTTGGATATATCATTTTCATTCTACCATTCCAACTCTAAATAAAAAATGAAAGATTCATTTTAAAAGATGACTCCATTGCTTCTAGTTTTTGCCCCCTTTTTTCTATGATTCAAATATACATGTAGAAGGAGCAAATCCCAACTTGCTATTTAAAAGATCGAATTCCCACAAATGATTTTGCTGCAAAATATTTCCGATCACCATCGATCCAGGCCACGGTGTCGAGGTGAACCCGAGGCACTTCTCGCCCTCCGCCGCATCGAGCACGTAACTCTTCACCGGTGGCGTCAACTTAGCTCCGTCGCCGAAATGTATCACCAGTTTCGGCATCATAGACTCCTTATACCCCGTGTCATCGAAACAAATCTCCGGCCCCTCGTTGCTCCTCGGCAGCCTCTTGAATTTGCTAAACGGAGCGTCGAAAGCCGCGACGACTCGGTCGAACACGGGTTTAACAAGTTGAGTTAAACTGAAACCGGAGTCGACAATAACCCCACCGCCTCTCTTAACATCCCATACATGCGGCGGGATATCCAGCATTACACCGTCGATGGAGATTCCGGAAACGTTTACAGCATAAAATGGATTCACAATCCCCAGGATCAGCTCCGTGTACTGAAATTTCGGCATCGTGGGATCGTTAACTTCGCCGAAAACAAGGAAGTTGACGAGGTTGCTCGGGCTGAGATGATCGACCAAGCAATATGAAAACTTGTGCCCGAATTTCTTAGCTGCTTTCACTGCGAATGAATGCCATTCGAAACCTAACCCCATCACGCCATCAATGTCGTGGAACTCTCCCAGTATGGTTTCGCTGCACCCGATTATTACGTCCGGCACTTTAACTTTTTGGCCGTTTGCCAGGCGTACTATAGCCGTGTCGTTGCCGAAGAGTCCGAGCACCGTCGAGCCATCCGAGTACCTACAACACCAACAAGCTTTACAAGTTGCAAAAGGGAATTTCAAGTAAACGGGGATAAGGGTGTTATAACGGTTGGTTCGGTTATTAACCGAATCGAACTATCCGAACCTAAATTAGCCGAACTTTTAAAATTTTAATTTTTAATTGAACCAATTTTTTTAAAATCATTAACCGAACCATAAAAAGTTCGATTAATTCGGCATGTTTTCAAATTAGCTGAAACTTAGCAATTTAAGTAGCAATAAATTATATATATATATTTTGTTAGAGATTTTTTATTTTTAAACTTCATTTTTTCTCATTGAACTTAAAATGGAGATTAAAATATAAGTATTTGGTTTAAATGTTATGGAAAATTGTTGACATCTAGGTTTAAAATTAAAAATATATTAAATTTTCGGTTAATTTGGTTAATTCGGTCCCTTAACCGTTTTCGAACCAAATTCACTAATAATCGAACTTTCAAATTACTTTTTTAAATCATTAACCGAGCCATAAAAAGTTCGGTTAATTCGGTATGTTTTCAAATTAACTGAAACTTAGAAATTTAAGTATCAATAAATTAAAAAATTATATTTTTTTGTTAGAGATTCTTTATTTTTAAACTTCATTTTTTTCTCATTGAACTTAAAATGGAGATTAAAATATAAGTATTTGGTTTAAATGTTATGGAAAATTGTTGAGATCTAGGTTTAAAATTAAAAATATATTAAATTTTTGGTTAATTTGGTTAATTCGTTCTCTTAACCGTTTTCGAACCGAATTAATTAATAATCAAACTTTGAAAAGAAATTAAACCGTTAATCGACCGAAGACTTAATTAACCGAGTTAAATTTTAATTTAGTCAATTAATTTAATTTTAACCGATCAGTGAACACCCTTAAACGGGAGATTAAAATTGGATTTAGATGTACCTGTAATCATAGGAACAAGGATCCGTCGGGCGAGGACAATGCTGCAAAGAGAAAGACCGAGCAAGGTCCTGCTTGCAAATATCTGAGGAGCATGGGATTGGACGAAACGTACGTGATGATTTAGCATTAAATATCCTTTCATGAAGGCTAACCCTATCTTTAAAACAAGCTCTGCACTTGTATTTGCATTTCATCCACGTAAGACTGCTTCCCGTGTCCATTATCATAATAAACTTCCTCGGCGGGCTCCCCACCCGGAACGAAACAAAGTACTGTCCGGTCCCTATATCCGCAGCCGATCGAATCGGGAGCTCAACCAAGTTGTTGCTCTTCGCCATCTCGACCTGCGCATTCTTCCTTCTCGGGACCGGCCTTTGCGGAATCGTTTGTAGTCGTGCACGGTCACTCCGCATCAACTGTTTCATACGTTCCCTTGAATTGGTCGGGGGTCCGAGGTCCATTCGACGAAAATTTTGTAGCTCGGGCGAATGCCGGTGGATTAGCTTATACTTGGTGGTTCCATTAATGGATTGAGAAGCATGAACACGAAAGAAGAAATCGGAATCAACGAAAAACATCGAGAAAGAGAGGAGAACAAAGGAGATGGATCTCTCCATCTTAGAGGGGCGAAAACGAAAACCAAACATTGTGAAGGGTCTATTTTGTTTACTTGTAAAGCTAGTTTATAAAACATAAATGGGATTGGGGGAAACAACAATCAAATTAAGTGTAGGCCTTTGTTTTATTTTTTTCTATTTTAATCACGTTGGGACATCATTATCGTTTGTTTGTATTTTCTTCCTTCTTTTATGCAGAATTTTTGGTTTAAATCCAAAAGATTATCAGAAAATTCGCACCTCAATATTTACGGAGTTTGAAAAGGAAAGAAAATGAAAGATTAAATTCTTTCGTAATTAAATTTTCTTAGTCTTTATATGTAATATTTTAAACTCGACTTGAAATAACCTACATACCAAAGAATATCGCATTAGATCATTGATGTGACCTAATAATTTAAGCCCACGTCATTTTCCATTTTGAAATCACCATATTTCAAAAGAATCATTTCAAGTATACTCAAAGCATGGTACGTCAAATCTTGAGAAGTTAATAAAAGGGGAACAAAAATCCCTCGTTAGTTTTTGGTACAATACTAACACTAAAAATTGGATTCTATACAACAATTCTAATTTATAAATTATAAATTTTAAATTCTAAAACATAAACTCTAAATCTTAACACTAAATTCTAACCCAAAACTCTAACCTTCAAATTCTATTTTTAATGATAAGACATACAAAGGGCATTAAAAAAGAGTAAAAAAAATTATTCATAAAAAGGATATCCAACAATTTACGAAATTTTAAAACCATGTGTTAAATAAAATTTATATAGATGGTATGTAACACCTTAGATCCGATCCAAAAATTTTGACGGATTCAAGATGTCACATCCGGGTCAGAGGCAAAATAATTTTTTTAGACAATTTGATTCATAACGTAAAATCAAACACATTTACAAATAAATAAAGGATTAATATCATATACACTGGCGGTGGAAACTGAAAGTTTCCACAACCGCCTTAGTTTTAGGGTATAGGGAGTTAGTTTAGGCTATATGGTTTAGAGGTTTAGGTGTAGGGGTTTAGAATTTAAGGATAGTTGTTTAAATTTAAAGTTTAGGGTTATAATTTAGGGTTTATAGGTTAGAGTTTAGTTTTTAGGGTAATATGGTGAGGATTTAGGTTTTAACCTATAAACCCTAAATTATAACCCTAAACTTTAAATTAAAATAGCTATCCCTAAATTATAACCCCCTACACCTAAACCCCTAAACCCTATACCTAAACTAACTCCCTATACCCTAAAACTAAGGCGCTCGCCTGTGTATAGAATATTTATCCATAAATTAAAGTATAACATTTACATAGGACCAAGTTCCCAAGTATAAATAACATCTTTTAAATATTTTAATGTAATTATATGGTAAAATATAATAAGTTGTTCGAATCTGAATTTCGTAAGAAAAACAACACTTCTTTTTTCACTAAATAGACCAGTACAGTACTCTGCGAAAGATGCTACTATAACTCCCGTATGACGTGATTATTAAAAACTTCTCTGAGTCTTTTTTCTTCATCATCGTTTTTATCAACAACGGTCTCTTTGGCCATTCCGTTGGTTCTGTACATAAATAAAATTCACCTTTTTCGATAAATGTTTCGTATTTTAAATTTATTTCTTGATTTTTTTCTATTTTGTCGGATTCTTATTCAAATCTGTTTTTATGGCAGTTCTTTTGTCTGGTAGGTGGCAGTTTTTTCGTCAGTTTTTTAGCAGTTATTGTCTGTCTCAGTGGCGGAACTTAGTGGTAGAGTTTGAGGGGGCCAACTTAAAATTTTTAAAAATAGAAGTTTAAATTAAAATTTTCAAAATTTTTGAAGAGATCAATTTACATTTTTTTTCAAAAATTTTGGGGTTTAACTAAACTTTTTAAAAATTTGAGAGGCTTAACGAGAACTTTTAAAAATTATGGGAGGGATTTAGTTAAAAAATTCAAAAAGTTTAAAGTTTAATCTGAATTTTTAAAATTTTTGTGGGGCTAAATTAATTTTTTTTTAAATTCTAAGGGTCTAAATTATAAATTTTCAAATTTTAGGGGGCGCCATGGCACCCACATATCCTCATTATCTTCCGCCACTGGTCTGTCTTATGACAGTTACGCGTTCGAGTGACGAGTATCAACGAGCGTTTTTCAACGAAAGAGGCCGTTCTATACATGTTATGATTCCCTTTGGTGGTTGTGCTGACATGCGTAGCGGAAATTTTTTTGCTATATTCAAAGAGCACTCAAGGCAAAGTAATAATTTTTCTGAATTTTTATTTCAGTAGATTTTTTCTGACAGTGTTAAGTTTAGTATGTTCAACGTCTTTTACACTTTTATATTTTTGTTGTTTTGTTCTACACTATATTTCTTTTGTAAAAAGTGTGAGTCATTTGTATTCCTTTTATTGTTGAATATAATTCAAATAAAAAAAAACTGCTCAATATGCAAGGAAGGGAAATTCGAAAAATATCAGTAATACAAGTTCAACTACCCTAAATCTTATTATAAAATAAAGTAAATATTAGTACTTTTTAAAAATTAATTATTATTTTATAAATTTGGGAATTTTGGACTAGACCCATGTGCAATTTTTCTTCTTTTTTTTAAACAGCAACAGCTAAATTGTTCAAATGTGTGAATTAATGGTTCAAGGCAACCGATATTGCTGAAGCAAGTTTACACCCACAACATTTAAAAGGTTCAAGTTATACGGCAGGCATAACAAAATGAAGCTTAAACTACATGCTGGCCACTTTCATACATAATTTAACCCTAATGCCAAAGTGTTTAAGCTGCTTCAGCAAACCCAACTGTCAGTTTCTCGTAGTTGAAGACGGTGTGATAGCGACCCATAAACACATCTCCCAGAATCCTGTATCAAGCAAAAGCAGAACCACCATCAAACCTGATTTCTACAAAATTTACTGGACACTACTCTTTCCATGTTACTGGAAACGAGACTAAGAGATCGATAATCAATAGGTTTTGCCATGGAAGATGGTTCGTAAGGGATGACAACAATTATAAAACGTAAAAAGTGAGTACCAGAGAGGTCCGCGAGGTGGGGGAACGTCCAAAGCAGTAAATCCGCTAATGCATTGAGCTACAGCTCCCTCTCCCACTTTTAGAACATACTGATGCAGAAAGACCACCACAATATAAAGATGAAAGAGAAAGCAGAAAAGGAAACAACAGTACATGCAGAGTGTTTCGTAATTCTAAGTACTGATACATTCATCATTTGTTATGTCTACTGTATTGTGAATACTTGCTTCAGCAATATCGGTTGCCTAGAATAAGGGATCAGTTTCCAAACAGCCCATGAAACCAAAGGCAGCAAAGTCCTCTGGAGGCCTCTCTGTTAGCCAGGGAGCAACCAGAGCATCTATACAAGCTCTTTAATTGCAGACTCTAAATATTCTCTTTTCTAATGAGTCTAAGGTTGGGAACTCCCTTTGACGAGTTGCAAGCATTCATCATAGGTTACTCTCACGGAAAGAACCGCAACAAGGGGAAAGCCCCTTCCATCGAAGCAGAATTTCCTATGAATCAACCTATGCATCAATCCTTAACCCGTAACGTAACTTGGCATCGAAGCCAAACACCATGGACGATTCCATCGTTAGAGAAGAATTCAAAGCAAGAATGGTAGAAGTTGAATTCCGAATGGCTGCAAGTGTCGTAGAACTTGAGTCCAAATTAGGTAATCAATTGCAATAAATGTTGTTACTACTACAAGAACTGGTTGGTTTCTCAACCTAAACCATGAAAAGGATTCTGATGGGGGTACTGGCAGTGTTAATCAATCTAGAAGTCAACCCTACTGACCGGACAATCAACCAGATTTGATGATAGGGTCAGGTATGGTGTCGCAAAACAGCGAGCTGGATTTTCCAACTCAAGAAAAGCCAAAAGTAATCGACCATTTGAAACCAAAACAACTCTAGAAGAGTAAGAAAAAACATACCTCTTCAGGTGCAAGGTCAAATACTTTACCGCCAATAGTAAATGAAACACTAGGCATGGAAGAAAGACCGTGACAATCAACCACCGATTCTCCATTTGGACTGGGCAGTCTTTCACAAAGCTGCATTTATAACAGAAGAAATATAAGCATACCATGAGTTAATTGTCCAAGATGTAGAAGAAATAACTCACATCATTCACATAATCCAAGATCTGTTCTTCTGTCTTGTTTCTTCTAATCTGATTTTCCATCCAGATCACAGCCATCTCACAAGCAGTACACATAGCATCACGCACACCATCAGATGATTTGTCCGAGCTCTCATCTGCTACACTCTCAATCCGTGCACTGCAGATATTAATTGATGAAATTTTAGATACCAGAAGAAATATTTCGCAGTTCTAGCATATTATATAATCGTAGTGACAGCAAGAAATGGATTGATTCTGACCTGACACCTCGAGTACCACCAAAGTCACATAAACCAATTTGAGAACAGATTTTTTGTGGCTGTGTCTATAAATAAAGAATAATCAAAGAGCTTATCAGTGTCTTGCAAGGAGTTCCAAGGTACAGAACCAGCAAAGAACATAATTGATCTACAGGATATATCTGGTTTCTTAGCAGTTTAATTAACTCAATCTCAAAGGTTTCATTTCTCTTCAAGCGAAAAGCATTTTGTTGGACAAAATTGCAGAAGTGAGAGAAATGAGTAACAACTGACCTCAGACACCAGCATTTCCAGTAAGGTTTTTCCGTACTCTGAAACCATTGTCTTGCATTCTTGGCTAATAACACCAGCAGCACCAATGGCATGATTAATTTGAGTAACGATAGTCTGAAAACATGGAAGTGTTATGATAATATCAATTAAAATCTGCTATTGTTCTAAAACAATACAACAGCTAAATTATATTGAGACAGCTACTCCAAGCAACAGAAAATGAATTTCAAACAAATAACAGGTTTACATTGTAAGCAGTAAATGTTGATGAGAATTGCATCACTTTCTAGCCAGGAAAAAAACATTGCATGAAGCTTGACTGAACCTTTGAAAACATGCAATGCATCTAAATTCAAAAGAGAGAAAGGAAAAAGATAGTGCAGGAAGTTCAAAGTGCATAGAAGCTATGTTACTTTTTGGGTGCGAGTGTTGGATAAGGATAAGTATCTGACATGGGTATGTGCAAATTTTCTCGAAGATTTCTATGAATTTAGAAGGCCCTTACACGGTCATATCTCTATACTCATTCAGAATATGCTTCAAGCAAAATGGAGAGTCCGGGCAACATAGCACAAAAGTATTGGCAACTATAAATCATAAAGGTATGGGGTCCCTGTAACTTGTACATTACTTGAGCAAAGCCTTTAGAAATCATTATAATACTGTTTTAGAAAGGAAACATACAAGACCCCTTACACAAACCCAGTTTGACCTGAAAAAGTAAACTCAAACCTGTCAAACCCAAACCCAAAAGGATTACATATTCAACCTGAACGGCCTGAACTTCAATTTTTTATTTAACATTAAAACCCGACAGCTTGGACCTAAAATGACTCGAAGCCTGATCCCAAAGGTCAAACCCAAAATGATCCCAACCCATCCATATGCCACTCCCCATAAAAAATTACAGGAGATATTTATTTTTCAAGACTGCACTGCTATTGTTATATTTTGACTCAAATTCTAATTGGTAATTAAGTTGGGTTTTATTGTAATTCTAGTGGTTGAAAATTACTTGGTAATTAGGGTTTACTTTAAATATTATATTAGGTAAGAGATCTTATTCAATAAGGTTTCTTTGGTGACCAAGTATTTAGCTCTATGAATATAGACTAGGTTTAACCTTTTGAATTATGAGAGAATGAGAGGGAATTACTCTTGAGAGATGTAACCACGGTATTGTAGGGATGTTGAGAAGAGTGTTTTGTTTCCACCGGGTTTTGGGATATCATGTATTTATACTCTTTGTGTTCTCTACGTTGATAGTGGATTGCTCGTTTCTCTCGTCCGTGAAGGTAGGCTATGCTGAACCACGTTAAATCTTGTCTCTTGTGCATGTCTTAGTCTATGCTGTTATCGCTTTGGTTATTTAGCGGCATACCAAATTCCTAACAGCTATGATATCTAATTTCATATACTCGGTTTAGTTTAGGATCTCTCTTCCATTACAAGAAAAAGATTAGAAATATTAGTAAAAAATGAGAAATTACCGTAGGGCCAGCCAACATAGAAGTTCCAGAATCGGCAATTGCGGCACAGCCACTGGAACAGAATCCTGAAAACAGGTATGCACATCTCAGTACCTTAGGCAACAAATTTGGCTAAAACCAGCCAAATTAATTTACTTGTCCGTATAAAAAAGCATTTAATTTTGAAACAAGATATGTGTGGTTACCAGTTGTTTCACCTCCAATCTGAACATCACCCATATCAAACTGCAAATAGGCAAAACAGACAAGCAAATCAGAATAGAAATGAAATTATCTCAAAGATCCCAGAAACAAATGGTGTAATCAATTGCATCTTCAACCTGCCAATAGCCTTTCTGAGTCACTGGAACATGTGTGTGCTTCCCTTTATAATGATTAGAATCAACCCCGCCAAACACAATTTCTCCTCCTTCTTCACCTTTAATATCCCGGTTCAACCAAAACGAAAAAACCGGTTCCTTGACAAGGCCTTGGTTAACCATATTGTACCTACAAGATTGTGTGTCTCAGTAGGCAAGATGTTATTAGAAACTTCGCACTATCCAAAGAAGTTATCTGTGAACTTTAAATTACAATAAAGTAATTACTAGTATGTTGGTGGCACAGACAAAAGGTTTACCAGACCGGTATAGCACCCCCAACAGAGATTTCTTGAAATCCAAGGCCAAATATTCCATCGAATTTGGCAGCCAAGAATGTGATACCAGGCTCTCTGGTTGCCTCGATAAAATCCTGTTATGAATACAAGTAATATAACAAATTTTAAAAAAGTACTGATGATTGCAGAACTTGTGTTATTTGAAATGTGAAGATGTGATAAAACAATACTTCAAAACTCAAAGTCGAGTTTTCTCCAACAAGTGGAGAATGATGCAAAATAGTGATAAAGCTAATTGGGGGCTTTGACTACATAGGATTTTGTTTAGTTACTCAAGTTGTATAAGTATACATGAGCTTAATTACAATATTTTATAGATATAGGGTATGTATCATGTATTTTATAGTTATATTAGGGTTTTGCATCTTAGTGTGGCATTATCCATATCCAATTGGATTTCATTGATGGTAGGCTAATAGCCTATACAAATATCAATGTACTTTCTTTTATGTCAATGATTATGAGCACTTTTTAGCATGACTACTATTGAGATAGTTAGATGCAATCATCCTTAGGTGTGACTGACTCCTAAGGAACCCTAAGTGGATGCTTCTGTTTTCTTTCTTCTTGGTTGTGTGATCATGGATGCAATCAAAGAATCCTAGGTGTTAGGCTTAGTTTATCTTTTCTTTATTCAATTTTCCCTATGCTCCTAAGAACTTCAGATTCTTGTTATCATAAACCCTAGTGTACCAAACTGTCATGCACTAACAGAACTACATATTATAATTGTGAAATAGCACTTGGGCTACCTGATTATTCACAACAAGATCACCGACTTTGACTGCATCCTGGCTAAAGAAACCTGAAATTGATCCTGTTCCATAATGGATGTCAGCAGATGTCCCTGCATCAATTTAAGAGTCAATATGTGTTAGATGGCTCAGGGATTGAAGATACAAAAACTCTGTTTCTGATTTTTATTTTACTTGGTTCAAGGACAGACTGAAAATTATTTTCAAGTACTTGGTTTTGGAACTGAGCTTGCAGGGTTCTTTTAGCTGTAACTCCATTTTATTCATATGGAACATGCCCTAATCATGAGAAAAGGATCATCTCTAAAGTTGTTATCAGTGTGCATAAGAATCAATAGCACATACAAATACAATATAATAAGGTTACAAGTGGACAAAAGTTTGCTCAAAACCTACAATTTGAACTCTTTTAATGTCATTTTACGGAATCAAATTTGACTATTTTTTAAGTTTAATACGAACTGCTGGGCTTATTAGCTCAAGCATGCAACCAAATCCTAGCTGAATTGGTAATATTATAACATTTAACAGGTTAATCATAATAATTCTAATATTTTCATAAATCTTCCGACTCTAATGGCTACTTCAAATCTGGAAGAGTTTTTAGTTGAGATTTAATATTCTTAATAATGATTATCCAGTTCAAGTTTGAACTCATACACAAGCTCAGAAATGTGCTATGAAATTAGTGAAAGAAAACGAGACAACTTCTAAATCAGAAATTATGTTCACCTTCACTGATTTAATATATTACTTGAGCATGACAAGAGGTTTTCCCAAATAACTAAAGTCGAACTCAAATGTTTGAGTTCAATAAGCATTACAAATGAATAGGTTGGAGTAGGGATTTATCAGGTAATCTCGATTTTCGGTCCTAACAAAACATAGACATACCATTCTTATGGTAGGTACTAGACTGACTGGACTTGTACTTGGAGTGAAAATAACAAGCAACCTGCATCCATATACAAAAACCAATAAACCATATATAAATTCTAATCAACTGCTCTACATGAATTTCCAGAGTAATGCTAAAAAACGTTCACAGCCCCCAAAATTATACAAATGAAGAAGAGTGAGGCTCGGAAACATACAGAGAAGTAACACTTTGAAGAGGGCACCCAAAGATTGGAGCTTCCTGTATCAAATACCACAGTGAAAGTCTGTGGAGGTGTGCCAACACCAATCTCTCCAAAGTACTGAGCATCCATGTAATTCTTTAGAGCAACAATTTCAGAGTCATCAGATAGCCCAGGATTTCCGAGGCGATTATACTTCCGTAAAAGATCCCCTGACAATTTCCCTTCCTTAAAGTCAATGTTTCCAGCAACCCTGTTGATTTGATCCAGTTTTTTCTTTTTCAATCCAATTCTAAACAGCCCGTCACTCGGCCCGGAAAATACTACAGGAGACAGAAGCAGCAACAGAAGAAGAGCAACACGAATGCCTTTGAATTCGATAGCCATTTTCACTGTTGCAAATCAGAAGATCAAATCATTTCCGAATTTAAGATAACTCATAAAACCCAGTAAACACTACAAAACAAGATGAACCATGTTCTGAGCTGTGGAGAATTTTTTTCTTAGGTGAGAATCCAAGTATTTGTTCTTAAACACTACATTTACAAGGTGGGATTTTGCTTTCAAACTCTAAATTCGTTCTTGTGAACTTTACCTACCAACCATCAGAAAGTATTTAGGTAGAGTGATTCATTATAGCTCTTGATTGTTTCATTGGCTGCCTATATTTTGCTTCTGCAAGCAAAGAGTAATAACAAGGTCGCATGCAAAAGCAAAGCCTAATATATAAATATTGAACTTTTGTCATTGAGAAAATAAAAATACATAACTTTGCTTTCATGAAAAAAGGAAAAGAAGATAGATTTTATCATTTAAAAAAATCACAATCTCAAAAACTTCAAAACCAAAGTAACAAAATCAACAACAAAAAGAAGCTTTAATATTTTCCCTTTCCTTGCCCCAAATCGACCTACACCCCCAACTCTTGAGTGTCAAAAATGAGTTTTTTTCCAAGTTATATATACTTATATCTAAATTTTGGGTTAGATTATGTAAGAGAAAAATAAAAGTCCACTGCAAGATGGAATCTTTTGCCAAAATTCCTCTTCTTTCCCACAGTTTCCGGACAACCAAACAGAAGAAACAGTATACAGTTCAATAGTAATATCCGAAATTACAAAATTAAAAAAAGAAGAAGAAAATATCAAATAGCATATGATTTCCCAAAATATACTTACCTGCTAAGAAGGAAGCGAAAAGGAAAGACGGAGAAAAGAGATTAATCTTATTTTGCGACGCGTACAACGGAGTAAGAAATACTGTTGATCATAGTTCCACCGTAGATCTGATTTGATTCATTTTTTATCCAACGGTGTTGATGTGTCGGCTTTTCAGTAGACCCCACATATGTGACGTGGCTTTTTATAATTGAGTGAAATGGATAGCGAAGTTCGCTGTGCCGCGCTATCGTGCTCAACTACCTGTCTAAGGAGAGTTAGGTCAGTTTGAAATTGTTTTTAAAGGGTCAATTACATGTTTGGTATATGAATTATATTTAATTTTTAATGTAACGTAATTTTTTTTAACTCATAATTAAAGTTAGAGGGAGCAAAATTTGATTCGAAAAAAATATTTTTTATTTTTAATTAAAGTTGGAAGAAACAAACGTGAAGCTTTTAGTTATTATTTCGATAGATTCAATTAAAAGACTGATAATTGGAGTACTCGATTTCTATCTATGGGTGGGAAAGAGATGTTAATCAGGAGTGTTCTTCAAGCTATACCAACGTATGCAATGCAATGCTTCTTATTGCCTATTTCCCTTTGCTCAGCTATGGAAAGAGAAATGATAAAATTTTGGTGGAAGCATAACAGTATGAAAAATGCCATCCACTGGTGTTCATGGGCATATTTATCATGTCCAAACGAATTTGGTGGTCTTGGGTTTAGAAGCTTGTCGCAATTCAACATAGCAATGCTGAAAATTGATAACCAAGCCACAGTCTCTACTAGCAAGGGTGTTGAAAGCTCGATGTTACCCTAATTTTGATTTCCTCAATTCAAGCCTATGCTCCAATCTTTCGTACGTATGGAGGAGTATTTGGTCTGCTAGAGGGTTACTTAAGAAAGGCATAGCTTGACGAATTGGGAAGGGACAGTTGATAAACATCTGGAATGAACCTTGGCTTCTTGAGAAGGGAGAAGGCTTTATTAGGAACCAACATATTAACATCAGGTACATTAAGGTTGCAGATCTTATTGAAGCAGGCAACATGTCATGGAACACTGAAGCCTTACAAGAGCTATTTGATGCCTTTGTTGCGGAAGCCATGACATGTTATCAAGCAGTCCAGTTGGCAAGAGATGCAGGTTTCTTTAATATCATTGTAGAAGGTGACTCTCTAACAGTGATAAAGAAGTTGAGAATTCTCATCCAGGATAATTCAATTACCGGGCCTATCATATATGATATCAAAGACGTCTCTAAAAATTTTTTATCGATCTCATTTAATCATGTTAAACGCGAAGCTAATAATGTGGCTCATGCTTTAGCGCGAGAAGGAAGAAATTTTCAGTGTCCCATGTTTTGGATTGAGGAAGCTCCACAAGTTGTGTTGGCTGTAGCTGACATGAAAAGGCCTCGTGCGATCTAGCCTTAGTTGCGATCTCTGCTATGCATTATCACTGATTCAAGACTTCATGCTCTGTTGAGTTGGCTCCCATTAATTGGATCATATAGGTCCTTGTCGATTAAGATTTTACTTGCATTTTCAGATGCATTCGACATTCTCTGGGTTGATAGTTCTGGTTTGTACGTGTTGTAGGGTTGGGTTCTTTTCGTTTGATGTTCTATTGTATGTTATTAACTCAATCTTATTTTAATATAAAATCAACACTTTCTAAAAAAAATTATCTGAGTTGAGTTATCTGAGTCAACTCGAATAACTTGTTGATTTTGTCAAGTCAAATAACTCAAATTTTACTATTTTGTGATTTAGTTTATGATTTTTTTTCCTCTTCAATTCCTCCTTCGTATATTTTTTACTAAATTTGAACCTCATGCTCCTAAATCACTACAAAATAACTATTTAGCTTCGGTTTATATTTTTTAAAAATATTTTTTTACAATTTAGACCCTCAACTTTATATAATTTCATCATTTTCCCATTCATTTTAAGTTTATTTTTGACAAAAATTCTCCTAAATCACTACGAATAACTATTTAGCTTCAATTTATATTTTTTAAAAACAATTTTTTACAATTTAGTCCCTCAACTTTATATAATTTCATCATTTTTCCCATTCATTTTAAGTTTATTTTTAATGTAGTTTAATTTATAAAAACAAGTTGTATAAAAAGATTTAATTGATATCCAACCCTTTTTAATTGATACATGTACTGTGAACTTCAATTATTTTCAGTATTAAAAGAAAAATAATAGACCTGAAATAATTTTTAGTATGCTTGGTCCATTAATATAACTCACCAATTTTAGTACCGATTCTTTGACAAACCCAAAGTTCATATTATTAAAGGATCCCATAATTTCAAAGTAATCTTTTAAACAAGCCAGAATATTAATTCCAGACATTCCTAAATGACACCAGCGGGACAGTTTCATACTTATTCTATCAACATTCTGCACACACCACGGTGAAGTACCAGAGCGGACTACCGCAACAGTTACGATGACAAGAAACGAGCCATCCATGACTCAAAACGAGACCATGCGAGCTGGACTGCAGCTTCATCCTCATCGGCCATTCCCATGCCCTTCCTCCGATTTATACCTTCGGGGGACCTGTTCATAAAGGCGTGTCCATTGCCTTGATAAATATGTACCTCATATGGAGTTCCTGATGCTTTCAGTTTTTCCTCCAACGCCTTTGCAGCCTGAAAACTCGGCAATTCCAAAGTTAATTTTCGGCAATAATTCTATGGATGAAATCACTGTATTGTTTTATTGCTTTGACCACTTGCTTTTAACTTTTACAGCAGAAAATCAAACAGGGCATCAAGACTTAAGAAGTAAAATAAGCGAAAAGAAAAAGGTTCACCAAACACGGCATTTCGTATGAGTTGCCTTATAAGTTATAACATCATAGGAACTAAAGAGCAAATGCTTGGTGAAACAGAATAGAAATGGCAAAAATACATAACTAATGAAGTCTTAGTACTCTGATCGTTACATTTCGTATGAGTTGCCTTATAAGTTATAACATCATAGGAACTACAGAGCAAATGCTTGGTAAAACAGAATAGAAATGGCAAAAATACAGACCTAATGAAGTCTTAGTACTCTGATCGTTACATCAACAACTAAACAACGGTACACGCATTACCTCACAACCAATCAAAAAAATCAAATATTAAAGAATGAACCATTTCCTGTGGCTAGAAAAACATCCGTTTTTATTTTCATTTTTTTCCTACCAACCATTACCCATGGTTTATACATAACTAAGGTTTTTGGAAGCTAAATGAAGTGAGCCACAGTGCTAGGTTCCCTGGTCAATTTTAAAAACTTCTTAATTTTGCTAGGTTATCCCGACTATTCATTTTCTCATGATCGTATTTGGTCTTAAACCATTTGAGAAATCATTGCTAGCTTTTCTACGAAGATTTGCAGCTAAACTGTAAATATGGCCTACACAGAGGCTGAGACATTTTATTCCCAAAAGAAAAAAAGAAGGGGGTATTTATAATGTAGAAACTTCAAATACTTGGTCAGAAACATGAAACTAATTTCAATATATGATTGGAAACAAATGACTAAATTTATAGCTGATAAAATAAAGAAGTTTTGTCATACCGTCACATCTGAAAACCCGACAATTTGATCAAGTTCTCCGAAATGTGCTTGAACAGGGGCCTTGGCCTGGGCAGGGTCTGCAAGTTCAGATGATGGAACCCCATAAAAGGCAACAACAGCATCGACTTCGGGAACTAAAACAGAACTTGCAATAGAGAGAGCACCCCCCATGCAAAACCCGGTCACTCCAGCCTGTTGCAATGCAATTAAATCAGAGGTTGCTCACTGACCAATATTTTAAACTTCACCCAAAACTTAGTTTAACTAAAGCAGCGCAGAAATAATAATTCTATAATCGAAAAATAGAGAAATAATAATTCTAATGTTCCACAACATTTCATTTGATAAAACAGATTGATTGAGATGTTAAGAAAAAATGTAGCTCCAAATAATTATGCACATTTAATAAAAAATTCTTAAAAATTTCATAGGAGAATCTTAACTTTGTTTGGCAGTTAAACTTAGAGGGTAACCTGAAGAGACAGGAAATGAGACTTAAAAAAGAAGAGATGTTAACGCATTGGAGATGAAATTGATGTACTTTTATTGTCGGATTTAACAAAAGTAACAAGGAAATAATTGAGCTAAAAAGAAAATATGAAAACATCAATCCACTATATTCGAATTTTTTAAAAGATAAAAAAGGAATCAGAAATATTTCTCTTAAAAAACTTTCAGAAAAATGCATGAACCCATAACTATTTTATATTCTCTCAAGTTCCATCCAAACAAAAGAAAAATACTAAAAATAAATCAGTTTCATATATCCGTTTCGACATATCTTAGTCAAATAAGTTAGCAGAACAGACAACACAAAGAAGTTTATAAACATCAAGCGTGTTTTAAGTTTAACAAAAAAGAGGATAAACAACCAGAACAGACCTTCTTTGAGCCATTAGCTTTAAGCCAGTTAACTGAAGCACGGATATCCTTTACAGCACCTTGCCAGTCAAGACCATCCATGAGGTGTTGAGCTTCAGCAACATCTAGACCAACCTTTCCTCGATACAAACTGAAGCAAGTCGATAAATTTTAAATCAATTAGCATTCAAATGTAGTAAACGAAAAGTTTATGAGAACTAAGAGAAAAGAGAATATATATATATATATATATATATATAAAAGAACAACTGGGGAGTGAAATGCATACTCTGGAATAAGAGCTTTGAAACCTGAGCCGAGTTGAGAGATCTTGACGGCATGATTTTTGATCTCAAAATCCACACCCCACCACTCCTGAAGAACAACAATTCCAGGTGCATCTTCTTTGCCAACCACATACGCATCAAATGCCTGATCAGTTCATTCAAAATAAATAAATAAAATATGGTATAAACCAAATCAAACTTGGCTCTGTTGAAAATGCAAAATCAAACAGGAAAAAACAATACTATGGACTGAAACTCAACAAACAACTAAAACCACCGGTGATAGTAAAAGTACAAGACAATATCAAAATAAAACCATGCATTCGATTTTGGAATCAAGCAAATATGACAAATAACCCAACGATCGAAATCACCACAAAGTGGAAACCCATGATGATTGTAACATGATTAGTCAGTATTAAAATAAAATCAAGCATTTTTTTTCAAACAAGAAAGAAAAAAAATCAATTTGAGTTTTTAAAAATCCTTAACCCAAATCTCATACAACTCAATCACTAACATTTCAGCAAAGATAGTGAATACCCTTCAATCAAAATCACAAAAAGGAAAGAAATTCATAGTCTATAGACTGTTAAAACGAAGAGGAAAGGAGAAGTTGAACTGACAGTGTCATCTCTCTGAATCTGAACTTTCCTGAAAGCAGAGTCGGCCATTGATCGGATTGAGAAGCGGGAAGCAGATGGAATGAGAGCGCGTGAGAGGGAGAAGGAAGAAGGAGGCTTGGAGAGAATATTCCTGGAGATCAGTCCGGACGAAGATGAAGATATAAGAGCCGCTGCTGCACCTAACATCACACTCACTCACTGCTTTAGCAACTAGTTATTATTTAATTAAGGTTTGACGTCATTTTCTTCCACTACCTTCTTATTGGGAATAAACTGCAGAAACAGCTCCTGAACGGCGCCGTTTCAGATAGTTTCTATCGAGGCCTGGGTTATAGGCCTGAAATTGAGTGGTTGGGCCATATTTGCAATCCTCTTTTCAAAGTCTTGCCCATTTGGACCAGTTAATTATTTAAGTTATTAGTATTAATATTTATATTTATATCTAATTCATGATTAAATAAATCTGTTAAAACTAATTTTATTCGTGTCATGCTTTACTTGATTTTCTCCCATATTCTTTCATTTTAAAAAATTTAGTAAATTCAACATTTACATTGCATATTCAGTACGGATATTCATTGATATATTATAGGGATAATGGCACGATTGGCCCTTGAACTTTGGGTTTGTTATAATGGGTGGCTCCAAACTTTCAAAATGTGTAATGCGGCTCCTGAAGAAGTTTAAGGTTGTGATTCTTGTGTTAATGATGTTAAATTTAGTTCTGATATCAATAAATGTAACACTTTGAATTCAGATTAAAAATCGAGCTCAAATCCAATCCAAAGTGTCAGTTATCAAAGCAACCCAATCAATTACAATTAATTAATTTATCAAGATTATAAGCCAAACTAGTTCATGTGGCATTTTTAGTAAAGATGTGGGACTTTTAATATTTGATAACAATTGAACATTCTTTTTCGACTTGCAATCAAAATAGATTATCTTCTAAAGTTATGAATGCATGAGGTTGTCAATTTATGACTAAATTATTCCAAATTCATTCAGGGGCAATAGCAAGGAGCATATTCCCATCATTCGACTACAGGGGTTGACACAGGTATCATATGAGAGTGATATTCCAGTGTAGTATATAAGATTACAAGGGCTTCAGCAATAGAAAAGTTTTGACACCTTCCTTTTCCCTGCTCCATCCAATTCCCCCATACTGAAATGGCAAATGAATGAATCAATGCCGTTTTTTATGCTGCACCGTCCGAATTTCTCATCAGAAAAGCCACTATGAATCCCAATAATGCACCTGCCACAACCTGCACCATATCATCACATAAATCTGTTATTACAACAATGTCATGCTTGTATGACTTGAATCTCCCTAGATGTTGTCATGCTGAATCCCATCTTAATTCGTGAAAGAAAGCTGATTTTCATCTCTTAGACTCCATTACACGGCAAAACTTGAACCTTACACTAATCTCACAAACTATAAGTGCTTCTCCGGGATTACATAATGATACCGTGCTCCACACAATGCCTTGATGTTTTTGGGAAGAACTAATGAAGTAATAAGCATTAAGCAGGCAGCATTCTACTACCTCGTGAATGTATGGAGTAAAAGAGAAAACAGGGAACAAAATGGTTGTGTTCTATGGTAAGACTTATTGTTTAACAGCTCGTAATTGATAATTGAGTTAAACATCCAGATCTCCACTTATGAATCCTTGAAAAGGAAAAAAAAGGAGGAAAAAAGCTGGGTTGCAGCAATATGGAGAAAACAGTAAACCGTTGAAGCTTTCAAGACATTGTTTCCTCCTATCTTTTTTTTTTTTTTTTTTTGAATTGAATACTTATTTTGCTATAAGTTTGATGAACACTTAAGGGTGGAACACCAATGTGGTGCCAGGCTTACAAATTGATTGGCATTAATAAAAGAATAGTCAACTACATTGATATGCTGGGAATTTGGAAACAAATGCTTTGCAAAGTACTAGCAAGTAACAAGCAGTACTTGGAACCAAGCAATAGTTATCTTAACTACTAGTGCAGTTTAGATAGTAGCAGACCTGGAGTGGAGTATGGCCAAGTAATTCACGCAGAGGCCTCACGCTGGACAAAGGGTGTTCAGGAGGAAACTCACATACAATTTGATTCAGCAACTGGCAATATGGAAAGAATAAAAATATGAACAGTGTATCCGGGCATCAGAATATAAGTGAAAAAGACAAATAAACTTTGCATCTATACATCAAGTAGAATAGGGCTTACTTCTGCTTGACGACCAGCATGAAGTCGGACACCTGTTGCATCATACATCACCTGTATAACTGAAAAATTATCAACCATATTCCACACACTAATAAGCATGTTAATTCTTTTCCACAGAGAACTATTTTCAAGTTAAAACCAAAAGCTTGGGGACTTCAAAAAAAGAGAGACTGAGAGAGGCAAGAATCAATTTCAATACAGTACAAAGATTTTGATAACAATCCTGATTAGGTTCATCCTTATTTCAGGAGAGCCTGAAACATGGCCACATTGGTCTTCCAAACAATTAACGTACTTATAACTAACCCTACATGGCATAAAGCTAAATATCAAGCTGTCTTCATGCATTCTGTTCTTCTTTTTAAATAATTGGAAGATGGGGATATGGATTGATCTGGACGAACCCTAGCTCTCATTCCACGCAACACAGATAATCTTACCACTAAGCCAAGAGGTTTATTCTCTTTTGTTAAAAAGTGGGTCTCCAGGTAGAACCCAACAATACAACCTATCTAGAGTTCTATTACAGAATATAGTGTCATCTAAGCAAGAAGCAAATACCTGAAGTAGGAATAATCTCATGTAAACAAACCTATAGCGTAATTTATCACATATACAAACTTCTCTTGATGTGTCCTCCTATAAATAGCTTAAGTACTTTTTATATAAAGCATACCCTACAAAAATCTAAAAAGAATATTCCTAGCATTATAAGCAGCAAAAGGAAAACTATAGTTATTGCGATGAAGTCTCACTTGACCACTTAAGTTATAACCTCTATTTAATATTGAAACTCCAATTTCATTCAGTTAACAATTGATATTTACTTAAGCTATCCAATTTCATTCAAAAATTACTACAGAGCAATATTCTGTCAAATATTTACTTCCCAAATAAGTCATGAATCAGTCTCAACTTGATCTGGACAACAAAAACCAAATCTCTTATCAAAGTAGTTGCAAGTTGCAACAAACCAAACTCTCTTGGAGAGATGATAAAATAAAATAAAACTGTTAAAAAGAAATAAATACCACAAAAGTGCATCAATGAAAAATTCTGATGTCAAGAAGACTGAGGGTAATGTATTGTAATTAATCAGAATGCAGAATTGCTAGGAGAATGTTGATTCCGGGAAAGAAAGAGGAGTGTAGCAAACATTCCCTCAAAGAATAAATAAAAAACCACAGATCAACATTGTTGAAGCACATGCTGGCAGTGGCAGTCAGGTCTATGGCCATGTCATAGACAAAGAGGGATCATGAATGCAAGAGAAAAGAAAATTGAAAGGAGGGATTGCCAGCGGCAGCAGGACTTGTCTGCAGCATTCCCACGCCAGCAGGAGTGAGGAGGTTCCAGAGAGAGGGGCATTTGTCTCTGTTTATCCTCATTAACTATTTTTCAGAAATAATTGTCATACAGGAGAATGTTACCACAAGGAAATGAGTAGTTAGGAAGCACGTACAACACATGCCAAGACAACTGCAATTGCAAATGCTGATCCTCCCGTTCCATCCTGTAAACCTATAGCAACTGCAAGAGCTGTCACAGTTGCAGAGTGTGATGATGGCATACCACCTGAACCAATCAACCTCTTAGAATCCCATCTCCTTTCTTTAAACCTGAGTATCTAGGAGAAACAAGTTCAAATGTTTGAGCTACTATTTACAAACCATTAGACCTGTGATTAGAATCAACTGAAACTCAAAAATATGCTTTCAATGATTCCATTAAATTTTTAGAACATGGAATCTTAATTTCAAGTTTTCAACAAGTCTTAAGAATGAATATGATACAAAGGAAAAGGGAAAAAAATTAAGGCTTACTTTAACATCAGTAAGCATTTTCTTTTCAGTTCCTCACAAATTTTGAAGAAAAATGGGGGCATTTCACTCTAGGCAAATTCTCATTCTCTTTTCTTTAAAACGAAAAAAAAAATCAATATGCATCTTGAACAGCTAAAAATGCCGTAGATCCTCTTTCCGAATGGCAACCAGATCAGCACATCGGTAAACATTACTAGTCAAAACTTTCTCACCAATGATCAATCGTCAAACTGGCCCACGAGTCATTAAATTGATGAAATCACAGAAAATCAAAACAAGGCTTTCTCCAACAGGGGTTAAACAAGTTCTTACCAATCAGGGGCCATTAAATTAACCAACATACCAACATTTTTGTTTAAATTTCCCTACAGTAAAATAGTTAGGGTTCCTTTATGAGCAGTTGATAGTAAAAGTGCATATCAAAGCCCTAATCAAATTCCATAACATTACAAGATACAAGTTCCTAACTTTCACGTCAAACAACAATAAAACAAGGATTCTCCAATCGCGCCAGTCGAAAAAAACATGAATTGGAATTTAGGAAGCAAAAGAGGAAAAAAATCAAAACCGAGAATAAGAAAGAACGAACCAATTGGTGAAGACTTTGAGGAACTGAGCCAGAGCGAAGGCGAGGAAGGCCGAGATGAGAGGAAGGTTGTTAGGAAGCAGATTCGAGGACGGAGACGATGCAAAGGACGTCGATCCAACGCCTCTCATGGAGCTCGCATCCGCTGCCATCATCACCTCATTCATTTTTTTACTTGACTTGGTTTAAAATTTTAGGATCTCTTAACTTGCCTTTGTATACAAGTTTTGGACCTCCGGCAGCAGCCTGGGGCGACGGCGATTCAGCAAAATGAGAAGAAGGAAAAAGGAGAATATGGCCACTTCAGGGCTGGTGAATTTCGGCGCTGACTGTATTGTTTATCGGTGGATTAGAAGAGAAGGAAGGAAATATTTGGAATTTTGTTATTCCTTTTTGTTTTAAGATGAGAACTGCAAAGGCAAAGAATAATTATCCCGTAAGAAACCTCACCACAATTATTTCACTCCTATTTTAGTTACTAAAATAAATAAAAAAAATTGATAACTTAACTTTTGATTTATCTCTTAAAAATTATAAAATGCAGACGTATCAACAAATTACTCTCATGTCTCTGTATAACTAGTAAAGATTGTTGCATATGATCTTTTACGTACATGTTTGTTTAACGTTTGTGAACATATTTATTTAATGTCCATTAACATATTCGTTTATATGTTAGTGAACATGTTTGTTTCACGTTCACAAACATATTCATTTATATGTTCGTCAAAATAGTGAAATTACACTAGTAATCTTTAAGCACCTTAGGCTTCATAGTTTGATCTCCAAAGCTCACCATATATTTAATTTAGTCTCTACATTCACTAATATTTAAAATGTAAAAAAGAAATCGGGTAAACGAGTTTATAAACGAATTGAAAAATGAGCTAATAAACAAGCTTGTTCATGAGTATAAACAAACTGAAGACAGCTCTGTTCATATTCGAATTTTGTTCATATTATATAGCTTAATAAATGAATGTTATACAAATGGTTCATCAAACGTTCTATTCATTTACACTCCTAATGCAGAGAGTTCTTAAATATTGTCCTTATAATGTCTCTTAACTGCTTGAACGTGAGACTTTTGATTTGAAAGCATTGATTCGAACTTTGGGAGAAAATTGCTTCTCTATAACTATGGAGGCCAAAGATTGACACAAAATTTTATGTAAAGGGATGCAAACTATTCAAAAGCTATATTATAAATGTAAAGGGTGTGAATTTATAAAAATTTAGAGGGTACGGAATTAGATTGTCAATAAAAAATACAAAGAAAAATGCATGATATTCTGTTTTACAACTCTAGATTTGTGAGCAGAGGCAGAACTAGAAATTTATAGAGAGAGACTAAAATGAAATTAAAAAAATTATAAAGAGAGCTAAAATGAAATTAAATTTTTTGAGAGAGTCATATTAAGATCTTACAAACTTTGAAGGTATTATAGAGATAATTTTATTTTTTTTCTAAAAAAATATATATTCTATTTCTAATAAAAAAATTGACGGGGACCCAACTCTATTAACCCATATTCAGCCACTGTTTGTGAGAGAACAAATGAAAATCAGATCTAATAGACAGAGCTGGAATAATTTTTTATAATTAAAAACACATTTATATTGAGCAAGAGATGTATGTAACATCTCTCTATGATGTTGCACAGCCAGATATCATGCGGCAGTGATGGAACGAGGAGGTTGGAGGAGCGGTCGTCCTCTAAGAATTTGAAATTTATATATAAATTAAAATTTTATTATATTTTTATTGAAAATTTATTTTCACCTATTAAAATTTTATAAGTTACTTCTCCTACTATAAAATCATGTTTCTATCCGTGAGGGAGAAGAAAGAATAATTGAATAATCACCTTACAATTACCCATGCCACATATTACAAATACGAGTCTCTTCCTTTTAACAACTATACCATATTGTCTAACCATTCATACATTCCTCTTTAAGATACACATACAGCACTATGGCTCTCCATTTCCAACTGCCTGAATACTTGCTTTCTTCTCCATATTTTCTAGCATTTCATCGTTGAAGCTCTTAAGTTCCTTCTCTCCGGACTCAGGCTCGATCGGTAGCTGCATTTTGTACTGGTGTCTTGATGCAAATATTATAAAGACCAAGAAATTTAAGACCCCTAACACTGCAAGTAACCAGTAGAAGTAATTTAGCTTTCCTTTGTTCAGATTATTCCTAAGCCAGTTCCTTTTGGTTACATGGTCCACTACAGACACTAGCAAACTGCTAACAAAGAACCCCATTGAAATGGTGCTCAGGAAAAGCCCGGTGCTCATGGATTTCATCCGGTCCGGTGCCTCTCGAATGAAGAATTCAAGTTGTCCAACATAAGCAAAAGCTTCTCCGGAACCGACGAGGAAATACTGAACAAGTAGCCAAAATGCACTTATTTTGACTCCTTTCTCAACAGCAACTTCCCTTCTTTCTTTCTCAACAACAGCAGCCCCTACCATAGAAGCTATTGACAAAACTAGTCCAATTCCAATCCTCTGGAGGCTTGTGATTCCTTGTTGATTATGGGTGATTTTTCTAGCCAAGGGAACAAATACCTTTTCATTCAAGGAAGTGAAGAGGAGAATGCTGATGATGAGAAAGGCAGAGAAGGAACCTGCCGGGATTTCGAATGAACCGACTTTTCGGTGCATGATGGTGGCTTGCTCAACTGTAAAAGTAGTCATCTGGGAGTAGATTGTCCAGAAGAGTATACATGTGGACCAAATTGGGAGTAGTTTTATGACCATTTTTACCTCCTCAACTTGTGTCACAGTTGAGACTATCCATGAGTTACTTTTTTGCATGTTGTCGTCGTCTAGGATTGCAGCCTTGTCCAGACACCTATTCATCATCACAATTTAGAAGCACATTGAAATGAAACTTGGTTACTTCACTAGAGAAATACTACAAGTTTTGATGCAAATATGGTCCTGGAAACTTGGTTACCAGTGTCAGATATAGATGTGTTAAACACATGTATGTTTAATAAGAGCACAGAATTTGCCATGAAAACTATGTCCAATAATACTTACTTGAATCTTTGTGTGTAGGGAACCTTTCGGATTTCGTAATCATTCAAAAGGCTGGGATGGGAAGGATAAGGCTGATTTCTCTTCTTCAAGGCCAAGAACAGAACCCTCCATATGACAGTTAAAGGGCTCCCCTGAGGCTTTTTGAACCTGTACCACGGTGTTCCACAAAGCAAAACCGCCACCGCAATCGCCATCGTTCCTGCCGAAATTCCATATCCCCACCCTCTTCCTACATTGTCTTGTACATACACCAGCACAATCACAGCAAACAAAGACCCCATGCTGATGCCAAAATAGAACCTGTTGAAGAAAAAAACCATGGCCTTCTCCTCCTTTGGATCTGTCACATCGAACTGATCGGAGCCAAAACCGGAGACATTAGACTTTATTCCCCCACCACCAAGTGCTATGGTGTATAGTGCCACATACAGCAAAACCAGTTGCCGCCCGTTCGCCTCGATGCACTCATGATGCTGCCTTCTGTAGTCATCACAGTAAGGAGGCCTCATGCTGGGAATTGTTGTAGCCAATGTTAATAAAACCACTCCCTGATTCAATATGAGACGACAGTCAAGAATCAAGACATCAAATTTGATACTTCTTGTCATCTGTAAGAGAAACTCACCAGAGCAGTTATGGAAGCCGAGAGTGCAACGGTCAAGTATCGGCCGAGTTTCGCATCGGCTAAGAAACCTCCGAGGAGACCAAGCAGGTTGAGAGTGCCCATGAAGTTGGTAACAATGGTTGCAGATTTTGCTGCTGAGATATGCAAATCTCCTACTAGGTATGTCACCAAGTTCATTGATATGCCCATCACACATATCCTCTCAGAGAGTTCAGATCCTGCACCAAAAATTTACATTCCTATTAGCAAAAGAAGAAATATGGTATCAAAGTAAACCACACTTTTAAACATGTAAATTGATCCTAAAAGCACCTAAGATGAGCCCTGCACCAAGCCATCCACCGGTTTTCGACTTGTCCACCGGATTCCCCCGGAAATCAACCACGGCTCCATCATCTTTGTCACCATGGCTTTCTACCATAACCTGTGAGCATCCAACATCAAAATCAAGGTGACAAAGAAACTAAGAAAGTATTCATAATATGATAAAAATTTATTGGAAACTAAATAAAATGTACACTGTACCATGATTGAAACTTAAGAGAAGGAAGATAGAAGAGGGAGATAGAGAGAGGGGAATGGTGCTGTTTAGCTCCAAATATAATATGAATGGGAAACAAAAGGGAATGACTGATAAATAAGGGCCTGGGTAGCCACTGTAGGTGTAACTTGTGAGTTTACTTACCCCAACTAGGTGTGCTTATTGGGTTGAACAACTCGCAAATAATTCGAGTTCGATTCAGTCAAAACTCGATTAATGCTCGATTCTAGTTGACTCGAGTCGAAATTGAGCTCGACTCGATAAGTTCGCGAGCAGCTCTTTATTTTTTTTCTAAATAATTTTATAATTTTTTAGTGACCGCCTTAAAAAATTATGTTCGAGAAATTTAAATATTAGTCGAAAACTTTAGAAAATTTCAATAAATTGCTAGAAAATTCACTCATAAAATTTTAGTTTCAAATTTTCAAAACGTTTTGTACTTCTCCAGAATTTTAAAAAAGTTAATTTGTATCATTAAGAAATTAAATTATAATAATATTTTTTTCTTTTTATTAAAGTTTTTTTTTCTTTTATTATTACATTATGTATAAAAATAGAAAAGAGAAAAATCTTCGGTTTTCACTTTTCATATAAAAAATGCGATTGAAAGTTAAAACTCTGAAATTGCTAAAGTATTCTCTCCTTTGTTCTCTATCGAAGATTGTTGAGAAACTAAAAAGAGTCTCACACTTAAATATTGCCTTCATCTCTAACTCGGTCATGACAACTTCGTTTATTTATCTGTTCAATTCTCACGTTTTTTCCTGAATTTCTATGTTTATATTAAGCTCTAATAGTATCACTAGATTTTACTTATATTAAAAAAACAAGGTAAAAATTTAGGCGAGCTTAATGAGCAACGAAAATTTTTAACGAGTACAAGTTGAACAAAATTTTATCAAGCTTAACGAGATACGAGTCGAGTTGAACAACAAAATTTTTTAATAAGCACGAGTCGAACACTACTCAACTCGCGATCGACTCGCTCAATAATCACCCTTAACCCGAACTTGTGGTCTACAATTGGCTCGCATGAGCTTTTAAATTTTGGTGCCATGCGGTGATTTGGTGTTATTATCATCATGTGGTCTTGGGTGCTCCTATGAGTATTGTGTATTAGAGTTTGACCCCAGTATGCAATGTGTATATCACTCTTAATTTACAGGTGAGTGGCATTTGGTATTTGAATCATTTAAATTAAAATTAATTAGTGTCATAATATTATAAATGTTTTACAATTAAATTTTAACTGAAACTCGAACAACTCAACTTGAAAAGATTTTAAATAAAGTTCGAGTTATAAAAATAAAACTCGTCAACTCGACTAACTCAAAAAAAAATTTACTCGACTCGATCAAATACTCACCCGTAATCATAACCTTAGAAATAACTCATGAACTCTTTCGTGGTTCTAAAATCATGAAACTTGAAGAATGTAAAAGGGTTATGCCCCTTGGTGTCAAGTGTGAACCACAGAACATAAGGACAAATTTATTTGTTTGTTTTGTTTTTTTGGCTGGATTTGGCTCCTATCTCTTCATTAACGTAATTTGCATTTTGTGTGGTGTTGTCATGTCAGCCTCGGGTTGGGCTAACTCTGGACCATTTGGTTGTTACTTGTTTACCATTGATTGATCTCTGTAGTTTGTACTCTAAAGTTTTGATTTTTGCTTGATTTTACAAATATCACTTGAATTCAGCATTTTCACTCAAGTGTTGGTCTCCACTCCGAAGCATGTGTCTTTTTTTATTGACTAGAGTTATAATAATATTTTTAAAGTAAATGTCGAAATTTAAACTTATACAAGGTAATAGCATATGAACAATCATGATCATTATTCCCACTAGGCTAATAGTATCTCGAAGCATGTGTAATTTAATTTGGCTTAAAATGCAAAATGACCATCGAATTTGGTAAATAATCTCTAAAGTTGATAAATTTGATCAAAATGACCCCAATTTTTTTTGTCAAATTGACCCCTAATTTTTTGATCAAATTATACCCTAAACTTGAAGGCTTAGTCAAATCGGCCCTTGAACCTTTTTGAGTCAAATTGCCCCGAATTTGATAAGCTATTAATTAGGCTTAAGGGTGTAATAAGTCCTTGAGTTTTTGAAGAAAAAAATCAATTAAGCCTCTAAATTCTTTTGCGCCCAATTTATAAATATTAGAAGTTTTTTAAAAAATTTAAAACGTTTAAAGAATTCTTTAAATAAAATAAAAAAATTTAAAAAATGTCAAGCAAAAACACTGTGACACGACGCACTGCACTAACATATTTAAAAATTGTCAAGATTTAATGGTCAAAACTGGTCAAAGAACTTAATTATTTTTTTTCTCAAAAATTCAAGATATTTTACGCACTTAAGCCAAGTATTATTTTATGAAGTAAAACCCAAAGAAAAATCTCACTCCAAACAGTATTAATGATGTTGAACATGATAAAGTTCCTTAATCCACAATTATTAAAGATTAGATCAAACTTTTTTCCCCCAACTTTTGGGTTATTGTCTTTTTTTGCCACATTCAAATTCGAGATCGTTGGTGGACCATGCAGAAACCCTAAAGTTTTGCTTTCTGGATTACATTTACATGTACAGGATTATAAAATAACATGTCACTCATAGCTTTTGTTTAAATATCTTCAATATATATATATATATATATATATATATATATCACTTGAATCTCTTTAAGTGGGAACCGTTGAAGCAATTTAAAGGAATGGTAGTTAGGCAAGATTTCGGACATACTACCCCGCAAGTAGATAAGGATCGGCCAATCTTTCGGATATTGTTTTCTATTTTGATACGACTAACACAATTTATTTTGCATTTTGTTTTAGGCATAATGTCAAAAATGCATTTAACGTTTAGTTGAATATTCATTTTTGTTTTAGGTATAATGTCAAAAATAGGGATGGGCACAGGTCGGGTAGGGTCAAATTTTTGGTCTATCCGGACACGATTCGAAAATAAATACTCTAAACCCGCACCCGACCCGAACATATTCTTTAAAAAACCCAACCCCACCCGATAATAAATATACTAAATCCGACCCTGACCCGACCGACCCGACCTATATAAAATAAATTAATTTTAGGGACCTAATTGCAAAGAAATAATTTTAAGGGACTTAATTGTAAAAAAATTATAATTTAAAGGACTAAATTATAAATAAAAATCCAATTTTAAGGACTTAATTATAATATGTATATGGGTATTATTATAAATATCCCTAAAATTTTAAGGGAAATTACACTATTAGTCCCGGGTCGGGTCGGGTCAGATATTTTCCACCCTAAACCTGAACCCGACCAGACCCGAGTTTACCATCAACAAAAACTCGACACGACCGGAATCTAATTTTTTCATTAAAAATCCGACCCGATCGGACCGGGTCGGATCGAAACCCGTCGGGTCCGGGTAAAATGCCCATTCCTAGTCAAAAATGCCTTTAACATTTAATTGAAAATTTATTTTGGTCTTTATTCGTTTTTTAGGCAAGTTAACCCTTAATATTTTATTTTGAGTCAAATAGCCCATCTGTAGATGCAAACTGTTAGTCAACTAACGATAAATTACTTAAAATGACATGACAAACCTACATGGCAGTACAATAGCAGTGTCATATAGGCAAATAAGTTGACTTTACAGAATGTCACATCAGTCAAAAAATATTTTTGTAAAATTATATAAAATATTTTTTCTTTAACGTGTCATTCGTCAAGTCATTTCAAGTTATTACTATTAATTGACTAACGTTTTTTATTTACAGAGGAGTTGTTACTTGTTAAAACTCAAAATGAAACGTTGAAAGGTAAGTTGCTTCAAAAAAGAATATGAGCCAAAGTGACTGTTAAATTAAAAGTTAAAAGTATTTTTTTGACACATACTCTTTGTTTTATATAATAAATTAATATTTAATGTATTGACATTGTACAATTTTATGGCTTATCTAATAAAACATTATTGTGAAACTTTAAAACTATTTTTAATTTTATTCTTGACTATATATTCTCATCTAGTTCATGATGATGTATATAAGTAATAGTCTAGGTGCCAAATACTCATCCTCATATCATTGCATTTCCTCTGTTTTTTTAGTGTTTGTAATTGAGTAAAAGTATTAAGTATGAATATGTCATTGTTTAGATGACACGCGGAATTATTAAATTTTGTGACATGATGTGAATTTCAGTCTATCAAAATGCATGATGCAAGAAATCAATCAATTTATACACATACATGTTATATTTACTTAACCTACCATTATAAAATAGGGTAAACTACATTGGCAACTACTAAATTTGTATGATATTTTTACTTTAGTCACATAAATATTTTTTTTCATTATAATCACTTTTTATTATTATATCCAATGTTGTTAATCCCGTTAAAAAATGTTGATGTTGCACGTTAAAGTCTTAAGTATATTTATTGGTCTCATTAAATTTTTTTGGCTAAATACAATGATACTCATGTCAGATAATTTAACTAAAATTTTGATTTAAAGTTTTAAAATAAATTTGATTGGTTCTTCAATGTCAATATGTCTCTGACTATAAACTATATGTGCTTGCACAATAATTATTATTATCAGTACTTTATTATAACAGTCTAAATTGATTCTACATTATTACACTGATCAGTAAACTATCAAGCTCAAATTTTTGGATCCGCCCTTTGTGATCATATTTAAAAGATAAGATTTAGTGAAAGCCTTCCTAGCTTAAAATGTTGAACATGTGAACAAGAATCTATTGAAATTCCATGGTCTGAAATTTTCCATTCCCCAAGCAAGTTCAAATTTTATTTTGTAACATTTTCATATCCCATTCGATATCCGAGTTGTGGTCCTAAACATGTTTCTATAAAACTTGATGGCGACAACACAAACGGGACAAGCCTCCCAAAAAGACTTTGTGCTCACCCGGATCCATTCGGTGACCTTATATATTTACAGGATTACGATCAATTTATACAATGTAAAATTTAATTATTTTTATATCAATTCATGACCATTGGTAAGGGAGGATTCAGAAATATATTTTAGAGTGAGCACACAAAATCTTAAAATTTCAGGCAAATTATAAAAAATTAAAAAATCTAAAGAATAATTCATAAAGATTAAGAAAATTGAAATTAAATGTGTGAACTTTAAAAAAGTTAAGGGTGGGCATAAACTCACCCAACCATACACCCAGTGGCGGATCCATAATTTTTTTTGAGGGTGGGCACAAATCAAAACAATTTTTAGGATGGGTACAAATCATAAAAATCTCAAAATTTCAGGGTGGGCACAAGTCATAAAATTTAAGGACTAATTCATAAAAATTATAAAAATTAAAGCTAAATATATAAGGTTTGAAAAATTCAGGGTGGGCACAAGCCCACCCAAGGCAACATGTGGATCCGCCACTGCATACACCTGCATTCGGCACTGGCCATTTGATTCACAGGGACAGAGCTAGGGTTTGAAGTTGGGGGAACATAAATTTTGAAAGGTGGGGGGGGCAAATTTACAATTATCCCAATTTTTTCAGGAAAAATATAAAGAATCAAAAGGTAAAAAAAAAATTCTCCAATCTTGGGGCAAATTTACAGTTATCCCATTGGAATTGTGGCTTCGTCCCTGCATTTGAATGAGTGAGATTAAACATTTATATTTTTTTCTCCTTAAAAATTTTATTATTTTGGTCGATAAAGTCGGTTTACCAATCTTAACCTTGATGAAATGTTGATTTATAACAAAACAAGAAGTTTAGACCTTGGGGCGTTCAAACCTGTAACAGTACTTCGCATGGTAGTTGATGCATTATGAATTAATCCGAGTTTTATCAAAACAAAACTCCAAAAACTTTCACGTTTATTTCTCTCTCTTGACGTTGAAAGTTTTGGCGAGATATACAGCTAAAGTAAGGCATGCATGCAGGCTGGTGTTGGCTTTTTCCAAATGCCATGTTCAAAATGGAAATATAGTTGTTTTCATGGATGAATATATTATGAACTCCGGAATCTAATTCTGATTGGTGAGGGTTATTTTGGAGGTATACACATTAGCAAGACTGCCCAGGTCATCTCGGAAATTTTCGGGACCCTAAGCGAAAATTAAAAATGAGCCCTTATAACAAAAGCATATCTCATTACAAATAGAGATTTTATGTCCCCTTTAGGTGTCTGTATTTATGCTCCAAGATAAGAGTAAAAAATTAGGTTTAGAATTTAGGGTTATGGTTTAAGGTTATGATTTAGAATTAGGGTTTAAGGTGTTGGGTGTAGAGTTTAGGATTTAGTGTTTAAAAGTTAAGGTTAGAGTTTAAAATTTAATTTTTTATTGTTAAACACAGAAATGAGCACCAAAATAGGGCAGAGAATTTTTGTTCATCTCATTAATTTAAACAATTAATTTAATATTTCAAACACATTATTTTTACTGTTAGATTAATTTATTTAAAAAATTTTATTTTTACTATTAAATTAATTTATATATTTGATAAATTAAAAATAATAAAAATTAAAAATATAAATAATTAGGCCGAATAGGCCCTATGCTGGTTGAGAGCCCTGAGTTGTCGCTCAGTGTACTCCTCTTATAATCGACCCTGAACTCAGGCAGTGACAGTACCCTTTTCTTTTGTGGTGGATCCATGGGTTTGTTCGGTTCTCACTTCCCCTTGTGAGTAGAGTAGTAGATAGAATCCTTTTTTATCTTTTATTAAAAGTAGATAAAATCAAATAATAAGTGTTAATATATTTTTTAAAAATTTACTTATTTTTTAAACTGGTGTCTATTTCATTTAAAAATGAAGCTAAATCCTTTTTTATGTATAATTTTCATATAAGATATATATTAAAATAAATTCTCAAAAAAATTGAGGTGTTTAATGAGCCGCTAGCTCCTCCCATGCACACCAATATATTCAAAAGATAATAATAATTATAATAAGTAAGCTACTACTACAAGTTACCCAAAAACAAAAGGCTGAAAAGAAAGCAAGGGTAAGCTCTAATCGTCTAAGCCCCAACACTAGAATAGTAGGATGTGGATCAGCCCAAACGTAGGATAGTCTATCCAAAAACAAATATATATATATATATATATATATATTATTTCTTCCCTTCTATTAAAATTGTTTGGTATTAATATTTTTGTAGTTAACCTTTTAAACTTGACTTAGTTTTGAACACTCGTAAAATCTAAATACAAAATTATTTTTTGTCCTAACTTTAAAGTTGTCACTTATAATAATATTGTCAAAACATAAATAAAATATTTAAAATGTTTAATTGAAAAGTGTATATTGAATTTTTCTTATAATTTTTTAATTTGCAGTGAGAGTGGGGTTTAACTGAAAAACATAATGCAAAAATTATAAAAAAAAAATAAATTTCACAAAAACTTTTTAAAAAATTAAAATGATGAAAAATATTATAAAATTATATATATATTGGTTTATTTCATTTAAAAATTATCTAATTATAATTGGACATGTATCATGTACTGACGAAAAGAGTTGACATCATCATAGATCTTATTTACTCAAATTCAGAATGTACGTTGAATAAATTACTCTTCTTTTTTCAAGTGGGATCAATTTGCTCAATTACAAAACTGACATGAACTTAAGAAGTGTTTAAACCAAAATATATAAGTCGATTATAATTTTAAAATTTTAAACTAAAATATTCACTTTTCAAATGTACAAGGACTAATATGTTTTTTTATACTAAATTGGCTAAAATAAACTTTTAAATATATGACAAAGATTAAAATGTTCGTTTTTATACTATAAAGACTAAAATAAACTTTTAATGTAATACATGGACTCTGGATAGACTTTAGCTGTCGTACTTATTAATAGTGACTAAATTTATATTTAATATACTAACGGTAATTATTCTATACATTGGATGCGGAAACTAAAAGTTTTTACAAACGCCTTAGTTTTAAGGTTTAAGGACTTAGTTTAGGGTGTAGGGTTTATGGGTTTAAGTATGTGGGTTTAGAATTTATTGATGTTGGTTAAAATTTAGGGTTTATAGTTACAATTTAGTGTTTATAGGTTAAAACCCAAATCCTCACCATATTATCCTACAAACTAAACCCTAACTTCTAACTTCTAACCCCTAACATCTATACCCTAAATTCTAAACCAATACACTTGAACCTATAAACATCTAAACCCTAAACTAAGTCCATAAACCCTAAAACTAAGAGGACCTAAGGGTGAGCGTTCGATCGAGTTGAGTGAAAAAATTTCGAGTTATTCGAGTTGACGCGTCATATTTTACAACTTGAACTTAATTTGATTTTTTATTCAAGTCGAGTTTATGAAATTCGAGTCGAGTTTTCGAGTTCCTATACAAATTTAATTGTAATTATTTACCATGTTATAGTACGATTTGATTCCAATTTAAACATCTTTCTCTAATCATATAAGATATATATATATATATATACATATATATTATTTTTACATGTATAAGTAATATTTGTAATGTTATTTAATAAAAAATATCATTTGAACTTCTAAAATATATTTATAATATTATTTTTAAATAAGGAATTTTTGGGGATAAATATAATATATATATATATATTATTTTTACATGTATAAGTAATATTTATAATGTTATTTAATAAAAAATATCATTTGAACTTCTAAAATATATTTATAATATTATTTTTAAATAAAGAATTTTTGGGATAAAGTATTGATGGGGGTATTAATGAGTCAATGTATTGATGTGAAGAAAAAAATTACAAAAAAAAATCAATTGAATGATCAAATTGAATAAAATGTAAAGTTAAAGGACTAAATTTCAAAAAGAATATATTTGTTAAAAATATGAATTGAAGTTATATAGATATTATATAGTGTTAGTGAATTATGTGGTTTAATTTTGGTCAAATAGACTTAAAACGAAAGAGAAATTGAAGAAATGAGAAATCATTCAAAATTAAGGGGCTAAATTGAAAAGGTTGCAAATTTAATTTAAAAAATACGAATTGAAGCTAAATATGTATTCTACGGTGGTTTAGGAGCATGCGATTCAAATTTGGTCAAAAATTGACTTAAAATGAAGGAGGGATTGAAGAAATGAGAAAATCATACAAAGTTAAGGGGCTGAATTGAAAAAATATAAAATTTATTTTTAAAAATATAAATTGAAGATAAATAAGTATTCTACGTTGGTTTAAGAACATGATGTTCAAAATTTAATCAAAATGTACTTAAAATGAAGGAGAAATTGAAGAAAAATAAAATCATGGACTAAATTCTAAAACTGTAAAATTTGGTTTTTCGATTTTTCAGTTTTTTAAGTTGGGCAAATTTCAACTCAAATAACTCGAAAATGAAAAAATATATCGATTTTTTTATTCGAGCCGAGTTTTGCGCACCCCTATAAAGCGCTTGTAAAAAAATTTATTTTCCACCGTAGATGTATTTAATTTAAATCCTTAATACTAATGGGCACTTCCATTTTGCGTGTATCTTGTTTCATGCATTCTGTGTTTTCCATAAGCATCACAAGTGCATGCATACAAATAGCCTTCATGCGTTTCTTTAACGTCCTTGCCTCATTTCCTCAATAACAAGGACTAGGTAAATTACCTATTTGGTATCTCATTTATTATGTATTTTTTGTTTTGGTCACTCAACTATTTTTTTTTTGATAAAATCATAACTAACATTACGTTTTAAATTTATTTTAGTACCCCCGACGTTAAATTTCCATTAAAATTGGACGAAAATAATAACATGACTTGATATAAGAATAGTTTTAGCCTCAATACTTTTAAATTCTAGTAATTTGATCATAATTCAAAATAATTCAATAATAAATTCAACCTTCAATATTTAAAATTTCATCAATTTAGTCATTCTATGTTCTCTTCTCTGAACCCAAATTCTACAAAAAATCATTATGGACGACCACGCCGGCCGGCGGCCACCATCAATAGTTGTCATCGACGGCCGTTAAATTCTAAAATCTCTAATTCACCCCTCTTTAACATCTTGAACATGAACCCGACGTCCGTTTCACTAAAAATGACTCAAACTTCACATATGCAACAAATAAGTTTTTGTTCAATATGTATAAGGACTGGTTTGTTTGAAGGCTTATCCGATTCAATCGAAAATTTCCATGGGTCTGGTTTGAAGAAATGTAGACTAATTCAACCCTTGTATTTATATACAAACACTTTCTCCAACCCTTGTATTTATATACAAACTTTAGTGAGTTATCTCTTGGAACAAAATGTAGATAAAACTTTTGTATAAAACTAAATCTAACATTTGTAATTACAGACTATATATACCACACAAAATCATATTAAAAACATAGGTTACACTCCAGAACCAGTAGAACTAACACTTGATTACAAAATTCATATGCAATGTCATAATATTGCTTTAAGGACTTTTAGTTCAAGGTTGAATTAGTCTGCATTTTTGTTTTGAAAAAACTGTTTTTAGCATGTGATATATCTCAATGAGGCAGCTAACATTTTTTTTTGGTTAGTGTTGTCATAGTTTTGACAGCTTCAAATCGAGATGTTCAATAATAAACATTGATGCAGTTTACCTAAAAAAATAGAATGAGGGCATAGTTTGAGGGTTACTTTTTTATTTAACGTCGTTGACGGAAAAACTCAATCTGAGTTACAAAATGAAACGTTAGTCACTAAGTAACCTGAAAAAACGTTAGGCACTAAACTAAAAAAAAGTTGAGATTTTTTTGAACTATTAAACATTTCTAAAAAATGGTAACGTCCTTGCCTCAATAAAGTTGCCTGCTTTAGTAGGAGCCTTAAAAGCAGCAACGGTTAAGTCCAATGGATGGGATGACTGATGAGAGTCCCCTTCTTTTTTCCAATGCGTGCAGATTTAATGCATTCTCACAATTTGCATTACTTGGAATGGCAAACAAAATGCTAACGGCTGCCTATGCTTTTATGGGCGAGTGTAACGCAGGTTAAGGGTGCGACTAAAAGATAGTAAGTATCAATATTTGACAACTTAAAATGTTAGTTTTTTTATAATATTTTAAATTGTTTTTTTCATGTTTTTTTAATTAGATACTTACAAAATAAGTATTGATACTTTTAAAATGTTATAAAACATTGTTTTCTTATGCCAATGTCTACAACCAGTGACAGATCTTGGTGCGATAGTTTGGACGGCTTAATCAAAAAATTTAGAAGTATAACTAAAATTTTAAAAAATTCTGAGCAATTTTTTTTTAAAATTGAGAGCTTAATTAAAATTTTCAATTCTTTTTATGTAAAATGAATGGGATAGTGTTTTTCCATTTATCATGAGGAAAATATGTATTAAAAAAGAGAATAACACCAATGGCGTGAGGAAACATGTACAGTGTGGTGAGCGAATATTTGATTATTGGATTTTACCTTGAAACGTCAGATAATAGTGAGCAAGGTTGAATTATGGTTATTTCGCACTGAATGTTTGGAGATTTTAGATGTAAAAAGGATGGAAGATAACGTGGAACAAAAAAAACTTTTTTTATTAGGGTTGAGCACGGGCCAACTATTATTTTTGGCCCACTCGAATTCGACTTAAAAATAATTATTTTAAACTCGAATTCGACCTGACCACATTCTTTATGACCCCGACTCAAAATTTATATACTTAAATCCGACCCGACCTATTAAAAAAATTAAATTTTAAGAACTTAATTGTAAAAAATAATTTTAAAGACCTAATTATATATATATAAAGAGGGGAATTATTACAAATATTCTTAAAAAAATATAAAAGAGAATTATACTATTAATATGGGGTCGGGTTTCTTGCACCCTAAACCAACCCGACCCTTAAGAAAAACCCGACCCAAACCCGAATTTTTAATTAAAAAATTTGACTCGATCGGATCGGATAGGGTCGGATAAAATGTCCATCCCTATTTTTTATACCTCAACACTGAAAATTTTAATCCTAAGTTAGAACTATAAATTTTAAATTATAAACTCTATTGTAAACAATACACTTTGCACCCTATATCCTATACTCTAAATAATTAAAAAAAACGGACATGACATGCTCACATTGGATCTTGAATACATGTGCGTGATGCTGTCTTCAGTTTTCGACGAAAACGACAACACCCAATTCACAATGATATCCCACAATGCATGATCCAATGATCTAAAAGTGCACTTCTAGAATGGGGTTTTTAATTTAAGATAAAAATTAAGATAGGATACATCAAATATTACTAAAGATATACACAAAAATGATATAAACTGCAATCATTTATGAATTTGATAATATTTGGTTTATGCATTCAACATGTTATAAAGTTGTAATATTATATATATATATATGCAAATCTAGAAAGAAAAAAATTAATGTCATATGCTTTATCATTATTGTTGATGAGTTGAATAGAAAGTTGATGGGATCTTTAGACGGTTCATTTAATTTGATGTGAACGAAAAATTATAATAAATAATGATAAAAGAGTAAAATAGAATGAGAAATATGGCGTTGTAAAGTCTAGATCTCATAAGATATGATAAATGGGGCAAAGTAATCATATTTACCACCGAATATGCTTAGTTGGTGAGTCGGAGAAATTGACGTCCATATTTTTCAAGGTTAGTATATAGTTTGTGGGTGAAATTACTATTACAAATTTACAATGTCTAAAAACTAATAATAAGATGATTGTAATTACATACTCATTTTATATAAATTGTTCTATTATTGTATGAGTGATGTTTATTAATATTTTAAATAACTACAATAACTCTTTTAATATATAAATAATTTATAATTAATTTTAAATTAATATATATTGTTAATATGAGTTAAATTAAAATTATAAAAATTAAAATATATATATATATATATATTAAAATCATAATATGAGTTGAATTATAATTGCGTGAAACAGGATAAATTCAAAGAGTTTAGTTGAACCTACAGGGTCACCTCTTCTCTTCCGTTATGAATAAAACGACAAACAAAACGATACCCTGACGCGTGAAACACAGATCAGATCAGATCGCCATAAATTCCCCCCTCCTGATTTCCCAATTTGCCCTTCCCCTTCTCCATCTTTCCGGTTTCCTCCAAAATCCACATCAACAACAATAATAATACCACTAAACTGATATTAGTATTAATTACTATAATTTATGAAGTGGAATCTTAACTTCCTTCCATGATCACGCCTTCCAACCCAACCAAACTCTTTCCGTCTCAACCATTTCAGTTCCTTTCATTCAATACACAACAATTTCATTCTCTTTTTGCCCTTTTTTTTCAGTTTCTTTTCCTTTCATAAACTTACAATACTTTTACGGTTTCCTTCCTTTTCTCTCCTCCATTTTCATGGAATTCCTTTCTTCAAGCTCTATTCCCCCTCTTCTATATATATTTTAAATACGATGTTGCTTATTTTGGGTATTCATGTTTTTTTAATTCGTCTGCAACTTGAAGCTAAAACAGAGCTTAGAGCTTAATTTTGATGGGGAAACACGATGAAGGACGCTCTGTTTTCCCTTTAACCAGTCTCCAGATCGGGTATTCTTCAATTTTTTAACTTTTATTATCTGTATGTTTAACCTGAGTAGAGTTTCATTAAGTTCACCGTGTTCATGGGTTCGGATTGAGTGCCGTATACAGGTGCATGTTTGAGACGTTATATGCATTTTTTTCTCCCCGAGTTTTTCCTATATCTTTTGATCATATTCCGACCGATATTTGGTTTTATTATTAGAAAACAAAAAAGTCGGTTAATATCTGCTTTTTTATATGGTAATTTTGTGGCTTCCAGGACTTAATTTGTAGGGGAAATATCAGAATCGGAGAGCTATTTTTCAGGGTTTTTTTGGGTATTATATGAATTATTTTGTGTAATGTCTGATTGCAGAGATTTGCAGTCGTATCTTTCGGATCTTAGCCTTTTCTTGGCTCTTGAAAGTAACAAACTCTACGTTTTGGTGGACAACCGGCCATGGCTCAGGGACTTAGATTCACGGCCAGCTCACTTGTGGCAATTGATGGTTACCAAGGTTGCTAAGAACACCTTTTTTGTTTTTCAATCTTTTAAATGTATCTACTCATTTTTTTTATAGAAAAAAGATCAATTGTAAGAAGATTTTAATGAATTTAAGTGATTTTATATCTATTTACCTTTGACAGTCCAGGTTATCTCCTTTCGCTAACACCAAAGGTCGGAGGGAAAGGAAAGATGGAAAAGAAGCTTCTTCCAAGTCAAATGCTAATGATGCCAAGAAGTTCGAAAGATGGTTCTCTTTGATTGATGCTGCAATGTTGTCTAAAAAGAGGATTTTGCTACCTGTTAAGAAGTTGAGAACCTCTTCTCTTCTTAGCAGTGAGCTGCATCGGACATTGTACGGCTTCATTGTATTTGAAGTTTCATGGTCCAGTGTCCGGGGGCTTAACTACTTGAATGAACTTCAGGTATTTGCTCTTGTATGTGCTCAATATATATTTTTTTGTTTGTGGTTCACCTTCAAGGTCTTGGTGTTCAGAACTTTTCTTCTCATTTTCAGACTGATACCTCTCTAGCCATAGAGGCTAAACTCATGCAAAGATGGGAATTTGACAGCATTGATCAAGCAGCAAATTGTATATCTTCATGGTTCTCTGGAACATTCTCAGAGCAGCGGCGTCTGATAGAATACCTGAATTCGACAACTGGTATGTTTTTGCCTCAATATTTCTTTATAATTCTCGAGTTGAACAGGGTTACCTGTTATGAAGTTAGAAATTCCAAACTAGAGATGCATGATTGCAAGAACATTATAGTGTTCTTAAGAGTAGAGAATAGTTGGTCACTTTATATCTCGCTAGGTGAAGTCTATAAATAATTTACAATAAAGAAAGCCCGTTCAATGTGTATCTTGATAATTTTACCACAAGTCAAATTCTATGTTTTCGGTAATATTAGCTCATAACTTTTCTTCTTTGCCCTACTTCACTCTCTGCTCCCTATCAAGGTGAAGGAGAGTTGTTTACCCATTCATTCTTATCAGCTTCCCTATTAGTTACTCTACCCTGTTCCCCTTGAACACAAACATATTGTTTTTTTTTTCATTATTTTGAAGGACAAAAAACATATTGTTAATAACCAAATTCCGAGTAAAAATCTTCTGCCCCCTAACCGTGCCTCCTTATATGCCCCCTACTAAAAAACCCCTAAAATTAAATTCTAAGCCCTAACCCTAATTTCCATATCATAAACCCTAAACCCTAAAAAATACACCCTAATCATAAGCCACAACCATAAACCCCAAACCCTAAACTCGTTATTTTAAAATGGAGGCATAGTTAGGGGGTAGACGATTTCCATCTCCAAATTCCTAGCTGTTATGGTTATACAAGGGTGGACCTAGCACCAATATTAGGGAAACTGGAACGGAGCTTGAACCAGTTAGACCTCTGGCTTCCAGTTCTACTGGTTGGACCTGCTGGTGCAATATTGATTTTTAATCTCACTTGTATTGTTCAAAGAGTGGTTAGTTGCCAGATGATGTCCACTGCATGTCAATTTTTCTGTTTACCACATGGTAGCCTTTAGAAGCCTAGCTATTCTCTGTATTTCTTCTCTGTCAATGCAATCAATTTGTTGTGCTGATACAATATTTAATCTGAATGATTTTTAGGAGATGTCTTCTATGATGCTGAACAAGATTTTCCAAGGCCAATCCCTTTGGATGATGAATATATGTGTGATAGTTACAGCATTGAGGAAAACTTCCTCCATGATCATTGTGGCAATTTCAGGGTGTACCATGCAACCATGGACTGCGAAACTTCTGAGCCACACACTCCTCCTCCTACTGGGCCTTATAAACGAAGGAAAGTAACAAGGACAATTAGTACTGGAGGTGAAGTTGATGTCTATTGTGAGGAACACCGAGAGCAAGCTGGAAACTCATTCAGCAACTCTAATGAAAATGCTGTCGAAGCTACAGAGTATCGGGATGTTCTTATTTTGTTTAGATTTGATGATAGAGATCTACCATTTAAATTGAAGCAAATAATAATGCCTGATCTGAGGCTACTTCGTTTACTAGAAGCTGGTCTTCCATCTTGGGTCATCTTCCTTCAATCATATCCTGGCTTCTGCCATATCTATCGCCCATGGATGTGCCCTCTTGCTAGAGCTCTATATGTTTTGATTTCAATCATTACTGTGTTAATAGGATTTTATGATTTATACAAAAATGTCCCTGTTCTTAAAGCAACTGCTTCTCGTTTATGTGGGCCTCTTTTTCATTGGATAGAAACCTGGGAGATGGTGTCAAGGATCAAGTACTTGGGAACTATGCTATTTCTACATAACTTTCAGAAGGCTGTTGAGTGGTTTTTGACAGCTACACGAGCTACTCGATCATTTTTCTCTTTCCTTTATTTGCCCCTGGCAGAACCCTTTATGGGAGTTTTGGGCTTCCTTTTGCCGATTTGGAATGTGTTCAGTGAATTATTGGAAAGCTTATTTTCAGTCATATGGATTGTGATTAGTTCTCTATGCGATGTAGTGGAGACTCTCATAGAGGTTCTACTGATGCCCATATGGTTTATTGGCTCAATTCTCTGGAACATTGGTAAGTCATCAGATCCTTCCTTTACCTATTTCCTTATTTAAGGGCTTGGATTTAGTGTATTAATTCTGTTCCTTATTTCATGCTGCTACAGTGACTTCTGTCTTGTATCCTATATTTTGGGTTCTTTGGGAAATACTATATGCCCCAATACGCCTTGTCCTTTTCTTAGCCAGTGTTGTGGCTTCTGTATGTGGCTTCATCTTTGATTTGGTTGGAGATACATGGAGGTCATTAAGTAGCATAATTCGACTTGCTTCAGCTTCTGAAGCTACAATGACCAGCACATATGAGGTCTCCATGTGGCGTTCACTCTGGAATGATCTTTTTTCCCAGGTTAGAAGACATCACTGTAACTTGATTTTTCCTAGGTCTGTATGTGTATTATACTTAATTTTCCTGTCAACTTTTCAGGTTTTTCGTGCTGTCAGAAGCATATTAAATGGATTTGTCGCCTTCTTCACAGCCTGCAACAGACATCGCCTAAGGTTATCCCTTTTTTTAATTTATCCTGCTCTATTTATATCATATAATTAGTTTCCTCTCTTTTATATTTAACTAGAGGGCGAAGTAATTGCTTGCATACACTGTTATACATTAAGCTTGAAGTATTTGCCCAGTTTCCTCCTATCACTGTTCCATTTCTGAGATGGTGTTTTTCACTAAAATCTAGTAGAACTAATTATTCAAGTTCAATGGAAGTTGGGTAATTATCCTTTTTTCCATTGTGGTTAGCTTAGGATTTCAATGACCTACTTTAACTCTTTAGCTAGAGTGTTCTCCATTACATGCATCTATATTCTTTCAACTCTTTTTTCTTTCATTACATAGCTTGCGTTCGACTATGATGAGAATGAAAATATAGTTTTCATGTTTCACCCATAGAATAATTTTTTATCACCCTAAATATTGCTTTGCAATCTTCCCGTGTAGCAAATGAACTTTTAAGTTCGGTATCATATGGATCATTTATCAAGATCGATATATATTATTCTCCAATGAATTTCAGCATATGATTATGATGATATACCAGTCCACACTTTTCATTTCTGAGTTGCTTAGGATAGTTCTCTTTTGATTGCTCACAAATTTACTTCTTTTCAATACCCTACTAGCTTGAAGCCATTATCCAATCATTATACTCAGACTTGTATTTTCTGCAGAAGGACCCATTTGTTTCTCTATAATGTCATATTCTTTAAGTTTAGTACTTCCGTATCTTGTTTTTAACCCTCTCCTTTTCGAACTTTGCCCTTGACATGATCATTTTGGTTCAACGGTATACAGCATTTACAATCACGTACAAGATGTCATTCAAAGACACTTTGGTGGAGTCCCTAGATCACAAACCTCAGATCCTAGACGGAGTAAATCAATGCGTGGAAATCAATATCAAGTAAGCAATCGTATACTTGATCTTTATTTATTCTGTAACTCTCATTTCGCATGCTATTTGCATCATATGGCTGACATGAGTCATGACCCCTATGTTACCTCGACTTGAGTGTCGGATTCCTACATGCAATTATGTTTGATATGGGTACTTTAGGAATAAAAAATGGAAACATTGCATGAATGTTTTACTTGCTACAATAAGCTATAATGCTATGGTGACATCAACTCCCTTATATGTGTAACATCTTAAGTTGTTTTTCTTTATATCACAGATTTTGGCAGGAAGAAGTAAGGAGAAGAGTCCATAGTAGAAAATAAAGTCCTCCGACTGTCGTTTTGAGTTCAAAATATGCAAGAAAGTATTCTTGTTGATCTAATATTCATGCAAAAATATTTTAACAGGCCGTTCATAATCAAAACCGAAGCTGAGCAGTCCGACATCAAAATTGTAATCTGTATAGGACCCCAAACGCATGGGGTTAGAGTTTTAGAGAGAATTTCATTATTTTTATTCCTTGTGTCTTGGAAGCTGCCTATTCATTCTCCATGTTCATTAACTTTAGCTTTTTATTTCACTTGCACTCCTTTTTTGTAGTATGCATCTAAAGAGTCAGCTTCTGGTGAATGTATATCATGTAAAGTTACATTGTATATTTATAAGGTTGAAAAAGGTTTGGAATGTTTTATTGAGGGATGATTTTATGACTTCGTTGTTGGTGTTTGTTATAGTGTTGAATAATATGTTAATGTTTTATTAAGGTTTGTTGTTTATTCTAGGAGACTCGGGTTCGAACAGTTTTGTTAGCCGTGTGTTTTATCAATTGGTTAAGAAAAAATATGAACATATACGACGGCCTCGTTTTTTGTTGTTGTCAGGGTCTCAACGCTCGTTTGCCTCTCATTTTTACGCCAAATGACCATCGGTTTGTCCTCAACACCCGTTTGCCCACTATTTATAGCGCCCAAACGGGCGTTTGGTGGCAGCTAAAGAATCCAACTTTTAACCAATGAGTGTTCAGCCCCAACATTCGTTTGCAAATTGCAACAACCCTTTTGAAATTAAAGTGTAAACATGCTTTTAAGGGTATAATAATAATAATAATAATAATAATAATAATAATAATAATAATACACACCCAACATAAAAAGAATTTTAACGTCGAGAATTTTGCCGTCTCCTTTTGCTCTTCTACTTTCTCATCCCTTTTAATTCTTCTTTCCTGATTTGAGTTATTACAACAAGACTTGAAAGAAGTGATTACAAGAAAATAGTTTGCAAGCTTAGGGTAACTATTCTATTTATTGTAACTTTCTTTTTTGAAGGAACCAGCTTACTGTTGATCTGATTCACTTATTAGCATACGCTTGTTCTCTTCCCCATCACATTCAAGAGCCATTGAGCTTTCCATTTTAGCATACATTTTCAATAGCTTTGTGAGCTTTTTTCTTTGCGGAGTTAGTTTGCCCTTGGTTCTTTGGGTAGTTCTGCGGTAAATCGGTTAATATGCGACTAATATACGACGTAACCGGATAGAAAGGTAGCCGGTTAAAGTCTTTGCTTTCTCGAATTAGTATTTTTTTTGCTGAAAAAAGGCATGAACTTCTTACTGTGCTTTTCAATGTTAAATTTAATCAGCCAACTTTAGTTTCTGTATAGGACCTTGAAAAGGAGTATATTGTGGTGTGGAGGGGTAAACACTATAAGCCTCCAGCCAGAGGATGGACATTTCTTCATCGTTCGAGAGTTTTTTGATGATCGATATTTAAGATAATTATTAAATGGGTAATGTTCACGAATAGTCCCTTTCGTTTGGTGTTTGTTCTAGTTTGGTCACCAGATTTCAAAACAGCGTATTGTGGTCCCTTACGTTAATAATGTGTTTTATTTTAGTCACTCTTCCGTCATTCTCCGTTAAAGGAGTAACGGGCGGCTGACATGGAATTTTGAAAATTGAAAAAGTCCACGTGTATAATACACGTGTATTATGTTTGAAAAGGGAAAAATGAAACGAAACGTTCCTTATTCCCTTAAGCACGAGTAAATCAAAAAAATTAACCCCGATTAACTAAAATTTCTTCTTCGTCGTTCTCTGTGGATTTTGGGTATTGATAGGGGGTTTAGAGAATTCCTCTCTGAAGATTGAAGGTAAGTAATCGTTAAACTGATTTTTGGTTAACTAATCGCAATCCCCTTTTTCATTACGCCGGTTTTTGAATCATTTTTTTCTTGTTTATAGGCTGAAAATGGTGCAATGGCGGCTTCGAAAACCAAGGGAGAAGAAAGTGGTGTATCGTATGTTTTTTTAAACTTATTTTCTTTGTTTGCCGAAATTGAAAATGGTTGTAAAATGGGTTTAGAGTTTAAATTAGTATTTAGGGTTTTAGTGAGAGTTTTAGATAAACAAATTCACATTTAGGGTTTTAGTGAGAGTTTTAGATAAACAAATTCACATTTAGGGTTTTAGTGAGAGTCTATTTTGGGTTTAATGTGCACTGATTTTGGGTTTAATCTGGTTGCCTATGTTTGGTTTACAGTGGATGAAGTGTATTATATGTATGATTATTATATAATCTAGGGTAATGTTCACGAATAGTTTGTCTGGTTAACCTATAGCATGTATGATTATTATATGTTAACCTGTTTGTTTTATGATTTTAGTAAATGAAGAAACAGTTAGTTTGTCTGGTTTGAAAAAGTTAATGTATACTGATTTTCGGTTAACAAATAGTTTACATTGGATGAAGGATAATATAGTTTAGATTCTATTTAAAGGTTTGTTTGTCTGGTTTGAAAAAGTTAACCATTTTTGTTTGTTTGTTTACATTGTTTAATAACCATTTTTGTTTGTTAGTTTACATTGTTTTATAAGAAAAGTAGGAAAGTGGTCCATTGAATATTGTTTGTTTATACCTTTTATGAATTTTGGTTGGCCAATTCAATAACAGTTTACTTTGTAGGGTTTTAAGGGTGGGCCATTGAATATTGCTTTTAAGGGTATGCATGTGTTTGCTTTGCTGGTTTTTATTGCTTTTAAGGGTATGCATGTGTTTGCTTTGCTGGTTTTTATTGCTTTTAAGGGTATACATGTGTTTGCTTTGATGGTTTTTATGTATATTGCTTTGATGGCTTTGCTGATTTTTATGTGTATAATACATGTGTATTACTTAGATTTAGACATTGTAAACTATGTGTTTTACTTGATAACTATGCTTTGCTGCTTTTTATGTGTATAATACATGTGTTTTTAACTGTGCAGGTAATGAGACAGATTTGTTCACTATTGTGATTCACTATGGAGGAAACTTTACTCATTCACCAAGGATGAAGTACACCTCCAAGTCCGAAGCTTACATAGACTTTGTTGATGGTAGTAGGTTCGCAACATTTTCATTATGTCCCATGGTTGAGAAGATAGGTGTAGTTCCACCATTTGCTGTTTACTGGAGAGTTCCAGGTAGTTCACTATGTAAAACTTCTATTAGGCCACTGAAGAATGATAAAGATTGTATAGCTATGTTGGAAAGCTTAGATAATGATAGGTACATGCATATATATCTTAAGCCATATGAGAAAGAAGTTAATGAAGTAGAAGAAGCTGCTGAAGAAGAAGAAAATTCTGGTGGTGCTGAAGAAGAATCTGTTGGTGCTGAAGAAAATTATGAAGTTAATGAGACTGCAATAAGTGAAGATAATTATGAAGCAGAAGAAGAAGAAAATAATGATGGTGCTGGTGAAGAATCTGTTGGTGCAGAAGAAAATTATGATGGTGCTGGTGAAGAAAATGTTGAAGATGAAAATAATGGTGAAAAATTTGCTGGTGAAGAATCTGTTGGTGCAGAAGAAGAAGCTAGTGCTGCTGAAGAAGAACCTGATGATGGTGCTGCTGAAGAAAATAATATTGTTGAAGAGGAAAATGTTGTTGGTGAAAAAAATAATAGTGTTGGTGCAGAAGAAGAAGCTGGTGCTGCTGAAGAAGAACCTGATGATGTTGAAGAACCTAATAATGTTGAAGAACAAGATTCTGATGAAGAAGAACCTGATGATGTTGAAGGAGAAGATTCTGATGAAGAAGATTTTGTTGCTGAGCAGTTTGATGTTAGTGATAATAAGTATGACTGTGGAAAGGATGAAGCCTGCAGACAAGATGATGAAATAGGAATTAAGGTGCAAAGAAAAATGGATGGCTTTGGAGCTGATGGTGTGCATATGAATGACAATGATCATGAGGAAGAATCAGATTCTGACAATTCTGATACCCTATATAGTGACCATGGTTCAGACTCGGATGGGCCTAAATATCCTGAATTTCATGCTGAAACTGATATGGTGAGACCAAAGTTCAGTAAGGGTTTAATATTTCTGAATAGAAAAACATTGAAAGAGGCTGTCAAGCAACATGGGAGGGTAGATCGAGTGAAAGTAAAACTAAAGAAAAATGACAAACGAAGGCTTCAAGCACTATGCAAAGAAGGATGCTCTTGGAAGTTGTGGGCAGCCCCTAAGAATCCAAAGGACAGTCAGGACCAGACTTGGCAAATTAAAACCATGGTCAATCGTCATACATGTTCCAAGTCCGTGAGCAATAGTAACATTACAGCTAAGTGGATGGCCAAGTATTACATTGGAAAATTTATGTCTGAGCCTCATTACACCTTAAGATCATTAAGGCATGATGTGCTGCAAGAATTTGGTGCACTTGTGTCAACTGGAAAGTGTGCTAGGGCCAAGGATATGGCATTGAAAATGATTGAAGGGAATCATAAGGACCAATATGGGAGAATATATGAATACTTGCAAGAGTTGAGGATTACTAATCCTGGAACAACAACAATTTGTTATTTAGATTTGAGGTTGTTTCAGAGGATGTATGTTTGTCCACAAGCTTGCAAAGATGGATGGAAAATTGGTTGTAGGAGGATTATTGGTCTTGATGGTTGTTTCTTAAAGGGCTATTTTCACGGGTATTTGCTGACAGCTGTAGGGATTGATGCAAATGATTGCATTTACTCTATAGCATATGCTATTGTAGAGAGTGAGAATATGTCGTCTTGGCATTGGTTTGTGGAAATTTTAAAATCTGATTTGGAGATTGAGAACTCTTCCACCATATGCTTCATGTCTGATAAACATAAGGTTAACTCTCTCCTTAATTGAAATTTTTACATATGTTTCATTTATTTCACAAATTAACTTTGGTTGCACTTTTGTAGGGTCTTAAGGAAGTTATTCCAGATGTCTTTCCATATGCTGAGAACAGAAAGTGTGTCAGACACATGTACACAAATTTTAAGGAGAAACACAAAGGCCAAGCTCTCAAAGATGCTCTTTGGAAGGCTGCCAGATCTACCTATTTGAGGGAGTTTGAAATTGCTATGGAGCAATTGAAGACATTGTCAGAGGCTGCTTATGAATGGGTTAAGGAGAAGGACCCTACTCAGTGGTCCAGATCACACTTCTCTACTAGGAGCAAGTGTGATATGCTCCTTAACAACCACTGTGAGTCTTTTAATAAGGTAATACAATTTTTTTACAATTATTAAATAGTAAGAAAATAATTTTATACTTAATATGTATTTAACTTTAAAATTGTAAATATATTTTGTGCAGTTCATTTTGGAGGCAAGAGATAAGCCCATATTAACTATGATGGAGACAATTCGAATGAAGATTATGACTCGAATTGTATCCAAAAGAGAGGCTGCTGAAAAGTGTAAAGGGTTCTTGTGTCAAAAAATTCAAAAGAAGTTGGACATGAACATTGAAGCATCTATCAGGTAATGTTTTCAATTTATGATTGAGAAATGTTTATACAAATCTGCCTTGTTTTTCAATTTAGGATTTGGTAATGATTATACAAATCTGCCTTTGGTAATGTGTTTGGTGTTTGTTCTAGTTTGGTGTTTGTTGTAGTTTGGTGTTTGTTCTAGTTTGGCCACTAACGTTCTGTGTTTGTTTTAGTTTGGTCACTAACGTTCTGTGTTTGTTTTAGTTTGGTCACTAACGTTTGATGTTTGTTCTAGTTTGGTCACTAAAATGGACTGTTTAGGTCATTGTATGCTTAATTCTTCATGATGATGCCCACTTGAATTTCCTTAATTCTTACCCTAATATGAATTGTTGGTCTTTTTTATTTAGTTTTTCACACTTAAATGCACTGTTTTTTATGAATTCTTCATGATGGACTTTGTGCATTGTAATCTATTTGTTGCTTACTTATTAGCATAATCTAGAGTGATGATTTTGGTCATTGTATGCTACTTCAATGTCATTTCACTTAGTTTGCCCATAAATGCAATATTTTTCTTATGACTTAGTTTGCTTACTTATTAGCTTAATCTAGAATGATAGTTTTGGTCATTGTATGCTGCTTCACTGCCATTTGACTTAGTTTGCCGTTAAATGCAATATTTTTCTTATGAATTCTGCCATTGTAATCTATTTGTGTTTCATGTATTGTTTTAGGTTATGGCCAACTTATGCTGGTGCACATAAGTATCAAGTTGAAGCTGGCCCATCCCATCAACATGTTGTGGACCTTGCTAAAAGATCATGTTCATGCAACAAATGAGACCTCATTGGCATCCCATGTCCCCATGCAACATCAGTCTTTCGATTGAATAATCTAAAACCTGAAGATTTTGTCAATGAATGCTACCACAACAGTACACAGCTAGCTATTTACTCCAACATGATTACACCAATAAAAGGTAATACTCTAAACTAGCTTGTAACCTACATTCAATCAATGATTTGCATAACATCTTTGTCAATGTTTGTCTGTGCAGGTCCGTTTCAATGGGCTCCAGTGACTGACATGGAACCTATATTGCCACCAATCATCAGGAGGCCACCAGGAAAACCAGCCAAGAAAAGGAAATTAGAACGTGATGAAGTCAGTAACCCTAAGATAAGCAAAAGAGGACAACAAGGCAACTGCACAAAATGTGGAAAACAAGGACACAACAAAAGGACATGTAGAGGGGAAGTGGGTGCAAATCAACCTATAAAAAGACCCATCTTGAAGAGACCAAAACATAGACAACCTCAGCAGCCACATCAAGCTCAGCAGCCACACCAACCTCATGTGCCTCGAAGGGAAAAAATGCCAATAAAGAAAAAACAACCCCTTCCTCCACCAACAATTGTCAGATGAATGCCAAGTCAAGAGTCTACTATCTCGAACCCTCCTACTCAAGAATCACAATCAATCAACTGAAGTTGGGACAAACATGTTTCAGATTTTGTTACTTCTATATGATATTTAGCAGTTGAATGTCCCATTATATTGGGAGTGAACAAAAAACTCCTAAGATATATTTTGTAAACTGACCATGCTTGGGTCTTTATATTTTGGCGTTTATATGTTGTTGGGAGTGAAGGTGTCAAGTAACTCCTAAGCTATATTTTACAAACACATTATTTTGTTAAATGAAAGTAATGCAATATTATCTTCATTAAATTTGTTCACTTTATTTTATGCAACAAATTCATTATACTCTTAATTTGTTCACTTGAATTCATAATGAAAATAACAGACTTTTAATAAAATCATCCTCATTTTTTTTATCAAAATAAAACCATCCTCATTACTGCACTGGAAACATTCTATGGAAATTACATCTTCATTCAAACAAAATAGTCCATAGAAATTACATCTTCATTTTCATAACCCAAACCTTCTAATTCTATGAAAATAAACCCTAAACCAAATCAATTACTTCATAACCCACACTATTACAGTAGACAAAATTAACAAAATTAACCAACAAATCCGCTCAACCCTTCTTGTCCTCTCCATTGTCTTCACTTTTCTTAACAACCCAACGATGATCACTCTTGCCCGTGAAGTTGGAGGAGGATCATACCAAGCAAAGAATCGGCAATGATTCTGCCTCAAATAATTTCGACATCCAAAAAACCTTCTACCAGGATTATCATCGGTCCAAGAAGTTGCGATCTTTGCTTGAAGGCCACAACGATAAATAGGCACTCCCCTTTCCATTACTGCCGTGTCTTCCCTCTTCCCTCTTCCCTTCTTTGTTGTTTCAGAAATTTTAACAGAATAAGAAGATAAAACTTGATTTAGGGTTAGGTAAAGGAGCTTATATAGGCAAGGTGAGGGTGTAGTCCATGTGTATAAACTTAATACACGTGTATTACACACGTGGACTTTTTTAATTTTTAAAATTCCATGTCAGCCGTCCGTTACTCCTTTAACGGAGAATGACGGAAGAGTGACTAAAATAAAACACATTATTAACGTAAGGGACCACAATACGCTGTTTTGAAATCTGGTGACCAAACTAGAACAAACACCAAACGAAAGGGACTATTCGTGAACATTACCCTTATTAAATTGATAGAGTTTGAAACAAATTGATAAAAATATATAAAATTTGGAGACTAAAACTGATTATTTCAATTAAATATAAGCCACGTCATCATCTTCGTTTATTTTTAACTGTTCGAGTACTAAAACAAAACAAAAACGTAACGTTAAGTATTATTTTATAAAAAAAATACTAAAATAAAAATATAAAAATAAATGAGGTACTGAATATGTAGTTATGAATTGTTATTAAACTTATAACTTTAGTCTACGTTATCCTAACTTTATTTATGATTTTTAAGACGAGAGAGCGTCCCCAATAAGCCAAATACACCGTTTGGACTTTGGATACTTTCTTCTCGCCGAAGAAGCCAAATACAAGCCAAAGCTTTTCCAAATTGTCAATTCTTCATGTTGGGTTTGTTTGAAGAAGATCCAAAAGTGAAAATGGGAGCTGAATTTGAAAGACGTGGCGAAGAAGAAGGAGGCCAGGATCCAAGCTCAGTTGTAACAGTATCCACACCTCCACCATCATCAAGACTATCTGAAAGAAAACTCAAAGACAAATGCTTTAGATGCGGCAAGCAAGGCCACTGGGCACAAGATTGCCCTTCCTCTACCCCAACAAAGAAACCTCCGTCTCACCCCTCCACTCCTCCGCCGGACGTCCACCACTTCCCCGTCCTGCGTTGCCATTGCGGCGTCGCTTGCACACTTTGTGTTTCCCGCAGCGAAACCAGTTATGGCAGAAGGTATTATGCTCGCAACTGCGATTGCGGTCATGCCAAGGGGAGCTGGCCGGGCAGGAGTTTTTACAAATGGTGCGAGGATGTCAAGGCACCTCTGTGCAGGTGCGGCGCCGGAGCCTGCACGATAAATTTCCGGGAAGACAGCTACGGGAACTATGTTAAGTACTATACTTGCCGTATTAGAACGGTATGTTCATTTCTCTCTACCTTTTCCTCCGTTTTGGAGATTGGGTGTGCTTGATCTTGTTAAAATTTTCATTCTTTTTAGACCCATATCTCTGTTTAGATCCGAAGTTTTTAAATTTGATTTGGGTTAATTTGGTTCTTTTCCGACCAGTTTTATTGTCATGTTTCTCTTTAGCAACTGTCATTTGAAGCACTCCAATGGAAGATAATGTCATTTTTTATGTAATTGTAGGTAATTAGAGAGATGACCCTCCAAATATACAGATAAACCTAGAAAAAAAGATGTGAAAGCCTAGACTCCCATGACAGTTTGTTGTTCTTTCTTATTGTCTTGAGATTGATCAGCATATTAGGAATGTTAGTTAACTATTTATCATATCATTTTGCATTTCCAATTGATCATTGCTGGAACTGTTCACTGGAGTCTAATAATGATTATTAAACAGGGACATGGATCTTGTGGTTTCTTGCTGTTTGAAAGTCTTCCAAGTTCGTTGCCAAGGTCTATGGAGTTAGATAAAAGACGGTCAATACGGAGTCCACAACATGGGGAGCCACCACACAGTAGGAGTTGCGAGGATGAATGTTCCGTACCCAGTTCCTCTAACAGAAACATTGTTTTGCATGAAGTCGAGACAAACATTTCTGCGGCAGGGAAAGGGCACCGTGTTTCCCGTCTAATGTCTTTGTCTGATATCCGTTCCCGTCAAATAGAGTTCCAGAATCGGATATCTGCTGCTGGGAATTCATCAAATGGATGTAGGCACCTTGGCAGTGCTTTTTTTAAGTCATTGCTTTATGATGTTATGTATTGCAGCTGTTTCATTCTGCATTCCTTGTTTTCATTGTATCTGCTTCTGCAATCAGGTAAAAGTTTTTCGGTTTTGATGACAGGTAAAGCTCTTCAAATTATGGGTCGTTGTGTTAATGGTTGGGTTGGAAGGCTTGCTTTCCCTCCTCCTCGGGCCTTAGCAGATCCTCCTCTTTGGCATTTCTTTCGCTGTAAGCATGATAATAGACATGAATCCTATTGTTTCATCAAAACCACGTTATAAATTGCAACTCTAGTTTTTTTTTTCCTTTTTCAACAGGTCTATTACCTTCGTTTGATCCAATATTAGTTTCTGAATATGCCAATATATCTGTTAGTGAAAGTTCAAGCCGAAAAAGATCGCTTGCTTTTATGCAAGACAGCATAGAAAATCCGATGTGGAAGGAAGTTGGAAAGTATCTATTGCCGAAAGACCTCAGCCTTTTGGCGTCAACGGAGCCATCTGATCATAATACCATGTTACTGGCAGCAAATGATACTTTTGATGCTTTGGCTAGTCCGTTGATTGAGTGTGAACCTTATGCTGAGTGTCTGATGAAATCTAATCAGTGCATATCAAGAGTTGCGGGAATGGAGTTAGCTCTCCAAAATAACTGCAACCAGCAGGAACCTACCATCCAGCGAAATATTGAGTCAGTCCCTCAAGTGGCTTCTCATTTTAAGGAAATCCTTCATCAAATTGGGGAACTTGAAACTTTTCTTCTAAATATTGCCAAGGATCTGGGGCAGTCAATGAGAAGTATGCAGGCTACGTATCAAGAGCCGACAAAAGCTTTGAAACTTCCACAGGCTGGAGTAGAGCAATGCATGGTGGGGACAGCATTAGATGAGGTAAGAATTCACCTTAATATCTATGTTACTCGTACTTGCATACGAGCGTGTTTATGGATATGTATTTGACTTGTTTTTTTAGTCCTTACATGTGTTTGGAGAGTTCTTGGAGGGTCAATCTCTGTACCTATGTTTGAGATATGTCGTGCAAGAAAATGAAGAGTAATATAGCTTGATATTATTAAGTACCATCTGTTGTGTTCTTTAATTTGAAATTGACAAAGTTTATATGTATATATGTGTGCATTTAGGCAAGCTCCAGTTCAAGTAAAATTTATAGACTAGCAGGAAGGAAGAGACAGAAGATGGTAGAATAGAACTACTTCAATGAATCAGAGTAATGGCTGGCAGCAAGAAAAAGAAGACGAGAAAGCAAAAAGCCTCTTTAGATTAGATTAGAGGACAGAAAATATGGATGTATATGTTTATATGTATATATGTGTGCAGTTATATTTTGTCACCGATGAGATTCTAAGTTTTAACCAACTAATTTTATATCATTGAATTATGTACATGTTTTTATTAAATACAAACTACAGTCGGCCGATTCAATCTAATGTCTGATTTATTCCACCATTGATTTGATCTTTTTTCATTGCCTGAGGAGCTGTGTTAGGTAGTTGCTATGTACTTTCGATTAGTTCGACCATTGGTTCGATCTTCTTTTATTGTGCAAGGAGGTATGTTACACAGTTGCTATGTGTATGCTTGTACTTATGCAGTGAGATTATTGTCAGCATCAGATTGTTTCCTTTTTACTGTAATTCTATAACACTAAACTCTGTGACTCGAGATGAAATGGTAAAAGTTCGATTCTTAAAACTTAAGGACTTGTGTTTGACCTTTAATCAATGTTTTTTTGGGGGTAAAATAATGGTATTGTTGACTAGTGAGATCAAACTCAATCAAACATTTAATAATAGCATGGATAGAGAGTTCGGAATTTAATGAAGGAAGTAGGAACTAGACACTTTTATAAGTTGTAATGGAGGCATCAAGTTCAAGCTCTAAAAAACCAACTTTTGTCGGTGAATTCGTCGCCTCAAAATCCAAAATATCGTTGAGAAAGCCTTAGGGTCATGAGATTAGCCTTTTTTTTCAGTGAAAAGCTTTAGGAAAATGGTGAATTCGTATGCTTTTCTAAGTAGTGATTTGCTGTCTTTTACAGGGTTGAACAGTTAATATCGTAAAGGACAAATTATGTCCTTCCAAACCCGAGAATCTTGTAATCGGCTATCTGGGATTTGTCTTGTAATCTCCATTTTTGATTTCTCCAATGATTCTAGTTTGTCCAAACCCGACCATTGTGAAAATGACGAGGACTTGGGCTTGACCAGATGGAAACACACCATTTTTCCCCCTTGTTATTGATGAGAATATCTCAATTTTGCTCTTTCTTCAATACAAAAAAGATGGGGCTGTTTTTTACGTGTGATCAGTTCTTGATGCTCATAGCCTTAATCACAGTTTGCACTGTATCAGGCATCAAGCAATTCTCATTCTTTGTTCCTTTGAATTTTCATTAAGAACGTATGCAACTAAGAATATGTTGCTGATTATTTTGCATTTCTTACTGGTTTGCAGATTGCTATGATCCTTTGGATCCCAACGGGAACATTACGGTTACGTTCGACATTAATCAATGGATACCGGAAGGCTATCTGGTCAGTATGTCTTTGACAATCACTTGAGGATTTCATTTCAATCATTCACCATCTGATTCTCCAGGCTACTTTGGTTTACAGGCAAGGGTGACGATTCGAAATTACTATCAATACCGCCATGTTGATAAATCTGGTTGGACATTGGGTTGGACATGGGCTAATGGTGAGATAATCTTGTCCATGGCCGGTGCTTTTGCGACCAAACAAGGGAACTGTTCGTCGTTCAAGTCCCAGACAGCGCCGCATTCTTGCGAGAAAACCCCTGTTGTTGCTGATCTTATGCCAGATGCCTTACCAGAAACCAGGACAGATGATTGTTGTCATGGTGGTGTTCTTGCTGCTTGGGCTATCAACCCTTCCAAGTCATTTTCATCGTTTGAAATGACGATCGGAAACTTGGGGGTGAATCCGAAAGTGCAAGCCCCAATCAATCTTACTTTAATGGCTTCAGGTCCTGGTTATACTTGTAGCTCAGTTGAAGACACTGATCCCACAGCTTATTCTGATATTGGAGGGAAAAGACAACTCCAAGCTTATAGTAAGTACCCAATTTAACTCCATTACTATATCCATATGCATGAACTATGACATTCTAATGATTGGGAGATAAAAGCAGTAACAATGATCACTCAACTGGTATACTATGAAATGAAATCCATCTGTGACTGCATGTCGGATTTCGGTGAACCATATAAAGCAATGCTAAACATGGAAATCAACATGTTAAACATACTCGTATTTCACACTCACACCTTAGTCCGAGTAACATACAAATCGAGTTTTCTTCTGTTCATCAGGAACATGGAAATCAACATGCACTTATTCCAGCTTTGTTGCCAATCAAGCACCTGTATGTTGTGTTTCACTCTCAACATTTTACAATCCCAAGATCACATTTTGCCCTGATTGCAGCTGTGGATGCAGAGAAGCAGATAAAAACACAGATTCGTGCATAGGGTGGGTTAAAATTGTCTTCATTTGTAATCCAAAACCCATATATATCTGTTTTTCCAACCATGGTTTCCAAGCTTTAATGTCACTCATCTTTTGTTTCTTCATGCAATGCCAGAGAAGGTTACGATGCACCGGGATCAGGTTCATTTGATGATATAGTGCAATGCACTGATCATATGTGCCCGGTTCGAATTCACTGGCATGTTATGAAGAATTACTTTACACACTGGAGAGTGAAGGTGAGCATCTCAAACTACAGTTATAGAAGAAACTACTCAAATTGGAATGTGGTAATTCAGCATCCTGGATTCAGCCAGAGTACAACAGCATATAGCTTTAACAGTACAATGCTTCCCTCTTTCGGATTGTCAGGTAACTGGTTCCTAACCAAATATTTGGTCCAGTTTCCAATATTCTTGTAATGACCGGGATTCAGATGTCTCTTCCACTTCACCGCATGTGTCGGGATTCGGTTGTCATCCCACGTATGCTACATTGAAGTTATGGTTCTCTTTGGGCACACACAAGGTCTCAAGACTTACTCTCTCGGTTTGAGCCAAAGACCTCTCCTTGAAGAGAGTCCTTTTGCCCTCGAGTACCAATCGAGGGGGTGACAACCGAACCAAATCCCGATACACACGACAATACAGAGAAATGTCCGGATCATCAGGGTCATTACAATTGTTTCCTCCACCATTTCATGACTCATCCTGGGAGGAACTATTGCAGATGAGGTTGCTCTATTTTGGGGAATCGAGTACTATAATGACGAGCTAGTGAACGCTGTATCCACACAGATTTTACTGAGGAAGGACTTAGATTCCTTCACACTCGGGAACGGTTGGGCGTTACCTCGAAGAGTGTACTTCAATGGTGAAGACTGTAAAATGCCCCTTCCAGACACTTTCCCCATGCTACCAAATGACTGCTCCAGCTTGAAACCTACCAACCCAGTTTTTCTTCTTTTCATCTATCTGGCTTTCAAGACATTTGATAAATAAAAGCTCCATGTATTGTTTTTTGTTGCCACATATTCATGGCAGTATATTTACAAACACAAAACTTCTGATGTAAGCATGTGGGATGATGACCAAAATCTCCCTGTCACGTCCACAACCTTGTAATAATTCATATTCTGCAACAACAACAAAAAAATCATTCTTCCATTGTAAAAGCATATCTTGGCAACACTCAAACCAAACCCAGCAAGTAAACTAATGCAGGTTTAAACCACAAACCAAACCCCAACCGACGCCTGTTAAAATTAAGTGCACCAAGTTCTTGCTTCTCAACCACCCTTTCTCTATATGATAACAAGGGCGGGCACCTTTTACATTTTCACTGCTTCCACAACTCCCTTTGAGCTTATTCTAAAGAAATAGGATGGCAGCAGCATTGAAAATGTATATATACTGCAGCATGCGAACAATGCTCATTTGCAGGTAAAAGAGTTCTTATACAACCTCCCCGGGCAGTAAACTCGATAACGCTTCGATTGAAAGCAAAGGGAAACAAGGCATGGGGAGTGAAGAAGAACCACAGCAAGGATTCTCAAAGATGGTGAGCCCTGGAAAAGCTACAATTCTGGCTCTCGGCAAGGCTTTCCCTCACCAGCTTGTCATGCAAGAGTTTCTGGTTGATGGCTATTTTAAGAACACCAACTGCGATGATCCGGATCTCAGGAAGAAGCTGACCCGACTCTGTAATACCATCAACTCCCTTCTAAATTGTGCTTGCCTTTTTCATTCATCCCCCCTTCCCTTGTGTACATAAGTATTTATTTTTTGGTCTTAACTGAAAACAAAAAATGTTATTAACACATTTCCATGCGTTTTGGCTCTTGAAAGGCAAGACAACTACAGTTAAAACAAGGTATGTGGTGATGTCGGAAGAAATCCTGAAGCAGTACCCGGAGCTTGTCGTTGAAGGACTCCCCACTGTGAAGCAGCGGTTGGATATCTGTAACGATGCTGTCACGGAGATGGCTGTTGAAGCCTCAAGAGCTTGTATCAAAAAATGGGGTAGGCCTATATCGGAATTAACCCACTTAGTCTACGTCTCCTCGAGTGAAGCTCGGCTGCCTGGGGGCGACCTTTACTTGGCGAAAGGACTTGGACTCAGCCCTGATACTCAACGTGTAATGCTCTATTTCATGGGCTGCTCCGGGGGTGCGGCTGGCCTTCGTGTAGCAAAAGACATTGCTGAAAACAATCCTGGAAGCCGGATCTTGTTAGCTACTTCTGAGACTACCATTATTGGTTTCAAACCACCGAGTGCTGATAGACCATATGACCTGGTCGGTGCAGCACTTTTCGGCGACGGTGCTGGAGCTATGATCATTGGGTCTGATCCAGCTTTGAGCATTGAGACGCCTCTCTTCGAGCTTCATACTGCAATCCAGAATTTCCTGCCAGATACTGAGAAGACAATTGATGGGAAACTTACAGAAGAGGGGATTAGTTTCAAGCTGGCAAGGGAGCTTCCTCAGATAATCGAAGACAACGTTGAAAGTTTCTGCAAGAAATTGATGGGAACTGTTGGATTGACTGACAAGGACTATAACAAGATGTTCTGGGCAGTTCATCCTGGAGGGCCTGCAATCTTGAACCGAATAGAGAAACGACTAGATCTGTTCCCAGAGAAACTAAGTGCCAGTAGAAGAGCTTTGATGGATTACGGAAATGCTAGCAGCAACACCATTGTTTACGTGCTGGAATACATGATGGAAGAGAGCTTGAAGAAGAAGGAAGAGAGTGAATGGGGCTTGATTTTAGCTTTCGGACCAGGGGTTACCTTCGAGGGTATTCTTGCAAGAAACCTGACAGTATAAGAATAATGTCGTCTTACATTTCAAACAAGCTGGATCTTTTACCATACTATCGTAGTCATAATCTATTATCTCGCATGCAAAGGGAGACCTTAATCAATTCATGTTTCACAAGGAATCTAAGTGAAAAGTTTGAACTTCCCCGAAGCTGAATACCATAAATCTACATGACCATATTTCTTTCCTTATAATCTGTCATTTCAATTTCTAAACACTCAAGCTAACAGGTGGGGGAGTCTACCAAAATATACTGATAAGTGATAATCATCTAAACCAAGCTTCTGTTCTATTATTATTTTATATTCGAAAATTGTATGCATGTATAAGAGCCAAAGCACATCATCACATGTAGGAATAGTCTATAATTAATTAACTCCATACAAGCAAAATATTAGCATTCGACACCGAAAATTAATCCACCTACGAAATGTTCATATAAATATCCACCCAAAGCTTCTGCACCCCCCAAATTTACAAACAATCCGCTAATTTCAAGTCATAAGAAACGTGTCGTGAGCAAAAAGCATAACTTAAACAAGGATACCTAGTCACATTTGTAACCAAGTTAATACTTTCTTTCAGGGTTTAAAACAAAACAGCATCTTCACTCATACTACTCCAGAGGGAAGACGGAGAACAAGCTGCCCTCCAAAGACACTGCAAAGCATAATGGATTATATAAGCAAACATTAATGGCATTTAGGTTGACTAGGGTATTTAGTTATACTTGTTTACCCCACAATATAATGTGAATGTAACCAACCTCTTGATATAATAGTAACAGAAGTCTGCTAAAATGAAAGTTTGGACAATTTCCGATATAAGAACCATGGAGGGCCACAATCCATAACCCAGGGCTACCAGCAAATGTCCTCGACTGTCTAAAACCTGTTGAAAGCAGTAGAAATGAATTAATATCTTAATGTGGTTGACCTAATAAAAATTCAGGATGACACTTCTCCAACCAGAATCATACAAAATTTCCCCTTCCATGCAGAACTACTCATGTTAGCATAGAATGTAGCTAATTGAAATGACATGAATGAATATCTAGAACCAGACTCATCTTAAGCAATATGCAATCAGTTTGACCTTCAGGATCATTCATCAAGCAGACTCATGTTGTCTATTATTTCCAATGTCCTAAGAACCGGAAAGGTGGTCAAACTGGTTAGATTACCAGCTTCTGGTTCAACAATAATTAATTAAAGAATTTTAAAAAATGGTTCAACCTATTGAACCATCATATTTTAACCCCAGTTTTCCGGTTTTTTAATGGTTCACAACAGTTTCACAATTTCTGGTTTTATCCCACCAGTTCAACCAGCCAGGCCACCATTTAATGCTCCAACTGTGCATCGATTTCAAAACTGCTAAACTTTAATAACAAAATTAACCGAAACCAATCACATTCAACTTCAGGGCACATGATCAAACCTGGAGAACCCAGTGAGCACAGCTGAGGAACCTTGCAACACCCAATGCAAATACATAATGAGCTGTGAAAGGCTCAACAATCTGAAAGCACAAAAAAGATGAGTTGCAGATGGTAATCTCATAAATAAAGATTCTAAATGTTTATCTAGCATTTAAGTAATTTATACCTTAGTATTTTGCATCACTCTCAACTGGGGTAAAACTGAAATAGCTTCTAGATATACACAGAATGCCCAGAAAATCCGGTTCACTAGATTATGAGATGTTGAGGGGTGAATAAATAGAGCCAGTACTGCACATGGGACAAGCTGCATTCAAATTCAAATGTCAGGATATGATTTCCAGAACATGTTCAGATTTCAAAAAAAGAATCCACTTGAGCAACAAAGAAGATAATTGTGCAGTTAGTGTGTGTCCGTGCATTGCAACACAAAAAAGTCAATAATTTTCTTCAATTGGTTACATGATAGTATCCATAAATCAAAACACGAAGGAAAAGGTACATGGTGATTTTTGTGGTGGAACTTGAAACAAACAGCAATAAGAAAAAATGAAGATGAATGAGAACTCAATAAACACTTAGAAGACTAGCAATGATTTAAAGAGCAACATGGGGGGGCAGCTAAAACATATTTAGATTTCTTATTTAAGAAACAGATTGAAAAGGAATAAAATTTATATTTTTCTAATTTGCAAATCTGCAAGCCAATGGAAAATATCATCATGTAATGTAATGGATAAAATAATAAGCAATCTGCCTCTGTAAGCAAGGCTAGCTGTTTCAAGTTACATACACCACCATTGATAGAGAGGACAAGCACAAACTCTACTGCAAACATGACCATCTCTTGACTACTAAAACATGAAATACAGGAGACAACACCAGTACAATTCACTTCTAGATCCAACAATACATAGGACAGGGCTGCATACATAATTATATAATTGCAAGTAAAGAAAAAGTTGATATGACTGAAGAAAACTTACAACATAATATAAAGCAAAGTTGTCCTTCTCTTCCATGTAGCTGGACTTTAGTTTGAAACGGATCATATAAATAACCCATAAAGTTGTAGCCAATGTGGCCATATCGAGTAGGGTATGGATATCATATTCCATGACAAAGCTACAATACAGCCTAACAGCTAAAAAGATAGCTGTTAGTTCCTGGGATTTGAGTGATAGTCCTGCATCCATTCAAACTTTTTACTGAATGAGAAAAGCCAATATTTACACCAATAATAACTTTCTTCACACATTTAACCAAGAACCTAGAGTTAATTAATTCATTCATTTAGGTAGCGTAAGCAGATAACCAAAATTAATAGGCACGCAGCATTTTAACAGAAAACAAGTATTATGCAGGCAGGATTGTCACAAATGTGAGTGAGAGAGAGAACAAATACTTTTACACCAAAAACATCTATTTTCCAATCAGGCATTCTTTTCATACAAACAGTTAGGGGAAACCCCTAATAATAGCATAGGCTACTTGTGAAAAAGAATTAGCATAATACAGAAATAAAAACAGTGGAACTCATGGAATTCCTCAAACTAGCGAAACAAAAAAAAGTTCTTCACTTTGCATCAAGAATAAACCCTTCAATTTGATACTTAGAATCATTAAAATTAAAAAAAAAAAAGAACTTATATATTCTAATTCTAGGCACCAGAGTTCAATTTCAAAACCCTCAAAACAATAAAAATTTCATCAAAGCCCGCCACAAGAGCAGAATGTGTCGTGAAGTCTCTCAACTTGGCCAATAGCAGTATAACTCTTCCACTCCATGATCATAATAGGTGATAATAGTTAGGGAAAATCAGTCAACTTTATGCATCAGGAATTACAATAAAAGTCGCCAAACAAATAAACAGATATTTTAAATCGAAATAAACGGAAAATCAAACCAGAAATTCAACCATACGCAACTGAAAAGCAAAAATCTACCATCGCTCGGCACAAAGTTGTCAAACCCAAACCTTTAAAAGTTTGCACATTAATCATTACCCTTCATGAGTTTTTTGAATTGCTAAATTAGGGCAAAAACATCCATGTATTAAATTTAAGCTACAACTAAAAAAACAAAACCATTCTAATAGCAAAATCAAGAGTTTCTACATTAAAAAACAAAAAGTTTAAAGGTTTATTCGAAATTACCAGCACAAGTCTTCTCCCTTGTGAGCTTATAGATAAGGACAGAGATTCCGATGGAGTGTACAGCCTCGGCGGCGACGAAGAGGTTGTCATGGTCGTGTACGATGAAGCGAAGAAGAACAAGCGCTGCCATCCCCGATACTACCGCCAAAAAAGCCTTCACCTTCGGCGGCTGTCGTCTCACCCATATCGACACCGCGTGGATCAATCTCTGCTGTGCCCTCATGTTTTTTTCTTCTTCTTTTTTCTTTTCCCTCCAAGGAGAGAAAGTGAGGGAAATTTTTGTGATTTGGAGAAAGTGGATTTCTGGATTGCTAAAGCAAGTCTTATGGGGGGTTGACGTCAGAGTTATGTGTTTCTACTTGAGTAAATTAAGAAAAATATCTAATTGTTCTATTTTATTTTGATTATCGAACTAAAAATTTTATCAATTCCGGTTCAAAAAAAAAACAATTAAATTACAATTAATTGCTTTAATTGAGCTGTTGTCGAATTTCAAACAACCATGTACAACCTATGTTATTTGAGAAGCAAACCGAATGAATTGAGGGAAGGAAAAATAAAAGGGAAAATAAAGCCCCCCCCCCCCCCCCCCCTAAAAAAAATCAATGGAAAAGCTTTTTAATATAATTTTTTGAATTTTATAGAATCAAAGACCAATTTGAGAAAATGTATAGATATAAGGACTAATTGTTTAAGAATTATGACTAAATTAAAAAAAATTATAAAATTTGAGGGTTAAAATTATTATTATGTTAGTTTTTGTTGACTACAACACTTTCGACAATTAAATTCTTAACGGCAATAAATTAACTTATTATTATTTTTAATTAAGTGATTATTTTATAATTTTTCATAGTCGATGAATTCAATAAAAAATAACTTATAATAGAGAGGATTATTTATGTAGTTTATCATTGTATTTCTAATTTATAGGGAAAAGGATCAGCAGAGAGAAATAAGGATCTGAATTAAATTATTTTTGGTGACCAAATAAATAAAGTAGTTGGCATTTTTAGTTGACCAAATAAATAGTGTTTGATGTAATGTAATCAACCAATGCTAACTAAACTTGACTTTGGTGGAAAGTAGAAACAAAAGTCAATTCCTTGAAGGAGTTTACGACGTCAAACAGTTAAACATTGGTTGACACGTGTATATATAATTTTTTTAAAATTTTGAATAATTTAACTGAACTATTAAGTGTTTAAATTATATTTTTTTTATTTTATGTGTTTAAATTGGTTGGTCAATTTTAGATTAAATAAAGAATTTACGGAATAAACTAAACAAACATCAGAATAAATTATAAAAATTTAAAACGAACATGGGACTATTTTTGGATTAAATAGTTTTTAGGGTCTAATGCGAACAAAATTTTTATCTTATTAAAAATATTAGACTAAATTATAAAAATTAAAACAAATAGAGGTTGATTTTGGATTAAATAAAGGTTTTAGGGACTAAATTGAACAAATATGACTAAATTATAAAAATTAGAAACAAAAAATGTCTCGACTTAAAAAATAATAAGTTGGTCTCTTGCCATTAAAAATTTAACAGTTTGTGACGTAATAGTTAACAAGCATGGCATAATAATACAGTTAGTGGTTTAATAAATATAGTCCTCTTTATTTACTCATTATATCAATTTAACTATGTTTATTTAAACCCCCCCCACCCCACTCTGACATCCCCTCCCAACTTATATTATTATTGTTGTTGTTGTTGTTGTTATTAATTTCCATAATCAATGAGTGATACTTGTTGTCCAAAATTATTAAATAATTTCTAATTTAAAATAAGACCAAATCAATAGAATGAATAAATAAATATGACTAAATTTATTATTTTTTCGAATTAGGATTAAATTAATTGAATAATTTTTAATTTAAAATAGGACTGAATGTGTTATTATGTCATTTTATATTAATTGTCACGTCATCAGCCGTCAAACTTTTAACGACACCAGGCCAATTTGTTATTTTTTAAAGTCGGAAGACTATTTTGTAACTTTTCATAGCCGGGACTAAAAAACGCCCTTTAATTGAGGGATTGATTGTGTAGTTTACCCATAAAAATTAAACATGGTAGACTTAATATGCATTTTTTTTATTAAAGGGAATGATTTTTTTTTGTCAAAAATTGACACACGAGGCGCTCTGATTGGTCTACATAAAAATTAAAAAAAAAAACATAGGACAAACAGAGGAACATTTGAAAGTTAAGGAGATAAAACGACCCCCCAAAAAAAACTTTAAGGATGACTCGGTACAAATGGTATAGCTTAGGGTAAGGGACAATTGAGCCTATAAGCTTATTATATATATATATAGTAAAACTAATTAAGAATCAAACCACGTCTCAAACATATATTGGCAAATGATTTTGTAACGAATATAACGGGTCCACCTTAAATTAGTAACAAAAAACGCTAGACAGGCTTTAACAAAAAATACCTTTAGACACCTAAAGTATAAGAATATATAAATCAGACATTTATTTTTCAATTACGAAATTTTGAATTTACAAAATGTTTTTAATTTGTTTATTATTTGTATTAAATTTGAATGTTATTATTGTTGCAATTTCAATTTTATTAAATTTGGGAAATTAAATATTCGAATCCATTAAGTTAGACTTATTTTTGATATAACTTATTTTTTCAAGGACTAATTTGAAAGTTTTTATAAAGTCAAGTATTCAAACTAAATTTCTCAAAAGCTCGTTTCTAAGTGGTTAAAGTGATTATAAAACACTTGACATTGAGCCTATATCTAATATATTAAGGCTTAACCGTCAAATAGGTGCCCAAAATATGCTCTTTTTTTTAATTAGGTGCCCAAATTATTTTTCGGCCATAAATGTGTCTAACGTTTCATTCCGTAACCCATTAAAAGTTTTAGCCGTGACGGACGTTAAATTTTTCCGTTTTCCAATCATAAAGCCAACACATGACACTTATTTTCTTTTTCTAAAATTAAATCCCGTTAACCCATACTCTTCTTTCTTTCCGCTCTTCCACATCAAAACCCCCCTTATGCAACATCCTCATGCGGCTGCAATGGCACAGCAACCCGACAGCGTGTACACTCAAAAGGTGCCATTTCAATTCAATAACCCGCATCAAATGCAGGATCCACAGCAGCTCCTGCACCAGCAACATCCACAGCAGCTCCTGCACCAGCAACATCAACAGGTTTAATTTAAAAGCTTGCACCTCATATCTAAATCATGATGCAATCGAAGTTTCATTGGCTTTTACTGTTATTGATTATGTATTGTTCCCTTTCTACACACTAAAAATGTTGAACAAGACATTAACCACGCTGATTGGCCCTTGAAGCTAGCTGCTATGGGTTTGTCCATATCATAATTGGCACCTCATATCATAAGTGTTGGTTTCGAAACCTTCCTTGGAAGGTCTTGAAACTATTCAGGCAAAATGGTTTTTATATCAAAACCATGGGTAATTTTAAATCATTGAGCTTAAAACCCACTTTCATTTATATTATAAACATTTTATTAACTCAAACTGCATCATTCAACTTTTATTATTTATAAATTAAGTCACTTATATTAAAACCGTTAAATAATTATAATGAAAAAACTGAAATTGACACTTTTATTTGACATATTTTCATATATCATAATCAAATAATGTTTAATTGATAATTTTAATAATTTCTTGTAAATTATTTCAAAATATTTCATTTAAACAAATTCAAAGGAAACTAACTAAATTTCATATAAATCCTAACAAAAACATTTAAATTACTAATTAAACATTGTTTATTGATTATATGTGAAAATATGTTAAATAAAAAAATAAATTTTAATTTTTCCATTAAATTTGTTTAATGATTTCAATATAAGTGACTTAAAATGTAGTGATTTAAAATGTAGATTGCCCACAAAACCTTATTAAAGGTTTCAAGATCATATCAATGGTTTCGAAAACCATGCTTAAAGTTTCATAATCTTAGCTATTGTTTTTAAGATTATGACCCATTTAACAGCTAGTTTTTACAAACTCCATCTAAAGGTTTCAAAACTATTATGCATGTAAATATTTAATGCTCAATTTTAATAGTTTGCAGTGGCTTCAAAATTCCCTTCAAAACACCACAACGTTTAAAATTTAAAAAAACATATAAAAAAAGACCTCAAAACAATAACGAAACATCAAAAAAACTAATCCTAATATTCATACAATAAAAAATTCAATTTGTACTCTATTATAGTCTTTCTTATGAGCATTTGTCTTTATTCTTCATTGCATCTCATTTGTAAGTGCTCTAGTCTTAGGTGTGTGAGAGCTATAATTAATAAAAATTATTTTAATGGGCATGTATAAAAAAAATCTCAAGGAGTCGAGTCTATAAACTATACAAACTATGATTTTTTGTATTTGATTTATGGTTAACGAAGCTTCAGTTTAAATTAATGTTTCTGAACTTATACGTTTTATGATCTTGATATCAGTTTTGATCTATTATTGAAGTAGTTTTGAAAATTGCAAAATATTACTTAATTTTGGATAAAGTATACAAATAATTACTAAATCATATTAAAAATATAAAATACTCACTAAATTTTTAAAAATTACATAATAGAAATTAAACTATAATTTTTATTATAAAATAATCAATGAGTCATATATTGTTGTTAATTTAAAGCTTAACACTTAAATAGGTGCCCAAACAATACTTGTAGATCACTTTTGGTGCCTAAACTATTTTTAGCTCTAAATAAGTGCCTAAAATTTTAATTTTAGTCATTTTAAGTGCCTAACCGTTAATAAAAAATCGTTAACCAATTAAATAGTGACAAGTGGCATTTTTTAATTTCTTTTAATTAATTTTAAATAAAATTCAAAATTCATTTTTTTAAAAAAATTAACATTTTTAAATCTTTATAAAACAATCCCAAGTCCCTAACCTAAAACCCCAAATCCCCAAATTACTATCGCTGTTTACTACCTCACCAGAGGCCATCATTACCACCTCCGGACCACCACTACCATTTCTTCCAACCACCCATCGCAGATAACCGGCAGTAGGAATGCTGACGACTTTCTTTTGCAATTTTAGCATCTTACGACGTTAGAAAGTCGATCGACACACCTACCACCATTTACCGGTGATGGGTGGTTGGAGAAACGATCTTGGTAGTCCGGCGGCGAATATAGAGACGACAGCATAACCATTGGCGCCAAGTTCGGCAGGGGAAGTTAGAGATTTCAAATTTAGAGTGATTTTGTGAGTTTTGTGAAAATTAGAGTTTTTTAAAAAAATAAATTAAAAAATTAAATAAAAAATAAATAAAATAATTATTTTTAATAAAAATAACGGTAGTTAAAGATTAGTCACCTAAAATGACTAAAATTGAAACTTTAATATTTAAAGCTAAAAATAATTTAAGCACCAAACATGATCTACAAACATAGTTTAGAAACCTATTTAGGTATTAATCCTTAATTTAATGACAATTACATAAAACTTAATAGTAACACACTAAATCCTCCTAGTTTAAACATTCAATCAACTTAATCTTAATTTAATCACATTATTATTGTCTAAATTATTGAATGTGTAAATATTAAAGATTAAATGTAATATTATATAAAAATATTTTTCCTTAATATGGTATAAACTAATATATGATTCTATGTATTACAAGAATAAATCAGCCAGCAAGTGATTTAAAATCAAAATTAAAGAGAGATTATAAGAAGCCTCAGACAGCCAGTAATTAACATCAAAATTAATGAAAATTCAGTCGGTAATTCCAACTATAAAAAAATCCTCATTGGCTTCAACAAATAAACATATTGACATACTAAAAGAATAAAAAAAATTGTAATCGCCGAAAACGGCTCAGTAGATCACAATAAATCAGATCCACAGGTTCCTATCAAAAGGCGAAACATGGAATTTGTATCGGTCCAATCATAGCATCGCCAGTCACTGCACTTGGCTACAGGCGACGTGGCATCGGACCCAACACTTTAAAATCAACAAAACAAAATTAATTGACAAAAAAACCCTCAGAGACCCGTTCCAAATCACTCACACAGTGTAACAAGCATGGAGGAAGCCCCGGGATTTCCCGGCCAACAATCAAGCACCTAAGAACAAGAATCAGAGGGCTGAGGATTGACGGATTGGGAAACGGGGAGATTCCTTAGCGTATTGCCGCTGCTGATTAAAATGTCATACGGCACTTCCTATCTATGGGAATTCTTCCTCATTGGGATTTCAAATTCGGAAAAAAAACTTTTCTTCAGTATTTCAAACGAAATTCAAAACCGAAAATACAGAATGAAAGAAAGAAAAAATTGATCGCCGCCGTCCGAAGATAAACCCTTGAATTACATGCTTCTGATGAAAACAACTTGGGTAGGTATTTATAGGGAACACTGGAGTTGAAACCCTGGATTTCTAATTGGGTTTTGTGGAGATAAAGAGGAGCCTGAAATTCAGGGATTGGGTTAAGTTTGTAAATTGGGCTTATTTTGTTGATTTGAAACAAAGCCAAAACGGGCTTCGAGTTTATTATCAATAGGCCCAAAAAACTATTTCATTTGTTTATAACTGTTATACACTTGTACTGGTAAACTGTTTTCTAACGGGTCCTTTAAAAGTTAATATGCAACCTACTATTAAAAAATTATTTGTTTATAACTTTTTTTATGATAAATATTATTTTAGAATTTCCAGAAAAAATATTTATCTACAAAGATTTTAAACACAAACTCCATACTTAATTAAAAAAATACACTTATAGGGTTAATTATTTAACTATCATTTTGAAAATGGTCACTGAGCCGTTTATTGTCGTTAATTGAATGATGTGACAGTTACAAAAAGTTTAATGGCAACACAATTAATCCTTCTAATTTACACATTCAATCAACTTAGTCCTAATTTAACCTCATTATTGATGTCTAAATTGATTGAATGTGTAAATATTGAAGATTAAATGTGATGTTATACAAATTTTCATAACTGTCATGTAGTAACACCTCAAATAAATTAAGACATTAAAGAAGCAATTAAAAAAAGAGAGAGAAGAAGAAAAGAGAAAAGGTAAGTTGTTGTTGTGCGGAATTAAACTCATGGCCTATGGTAGGAAAAGCTAGTGTTTTAACCATTTAGGCTAAGATCATGTTTGGTCTAAACAAACCCGAATTAAGTGTAATCAGTACCTGCATGTACGTGCCAAAATTTAATTTTGGTTAACCGTTCAGCAACCCTTCTTTAGCATTGTGTGCTATCTGAAAACTAAGAGAGTGAGATTCCGAAAAATTCTCTTAGCATTTTCACCTTCCCTGCCCTTTCGACCAAGCTCAGATCCTGGCGAACACCACGTCGTGGCCATAACCGCCGGCATCACCAGAAGCGCCACGACGTCCCGACCTCATCCATGGCCTTCACGCGCGTAACCGAGCTGCCTTTCGCCAGTAAAACTCGTTCAAAGTTTCGGCCAAAAACCTCAAATCGCCGCCTCTGTTTATTACATTTTTCGACCTCGTATGTCGTCTGTTCGCGACACTGCCACCAGATCCGGGCTCTTGAGGAGGTGACAAAAAAAAACCCAACTGACCGATCATTTGTCCGACACTGGGGGTCTTATCGGAGCTACGCCGCTTTCGATCGTTTCCCATCTTTTTTGGTTAAATCTTGTAAGTATTCCGGCTTGTTTTGTTTTATTTACAAATGGGTTGAATTGGTGAGTTGACGAGCTTTTGTTTTTCGGTAGAATCGACACAGAAGGGTGTCTTCAGCAACCGTTCTGACGACCGTCCGACGATTTGATATCACTGGGTAAGTGAATCGGTTCAAGTTATGGCCCAATGGCCTGAACCGACTTAAACTAGCTAACCATGTCCGAGCCCAGTTGTGCACAAGCCCAAACCGAGGTACGATCCGATCCACTTCTGTTTGACCTGACCCGAGTAAACTCAAACTGAGTCAACTCAGTGAGTCAACCCGTCGACCGAGTAAGCCCAGTAAGTTAACTCGACCGAGCCAGACAGTTGACCGCACGTCAGGTTGATCGTTGACCCGTTGACTGATGACATCAGCGTTGACCATTGACTTTTATGTTGATCGTTGACATGCTCGTTGACTTTGACCAAAAAGTCAAATTTTTCGGGAACATCTATTGTATGTTTTTTGACGTCCTGAGTCCGATTTTAATGTCTATTTCATGAAATTCTGACCTGAAAGCCTCCGAATCTGACCTTGAATCCGAACTTGTGTATGTCCTTAATTGTTTAGTTAAGAGTAATGTGAATAAGAACTAATTCGGGGTTGTGGTTAAATGAAGGTATTCACATATCTTGAAATTTAAAATTTTGATAAACGTCGAATTCGGGTTTGAGAGTGATTGAATGTAGTATCACGATTGACCGATATTCCAAGGATTCAAGGTAATATTTTAATACCTCTTGTATGCTTTATGGAACATAGTGATGTCCAATAAATGCATGCATGATCATGTTTAAGCGTATGGTTAATTCTGTTAAGACCTAATCAATAATTGACCTGAACGAACTTCCGAGATCCATAAATAATTGATAAGACCGTGGTGTTTTAAATTTGGTTTTGCTTATTAATGATTTAATTTCTGAAATGCTAAGTTAAGAAATGATTGAAATCCCTTGAGGTGTGAGAATGACTAAAATGCCCATAAAAAACAATGCGAAGATAAACCCTTGAGGTGAGAGAATGATTTTGAGGGATGTCGAATTCAGGTTTGAGAGTGATTGAATGTAGTATCATGGTTGACCGATATTGCAAGGATTCAAGGTAATACTTTAATACCTCTTGTATGCTTTATGAAACATAGTGAATCTAATAAATACATGCATGATCATGTTTAAGTGTATGGTTAATTCTATTAAAACCATAATCAATTATGGGAAAAGGGTAGTAAACCAGTTAAGACTAAAGTGCTCGGTTAGAAAGATGAGTGACCTGAACGAACTTCCGAGATCCAGAAATAATTGATAAGACTGTAGTGTTTTAAATTTGGTTTTGCTTGTTAATGATTTAATTTTTGAAATGCTAAGTTAAGAAATGATTGAAATCCCTTGAGGTGCGAAAATGACTAAAATGCCCATAAAAATAATGCGATTTATGAATTTATACCTGATCTGGTAAAACAACTGATTCATCTGAGAATCTCGTTATACTTGGAAAGATCCAGTAATAAGATTTGAATCTCCGAGAATGTAAAACACTTGGATTTTCCTAAATTTTGCATAATCTCCGAAGATAAATTTACAAGAAATTATTCGTATGTCTGGAACTATCGAAGTAACTGAAACGACTAAAATGATTGAAAATATTGATAAGGCTGAATTGATCGAAACGACGTAATGATAAAAAAAACCGAACTACCCTCGTGCACTAATTGTCAAATTAACCGAAATGATATATATACCTTCAAGAATTGAAACAAGTGAATATTTGGAAGGATCGAGAGGCTCGAGATAATTGAGACACCATTGGGTATCAATGTGTTTTAAATACTTTTGAACACTGAAATGATAAAAAAATACCTCTAAGACTCATAATATGAAGTACCAATAAAGCCAAACAAGTGTAATGGCTCTGAAAACGGTAATACACAATGCGTGTTTGCTAGTAAGTTCTGATACAAATGTGATACTGGGTGAATACTATGTGAAGGTGTAACACCCGTGTTTTGGGGTTAGGGGTTATCTGGGTTTATAGTTCGAGTCAATAAAATTAAATTAAAACAAATCAACCTAAAATGTGGTGTAATTGAACTTTAATAAAAATGGAAGGGCTTATGTTGTAATTTGCCCAAAAACTTTTAAAAAAGATGACAACTTTCAAATTGTCATCTTCTTCCCCTTTTCATTTTATATCCAACGTGAGATACCTCCCCCCTCATTCCCCAAACTCTCTCAATTTTCAAGCTCTAATTTCATTCGATTTCTTCATCAATTCAAGGAGCTTTTGAAAGGTAATCACATATTTGAACTCTCCTTTCTATTTCCTACTCATACATGGTTATAGATTTTAAAAATATGAACTTTTGAAAATTAGGGTTTATATCAAGTTCGGATTTTTAAGGGGGTTTCTCATTTGGTTTTGATAAATTGAGTTGGGGCTTTGCTTAATCATGTTAAAATGCACATTATATGTTAATTTGGTTGGATTTTGATGGATTCCCGAAATTGGGTAAAAATGAGTTTTTTGAAGGGTTTTGGGTGATTTTTGGGGGTTGTTTTAGGTGGAAATTGATAGCCCAATGGTAGTACTATGGTTAGGGGTTGATTTGGGATTGTTTGTGGGTGCTATGGATGTTGGAAACATGATTTTTGGACATGGTTTAGGGGCTACCCGAATTTACTAAAAATGGGATTTGTTCATGGTTTGCAACATGGTAAATTGCATTTGAATTGTATTCCGGGTTGGTATTTTGATGTTGGGCTGATTTGGAATTGTTTGAAATGTGTTTGAGGTTGTTTAGAAGCGGGAATTTGTGTTGGGGAAGTTCGGGAAGAAATCCGGAAATTTGAGGGAGGTTGCTTGCTTGGCTTGGAGCTTGGAAGCTTAGGTGAGTGGTTAAATATTTTCAAAATGGTTTTGAGTATTTGGTTCAAGCATGTGAACCTAGGATGGGCTTGTAAACCCACCTAGAGTTGGGATTAGAGTGGTAGCCTAATCCCAAGCTTTGATTAGAGACTTTGGTTGCACTTTTTAATGGTTGTATATGCCTCGTATTAAATTGTGATGGTGTTGATTATGTATATGTTGTATACATGTATGTTGAGGTATGTTTGATGCATTGTTATATGCATGTTGAAGATAGATATGATATGGTTATACACATGTGTAAAATATAATGTGATGTGGGTGTTAATTATGTACATGTGGTGTTGATGTGTGAAATGATATTATGAGGTGGTTTCATGATCCGAGGATCATGGTGAGTACATGCTAGGCATGGAAATGTAGTTTGTGCATGACGGTAAGTCAAGGTGAGTACGTGCTGAGCACGGAAGTGTTATGAATTAATATTGTGAAAGAGTAATGCAATGTGTAGTATTGGCACTAGTATGCTTGGGTACAAATGATCGATCATTAGGATGTTAGTGTGTACACATGAGTTAAAAGTCGCGTGTGGCCTTGGTGGCGTTGAGTCACCAAGGAGGAGTACGGGTTCGCCCGAAAATTGTATTTATATTAGTCGGTGATGAGTGGAATCCCATCGACGGGGCGTGAGGATTAGTGGAATCCCCTCCGCGTGAACGGTGATGAGTGGAATCCAACCGTCAGGTAATGGTTGAGTTGTTGGATGTGAGTTCCAACGGTTATCCGCGTATTCGAGTCATAGCTAGGTGCCAATACAGATTGTAGTTTATGTTGCCCATATGTGGTTAATTGTGAGACAATGTGATTTGGGATGTGTTGCTAACATGGTTTAATATATGTGATTTCATACGTTGTGGATTTAAACATGTTGAGCATGACATGATATTGATTATATGTTCATGCATCATTTAGAATTATGGCTCGTGTGGACCGGAAGTAAGAATATGCATTTTATCTTGGTTGTAGCTCGTGCTTGGACCCTGCATTGTCGAGGTTTGTTTTTAAAGAGCTTACCCTCACTAAGCTTTTATGCTTACGCTCTCTTTTGTTCGACAATGCAGATAAATAGCTTGTGGGTGGCTAAGGCAAGGGAAGGTCTCCAAGTGTTGCTTTTGGTGAGCTCAATGTATGAATTTTAAGTAATAGAATGTAATAGTTAAGCAATAGGATAGGTATTGTTGATTTGAGTTTGATGTATGTCTATGGTTGACTTGGTTTGTAAGCACGTTATATCTTGCCAAATGTTTGTATGATGGATGGCTTATGAATGCTTAAGTTGCTTGAATGGCATGTAAACTTATTTGACATGTATGATGCTTATTGGTTCTCTTTTAATGTCTTCAAGCATGCTTGTATGAAAGGCTCTTAATGTGAAATTTGCTATGTTAGAAAGATTGTCCAAATCCATGATTGTATGTGTTTGAGTATGTTAAATCTAGGATGTATGCCTCTAGACTTTGTTTGATGGTTTTGTGTGCCTTTAGGGGTCCTATGGGACCTTCATACTTGTTGAAATACCCTTAAATCTGTATTTCAAAGGTTACAGACTGCCAGCGTTTCGAAACGGGAGGGATCGTTTCGGAACGGGTAGGCTTCAGGGACCCCGTATCGGAACGCGTTTCGATACGGTATGACCTTTGGAACCCCTGTTCCGAAACGCGTATCGAAACGTTTTGGCTACTGGAATTCTGAGAAATTCACGAGATGAAGGTGTTTCGAAACGAGTGTAAAGGTTTCGAAACGGTCAAAATCTCGTTGACCACGAGATATTGACCGTCGTGGGCGTTTCGAAACGGTTGACCACCGTTTCGATACGACCCCTTGTAAAGGCTCTAGGACAGTTGACCTGGTCAAGGCGTTTCGATACGCCTCAAGGGCGTTTCGAAACGGCTTGTTTAAAAGATTAAAATTGAGCTGTTTAACTGTTGTTTTGGGTTCGAATATTTGTCTCATGTATTTTATTTCCGCTGTTTGATCACATAGGACGTAAATGAACTTTAGAAAAGATTATGTAAAAGAAAAAAAATAGGGTTGCTAACCGAGGGGGAACCTTAACGGGTTTCGTTTCGGTTTTCCCCGTGTGGCCCACTCGGACCGGTCAACCGGCCAGACCGGGACGAGGGGGTTACAGAAGGCATGTTAGATCTATTTGGATGAAATACATAGTTAATGGTAAGAGTAACATGTCCAAGGGTACGTATGATACTACGAATTGAGTTTGACTGTACTGCTTATGTTCGAATATATAGAAAATATCATTCAAATATATGTTCAATTGCTCATTGTAAGTTCAGTGGATGGTCGATGTTGGCGAACTATTTTGTTATACACGATAGTCAGTTTTGAGAAATGAATGTTTAAGGTGTAAATATCCGGTTAAATAATAACATTGTGTTGATGAGTTTCAATTGTTTCAAAAGGGCTCGGAATCCTGATGAGAAACTAAAATTTCTAAATTATGTACATCGTCGTCTATACCTTGTTAGTTTAAATGACCAAATTACCCCTGAAGGTCAGAATGACTACTTGACCCTCGTAAACTTTAATGTTGAATCACTCACGATATATTAAAAATCTCACTAATCTCGGTGCATCAACTTTTGATGTTTGGTTCAAGCCGTTATTACAGAACTTCTCTTTTTGTAGGGACGTCATTCTGTAATCAGTCTAAAATTGTCAAATGCTTCCCCTTTTAATAATGATCAAGTGTTTCTGAAGAATGAATTAAACCATGTGGAAAGTTTCTTACACAAGTATATTCTCTCTAGTCTGAAACTAATCATCTCTCTGATACGAATTATGAATTTTGTTTGGCTAAATTATATACATCTATATCTGATCTAAAATACACACTCTCTGATTTCTAATATTCTGAAAATATATGTACGATTACAATCTTTACCCACTCAATCTGTATTCTCTAAATTATATTAATTGGGGTACTTTTGGGCTATGTTATGAAGTCTCTATAGGTTCATCACTGGTAATTCTTTATAGACTCGAGGTCTTCTCTTGGGTAGGTTCCGATGCTTCGGCACGGGTAATTCCTTATGGACCTAAGGCAACCCCTTAGGTTGGCTCCTATGCTCATTGAGCCTAGGGTAAGTTCTTATAGATGCAGTTTTGGGGAACTGTATATTGGTGTACGGTTGGAGGGTAATTAGGTTGATACTTAATATTTTTTTTGTTCTCTCTCTAGCCTCAGTCAAAACTCAATTGTTATCTGAAATCTTTCTCTTTATTATTCTTGATCAGTAATTGTTTGAACATCATAAACTCTCTAGCTGAATTTTCGTAATATGTATGTCCCCTCTGATTTTCTGAGTTAGACTTCATGTCAGGTGTTTAAGAATGAAAACAGAAATGATTATGTTACTTTGAAGCGTAATACCTAAAAGAATTATATTCTATATCTAAAACATGATAATGCTACCTCATCCCTTTTGTTCTAATAAATCTTATACTTATGTGGGGCATATAGTTTCTTTTGGTAGTTTTGTATTACTGAGCTTTCCCAAGCTCATGTTGTTCTTACCTCCGCATGTTAGAGGATATCTATCATGGTAATTATTGACATCAGTGTTCAGAGTTTTCTCGACGTTACTTTTGGAGTACGATGCCGATTTATTTAGTGGGCATGCATGTCATATATTATTTTATGACAGTGTGTGAAATAATTTTTAAAAATTTTTGTTTTATGTTTAAATGATTTTCTGAAAGTGTATTTTAAACAGAAGTCAATGTTGCAGTTTACCGAGAGATTTAGTATAAACAAAATGGTTTTATGTGGGTTTTATTGTGGGTCGTTCTTGTGCCCCTAATGTGACTAGGACGTGGTAATGCATAGGCAGGTCTAGGGGGTTACACATGTCACCTAGTTAACAACAGTTAACGGTTTAGTGACTATTTTGTTATAAAAATTAAACTTCAATACACGTTATGTAACTTTTGAAAGTTTAATGGCAATTTTATATTTTTAAAGATATTTCAGTGTACTTTACCCTTTAAATTTTAATTTATAGCCATAGGTCACTTCAGAGATTTAATGTGACATCTTGAATATTTTAAATTAACGAGGTTGAGGTTAGGGTTTTACATCGTCTAAATAATCACTTGTGAGTTTGATTCATATTATTTAAATTATTTATTTTTATATATTAATTATTTTATAAAGATTGAAGAAATTATATATTTGTTTCATTTTATGTCATATTTTGGCTTTGTTTGGTAAAGAGAAGTTTAAGCAAAAATTAAAGGTTTGAGCTAAAACTAGAGGTTTAAGGGTAAAATGATCTTTATAACTATTATGTCAAAACCTCTAATTTCAAAAAGCTCTTATTATCAGCTTTTTCAAAATTAGAGGTTTCACTCTAATCTTCTAGTTTTTCATTATTTTTAGGCTTAATTATAAAATAAGTGCTCAAACTATGACTCTTTTTTGTAATAGTTGCTGAAAGTATTTTTTAACTGAAATATGTGCTTAAAGTTTCATTTTTTGTTAAAATAAGTGCTTAAAATTTTATTTTTTCATGTTTTAAAGTTAATTAGAATACCTACTTTGATCGCAAAAAAAGTTAAAACATATATTTTAATTAAAAAAAATTAAACACTTATTGAAAAAAAATTTAATCACTTATTTTATAGTTAAACCTTATTTTTAATGCTAAATTTTAAAGGGACTTCCGAACCGATTGTCTTATGGAATTATTGGAGTTAGTTGAATTGTACTTTTGTTTCTTGCCTGTTGGCCTAGACTTTTATGCTTTTGCACGCCTCTTGTCTGCTACTTATTGGAGGAAATTAGCAGCCATGAATGATGGTGTGAACTGAACCATCAACTTCCCAAAACCACATCCTGCTTTCTCAAAACTACCCATTTCATTTCTCTACTTACATTTCATTCCTATTCGAGTAGGGATAATCGTCTATTGTTATTAGCTTGTCTACTAGTGTCTTTGCTTAACAAGGAAGAGAGAGAAGAGAAGATAGAAGGGAAAATGGTTACTAACAACCGCTTAGTTTAGCGGCATGAGACGTTACGTCCCTGAAATAATATTAGAAGTTTGAATTTTGACGTTGTAAATAGAGAAAAACAGATTAGACGAGTCGTCTCATATTTAATTTTTGTAAAATTTGAATCAGATTAGTCGGCCAATGAGTTTGATATAGTTGATTTAAAAAACAAGACTGAAATTGTTTGTTTGATGGGTTGGGGCCGCCTTGTTTTGGATGTTTATATATAAAGAGTTGTATTTTGAAATACAATTACTAACCCTAAATTCTAAAACTTAAATATTAAATTCTAAATTTTAAATCTTATCCCTTGAACTCCTAAACCTAAACTTTAGACCCTCAATCTAACAAGTTTTTGTATAAAGTTTTTTCCTTTAGAAGGAATTAGTCAAAGCAAGAATCTTTTTTGATCCATGTGTATCGCCTTGGACTCTTCCAATCATCCATGGTTTAAGTGTCTTCATCTGTTGGCTAAAGGATAACGCGATTGATCGCCCAACCACCAAGTGCTTAGGTAAAGCTTCCTACTTTTTCATTTCCATCCATTAATTACAAAGAGGAAAACAAACACACCTACTTTTATATCACTACATTATGAAAGATTGAGTCCGAAGATAAATATATGTGAAAATCAACAAAACCGAAAGATCTGGGAACCCAACACCCTTTGAATTTCAGGCTTTTCCTTTGAAAATGGTTCACTGCTACTATGGACACTGCTATTGCGGAAGATGCCACCGCCCCTCGGCTCCTCTACCATACTCAGTCCTGCTGTTCTTGGCGCTTGCATTGATGTTGCTGGCCTTATCATCTTTAATCAAAGTTGAGATAGATATGGAAAGTGCTGAGGCTAGCATGACTTGGCTAGTTTTGCTCGCAGCATTGGCGATTCTAGTCGTCGTTCGTTGCTTGTCGGCGGATTCTTGTCGGCGCCCTCACTATTGCGGCTGCGGGAGATGTTCCACATGGAAGTATTGCTACTGAATCTACCTTTTCTCATCCCTGGTTTGTCTAATAATCCTATATGTTATTTGCTGTATTTATGAGTTACAAAGTCTTTGATGAACTGAATTCTCTGTGTGTTTATGTATATATATCAGCTTCTTCTTCTGTTCACAAATTTTTGCTTCAGAATAAAGCAGTAAACCAGAGTGCCTGGGGTTTCCACTTTCCAGAGCCCTGCTTTTGCCTATGGATGCCTTTTTTTTTTTTCTCCCAATAGGATGTTGCTGATAGCAGATGTTGTAGAGCTTGAAGGGTTTTTATTTTCTTCTGGATTTTGCTACATCTTAATTATTGTCTAGTTCTTCCTTTAAACATTTGGAAAATTTTAGAGAAGTTAAGCATACTTAATCATGTTATTCAGGTATCCATCTGCAACACACATTTGAATTAGTTTAGACTTGTTGATCACATTTGTTGTAAAGTGAAAATGCAAATGAATTGGGAGGGCAGGCAGCAGGCTGTTTAGTTTTAAAGATAAAATTGGCAGAATGCCCAGAAGAGGAGGCAAATAGTAATCAAACAGTTTCTAGCAAAGCAATGCATGTGTATAGAATTGAAGCCAGACATTGGCTTAATATTATACATACGAATAAAGTATGACGTTGTATAAGTTATTTCTAACTCAATTTGGCCGGTTGGCCAAACTGTTCATCTTTGTTCCCTTATATTCCTTTAGGTCATAAATTTTAGACCCCGTAATAAGTAGTAACATCATCCTTTCTTCCCCTCCCATTTAAATAGGGTTAGGACTAAAATTAGAATTTGTAGATCTTAAGGTTTTGTTTGATATGAAGATAAAAATAGTTGATAAAAAAAGTAATCAAATTGTTAACTTTATTTATTGCCCTAGTATTTAGGGCTTGTGATTGTTTTATTGATATAAAAATAAATTACTTTATTCATTTTCTTTATTTAATTTAGGGTATATGGGGTTAATTTAAGGTATAGAGTTTAGGGGTTTAGGTGTAGGGGATTAGAATTTAGGGACAATTCTTTCAATTTAAGGTTTAGGGTTACAATTTAGGGTTTATAGGTTAAAACCTAAATCCTCATCATATTACTCTAAAAACTAAACTCTAACCTATAAACCCTAAATTATAACCCTAAACCTTAAATTGAGACAACTATCCTTAAATTCTAAACTCCTACACCTAAACCCTATACCCTAAACTAATTCCCTATACCCTAAAATTAAGGCGCTTGTGGAAACTTTCAGTTTCCACCGCCAGTGTATAGGATATTAATCCTAAAATATATGGCAAAGACTCGTTCGCTATTGTTTTTATATGTTAATTACAATACAATTGTAATGTGATTGATTTGATGGATTGTGGTTTATGGTTTAAGATTTTAAGATTTTGGATTTTGAGTTTTAAGTTTATTATTTAGGTTAATATTTTCATGTTTCATGTTTATTGTTTAGGATTTTTGAGTTTAATGTTTATATTATTCTTTATGGTTTATGGCTTAAGATTTTATGTATATTGTTTAGGGTTTTAAGATTTTTAGTATTAAATTTTTGAGTTAGGGTTTAGTTACTAAGGCCGTATTTGGGCCTGGGCAGAAGGGATAGTTACCCAGTGTCCAGAATTTCTATGATGCATTATGCTTATAAAAAATATTTTTATATTAATTTTAGGGCTCAATTTATTTTTCAAATACTTGTTAGTTATGGCTCAATTTTTCCTATTATTTATTATAAGAGGCTTAATTTTTTCTAATAATTATTATTAGGGGCCTAGTCTTAAAATTTATTTATTTTTCAATGGTTATTATGAGCTATTCTTAGATTTTAATTTTATTTCAACACCCGTTAATCGTTATTAGGGACAATGATTAAATAATGGTCCACGCAACAACGACCGCTATATAGGGGTAGCGACATCGTATCAAAACCGCAATATTCGCAATCGTTATGTTCAGAATAACATATATTATTAAAAATTCACAGCTACGGTACTTGTTACCGCAATAACATTTATTATGTCAGCAATTGCAATAAATCTAACACGACCGCAAATATAATTTAAATTCATGATTAGGAGATTAATTTATAAATTTTATTAAAAATAAATCAAACATTAATGACAAATTTTATTTGCTCTTATATGTAGACCTCAAGACTGTGCATAGCAAAACATTTAAAAAAATATTCTATAATTATTAAATCTCCGGTTCTATCAATAATTTATCACATTAACATGAATATTAATTGTATGTAGCTGCAGCCTGTTATTGTACGTGTCATAATTAGGGGTGTTCGCGGTTAACCAGAATACTATAACGGTTAACCTATAAGTTATGTTCTTAGTATAAAAGTTATATGTTCTTAGTGCAATTAGAGAAAAAATGCATAGAGAATGTACCTAAAAATGCATAGAAATTTAAGACTCCTTCTTAATGGTTAACCAACGGTTAACCATGAACACCCCTAGTCATAATAGCATACTCTAGCTTATGTAATGTAAATAATTGCATACGTACGGTTACGCTTAAAGCAAGATTGATAGTTCCCACTTACCTACCATATAATTTTTTAAGGACAAGAATTCAAAATTAACAATGTAAATTGATTTCAGCATGCGAGTACAGTTTGGTGGTCAGAACATGCTTATTTGTTTCATTCTTTTTTCTTAAGTTCTGGGTCTAAGAATTCTCAGGAGCATTGACTTCACCTAAATTTTCCCCTTCCCCTAGGTAGAATTAGAACAAGATTTTCAAAAAAAAAAAAAACAATGTAAATTGATTTCACAGTTAGGTCCCACATCTGCCAACCTCAAACCTAAACCCGAAAAGTCGAGAGAAATTTCCAAAAACCATATAAGAACATGAAATACCCTGTGAACCACAAATTCAAGCAAGCGCCCCTTATTTTCTATAAATAGCCTTGGCCTTGTCTTGAATCCGTAGGGTGCAGCAAACACAGAGTCCTCGCTTATGGCCTATTACCGAAGAGGAGACTCCATCTTTGATTCATTCTCTTTGAGTCCCTTGCCTTATCCAGTTCTGCTGATCCTGGCCGTGACATCCATTTTTCTTGGAATATCATGGTACCTGAACTATGATTCCGTTCTGGAAGCCGCTGAAGAGCAGCTGAGCTGGGTGCTTTTCGCCACACCAGTTGTGCTCATACTCTTGGCTCGTTGGCTCTCGTCTATGGATACATCCGATATGTTGTTTTTCGGTTCATCGCCGTGGGAACGGCGTCGCCGGACTCACCATCTTCCTTCGGAGGGTTCCTCGCCTTGGACTGTGGCTGCTTTCATTGTGTTGCTGTTGGTTTTAGTGCAGTATCAGTCAGTGTTTCGCGAGAGCTGGCTGCTATGAGTATGATACTTATAATTATGTGTTTCTAGGTGTTTGGTGTGTGATCTGCCTTGTAAATAACACTGCAAAACTCAAACAAGTTGCTTCTTTAACATATGATTTTTAAGTTTTGATCATATAAAGTAGTAGTATTTGTTTTCATAGAGATGATTTCAGCCAGAAAAATCAGACCCTGTTTTGGGTTCTCAGAGTGCAGTTTAATATAACCTTAAATGTCTGTACAGATAAGCTGCTTGAATTCGAATACGATAAAAATAGCAACTTGCAAGTTAAATGTTTGTACTTACAAGTTATATGTAACTTATGTATCACGCTGTCGGCAAGTTAGGGAAAACAGGGCATATAATTGTTTCTTACTGTTTTAATCCCCCACTAAATTATGAATTATATTAAATTATATTTTCAATTCCAGAAATAAGGGATTCATTGACATTTGTTGTTCATACTCCTAATTGTAGTGTTTTTATCATCAATTTAATAATAATAATTAAATTATTATTATTTCCTCTAAAAACATATACTCTCCATAGTTCATAAAGGTAATAAATTAATCATTAGTTAAATTATTCAATAAAATAATATCAGTGGGACTTATAAAGACGATAAGACCAGGCAAAAGCATTCCGTGTTAATTCCTTCTTTCATCGAAGTGCATTGGATATTAAAAAACATATATTGTATAAAAATCGAAAATACATGCTCCATTTGGTTTCTAAAAATATGTTACTTTTCAAAAAGAAAATCTACCCCTGAAAATTGAAAACTATGTTTAGTTAATAGAAATGAAAATTTGTTTTAATAATAAAAATATGAAGAAAAAAGTGTTTAGCAACGTTTAAATTAACAATCCAAATGTAAAGATTTGAATCCATTAAAGATGAAAGCAGAAAAACGATCACTATACCAATTAAAGGATTTCTAACTTTTTTATTTTCTGACGGTTGAAACATGATAAAAAGTTAAAAAAAATATACATCTATTGGATTCTAATCAGGGAAAAAGATATTTTATATTTAATTTTAATTTTAAAAAACATTTTTAAAATTTTAACTAAATATATTTTTTTCAAAATTTTCCATATTTTTTAAGAAAATAAAAACGAAAACAATCTATATTTCAACCAAACAAAACCTAAATATCTTAATTTTTGTATGATATAACAGTAACAAACTAAAAGGCAGCAATAAACATGTGGGATAGCTCCATTATCTTCATGTCAAGTGACGTTAATATTTTCATTTTCTCTCTAAACAACCACTTTTATCTCAATAATTAGGTAAGGGCTCCCACGACGATACCGTCATTTTTCGATACGTCTGAACTCTGACGAGCTCAAAAAAATTTATTTTTCTAACTTTTCTCTTCCTTCTAAAATCAAATTTAAATTTAATTTTTCAATAATTTCTTCAATAACCGTTAAATTTAGCTTTTTAGTTTTGAAATAAAGTCTCTTTATTGGTCATTTTTCACTGTTGAACCAACTTAGTTCTTAGATATGTGAGTTTCGGTCTCTCCACGAGTTATTCTATTGTGCAGGTTTGTGAGAACCGAAGTCTTAGATTCAAGAGTTGATATTTAAATTTTTGTTATTGTTTTTTTTTGTGTGTGTTTGAAAGAATCATTATGTTTAGAATCCCTAGCCGTTGGCTAGTACCTTGCAGGAATAATTCTAATTCCAAAATTTATCTAATCTGCAAAAATAATTATAATTCCAAATTTTATCCAATCTGTGAAAAGTGTAGAACACTTGTAGTGTGGTGGATGACAGTTTAGTAACAGTGTTTCTATTCTAAAGTTCTCATTATCAGGTTAAGGGAGGGTTGTTCGTATGGTGAAAAAAATTGACAGTGATTTAAAAATCAATTGAGATTTTTTTAAAAAAATAACATTTATTATTTGACTCCATCCGTTTTTGATAAAATATAAATTAACACTTAAAATTCTGACACTGTAACTTAAATTCCGCCCCTATTTACAACGACCAAAGGTACATTCTAAGCTGAATTTGGTCTCTTTTCACCAATTTATATTTTGGATTGTTTCCATCGTTTAAATGTATTTGCAATTTATATTTTAGTTATAGAATTAATAATTATAATTGGTATCTGTTTTCAAATTCGATGAAAACCACCCTTTTATATAAAAAAAAATGACCTTAACATTCTTTCGTCCAGAATTAAAAGTCTGTTTGCTTCCTCAATTATTAAAAAGTAAAAAAGCAGGTGGGACTTATCATGCACTGCACTTCATTTATTTAATAAGGTAAATTGAATATATCATCACTCAACAATCTTTTTATTTTTATTTTGATCACTCAATTTTTAATTTTTTTATTTAATAATTAAACTTTATATATTAAATGTTTTTGGTCACTCGCAAATATTTTATTATTATTTTAGTATGACATGACATTTTTTATTATTGTTTAATATAAAAATAATTTAAAATAAAAAAGAGAAAGAAAAACCAAATTATCCGCTGGTCACCATTCGACGCCACCGTCGACGGCCGTTCGGTCCTATATTTTACTGGTCACTTCGTCTCACTTTCTTGAGTTCGAATCCGACTTCTATTTTTCCAAATGTGCTCTGGAATCCACACAAAAAAAGATCGAAGGTGAGGAAACTAAAACATTTATATCGATATTCGCGAGTTTCAAGACATTTTTCGGTGAAATAACTACCAAATTCAGACTCAGCGTGTCAAAACGAGTCGCCCAGTGCAATTTGAGGTCAAACGACCACCGATTTTGAAGGCCGCCGGTGATGAGTCATGACAAGCGGCGGCGATTATTTTAAATTTTTAATAATAATAAAATATTATTTTATTATTTATTTTAAATTATTTTTATATATTCAATGTATAAAGCTCAGTTACTAAATATAAAAATTTAAAAGTTAAGTGACCAAAATAAAAATAAGAAGATTATTGAGTGATGATATGTATAATTTACCTATTTAATAAACTCTTGGCTCAATTTTTTTATATTAAAGATGAATGGATATTAAATAAATGAAAAGTAAAGGGAATTGTTATTTGTTTAATTTAGTAAATTATGGATTGGTGACCCATGACATGAGAAAACCACCAAAACCAAATTGAAAAAGTAGCACCGTCCGTCCCTAATGGCCAACATCAACGTTTCTTTCGCAACTTTATTATCTGAAAGATAATAATTATTATTATAATATTGAAAAATCTCCGATTATCCTGCTGTTATTTCTCTATTTGTCTACCAAATGAAACGTCATTTTCATAATTGATTATCAGGAATTGTGAGTCATGCTGCCACTGCCATTTGTTTCTATTCTTAGCCCTCCATGATTGCTTAAGAGTGATTTTACAAAATCGCGCTTAAATCACAGTTAAATGACGTCAAACAGATTAATTTAGTCATTTCTTGAACATAATTTTTTATAAATCTTGTACTTTATCTGTTACCAAAAATGTAAAAAAAAAAGTAAATACACAATTCCTTATAAATTAACAAATTGAGTACAAAAACAATTTTTTTTACAAAAATTGTAATACAAACGTAATTTATTACTAAAATAAATAAGGAATTCCGTCTCACTAAAACTGTCACATGTTGACTTTTTTTGGTCAAAATTTTTCAACTTTGACTATAATTTATTTAAATATTTTAATTAATTAAAAATTATAAAAAATATATTTAAAAACTAGTTGATTCAAAGTTTTTAAAATATATTTTTTCATATTTTTATCAATTATAAATTTTAAATTATAAGAGGTCAAAGTTGAAAAAGTTTGACAAAAAAAAGTCAACATGTGACAGTTTTAGTGGGGACAGAGGGAGTATAAAATAAATAAGGAATTGTGTTTGTACACAATTTCTTACCAAATAAACGTAATTTATTATTGAAATTATAAGAAATTAGGTATATACCCAATTAATCGACCATTCAAGCTTATTTGTGGCACTGGCAACCCTCATCTAACCAAACTGCTTGTAGGATCCGAGACCATATAAATTTCTTTAACCACTAAACCAATTAATAGATCTCAAGATCAGTGTTGATTTAACTATTTTGATTTGCATATTATTGAATTCCTTTTAAGAATTTTTTTCTTCTAAACATTATTTTTATTAGGAAAATTTTACAACGCTCAGCGAGCACCGTTGAACACCACTAACGATAAGCAACGTTGAGCACCATTAAATTAATTTATAAAGATAAAAAATTAAAGGTAAATTATTTAAAATAAAACACTAATTAAATTATTTTCCATATATAATATTTTTTATTTTTTAAATAATTGGATCAAATATTAAATTTTGTCAATTTAAAAATTAAAATTTTTTAATCCTAAACCATAAATCCTAATCTCTAAACCATAAAATGTAAACCCAACCCTAAACCTTGAACCTAAAACATAAAATCTTAACATCAAAATTCTAAATTATAAACCATAAACATAGAACACTAAACCCTAAACTATAAATGCTAAATTTGAATATTGGGTTTATGGTTTCAGGTTTAGGTTTCATGGTTTATTGTTTCGGTTTTAAGGTTTAGTGGTTGATATTTGATTCAATTATTAAAAAAAAATTAATAAAAATTATACATATGGAAAATAATTTAATTAATATTTTATTTTAAATAATTTATAATTATATGTTTAATCTTTGAAAATTTTAATCTTAATTAATTAATCTAATAATGCTCAATAATAATTATCATTAATGGTGTTCAACATTGCTCGTCGAGCGTGTTATCCTCATCTTTTTATTAATAGTCACACATTTGCATTATCCGGTTTACGCTTACACCAACTGTAACGACCAGTAAAATTGAAACCCGCGTGCATGACTCAAGTGGGGGAGTTTGTCACGGTCCTATTCACGTGATGCTCGAGACCGTAACAGATGCTTGTTGGCTGTGCTTAAAGCCGGATGCGGGATGCCGTACAGCCGTTCAGTCTCTCGGGACGGGGAACACTTATTTATGAACTTGCTTTTTTATACAAAGGAAAATACAGTAAATTCCAAGTTTACCAATGGCTAAATAAAGTTATATGGATTCAATTACATTTCAAACTTATAAAAATTATGGAATCTACTAAGTGGAGGTGGAGAGAGGTCCAAACCATTTGGAGCGAAAGGAAGATTGATAAGAAAGCAGCACAAAAAGAAGACCCACCAGTACAGCCATGCCCCAAGGTGAGCTCCCGGCATCACGTTCAAGACGCCGCTGCCCAAACGCGAACCTTCCGCTAGAGATGATGAAGAAGATTAACAGAACCGAGAAAAGCAAAAGGAACAGTTGGAAGTTATGAAATTGGGCCCTGTAGCTGTAGTCGGTATACACTGAGAACCAAAGCAAGAGAATGAGAATCCCAGAAATGGTAAGCAACGGCAGAGGTGGTGCGGAAACGGAAGGCAGGGCGTTGGGTTGTTTCCACTGAGGACCCCTTCGCCTGGGATACAACCACTCCATTCCTCCGCTTGCTGCCCTGCCTGTGCCTGGGTTTGATCGTCGATATATAGTCGCATAAATTCTTTGAGTCTAAATGCATGCCTTCTAATACTTTGCTTTTCTTTCGTTAGATTAAGGGACACTCAAATTATATTCTTCTCTTCAAGAACGGTGCCTGGATTTCTCATCTTTTTAGTTTATTCACTGCCATTGTAATGGAAAAAACCAAAAGGAAAACACTTCAACACCTGGTTTTATTTAAGCATGTTATATTCAACTTCCCTTAACACTTGAATTTAATTTCAAGTGTTTATCCAATTCTTTTGTCACTATCATTGACCCTATTTGGCAATTAGCGGATTACATTAACTTATAGCTGATAGCTGATTGCATTAGCTGATTTAACTAGACTGGATTGAAAGAGTGGATTGGAGTGAAACCACTTATTTTGAAAAAGCTCCTAATATGAGCTTTTTGAGATTAGGGGTTTGATATTAAAGTTGTAAAGACTCTTTTACCTTTATCAGTTACCAAAAATCTATAAATACCCTAAATTAAATATTTTTCACCCTAATTTATAAGTTATTCCTATTTATTTTTTATTATCACATATTTATATATGTATTTTGGTTGTTTAGAAGAGTTATATGAAAAATAATTTTTTATAAATCTAATTAATATTAATTAGATACAAAATATTGATAACTAATAAACTATTCAAACAAGTATTGAATATAATATGTCATTATGTGTCATTTTGCTTGTTTAAATAATTTAACATCTATCAATTAATTTTACCAAACACTTTTATACAAATAACTAATACAATTCGCTAATCAAATCAGCTATTAGCTATCAGCTAATGTAATTCGCTATCAGCTATTAGCTATCAGCTAATGTAATTCGCTATCAGCTATTAGCTATCAGCTAATGTAATCCGCTATTAGCTATCAGCTAATGTAATCCGCTATTAGCTATCAGCTAATGTAATCCGCTATCAGCTATCCGCTAATTGCCAAACATATCCCTATACAATTTTTAGATTATTCATATTTCAATAGGCAAACTTGTTTAAAAATTCAAATACAATTTTTATCCATAACCTATCTAAGTATTGCTATTCAAATTTGAATATGAATTAATTATTATTAATTAGATATTTAATACGCAAAGAAAAATTTGAATCTAAAATTTTAAATCATATTTCAAATATTTGAATTTGCATAAATTTGAATCTAGATCCACTAAAGTTGGACCACTGAGGTTCAAATCCCTTTTAAAATAAACATAATCTCTCCTTATAAATCTACAATGAATAATAGTTTTAGTATCCAAATCTACATATTATCCGAATTCAGAATCCGAATTGTCATTCCTAAGATGAATAGACCCGCAAATGAACTTGGGTTATTTAAATTGACCGGAGATCCAATGTATGGAATCGGTCCGGTCTGCTTCTTGGGCTGACTGACTCGAATATTTGGGTCTCATATTCCCAGCCCATATTAGTATATTTTCAGCTTTCACTACCGATTATTTATTTTTATTTTTATTTTTATTTTTATTTTTCTGTTTTTTTTTCATTTTCCTTTGATGAAAAAAAAACTCTCAGAAATGGCGATGAAAAATTCAAGTGTTTTCTTCTTCGCGTTACTTCTCCTCGCCTCTCCTCTGCTCCAGGGTTTGTAAATTTCTTTCCAGATTTATTCTGTTCGCTCTGAATTATTAAATAGCTATCTATGGTTACCTATCCATTTATTTTTGCTGGAGTTTCGATCCTTCTTTTCGAATTTCTGCTTCAATTGTTTGCTGCGATTTTCTGATGATTTAACGTGAGATGCAATTCGTTTCGTTTTCTTTTAGTGCTTGTTTTTTTTTGACATTTCTCATCATATCCATGCGAAATTGATTTACTTTCTCGATTTTTGATTCGATAATGGAAATTTGAAATGATTTGTTTGGTTTCTAAATCATGGTTGCATTGCATGGACGTGAAATTTCAACTGGTTTATTTTCTTCTATTTTTAGGGGGGAAAACGTTGGCATCTTTTCGATAACTTTTCTTACTGATACAGTAGTATCTTTTAAGAGTTCTGTTTACTTTTTGTTCTTATTTTTTTTATATAAAAAGGACAATGGGATTAGGTGTCAACCTGGGACGGACTTAGGATTTTAGGTTAGTGGGCAAAACTATACTTTTTTAAGGTGCCTAAAATAGTTTTTTAATAGAAAATACATAGAAAAACTTTAAAAATTTTCTAACTCATATAGGAATTTCAAATTTTTAGGGGGCGACCGCCCCCGCCAGCCCCCTCGGTCCATCCCTGGTGTCAACTGTCAAGTGCTTTGAAGTCATTTTCAGTAACATTGTTGAGGTATTTATTTCTTGATGTTGAATTCGTTTGTTGCATTAGTTTTTGTTCCTTAAAAATTAATTAGTTAATAAATATATTCTCAATATTGATTTTAAATTATGGGGTGACATGATTCTTTTTTTGGTGTGATAGTTGCTTGGTGTCAATTAGAAACAGAAGCAGGTATTGAAGATGTTGAAGGAGGTCATCTTGGGATTGTTGGTGAGGATGTTCAGCCTTTTAGTGATGGCAAATTTGACCCAGCTCCTGGGGTTGAAACTATCTGTTTTTTCCCCAAAAATATCGGCAAACGTAAGAACTTTTTGATGTTGTATTATTTGAGAGTCATGTCCTTTTTTATTTAATTTCTAACAGGGAACTCTTTTTTTTCACTTGGGCAGTGGCTGCAGCTGGAGAAGAGACAGAACTCCTTGTTGGGATGGAAAATGTTGGTAATTAATTCGTCTTCACAACATTTCTGGCTTGTTTTCAAGTGAAATATGATATGTTAAAAATGATTAATTTATCTGTTGTTGGCTACGCTTAAATGCTCACGGCTTTTTAATCATTTGTGTCTGTTTTGCTTAGCCTACTTTAAATTGCAGGGGAGTTACCTGTGAATATCATTGCAATTGAAGCCAGTGTTCATCTACCTTTTGATCATCGTATGCTTGTTCAAAACCTTACCACACAGGTAAATCATATATTAATTTACACATATTCCTGATTTATTAATCAGCTGAGTCTTCATTTTGGTTAATTTTTATTATTTCATAACTCAAAACCTTTACTTAATTGAGTATCATTGCCTTTAGATTTACAGTACGGGTAGTCAGCTGAGTTTTCATTTTGATTATTTTTTATTATTTCATAACTTTAAACCTTTGCTTAATTGAATATCATCTCCTTTAGATTTTATAGATAAAATAAGCATTTTATTGAGTTTGTTCTTCTAGAATGGTTCATGTTTGTTTATGATCTAATGTTGCTGACAAAGTTAAAGGCTTTGGATCACACATGTTATTTTGTTTATAAGGTTTATTTGTTTAATGTTTTGAGCTCCCATTGTCAAACATATGGCCGATAATAAGAGCCTTATGCGTTGAAGGCTGATCATGCACCTCATTATCTTGTTGTTTACTGCCTATGTTGTTGATTTAACCTGCCTTGTTTAGATTCTGTAACTGGAAATGTCTGTTTAAAAATGTAGGTCTTTAACAATGCATCTGTACCCCCTTCAACACAAGCTACATTCCCTTACATATTTGCTGTTAGCAAGTACTTACAGGTAAATGATCACTTTGGAGTTTTGTGCTTTAGAGCTGTTTGTAAATCTTTTTGTTAGAAGGGCAGTGTTTCACTTAAGCTTACTTGTCTAGAACTTTGATGCAGCCCGGAACTTTTGATCTTGTGGGTACAGTTGTGTACGAGATCGACCAGCACCCATACCAAAGTACGTACTATAATGGCACCATTGAAGTTGTTGAGGCTGGTGGTTTCGTTAGTGTTGAGTCCGTTTTTCTTGTTACCCTTGGGATTTCCCTTGCCGTTCTCCTTGGTTTATGGCTTCATGGTCAATTTAAGCGTATCTCCAAGGTATTCTAGTTGTGCCACCTTGCAGTTGTTTTATCATTTCCCTGATAGAAAATTTGGTCGGATATATCTAAGAAAAGAGCACATCCACGGGTACACGGAGGAACATTTACGTTGTTCTAGCATTGACCTATTTTAAATCTTCCACGAGCTTTTGTACAAGGAGAGGGAGTGATAAGGGCAAGTGCTTCTTTTATGGAATAAACCTAATATGTTTGCCTTCATTATTTTGCTAGAAAACTAAGAAGGCTCCAAAGGTGGTGGAAGTCGGAACCAGGACTACTGATGCCTCACTGGATGAGTGGCTTCAGGTAATGGCTTGGCTTATCAATTCGATGATTTTGCTTTGCAGTTAGCTTTGCTTTCCTGTTCACTTCTTGAGTTCATTCACCTTCGTCTGCTTGAATATTTTTATTAAATATCGAATATCATGAGTGCATTGCGGTCTTTGACACAATGATTAACAATGTCGTTACCGATAATATCGTCTTAAATTCAAGGGAACAGCTTACTCTCGGTCTTCTTCCAAATCAAAGAAGTAGATTGAGGAATGCTTGTGAAAGTGATGCAATTGAAACTCTTGCCGCAAGTGCTTTTTTCAGAATTAGGCCAGTAAAAGACATACCTTGCTGTTGTAGCATGTCAAAGAATTTTCTTTTTTCCTTTTCCATTTTTAAGAGGATACTGAAAATTGAGCCATTTTTTCTTTTTGAAACATAACGTACTCTCATACTTTGCAAAAGGTTATTGTGGGAAATTGAATTATTTGAACCCATTGAGTGGTTCAGTGGTAAATGATTGGTGTTGTTCTTGTGTAGTTCGGGTTCGAGCAGCTTAGTCTGCATGGTGTGTGCTTTTTTTTAAAAGAAAAAGTTGCGGTTAATTTTAAAATTTATCGTTAACTATGATGTTTCAAATATGTAAATAGAAAATTAGAGAAACAATTAGAGGCAGATGTGGATTTTACAATATCTACGTGTAGAGGTCTGTTTATCATATTATTAAAAATCCATCAACATTAACCAAAATATAACTTTGGAAAAACATTATTTCTCACGGGTAAAAGTAAAAAAATTCTAGTTTTTGCGTTGTAAAAGTGTTTTTAAATTTAAACTATAGTTTTAACTTTCATTTTATTATCCTACAATGTATTTATCTTAAAACTTAGAAACTTATATTTTTTATCATTAACTAATTATTTATTTATGATTTAAATTTTTTATATCAATTTTTAAATAATAGTAATTTCCAATTTTATATATTTTTTATTGAATAAAAAGGTTATACATTCTCATGTTAGGATTCAAACCCATACACGATAGACTAATATGAGCATCCTTATTTTCATAGAATACGTACAATTATTAAAATTTTATTTATTTTTAATAAAAATATATTTTTAATATTTTATGATAACATATTTAATATAATATAACATTAAAGAATTTAAGTTAAGTATTACCCAAAATTGAATATATTAGTAGGGAGATTATTCGATCGAGTCGAACCAGCAAACTTCTAATTAAAAAATTAATGAATCTTATTTTATCATTTAAATTTTATTTAAATTTTTTAGTTGAGTTATTCAAGTTTCTATTCAAATTTAATTGTGAATATTTATAATCTTATAATATTGATTGATTACAATATAAACAACTATTTATAACAATATACACATATTTCTTCATATTCTCGTTACAAGTGAGTAAAATGTTATTTAATAAATTAAATACTATTTAAAATTATATAATATAATTATGGTATTATTTCTTAAACAAAGATGTGACAAAAAATTGTAAATGGGAGAACAAAAGAGTAAAAATAATAATGAAAAGAAAGAATTTGTGAAAATTTAGTCAAATAACTAAATTAAATAAAATACAAAATTTAAAGCATACTGAATCAACCAGCCTGCCTTACCAAAACTTAGTAGACACAGAAAAGGGGGGAGTTCTAGGGAACAACCTTTAAATACAGGCTAAAGAACGGCTGACCTGTTTACCGGGTAAAAAGCGGTACACAAATTGTTACATGAAGCGGTACACAAATTGGTACAATATTGTAATAAAAGAATGTACATACAGTTTTATTACACGATGCACTATTTACCGGTACACAAATTGTTACATGATGCTGTACACAAATTAATACACTTTTGTAATAGAAGAATGTATATACCCTTTTATAACACATGCAAGAATTTTTGGAATGGATTATGGACGTGTAAGGAAATGTGTACATACAGATTTTCTTACCCGAAAAGCATATTTTGTTACAATAGAGGTATGGAACTGTGTATATACATATATTACTACCAAATATACAGAAATTTGTACAAATTTGTAAGAGGAAAAGGTATATACATTTTCTTGTACACGGTTTGACGAAGGTTGAAAATGGACTTGTACTTGTAGGGAAATGTGTACATACAGAAATTCTTACCCGATAAACATAATATTTTACAAGTTTTGTTAAGATTTGTGTATATACTCTTAATAGGACGAATTGTACATGAATTGGAACAAATTTGTAAGACGAAACGGTATATACCTTATATATTACAAATGTGTAAGATGGAACAAATGGGTCACTAGTTGTAGGAAATGTGTACATACACAATTTGTTACCCGTAAAGCATATTTTCTTACAAGTTATGTAAGGAGTTGTGAATATACACGTAATAGTACCCAATGTACACAAAATAGTAGAAATTGGTTTGAGGAAATGTTATATACCTTATTTATTACAAACTGGGTAGAACTCTGTACGTATACTTTTTTTATTACACAAAATTTCCCAGGGTCGTCGAAATGTCCAATTTGTTTGTAAGGAAATGAGTACATACACGTATTCATACCCAAAAAATACTTTCGTAGAATTTATGATAATGGCATCGAAACCAGGTCAAGGTGGGTTCGGTTCTGGTTTTGCATCGAAACCTCGTATATTGGGTTTCGGTGCTGGTTAAGCGCGAAAATATTTGAAGGTCTTTAACCTTATGAGTGAAAATTACTTGGTTTGGTATGAAAGATGAAGAAATTTTATGACAGAAATAAAATGCATTCCAATCCAAACAACGTTCAAATACATTAGATATAAAAAAAACATAATAAATCCTCACCTCCTCATTCCTGCCCCGAGAAACGACCTGCATGCCCGCTGCCACCCATGGCACTGGAACCAGCCTCTGGTTGGTGCTGACCAACCATCTCTAAATAAGATCAGATATCATATCTGACCCTATTGTTGCCTAATGAACAAAACATGTATGCATTAGTATGAGAAGAAGTGAATCTTGTAGAAAAGAAGAAATTATGATAGAGACAACCTTGAGAGTGGTGGCGGTTGAAGTAGTCTATGTCCTCTTTCGTAGGCATGAAACCATATAGTTGGCGCGCTGTGCCTGGAGCATAGAAAATGCCTTGACATTGTTTCCAAGCTTTTCTATCGAAACCTTGGGCAGCAAACTTGTTATGCAGATCCTGAGCGTCGAGATAACCTCTTGCTGTGCTCTAAAAAATTAAAAGGCTCATCCCACGATGGCCGTCGGGTCTATATGAATGGCGAGGCTTGGCAATAGTATCATAGGAAGGGAAATAGTCCCGCAGCTCTTGGTTTCCCATGCCAATCCAGTGAAGCATAAAATGCAATAGATTAGAAGTGAAGCAATTGTAATAATATTGAAAACATAATTCAAATTTGTTAAATAACTACCTTCCCAGTATCATCCCTTTCCAGCTGTGTGTTCATTATCATGACCATGGGCGGCCAGAGTATTTGGTGATCATGAACCTCGTTGTTTGCAGGCAGGGGGCAGGCAGTATTAGCAGCAGTGGGATCATCTCTCAAAGCAGTCTATTGGCCAAAAGCTTGACCCTGAGGAATAGAAGAAGTGCCCCTTATAAGCACTTCCTCATCTAAGAGTTTAGCAAAATGGCGATGGAGCTTCAGCTTTGGTCCACCTTTCGTTCTAGCATGTGACCGTAGGGACTCAATGCCAGTAAACTTCTGAGAGGCACCAGGACCTCCTTGGCAGGCTGGACATAATCATTGTGTAGCAGGTTCAGTGATGGTCACCATTGTAGCAATGGCTTGGAAAAAGCTCCTGAACCATTTGCTTCGTCGGAGAGTTTCATTGCTCGGTTGTTCATCGTCGTCAGAATCCAAATATAAGTCATCATCAGAATTTGAGTCAGACTCAAATTCTAATTTTCTCTTCGAGAAATGGTGAGGAATGTTTTTTGAAGATCTGCTTGAACTCATCTTAAATGAAAGAAGTTTAAAGTATTTGGTTAGGAAGAGAATATAAAGAAAGAAGGGTTCAGATGACTATAGGGAATTGTTGATGTTGTAAAGAGTATGGAGAAGAGTTGTATATTTATAGGGAAATTCAGTTGGGAGGGAAAGTGAAAAAGTGAAAAGGTTGAATCGTTTTAGCTTGGTTTCGAAAAAGTAATTGGTTCTATGGAGGGGGTACCTACTTTGAGAAGGCACGCTGTGTGTCTGTTCATTGCACTAGGTATATGAACATGAACCCCTTCATTAATTAGAAGACAGAAATCTGAAAAGGTTGAATCGTTATGCTTGGTTTCGAAACCAGCTGTAAACACGATGAGGAAGAAGAAACGGTTCATGTGATTATAGTGAAAAGACAGAACAATGAAAAAGCAAGATTCCTTTTAATAGGTTCGAAACCATCGGAAGGGGTTTCGGAACTATATACAGTTATTAGTAGCAAAATGTACACAGATCGGTACAAGATTCCAAAAGAAATCGGTATATACATGACTTTATTACACACTTTCACGAATTTTCAAGTTGGGTCATTTAATTGTTAGAAAATGTGTACATACATAAATTGTTAACCAAATGCAAAGTACATAATTTTGAGGGGCATCGAAACCACCTCAATGGGGTTTCGGTGCCTGTTTGAAGTGCAGAAAAAGTTACTAACTTGTTCGTAGAAGCCAGCTATAAAGTTCTGCGATTATACATAAAATATTAGCCCTTTCATGTAATTGTTTAGGTTTAAAAATGCCTCACGAGATGTCTGTTCATTGAAGCAGGTGAAAGCAACTGAAAAAGCCTGACTCGTTCTGGGGTATCGAAACCAGCATTATTTTTTGGTAACACGCAAGGGTGCAGGTGATGACAGTGAAAAGACAGAACACTGAAAAGGCAGATTCCTTTTAATGGTTTCGAAACCAGGATATGGGGTTTCGGTACTATATACACATAGTACTTGTAAAAATTGTACAGAAATGCGTAGTCGCTGTACATGATGTGTACGTGGTATCGAATCTACAGATAAGGGGTTTCGGTGCTATGATTTCATTGGGGCATCGAACCCCAATTTAAGGGGTTTCGGTGCCTTTCGGTTTCGAAACCCCCTTAAGGGGTTTCGGTCCTATATACACATATCTTCACATACCCTGTGTAGACCTTTTTTACAATAAGAGTTGTACATAAATACGTTGTCTTTGTACATGATGTTGGTTTTGGTACAAAACTGTAAATGTATCATGTTATAAGTACAAAATTTCTTGCCAATAATATTTCTGAATATATAAGATTGTATGTTATAATTACAGAGATACAAAAGACGTTTCAAAACATATAATACAGAGGAGATTAGAAGAGAAAACTTGGTTAATTCAATTGTCATCCACGGTTTCAGCTGCATTTAATCCAAAAACGGATGATGCTTCACGTACTCCTGTACATTGTCTGCTGCGGCCATGTTTTGTACATATACCCTAATGGAACCACATATTTCTATGATCAAGTGCAAGTACATAATTAGGTTGCAAGTACATTGATTCATTTTTATAATGAAAAAGTGTCATTTTAGGGTGTTGTACCTAATGCGTTATGCGTTCTCTCATCTTCTGGGTTGTAGGATTTAGGACAAATGTAGTTGTTCTCCTGTAAAACGAACATAATCGACAACATAATTATTTGCTACATATTCATTGACTATATTGCAGATAGTAAGGAGCAAAATTGAAAATAGTTGCGTTCTTCACTGACCGGATTATTAAGCATTTTAGCTTCGGAGTCGTCAACCAACAGTGTGTTTCCTTCGTTATACTGAGGCATATTATCCCACACGCGCCTCAAATTTTTTGTATATACATTTGGATAGGAGGAATGTTTTTCGCAGTGACTTTGATCCTGCAATATTCAAATAAAGTCCATCAGATTTGTCAAATTCTGTTTATATGCTTTAACGAAGATAAATTTTGAAGTTACCCAAATGAAGGCAAGTCTTGGTTTAAGATCACTAATTCTCCAAAGTGCCCAGTGTAGGTTTTCTCTGCATTTATGAATAGTTCAGGCACAAATAAAGTCAATCCACAAATTATCTTAAAGGATCGTGTAATTATATACATTTAGGGTGGTGGCATATGTCCGCATTACCTTGTCCTTTAAGACCAAATAGCAACCTCATACGCAGTAAAACATGAATACAGAAACTCAAATGCACCATGTCTGAGTTCCACAGCTGCAATTGAAAAAACATAAATTCCCTAATCTAATTTATGAGCATTTGTATTAAAAGTGAGTCACAAAATTAATACCGTCTTTACTAACAGTGGCTAGCACGCCATTGTAATCAAGAATAAGAAGCTTCTTCGTCGTGGTAGGTGCTACGTTCTTGTACCATTCGCCATATCTTTGCGGAGGACGCCTGGGTCTCTGAATTTCAGAGTCTATTTCATTACTTGGCGTTATGCCATGGCGATGAAGCTTCTTTCGCCTGTAAGTGAGAGTCACTTGAGGTGTAGAAGCACGCGCATGAGCATGGCCTTCTGCCGGAGCAGATGCCTGATCATGAACAGCAGCTACAGCATATGCATCATCGTTATCTTTTGCAGAAGTACATGGGACATTTTCTGTTGGGCCAGAGGCCTGATAATGGCATCTTGGTGCAGAATATGCATCAAAATGCTCCTCAGCAGGTGTACATGTGACATTCTCTGTATAGAACAATCCAATGTTACGTCGAGGAACACACCCTAAACTTATCAATGAAACTAAACAGGATGCAACACGATATGGAAGGGAGGTGTAAATGGACTGATTTTTAACAAATGTCAGTCAATGTGCGTGAAGCAGTCTAACAAATTCAACAAATGTTTATTCATGTAATACAAGAAATCCATATACTATGCATACTAGCCTAACCATCATCATAATCATTTGCATCCTGAGGCGATGTCGGTCGAAATACATGCTGATTCCGTTTACGTTCCAATGAATAAACACGAGCTTGTAGTTGCTCAAATCGGGAATTAGCCTCTGCCACATGACTGCGGATAAATGCATCCAAGTTCTTTAGTGTGTCGTACATGGCGTCAATTTTATCTGGGGTGGAGCATCTGGTACATCTTCAATTCGTCTGGCAATTCTTGCTTCATCTTCATCTCTTTTATGGACCCATTCACCCTGAATGAACGTCCACCCCGTCTTCTTAGTTGTTGTTTGATCAATTTTACTTTGTAGCGGGATTTCAGGGTCCATGGAGGTGTCGATCCCTAAAAATTTAAATATGTGACTAAGCACACATCCATAAATGAGGGAGCCTCTTGAAGGGTTGCTAATGATTTCCGCAATAGATCTGAAGATGATTGTAGCTATATCGGGTTTATTTTCCGACCGAAATTGGTGCAACCACCAATAATCAATATGACGCATGCGAGTGCATCGTCCACCTGATGGCCGGAAGAACCAAGTTGTCATTAGATGCAGAAGCCTTTCATGTATATGAAGATGAGTTGGGTTGTCATCATCGAACTTCAAGGGGACACGGTCGTTTTCTTGCTCTTCACCAGTTGCTTCCACACCAAGCTGTTGGGCAATAATTGCCGGAGTGATTGTAAATTCAACTCCCATTAGATAGGACTCTATAGCTACACAGTGTAGGGTTATGGCATCATGCTGAAGGGTAGCATTTGCATAGAATATCTTCACCAGGTTCTGATAAACACGGGGTTTAATATCGAGATATCTGATCCAACCCCATTCCACAAATAAAGGCCAGAAGTTGAATTGATAATCATTGGACATCAAAAAATCCAAGTCAATCGTTCGTTCCTTCCTAATCTTCTTCGCCTCGTACACTTCGTGGTATCGCTCAAGACAATCGGGATCACAGAAACAATGGCTCAAAATATTTGGAGGTTGTGGCGCGTCCGCTACAATCGAACCGATAGAACCACCTGTTTGATTCGGACCTCGTTTACCTTTACTGGGTTTGTTTTTTGGAGCCATGTAAGAGTTTTTGGTAGGAATATCTGAAACAAACCCTAAACAATCGAAGAAGAAGAAACGAACGGTCTCAGGTTTCGAATATAGCTGGTAATCGAAGAACAAACAATAAAAAGCGTTAAAATTCTAGGGTTAGGGTTATAAAATTGTGTTTTCCGAGATGGAGGAGAGGGAACGTTTTAATTTACAGTCTATATTTCCCGCTATTTACAATTTGAAACAGGTTTCGAATCCCCACATGTAGTTTCGATGCTGATTTGGTTTCGATACTTGACTTTTGGTTTCGATGCCGGTTTGGTATCGAAACCTCTGTATTATAGGTATCGAAACCGTTTGACGATATATCATTTATTGTATTACCTACCAGCCCATCTGTCAACTTATTGCAATTGAAAGTGGCAGCTGATATTAAAGGTTCTGTACAACTACTTCTCCTTATTTCACCATCAACGTCAGAAGTAATAAAGGAAGGATTAAACAACATATCGTTGTAGACCGATAGAACCATCTTCCGTGTGTAAACATGGATGGTGTAAGAGTTGAGGAAGCTCAAATTGGTGAACCAGATGAGTGCAAGACAAATGAAGTTGGTGCTTCCGATAATTTGGTTGGTATGGTGTTTAACTCTCGTGATGAGGCGTGGAACTATTATCGACTATATGCGAAGAATAAGGGGTTCAGTGTCAGTCGTGCAACAACAAGGACTGATGGTATGGGAAATGTACATACGCAAGAGTTTTGTTGTTCACGGGGAGGACAGCGCAGAAGGAAAGTTAATGACTCCGACCGGAAACGTGCGCCTCGTGATATAACACGAATTGGTTGCAAGGCAAAGGTGATTGTCAAGTGCAAAGAAGAATCAAGGTGGGAGATAGCAGTATGTCACACTGAGCATAATCACCCGTTGTGCCCACCTATAATGCAACCGTATCTTCGGTCGGCTAGAGAAGTTACTCAAGATGATGTAATTTAGGCACAGGCTTTGAAAAGTGTTGGCCTGCGGACGTCGGAGGTAATGAATTATTTCACGCAACAGTCGGGAGGTTTCCACAATGTTGGTTTCATTCGAAAAGACTTGTACAACTCCCTTCAAAAAGCAAGGGCGGATGAATATCGTGACGGTGATGTCAATTCTCTTCTTGCATACTTTGACTTCAAGAAAGATCAAGATGCAGGATTGTACATGCAGTTCAACACTGATCCATTAGGGGGGTTGCATAATATTTTTTGGTCGGACTCAACATCTAGGTCCGACTATGTATGCTTCGGTGATGTCATTGCATTTGACACAACGTACAAGGGTAACATGTATGGCCGGCCTATAATGCCTATTGTTGGTGTTAATCACCACCATCAAACCATTATCTTCGGTGTCGCAATTTTAGCAGACGAGACTGCAGACACATTTGAGTGGGTCCTTACTGAGTTCATGCAGACAATGTCTAACAAAGCTCCTGTCTCAGTCGTCACGGATGGTGATAGGGCCATGCACAGGGCTATCAAGACAGTGTTCCCATGTGCACATCATCGCATATGTTCCTGGCATCTTTCTCGAAATGCCCAGGCAAACGTATGTGATCCCAAATTTACATCTGCCTTTACACGGTGCATGTCCTCTTGGTGGACAATTGAGGAATTCGATCGCCAGTGGAGAAAAGTTATGAAATATTTTAACGTGGAGCATCATCCCTGGGTTGTGGAGAAGGATCACACGGTTGGTATGTGGGCACAAGCATATCTCACAGGACATTTCTTCGCAAATCTTCGCTCAACACAACGCTGCGAATCTATGAATTCTGCCCTCAACATTATCCTCGAACATAAGAAGACATATCTTGAAGTGGTCCTTGCCATTGACAAGGGAATAAATGACATGCGCATAAATGAGTTGAACGAAGAATACAAAAATTGCACCTCGAAGCCTTTCCCAGTGACCAAATTGCATGACCTTGAAGGGAGTGCAGCTGACATCTTCACCCGGTCATCGTTTGACAAATTTTTGAAGGAACTCAAAACTGAGACACTGTTTCGTGCTCTCCATCCGATACTTACGACTGAAGGTGCACGAACGTATCGTTTGACACAGTATAAGGATCCATATGCCATCTATGAAGTTGTGCTTGATTTCACAACACATAACATTACATGCAGTTGTCGGAAATTTGAGACGATCGGCCTTCCATGTCGCCATCAACTGCACGTTCTTAAGTTGGAAGAATTCTCCGGCATCCCAAATTGCTTAATACTACCGCGGTGGACAAAAAATGCTAAGGTATCTGCTCCATCTTATCTTCACAGCGAAGTTTGTCCTGAAATAAGACAAATGTCTCGATTTGCATCGCTACGCTCACTTTCATCGCGGTTGTGCTACCTTGCGTCTCAAACAGACGAAAGTTTCAAAACCACAAAAGATGAGTTACTACGACTAACTGCTCAATTTGAGCAGTCCGTAACATTCAATGACTCCTCAACACCTAGGGTAAGCCAAAACACCGTTCGAGACCCGCAAACGAAAGACGCAAAACGAAAGCAGAAAATAAACACTAATGCGTCCACAAAACGGAGGAATCATTGTTCATTTTACAAAAGGGAAAACTACACCAGTGACCACCGAAGATATTGGGGATACCTATTTGAACCACCGAACTAAAAAAAATGTCAATCACACCACCAAACTTATTAAATCAACCTATTTTGACCACCGCCGTTAAAAACTTAACGGTGGAGTGACGGAACTGCCACGTGGCAGTTGATGGGTATTTTTTTAAAATTACACATTTGGTCTCTGTTATTTACACATTTTTTCAATTTAGTCCTAATTTTCAATTAATAAAATAATAAATTATTTAATTAAGTGGCGACACGTGTCAAGATCTTATTGGAGGATTTTATTAATTTTATTAATTTTATTGGAGAAAAACAACATTTCACCAATATGCATGTTGGGGGACTCGAACCTGGGTCTCCCAGGTGTAAGTGCAGCTCCTCTACCACTGCACCAAGCACATCTTTGTGCTATAATTCTCCACATATAATATATATCTATTATTAGTTTCTACATTTATAAGCCAAAAGCTCAAACCCTAAACACTAATTTCACATGTATAAATCCTAAACCCTAAACTCTAACCCTAAATATTTCAAATTAAACCTCAAACCCTAAAATTTTCAAATTAATTTCACGCTAAATATTTTAAATTAAACCCTAAACCCCAAACCCTAAAATTTTCAAATTAATTCCACGCTAAATATTTCAAATTAACCCTTAAACCCTAAACCATTAAACCCTAAACCATGAACCCTCAAACCCTAAAATTTTCAAATTAATTTCATGCTAAATATTTTAAATTAAACCCTAAACTCAAACCCCTAAAAATTTCAAATTAATTCCATGTTAAATATTTCAAATTAAGCCTTAAACCCTAAACCCTAAATATTTCAAATTAAACCACAAACCCTAACCTTAAACCATAAATTTCAAATTAATTAAACCCTAAATATTTTTAATATAAACTACATCTTTCATAACAAATTGGCGAGACTGTTTTTCATAACAAATATTTAGGGTTTAATTAATTTGAAATTTATGGTTTAAGGTTAGGGTTTGAGGTTTAATTTGAAATATTTAGGGTTTAAGGTTTAAGGCTTAATTTGAAATATTTAAGGTTTAAGGTTTAAGGCTTAATTTGAAATATTTAACATGGAATTAATTTGAAATTTTTAGGGTTTGAGTTTAGGGTTTAATTTAAAATATTTAGCGTGAAATTAATTTGAAATTTTTAGGGTTTGAGGTTTAATTTGAAATATTTAGGGTTAGGGTTTAGGATTTATATGTGTGAAATTAGTGTTTAGGGTTTGAGCTTTTGGGTTATAAATGTAGAAACCAATAAGAGTTATATATTAAGTTGGGTGTTTTAGTGTACAATGTTGGGCTTGGTGCAGTGGCTTAACCACTGCCTTTCCATCTAAACCACCCAGGTTTGAATCCCCTGGGTGTCATATATGCTCAATTTCGTTTTCCTTCTCTAAATTGGTGGTGACACGTGTCACCACCTAATTGGAGGATTTTTCCTTCTCTAAATTGGTGGTGACACGTGTCACCACCTAATTGGAGGGGGAAAATAAATTAATAAAATTAAATATAAATAATTAAAATCCTCCAATAAGATCTTGACACATGTCACCACTTAATTAAATAATTTATTATTTTATTAATTGAAATTAGGACTAAATTGAAAAAATGTGTAAATAATAGGGACCAAATGTGTAATTTTAAAAAATACCCATCAACTGCCACGTGGCAGTTCCGTCACTCCACCGTTAGGTTTTTAACGGCGGTGGTCAAAATAGATTGATTTAATAAGTTTGGTGGTGTGATTGACGTTTTTTTTTAGTTTGGTGGTTCAAATAGGTATCCCCAATATCTTCGGTGGTCACTGGTGTAGTTTTCCCTTTACAAAATGAAGGGACACAATAAGAACACATGCCCGAGACTTAAGCTTCAACTTCCAACGGGTACTACGGAACTTGACGACCAAGACATGTCTCAACCATAATGCAAATGTCATTAAAATCACTGTAAGTAAAACCTAACCATGTGCATATGCTACTTTTATCCACTGAAATTTATCATATATTGCAAAATTTCTGTACAAGCGTTTTACCACATTGTGGCCCTGAAATTGCATAATATACATTCTAAATTTGTACATTTCACTCTTACCTAACCTATGTATGCTTGCAGCACATGTCATATACAAAATGTTTTCAGTTCATATACATCCAAACATGGTTACGACCCATAAAAAAGTGGGTTCCTTTACGCACTGCAACGCCACAAAAAAAAGTCAAAATCCATTGCCATCCATTCACCACTGCCCCATCCCCTAACATGTTCTTCACCAAACAAAATTGCATTAGATTACAATAATGAACAACAATACATAATAAACAAAGCATTCAGTCCTAAAGCCTTACCATTGCGGCCGCTTAAAAGTGCCATGTTTTGGAACCTTTGGTTCGTTTGTCTTCATGTACCATTGACCTACAGCAACATTGATATTCCTCCGCAATTTATTCTTATCATGACTGATAAGTTCGTACAAAAGAATCATCCGATCCCATTTTCCAACGCTCTATTAAGACAAGTACAAACAAATTAAGCTTTTATTATAGATCACTATAGTATACATGACCAAAGTAAGGAAAGTTGAATGAAGATTAACCTAAACCCTTACCACTTCCCCTATATGCTTCTCATTCCAAAGCTGCATCCATCTGATGCAAAACATTCCACAATCATCTCTGTTAGAAAACAAATCCATGTTAACATAATACCACGAGTAATCCTTCCCAATTTGTTAAACAAAATTAACACAAAGTACTAGAATATGACAACTCTGTACCCATTATCCTGATGTTTGACTTTTTCCACCATCACGCGCAGATCGGTCAACGGCCTTGATGGTGAGCCAAACACTTGGACAAACTTCTTATCTTTTAAACATTCTTTTAGATTATTGGTCTACATGCAGAAACATTTTTTCTGTTTTTACATACTTTGAACCATATTAAACAATGGAAGAATAAAAGTTCGTAGTTCACGATTATTACCATTTCTCTGCCATACACACTCTTGCACCATTGCCTCGGGTATTTGGGAAGCTGTCCAGTAGCTTCACTACACCAGCATCAATATCAACGACACACATAAACCAATGAGTGTTGCTCTCATTCACGGGGATAAAGAGCTGAAACAAGCAACGATTTCCATTGTAATATACAAATGACATGAAACTGCATGAGATGTTTAATTTATTAATGCTTCTTCTTACCACTTTACAGTCCGTCAATAAGCCATATGGATTGCCAATCTTACTCCAATACTGAGCGATTATACCAACATTTACTCCGTCCAGAAGCTGAGACTACAATAGATCATTTATCATTAACCATGTATCCTTACAAAACCATATCCACTTGTTCATAATAGACATAAGATTCTTTAATATTTTACTTACACTCAATGCACACGGGATGTACCCTCTCCTTCTTTTAGATTTCTTCCTTATATCTTCATCAACAATGGTAAAACCAACAGCATCTATAACCTAAACCACAAACACATAGCAACTATCATACTAAATTTCTTCTAATATATACAAAATGATTAAAAGGAATAGTCAAACCTACTAACCATTGAACCCACCCAACATCCAGGTCGTATTGTATCTGCATCGCTTACAGACAAATATGTGTGCCCAAAATCTGCAATTGATTTACTGCACCCATACAAAAAAACTTACATATTATATTTAACAGAACAACATCATTGAGGATTACTTTCAAATTCAGATTGCTTACGATTCAGGCAATGGCGTATTCCATATATAGTCACAAGTATCTTTTGTTGACTTGCCTACTCCTTCCGGTACTTGGACGTATGTCAGTATCTGCAATGCTTACACATTTCTTGTTCAATACTTAATCTGCTTAATAAGACAAATAAGTACTTCACGTTCAAATATACAAGTTTTATTAAAAAACCTCATTAGTTATTCAACCACTAAACAATTAGTTTGAATAACATTAGAATTTCATCCATATTTGTCTATAATAAATGTACTCATACACACACAGCATTTATTGTGGACACAAATCCAACTTAAACCAAACATTGTCACACAGCATTCTTCATTCAATGGCTGACTTTATTCATGTTCCGAGTTCGAATTACTAGTCTTATTCCTTTGCCACTAACCTTTGCAGTGGCTATAGCTGTTGTCTTGCCCTACAAGTTAACACAAACAATATCAACAACAATACTCTCAATCCTTAACATCTAGAAAAGTTGATCAAATGAACTTATTATACCTTTTTTATTGTTTTCGGTACAACAACGGCTTCTTCATTCAACCACTCGACTTCGTCCTCCATCATTGGGTCCTCCTCAATATGAACTCCTTTGTTCGGATCAGAAATTTTGACTTGCCCTTTGTCAACCACTTCTTCTCCTTCTTTAACATGAACAACAATTTCTCCATCAGATTTCCTCAACGACTTCTGCAATTCTATCATGTTAGCATTTAAACTCTTGCATTCCTCCTTCAATTCCCTTATACTTTCTTCGATTTCTTTTTCCTTCTCCAGACAGGCTTGCAGACTATCTTTTATTCCACCCAACTCTACCAATACAGTCTGCAGCATATCCATAACAACATGATTTGTTCCATTCTTTTGATCCCCTTCTTCCCCTTCCACTTTCTCATCATCATACCCAAGTACCTGCAAACATCATCATTAAATCATTTCATATAAACACAACATCCTATATAATACCAGGTTGGTTTAACCCACTTACCTTGGGTCTTTTTGGATGGCTTTCTTCCTTTAGGCTATTTACAATCTTCTTTACTGCCTTCTTGTTGCCCCATGCATGTATGCGACCGCGACCTTGAGATGCAGCAACTATTCTGCTCGCGACTCCACTCCAAAAATCAAATAACCTCACCTAAATTTATTATTCATCAAAACATTATAATCTACCTCAATAAACTCAATCTCATGAAACAAAGCCGTTCGAACAAAACATAATTTTAAACATATATTACCTCTAATATCGCGATGCATCCGGTCATGTATGCCGAACCACCACGAACTTTCCAGTTCTCTACTCCATCAAGTAACTTGTTGTATGCATATTTGCACCAATTCAGATTTCCCTTCAACCCCTCTGGGCACAACAACCGTAAATGTTCCGAGGAAGGCATATTGTTCGCATTAGGACTTATAAAAACACCAAGAATGAAAAGCAGAACGCGAGCTTTCAACTCGTCTCCCTCAAATTTACCGCTAACTATGTCCTCCTCAAGTTCATTCACCTTGGCATCCCTCTTTATTCCGTACTTCGATGCCATTTCTTTTGCATTAACATTTCTTGTTCCAATTTCAACTTCGACTCCTTCATTCTTCAAACCCAAAACAGCCTCCACATCTTCCACCAAAACTGGAATTTTATGTCCATCAAATTCCATGATCGACCTCTGGACATCAAAATTCTCTACTAAAGTGCGACATAGGTCGCGATGAATAGCTCTCGGTTTTATTTCCAGTAAAGGACCAAACCCTAACTCATGTACCACACCCTCAATATTCATCTTCCTCATCTCTTCAAACACCTCTGACAGCTTAATGAGGCTACATCTTGAAGACTTCTCCTACAACATTTCATAAGTACATTATTTACTTCAATATTACACAAATATACCTAATGTTAGAACAATTTCATCTCTTTCTCCATAAATAATTTCAAAAATTCACTTACCTTTTTCTCTTTCTCTTCCCCAGGTACAACAATATCCTTCACATTCGAGGCTTTCCATTCAGCTAGAGCCTGCTTCTGCTCCTCGAACATTTTTTTATAAGGCTCCTTTTCATCTTCACTCATCTGTCTCCACCTCAAACCCAATGCTTTTCTTTCCTGTATCACTCTCACAATTAGTCCAATACAAATATCATGTACAATTAACAAACCATTACACAACATACTTACATCGTTGTTCATTGTCTTCTCCCCCTCCAAACGTTTACATTCTGCTTTACTGTAAAACATAAATTCTCTTTTAGCTTATGCAACAGATATTTAATAAATTTTACAGTTCTATATACATTTAACTTCAACTTACTAGAATTGGAAATATGCTGTACATAGCTTAGGTGCCTCTGCATCCCCTTTATGAGACTTCTTATGTTTCATTGTCTACGTGTACCTAAATATTATCAAAGATGCAAACCAGTTTTTAAACCAAATACAACAACCATCTCTTCGACAATATTTCTTTCTTAAAGAATTCAAAACTTCATCTTTGGTTATCTTTTTTAACTACTGTTAAACACTTCTTCAAACTACTGTTATCTTTTTTTCCCAAAAACCCTTAACAGAACACTAACCAAAAACACCGAAAATTTCTTCCAATCCAATCTCCTATACAAAATTGATAATATTTTAAAAAGAAATCCACATTCGCACGATTTTATACAAAAACCTTCACCATTCGCTGAAATATAAAAAAAAACCCGAAAAAAACGAAGCAAGAAGCAAGAACTTACCTAAAAGCCGTGCTCAAACCCAACTTCCTCGACAAATTTCCTTCAGATTTTCTTCTTTGGTTGATGCAAAAACCAGCTCGTCGTTTTGTTTTTCTTTTGGGTTCGATGCCCTAAAATTTTGTTTTTCTTTTCCCGCTCGTCGTATTTTACTCAACTTATACCATCGTTATAAGGGTTACCGGGTAACCTTATCCCCCGTTTTTTTTCCAATCCAACGGCCTATATTAAACTGACTCCATCTAATGGTGTTTTTTCCTTCGTTTGTATTTAGCCTGTTTTTAAGCCGCTTGTTTTTAGAAAAGCCCCAGAAAAAGGTCTATGATGAAAAAAAGAAAAGAAAATGGTCAATGCAGAGAAATGGGATGGACCACTAGAGGCTAAAAACAAGCAAGGAAACAGGCGATACACCCTATAATTGGATTGCTTTTTGATGCAATATCCATTTTTCAATGGTTTAAAGCAATAAGTACATAATAGGTGCAAAATTGGTTAAATATTATATTCTAAAAATTATTTTAAAATCTATAGCACCCAAAATTATTTTCGGATCTATAACACTTTCTACAATGCATTTTGAAAACTGATTAATTTTACTCCGATTTCGATAAAGAAATATTAAAAAATCCATGAAAGCAACTTGCTTTCAATCCGACTTTAACAAAAAAATATTAAAAAAAAAAGATAAATATTCTATACATAGGCGGTGAAAACTGAAAATTTCCACAAAACACCTTAGTTTTAGGGTATAGAGAGTTAGTTTATCATATATGATTTAGGAGCTTAAGTGTAAGAAGTTAAAATTTAGGAATAATTGTTTAAATTTAAGGTTCAATGTTATAATTTAAAGTTTATAAATTAAAACTTAAATCTTTACCATATTACCCTAAAAACTAAACCCTAACATATAAACCCTAAATTATAAAAACATATGCTTTCATGGATGAAAAGATGAAAATATTAGTTAACAAGCTTGATGAAGTCGGAAGTCGAACCGCAAGTAAATGATTTTCATAAATTTTTTTAGAATTTCTTATGAAGTCGGACTTAAATTGTTGGTCTTCATTATTTTTTTAATATTTTTTTTATTAAAATTGGAGTAGAAGTAATCAGTCTACGAAATGACTTATAGATTCGAAAATAATTCCAAGAGTAAATTAGATTTTAAAATAATTTTTTAGGATGCACCAATTTTGCCCATAAATAGGAGCAAAAAGGTTCTACAGTCCAAACCATCTGCAATTCTAAGAAAATAAGCAAATAAGTGACACATTGGAAATGTCACTTTCATGAGAAGAACACAAGGAAATATATGTAAATACTTAATAAAAAACAAGGGATTCAACTTTTAACACCATTGTAACTCTAAATCCAAATTCCAATCCACTGTAAACTGCAAAAGTGCCCAATACAACCATTTCCCCTCACCAAAGAGTATAAGAACAGAAGCAAAAGCGATACTTAATCCATAAACCATGTGAAAAAACAAATCCAAAAGCAAAACATAAAATAACAACGAAAACGATGATGGGAATGTGAAAGGCATTCAACCCCTCAGGGCAGGATCTAGCGACCATTGTCTGGGCAGTCTCTAGCGAAATGTCCAGAACCTCCACAGGTGTAACAAGCCATGCCGCCGCCGCCGCCGCCGCCGCCACCATATCTACCTCCGCCGCCACCGCCTCCCTGTCCACAGTCTCTTGCTAAATGCCCCGACTCCCCACACTTGTAACACCCACTGCCGCCGCCGCCGCCACCGCCATATCCACCTCTTCTTCCTCCACCGTACCCACCGCTACCATAACCACCGGAACCACCCCCAACGTATCCACCGCGGCCTCCACCACGACCGCCGCCTCCGCCGCCACGTTCGGATCTTGAAGTTCCGCGAACGGGTTCACCGTTGGGGCCAGTAACATCAACAGCCTTGGGACGATCTGTAGAGTCGATAACGAACTCGACCTCTTCGCCGTCAGCAAGGCTGCGGAAACCATCGGAATGGATGGAAGACTGGTGAACGAAGAGATCGTCTCCGCCTTCGTCAGGGGTTATGAAGCCAAAACCCTTCTGGTCACTGAACCACTTCACCTTCCCTGTCATCCTACTCTCACCCATGTTTCCTGAAAAGCTCAGATCTAAAAACCCTAACAAAAACCCTAACAAAAACCCTAATACCCAAAACCAGAGAAAAAGAGGCACGGAGGCTAAAGTGAGACTAGGTGTGGATTTTATATAGCATATCAGGGCAATGCAAATGGTGTGACTGCCACGTCAGCCTTGCGTATTAATTAAGAGTTATCCAAGCGACGGCTGTGATTTTGAGCAGCTGGAATCTGGTGCGTCTGATTGTATGATGAGTGGCAGCGATGTACTAGTTGTCTCACTTAAAAATTTAAAATGCGTATATAATTTTTAAAAAATATTTATTTTTTATTAAAAAACATTTTTACTCTCTTATTATTTATAAATTTTATTTCTAAAATATTATAGGTTCGTCTCTCTTAATATTATGATAAGATGCCATAATAATTTTAAATTTTAAAGGAAGTTAAATAAATTAGGGCTTTCAAAAAAATAAAATAAATATATATAGTGGGGGCTATTTGGTTCATATAATATTTTTATCGAAATATCATTCGTAAAAGCTATTTTTGATTTAAAATTAAATTCTAATCTATCATCTTCTTATGATAAATAGGTTAAAGACGTGTTAATGAAGGATCTAGAAATTAAAGATTGAGGATCTAAAATAAAATGCAAAATCAAAATGGGTATGTAATTTTTCTTTTTACTTTCACACGTTAAATTGAAATTTTAAAGGGAAAAAATCTTCTAATATAATTTTTTTTAAAAAATAAGATGCAGCTAATTCCATAGAGAGCAGTTGCATTCATCCCTGTTGGTAGGTAATATATTTTTCCTTGTATAACAATTCGGTCAATATGTTTTGGATAACGTAGCAATTCTCGTGAAAGGTATTCTTTCCCGCCATACCTTCCCACACATATAAAATTTAAATTTAAAATTTTAAAAGACGCATAAAATCTAATTACTATATCTAACTTCTAAATCAATTAGTGAATCTGACCTTTCTCACCTTACCCTTTAAAATACACATACAAGCAGTAGATAAAAAGTTTGTGATTTGGTAGATGAAAAAAAGGCAAATTTGGAGATATATGGTAGTTTAGATTTTTATTTAAGGTTAGGGGTTGCTTGGGGAAAATTTTGGAATCTAGGTCAAAATCAACAGTATTTTAAGATCTCGTCGTATTCTTATGGCGTTTTTTGGACATCGTCATGTGGAGGTGGCGAGGTCCTGTGTATTGCACGCTTGGCAACTTTGCAAAAGCTGAGTTTTTTTTTTAATTTTAGTTGTACCTCGCCACTTCCACACGGTGTGGTTTTGTAGAAACTGACATATTCTCTAAAATTTCTCCTGAACAACCTTTATCTCTTGAATAAAAATTCAAACTACCCTATTTTTTCAACTTTGCCTGAAAAAGAAGGTGCAATTCGAGATTTATGTAAGTTTCGGAAAATTTTATGTAATAATATTTGTTTAGCTATTTAATTAATCGGTTATTATTTTTAGGTATATGAAATTTTGCATAGTATTAAAGTATAAATAATTATTTTATGTTTGTTATGGTTATTAGGATTTTATAATTTTATTTTTATATTCTAAAAATATATCTAACATTTAATTGAATAATCATCTTGATATTTATTTCTTTTATTTTTAAGTATTTTGGTCTAATCAGAGACCTATTTCGAGAAAAGTAATCCGATGTGCTTCGGAGTCTAAAGGCATAGCTCGTGGGACGGACCTTCCGCTTAGATAGCATAAATAATTGTTATTTTTTAAATAACTAATATTATAATTTGATTATAAAGTAGTATTTTATTTAATTTTTATATGTAATTAATTTTTTTAAATATATTGGTGTAATTACAAGATAATATATGTTCATTTTTTTTTAGCTTTTTAATAAAGCACACACATCGTGTTCATATAGTGTTCAAATTCGGGTCATCTGAATGAAATACATTATCCTTTACCACTAAAACTACTCTAGACACATTCTTATATGTAGTTAACTTAAATGGTAAATTACATAAATGACCACCATACTATTGAAAAAGTCGTGATTTGACCACCTTACATTTTTCCGAAGCAATTAAACCATCATACTATTAAATCGGGTGCAATTTGACCACCAGCCGTTAGAGGTTAACGACAGGGTGATGTGGAAGTTAACAAAATAGTCGTATAATTACACATTTGGTCCTTACTATTTACACATTCTTTCAATTTAGTTATAATTTTAATTTAATAAAATAAATTAATTATTTAATTAGGTGGTAACACGTGTCACTACCTTATTGGATGTATTTAATTGTCACCACCCGATTAAAGGAAGAAAATGGAGAAATAACAAATGCACTCAAAAGGAGTTAAACATGTGTCTCCCAAGAGCAAAGAGCGTTGGCTTACCACCACGCCAAGTGTTATATTGTGATCTAATTCCTGCAATATATTATATGTACTTATTTGTTGTTAATGACAGGAAAAAAATATAGATTAAAGAGACTCAAGACATATAAAAACATCTAAATCACCTAAATAAAAATATTTGCAGTCGTCGGAGCCAATATGTTGCAAATTGTTGATTTGAGAGTTTCAGTAAAGGAGGATGGATTAATTTTGATGGAGTTTGAAGGAATTATTCGAAGCCCTATGATGTGTGGGATTTGTGTAAGGAAAACACAAAATATTCCAGGTACTGTTATGCACATTCCTATTGTTTGGTTCATTCTTAATCATAACTTTGGATTCGTGGTACATTAGAAGACCTACTCATTTTGAAAACAGTTACTCAGGCATTGCAAGAATACTTGAAGTGCAACAAATGTGCTGTTGAAATAGAATTTTTCCCAGTTCAAGTTAGACTATTGAATTTATTTAGCTCTGAATTTTGGATTAGGTGGTCTAAATAAGAGAGGTTAGTCTCCACTTTTTGCTTATTTAAACTTCTAGAGTTTATATAAGAATTTTATGCAAACAAAAGTTACAGATCAAGAAGATACAAGAGCATACCACACAGTGCAAGTTAAAGGCTCACGAGTGCCACGAGAGATGGATGTCATTGACGTAAATGGGCAATTAGAAAAGGTTAGGATACAACTTGTCAACAAGATATTTCAAACCCGCACATTAGGTAACAATCACGCTTGTACATATTCTTTAAACTGTTCAAAAGAACAATTGCTCAACTAGTAAGTAAATAATTTTTGTGTGTGTTCAGAATAGTCGTTGGTCTGCTTCTTACTTGTTCTTATTATTTAATGACACAAAAAACTTTTGTTTCTTGCGCTACTATTGCTCGTTCCTCAATTATAATGTATTGGGAAAGATAGAACAATTGCTCATCAAGATTGCATGATAAAGAGAATTTTTGGTCAACACTCTAAAGGATGATCTTGATTATAAGTTCTGAACACAGTTGTGATTTGAACTCTACAAATCTTTTCTTTTTAGATGAATCTTTGAGAAATCAACCCGAAAATTTGAAAGGTATTACTAGTAAGTATGAGCATGATACAAAATATTGGGCAGCAGCGGTCAATGATTTACAAGAGAAAATTAAGGTAAACAATGTCATCTTTTTAATAATCCTTCTTTGCAAGTGTGTCATGTTCGAACTCTTTTAATTTAAATTTATTATTTTTACTATTAACAACAAATAAATACATATAATATATTGCAAGAATTGAACCACAATATAACACTTGTGGTCTGAGAGACATTGGTTTGACTCCACTTAATTAATAGAGTTTATATTTATGTTTCGATAATTTCCGCGGGTTTTAAAAGATAAGTGGGCGTTAATTGTCCTCCATTATTTTTTGGTTTGGAGTGAAAGAAAATGGCGTCCAAGAAGAGACGAAGAAAGGAAGAGAGACCCAGGATCCACCCAAAAAACAAATACTCCGATAATCCCCCGGATTTCGCTCTATTAGCCTCTTTATACCCTTCCTTTAAACCCTTCGTCTTCTACAACCGCGACGGCCGCCCCAGAATCGACTGGACTGACTTCAACGCCACCCGCGAACTCACCCGCCTCCTCCTCCTTCACGACCACAACCTCCATTGGTATTCTCCTAAGCTTCTCCTCTATATGCTGCTTGTTTCTTAAAATTGATTTGGGTTTTAACAGGTGGATCCCCGATGGCCAGCTCTGCCCTACAGTGCCCAATAGATCCAATTACATCCATTGGATAGAAGACCTCCTCTCTTCTGATATTATTCCCAGACCTAACAGCAAAGGAGATGTTGTGAGAGGATTTGATATTGGAACTGGAGCCAACTGTATCTACCCTCTTCTTGGTGCATCGCTTCTGGGCTGGAATTTTGTTGCATCAGGTAAATTTTGGATGTTTTTCGCCATATTTTGCTTAATTATGATGCTTATAGTTATAATCCTGCTATGTCTCATGTGAAATTCTAGGTTTTAGCTCTAAACGTTGCTAAACTTGATTGCAGATGTGACTGATGTAGCTCTAGAATGGGCAGAGAGAAATGTTAAAAACAATCCCAATATTTCAGAGTTAATTGAGATTAGAAAAGTTAATTGTTCTCGAAACACCCTTACGCCCGAGGGGTTAAATAATGGCGAGTCTGGTTATTCTGAGGATGGAGAAGGTTTTCCGTCTTCTACACTTGATATACCAGCAAGTGAAGATAAGAGTTATAATGGACCTTCTATACTGGTTGATGTGGTAAGGGATGGCGAGACCTTTGACTTCTGTATGTGTAATCCCCCGTTTTTTGAAAGCATTGAGGAAGCAGGATTGAATCCGAAAACTTCCTGCGGTGGGACGTATGAGGAGATGGTTTGCCCCGGTGGAGAAAAGGCTTTCATTACACGTATTATTGAAGATAGTGTTGTGTTGAAGCAGTCTTTCCGGTATCATTCTAAGGGACATCTCCATATCTTTTTAGCTTTAGTTGTTCCTTTCACATGATACTAATCTTTGTGTGTTAATTTTGTGCTTAGGTGGTATACTTCAATGGTTGGAAGGAAAGTGAATCTCAAATTCCTAATGTCAAAGCTTCGAGAGGTCGGAGTTACTATAGTAAAAACAACCGAGTTTGTCCAAGGCAAAACATGTCGATGGGGACTTGCGTGGTCCTTTGTGCCTCCGGCAAAGATGATAATTACACCTCGTGTGACTGAAAAGAACGTTCTCTCTTTCATGCTTGAGGTTTGGCTATTTTCTTTAGTTTTGTCTTAATAGTTCTTAAATTTCTCTCCTGCACTAGCTTATTTGGAGGTATTTTCTAATGTTGGCCTTAGATGAATTATCAATTATCTACATTGACTCTCTGCCCTGTTTTTAAGTTAGACGTTGTTGCAGCTTAAAATTTAAAAAGACAACTAAAAAGGCACATCTTAACGGTTGTGAGATTCAGTATTAGAATTTTAGAAGACATTAAAAATAAATACCTGTTCATCGGAATCAATCCAACGTACAAATTAATTTTCACATTAGTTGAGACGTGCACAAACTAACTTCAATTTTAACTGTTATGCTCCTCCAGTTGCTTATATGGAGATATCGTTTAAATCCATAGTTTTATTTTTTCTTCTATGTATATGTTTGTATCACACATGTTATATTTTCTTTTTCTTAGTTTTATGACATTTCTGTATTGATTATTGAACTTCTCTTCTTCCTAGGGTATTCAACGCCAGTTTAGTGCGATGCATATACTTCAATCAGTTGACTCCTTTTTCCAAGATGGTGGAGCATCTTGTAAATTGAATGCCTCTTCTTTTACGGTTGATGTAAGAAATATTACTTTCCATTTATCATAGCGAGTTTTGATGTGGTATGAAATTTTGCTTTGTGCTTACGTGATGCACAATCTCCATTTTAATAGGTTACTGCATCAACTGAACACTGCAATGCTCTCCTAAAGAATGAAGTAAAACATCTTGATGAAGTTTCTAATTGCAGCAATGTAGAAGAGGCGCACTCAAACCTATCTTTTCGTGTTTCGGTATGGTCACCTTGTTTCTCTTGAATTTAATGTGTCCTGAGGTCAAGACACTATACACGATTTCCATATCTGTTTACAGGTATTTCAGCAAATCCCAGGCACATTACTTGTGAAAGGATCATTACAGCATAGAGATAGCCCACTCTCAGGTTTTCTCTCACTGTTCCCCTTATCTTTACAGAACTCACTATTCTTACTCTAGATGATGCTGTTTTAACGCTTTCTTTACCATCAAAATATTCCTTATTCTACCAAGTATTAATTGGAAATGTGGCCAATAACTTGCATAATACTTTCTGTAATTTGTTGCCCAATTTTCTAGCTCAATTTTCTTCTCTGGTTTATGCTTTCTCGGTTATATGGAAAGTTTAGAGAATCCACTTGGTACTTCCTGTTACCTGTATATAGTATTTTATTTTCAGACTCACCTGATTAGTTATTATATATATGTTCCGTACCGTCTTCTTCAACCTTCAATTTTAGAGCACTCCTCAAATATGATTAATGTGTTAGTATGAATTGTGTCTGTTTTGCAGGACTGTTCTCCTCAATAATCCAACAGCTGGAGGTTTCCCTCAGACAGAAATTTTGCAGAGAGAAGGGAGGCACAAATTATATGTAGGATTAGGCTCCTCCGATTCACCTTGTTCAGCAATGTAGCACAAACTCGTACTTACCTCTTCCTTAGGGTTTTTGGCTATGAAACACCCACGTTCTTGCCTCCAAACAACGTCCCAAAGAATTAAAAACTGATTGGAGGGCTTGAAAACACTCGGTTTTGTTGTTGGTAAGGAGGGCTGAAAGGTGAAGAACCAAATGTATGAGGTCAGGGTTGCAAAAATCTTTGTTTTGGTATTTAAATCATTTCATAGATATTCTTAACCTTTTGACAAGTACACACACCTTGCAGATTTTGTGATTTTGAACCTGAGTCTTTTCGGATGAACATCATTCGTTTTTCCACTTAGTTCACTTGTTGGGTTCCTCAACTAAATTTAAACTACAAGTTCCTAATATCATTTTTACACTTTTACAATTTACCCCCCTAAATTTGTGTTTTATCCAAATTGTTTGATTCAATAAATCAAGAAAGATTGAAGAAGATGAACAGTAACTTGAGAAAGTAACGGAGAAAAGGTGAATAAAAAAGCGTGAGAGAGGTCTATAAATATTCTACGACTAAACAGAATGTTGGCCTAATGATAGAAAAATTGGGCCAGAGTCATAGAGACTCTTTCTTTATATAACCCAACAAGGACAACATAATGACATAATTAAAACCAATCTATTGTGCTAAACGGGCTTGACCAACTCAAATTCTTCAAACCAACAAATTGAATTAATTAAGTTATTTGACCAATTTTAATCATCAATAATTTTTTAGATATTTATTTTAATTATTAACATTTTTCAAATATTACTAAAACATGATACACTATAATTCTATCGTGTTGTATTTATAATTTTAAAAATAAATATTTTATACTATTTTTATGAGTTTTTATAAAAAAAATTAAAACTTTTACAGAATTTTTAAAATAAAATAATTCTGAAAATATAAGTAAAGACTTACAGCAACATATCCAAAATAAATCTTCATTTAATTTTTTGGGTTTAATTTACTGGGAAAACAATCAAGAGCTTAATCAATTGACTCCAAGGGGGTATAGGGGTAAGTAATGACAGAATAATTCCAACTCACCTCAGACAACCAACAAGCATGACCATGACTGGGATTAAATGTACTTGGGTCAGAATTGTGTTTCATAAACTTTTCCAACAAAAGAGCTAATATCCTCAAGTCTAAAGAATTGATTCTAGATTTGCACAAATACACATATCAGACGGCAATCAAACACAACAGTATCTAAAAACAAACAACTAATACCAGAAACAATAACATCGATTTATTTGGTCACATATTCAAACAATCATATAACTCATGCTCACAACCTGAAAAACTTGACATAAAATTAATAACTCTATACGAATCAACATTCCTACAAACAAGACATGTTTGACCAAAGCCAATGCAACTAAATCGAAGCCTACCAAAATTGTTTAAATACTGCATCGACAATAATAACAGTCACAACAAAAGACAAACAGGTCTCATCGACTCAACATCTTAGACATCCAAAAATCTCAAAAGGAGTTTTCTCTTCTCCCTAAACTTCACACTTGTAAGTCTCTATCTTCAATTTTCCGCAGCATGGCCATTCTCTGCCTCAGAGCTGGATTCAGACGGAAGAAAAGGTCAGAGAAAACACATACCATGTATTTGTGACACACATTTAACAAACAGACAAAGCCCTCCAGAACCAATGAACCCAAACTCAACAAGAACTCAAAAGTAGGATCTAATAGGCAGGGGGTTTTCCATTGACAAGACAAAACGTATGTGCACTTCTTTTAGGCGTTTGAAACCGACCAACCACTTTGGTAATTACTTAATTACAGTAACATATAGAACTATAACAAGCAACAATAAGTTCTTCAACACTTTCTTATACAAGGGGATTTCACAGCATTACACATGATTCAGATTTATTGTAAATTTTAACACTCATATAGGGGGGGGGGGGGGGGGAGAAAAGGAGAGATGAAAAAGATGTGTCCTTTTAGGTAGTTAAATTCAATTTACTTTCACATACATAGGAAAACACTGTTCTTAGCAATTGTTGCAAGAAAAAACATACAGCATGCTACTTTAATTCTGTTTTCTCAATATCAAAATGAATTCCAAATACCCAACATTACTATATAAACTTCAGACACACACACAAACATGAACAAATGCAAGCAGTTAATGTAAAGTATATATTCTCAATTTAAAAAGCAAACAAATTTTAGCTAATTGAACAAACCTTTGGGGTTGATCAGCGTCGGCATTGGCAGCAGACTCAACAGACTCATTATTCCTCCACCTCCTTTCAACTGGGGCACGCCCATTCCCAAAGCTTGCTTTTCGTCCTCTTTCTTTCTCTGCAACCACAACTGTCTCTTTAATCTTAATTGCTTCCAGCTTCTCATCAATCTCCTTCCAATCTTTCCCCTTTTCCTTCAAAACTTCCTCTCTCGGCCTCGCCTCGCCAAAAGGATTTGCCCCTTTTGGCTTGGGCGCAGTCACCTCCTTTTTACCCTCCTCAGTCACAGGAACCGTGCGTGGCTGAAGCACAAGCTTCGGTCTCACTCCACTACCAGTAGTAATACCAGTCTCCTCCTTTTTCTTTCCCCAATTATCCAAATCCCTCGGTGAATCCCTTGATTGAAGTGAATCAAAACTGCTTCTTCTCTCAAACCCCCCACCGAATCTCCTAGGCGGTGCGGCATTGGGGCTTTTATTACTCTTATTAGATGCCCAGTTATCTACTTCATCGGCTTTTGATTGTGAATCAAAGAATCCTCCTCCTCTTTCTCTCCTCTCAAATCCACCCCCAAATCCGTTTCCGGTAGGAGTCGATTTCTTAGCCGACGCCCAATTATCAATCTCATCAGCGCGTGAGGGCGCAATTTCTCTATTGGAATCTCTGTTAGCAACCCTAGAAGACCCCCATCTACTATTACTTGACGAATCGTCGCCGCTGGAATTGTATCTGTTCGAACCATAAGATTTAAAACCGCCGCCAAGACGGTTACGATCGAGTTCCTCGGGTGCGCGTTCGCGAGGGCCGGTGGGGAGTGCGAGGACCTCCTCGTGAGTTAGGCGAGTTGGCTCACTGGACTTAGCAGAGCCGTAGGCAGCAAATTCGGCGAGAGATACGGTTTGGGCCTTCTTCTTCTTGGTTTTGGTGGAGGCGGCGGCGGATAAAGAAGGGAAATCGGCGAGCTTTTCGGTGGAAGAATCGAGGCGGGGGTGTTGTTGGAGTTCAGCTTCATGTTGTTCGGCGTCGAGAGCCCAGGCGCCGGGTTTGCCCCAAGGAGACGATACAGTTGCCGCCATGATTGTTGTTGTTTGGTTTGGTAGAGTTCGATTTTGGTTTTGGTTTGCGTTAGATGGCAGCGATAGCCAGAGGGCAATTCAGAAGGGTTTTTATCCCATCAAATTATGAGATTTTAGATCCGACGGTGGATGAATTTTACAGGAAAAATAGGGGTAAAGATGTATTCGCTTAATTTTTAATATAATTATTGAATTTTTAATTCATAATTTTTAACTAATTAATATTAATAAATAAAATATTAATAATTGATAAATTATTCTATTGAATAAAATCATATCCTTATATATTATTTTGTTTGTTCAAATAATCAAATAACTATCAATTATCAATTAATTTTATCAAATATTTTTATACAATCAACTAGTTAATTGTCAAACAATACTTGTATGTATTTTACCATACCAATTTTTTAGATAAAACTTTTATTTAAATTTTATATCTTCCGTGGAATGTGTACAATCACTATAAATCTAATTTATATAAAAAAATATTTTATATTTTTATCAAAATTTATGTTGTTATATTTCATATATTATGATATTAAAGAATTTAAATATTAGATAAATCTATAATTCTTTTTTATCTTACAATATAATAATTAAAATAACCCTTTTGTTTTTTAAAAGTTATATTTTAATAGTAATTTTAAACAATTAAATTTTAAGTAAATAAATCTAAAAAAAATATTTTTATTGTACCGTTTAAAAACAATACTAAATCAACCCTTACTATTGATATTTTTATTATCCTTTAATGTGAATCCAAATCTATGATGGTGAAACTTAAAAACCAAACAAATATCTAGGCCTACTATATCAAAAATTTATAATATTTAATAATAAATTTATTACGTGGTTATAATTTTTCCTTTATATATTATTTTCTTATACTATTTGTTTGTAGCCGAAGCTTATTTAGGTACATACTCCTATACAATTTTTGTTTTTTTAATAAGAAAAATAGATTAATTTGAATTAAAAAACTACACCGTTTTGAACAACTGAATAAATGGTTTCAAAATAAACACAAAATCGAAAGCATAATTGTTAAGATTTTTAGGTTTAAGGTTTTGATACACGATGAACAATTTTGATACTAACTCCCAAGTTTTGATATTTTTCATAGTGGTTTCGATACTTCTATTTATGTTTTTGTAGTGACTTGAAAATGTTAAAATATGTTTGCATGTTTTATAATTTAGTCATGATACTTTGAATTATTTTTTTATAAATCTTAATTCTAATTCTAGTCCTACCTAGAGGGAAAGGGAAGGGGGTGATCCTAGCGGGTCTAGAAACTATGACCTAAAAGAATACGAGAGAACAAAGATGACTTAGCTTTTCCAACCGACCAAATGTACTTGCTCACTTTAAGTTAGAATTAAATGAGTTATGAATGTCATGTTGAAATTTAGTAAGTAGATCTACTACGTGTCGATTTCATTTTGGCTATGAAAATTTATGAATTGCATGTCAGTACCAATATTATTTTCTTCCTGTTTAAGATCTTTGTTTGAGCTTTTTGTGTTTTTGTATTATTTTCTTCTCTGTCTCGTCTCTTGTCTCTTTCTTTTTCTTCTTGAACGCTCAGTTATGAATGATCATACGACTTTAAAGGATGTCAACAACAAACCTATTTTTTCTTAAAGTGATCATCGTCCTCCTAAATCTCCGATCTATCCATGAAAAGAAGAGTTCCTTATCGAAAACTTTGCTGACATAGATGTCTTTACCTTCAAGAAAAAGAAACGTGACCCTGAAGCTTGTCTGTAGCTCCATGCATCCATCCTTTAAAGAAGAAAATAATGAAGGTTGTTAATGTGGAAATTTTTGAATTTTTGAATGAGGGTTTCGAATTGAAACTGAAAATGTGGAAATTTAAAAGAGGTGGTCTGATCGATAATGAAGAGGTTGTTAATGTAACGCCCCGGGTTTAGGGGTCTGATGTTACTCGGGTAAATCGAGTTTTAGTCGTGGGCTCGATTTAATTAAAATAGACTTTGATTTTATTTTAAAAAAGGATTTGACTTTCATTAATGACATAATTGTAAATATTTAAAAGATGAGTAAAAGAGCATTTGAAAGAAAAAAAATATGCTCACCTTCTTCCTTGGTTTCATTTCCACGACCTAAAAACTCTCCAAAATCTCAAATACTATTCTATTCATTTCCTTCACCATTTCAAGTGATTTCAACGAGGTAAGACCTTTTTTGACTTGTCCTCTTCATTCCTAGCACATTGATGATTTTAGTTTTTTAAAACACCATTGTAGAGATTTTTTCAAGATTTCAAAGTTTGAAGAAAAGTATGAAACTTTAACGACTTCCTGATTTGTTTTTGATTTGTAGAGTTAAGTTTTGAACTAATCTTGCCCTAAGATACATTATATCTCGAAATGAGGGGGTTTTATCAAAAATCCCGAAATGAGTTTAGGGGTATTTTAAAAGTGTCAAAACTTGGGTTTTTAGTGTGGTTTTATGTTGGAGAGTGGGGATGATGTTACAACAATGTCAGGGGGATGTTTTGAAGATGTTTTGGGTGTTGGAATTAGTAGTTTTTTGCTAGGTTTGGTGGGAGTACGAAAATGGGGTTTATGTCAGGTTTACCGTTGACTCCTTCGAAGAAAAATTCAATGTGGGTGATAGCTACTTATACCTTAGATAAGTTGGCTGGTCTGTACATCAGTGAGATAGTGAGGTTATATAGGGTACCGAAATCGATTGTGTCAGACCGAGATTCGAGGTTTACAACTAGATTTTGGGAGTGTCTGCATTGTGCCTTGGGTACATGGTTGAACTTCAGTACTTCGTATCATCCGCAGTCAGATGGTCAGTCAGAGAGGGTGATTCAGGTGTTGGAGAACATGTTGAGGTGTTGTATCATCGATTTTCAAGGTTCATGGGAGAAACATCTACCGTTAGTAGAGTTTGCATACAACAACAATTATTAAGCTAGTATTCAGATGGCATCGTATAAAGCTTTGTATGGTAGAAAGTGTATAACTCTGATTTGTTGGGCCGAAGCCGGGTAGAAGCTTATATTGATGCCCGATTTGCTTAAGGGCACTACCGAGAAGATAAAGTTGATATGTGATCGTTTGAAGGCAACTTCAGACCGACAGAAGTCGTATGCCGACTTAAAGAGGAAATAGATAGAGTATGTTATGGGTGAGAAAGTGTTTTTGAAAGTCTCACCTTGGAAGAAGGTGATGAGGTTTGGTAGGAAAGGTAAGTTGAGTCCGAGATTCATTGGACCTTATGAGGTAGTTGAGAGGATTGGTCATGTTGCATATAAATTGAGACTCCCGACTAAGCTATAGAAGATTCATGATATGTTTCACGTCTCGATGCTTCGAAAGTATAGATCAGATCCGTCTCACGTAATGTCAATGGAAGAGATTGAGTTGAACCCCGACTTGTCCTATGATGAAGAGCCAGTTGAGATTCTTGCTACGGACAAGAAAGTATTGCGTGGAAGGTCTATCGAGTTAGTCAAGGTTATGTGAAGACATCAATGTGTGGAAGAGGCTACTTAGGAGAGAAAGGATGACATGGAAAAACAGTTTTTGTACCTCTTTCCGTCAGGTAATTTCGAGGACAAAATTCCTTAAGTGGGGGAGAGTTGTAACGCCCCGGATTTAGGGGTCGGATGTTACTCGGATAAATCGAGTTTTAGTCGTGGGCTCGATTTAATTAAAATAGACTTTGGTTTTATTTAAAAAAAGATTTGGCTTTCATTAATGGTAAAATTGTAAATATTTAAAAGAGAAAAAGATGAGTAAAAGAGCCTTTTGAAAGAAAAAATATGCTCATCTTCTTCCTTGGTTTCATTTCCACGACCTAAAAACTCTCAAAAACCTCAAATACTATTCCATTCATTTCCTTCACCATTTCAAGTGATTTCAACGAGGTAAGACCATTTTTTACTTTTGTAACACCCGAGTTTAGGGGCTAGGTGAAAATAATATTTTAATATTATCTCGGGTTCAGTTTTATGGTTAAAATAATGTTCGGGTTTTAATTTCAAAATAAATGGTGATGAACAAATTTTGATTTGAACCTAAATAGCCATGGAGAAACTTCCTTGTGAATAGCCCAATTCATTAAGGGCAAAGTGGTCTTTAGCCCCCCAATTTTAAACAAACATAAATAAACACTTTTGCTCATCTTCTACCTCTCTCCACCACCCCATTTCCAACGAAAAAAAGGCCCCTCTTCACTTGATACTATTCCATCCAATATCTTGCCTATTTTTGAAGATTTTGCAAAGGTAACTTTGTTTTTGACTTGCCCTTGTTATTCCCTACAAGTTAATACCAATTGTTTTCATTTTCATACATGTTTTGAGATTTGAAGTTTGGTGGATTTTAGATTAAAAATGTTGTCTTTGAGGTCTTTAACTTAAGCTTTCTATTTGTTTAAGTTATATGAGTTGCCTACAACCAAAAAGGTCCAACAAAACCGATTTTTACAATGTTTTATGGAATTTTCGGATTTGGGTAAAAATGAGGTTTTTGGGAGGTTTTAAGTTGAGTTTTGGGGGTGTTTTATGTGAATATAAGAGGGCTGATGGATAGGCTACATGTAAGGGAAGTTTTGGAGACTTTAGGGAGTAATTTGAGGGTTGAAATCAATGGATTTAAGGGGTGCTTAAGGGATGCTCGGGATTTGAAAATGTGGGCTTGTTTTCAATGGAAAAATTGAAGACTTGTGCTTGGTATGTAATCCGGTTTGATTATTTTGGAATATGGACTGATTTGGAATTGTTTACTTGGTGTTAGAATGTTTAGAAACGAGAAATTTGGTTGGTGAAGCTTCAGGGACAAATCCGGGGATTTCGGAGTCTTGAGCTTGGTCTTCGATCTTCTCTTGGGTAGCAACGGTGAGTAGAATTGTTGATTTATGCATTGTGCTCGATATGGATCCTTTTGGGGTTTGGGTGGGACCTTGAGGGGTCACCTAAACCCGTGTGTAAGCCTCTCTACTCCCATGTTGTTGTGATATGTTGAACGCTTATACGTCATGATCATTAAGTACATTTTGAGTTGTTAATTGTGTAGTCGAGTTGAGTTCGTGCCTCACGTGGTGGTGGTCTAAACTACGGTGATGTGTAGTCCCACCGGTAGTGACTAGTAGAGTTGTACTTTGATGTGTAGTCCCATTGGAAATCCACTAGTCGAAACAGTGATGTGTAGTCCCACCGTATGTGTATGTTGGTTGTGCTTGTGCAAACCACGTGTTGTTGTTGGGATTGACCCTCGTGCATCCATTGCTTTCTTGCATATAAATCGTGTTTTGGAAAACTGCATGTTGTAAATTGTAGAGCCTCTCTCACTAAGCTAGTTGGCTTATGCTCTTTTTGTTTCCAACGTGCAGATCGTTAGAGTTCGGGAGGCAAGCGGGCGTGAGAGGTGCTTTTGGAGTTCTCAAGCTAGTTCAAGTATGGTTTGCATTTTGTAATAATGCCTAGACGATGGGGTATAGAGTTTAGGAGTTGGTGTCAAACTCCTTAGGAATGTAACACCCGTGTTTTGGGGCTAGGAGTTAGCCGGGTTTATAGTTCAAGTCATTAAAATTAAATTAAATAAATTCAACCTTAATTTGGACCTAATTGAGCTTTAGTAAAAAGGGGAGGGACCCATATTGCAATTTTACCCAAAAGATTTTAAAAGGATGACAACTTTTGAAAGTTGTCATCTTCTCCCCCTTTTCCCCATTATCCCACGTGAAAACACCCCCACCATCTCCAAACTCTCTCTAATATCCAAGCTACTATTCCATTGATTTGCAACTTGATTTCAACACCATTTTAAGAGGTAAAAATGTTTTCTTACTCTCCTCTCTATTCTCTATCCACCCATGGTCTTAGATTTGAAAGATATGAAGTTTTGGAATATTAGGGTTTACTAAAAGCTTGGATTTTTATGGGATTTTCATCTTGTTTTACAAAATTGAGTTGGGGCTTTGTTTATTCATGTTAAAAAGTGCAACATATATTAATTTGGTTGAGTTTTGTGGAAAATCTGAAGTAGGGTCTTAGAGCAAATTTTAAGGTGTCAAAACTTGGGTTTTTGGGAGGTTTAAGGTTGAAATTGAAGGGATGTTGGTCTATATATGTTAGGATGGTGATTTGGGATCTTTTGAGTGTCATTTCGGTGTTTGAAAGTAGAGTTTTCAGCCAAGGTTTGAGGGAGTACGAAATTGTTATATTTGGGGATTAAATGTGGTTGGAAATTTTGGATGAAGTTGGTTTGAATTCAAAGGTTATGTGTTGATTGAATATTAGCATTGATTGTGGTTGTTGATGTGTTTTTGGTTGGCTAGAAGCAAGAGGGATCGTCAAAAAAGCTTTGGGACCGAATCCAGGTTCGTAAGAGGATTGTTTTGGTTGCTATGGAAGGGCAGTGAATGGTTTCAAACTTGTTTTAAAGTTCGGTTCGAGTGTGTGTAGAGTGTGTGTGTGGAATGTGCTTGGTAGGCCATTTCCCTATTTCAAGTTGTTAATTCTAGCCTTGATTCCATTTAATACTATTGTGTATTTGCCTATCTATGCTCTTGTGGATTGTGGTTAAATTGATGCATGTATATCATGAAATGTATATATGTGGTGAACATGGAATGTGGTTGATGATATATGATGTGGTTATGAAAATTGGCACTAAATAAATTACCGGTTGTAAATGATCGATCATTAGGATTAGTGTGCACACAAATTGAGTCAAAACATACGTGGCCTTGATGACGTTAAGTCATCAAGGAGGAGTACGGTGATGTAACATTCCACCGGAAGCTTTTATATATTTCTACGGGATGATGAGTGGAATCCCATCCGTAGGGCATGTGGCGATGAGTGGAATCCCGCACATGCAAGGTCCAGTGATGAGTGTAATCCCACCGAGGTAAAGTGTTGTTGAGATTTTAATCCGCACAATCGGGTAATTAATAGTGGCCAATTAACTTGTTCATATAATGTGATGTATGATGTTGATACATGATTGTTGATATTGATGCTTGATGCTTAGTATGATGTAAGATGTCATATTATGCCACTTGAAAGACTAGTTAGGTCTACTTGTGAATTTGTCTATGCATGTTTGATAGGAGGTTTAGGGATTACATGCTTGAAGCCTGCATTGTTGATGCTTTTCGTTTAAGAGCACCCTCACTAAGCTTATAGCTTACGCTCTCAATGTTCAACAATGCAGATCATTAGCGTGGTGTTAGCTCGAGGCAAGGCAAGAAGGGCTTTCCAAGTTTGTGACTCAAGTACGGTGGTAAAATTTGTATTAGTTAGCAATGTGGCAAGGGTTTTGTATGAGCTATGTATGACTCATGTATGTTGATGTTTGATTTGGCCTTGGTTTGTAAAACATGTTATGCTATGATGTATGCTTGTGTTTGGTGGCATGTCTTTAGATGTTAGGTTGCCTTGTTATAGTGCAAACATCTTTCATGTTATCTTGTGCCTTTTAAGGCCTTTGAGCACCATGTATGACCTTAAATGTTGAATTGCCCTTTTTGAATGTCATGTATGGATGCCTTATTTCATGTTTGAATGCTTAAGTTGCTTGTATGATTTGTGCATCACCTTGTGTTGATTTGTGCCCTTTGGCTTCATGTGAAAGCATGCTTTTATGGTTGGTTTGCCTTAGGATTAATGCTAGTGTGCTGGTTGAGGTTTTAGAGGGATTTAGAGGTCTTCTTGTGCCTTAAATCAGCTAAAACCTGTAAGTTCGTAGCAAGGGTATCGATACGGTTGGTCCCGTATCGATACGACCTTCTTGTTTCAGGCCTCGTGTTTCGATACGCGAGGGGGCGTATCGATACCTTTTTGGTCACTGGAGCTACTGTCCATTTCGGTATCGATACAGGCCTCTGGTGTATCGATACGGTCATCTTAGCGTTGACCGTGAGAAGTCAACCGTTGGGGAGAGTATCGATACACTCCTTGGGCGTATCGATACGGTCTCCACGGTTTGACTCTGACTAGTTGACCTAGTCAAGGGGTGTCGATACACCCCTTATGGGTATCGATACCGCATGTAGTTAAGTTAAAAAAAATTGAGCTGTAAAATGTTGGGTTGATTTCGTTTGTTTGTCTCGTGAATGTTGTTCCGCTGTATGATCACATAGGATCTAATACTCCTCTAGACAAGATTTAAATGAAAAAAATAAGGTTGCTAACCCAGGGGGAATCCTTAAGGGGTTTCACTCGGTTTTCCCAGTGTGGCTCACTCGGACCGGTCATCTGGCCAGACCGGGACGAGGGGGTTACATTTGTTGGTATCAGAGCTTGAGGTTACCGAGACCTCGGGCAGGTAAGTGAGGTAAGCTTAATGCATTAAATGATTGTGATGTTCGATGCATGTCTTGCCATGAATTCTTGAATATTTGACTGTCCGCATGATGTTTTGAAGCATGAATTGTGGTGTCTGGTGTAGAGTGTGTGCCCATTGCTACTATTACTTAATTTAAAAAGATTTTTGGAAAAAGGAGTACTTGAGCACTATTGGACCCTTGCTTTGACTAACGTAATCCTTGTATGTTTCTTGTTGTAGTTTATACCTTGCTAGCTGTAGCATGAGACCACGTGGGAGGCCTATGATGGTTCGACCGGAACCACGGGCAGCGGCTCCACTAGTTGAACCAGTAGTTAGGGTTGAGGCTCAAGTGGGAGAGCCTGTGGTTGGAGTTGGAGCTCCTCCACCACCTCCACCACCTCCACCGGGAGCGGGAGGTGAGGCCAGGGCCGAAGGAGAGGGACCACAAGGAGGTCAAGGTGGCCAAGAACCGTCCGGGATTGACTTAGCTTCGTTGGTTCAAGCGATTGTCGGGGCATTTCAGGCTGCAGTAGCTGGGGGTCAGGCAGCACATCATCAGGGTGAGGGCACTGGATTGCCTTTAGAGAGACTTCGGGGCCTTGGGGCCGTATAGTTCAGAGGTGCTACTCTGGAGAGATCAGAATTATGGTTTGAGAAGACTGTCCATATTCTTGCTCAGATGGGATGTACTGGTGAGCACAAGTTGGGATGTGTTGAGTCTCTGCTTTAGGGTGATGCCTACACTTGGTGGGTCACCATTACTACAGGTATGAATGAGGCCGAGATCACTTGGGAGTTCTTTGAGATGGCTTTTCATGAGAAGTATTTGGGTCTGCGATACCTCGATGAGAGGAAGAGGGAGTTTATGGCATTGCTTCAGGGGAGTATGTCCGTGACCGACTATGAGATCCGATTTGTCAGATTGAGTCAGTATGCACCTGAGCTTGTACCTACTGAGGTGGAGCATTGTAACCGCTTCCGTTATGGGCTGAGTGAAAAGATCAAGACGTATACTCTAGCTTCAGATTACACTGATTTTGACGTCTTAGTCGCGAGGGCCAAGGACTTGGAGCACAGTTTGAGTTTGACCAGGCGGTCTGGTGGATCTAGTTTGGGTAAGAGGTCCAGCAACTTTGATAGAGGTGATGCCAAGAGGCATCGGGACAACAAACATTATTATGATCATAGGCGTGGTGGCGGTGACCACGGTAGGGGCCATCAGGGTCAGAGAGTTAGTGGGAAGTTGCCCACATGTGCTACTTGCGGGTGGAACCACACCGATGAGTGTTGGGGAAATTATCATTCTTGTTGGAGCTGTGGGGCTAGAGACCACATTAGGCGTGACTGTCCACATCAGGTGGGACAGGCACCAACTCAGGCTTATGCTAGAGCCAATGAATTTCAGAGAGGCCGCGGGCGCGGTAGAGGTAACTTTCAGCCGAGGAACGATGGTCAGAGGAACATAGCACATGTAGTTGCAGTTCAGCCAGAGGGCGGAGGTCAGGCCAGAGTTTATGCTCAGCGTGGAGATCAGCATGACACCGATGTGATCGCAGGTAACTTCTCGGTACAGTCTTTGGGCTTGCTTTCTTTGGTTGACTCTGGGTCTACACATTCCTACATATTGAGTGAGCATGCACAGTCTTTGAAATTGCCTTGTGAGATGTTAGAGGTAGGAGTTAGTGTTACTAGTTCCTTTGGGGACACGGTAGTAGTTAGGAAGATGTACTGAAGGTGTCCGTTGATGGTTCAGGGACATGTGTTTCCAGTGGATATGATGGAACTTCCTTTCTATGGTTTCGATGTGATTCTGGGTATAGATTGGCTCACGGAGCATAGGGCTAGGATAGATTTTGAGACTAAACGGATTTCTTTGAGGCTCACAGATGACTATGAGATTGTAGTGGTGGGTGAGAACGTGAAGTTCTTGTCCAATGTGGTTTCAGTGTTAGAGGCTAAGAGGTTAGTTGAGTTGGGGTGTGAAGCATACCTAGCGTATGTGATGAACCCTAACATGAGTGAGGTTAGACCTCAGGACATCCAGACAGTATGTGACTTTCCTAGTGTGTTTCCGGAAGAATTGCCAGAGTTACCACCGGACAGAGAGGTAGAGTTCAGCATTGAGACTTATTCTGATTCAGCTCCTATTTCGATTACTCTGTATCGCATGGCACCGAAAGAATTGAAAGAGTTGAAGACTCAGTTGCAAGAATTGACAAATAAATGTTTTATTAGGCCTAGTTCTTCACCTTGGGGTGCACCATTTTTGTTTATGAAGAAGAAAGATGGAAGCGTGAGAATGTGTATAGACTACAGACAGCTAAATCAGTTGACAGTGAAGAATAAATATTTGTTGCCTAGAATTGATGACTTGTTTGATCAGTTGAGAGGAGCATCGGTCTTTTCGAAGATTGATTTGAGATCAGGTTACTACCAGCTAAAGGTGAGAGAGGTTGATGTACCGAAGACGGCCTTTAGGACTAGATATGGTCATTATGAGTTTTTAGTCATGCCATTTGGGTTGACTAATGCACCGGCTGCTTTCATGGACATGATGAATAGGATTTTTCATCAGTATCTAGATCAGTTTGTAGTTGTGTTTATTGATGACATTTTGGTGTACTCGCGAACTGAAGAAGACCATGGCCGACACTTGAGACTTGTTTTGAAGACTTTGCTAGATCATCAGTTGTATGCGAAGCTCAGCAAGTGTGAATTCTAGATCCGAGAGGTAGTCTTCTTAGGACATGTAGTGTCAGCAGATGGGATTAGAGTTGATCCGAAGAAGATTGAGGCCATTGTTGAGTGGAAGCAACCGAAGTCTGTAACATAGGTACGTAGCTTCCTAGGCTTAGTCGGATACTATAGGAGATTTGTAGAGGGTTTCTCTAAGTTAGCCGCTCCATTGACACAGTTACTTCAGAAGAGTGTTCAGTTTTAGTGGACAGATGCAAGACAGAGAGCCTTTGAGAAATTGAAAGAAGCTTTGACCCAAGCACCGATCTTGATTCAGCCTGAGTCCGGGAAGGACTATGTAGTCTACAGTGATGCTTCTTATGTAGGGCTAGGATGTGTTCTCATGCAAGACAAGAGAGTAGTGGCTTATGCCTCAAGACAGTTAAAGACCCATGAGCGCAACTACCTGACCCATGACATAGAGTTAGCTGCAGTTGTGTTTGCTCTGAAGATTTGGAGGCACTATTTGTACGGTGAGAGATGCACAGTGTACACCGATCACAAGAGTTTGAAATACATTATGACTCAGCGAGATTTGAATCTCAGACAGCGTAGGTGGTTAGAGTTGCTGAAAGACTATGATCTTACTATTGAGTACCATCCGGGTAAGGCCAATGTAGTGGCTGATGCATTGAGTAGGAAGGTGGCCGTGGACTTGAGAGCTATGTTTGCTAGATTGAGTTTGTCCGGAGATGGTGGCTTGATAGCCGAGCTTCAGGTTAGACCTACTCTAGGTCAGTTGATCAGAGAGAAACAACTCTTAGATAGATCTTTGGCACCTCACGTGCAAGATATAGCCGAGGGTAGATCTTCTTACAACAGTTTCAGTACTGATGGAGTTTTGTGTTTTAAAGATAGAATAGTTGTGCCAGAGGACAGTGACTTGAGACGTACGATCTTGACCGAAGCCCACAGTAGTCCGTTTGCTATGCATCCTGGAAGTATGAAGATGTACCGTGACTTGAAGAATGAGTACTTTTGGGTTGGCTTGAAGAGAGATGTAGCCGACTTTGTGAGTTAGTGCTTAGTGTGTCAAAGAGTGAAGGCGGAACATCAGGTTCCCTCAGGTTTGTTACAGCCGTTGAGAATTCCGGAATGGAAATGGGAGAACATCACCATGGATTTTGTTTCGGGTTTGCCTTTGACTCCTACGAAGAAGAACTCAGTTTGGGTGATAGTAGATCATTTTACGAAGTGTGCTCACTTCTTGGCAGTCAACACTACTTACACTTTAGATAGATTGGCGGATTTGTACATTGGTGAGATTGTTAGACTGCATGACGTGCCGAAGTCCATTGTATCAGATAGAGATTCGCGGTTTACTTCTAGATTTTGGGAGTGTCTGCATACAGCTTTGGGTACCCGTTTGAACTTCAGCACTTCTTATCATCTTATGTCAAATGGTCAGTCAGAGAGAGTTATTCAGATCTTAGAGGATATGTTGCGTTCTTGTATCATTGACTTTCAAGGTACTTGGGAGAAACATTTGCCTCTAGTAGAGTTTGCGTACAATAATAGCTTTCAGTCGAGCATTCAGATGGCTCCGTATGAGGCCTTGTATGGCCGAAAGTGTAGAACTCCAGTTTGTTGGGCCGAAGTGGGACATAAATTGTTACTTATGTCGGATTTGCTCAGGGGGACAACCAACAAGGTAAAATTGAATTGTGACCGTTTGAAGGTTGCTTCAGATAGGCAGAAGTCCTATGCCGATTTGAAGAGGAAGGAAGTTGAGTTCTCAGTGGGTTGTCTCCGTGGAAGAAAGTGATGAGATTTGGCCGAAAGGGGAAGTTGAGTCCGAGGTACATAGGGTCGTATGAGATTGTGAAGAGGGTTGGTACGGTTGCTTATCAGTTGCGTTTGCCATCTGAGCTAGAGAAGATACACGATGTGTTCCATGTTTCGATGCTTCGTAAGTATAGGTCCGATCCATCACATGTTATGCCCGTAGAAGAGATTGAATTGAATCCGGATTTAACTTATGAGGAAGAACCAGTGGAGATCTTAACTTCTGACAGTAAAGTGTTGAGGGTAGATCGATTGAGTTAGTAAAGGTGTGGTGGAAACGTAGAGGTGTGGACGAGGCCACTTGGGAGAGGAAGGAGGATATGGAAAAGCAGTTTCCGTATCTCTTTCAGTCAGATAATTTCGAGGACGAAATTCCTTAAGTGGGAGAGAGTTGTAACACCCGTGTTTTGGGGCTAGGAGTTAGCCGGGTTTATAGTTCGAGTCATTAAAATTAAATTAAATAAATTCAACCTTAATTTGGACCTAATTGAGCTTTAGTAAAAAGAGGAGGGACCCATATTGCAATTTTACCCAAAAGATTTTAAAAGGATGACAACTTTTGAAAGTTGTCATCTTCTCCCCCTTTTCCCCATTATCCCACGTGAAAACACCCCACCATCTCCAAACTCTCTCTAATATCCAAGCTACTATTCCGTTGATTTGCAACTTGATTTCAACACCATTTTAGGAGGTAAAAATGTTTTCTTACTCTCCTCTCTATTCTCTATCCACCCATGGTCTTAGATTTGAAAGATATGAAGTTTTGGAATATTAGGGTTTTACTAAAAGCTTGGATTTTTATGGGATTTTCATCTTGTTTTAAAAAATTGAGTTGGGGCTTTGTTTATTCATGTTAAAAAGTGCAACATATATTAATTTGGTTGAGTTTTGTGGAAAATCCGAAGTAGGGTCTTAGAGCAAATTTTAAGGTGTCAAAACTTGGGTTTTTGGGAGGTTTAAGGTTGAAATTGAAGGGCTGTTGGTCTATATATGTTAGGAGGGTGATTTGGGATCTTTTGAGTGTCATTTTGGATGAAGTTGGTTTGAATTCAAAGGTTATGTGTTTATTGAATATTAGCATTGATTGTGGTTGTTGGTTGTGTTTTTGGTTGGCTAGAAGCAAGAGGGATCGTCGAAAAAGCTTTGGGACCGAATCCGGGTTCGTAGGAGGATTGTTTCGGTTGCTAGGGAAGGGCGGTGAGTGGTTTCAAACTTGTTTTAAAGTTCGGTTCGAGTGTGTATAGAGTGTGTGTGTGGAATGTGCTTGGTAGGCCATTTCCCTATTTCAAGTTGTTAATTCTAGCCTTGATTCCATTTAATACTATTGTGTATTTGCCTATCTATGCTCTTGTGGATTGTGGTTAAATTGATGCATGTATATCATGAAATGTATATATGTGGTGAGCAGGGAATGTGGTTGATGATATATGATGTGGTTATGAAAATTGGCACTAAATAAATTACCGGTTGTAAATGATCGATCATTAGGATTAGTGTGCACACAAATTGAGTCAAAACGTACGTGGCCTTGATGGCGTTAAGTCATCAAGGAGGAGTACGGTGATGTAACATTCCACCGGAAGCTTTTATATATTTCTACGGGATGATGAGTGGAATCACATCCGTAGGGCATGTGGTGATGAGTGGAATCCTGTACATGCAAGGTCCGGTGATGAGTGTAATCCCACCGAGGTAAAGTGTTGTTGAGATTTTAATCCGCACAATCGGGGTAATTAATAGTAGCCAATTAACTTGTTCATATAATGTGATGTATGATGTTGATACATGATTGTTGATATTGATGCTTGATGCTTAGTATGATGTAAGATGCCATATTATGCCACTTGAAAGACTAGTTAGGTCTACTTGTGAAATTGTCTATGCATGTTCGATAGGAGGTTTAGGGATTACATGCTTGAACCCTGCATTATTGATGTTTTTCGTTTAAGAGCACCCTCACTAAGCTTATAGCTTACGCTCTCAATGTTCAACAATGTAGATCATTAGCGTGGTGTTAGCTCGAGGCAAGGCAAGAAGGGCTTTCCAAGTTTGTGACTCAAGTACGGTGGTAAATTTTGTATTAGTTAGCAATGTGGCAAGGGTTTTGTATGAGCTATGTATGACTCATGTATGTTGATGTTTGATTTGGCCTTGGTTTGTAAAACATGTTATGCTATGATGTATGCTTGTGTGTGGTGGCATGTCTTTAGATGTTAGGTTGCCTTGTTATAGTGCAAACCTCTTTCATGTTATCTTGTGCCTTTTAAGGCCTTTGAGCACCATGTATGACCTTAAATGTTGAATTGCCCTTTTTGAATGTCATGTATGGATGCCTTGTTTCATGTTTGAATGCTTAAGTTGCTTGTATGATTTGTGCATCACCTTGTGTTGATTTGTGCCCTTTGGCTTCATGTGAAAGCATGTTTTTATGGTTGGTTTGCCTTAGGATTGATGCTAGTGTGTTGGTTGAGGTTTTAGAGGGATTTAGAGGTCTCCTTGTGCCTTAAATCAGCTAAAACCTGTAAGTTCGTAGCAGGGGTATCGATACAGTTGGTCCCGTATCGATACGGCCTTCTTGTTTTAGGCCTCGTGTTTCGATACACGAGGGGGCGTATCGATACCTTTTTGGTCACTGGAGCTAATGTCCATTTCGGTATCGATACGGGCCTCTAGTGTATCGATACGGTCATCTTAGCGTTGACTGTGAGAAGTCAACCGTTGGGGAGAGTATCGATACACTCCTTGGGCGTATCTATACAGTCTCCACGGTTTGACTCTGACCAGTTGACCTAGTCAAGGGGTATCGATACACCCTTTATGGGTATCGATATCGCCTGTAGTTAAGTTAAAAAAAATTGGGCTGTAAAATGTTGGGTTGAGTTCGTTTGTTTGTCTCGTGAATGTTGTTCCGCTGTATGATCACATAGGATCTAATACTCCTCTAGACAAGATTTAAATGAAAAAAATAGGGTTGCTAACCGAGGGGGAATCCTTAAGGGGTTTCACTCGGTTTTTCCCGTGTGGCTCACTCGGACCGGTCATCCGGCCAGACCGGGACAAGGGGGTTACATGGAATTTATATTGAACATGTTAAACTCATGGTTGTGTTATGCTTTTGTTTCATGAATTACAGTTTATGCTTGTTATGTTGCTTATGTGAACATGCCTAAATATGTATGTTGTTGGCCTATGAATGCCTTAAGCTTCAATATCAAATGTATGGTGCCTTATGCTTGCTAAGTATGCCCCTTCTTGTGAAATTGCATGAAGTCTTGATTCGTATGATTTTCGTTAGATTAAATGCTTCGCATGTTAAATCCCGATTGTGGTTTGATGTATGTATGTTTGTATGTGCTTAGGGGAGTCCAAAAATGCATCTAAAGTTGTGTTTGAGGTCACCTAGTGCAAAATTGTGGAATTGCAGAGCAAGGCGTATCGGTACGCCTAAGGGCCGTACCGATACGGTCTTGGCTGCAGAGCTTAGTTTTGGCTGGGCGTATCGATACGGTTTTTGGTCACTGGAATTCTGAGAAATTGGGGAGTTTTTGGCGTACCGATACGGTGTTGGGGCGTATCGGTACAGGTTTATCTCGTTGACCACGAGATGTTGACTGAAGAAGGCGTATTGATACGCTCAAGGGTTGTATCGATACGGTCTTCTTCGAGTTGACTGTTTGGGTTGACCTGGTCAGGGCGTATCGATACCCCTAGTTAGGGTACCGATACGGTCTGCCCTGTAAGCTTAAAAATGGACTATGTGTGTGTGTGGTCGGGGTTCGAATGTGATCTTTTTGGATGTCTTCCGCTGTTGTGAATCACTTAGGACTTAATATTTCTCTAGACAAGATTAAAATAAAAAGAAAAAAATAGGGTTGCTAACCGAGGGGGAACCTTCACGGGTTTCACTCGGTTTTCCCCGTGTGGCGCACTCGGACCGGCCATCCGGCCAGACCGGGACGAGGGAGTTACAACTTTTCCTCTTCATTTCTAGCACATTGATGGTTTTAGTGTTAGTAAAACACCATTGTAGAGATTTTTTTCAAGATTTCAAAGTTTGAAGAAAAGTATGAAACTTTAATGACTTCCTAATTTATTTTTGATTTGTAGAGTTAAGTTTTGAACTAATCTTTCCCTAAGGTACATTGTATTTCGAAATGAGGGTTTTTTTTATCAAAAATCTCGAAATAGATTTTGGGGTATTTTAAAAGTGTCAAAACTTGGGGTTTTAGTGTAGTTTTATGTTGGAGAGTGGGGTTGATGTTATAGCAATGTTAGGGAGATGTTTTGAAGGTGTTTGAAGGTGTTTTGAGTGTTGGAATTAGTAGTTTTCTGTTGGGTTTGGTGGGAGTACGAAAATGGGGTTTATGGTATTGGCTTTGGTTTGAAATTGTGAGAATTTAGCTTGTGGTAGTAGCTTGTGGTTGTGACAGTGTTTGGTGATGTTTTGGTTGAGTAATACATTGTTTTTGATTGACTAGAATCAAGGGAAACCATCGGAGAAGCTTCGGGCACTATTCCGAGAATTTTAGAGACTTGAGATTGGTGTTTCGGCTTTCGATTGGGCTTCATCGGTGAGTGAAAATGTTTTGAACTTGATTTAATTTTAAAAATAGATTCTTGGGGGTTTGGGTGGAGCCTAGATGGCTAACCTAAACCCAAGTGTAAGTTCGCTAACTTTGCCTTGATTGTTAAGTGTTGGTGCATGATCAATTGTTGAGATATTGTGTGTGATTTGTGGATTTTCTTTACTTCCGATGATGTTATTGTGTAGTCGTTGTTGGTGTCGAGCCTCACATGATGGTTGTCGTTACTACGGTGATGTGTGGTCCCACCGATAGTGACTAGTAGAAGAGTACGGTGATGTGTGGTCCCATCAGAAAACTACTAGTCGAACGGTGATGTGTGGTCCTACCATGTTTTGGTTGTACATGTGCAAACCATGTAATTGTGTTGTTGTGATTTCTTTCGTGCATTTAAATGGTTTACTTATCATTTAAGAAATGTGTTTTGAAAACTGCATGATTGATGAGTTTTTAGAGCTTCGCTCACTAAGCTTCCAAGCTTATGCTCTTCTTTTTTCAACATACAGATCGTTAGAGTTACGGAAGGCAAGTGGGCAAGGGATGAGCTTTTCGGAGTTCTCAAGTAGCTCAAGTATGGTTTAAGTCTTTGTAATAATGCTTAGACAATGTGGGTGTAGACTTGTTTGGAGTTGGTGCCAAACTCCTTAGTTTGATTTGTTGATGTTCTAGCATGTTGAGTGATGATACAATGTTGAATATGTTTATACTTCTAGTTGTGGATTGTAAACCATGTTTATGTTGTGGCTTGAATGCTTTGTGTTTGAAGGCTTATGACCATTGTTCTATGAATGTTATGTGTGTTTTGTGTTAAGGCATGTAAACCTTGGTATGCAATAGTTGTGTAAGTGCTTGTCTTCCTTGGAATGCAATGGTTTAGTTATAAATGCCTTTTATGCAAGTTCTATCTAAATGCTTATCTTTTGTTGTATGTCATGTTGGATTGGTTAAGTAGCATCACATGTTTAGTCTTGGTTGCTAAATGTTGTATGAGAGTTTGTTTGTTGTTAGACGAGTCGTAAATTGCATCTAGAGTTGAGTCTTGGTGCGTTTAGCAGCTAAAATGCAGTTTGCAGTGTAGGACGTATCGGTACGCCTGAGGGCCGTATCGATACAGTTCTACACTTTGGATTATATTTTAGGCTTAGCGTACCGATACACGAGGGTGTATTGATACGCCAAAAGCTCTTTGAAAATTTGAGAAATTGACGAGATTTTAGCGTCGGTACGGTTTTTATCGTTTGACTGTGAGAAGTTGACCGTTGAGGGCGTATCGGTACGATCAACCAGTGTACCGATGCACCCCCGGGTTGACTTTGGGTAGCTGACCAAGTTAAGGCGTATCGATACGGTCTTCTAGCGTATCGATACGACCTGTTGTAAAGGATAAAAATGGGTCGTTTCAATTGTTTGTTCTGTATGTTTGTATCGCTTCGTTGTCTTTTCGTTGTCGTATCTCACATAGGGTGCATGAAAGCATTTAGACAATATAATGATTAATTTTTTTTCTAGGGTTGCTAACCGAAGGGGAGCCTCAACGGGCTTCACTTCGGTTTTCCCCGTGTAACTTACTCAGACCGATCAATCGCCTAGACCAGAACGAGGGGTTACAATTAACCATTTTCCCCATGGATTTGATGATGGCCCTTCGAGGATTATTACTAGGGTAGAACAACATTTCTAAGGAAAAAGCTTATGGCAAGCGTCTTAGTGGAATTAATTAAAAGAGTTGCATGAGAGAAGTATGTCATGGAACAAAATAGAAAGTTTCATGATAAAACTAGCCTTTTTGAATTTGGAAGAGATCCTTTTGGTAAACGTATGATCAACATCCCTATTTTTGTTTCTTCTAGCTCTCATGTGTTGGTTGAAGTTGAGAAAGTTCAATGTGACGAGGATGCCAAGTTTTATCTTTTATCCACTAATTGTTTGTGGAAGGTGCGATTGGCGACTCGTTCTTTAGTCCTTCCTTCGTTGTTAAGATAGTTTTCCCTCCTCATATGTAAGCTTCTGCCTCCCCTCGTCTGCTTTGAGGGTCATTTGCTTTCATGTTGTTTTTATAGGTCTTATTTTTTTCTTACTTTAATATTTTGGTTTACTCTGGATCTTGACTTCTCTGGTAATTTTTTCCCTCCTATCGCTTTATTCTTATGATTTGGTCTTCATATTTAACATATAAGGAGACCTACCTCCGACCATGGAGTTCTTTTAGTGTTTATGCGATGTTCAAGGATTGGTTTTGTTTGCCTAAGAATCTGTTGCTCTTGCTGTGTTCGTTCTCATGTTCCTTGATTTTTGGCTGATGCTTTGCTGCGCTATTGCCTTATGTGAGTTTTTGTTTAGCCTTGGCTTGGGTGTTTGGGTTCATGTTGTTTCGTTGTCTTTTCTTTTACGCGTGCTTATGTTGCTTTCTTGTTTTTTTTTATTTCTCCTTTTAAGTTTTAGGGTTTATTTTTGTTGGTTGTTGGTGAACCCAGTTAATTTTTTTTTGTCTGTATTTACCTTATATTTACTTAATCTTTTCTTTAAAAAAATAAAATATAATTCCATTCTATTTTTTGTATGCTTAGGTAATTCCATTGTATGAATGTATGCTGAAAAGTTTTAGTCGAAATATATTTCGTATGAGATTACATTTGGTTCACTTTGATAATGTGGATTTCAATATTCGATCAATTGGTTTCAACTTTCAATATAAAAGATGAATGCTATATTTAAGTAATAATTTATTAACTAAGATATTATTTTTTCTTCATGTCCATTATAATTTTCATATTTTACTTTTTTTTATTTTACCGTTCTTTATTTGTAATGAAATCCTACTTTTTATTAAAAAAAAGGTAAAATATAAAAATAATGACTCAACTTTTGCCTCTCTCCTATTTTACTCACTCATCTTTAAATTGAGTCGATTTAATGACTCAACTTTTAACATTAGATTTTTATCATCACCCAACCGTTATATTATGGATGCCGTTAATGATGCGGCATTTTTTTATTGATTTGGCCGCCACGTAAGCACACATACCACGATATGCATGTACCCCAGTCTTGCTTCCAGCAACCTGAAAGTAGTCGTGTTGGATTCATCAGATCAGAGGAAAAAAGAGAAACACTCAACTTTTCTTTCTTCTTAAGATCTCCAGTGCTTCGTAAATCTAACCAGATTCCAAGCTCTGGTGCAACCATACCAACCGGAGACCATGGTTTACAAGGCAAGCCCGGATCTGGTCCAACAAGAAGCAATCCACCTCAAAAAGAGTGGGTTCCTGTTCTTGTGCCTGATGAGCAATCCGAAGCCGTTGGCTTTAACGATAAGGCTTCAAATACGAGATTTCCTTCTTTCTCTAGGGTTCACCATGGTTCGAAGAGAAAGAGAAAATCACGAGTTCACAACCTGTCTAAAAAGGTAAGTTTAACCAAGAGAAAACCAGAATAATGCAGGCTTTTGTACTTGTAGTATATTGAAATCTGATATTTGGGTGGCAGAGACGAAGAGAAAAAATCAACAAGAAGATGCGTGCATTGCAAGAGCTCATTCCCAACTGTACTAAGGTGGATAAAGTTTCGGTGCTTGATGATGCAATTGAGTACTTGAAAAACCTTCAGCTCCAAGTTCAGGTACAGACTTTCAATATCGGATTCGGTTCAAGCATCGCTTGTTTTAAGTGTCGAATTAGACCTTAACAATGGGATCTTGGTTCGGACAGATGATGTCGATGGGAAGTAGCGGTGTTTATATGCCTCTGATGATGTTACCGGCTCCGTCGATGCAACATATACATACACGAGTACTTTTGGGTGGTTATTCTCTCATGGCCGTGGCAATGTAAATGGGTCTAGGCTGCGCTTCACTAATGTCGAGGTTCAACATGCTTTTGCTACCCAAATGAAGTCGGCTTTTACTGCATCAAGTTTTGTCAAAGAGATATTCACAAATGGGTATCCGAAGCTCTTCTCTATGACGGAAAACCTTCTTGAAAGAATTTCGCGTGACACTGATGTCAAGGGGTGTTACCGGCTATAACTTCAGAGGGTAAAGCTCAAATGGTTGCAGCTCAAGGGTAAAGCTCTTCTCTATTGCTGCAGATGTATTGTCACCTTCACTTGGTGCAATATATGGTGTTGCTTGTGACTCTATAACATCCTTGTTCCAGGCTATGATCGACCGTCTTGAAACTTGCATCTTGCAAACTCATGACCAAAACTTTTCCGCACTTGGCATGGATGCTGCCATGGACAACAATGCTTCACCTTACATGGAGGAGTTACAAAACTGCATTCTTCACTTTCGTCGTGAGTTCCTATCTAGGCTGTTGCCATCTTCAGCCAATGTTATAATTGTAGAAACAGAAACCATATGCACGAGGCTTGTGAGGAGCATGGCTTCAAGGGTTTTGATTCTCTTTATCAGGCATGCTTCAAGGGAAGCTGAGAATGGCGAGGGACATGGCTGAGTTGGAATTAGCTGTGGGCCAAAATTTGTTCCCAGTTGAACAACTAGGTGCACCATACCGAGCTCTTCGAGCATTCCGACCATTAATCTTTTTGGAAACTGATTGCGGGGTGTGAAGAGAGTGAAGAAGCGATGAGGAAGGCGGGTGGGATCAGGGTTTTGGGTGATTTGTTGGATGAAGGGACCGGAACCAGTGAAAGAACAAAAAAAAACGCAGTGACGACTCTTCTGAACCTGGCTCGCTGCGGCGGCAAGAAAGGGAGGAAAGAAGTTAGTGATATGTGTGCTTACGTGGTGGTCAAATCAATAAAAAAATGCCACATCATTAACGACATCCATAATATAACGGTTGGGTGATGATAAAAATTCAATGTTAAAAGTTGAGTCATTAAATCAACTCAATTTAAAGATGAGTGAGTAAAATAGGAGAGATGCAAAAGTTGAGTCATTATTTTTGTATTTTACCCTTAAAAAAATATAAATTAATAATAGTAGGTCTATATATGCTACTATAAAACTGAAAAACAAAGTTTCATCCTCCTCTTTTTTCACTTTAGGGTTTCAGGTCTCTCGCTTTAACCTTCCGTCTCTTTATGGCGCAAATTTCCTCCAATTAATCTTTTGAAATCTTGTTTAATTTTAACCAACACAAAGGCGTCATTTCCCTAATTGTTAATTCTAGGTTTTCACTTTTATCCGAAGCCTGGTTTTCTTTGTTTTAATTTTCTAGGGTTTCGATACGGTGTGTTTGAGATGCAACGAATAATCGGATCAGGGGTCGTCTGATCTTGTCGTGGTGACCATCCGGTAATTAGGGGCGGTGGTCCCCTTTGTATGGAAACTCGGAGCCGGAAGCGGGCGGAGGCCTCCTCAGCTGCCCCTTCATCTTCATCTTCTCCCACAGGTCCCACCACTCGCTCTCACAAACGCGTTCGTCTCTCTTCCTCTTCTTCCGCCGCCGTTGCTGTCACTCGCTCTCGCACTTCCCGCTCATCCCGTACTTCCGCCGCTTTAATGGACCCCTCTAATATTGAATCTTCGTCTGGTTCTCGCCGCGATCGCCGCTCCAGCAAAGCTAACCAAACCACAACAAGTGACCATTTGAATCTTGCCTCTGATAGAGGAAAAGAGAAGGAACATGATCCTAGGATTCGTGATAGAGATAGAGACATGGATAATAGAGACAACAAGAATTCCAATAACCCCGAGAGAAATTTAGGATTAAATACGGATACCTCTGGTGGCGATGAGTATGATAATGATAGTGAAGGCGGTGTAGGGATTTTGCACCAGAATCTGACGTCAGCAAGCAGCGCGTTGCAAGGCTTGTTGAGGAAGCTTGGTGCCGGACTTGATGATTTGCTGCCTTCATCGGCTATGGGTTCTGCGTCTTCATCTCATCAAAGCGGGAGGTTGAAGAAGGTTCTGTCTGGATTGCGTGCAGATGGAGAGGAAGGGAGGCAAGTGGAGGCATTGACGCAGTTGTGTGAAATGCTTTCAATTGGGACCGAGGACTCCTTAAGCACGTTTTCTGTTGATTCCTTTGTTCCCGTGCTTGTTGGATTGCTTAATCACGAGAGTAATCCTGATATTATGATTCTTGCTGCAAGGGCGCTTACTCATTTGTGTGATGTGTTGCCTTCTTCATGTGCTGCTGTTGTGCATTATGGTGCTGTTTCATGTTTTTGTGCTAGGTTGCTCACTATAGAGTATATGGACTTGGCTGAACAGGTTTGCTTTTATTTTGGTTACTTTCAAAATTATTGATTATTAGAAAATGAAATTGATAGAATATGTGATTGAACTTAATCTACATTGAGTTAATTGAACGGCATCTTGCATTTCATTATAAGCTAGAATGCAAGTATGCAACTAACTAGTTCTTTGAACGAAAATCAACTTGGGATAGCTGAGTACTTCCCTGAAAGCCTACGTGACTTGAAATTTGCTTATTTCAAACTAATTGTTAAAAAATTGATGTCTAGTTTTCTAATACCTAATGGTACAACGCCATATTGTTCATAGCTGTGGACTTGAATTAGAAATTTGAAAAATTACATTTTCTCTACTCCACATTCTTATCTTTCTGGTTGAATTGATGCTAACAGTCTCTGCAAGCTTTGAAGAAGATATCTCAAGAACACCCTACTGCCTGTCTGCGAGCAGGTGCTCTCATGGCAGTGCTTTCATACTTGGATTTCTTCTCCACTGGGGTTCAGGTAATTAATTTGTAAACAATTGTTGATGATATATGGAGTGAATAAATCTTTCTTGCTATTTAGATTCTTAATGAGTTTGTTTCTTATGTTTGATCCTACGCTCCAGAGAGTGGCACTATCTACTGCTGCAAACATGTGCAAGAAACTCCCTTCAGATGCAGCTGATTATGTCATGGAAGCTGTACCACTGTTGACTAATCTTTTGCAGTATCATGATTCAAAGGTAATCTGAACATCATATTAATGACAACTCATTTGTTGTAAATTATGTTTCTTCTTCATCTTGTACATTTCATTACTTTTCTAGGTGTTGGAGCACGCTTCTGTTTGTTTAACTCGCATTGCTGAAGCCTTTGCATCTTCCCCGGATAAATTAGATGATCTATGCAATCATGGATTGGTTACACAAGCTGCATCTCTCATTTCCACCAGTAATTCTGGAGGTGGACAGGCATTGTTGAGCACACCTACATATACGGTGAATTGATGATGCTCTTTTGTTTATCTATTTGAATGCATTCTATATGCAACATCATGACAATTGGATTTTTAAATTCAGGGCTTAATTCGTCTGCTTTCAACTTGTGCAAGTGGGTCTCCTCTGGGAGCAAAAACTTTACTTCTGCTTGGGATCAGTGGTATACTTAAAGACATACTATCAGGTTCTGGTGTTTCAGCTAACTCATCTGTTCCACCAGCATTAAGCAGACCGGCAGAGCAGGTAACACTTTTAATTCAAGCTGAAGAGTTGGTAGTTGTTGTTGCTAGCTGTTTTCAGATTCCTGTTTACACGTTTTTGTTGCTATATTAATACAAGCAGTGCTGAGGAAATGGTATAACACCAAGTATCAACTTCTAGTTTTACTATCAATTTTCATGTCAGCCGTTTTTAGTTAAGCTGAGGAGATGACAGTCTCCATCTCATGTTTATATGTACCTGTATGTGTATACATGCAATGTTCTACTTATACCAGCTGTGGGGAGGAAAATAGTATGAACCTTAAGACACAAAGTATAACCCTTTTGATTGCGGTTAAAAGTTACTTGCTCTCAATCTATTTGCACTTCATAGTATTTATATTAACGTAGCAAATTAGTAATAGCTTATGCATGTTATCTATATTAGTCTGGTGGTCTTGTAATTCTTATATTGTTGTGTAGATCTTTGAGATTGTCAATCTGGCAAACGAACTTCTTCCTCCACTACCACAAGGAGCCATCTCCCTCCCTGCCAGCTCTAATATATTTGTGAAAGGGTCTGTTTTGAAGAAGTCTCCTGCTATCGGCTCTGGCAAGCAAGAAGACACCAATCAAAATGCTCTTGAGGTTTCACCCCGAGAGAAATTGTTAAATGATAAACCTGAACTTCTTCAGCAGTTTGGAGTGGATCTCCTTCCTGTTCTCATACAGGTAACCTTTTCTTTGCAGATGGTGGTTCTGTTATCTATTGGTTTATTGGTACTTATGGTCTCTTTTCTTTATAATATTTTCTTTTTCTTCTTTAATACTTTTAGTTTCCTATCTATTGTTAAGCAGATCTATGGTTCTAGTGTCAATGGTCCTGTTCGCCACAAATGTCTTTCAGTTATTGGAAAACTGATGTACTTCAGCAGTGCAGAGATGATTCAGAATCTATTGAGCGTGACAAACATATCTAGGTATTCATCTTGAGTAAAAAAAAGTTGTTTACATCTTCATTGATTGTTTGGTTATAGCGACTTACTATTTTGTTTGATTTTATAGCTTCTTAGCTGGTGTTTTAGCATGGAAAGATCCATATGTGTTGGTTCCTGCCCTTCAAATTGCTGAGATCCTCATGGAAAAGCTTCCTGGAACTTTCTCCAAAATGTTTGTCCGAGAGGGTGTAGTTCATGCTGTGGACCAGCTTATATTAATTGGTAATCAAAATGCTATTCCTGCTCAAGCATCTTCACTTGAGAAGGATAATGATTCTGTATCTGGAACATCATCACGTTCCAGGCGATACAGACGACGTAGTGTTAACTCTAATCCTGAAGGAAGTTCTATGGAGGAGTCCAAGAATCCAGCATCTTTAAATATTGGCTCACCTCATAGTTCTGTAGAAATTCCTACAGCCAATTCCAGTCTTCGTACTGCAGTAAGTGCATGTGCTAAATCATTTAAGGATAAGTATTTCCCCTCTGATCCTGGGGCTGTCGAAGTTGGGGTAACGGATGATCTGTTGCACTTAAAAAATCTTTGCATGAAATTGAATGCCGCTGTTAACGATCAAAAGACCAAGGCAAAAGGAAAATCTAAAGCTTTGGGGTCTCCATCGGTTGATTTTTCTACTAGCAATGAAGAGTATTTGACTGGAGTGATTTCTGAGATGCTAGCAGAACTAAGCAAGGGGGATGGTGTATCCACTTTTGAGTTTATTGGTAGTGGTGTTGTTGCGGCCTTGTTAAATTACTTTTCTTGTGGGTACTTCTCCCAGGAGAGAATTTCAGATGTGATCCTACCCAAACTTCGTCACCAAGCTCTTAAAAGATTCAAATTGTTTATCAGTGTTGCCCTTCCTTCTAGAGTCGATGCAGGAAGTGTTGCTCCTATGACTGTCCTGGTTCAGAAGCTTCAAAATGCTTTATCATCCCTAGAGCGTTTCCCTGTAGTTCTTAGCCATTCATCTAGGTCTTCTGGTGGGAGTGCACGCCTCTCTTCTGGATTAGGTGCATTATCTCAGCCTTTTAAGTTGCGCCTCTGTCGAGCCTCAGGGGAGAAGTCTCTTCGTGATTATTCTTCGAATATTGTGTTGATTGACCCATTAGCAAGTCTAGCAGCTGTTGAAGAGTTTCTTTGGCCGCGAGTTCAACGAAGCGACACTGCTCAGAAACAATCTGTGTCTGTTGGAATTTCCGAGTCAGGGAACAGACCTAGTCGGACTAGTGTATCTTCTCCATCTACCTCAACTCCTATCACTCGTCGTCATTCTTCAAGGTCCAGATCATCTGTCAATATAGGAGATGTGGCCAGAAAGGAACAGCCACAGGAAAAAGGTACAAGTTCATCAAAGGGAAAAGGTAAGGCTGTTTTGAAGCCTACTCAAGAGGAGGCAAGAGGACCTCAAACAAGAAATGCTGCTCGTAGAAGAGCTGCTCTTGATAAAGACGCTCCAATGAAACCTGTAAATGATGACTCTACTTCTGAGGTATGCTTTTTGGTTATTATATATGAATGATCTTTTGTGTATATGGCGGTCCTGTTCAACATTACTATTTTATACTTGCCTGTTTTTTTTAGCTTTGTGCTTTTCTTCTGTTGCTTGCGTTGAACTGTAACTTTCTTATCATTTCCTGTTGGGTGATTATCATTTGTACCTTTATTTGGTTAGGATGAAGAATTGGATATGTCTCCCGTGGAGATTGATGATGCTTTGATGATTGAAGATGATGATATTTCTGATGAAGATGATGATCATGAAGATGTAAGTTATATTGTGCCAGTAGAAATGTGAAGATTCTTGTTGATTGTAAACTTCTCTTAATCTCCTACTATTGATTGATGGAACCATTGTTCTTTTTCAGGTTCTCAGAGATGATTCCCTTCCTGTTTGTACTCCAGATAAAGTACATGATGTTAAATTGAGTGATTCAGCTGAGGATGGAACACCTGCTCCAGCTGCAACTGATGGCCAAACTAATGCAGCTTCAGGTTCTAGTAACAGAGCTGCTGCTGCTAGGGGTTCTGACTCCGCTGATTTTAGGAGTGGTTATGGCTCGAGGGGTGTAATGTCATTTGCAGCTGCTGCCATGGCTGGGCTTGGATCTGCCAATGGTAGAGGTATTAGGGGAGGTAGAGATCGACAAGGGCGACCTCCATCTGGCAGTTCTAATGAGTCTCCAAAGTTGATATTTACTGCTGGGAATAAGCAAGTCAACAGGCATTTGACCATCTATCAGGCCATTCAGAGACAGCTTGTGTTGGATGAGGATGATGATGAAAGATATGCTGCTAGTGATTTTACATCTAGTGATGGAAGAGGGATGTGGAGCGATATCTACACAATAACATATCAGAGGGCCGAGAGCCAAGCTGATCGAACACCAACAGGGGGATCAGGTTCTGCTACAGCGTCTAAATCTGCTTCGTCCAACACCAACTCTGATCCCCAACCTCATAGAATGTCACTACTAGATAGCATCTTGCAAGGGGAACTTCCTTGTGATCTAGAAAGATCCAATCCTACTTATACTATTTTGGCACTGTTGCGTGTGTTAGAGGGTTTGAATCAGCTTGCACCTCGTTTGAGAGCTCAGATTATTTCTGACAATTTTGCTGAGGGAAATAGTTTAAACCTGGATGAGTTGAGCACCTCCGGTTCTAGAGTTCCTCATGAGGAATTTATTAATGGTAAGGTGACTCCAAAACTGGCACGCCAAATTCAGGATGTCCTTGCTCTCTGTAGTGGAAGCCTTCCTTCCTGGTGTTACCAGTTGACAAAGGCATGCCCCTTTTTATTTCCTTTTGAGACACGAAGGCAGTATTTCTATTCAACTGCCTTTGGGCTGTCTCGTGCATTATATCGTCTGCAGCAGCATCAGGGTGCTGATGGCCATGGGTCCACTAATGAAAGAGAGGTCAGGGTTGGGAGGTTACAGCGGCAGAAAGTCCGTGTATCCCGAAACCGCATTTTGGATTCTGCTGCAAAAGTAATGGAGATGTATTGCAGCCAAAAGACTGTGCTTGAAGTTGAATATTTTGGAGAAGTTGGCACCGGATTGGGTCCAACCTTGGAGTTCTATACACTTTTAAGTCATGATTTCCAAAAGGTTGGACTTGCAATGTGGAGGTCAAATTCTACATGGAACCAGTCAGTGATGGAAATTGACGGAGATGAAGAAAAAAATGTAAAAACTGCTGGTTCTGCTACAATAGATGAAGATATAATCCAAGCTCCTCTAGGGTTGTTCCCCCGACCTTGGCCTCCAAATGCCGATGCTTCTGAAGGTAGCCAGTTTTTTAAAGTAATTGAACATTTTCGGCTGGTTGGGCGTGTGATGGCGAAAGCTCTTCAAGATGGACGGCTTTTAGACCTGCCTCTCTCAACATCATTTTATAAACTTGTGCTTGGTCAAGTAAGCTGATTGCATTGTTTAACTTGTCAGACATCTTAAATCTACTTTAATCATATATTTCATCTTTTCATACCCTTAATATCTCTATCACTTGCCTTTCTTGCTAAAGATGTATAAACCATTGCAGGAGCTTGATTTGCATGATATTCTGTCTTTGGATGCTGAGTTTGGGAAGATTTTGCAAGAATTGCATTTACTTGTCTGTCGAAAGCAATATCTAGAATCACTGGGTGGTGACAATAGTGGTGCAATTGCTGATTTACGGTTCCGTGGGGCCTCAATAGAGGATCTCTGTTTGGATTTTACACTTCCAGGCTATCCAGACTACATATTGAAGACGGGGGATGAAACTGTATTATATTCAACTTCTCATTCTATTTACCCACCCCTCATGCTTTTGTCGATATTATTCTAACATTCTGTTAAAAACATCAGGTGGATATCAACAACTTAGAGGAATACATATCCTTGGTGGTTGATGCAACTGTCAAGACTGGAATAACGAGGCAAATGGAGGCATTTAGAGCTGGTTTCAATCAGGTCAAGATTCTTTCTTTGCTCCCAGTTCTCTTGAGTAATCACTAAGTTGTTAATACTTGCATTTAAGGAGCTTTTTTTTAATTAATCTCAATGTTAATATATCCTCTGTATAACAAGCAGGTTTTTGATATTGCATCCCTACAAATATTTACGCCCCAAGAGTTGGACTATCTGCTGTGTGGTCGCAGAGAGTTGTGGGAGGTAATTTGATACGTGAATTTATGTGACAATATTACCATCTTTAATTAGAGCTGGTTACCCATTTGATTTTAACGATACTTCTAATTTTGCAGGCTGAGACGCTTGCTGATCACATAAAATTCGATCATGGATATACTGCAAAGAGCCCTGCTATTGTTAATGTATGTTTGTTTCATACCCTTACATTTGGGATACATTTGATCCATGCTGATGTTCGGTTTTGTGATTTCTTAGTTGCTTGAAATTATGGGAGAATTTACACCAGATCAGCAGCGGGATTTCTGCCAATTTGTAACTGGTGCACCCAGACTTCCGCCTGGCGGTCTGGCCGTGCTAAATCCAAAGCTGACAATTGTTAGAAAGGTAATTGGAGTTGGAATTATTGTTTTTTCCATTTTTTTGCCCCGCTTACAACAATGTTAGATATATGTCATGGTACATCGAAATTCTTTTAATATGATTTTGAAGTCAGGTGGAAATGAGATTACATATTGATTATGAAGATTGTCTATTAAACTTGCATTGGCTTCAGTATTTCCAAAATTGCTACCAAAGCGAATAATATGTTATAAATGCTATTGCCAATGTTATTTGGTAAAAGCATGGCTTCATTTTATTCAATCTCTAAATTTAATCTTGTTATTATCTCTATGGTGTATGGCTATTTTTGTTTGGTATATTCATGGCTTGAACGCTCGAATGCAGCATTCTTCGTCTGCACCTGCAGCTGCCAATGGAACCGGACCCTCAGAATCAGCAGACGAGGACTTGCCCAGTGTCATGACATGTGCTAATTACTTGAAGCTCCCTCCATATTCTACCAAGGTATATGGTTATTACTCTGATTTTTCTGTTTTGTTAATGATCTTGTAATATTTTCATTGATTTTCTCTTACATCGTCTTTCCACTGATTTCTAAACAGGAAATAATGTACAAGAAATTGCTATATGCGATCAGCGAAGGGCAAGGATCTTTCGATTTATCATGAGTCCTCCGTCGCAAGACTAACCAGAACCGAGCTGTGTTGTGTTGTGTTGAGGTCGTGTGTATATTTCTGAATAACACAGTGTAGGGGGGAGGGTCAATTTTTCTCACCTGCTGCAATTATTTCTGATATATGGAGAGGTATATTAATTTTGCTCAAATAATGGCATTTCTCTTCAAGCTGTTTGCACTATTAATGGTCTGTCCATCTGTTCAAACTTCAAACTTTGTCTGCATAGCCTTGAAATTCTGGGTGTACCCAAATCTGAATTTTTGTTTTGTTTTTGCTTTGCTTTTTTTTTTTCCTAATGTTTTCCGCAGTTGCGTGCAAATTCTATGCTAAAGCACTTAGAAGCTGGTTTTGTTGCATTCAGCTGCTAGATCTTTGTATATAAGATTAGAAAGGAAATGAATAAAAGAATGATGAAATTGTTATTCCTTTTTCTTTTGTCAATCTTTATTTATTTTCTATTTTTCTTTGTTGTCTAGTTCCCAAGACTTTTCTCATCATAAACTTGCAATTTTGGGCTGGTATACTAATAAATATACGCTTCATTATTATACACACATAAAGTGCAGAGTTACAAACTTATTTCATATATATGTATTTGTCTTACTAATTAATGTATCGTCTGCAGAAAAAAAGGGTAAAATAGTGAAATCATCACTTAACTTTGGCCATTTGACCTATTTTGGTCTGAACTTTCAAAACGCTAAATTTCTCACTAAACTTTATTTTTTGACATAGTCATTTTAAATTATTTTATTAATATTTTAGTATGATGTGACTTATTTTATTATTATTAAATATAAAAATAATTTAAATAAAAACAAAATTATATTTTATTATTATTAAATAAAAAAAATAAAATAACTTCCCCAATTCACCGGTAATCTCACCCTCACTGGCCATCCACTCCTTCGCCGGTGTTACTTCACCGACCACCTACCGTTTCGCCGACGTTACCCTCACCGGTCATCCACTCCTTTAATTTTTTCATCACATCAGATTTGATCTCCCTTGTTTTACAGCACCCACCATTCTATTTTCTTCAAACCAACACTCTTTTATTTTTTAATCATTAATCTCTATTCGATTTCAACATTCAAATTTTAAACCTCATATACCCAGATTTCTCTGAAGCAAAACCAGAGGTATTGTTTTGTTTTGCTTTGATTTCTTTTCATTTTGTTTTGTTTTGTCGTTTTAAAGTAAATGAGGTGTAAGATACATCTTGTCGACCTGAGTAGCAGCGTCGGCGTCTGCTCCACTTGTCTCTGTGACCGCCTTCGGAAGCTCATCGCCGCCCAGGCAGAGGCTGAGGTGGGTCCCACATACAGTGCCGCAACAACCGTTTATTTTGAACCCACCAGATCGTTCAAGAAGAAGAACACGTTCTCGCTTTTTTCGAATCTGTTCAGGTCCAGATCCGAGAATCTCAGTTTGGATCCTAGGGATTCAGATTAGTTGGAACCATTTGCTTGGATTCAGATTTCCCCATGTGCTTCTTTCCCCTTTTCTCTCTAAATAATTTCTAACCATTTTCTTATTCTTTGTTGGATTCAGATTACTAGTTGGGTTTTGATTTCGGATAGGTACATGATGAGGGTGAAGGGGTAAGTGGCCGATAAGGGTAACGCCAACGAAGAGTGGATGGCCGGTAAAAGTAACCCCGGCGAAGGGGTGGGTGACCGGTGACGATAACGCCGGTGAAGGGGTTTGAGTGTTGGGAGATTTAAGGGGTTATTTTATTTTTTTATTTAATAATAATAAAATATAATTTTGTTTTTATTTTAAATTATTTTTATATTTAATAATAATAAAATAAGTCACATCATACCAAAATATTAATAAAATAATTTAAAGTGACTAAAATAGGTCAAAAAATAAAGTTTAGTGAGTAAATTTAGCGTTTTAAAAGTTCAGAGTGACCAAAATAGGTCAAATGGCCAAAATTGAGTAATGATTTCAGTATTTTACCCAAAAAAATAATTATGTTAAGTGTATTTTAAATATATTTAAAAATGAGCTTAATATTAAAATAAATGTTCAAATTATCTTTTTCTTTTCTTTTAATACTTAAACTATTTTTGTCCTTTTTAAGAGTTTAAACTATCTCGTTTTTCTTTTTTTTTTTGTGCATAAAGGTTTTATTTCCGCTTTTAAGTGCTTAAATTATTTAAAGGGACAAAAAATGATAGTTCGAACACTTAAAAAGAAAAAAAAAGTCTAAACACCTAAAGAGAAAAACAAGATAGTTTAGACACTCATTTTAATATTAGGCCTTAAAATTTGAAAAAATAAATAATGAGTTATTTGACATTATCTAAATAAAGCTTAAAATCGGAAATTTCATAAAGGTTAAAATTGTAGAACATGAAATCTGAAGGAAAAAATGTAGTAAAAGATTTTTGTTGAAATTGATTTGATGGATACAAAGTTGAAGTTTTTATCTAGACAATTCCTCTCCCCTTATATTAATATATTTATGAGAAATATAATAGATTAATAAGCCCTAAACCCTAATGTTTAATGTTGTAGTAGAGGTTTTTTTTGTTGAGGTTGAATATTTTTTTTGAATAGTTTAAAAATGATTATACTGTCTGTTCATAGATATTTTTAATTCTTTGACAATGGGCATGCACCATGTAAATATAGTCATTGTGGGCATGCACCATGTAAATATAGTGATTAAACTCGTGTCTCTTAAAATGAATATATTATCTGCTTTTCTACTATTAATCAAATTTTGTTAGAAAAATGTTCTGGTTGACATAAGATTTAAAGTTCGATACAATCACTTTCTCCCTTATATGTAAACAAGATTTCTACTTTTCATTTTAAATGAAAAATAAAATTTATCCCATATTTATTAGAAGTCGATTTTTTTTTTCCATTTTCTAACGGATACAAAAAATTATAAAAAATAAGGATTAATATCCTATACACTGGCGGTGGAAACTGAAAGTTTCTACGAGCGCCTTAATTTTAGGGTATATGGAGTTAGTTTAGGGTATATAGTTTAGGGGTTTAGGTGTAGAGGTTTAAAATTTATGGATGGTTGTTTCAATTTAAGGTTTAGGATTATAATTTAGGGTTTGGTATTTAGGGTAATATGGTGAGGGTTTAGGTTTTAACCTATAAACCTTAAATTATAACCCTAAACATTAAATTGAAACAATTATCCCTAAATTCTAACCCCTACACCTAAACCCCTAAACCTTATACCCTAGAACTAAGGCGCTTGTGGAAACTGAAAGTTTCCACCGCCTGTGTATAGAATATTTATCCAAAAAATAATAGATTAGTCTATCATTTTATATTTTACCTTTTTCCGTTAGAAACAATTTACAGAGTAAAATATATCACATATCACTCAATTATGTATTTAAATAAAGATGAATTATTTTTTTTAATAATTATAATTTAATCATCAATTAAAATTTTATTATAAACGAGTAACTTCATCGCATCGCAATTAGTGAGAGTGAATTCACATATTGTTGTACAAAAGTGAGATTGCAATTTGCAACACCAAGTATATTGGAATTGAGTTTTAATCGTTTTTTAACGATGAGAATATGACAATGAATTTATATCTATGTGATTACAGTAAAGTCCGAATAACGTTGATAATTTTCGATATCAAATTTAATTTTTTTCTTTGCAAATTTGTGTCTTAAGATGTGACCACTTCACTAGTATTCAAAATTTTATATATATATATTTAACGATTTGTTTTGGTTACATTGACTCTTAAACGATGTGCGAATTGTTAGAGAGTTATATTAAAAATTAATGGCTGCGAAATTATAAAATTTTAAGAGTGCGAACATAAATCATCGATAGAAAATACAAAAATATAAAAAAAATATAAACTATATAAGAGTTTGAAATTTACAGAGATACAACTGCTGCTACAGCACTCCTCGATCCATCCTTGTTTACAATGTGGTTTAGATATTACTTTTTTTTAATTCATTAGAAATTATTATTTTAAACCGGGTTGCATCCCGGACATTCATCGAGTGGTTCCTAAAAAAGACAATAAAAATAAGAAAAGGAAAATGTTGAAGATTGAATTGGTTTCAAAATTTAGAAATTGTATCCCATTTCAAACTTATGTTTAATAAATACGTAGACACAGTGAATAGTAATTCTGAATGTTCCAATCAAATATTCATCCTCTCTCTATATAGTTAAAAAAAAAAAACAAAATCCAAGCTCTACGACTAAGCTTCAAAATCACATTTCACTTGGACGGCCAAAGCCTTCTTCCTTTCGGGACACTCATCATATTTGTGCAAATCCGGCGTGTGCAATGGGATCTTGCATTTTGCTTTTCCCAAGCAAAGCTGTTCGAAAATCCGACACAAACATGTCCGAATGTGACCAACATGAACACAAGAAACAACCTATAGACAAGATAGGGGATGGACAATGGACATTACCTTTTCAACGACTTGCTTCGACACCGGAGACGTGCAGTTTCCAACAAGGTAGCTCCCACAAGAACCAAAAGGATCACCGAAGCTGGCGAATTCGACCGCAACGATTTGTTTCTGGTGTGGACATGAAAGTTCAGCCCTTGGTCTTAAATCATTCTCCAGGACTCGAAGTTGGCCTGCTTTGCTTTGGAATAACCTTACAGATGGTAGATGGTATTCAGTTATAAAACTGCAGATTGTATCTCTATTAGCAAGAAGTATCTCGACTTCGGTCGGATCACCCTTCTCTTCCTCCAGTATGACAATAAGATTGTTTGTTGGTTGAAGGTATGATCTTGGGATTAGGTACCTGAATTAGATTTTGCATAAATGAATTACAATACAAATGTTTTTAGTTTGATCAGACATTTGTTTTCGGAATGTCGCGTACTCGGATTGCGTTGGCTGCTTAAGAGGGGAGAGGAAAGACATCCAATATCTCCCAATGCTCTGACCATTGATCCAAACCATGCCTTTGGACATGCCAATCAGCTTTACAGCAAGTGGATGGTCTCCTTCAGGTGCATCAAAATATCCCTATTCAACAACCAACTTTCAGTTTTATGGACACAACACAACATACTTACCGTGCTTTGCAAGACATAATGAGTTCCCCTGGAATTACCTTGAACCATGTTACTCGTTCTGATAATCCGGACTCGGTCCATTTTACCTTCTCCGACCCTTTCTCGGTGTAAATTTGCTTCTTTTCTCCATCAAGTCCAACCTGAAAATAGTTACCAACTATCTTCAGTGTAAATTTGTTACAAATTTAGCATACCAAGTTTAAAAGTTGATTGACTGATACCTGATGGCTCCAACCATTTAAGGTTATGTCAAGTGTTCCAGTGTTCAAACCTAGGATAGTGATGGAACGAGGCCCGGCGTATCTTCTATGCATGTTGGCTCCGCTATCCTTGATTAGTAAGCAAAATCTATAATCAGTATTCAGTAGCTGTTGTAAATTTCAATCGGTCCCCGAAAGTGGTTCAAGTTGCAGCGAGCCTTACCGGAAGTCCTACTAGAAATCCCAAGAGAGCAATCTGGTTAGACCCTTCCTTGAGCTCTACAGGTTTCTGGAAAACAAAGTCCTTCTCAACTTTGCTACCGTGTGCCGTACCTAAGATCGACACCAATATTAGCTACATGTTACATATTTCTCCACTCACACCTGAGTTTGAGTCACATGTAACCTAACTATGAATGTTGCAGTTACCTATGCATTTGCCATTCACATAGGCATGGATTCCATGGCCAAAACTTGCAACCCTTAAAACTGGGAGGACACCTTTCTTCATTGGTAAGTCACGTCGATCCAAATCGATTCTGCAGCAAGAATTTCATTCCACTCTGACAGATTAAGATGAAGTTAATGTTGTTTAGGTGTTTAAGTTTTTATGGACTTACTTGGTTGTGTACCAAGCATAGTCAGTTGTATCTTTTGTCAAATCGAAAAGCTCCCTTGGCTCCGGTTTCACATCTTCTGATTCAGTAGGAAGGACTTCTATGTACATCTCCCAGTTAAAGTTCTTGTTCGCATTCGCTGATCTCACAAAATTTCTTGAGTTATGTTGTGATGTGATCTATGCTCAACAATCAAGATTAAGTTATTTACATTTAGTAGGGTGAAGAGCTGCAACTTGTAGTGTTACTAGAAAGTGGAGGTATCAGGAAATTAGTTCACCATTTGAGTGTTGTAAACCTCAGTCTTGCAGTCGGGGAGGATAGTAATGGAGCGAGGCGGAAGGTCGTAATCCCGACCCCTGAAATTGATAGCTTGTGGCTTCTTGGTGTCATTGTTGGACAAGAATGCTGCACAGTTTGGAGTTCCAGGTTGCTCCCAGACATGAACCTGCATTGCACAATAGCTTAACTCGTTTTAACAATATCGAATTATCGGTCTATAAAGACGATTACCTCTTTGTTCGGACCCAACTTTTGAAAAACAGGAGACCCTAGGAATAGATTCCTCTTGCACAACTTTAGAGCCCAGTGAACATCCTTGAGGTGACCCCATTTTGGTTCCCTTATTAAACCTACAACATTCACATGTAAAGCCTAGCTGTATAGAGTACTTGAATATTATGAGAATTACTCTTAATCCTACCAAACTCATCGAGAGGGGCCTCGTCGTAGTAGCGAGTTGTTAGAAACGAAGCGCTTGTTCTGGCATAATTTGTGCCACCGTGGTACTTGAAACACAAAAAAGACCAGTGAGTGATGCCTGAAAAGAGTGTCATTTTGATAAGAATTGAACTCAGAAGCATCTTTCCAACCATATAGTAGTTGACCAAAGTTCCTTTCTTGGAGAAGAACCGAGCAACCGAGTATGCCAAATCCTCTGCCGATCTTTGAGACGGAGGATCTCCGAATACTCTAAACCTGAATTGTTGGAAAACAGGGCCACAGCATCAGCCTACATACAGGGAGAGTGAACATGGTCAATAATCAAATACTTACTGTGCAGTCCAGTTCTCAGTCCACAGCGTAGGCTTGTTGGCACCATTTGGACCCATGAAAGTATCTCCACAGTGCCTTCCGTTGCATGTATTGATCTGTAAACAATGAACATAACTGTATTTTCGATACAAACCGATGTTTGATCTCTTTAGAGCAATCGAAAGTCGTAACTTATGTGGTATGAACTAACAATTGGTTCCGGGGCATCGGTTTGCTTGCACATGATCCATGGGACTTTGGTATTGAAGCTAATGGCCAGATTTGCTGCCCACTGAAGATAACTGTCTCCACGTTCTCGGTACGCTAGTTGAATTGTTTTATATTCATTCTCAATCTGCCAAATATGTAAGCCATTAAAATTAGATTAAAGAATAGAGTATTAAAATCAGATTTGCAGACCTGTGATAAGATAATAGGGCCTCCTTGTGGAGCAAACAACTTGGCTTGCTTCATTTTGTCGATGATCATCGTAACGAATTTTTTCATGTGGTGCTGCAAAAAGGGTAAATCTTTAATCAATTGAAATCCTACATACAATGTTCATCTGAGATTGCTTGGAGAAGAAGGCAACTTACCTTGAATGGTTCATTATCGGAACGAAATACGATGTTAGGGACTTCTCTTAGCCAATACGGTAATCCTCTGAATGTCGATAAAAACGAAACGAAAACTTAGTTATTTAATAGCAAATAGGAAAGATGATGAGAAATTTCAATCTTTACCCATGGTTCCACTCAGCCTGGATGAAGGGGCCAACTCTAAGGACTGCATACATTTTATGTTGGTGAATCAACTTGATGAACTTAACCAAGTCATATTGTCCTTCAAAGTTGTACTTCCCCTGAACCGGCTCATGACCGTTCCAGAAAGCATACGTCTCGATCACGTTCAGGCCTCCCTGTTTAGATTTCTTGAGGAGATCGGGCCAGACCTGAACCGAACTTGAACACCAACAAATTAGTGCCAAATGCATCGAATCGAATCAAATCAAAACAAAAGAAACAGCTGCATACATCCGGGGTGCTGCGAGGGTAATGAATGGAACCCGAAAAGAAAAGCTCCCTTTTGCCATTAATCATCAAAGACCTTCCATCATAGGTCACCTCCTTCGGTATGTTACTTCCGGCGCCATCGTCGTCCCCTTCATCGTCATCATCCGTGTTCTGAGCAATGCTGGAAGTAACCAGCAAGATGGACAAAAGGGTAATCAAAAGTATACGACTTGGTTCCACTACTTCCACCATTCTACTTATATATTTCACAACTTCTTTTTTTCGTTTCGAATTTTTCTCTCTTTTTTTCCAACTCAAGAAACAAATGGAGCTAACTTAAAAAACAAGTTCCAAAAGAGAAAGACATGGATAAATGAAAGGTGTTGGCTGAGGCTGCGGAATCGTGTTACTGTTATGACATAGTATTGTTATTTGTCCGATTCTTGTTGAGCAGATTGTGGCTATTGATCTTTTGGCTTTTCTTCTGCATGAATTTGTTACACCCTTTATAATATACATGTATAAAACACAGACAGACGTAAAGAATTTATAAATTAACACAAATTATAGTATTATCATTATTTTGAAAACTAGCATTAAATATTTTATTATTGATAAACTTTATCGCATTATCGGGTTTGGGTCATTCTTAGGTCAGATTTAGTATCAAAATCATCGGGTCTAATTTGAATTTAAGTTAACATTAGGTCGAACTTAACTGAGTTCAAATCACCACTTCTGATCACAATCAATTCAAACTTGAGTGATTTCAGTTGGTTTTCATTTAAAGTTAATTTTTTACACGCTTACCGTATTGTTATAATTTTTACATTCTATGTAAGTGCATCATATCTCATATAAATAATTATATATATATATATATTGTTAAAATGTATATACATTTTATATTATTATTTATATATATGCAATTACTATTTATATGTGAATATTATTATTATTGCTATTATTGTTCGTTGTTATTTAGTATAAGTTCTGTAATTAATGAGTACTATTTTTTGTCCAAAAATTATTAAATATTTTTTAATTTAAAATATGACCAAATTGATAGAATGAGTAAATAAATAAGACTAAATTTAATGAATTTTTTCGAATTAGGACTAAATTGACTGAATTTATAATATGGAGGACCAAATGTGTTATCATGCCAATTTTTGTTAACTTCCTCGATATTAGCCCTTAAATTTTTAACAACACCTAACCAAATTGTTACTTTTTTAAGTCGGATGACTATTTTGTAAATTGTAAGTTCTCATAGTCGAGAGACTCAACAAAAAGCGCTCTATAGTCAGAGGACTATTTTTGTACTTTACCCAATAAAAAAATAGGTTAATATTTGATGGACATGAAGTGAAATTTTTTTCTCCCACAAATATGTTTATATAAGCTTTAAGACTCAAACTTTAAAAACCTAACTCTAAAGTTATATGTTCTATTTTTTTTACATAAATGTACTCTAAATCTTAAACTCTATTCTTTAAACGTTAAATTTTAAATATAAACTTTAAATTAAATATCTCGTAATATAAACTTATAACATCTAAACCGTAAACTAAATTTTTAATCCTGAAATAAATTTATTTATCAGAGACAATGTATCAAACATTTTTTCAGGAAAAATAATTTTATAAGTAACATTCCACAGAAACTAATTATGAAGTTAAACCACAAATTTGGCAATTACACCAAGCGCAATTAAGAAAACACCAAAAAGAAAAATGGTGGGACCCGTTTTAGATAAGGATAATATTTAATTTAATGTAAGGTTAAATGATAAATGTGAAAGCGAATGTTCTTTTTCTACGAGTTAAATAGTCAATTCAATTGGTGTCTTATTTCTGAATCAATTGATGTGTTTTGAAAAGTACAAAAATTAAGGGTTTAAAAAATTAAACAATGGAAAGTTAATTACTGAATTTAAATTATAAATATGTTTAGTATTTTTATTTAAATTAAATATTGAATATAATTAAATGGTCTTATAAAATTTAATTAGTTTTATACTAATTTATTACCGATGAATAAGTAAAATGGATGAATGAGGTTACACACTCAATAGTCTTTTATTCTTTAAAAATTTGATCAGGTTCAACTTTTCTGACCCATCCATTTTATTAATAAATTCTATAAAATTAACTGAATTTTATATAGTTCAAGTATATTTCGTCCCCAAATGGATATAATGTAAGATATATGCATACTGCCAAGAGTGGCCCTAATGTTTGACCGAATAGTCATTTGAGCTCATATCCCTTTTAAAGCATTTTAACCCCCCAAGATTTTTTTTTAAGTTAAAATGACTCACATATTTATAAAAATTGCTAGTCAACTAAAAATAAATAGCTTGAAATAATTTGACAAAATAACACGTCATCATAAAAAATAATTACTATATAAGTCTATTTTTTTGGTAAAGTACATGTTCATTTAATATTTTTATATTTTATACAATTTTATAAAATTATTTTTGACTGATGTGTCATTATGTAAAGTCAACACATTTGTCTATATAACACTATTATATCTAGTGGTGGAGCCACGTATAGTTTAGAAGGTCAATTGACACCACTCGATTTGTTGTGGTATGGAAATTTTAAGAAGTTGAAATTGGGTTTTCAAGTAAATAGTATAAAATTTTTCATGGAAATATTAAAATTGACCCCACTTGATTTGTTTGAGTATGAGGTCAACAATATTTATATTGTAGTAATATGAGATTTTTCGTATTTCAAAGTCTACTCTGATCACGCTATATGAAAATCCTAACTCCACCACTAGTTATGTCAACGTTTACTGCCATGTAGGTTTATCTCGTCATTTCAACTCTCTTAATGTTAGTTGACTAATTTTCATAAAAAATAAAATAATTTAAAAAACAAAGACTAAAATAATTATTTAATTAAATATTAGGATTTTTTACATAATATATAAACTATATCGTTGAAAGGTTTATGATATTTTGATTTGGTTTGGGAAATCTAGAATCGAGAAGTTCAGGGTCAAACTTCGACAATCCCGAAGACATAATTTCTTTTTGGTTTTCTTAGACAGGGAGGATTCATTAGTCAAACTTAATTTATAACACGAGACTGTCAACCATAAATTCACCATCTTCTTTTTTGTATTCTCCTCTCCCTTTCTTCTGGTATTCTTTCCTTCTCCCCTCTCTCTATTTTTGATTTATTATTTTATTTATTACAATTCTTTATTTCTTATTTATGTTTTTATGAGTTGTTGTATGGGATTTTTTTACTATTTTTATATATGAGATGGGATTTTGTAGTTAATGTTTTGTTCTTTCTGTTTCTTTTATAATACAATTTATCCTCTGTTTGGAAGGGGAGAAAGAGTAGGTAAATGTAAAGAATCTTGCTTTTCTAAAGCTTCTATACGTTAGTTTTCTGGGATTTCTTTTGGTCTTCTTTGTTCGTCTACACTTTTTAAACTTTTTAAAAAAAATTAACAAAAGCCCAAAAAGTGTTCTTGGCTGCTTTTTTCTTGCAGAGAATCAGTTGTAGTTTCCCTATTTTGTTTCATTTCCTAATCATAATAATTTATATATATATCAATCTATTTTGAAAGATCCTAATGATTGCTCATGGTTGGTTTATCTACATCTACATCTATATATATAATTTTAAGTTCTTTTTTATACTAAATGGAAGATCATAGCAATCTATGATGTTTGAGCATACTCGGCATGAGATAGGTTTTAGTGAGTTGGATTTGTGCTAATTTATTGTGAGTTTATTATACAGGTAAAATTGGAATCAAGAGCTAGGAGATATGGATGGGAATGGAAAAGTACACCAAAATTGTGCTAGTGCTGCTAACCCTTACCATGAATGTGGTGCATATTGCCTAGAAAAGATTGCCAATGGAAAGGGATTTAAAGAAAAGGACAAAAAGATGTTAGGTAATCAATCTTTCCCCCTCGTGTCGATTTTCTGAATTTATCTTTACAAAACATGTTATTCTCCAGAATCCCTTGAAGTTGTTCAATTATAATATTTGAAATCATGATCATTTCGTTTTAGGAGTTCATAGGAAAACACTGGAGTCCCTTATGCTTCATGAACTGCTGGTTCATGACCGATTTGATGTGATTTACGCAAGGTGGATGATTGAAATCTAGTGAATGGTTTAGCTAAACTAATACAATTTGATATGTGGAACTAATTAGTCTAAAAAGTGAAGCATCATTGTGTTTCTCGGATGCAGCATCCATGTAGAGGAAGTTTGGTCTATCTTTTATGTGGCCTCTGAAAACTAGCAGAGACCATGAATCTGGAAAAGATAGCTTTAAGTGTGTGATAGAAAGTGTGAATAAGCAACATGCCATTTTATGTGTCTGGAAAATATCTTTGTTTCCATATCAATTGCAGCTTGGTTAAGTTGAGTACGAAGAATTTTATGTTTCATGTATACCTGAACATTACGGTTCCTTTGGTTCTTGGCTGATATAGACATGTTCTTAAGCCTAACCTAGAAACTTTGGATTTGTTAGCTTATCTCAATGATATCAGAACAAGGTAAAAATCAAAGCTTGTTGATCAGTTTTGTAAAGACGGATTTTCATTTTCGTTTGTTAGATAACCGCTATGGTAATAAAGTTGTGCGTAGCAAAAGGACTAATGATGGGAGCAGAGCGCAACCAAATTGCCCTAAAGCATCTAATCCTTACCATGAGTGCAATGAAAATTGCAACCAGAAAACTTCCAATGCTGCTACTCTGGGGGTTGGAAAAGAATCAGGTTTTCAATCATGATTAAAAGTTACTTTATTTTAAGTTTTGTTGATCTTCTAAAACCAGCTGTCTATGTCTCTTTATTTGTTAGATAACCGCAACGGTATAAAACAAGGTGAGCTTATCAGGAAGAAGAATGACGAGGGACGAGTGCGCCAAAATTGCGGAAAGGCATCAAATCCATACCATGAATGTGATGAAAATTGCTTCAAAAGAAGTACAGAGGCCAAAACAGAATCAGGTTTCTGATGATATGATTAAGAGATTTGTTGTATTTGTACATGATTAAGATATTCTGTTTTGAGGTATTTTTAGTCTGATACACTTTTGAGATGTATCTCCACCGGTTTGATGATATCTAACGACTTGATTCTCCCTTGAGATTGATGTTTTCTTTCAACTTGCACAACTTCATTGTTACATTTTCACGACTACAGTCTTCTCATTGCAGGTTCCAAATTTCTTGATGCTCCTAGAAGCTTTGACAGGAAAAAGAAGGGATCCGAGTCTCAGCCAAAGTCCCCTCGAGCACCTGAGATTGCTCCTGCCCTGGGTGCAATTTACCATGGTGACCCCAAGTCACTTCAGTCTCATCTATATAGGGAGAAGATGGTAGCAGAGAATGCGGAGTCGTTTCCTTCTTCCAAGCAACACTCTGAAGAGATTTATTCCCGAGATCAAACTTCCGACAAGGCCCAAATTCAGTACTCTCAACCACTGCCTATGTCTGGAAAAATCATGGTTGGTCCCTCTCACTTTTTCATGAACTCGCAAACCCTTACATGTGAAAGTTTAGTAGTTCCCACATTTTTATACATGTAAATCCTCTCCTCTTTGGCAGTCTCCTGGTGATACACCAACCAAATATAAAGAAAAAAAGGTTCTAAATTCTCCAAAGGTAAGTTCAGATGCAAATACCGAGGATGCAAAAGAAGACGGGACTAGCTCAACCTTTAGTTTCTCAGGGATCATTCGAGCTCTAGAAGACAGCGATCAGGAAGAAGATGTCAAATCTGTTATCTCTGATTCATGTGTATCAGTTGGAAAATACCATGTGAAAGCAAGTATCTCTTCGACCCTACAGTCAATTTTCGATAAACATGGAGACATAGCGGCTAACTGTCAGTTGGAATCAGCTTCCATGCGCGCATATTATTTAGAGTGCTTGTGTGCTGTAATTCAAGAATTGCATTCTACTTCATTCAAGCAACTGACCAAAGCGAAAGTTAAAGAAATATTTGCTGTTCTTAAGGATGTTGAGTCTGCAAATATTGATGTTAGTTGGCTGCGTGCTCCGCTCAATGAAATCTCGGAAGCCGTGGATCTTGTTAGTCAACTACAAACTTTTGAAGCCAAAAAGGACAAGTACAAAAGTTCGTTAGAATCGGTAAAGAAAGAACTGGAATCTCAAATGGAAAATCTAGCTCAGAAAGAAAAGGAGGCAGCTGATGCTGAGGAACTGGTTGCCAAAACGAAGGCTCGTTTGGATGACATCGAGCACGAGTATTCTCAGCTGGACCAAAGTCTTTCATCTATAGCATCAATCACCGAGAAGTTCAGGGGCAAATCTCTGGCAAATGAGCTCCTGTGATGGCGTTGGCGAAGCAAGACGTTACGGTAGCATTCCGATAACCAGATGTTACATTGCGTCTTATACTTGATAGTGTCATGTCAGTAGTTTGCGTAGAGCAAATAATAATAGGCTTCCATACTTGTTTTTAAGCACTATGTATAATCTGATACTAGGCTTTGCGGAAGAAGTGCCAAGAAAAAGTGTAGTAGTTGATCTTAGCCCCAATACATGGTTCATAAACATGGGTTACATTTTGCTTAACCTCAATCCTTATGAACATTTGATTATATATGATTTGTAGTTTGAAATAAAACAAGAGTTGAAAACAACATAACCCTGATAATAATCTGCATTCCTTCCTATCATACTAAATACCAATCAGTGAAATTTGCTTTCAATGACTCGATTGCCCACTGGTTCCCACGGGGTTATATTTATTGATTTATTTTGAATTAGGACTAAAATAATAGAATATATAAGTTTTAAGGACTAAAATTGTTATTATGTTAGACCTTGTTAGATGTATGTTTGAACGTTAATAATCTCATTCCTTGCTATTATACATTTATACTAAATACCGAACCTTGTTATAAGTTTTGAGGACTAAATTTGATTATTTTTAACGTTCATAGACTTTTCACCCTTAATTTATAATGTTTTTGGACTACCTTACTAAACTACGTAAGCTTACTTTATTTGTTTTAACTATTTTCACAAGAGATCATTTTTGTTAGACGAATTTGCGATTGCATTTTGGGATATGATAATTTTCGAATATACATATATTTTCTCACCTCCTTTACCTAAGATTTTGTCTTGTTTGTACATATTTTTGCATGTACATAGCATAGAAAATAAAGGAACCCATTTGACTCATCTCAAAGTATTTTTAAATAATTTATACTATTGGTGTAAAAAGTTAAATAATTTATACAAATATGTATTTTTAAATTCAAAAATCTAAATCTCTAATCCTAACTCTTAAGATCTAAACCCTATAATAAAGTTAACACTGAATATATCAAATAATTCTTCAAAAAAGTAACTAATTTCTTCCGATCATTTATAATAAATTATTTTACAAGCAAAGGTAAGCAATTAAATAATACACGCGATAACAAAATTGTTGTTAGTTAACATTATGTCACTCATTTCTTGACCAAACTTGTAAACTAAATACCAGAAAAAAGAACTGAAACCCGGCAAAAAGAGTTGATACACTTTGTTATTTCAGAATTTAAAGCCCGATGGTAAACCTTGTCAAGTAACTTGTTTTTTTTTATTGATAATCCATATAATATAGCTGAAGAAGAGAAAACACAGGTAGTTCAGCCCATGGCATACTTGTGGGTCCAGTTTCGAGCCGTTGATTCGTACTTGAATTTGTCAGTTTTGCACAAATGAGCAATCTCCGGGACAAGAGGATCATCGGGGTTCGGGTCTGTTAGCAGTGAACATATGGACAGTAAAACCTTTGATATGGTGAGTGCAGGGCTCCATTGTTCTTTGAGAATGTCTAAGCAGATGTTGCCATTGCTGTTTATGTTTGGGTGGTAAACCTTGGTCCTGAAGGCAACCTGAAAACATGTTTATTGTTGTTGTTAGATAATACTAGGAAACTAACAACAGCCTTGGGTGTGTGAGTGTTCGATATTAGTATGTTCAACTTCTCGGTTCTGTTCGGAAAAAAAAGGAATATGAAATTGTGTGCAATTTACCTTGGGAGGTTTGAATGGATAATCATGTGGGAAATGGACTGTCACAAGGAAAACACCACCAGCATAGGGACTATCGTTCGGACCGATGATAGTTGCTTGCCAATGGAACATATCCTCAGCCACAGGACCTGCAAGTGGTTCAAGTCATTAGATGAACAACAATGAATTCACAGTTTATGGTTCTACCTGCACTGCATGAAGTTGGCGGATCTCTCTGCAAGTCCTTCAGCTCCTTCAATATTCTTTTCGACGCCATTAGAGAAATGGGAATTCGACAACAGATGTGAATACGGGAAATTACTTCAGGGACTGGACGACCTTCAAAGGGAGGAAGGTCCTGTATTTAATGGACGAAATGCAAGTGTTGGGAAATAGAGGTCCACCATTTTTTTTCCATACTCATGAAAGTGGGCACAGTATAAATTCCAGAGAAAAAGTTAGCCAGTACAGAATCAAAGAATTTAGAAAAGAAAAACAGTGTCATATGAATTCCACTGAAACTGAGTGCTCATTATTTGATTCATGAACGGCAAAAAGATGACATTTGCAATCACCTTTCCCAGTAATCTACAGGGTCAAAGAAGCCAAATAGAATTATTTGCTTCTAAATTTCATTTAAAACTTTCCAAGTCAACTGTATTCGTATCAAGCACCGTATGATAGCCACCACAGTCAACACAGGAAAAAGATTCCTTCTTAGCTAAACTGACTTATATGGCTAAGAATCTGAGAAAGCAAAGAAGTTGACAGGTCTAAAGGGGAACCATGGAATATGATCAAAACATCTAGCAAGGTAATACGGATGCAATATTGATCGTTAAAAGGATCGCAGACATGATATTCTGTCTTCACAATCTCATTCCTCCCCCCTTCCTCTTATTTGAGAGATCATATAATTCAATGTTCCTGGCAATATTAAATACAATGGAGGGCTAAAGTGGCAATTCAAAACCACACATATATATTAGTAAGTTCCTTTAAATGTGCTTGTTGACAAACACATGAAAGGCCCTTGATATACAAATTCAGATTACAATCCAAGAGAAAAGAAAAGACACATATTTTGATGCTTATAGAAAGTTCCCTAGCTCTGTCAGTTCAGACGATATAGCAAAAGGAGCTATTTTCTCAAAGTGAGAATAGAAAATGTAATAAGGTGCTCCAATTAGCTTTCTTAATTCCTCACCCTTTCAGCAAATAAATAAATAAATTAGGATATGGTTCTTTTAACTAAAATGACAGCATGATGCCACAATGCAAATAACTCAACCGAAGTACCTGCACTGTGGTAATTGGTACTGCATCAGGGTGATCTATGAAGAACTGCTTATCATCCCAAAGATCTACAGTAAGAAAATGTGGAAGCTGTTAATAAATCATATAGACTGGTGGCTTTAAAGATAAATTTAGCAGTTGTTGATGTCATATCTACATGGGGAACTTTCCACAAGATATTTCCCTGAATATTTACCAAGGACATTAGGAAACTTGGGACGAACGGAAAGTACAGTTTAAGAAATGGAATGCTTTCACCATCTTTTGAAAATGTAACTTCCATTAGATAGTTGCTTCAAAGCTTTCTTTGTTATTCATCTGCCAACATGGTTATAGGAATTTCTTTGTAAATTATAGGATTCATTAGGTTTAACACAACTTATACTATACAGAAAAAGAAATTTATTGCAATAAGAGATGAGGGGAAGGAACAGATAATTGATGAAGTAAAAGCAAAAAATGGTGTAGAATCTAACCAAGCTTAGTCCCAACAAGAATAATTGGAACACCGGGTGCATAATGCCGCAATTCCGGAATCCACTGCAGAATTGAAATAGAGAAGATATTAGCAGAACAAGTAATTTGAACGTATATCATAAAAAAAATGATGAGAAAAGCTTAAAAATCTCACTTTCTTAGCAACATTTTCATAGCTGGCTTTGCTAATGAGGGAGAATGCTAGTAGGAAGACATCCGCTCCACGATAGCTCAGAGGTCTTAATCTATTGTAATCTTCCTGGCCTGTTCCATGACAGAAAACAAAGTCAAAACAACCAGAATAAACATTTTAAGACACGGATAAGGAAAAATTACGGGATTCAAACCTACCAGCAGTATCCCACAATCCCAGATTAACAGTGTTCCCATCCACAACCACATTAGCACTAAAGTTGTCAAAGACGGTCGGTACATAATCCTGTTTCCGAAGACATTGCAGAATGTGGGGGAAATGTTATAATCACCCTGTCCAACAGTCATCTTAAAGCAATCATAACAATGAAGCAAGAACTAGATGATCATGATTACAAAACTAGCATTAATCAATTCTACATGCTCATCACCAAAAACTAGCATTAATCAGAAATAGTTACGGATATAGCATTTTGGTTTCTTTCCTCTTTTTCTAGCAGAAACCTATGCATCTTTGTTTTCCTAATATGATAGCATCAAAAGGAATACAGATCAAATCATTATAGAATGTGAACTATTAAATTGATGCAAGTTTTTGCAGCGAAAATCCCCAAGAAATTGCTTAGTTGAACACAATTTATGAAGAATGATTCAATTAGTCAGACTAATATTCTATATCAAATTCAAGATTCCAATGATAAGTAAAATCAAAGAGGAAAAAATACAAATAAAGAAGATAAAAAAAAGCATCTTTGTGAAAAAGTAACATGGACCACCACAAACCAGCATAGTTTCTGTTAAGTTGCCAAGAAAATCCAGGTCAAAAACATGCTTAGGGTCAACTTTCCCACATTTTCTGATGGGAGAAAAGAAAAGAAACCCTAAGAGCCAAAACTTAGAGTAGGGAAAGTATTGGTGGTATAGGAAATGAGCAGGCAAGTCTTGCCGACGGCACCGTCGCCGACTGTGACGCATTTTATGAACCTTGAAGCACTCATTCTTACGCCACGTGCGATCCGCTGAAGTGAAATACGCTATTTCTTTCTTTGATCAGAATTCAGAACTGCATTTCTCTCTTTCTTGTCCAAACCCAGACAGACACTCAGTTGAATAACCCAAGTCCCAAAGTCTAGTTGCTGCTAAGGTACGAGAAAGAAAATAATAATAATAATAATAATAATAATAATAATAAGGGTAAACAACACAGATGACCACTGAACTATGAGTTTGGTGTCAAAATGATCACTATATTATTTTTTGCCGCAAATGCATCACACAACTATTTAAATGGTTTCATTTTAGCCACACGTCGTTAAAAAATTGGTATAATTACATATTTGGTCCTTTATATTTATACAATATATCAATTTAGTCCCAATTTTAATCTAATGAAATAAATTAATTATTCAATAAGATGGTGACACGTGTCACCAAGGCCCTTGCCCTTTTCATTCCAAGGTCCCAAGTTCAATTTCCCTTGGAAGCAATCTTCATATTAATATTTTTCCACCTTCAATTTAATTAAATTAAATAAATAAAAATAATTAAAGACTTCTAATAAGGCAGTGACACGTGTCACCATCTTATTGAATAATTAATTTATTTTATTAGATTAAAATTAGGACTAAATTGATATATTGTATAAATATAGAGGACCAAATGTATAATTATACCAATTTTTTTAACAGTTCCGTCAACTTTTTTCTTTTTTTAACGGCGTGTGGCTAAAATAAAACCATTTAAATAGTTGTGTGGTATATTTGCGGCAAAAAATAATATAGTGGTCATTTTGACACTGAACTTATAGTTCAGTGGTCATCTGTGTAGTTTACCCTAATAATAATAATAGTAGTCCATAAACTATATCTTTCTCAACTTTCACCCTTTTTAATTTTTCTTTTAAAAAATCAAGACCTGTGTTTATTATTTGTCCAGGTCCTCCAGGATCGGTTTTTACCGTTATCAAAGATATTAAAAATGATTGGCATGTGATTTTTATGTCAATAAAATCATATGCTTTGATCAAAAAATGATTGACATGTAATCTCTATAAGAATTACTCTTACCTTTTACAATTATTAACCGACCGATTTCGATCAACTGTTAATCTCATTAACCGATTTTATTTTTAAAAACTATCTTTTTAGAATTTTTATTTTTCTAGATTTTTGAAGATTTTCTCGATGTTTTTCTTTAATTTTTTTAAAGTTAATGGTTAATGTTATACTCGTTTTATCATTTAACTCTAAGTACCACGTGACGCATTCTAATATAATCACAAGTTCAACTGATTTTTTTTAAAGTTGTTATCAAAACAAAAATTAAACGGACCATCAAAATATACTTTAAGAATCAATTTGAACCCAACATTAAAAGGACCAAAATCAGAAAATCAAGTATAGTTTAAAGATAACAACAACAACAACAAAATTTTCATAGTCAAAATTCGTGACTATTTTTAGAAATGGAGAGAAAAACCTTGTATTTATGGGGAGAAAACGTCAAAAATCAATTATTTTTTTTTACAGAAATCAACATTATTGTGGCTAAAACAGATGAGTTCAAACTTGGATAACAATCTGAAAAATTCTTTCACAAGAAAAATCCTTTCAAATTTTCTCCAAAATATAATTTACAAATACGAATCGAGTCAAATGACGACATCACGCGCGAAAAAACATTGTCATCTTATCAATTAACAAGAAGAAAAAGGAAAGACTCTTTAAATATTTTTTTTAGAAACTTTTCTACACAATGTGCGATTTATATGCATTCACAAATCTTTAACATTAACCAACAATTCAAACATGCAATCAACTATTAATAGATTATCTAAAACCATGAATATAAGCTCGTTTACATATCAAGATTTATGCAACCATGATCAAAGTATAATAATAAGGCTTATGAGATTTTTTGTGTGTTTTTCGTTCTTAATTATAAAATGTTAAGCTTAAAATATTACATGAAAAAAGTTTAATTCAAATAAGTTCAACTTCAAATAATTTTATTAAATTTAAAATTTTGAAATACAAATTTTAGCTTTCAAATGTTTGCTTTATTTCCCAATATTTAACTAATGAATTTAGGTTTGATGATGGCACATCATTTAGGGTTTTGTTTTTCTCTTTTTACTCTTAAATTTTTGGACAATTCTGCTTCCCCTCATTCTCTTCTTCCACTTTTCAGGTCTAGGGATTTTGTTTTTTCTTTGTTTAAGAAGTCTTTCGTTTTTTTATTATGAAAATACCGTTTAGTTCTAAAAAGTATTTTTTTATTTTTCTTTTTTATTTTCATTTTTTAAAAATAGTTTTTATTTTATGTTTTATAAAATCTAGAAAACACATTTGGTTAATAAAAATAAAAATTTGTTTTAAAAAATGAAAATAGTGGAAATATGTTTGGTATCTCGTTTTCTTCTCAAAACATGTGATTTGTTTGTTAAGGATTTTTTGTTTTCTAGAAAATTAATAAAATTTCAATAAAAAGCTTAGTTCACATGAATTTGAGGAAGAGTGGATAGGGTATCTACAACAACTATGGTAGTTATCATTGTAACGATAACAAACGAGGTTTGAAATTTGAATTAAAAATCAATAAAGACCAAATTGAAGAAAAAAACAAAACTATGGTTGTTTTGAAATAAAAAAATAGTAAATGGAAAAATTAGAAAATATTTTTAAAATTATATTTTTTAGAATTTTTAATTTTTTTATATTTTTTACGCTTTATTGACGTAACACTTTTAGAGTGTGCTACGCGTTATCATTTTATTAGTTTTCAATAAGTTTGTGGTCAAAATTGGTCAACCATTACGGAAGGACTAAATTGAGTGTTTTTAGCCAATGAGAGCTAAATTGGGTGAAAAATTCAATAATAGATTAATTGATTTTTTTTATTTTTGTTGCCGACTAATTTGATCTTTAAGTCAAATAAAAAAATTACTCATTAAATAATTAAATTAAAATATAATTATTAAAATACTATTATAATAAAAATAAAATATAATTAAAGAAATCAAACTTCTAAAATTGACATTAGAGAATTCGAATCCGGGTTAAATAGGGTTTAAATTTAAAAATCCTTATTTTCATGTTTTCAACTTTTCTAAAACATTTTCAATGAAAATGATGAAAACATCTTTTTGTATGTTTTTAAAATTTTACTCATTTTTGTTTTCATTTTCTAAAAATTATTTTCAAATTTTACAACAAAACATGTTTTCTTCAACATTTTTTATTTTCCAAAAAAATAAAAATAAAAATGTCTTGTATCCCCAAAACCAAACGGACCCTAAATGTTTTATCTTGTCTAATAAACTCGTACAAATTTAGTTTTTTTTTATTATCTAAAACTTGATTTTGTCGAAGCCCTTCTAATAATGGATGCTTAGTCGACGAGATGCTAATAACGTGAGCTTTTATCTCCAGCATTAATTTATTATATGCAAAAACTACTCCATACAACCGTATAGGTTTAGATCATATAATTTATATAAATTACATAAAATTTCCAATGAATACTTTTAAGAGATAACGTGTATTAATTACATAAAAATTACATATCTGTATTTATTTATTTGTTTTTTTTAAGTTTAGTATAAATATTATGGATGAACAGTTAATAATTTCCTCCATATGGGGAACAACCAGGCTCTTGGGGATTTTTTTGCCCTAATCTGAACGCAACTGGCAGAATATACAGCTTTGTTTGAAAGCCAAAGAAGAAGAGTAGTTGAGACACGAGACAATCAGTAACCATAAGCAAAAACCAACAACTTGTAGAGCAGTTAGTTAAAGTTTTATACGTAATCTTAGGTCATGCAATATTTGCTCCTTCAATATATCTCTCATTTCTTTACTTTAATGTATTTATACACTTCAAATATACATATATTATATGAAATATACCTAGTTTGAACTTCTTTCTCATGCAAGCACTGCATTTCACCTACCAAATAACAAAAACAAAACCAGCTTTCTTTCAACATATAAAACTGATGCAACAATGACAAGGGGTTCATTAAAAATCGAGTCTTTCTTGGTGTTAGGGTATTAAGATTTTGTTCTTTCTTTTGGTTTAAGGATGAGGTAAGTGTGTGTTTGAATTGGATGATGATGCAGTTAACCATTGCTATCAACTCCACCTTGTTTGCATCTTTGGTTTTCTTCTTTCTTCTGTCTTGCATTGTCCGTTTGTTGTTTTTCCTGTTTCATTCAGTCAAAAGAAGCAAGCCCTTTGGTTTCGGAACTTGTAAGAGATTTCATTCCGGAGTAATATTCTACCAGGTAATTGTTTGTCTGATTTCTAACAAGTTTCTGGTTAGCTGATGGAATTGTTCAACACCCTTTTTCTGATGAAATCCATTGAAGGTGATTAGGATGAACATTTTTCAAAACCTGATGGAGAGATTAAGGCAGCTGGTGGGTCCTAAAGGATGGGACTATTGTGTTCTCTGGAAACTGAGTGATGATCAAAGGTTAGAGTTTGAATCATAGACTCATGCATGCATGTGATGTGATGACAATAACTGCATACATACATATGTTTTGTTGGTTGCCCTTACCGACCCGCGTCACACACCTGACTTTGGCGGGTGAGTCTCCCGACGGGGATTTTCTGAACATTGTTTGTGGGGGATTTTTTTCAGGTTTATTGAATGGGTGGATTGTTGTTGTGGTGGAACTGAAAGTATTGAAAGTGGTGGAGAGCTTCAATTTCCTGTTACTTCAGTACTCCTTCCATGCAGGGATGTGATGTTTCAGCATCCTAAAACCAGATCCTGTGAATTGCTTGCCCAACTTCCTTCTTGCATGCCCCTAGATTCTGGGTATTCTTGTCTTAACGTTTCTCTTCTTTCTCCTACATCTTTTGTGAGTGTTTTTTATGAGTTTACTTACACTAAACAGAAGTCATGCACAAGCCTTGATATCAAATCAACCCAAATGGTTAAACTTCTCTAATAACTCAGATTCAAATGTTCTAGAGGTTAGTAAGCCTTATTCTTTAATAATTTACAAAAAAAAAACAAGATGTTTGATCTTCTTACAACCTTTTTTTTTGCAGGAAATAGTTGGAACTAGGATTTTGATTCCTGTTGCAGAAGGACTAGTTGAGCTTTTTGTTGCCAAACAAGTATGTTGTTTTTGTTGTTTTTCTATGATCCATAAATGGGCATTTTAATCAAATTTAAATGTTTCCAAAACAGGTATGTGAAGACCAAAATGTGATGGATTATATTGTGGCTCTCTGCAACATCTCATTAGAGCAAAGCTCAATGATGAATTCAAGTTGCATGGATACACATTTCAATGTACTTAGTACTCAAGCATTGAATGAGAATGATGAGAAGGATCCCATCAATCATTTCCGACCGCCGTCGGCGACGACACTTGAAACTCTAAACCTACCATACGACATCTCCGTTGATCAAATCCGATCAACAAACACCCTGCAGCAGTATGGATGCATGGAAGGGTCTCATGATGTATTCCTTTCAGACAAGGTTGTTAACCCACATCAAGAGATGGATCCATTGAATTCAATGATGACCAATGAATCAATCGTTATCCAAGGGAATGAAAAGGACTCTATAAAGCAAGAGAATGGACGGTCGGATTCGATTTCGGATTGCAGCGATCAGAATGATGATGAAGATGATGCAAGGTGCCAAAGGAGAGCAGGGTCCAAAGGGCAGTCCAAAAACCTTGTGGCTGAGAGAAAAAGAAGGAAGAAGCTTAATGAAAGACTCTATGCTCTTCGATCTTTGGTTCCCAAAATCTCAAAGGTATATACTTAATTATCAACTGTCTTAACTCTTATGTAACTTCAGACCAAAAATAGACATGTTTTGACTTTTGACACTGTATATTCTTTATTGTCAGCTTGATAGAGCTTCAATCCTTGGAGATGCGATTGAGTTTGTGAAGGAATTGCAAAACCAAGCGAAAGAACTCCAAGATGAGCTTGAAGAACATTCGGATAACGACAATGGTGCTAAGAAAACAAGCACGAATGGAGTCCATAAAAAGTTCCAATCTGAGATTTTCTTACAAAATGATCAAATCCCTGTATATTCCAACAATGAACATGATAAGGGACCCCATAGCTTTCCTGTCTCAAAGGTACAAAACCAAGACGTGGACCTTTGTACAGACAAGACACAGCAAATGGAGGTAAAATCAAGTACACATATATTCTCCTGATCCTTTTCTTGGTGTTTAAATGGTAATTAAGAAACCAAGATGGAATGTTTAGGTACAAGTTGAAGTTGCTCAAATCGATGGAAACCAGTTTTTTGTTAAAGTTTTTAGTGAGCACAAGCCAGGCGGGTTTGTAAGATTAATGGAGGCATTGGATTCATTGGGGTTGGAAGTAACAAATGCAAATGTAAACAGCTTCAGAGGCCTTGTTTCAAATGTTTTCAAAGTAGAGGTAATTTATTTTAGAACATGACATGCATATATGTAGTGCATATAAACATGCTAAAATCTCCATTTCTGGTGTTAGAAAAAAGACAGTGAGATGGTTCAGGCTGATCATGTAAGGGAGTCATTGCTGGAGCTAACCCGAAACCCTTCAAAGGGGCTGTCGGAGAACAAGGGTGGTGTGGAATGTAATTACCACAACCACCACCAGCAGCAGCAGCAGCAGCAGCTCCAGAATCAGCATATCAGTTCCCATCACCACCAGCTCCATCACTTCCCAAAGCAAGTGCCATGATCTTCATCTTTCTTTAGCTTATAATGTTTATGGCGTTTCATCAGGACATTTAATTTCCTATAATAATATGCTTGCTGCAAGCATTTCAGTAGGCATGCAGATAAGACCATCAATGGTTCATCTGTTTCATTAGTTTCTATGTTAAGCTTTGCTGAATCAATCAAAGAATTTAAGACTCGCACCAAATCACTGATCTAAGACTGGATGCATTTTTTTCTCTCCTATTTTTCTGTTTAACGTGTTCTGGAAATACCCATGGGTGTTCATAATTCTTACAATGGTTTAATGGCACAAATGTCCATGGTAATTTGTTAAATTTATCAATGTGGTGTTTGTACTTTCTAATTGTCCAAAGAGAAAATCAAGGGGTTTAGAAACAATTTTACACTTTTTTTCTGTCCAAAGAGAAAATGACAAAAAAATACAAACAATTTTATCCTTAAATATTAATTAACTAAAATGATGAATTTCTTTGATTTTTAGCACTTTTTCAGTATCCCTTCATATGCCCTATAATAAATGTTATGCCCTATAATAAATGTTTTGTGCCCGTACGAATTAGATGGAAATCTTCTACCCTTTCTCGGTTAGACGGAAATCCTCTATTCCTTCTCAGTACTCTTCCTTATGCCCCAACACTTAAAATTAGATTTAAAGTTTAGGATTTAAGGTTTTAAGTTAGGGTTTAAGATTTAGAGTTTAAAGAATTAATAGTAGGGTATACTTTTTAGGGTATATGGTTTAAAATTTAGGGTTATGGCTTAAAACTTAATTTTGTAATATTTTTTATGTTAAAGTATAAGTAGAGACACTGAAAAAGAGCAGAGGATTTTTATCCAATCCAATTAGCACGTCAATAAAGCAAGATTTAACCCATACAGGTACCTTATAGTTTCCAAATCAGTTGTTCGACCAAGCAAAAACCCTAGGTTTTGTAGTTCCTTTTTCTCCTCTCGCTTCAACACAAGTAGATGTCATTTATAGATCCAAAATGAGGTTTTCAAGATTTATTATCCCATGTTGGCAACAAACACTTCAGATTTGCACAACTTGATTATTTGAATCTGCTCTAAATTTGATGCAAATACTAAATCTAATATCCAAATTATAAAATTATCCAAATAAGTAATATCCCAATTTAAAAGATAATATAATATTGGATATCCGATATTTTACTAGGGAATTTCAAAGGAAAATGCACAACCTGATGAAACCATCATATGGAGGATAAATTGTCTTTTGCATGTCACTGAGTTAAAACTCGTCGTCATCTTCCTCTGCAATGTGCTTTGCAAGCTCTTGCTCCTGTTGTTGTCTTTCTCTCCTCTTCTCAGCACTTTCTTTTTCCTTGTGGGAGTTCGGTGGGAACCGAAGCGCGCGCACTGCCTCATTATGCATATTGAGGCAGAAAGCAATCCTAGAGTTGAATGCCATTTGAGGCTCATTTGTAGAGTAGATGTCTCCGGTCTCCTTTGAAAGCATACATCCATTTGCATGATCCAATGTCGCGTCGATAGCTCCATCTCGGATTGCCTTGGATACTATGCTCTCAGCATCAGCAACAGATTCCAATCTAAGCTTCTTGGCAACGTCAACCAGTGAGATGCGAGAATATGAGATACTTATGTTGCGTAGCCCAGTCCGAATTACGTTATGACGCAGCCTAACAATCAAATTATGGGTCCGGTCTGAACTGAAAGTACTTGAGAACTTCTCAGCAACAGATTTGAAAAGCTCCAAATCCCCAATGCGTACACCCTGAAAAATTCATGCAAACATTTTCTGTGATCTCAAAACCAGTAATAAAATCTTGGAACTTCTTCACATGAATCCTGGTTTTTGCACTAAAATTTGTAATTTATATAATAACAACACAAACTTTCTCCATTTGTCAAACTCACATTTGTCAGTTCAAAGTATGGCCTCAATGCTTTCTCCATTCCTTTCTGCATAAAAACAGTCCTCTCAGGGATTTCTCCGAGAAGTAATCGGACGATGACTGCCCATTTGTTGCATTGAATCCGAAAACCAAGGGCAGCAACAGGGGCTTTCCGAGCAGCTTGGAGAAGACACTCTTTGGCATCTGTGTACTCCAATTGGATTGTCCTAATCTTCCCCAAGTAAAACAGGTAGCGACAAAACTGCAGAGGAGAACCTTCGCCTTAGGATATGAAATCTAACTATGATGTTTTTGTAGCTATAATCATAACCATAAGTTACAGGAACCTCCAGGCAAACATTTCATAACCATATAAAGCAAAATAGTTGGCTGAAATGAAGTGCACAATATTCGCGACTTACCTGCTGATTTGAGTGGGCTTCAAATCTAGGTGCCTTTGATCTCAGTTTCTCGGCTTGATCGTACAAATTGTAATGGAGGTAATTGCGAAGTAGCAAATTGAGAAGTGTCTCCTACATGAGAGCAACATCCAAATATAAGACACTAATATCAGAGATATACTTGCTCAAATATTTGAAAATTTACCTGACCCAGCTCGTCATGGCGCAATGTTGCAACCCGATGCAGGGCTAGAAGGTTACTGTCAAATGTCAATAAAACATCATTACAATTAGACCTTGAATGTCATACTGTACTTCCTGATCATGTATGCCAGAACCAAAAATGCCGAGATTTCTTCGAAAACACACACATCAGAACACATACCAAAGAGAGCATATGATAAAAGCTAGATTTGAATACAATAAAGCTCACCCCCTAATTTCAGCAAGATCACCCGTGAGCTCATAGGAAAGAGAGTAATAGAAATACAGCCGAGAAGCTAGAACATCGACAGTCCTCCTGTTGATATTCTTCAGCCGGGCAATGCTTGCAGAGGAACATGCTTTGGCCTGAAATGAGATAATATTATGTACAAGGAACAGAAAACATCCGGACGAAACTATTAGCTAATGTACCTCATTGTATTTCTTCTGATCAATCAGAAACATCAGGACAAGCAAGTAGCAGTAGATTTCGAGTTCCGGCAAGGAATGTTTAGCAGGAGCTTGAGCAGCAGAGGTTGCAGTGTCAACTTCCATCTCATTCTCATCTTCCTGACACCAACATACAACAATTGAGTTCTTAAAACTTAAAATAACAATAAATACAAAAGTTATTAAATTTTGAACACTCAAGAGGAAATTAATGGTAAATCGGAGAAACTAGACTCATTTCCTAGATATCAAAACCACTGTAGCAAACATGAACGCCCCATCAAAAAATTACCTTAGGAAGATAAAAAGAAAGTCGGGTAAAGGCCTCGGATCCAGGGATAAGAGCGAAATTTAGAAATGTGGAAAGCACAGATGCCTTCAGCTTCCGCCTTAAAGCCATGGTAAGTCTTATAGCCCGCAGAAGACGGCGAACTTCACGGTCATATGCACCGGTCTCTATCAAAGACGCAATTTCCTTCAAATCTAACACAAACCCATTAAAAATTAGTCAAATCCCAGAAAAGCCCATAAACACCCAATTCAATATAATCATTAGATAAAGAAAAGGGGGTTAAATTTCTATCAAAAAGATGCGCGGAAGACACGTAGATGATTGAACTAACGGTGCAAAGTGGAAGGGGTGGAGGAAGGAAGGGAATTGGAAGGAGCTGCTTGCTCTTTCATCTCCACATCTTGAGTCATTTTCGAAAATCTGAAGAAATGCAAATTGAAACGAAAATTGATGTAAAGAAACTCAGATTAAAACAAAGCGTGAAATTTTGATTAAGTAAATGCTTAAATGTTGAAAACCAAAGGTGATTAATAAAAAAAACTGACCTTCGAATTTTGATTTGCGAGAGGAAATGCTATGTTGGGAGCAATCGATAGCCGAGACTGCAAGGTTTAGAGTTTAAACTCAGTTTCTTTCGCAGAAAGTCAGGAGAGACGAGCCGGAGAAAGAGAAAAGAACGAAACGACGCCGGTTAGATCAAATTATTTCATGCCGATAGAAATATGAAAACATTTTTTAAATTATTTTTAAAACAAAAATAATAGTGTTAATATTTATGTGAGTGTAGGGACGGACGCAAGACTTCATGTTAAAGAGGCGAGCCTATAAAATTTTAGGGGAGAAAACTTATATAAAATTAAAGTAAAGAAAATAAATTTTCAATAGAAAATATATTAAAAAAAATCTATTTTTTTTTAAATCGCATAAAATTTTAAATTTTTAAGAGGGACCGCCCCCTCGACCTATCCATGTGTGGATGTGCTTTCTTTCACCTTTCATCTTTTCTAGTCTCTTGATCTTTCATCTTCTTGTACATCCCCTACTACTTGTGAATATTGTCCTTATAAATAAGGGCATGTAAAATTCTAAGTTATCTATTTTCATTTTATGTGTATCTTTTTGTTCTTCTACTTTCATACATTATACTTCAATAGTTTATAACATGTTACGAATTGAAAACGTTAGTGATGTTTTTGTAATTTTCCAAACTGCAGTGGTATAAAGAGAAACTATCCAAACTTTAGTGACCTGTTTATGTAGTTTACCCATTTCATTTAAAAATATATCTCGTATTAGAAAAATTATTATATGGTCCGGCTCACCACTAACCTATGATCTATTCCACTAAAAATCAGCCAACAAATTTCTTTTTCCTCATGGTATTTTTTTTCAAAGATGAATTTCACCATTTTATGTCATGTAAATAGGGAGTGGGTGGTTTATATAGAAGTTGATTATGAGTGAATTGTGACTTGGAAAGAAAAGGATTAGCTGATTGATTTTTAGTGGATGGGGACCATAAATGACGCGGTGAGCCGGGTCCATAAAATAATTTCTCCATGCATGCGGAAATGAGTAACATGGATGGCAATGGCTAATACAAGCAGCTACCGGTAGAAAATCCACCAACAATTCAGTAGGAATGCATGAAAGTTTCACTATGTTCTATTTGTAGTTTTGTACAACATGCAAAATGATACAGATACTAGAAATACTTGATAATGATCATGCGAATGAATAATTACAGGTTTTACAATTTTAAATTCCATAAAACATTCTCCTATTCCTACCTTAGATACAGAGAAACCAAGAACTGGGAGAAGAGTATGAATTCACTGACGACGGTAGCCGGAGAGTGTATTCCAAGAAATGGGACAATATCCACCTGCAACCAGTTCTCAACGGCAGATCCCACCACTGCACCAGCAACAAGCCCCCCTACAGTAATCAATGTAGCCTTACCTGCAAATATAAGGAGCAAAAATAATGAAATGAATCCAAACACAAGTTTAAACAAATTCGAAATTTGTACAATTATGCAGTCTAATCTATTGGCATGCTTTAGCAGAAAGGGCCATAAAATCCAATGGCATGCAAACTTCCCTTGCTTTCAAGGACTTCAATGGCAAAGCCTAAGTTCGACTCGAGGAAAACAGAAAAGGTTAGCTCAAAGAGAGAAATGAAATACAGAATGATTAGAAAACCACTACAAATCTTCTTCTATGCACTATAAAATCAAATTCGTAGTAAACTGCCAACATCATATATACATTTCACCATTATATACAATGTTTTCACTCAGTAAGAAGCAGCAGCAGAAGCAACCCGAAACCCGATGGGTTCTTCTGCTTTTCTCTTTTACTCTCCTTCATTGTTTCTCTGGTTCAGATGGAAAAAAACAAACACATTGCAAGTAGCAATTACTGGACTTTCATATTTGACAAAACTAACATATAACTAAAATTTGTACAGCAAGCAATATAATCCATATGCAAGAAACCTCATTACCTAACTTCACATTCTTTCGGGTAATAAAATAAAAGGAGGCTCCAAAGCTACTTGCGATGATAAGCCCTGGAACGTCAGGTCCGGCGTAAGGAATCACTGAGGACGTAGAAGCTCCATTCACATAAGTTAGAACCATAAGAGCTCCATATACACCAGCTTGTATGCCCAACTCACTAGAAACAGGAGTTTCAACTGATACAGGTAAATTTTTCACAGTTGTTTGCACCCACCGAGGCATTGATCCCACCCCGGGTGGATTAACAGGTGTAACATCTGCATATCTAATGCTTCTGTCCACAACTTTCCCGGCCCGTCGTTGGGTTAAGCTCCGCATGAGCAGCATATCATATGCAGCCTCAACCTAAAACATAAACCACAAAAAATATAGACAAACCATACAGGAACCAATTTCGAAAACATACAGTTCACATTTATCAGGTAAAAAACAATCAACCGGTGTTCCTTGTCTATAGGATCTTCTTAGTTAAGTGAACACAGTTGTAGATGAACCACCATAAGCATCATAATTTCACTTAATGGCAACAATTTAACAAGCATTTGTCTAATCTAGAAAATGGGAAATGTCCATCAAACACCATTCTAGTAGATAGAACACTAACATATGGCAAATTACATGATATAAAGTATAAAGAACAATTTTTTTATGGGAAGCTGTAAAGAAAAATAATTACTCTAAATTGACACTATAAACTCAAATCCCAATTTTGAGAACATAAATAAATGTAGGAATTTGCAAATTTACATAGAGAAGATTGGAAATTCTAACAAGTAGCAAAATGAACAAATTTACAGAAAAAAGTTGAATATTTTATCACCCAAATCTTTTGAACTTTAGAAATTTCTCAAATTGAAAAAAAGGAAGTCAATGAATTAACCTGAGCAATAGCTTCTTGGTCATCTTTAATGGACGCAACAATCGAGTTCTTGGCGCGAAGAATATCATCAAAAGAAGCACTTTCGGAGACTCCAAGGAGCTTGAGCGCGTTCTCAACAGACATCTCGAACGGAGCCGAGTCATCAGCTCGTGAACCAGCTCGAGCGGCTAGTATTCGCCGCGCGTGGAGGATTGGCGCGGCTCTCCAGCGCTCGGTCTTCGCGGGTTTAAAAGAAGGGTGGGTTTGGTTGACCGGCGGTCTAGGAATAGGGGTGCCTGGAGTGAGACGGTTTGGCCGGACGGAGAGTGTAGTTGCGGCCATTTTTGGAACACAGAATGAGAAAAATGTCTTCTTTTACTTTGGGGCCTTGGGGGACAATCAATCAAGAATATAAGGTGAATTTAATCAGACATGGAAGGGAAAAAAAAAAGCTTATGCTTGCACTTGGGTCGGGAGTATGTTTTCTTTTGATTAGGACCGTTCGATTGTCTGACCAAATGATTCTTGTAAATATTGTTCTTACAATTAGTGCATTAAAATTCCATGGAATTACAGCCAAACTGTCTTTAACAGTTCTCAGTTCCTAGTGGCATAGCAATTAGCATGGCTTAAGACAAAAGAGAGGATATGTTAAAATCAAAGGGAAAAAAACCACTAAAAATTTGTGGCCATGACTCATGAGAGTGAGCACCATGTGTACACGTCTCTATTTTCTGGACACTCCCTTAAGCAAGCAAAAGAGAGAAGGAAAATTCATTGGGGGCAGTTGAAAGGCGTCACTTGTTGAAGAACAAACGTCGACAAAACCATGTTGGCTATGAGTAAATGGTTCACGCCTACACCTTTTATGTCAAACAGATATAGTAAGAGAGTTCGGTTTTTCGGCAGAGCTGATTCCGTTCGAGCTCATGTCGATGGAGGAGGAGACAACAACAACAACAACAACAACAGTAAAAGCAACGACAAGAGGAAGAAAGTTGTTGTGGTTGGCTCGGGGTGGTCTGGTCTCGGTGCTGCTCACCATCTCTGCAATCAGGTTCTTGTTATATTGCTTATAGGGGGAATGTTGCCTTTCCTTGATTAACTTTCAGTTTTGGGATTTTTTTGTTTTGTTTCAGGGATTTGATGTTACTGTTCTTGATGGAGGTGATGGTATTGGCAGTCCAGACAATGTCGGTATCCAAGGTAATTGAATCATACAGATGCAGTGTAAGCAAATAACAGAAATCCATGTTCTTATTAGTACTCTTTTGGAGATAAAACTACTTTTTCCATTCGCCACAAAAGGCATGGTTTTCCCATTGTTAAGAATTGACCATGAGCTTATCACTGTGAACTTTGTTTCATATGAATCCCATTTTCTATAACTATAGGCTAAGTTAGCAGTAGTGCATGACTGCAATGTTACACACACAAACCAAAGTCTTTGTTCTCGATTTTAAACTTAGGGTCTGTTTGTTTCGCTGGAATTGGTTTTCTGGAAAATGATTTAGTAAAATGAATTACATTTGAAAAACCGCTTCCAGAAACCATTTATGTTGTGCAGTAGTATAATTTATGTTGCTCGAATAACAATTCATTTATTAGATTCTCTCATTGAAGATTGAGGACTAACCTCCAGTTTTTTGTTTTTTTTTTGGGGTGGGGGGGGGGGGGTAGGGTTTTGGTATCCCTATAAAAATATATATAGTCTTGTTGATGAGTTGGGTTTAAAGCCCTTTACTAGCTGGACAAGATCTGCACAGTATTCAGGAGAAGGATTGGAGGTATTTACTGTTAGCTGCTTTGTCAGTTTTTTTGAACAAACAAGCCATTGCAACTGATATACCAGCTGTTATAATTGCATCCTAAGTAGTTTCCACTATCAGTGCAATAAGTTTCTCTTATCACTGTTAGAAGAATGATTGATACTAAAAACTAAGAAAGTGTGATATTTCTCCCATTGTGGAAACGTTGTTGGAAAGTTAAATATCTTTTGGTTTTCTAAACAGATTCAGGATAATTCTGCAGGTCGAATTTCCAGTATACCAGGAACTCCCACAATTGCCAACCCCATTAGGAACCTTATACCACACTCAAGTATTTCTTAATTCCATCTTCATGTTTTATTTGTAAGACTGTAAAGTCAGATAGTTCTCTTTATTAACATTCGGAGATTGTATCATATTTACAGTTTGTCAGGCTCCCGTTCGTGGATCGATTATCATCACTTCCTCTGATGGCTGCAGGCAAGCAGTAATGATAACTTGATGTTTTAAATGGTTTTTTTATTGCAATCTTTCTTTGTTTTCTATTTATTTCAGTCATCAGCTGACCACTCCTTCTGTTTCCAGTAATTGACTTTGACAACACTGATGTTGCCTGGAAAAAGTATGATTCAAGTAAGAATTCGCTTTCCGTAGTAGAATCCATCATTGAATGATTAGTTGTTCCTTCTATTGAATGAATCAAAGATGAACTTTTCAAGTGCCTTATTCAGAGCTTTAACTGGTAGTTACTGCAAGGGAGCTTTTTAAACAGTTTGGATGCTCTGAGAGGCTCTATCAGGATATTTTCAGTCCATTACTTCAAGTGGGTTTGTTTGCTCTGGCAGAGCAATGTAGTGCTGCAGCAACTCTTGGACTGCTATATTATTTAGTTCTTGCCCACCAGGTTTGATTGTTGAAATTCTTTTCTACAAATGTTTTCAACCTCTGCAAAAGGATTCGATTACCATGTCAAATGTGTGTTTAGCCTAGTATTGGTGAAAGAAATCGAATAGAAACAGTAATAGATGAGACTTTCTCTCATTTGATGATCAGTAATCTTGAATAATGTTACCGAATCCTTAATTTGCTAGATATCACTATTCTTGTAACATGTTGATATGATACTTGGTCTTGTATTTGTTCGTTACTCAAATTGACTCAGTGGAGTTTTATTTTATGGATGGTTATAGAAACATTTCGATGTAGTATTTTGCCGTGGCACCACTACGGAGAAGATCTTTGAGCCATGGGTGGAGTCTCTGAAGGCTAAAGGTTGTGAAGTGCTGGAGGGTAAAACGGTGACAGATTTCAATGTCAACGAGGAAACAGGTTGCATAACAGAAATAGTATGTGGCAAAGAGACCTACAATGTTGATGCAGTTATCTTAGCTGTCGGGATCGCCACACTTCAAGAAATTATCAAGAAAAGGTTTCCCATTCTGGACTCTCCTTTCATAGTGTATCCATTTTCATGTCATATATTCTATAAGTTTGAAGCTTGTTGATACCCCTAGCTTAAGTTTAGTTTAGGTTTCTGATATGTTGATAGCAAGCTTAATGTTCGATGTTTTAATTAGATGGTCAACCATGCTTTATGTTTTCTCCACATCTTTAGTGGAGTTTTAGTGCTTCAGTTGACTGCTGTTTTCAGCTATCCTGTATAACCGGCAGTTGAGTCCTGTTTAGTGCAGCATTATGTAAACGGGAAGAGTTTCTGAAAGTTTTGAACTTGGCTGGCATCGATGTGGTTACCGTCAAGTTACGGCTGGATAGGAAGGTCTGTGCACAGATCATCCCTTGGTTTAGAACTGAATATCATGACATTGACAGCAATCTTGTGCACTTCTCTAGTGGGTTTCCTTGTTTTTCTTTATTTTCGTCTAGTAGATCTACTACTATATTGACTTAAAACTGGTTGTCTTCTTCGATGATATGTCTAGGCACTTTTCTGATATGCTCTTGCAATATGTTCTAGTGAAATTTGACTCGGATATACTTAAAACTGCTCATTCTATCATATCAGTACCAAAACAACTTCCCTGTGTGCGTGTGTGTGTATCATGTTTCGATCAAGACTATGCTTTGACAAGGTGATAAAGTTGACATTATGTATTGAATATGCCAGGTTTGCATCCCGAATCCAAGCAACGCTTGTGCTGGATTTGATGATCTATTTGGGTGTACCTTCTTTGACTTGAACGCAATTCACGATGAGCATAAAGGTGATACGGAAACCATATTAGAAGCTGATTTTGTAAGTTTTTGCATTCAAACATGGATCTTATCTTTGTCATTGGGAGGAAAGCATTTTGAACCTTCCATTAAAATATGGATCTCATCTTTGGCTTGCCATGCAGTATCATGCCAATGAGTTGCTGCCTTTGAAAGATGAACTTGTAATTGAAAAAGTTATGCCATATCTTTCAAAGTTCATAAATGGCCTTGAGAAAGCCAATGTGGTGGACAAAGAAATCCGAAGGTTTCCGAAAGGATTGACTCACTTTTTTCCAGGTGAGCAACCAACAGCCTAATCGAATTGAACTGTAACATTGTGTATGAAGGGAACAATGAAGGCATGTTTTGCCAAGTAATTTATAACTACCTGAGGAAGATTATGATGAGGATGCATATATGGAAGAAAGCCTATAAATAGACCCGACCAACATTGTCTCATGCCGATTTCAGACCTTTTTAATGCATTCTGCTATATGTCTAGATGCTTTTGGACGAAATCGACACCTAATTCTGTTTTGTTGCTTCTTGAAAAGGTTCGTACAAGTACATGATGCGTGGATCTACATCATTCCCTAATTTGTTTATGGCCGGAGACTGGATTATAACCCGACAGGGTTCCTGGTCACAGGTTGCTTTTGTGATCTCAAACTGCATATCATTTAGCAAGGGACTTTGATAGCATTATATAACCGGTTTGAACATGTTTTTCTGTTGCTTTTAATAGGAGAAATCGTATGTCACGGGGCTCGAAGCTGCAAATAGAGTGGTAGATTATCTCGAAGAAGGGAGTTTTGCCAGAGTAATTCCTGTTGAGGAAGATGAGCCTCACATCGAAGCACTTCGCAACTTAAATAGAAGGATTAATGAGATTATCAGCCAAGTTCCACTGTCCGGTTATTTTCTTCAATAGATCTAATACAAATAATGTATACAAATTCCCACATTCATGCACAAGAATTCACCTATGAATTTGGAGGTCATGTAAAGGCAAAAATAATTATTATTAACTTCAATATGAATCATGCTTAGGAGACAACTTCCTTTCTTTTCCATCTAATGTACAAAAGTTTACAAGGGCATCCGTTCTAAGCAAACTGGCGAAGGATCCATAAAAGAAATCACGGAATAATTGTTTCGAGCTAAAAAAGATAACCAAGGTTGCTTATGATAAACATCAGCCAGCTTTTGATGTTCTTACCACCGGAGGCAGGGTAACCGAATCGAGATTCTTGGGATAGGGAGTCCACAACCCAAATCCACCTCTACTCTCTTTCATGCTACTACCGCTACCCTTGAACTCACTCAAGCTTTTCACCCACTCTACTTTAGAAGAGTGCTCCCGAGTATGAGGGTGCAGGACAAAGAGTGAATAGTACTCACAATTTCGAAACATAAAGAACTTAAACAAGCCCTTTAACCTGTATACAACGTAGCCAAAGCTCAGCTGGTCTCTAGGTGTGAAGAGATTGACCTCATTGAACCACAAACAATTAAACAAATTATTCAATGCGGTATGTTCCCTTATAATTACGGCTCCCTCCGGCACATCTGCATTTGGTTTTTGTGTTAGTACCAAGAAACATAAAATGCATCAACAGAAAAAAAGAATGTTACACATCCTTTATGAACTCATTGGAAGGTCATGCACTTAAATACTTAAGGCAACCCTTCCATAATTCATAGAAGAACACTATGTCTCCCTTCATACCGCTAATCGTATTTTTCTTCAAACTCCATGGCTCCATTCCCTCAGAGTAATAAATCTTCATGTGCAGATCAATAAGAGGTCTGGCATATCGCTTCCTCCGCTTGTTTGCATCAGCCTCCTCATATACACTCCTATGATGTTTGTGCTGAGCAATAGCATAAGTATGCTTATCACGCCATAGGTATCTGGCAATAGAAAATATTAATATATTCCAACTGTTTCTCCATCCAGATAAATCAAACATTATATAGCTATGAAAAAGTTAAATAATAAACTACATAGTTCATAATAGTTCAATAAGATGACAATATCTTTGGAGATCATCTTTCCTCTCATAAGTCAACAGGGAAAATATGGAGAAAAAAAAAGAAAGCAAATTCGTATACAATTTAATCAGACATGAATATACCTTTCGAGAATGAGCAATGGATCAACTATCAGCTCCATTTTGCCATCAATCCAAATACTGTACTGTGCTTGAGGGAATAACCTGTGGGTTAAAATTTTGGGAACCTTCCCATTCCTTCTGGGTTCATCATAAGGTGGATGCTTTAATGGGATAAGACGCCATATGCCTACCCACATCCCCTTATCTTTATCCTTCCTGACGGTCACATTACTTTGAATAAATTCAAGGGATACTTCATCAACAACCATCAGAAAACAGAAGAGCTTCATAGAACGAGTACTTATATTTGATGGCTGATGAGGCACATCATATCCATCAAAAATCCCAGATGCAACCACAAACCTACATCTCTTGACATATTCGATATCCATAGGATTCATGTCAGCACCACCATTTTGCAGAAATCCACAGTGCACCTAAACGGAAAATTTTATTACATGATCAAACCGCTTAATTCTATTTTCAGCCATCTAACAGAGGTAAGAAGGCGAGGACAGATGCAATGATGAGGAAGTTTGCATCCCCAACATATATGAAATCCAAAAAAATTAACTAGTGGAGGGGGGGGGGGGGGGGGGATAAATAAGTTTTACCTTCATACTTGGCTTCAATTTAAAACTCTCTTCTCTTTGCAGCCAGCTTTGGTTACCTCCAAATACAGCGAAGGAATGAGATCCATTTCTAACCAAATCCTCCTCCTCAATATAGGTTAGATCTTTAACAATTTCATCTGGTGTTCTTCCCTCTGGAATAACTATTTTGTCAGGGTCATCAGCTACTGGAATTGGACAACCTATTAGATTAATTTACAATCAATATTACTCGTATTAAAATGGAGTGATCAGCATTTTGATAAACAAGAGTTTCCATGAACTTTACGGTGTTCTGGTTTTGGAGCCAATCCAAGCAAGTCCATTGCAATGAATACCTTTCCCTCTTTGTTACACATAGCTGCATATGAAGGGAACAACACATCATCTCAAACCAATAATAACACATGGTTACAATTTGCAGGCCAAAATTTTAGATTGCTTGGGACATTTTCACTAATCATGAATATAACCTTGATAAATGATAAATCCTGACTAAATCAAGAATTAGCAGAGCACAAGCCAAAGCAAATTCTGGATTGTTTAAAAGCCTCCCTAATACATAAAAGAATCAAACCAATATTTTTTATCAAGTATTTATCTGATTAATTAATAAATAAATATAAAATATGTCACACATCAAACAAACTAACAGCATTCATTATCCTAATTCCTATTTCTGTAGAAACCAACAGAAAAGTAATATGAACTCTCTATTCATTATCCTAACTCCTATTTCTGTAGAAACCAACAGAACTCGACTGACTATTTAAATATGAACACGGATATACTTACGAACACTTGAAAGTAAAGACGGATCGAATAAAAAAGAACGAAACTGTACCCGACAAGAAAGAAATCGAAGATTGGCAAGACCAAACATGAAACAATAATACAATAAGAATAAGTAACATCCATAGAATGCCTGCAACAAGAACCAATCGAATAAACCCCTGTTTCCACACAATCTTGATTGGACTATCTTGCGGCAACCTCATTGAAGAAAACAAGCCACTTTCATCATCTGCATCAAGACAATCCAAAACCCCCAAAATTGCATCTTAAGTGATATACCAAAATCCATAAAATGAAGCAGGCAACAGATACAAATTACCCTTAATTTCTTTTTTAAAGACTAAAGATATAGAATCATACAACATAAACCAATGCAATAATCATGACCCAAGTTTTCAGTGCAGCAAAGGATGCGAAAAGTTGATAGATTTTGCTTACCTTTAGAAAATGAGCGTTGATTATTACGGTCCCTACGGCTTAACCGAGAAGAAAGAGGAGATTGGAGCTTATTATCCATTAGTACTCACTTTCACCTCATCGCCAATAAAAATAACTTCAAAAAGCTCTACAAAAATTATCAAAATCAAACAGGGAAAGTTACTAATAGACTTTACTTGTTAGATCTACACAAAACTTGAAACTTTAACACAGAAAAAGAATCCAACAAAGCATAATTTCATTTTTTTTAAGAAAACAGAAAGTTTTGTGAGTGGCAACAAATGTACGTGATAAAAATACTAATTACCTAGCAATATCCAGGAAATTTATGTAGGAATAATACAGGTAAAACACAAGGGTTGATGTTCTTTTTGAGACTCAAATCTGGGAAAAACCAAAACAAAAAAATAAATAGGGTCAAAGTTCACAATGATCATTAAATTATTCCAAAAATTATAAATTGAAAACAAAATTTTCAAAAGTTACATAATGAACATTGAATTTTAGTTTTTGTTATAAAATGGTCATTGAGCCCTCATTAATCACATATTCTTTCGATTTGATCCTGTTTTAATTAGAAATATGTCTAAAGTATTTATACTTAAAAAATTTATTAAATTTAGCCCTCATTATTTATACGTGTAACCATATGATTAGAGAAAAATATTAAATTATTTCTAATTAAAAATATGACCAAATTAAAAGAATTTATACATAATGATAACTAAATTTATTGAAATTTTTAAATTATGACTAAAATGGCTGAATGTTTATAATATTATGTTTAACATATGGTATTGATGTTATTAATCTTATTATCATACAAAGGTCATTTTAAAAATATGTAGAATGTTTTGGAAATAATTATATTTTTTAGATTGATTCGTGGGTTAGTCTTTGCTTTTTATCGGATGTACTTTCGTAAAATCATTCGAATAAAAAATTATTTTATTAAAATCTACATATGTTCGAAATGACATTTTTATGATTCAAATTTGTTATTTTTAATGAAAATATAATTTTTTTAATAGTTTTTAATGTGATTACAAAGTAGTATTTGTTCATATTCTTTTTAACCTTTGATGTGCCACACACCTTGCAGATAAAGCAGATTGAACCCGAAAAGATGAATAGCATTTCTTTTCTACTAGGACCACTCGTTGGGTTCAATGAAAATTAATTATTTCTTTATTAAAGATTACGTATAATTTTTATTAAATAAATATTTTTATAAAAAGTGTTATCTTTAAAATATGATGATGGTTTTTTAAAATAAGGGTAAACAGTATAAATGGTCACCAAATTTTTAGAGCAGATTTATTTTGGTCATTTTATTTTTAAAATAATTGATAAAGTGACCAAAATTTTAGTTCAATTTCGATACGGTCCCTCCCGTTACTTTCGTTTTTCCTTAATAAAAAATGGGTAAATTACATCAATCACCACTCAACTTTCTTCTCACTCATATTTTTGTCACTAAAATTTAATAATTTTCAATCTAATAACTTAACTTTACAATTGTTCATATTTTGGCCACTCTCAAATGACATGGTTATACAAATATAAAAATTCAATTAATCATTAAAAAAATTCGGGTAATAATTCTTTTACTTAGCTTATTAAATTTACCATATTAACATATTTAATATTTTAATAAGCAAAGTAAAAAGAATATTACTCGAATCAAATATTCTAATTAATCGGTCAATCGATTATCCGATTTAATTGGTACGATATAAGATCGAGAATTGAATAATTTAAATTTTGCAATTATCTAAAATAGTTTTTAAGGATTAATCGAACCCGATTTCGGTACAAATTTTTAAAATAAATTATTTCGATTCAATTACGGTTCACAGTTTTAAGCAAAATTGTTTAACCGGTTTGATCTATTATATATAATATTTATAAATTTTATGCATTACAATATCTTATAGTCTAGTGATTTTGATACCCTTCTGATTTTTTTTAAAAAAAATGTTTTGACTCTGGGTAAGATTAATAGGTGTGAACTTTCAATTTTTGACTTTTCTAGTTGTTTTTATAATTTTATCACAACCGAACAATTATTAAATTTAACATATTATTATATTTGATATTTTAATAAACAAAGTAAAAAAAAACATTTCTAGAATCAAATATTTTAATTAACTGGTACAATATAAGATCGAAAATCGAATAATCTGAATTTACAAATTAACCAAAATAATTTAAGGATTAATCAAAATTTTCTATTTGTATAAACATGTCATTTGAATAAAAAGAAAGTTGAGTGGTGATTGGTGAAGTTTACCCTTTTTTTTATTAAAGAAAAACAAAAATGAAAGTACGGAAAATAACGAGAACAAAGTTGAGTTTTAAGGCACAGACTTGTGGGGAAGGTTTAGCACCCTACAACGCGTGTTTGTGATTAATATATTTTAGGTTAACACGAATTCATAAAATTTCAAGAATTACCTCAAATTCTACAACTGCTAAGGGAATCAAGATAAAACTCTGAATACTTTGAGAATTTATATATTAATCTATTAAAATTTAAAAGCAAGATCTCTTGTGAGAAACCTCAAACTTTTCCCCAACTTATAAGGGAACGCCAAAAATTAATCTCACTCCAACAAGAATATATGTTAATATAAAAATAAATAATAAAAAAACAGAAGAAATAACCTTATTCATTGTTGCCAAGTAGCTGGTTACAATAAATACTAATGTCATTGTCCACAATAAATACTATGTCATTGTCCAAATACAACAAACAAACAAACCCGCAGTTCCTAGGAATAAGTTAACAGCACATCCAGCAGTAGCTGGTTACAAACAAGATTATAAAAGTAAATATACAATGAGAAATCATTCCATCACCACATCTGCATCATCTTCACCATCCTCCATCTCTTCATCATCACTCTCCCACTCTCCTTCCTGCAGCCACTGTTCTAGTTCGTCCCACTCCTCATAGTCATGCACGTTCGAACCGTCTACGTTGTTCCATGGATCGGTCCCTAGTTCGTCACCATTGCAAGCGACGTGCAAGTATGGTCTATTCCTGGCTAAAGCATCTACAATATCTCTGTTTAAACTCCCCACCACACCTAGCCATCTTAATCTTGGAAAATACGGTTTCTTCAACCATCGGAATGAAAGTTGTGTAATGCCACCACAGTTGTAAAGATCCAACAATCGCAGACTACTACCGTGTCCTCTGTCATCGTCAACCTGCATCGAGGCTAGTGCCATGATTGAAGTATCACCTATGAGTGGACATTGTCGCATTCGGAGTTCGGAAATTGGAACCTGATTTCTTGCAAGAGCTAAAATGCCATTATCGGATAGATTAGGAAGATTCGATAGGTCCAGCTCTTGCAATTCCAGTTTAGAAGAGCCATCAAATAGCACAGAGATGCACTTATCTGTAAGTTTCTTGCATCCTCTAACAGATAATGAAATCAATGAGCTAATAACGCCATGCCGTAAGTATGCTATTCCTACATCAGTTATATCGGAGTTGTCCAACTGTAACACCTTCAATTCACACAGAGAGCTGATAGCAGGTAGGGCTTCGTCCCCAAGGTTTTTGCAGCATCTCAAGTCGAGAACTTTGAGACCAGTGTTGCAGACTAAACTCCTGATGGCATGGTTGGTGAGAAGATTACACCATCTGAAGCTAACATGAGTCAAAGAAAGGGAAGTTGCAGCAATATCATGAAAAACCAGATCAGTCAACTGGGATCCGTGACAGACCTTAAGCTTGTACAGGCTTGAACAAGAATGCAGAAGTGTCTTAAACCCTGTATCCGTAACACGACAAAAGCCACCAAGGCAAATGCTTTCCATGTTTGCGCACTTGTCAGCCATAAGTAGGATCCCAAGATCATTAACTCGCTTAAAGTAAGTATTGAGGAACTCTTGGCTCCTGACAAGAGAAAGATGTTTTAATCTTCCATGCTGATTGATTTGTTGAAGGCCGGTGTTGGTAAGATCAAATGTAACTCTTGGTTCTATGAGTGGTGCATCTCGAAGTTCCAAGTGTGTCAATAATGCGAGACCTTTTGATATTGTACTGACCATCGTATCTGTAATATAATCTACAGCAAGAGACAATTTTTGGATGCTAGGCAATATTGATGGTTGAATTTGATTTGGGTACTGATGGGGTCCAACATTAGGGCTAAGCAGTTCAGTCACCGTAACCGAAGAAATGTAGCCAATCTCAAGAGAAGTGAGTTTTTCTGAAGCTAAAGCCCAAACCCGAGCAAAGTTATGACGAAGAAATAGTGATAAGTCAAACATCAGATTCAATTCCTGGCACATAGATGAAAAGAAAAAGGAATACATATCAAGGGGCATGCAATTATAAGTTGGAAAATTACAAATGACACAGATCTAGTTTATGAATTAACAACATGCTTCAGCCTTCAAGTAAATAGAAAACAGACAAAAAATTCTGCCAGTATACTGAGTAAATTTTGCACATGAAACATATACAGTTTTTAGTGCCAATAAGCAACCAGTTATCAGAACGGTCAATGGGAAAGCAAATGCACCCACTCTGGTAAATTTAGGAACTAAATGAATATTTCCTTTGAATCAACTAGATAGATATCAATGATTTATTGGGCTTCAAATATGGCTATCCAGCAAGTATAAGACAAGTCCTATAAGTTCATTCCATAGAAATGCTAAATTGGCATTTCCATCTATTCACACGGTAAAGATTGGTGGTTTGTGGAATTTCAAGCCATGTCGGAGATTTACTGGGACATGGTTTGAAACTCAAAGTCTGCTGTTGAGTCAGACCACCATTTGACTTTGAAGGCATTTGATGGTTGGTTGAAATTAGAGGATGGTCAATGGTTGTTGGCAGATTCGGTGTTGACAAGCGAGAAAGTGCTTGCACTATAAAAGGGAGACTCACGCTTGTGCTAGGCAAAGGGAGTGAGAAGAAGTGAGAAAAGAAAGGGAAAGGGAAGCTTTTAGTTGTTCTGTATTCTTTCGGGACATAGGGTTTGGTTTGCGTACCCACCAACAAGATTGTGGAAACTAGATGGGATCTTCGGTGAGTGATTTTTGTAGTGAGGATTATCCATATTAGCTATGAAGTATTTCTAGGAAAGACCAAGCATTTATTGAACTGACTTTCAAATTCAGGCATACAACATCATCAATGGAATCATAAGCAGATGTGTCAAATCTAGAAACCTTTTTTTTTTCTCTGAAAAGTAGTAAACTAGAAACTCTAGGTCTTATGAAACTCCTCCCTTTGAACTTTTTTTTTCCTGAATAGAGCTGCCTTTGAACATTGAACTAAAATACTGGGGACTTATCCAGTCTAGACCAAAATCACTGACTGGTTCCATCTTTATGATTAATGTATTAACAAATATTTCAATTTACCTTTCATAGACCTTTACACTTTCTCATTCATAAGACAAACCTACGAGGAAACTGCCAACTGGTCGGTTTCATCTTTATGTAGAATGTATTAACAACATTTCCTTTAATTTTTCGCTAATTCGTTACCTTCGGAAATAAAGCCTACACTACAAGTAAATCACTAATTGGCACCATCTTTAGGTTTAATGTATTAACAAAAGGCTCCCTTTAATCTTTCATTAATCTTTCATAAATAAGCCTTACTTCTAATTGGGTGCAACCACTGAGTAATTCCTCCAGATCAGAAATATGTATCGCTCGGCCCCTATTCTCAGCCACTGACCCCAAGTAGAGAGACCTGAACGAAAGTTAACATATAAAGCTAATGATAACATCTCTTTAAGTGGTAACAATTAACAAATCAGCATCATAAATCTAACACAAAAGCTCTCTGCACCAAAGCAAATATCTAACAGGGAAAAAAAAGTAAATTTATATACAACATTAAAAGATAAATGCAGGCCTCAATCAAATTATATCTATATATACCTTATATCCTTGCAACGTGATCCGATTTCAGAGAGTAGTTTTCCACTAAAATCTGAACAATTGTGCAAGCAAAGTTCCTGTAAAGAAGGTCGAAGTAATAGCTCAATGGATGAATCATTAAGCTGACCGCAATCAAGCTTTAAGCTTTTAAGGTGGGGATTTGGTGGCAACAGTGGCTTCATTAGTCCCATAGACGGCGAGATCTCCTGCCAAATTCATAGTTAGGGTTCAATTTGGAACTCCAAAGAAGGCATCAATATTCAAAAGTTGAGATTTTTCATTTGATTATGATGGATCTGGGAAATAAAAAGGGTTAGTAGCACATTTGCAATTGAAAACGTTTTCATTCACTTTCCGCAGAACCCAAATCAAATGTCAATACATTTCTTTCAACAGGTAAAGAGGAAGATCCAAACAAAGGAAAATGAAACTTACAAGGATGTGAAAATTGGGAAGAAAGGAGAGGATATGAGAAGCACAGGAATTGAAAGTGGTGCATGTGACGGCCAATGAGCAGATGGAGGAGATATCGAGCTTGGTCATGATGGTGGCCAAAAGGGCCGTCGGCAACTGATCCAGGCTCTCCACGCTCCCACTCGCCATCCCTTTTTCTCTTTCAGTTTACTTGGTAGCTTCAGATTTTTGACTAACAACTCGATCTTTCTGGGTATTTTTCTATTGGTTTTTGACTAAGAACTTATCTGGGTATTTGGGGATTTGCCATTTTCTTCGTTCTCTTGGGACAGGAGGAAGATTCACGGAACAAGTTGAGGTTGTCGAAAACTATGGCGCATGTTAGATGTCGCCTCCCCAACTTAACATAATATTATTATATAAAAATATACGAGTAGTAGTAGTATTATTATAATATGTTTTTTTTTGTATGTCTGAGTAAACTGGTTATATTTTGATAAATTCGGACAGATTTGTGTTGTATATCTGATTTTAATAAATAAAGGGTAATCTTCACTGATGGTCACTTTTGTTTTGGGTTTGTTTTATTATGGTTACTCAATTCAAAAAGATTATTTTGGCCACTTATGTTCGAAACCGTTTCTGTTTTGGTCACTGGACCGTTAACCTTCGTTAATTAAAAATAAAAATTTTTAATTTGACCCCAAAACTTTCAAAACTTCATTTTTTACCATCTTCTCCAATCTGCTTTCCACTATCATTCTTTGTGGCATTTAATATTACTCCATTTTTACAACATTATTATATAAACTTCACTTTCTTCTAACATTTCTTATCCGCCCAAAAAAACAGCAAGAAAGGATTTTCTTTTGTTTATTTACTTAATTAAAAGTATAATAATTAACAAGTAATGAGTCCCTGCTTCTATGTCATCAAGCTTCACATGTCATCCTAGGGTTTCTTTGAGCTCTTACCTTGAAATTAATTCACAGGGATTGAGGTCTGTGAGAGGCTTTCAACAATGAGGATTGCTGTTAACCTTGTGACATACTTGGTTGGGGTGATGCATTTGCCGAGTTCGACATCAGCCAATGTTGTGACAGATTTCATGGGCACATCGTTCCTCTTGTGTCTGCTCGGAGGCTTTCTTGCTGATTCGTTCCTCGGCCGATACAAGACAATTGTCGTATTTTCCTTCATACAGACACTGGTGGGTGTTTAGAACAATATTGTTTTATTCTAATCTTTTGTGCTGAATGTTCAGCTTTTGATCTGTGATGATAATGGTGGTTTTTTTAGGGGACTGGGGCATTAGCAATAGCTACAAAGCTATCACAACTACGCCCGCCACCGTGCCATGCATCAGCATCCCATACGTGCAAACCAGCCAACGGATTTCAGATGGGGATTTTAGATGTGGCCTTATATCTGATTGCACTAGGCACTGGTGGCCTAAAATCAAGTGTGTCTGGGTTCGGAACCGATCAATTCGATGAGAAAGATGAGAAGGAGAAAGCCCAGATGACCTATTTTTTCAACAGGTTCTTCTTCTTCACTAGTATCGGAACACTGACGGCGGTCACGATGCTCGTCTACTTACAAGACGAAGTCGGCCGAAGCTGGAGCTACGAAATCTGCTCTGTTTCCATGCTTGTAGCCATCTTAATATTCTTATCTGGGACTAAAAGGTACAAGTACAAGAAAAGTTTGGGAAGTCCAATAGTTCAGATTTTTCAAGTAATTGTGGCTGCAATAAATAAAAGAAAGATGGAACTCCCTGCAGTGGGAAGTTCATTGAGTTTTGGAGAAGATGATAAAAAATGAAGTTTTGAAAGTTTGGGGATCAAATTAAAAAAATTTATTTTTAATTAACGGAGGTTAACGGTCCAGTGACCAAAACAGAAACGGTTTCGAACGTAAGTGACCAAAATAATCTTTTTTGAATTTGGGTGACCATAATAAAACAAACCCAAAACAAAAGTGACCATCAATGAAGATTACCCATAAATAAATTTTTTGATAAAAATTTTCTGCTTACAGAAGGTCTAGAACTCGAGACTTATTTCAGTAATATCAAATTGTTTATCACTTTGTACTAATATTGTAATTGCATTTTATTTTTAATTAATCTACTTTGTTATTTCTTCCTTCATTTTCTCTTTTATTTTTTATTTCTGTTTAATTTATTTTATAGCTTACAAGTGCTAAATCTCATATCATTTATAGAGTTATTGTAATATCCCGAATTTCACTGATAATTAATTTCATAAAATTCTGATAAATTTTTGTCACTCGACTTATCAGGGATTTTACAATAATTAAATCTAATTAATTGTTATACGTGGGAATTAATTACCCGAGCCTAGTATTAAGTATTATAGTATTAATTAGCGTTAAAGGCAATACGAAGGTAGAAGTAAGGAATAAACAGAATAAAAAAGTGGGATTGGAGCAAGAAGGGAGGATAAGGACTAAAGCAAACAAGGGATACAATACGATGGTTTTATGAAAAATTAGACCAAATTTTAAAGGGTAAAGTAAGTCAATAAACTATGCTAAACTAATTTGTTGGCCATTGAAGTTTCAAAAGTTATGAAATGGTCACTAATATTTTCGAACTATTACAAAATGATCTTTATAACCGGACTTGGCCCAAACAAATAGCCCATTTGTGGACACTCCCTCTTCTTTTATGTACAAGGCTTCCTCCCACGTTTTTCTGCTACTTTTCCATCACTTTCTCGGGAAAATCAGCGATGGCAGATTGGACCAAACTCCCCAGCGAACTCCTGGACTTAATTTCCAGGCGTCTACACAGCTCCTTCGACGTCAATCGTTTCCGTTCCGTTTGTTCAACGTGGCGGTCAACAGTCACATCACGTAAACGCCACCGTTTAGCTCCTCGATTCCCTGTCCTCCCCGATGAGGGTGACATGGCGAACACCTCCTACGGCTTTTCCCTATCGAAACGCATCATTTTCCTGCTGCGATTGCCCAACTCCGATAGCGAAACAGACCGATCGACCTCCTGGGTAATCAAAATCGAAGAAGATGGGCCGAACAACAGGGTTCAGCTCTTGAATCCTCTCTCAAGGTCCCGTTTCGATTCTCTCCCTGAGAATTTTCCCAAACTTTTTAATTTGTTGGAATTTAGCATTGTTGAATTGGGCGAAGAATATGTGCTTCATTATTTAAATCACCTTAGTTATCTTGGTGATGCGGGAAACTTGTACATGGAAAAAGTTGTTATATCTTGTTTAGACAATAATCCTGATAATGGCTTTGTTTTACTTACAATCCATGTTTCTGGGAAATTAGCAATGTTTAAGTCTAGGGATAAGAAATGGACTATTATTCAAGACATGCCATCTCCTTATGATGATGTGATATTGTATGAAGGCAACTTCTATGCTGTTGATAATAATGGTAGGACTGTGCTTGTGGGATTGGATTTTGAAACAAGTGAGGCTGGGATGCCTGTTTTTGGTGGTGACAAGAAGTTTTTGGTTGAGTCCAAGGGTGAGTTATTGTTGGTTGATATGTATTTGAGTATGGAAGCCCCGGAGGGATTGTATTCGTGGGGGTTTGTCGAGGAGTATTTCGAGAATCTTGCTTTATATGTGAATGAGAGGACAGTTAGGTTTACCGTTTTTAAGTTGGATGAAGTTGGTAAGAAGTGGGTTGATGTTAAGAATTTGGATGATCGCGTGTTGTTTCTGGGTGATGATTGTACCTTTTCTGCCTCCACGGAAGATTTGAATGTGTGTAGAGGGAACTGCATCATTTTTGCAGATAATTTCTTTTATTCTCTTGGAGAATCAGAGGAAGATGACTCTTCGGAGCGGTGTGAAGTAGGTGTATTTGATTTGGAAAATGGTTCTATAGGACCATTACAGAAGTTTCCTCAATTTTCCAAGCTGTTCTGGCCACCTCCTCGGTGGACTTCCTCAAGACTATTGGATGTAAGTATTTTCCTTTGCAGATAATTACCTATGCTATTGCAACTCTAATGATTCTTTGTGCATTGAATTAAGAGGAAGCATGGAAAGATTAAGCACAAAATCATGATCAATACCGTGGAAATGTTTTTTAATCCCGTGTTCTGTTATGCAAGTAAATTTTCTGTAAAGTGTGCTGAAACTAGAGGAAAGCTAGGACTCGATGGCATGGCCGTGTTAGTTTGAAGCAATGCGTTTAAATGGTTACCATTGATGGTATGCATGTAATGTTAACTTACTGAAAAGGCCAAAGTTAGGTCTTCTTGTCAGATGACTCTTGAGAAGATGCATTTTAAATAGAATGTGGGTTACTTTCATGTCTGCCAAGACATTGTCAGCACTAGCACTATTCTAACAGGTTAAGATTTTTTTACTTTGATTCTTAGTTGTGATTTGAATTTGGATTCGGATTCGGATTCCACTTAGGGTTATTGTGGTATGTACTCTGTCTATGAGGTGGCCAAAAAAGGGTCGATTCAGAAATGCACATTTCCATAATATTGCATTGACTGTGAATGCGAGTTTGGAGTTTTTGCCTCTTCTTGACTACCTGCAGTGTGTTTGTAGTGTTTAGTTTTTTACCAAGATTTTATTGCAATCCATTCTTAAACTAAAACCAATTGCAGATGCAACAGGCACAACTAGACAACGGAGAATCGACCTAGCTCGTATTGTACTTCTGCTTCATGGTTGGGTTGTATTTTCCTGATCATCAAGCTAAGTTTGCTCTTCGCATATCTCGTGAATTTATTGTCATCTACTTTCGGGATACGATTAATAAGCTGTATCTTTCTCCTTTCATTTCTGTCTAGTTGTAACTGTTTATCTTGTCAAATATAAATGCATCTGTACAGGTTTTGTACCAGTGGTGCTTTAACAGCTTAAAGATTTAAAAGAACAGATATCTTACTGTAGACAACTCTGAATGTGAAGATATATCAGTAGACAAAATAATTACGCACTCTGTATATCATTATAGACATGTTCAACATTAGTACTGATTTGATTAAACCATTCCATTTCCTTCTTGCATCATCCGACAAACCATTCGGACGGACACTGCAACCACCACTTCTCTTCCTGGCTAATACAAGGCCTCTAACTCAAAACAAATGACGGGTAAGCATCAATATCACTGCCATCACTCGCGACTAGCCCCTTGTCAACATACCAAAGCTCCGTCTCGGTAAACCCGTCAATCACCGTAATCAACATTTGCATCAAGCTTAACTGCTGGAAGGTTTATATACAGGTCCGAGAGCGGCCTTGTTGCCATGACCTCATATGTGTCTCCTCCGGGGAATTGTTGTACCGATGGTTCGAGTTTAACAATCGAATCACCAATACACAAGAGCCACTCAATTTCTCTCCTCCACAGTGCCTTCTTCTGTGGTGCTAAGCTCTAACCTCCGTAGCTCACCAAATGCAGTTGCTGCCGTTACAAAGAACATTCATTTTTTTTTGAATAATCTAAAGGTGATTATAAGATATATAAAAATACATAAGGCAATAAATTATAAACAAATATTAGACCTACCAGAGAGTTTTGTGATGGCATTCGAAATGGCGAGTGCAGTACACACTCCTTTCCCACCTCCTAAGAGGGGCTTGGTTTTATTTTTTTTTTTTCATTTTAAAACTCCTCTCCCTTCTTTTTATCGTTTTATCTTTTTATCCAATTAAAGCCTAAGAAAATCAGAAAAATAAAAATAAAACCAGAGACGAAAATACTAAAACAAGCAAGTTACTCTTTGGAAATATACTCTAGTAAACATAAAAATAACGGAGAAAATAATTGAGGAAGTCAACTTTCATTATTTTATTTTTGACAAACATTAAATCTAATTTTACTTAGAGAAAAAAAAAGAGAGAGGACTTTAGGAAAAGAATGAGGAATATTTTTAATGAGTTTAAAATCTATGACGTAAAAAAATATAAAAGGACAAAAATTAATAAATTGACCAACCGGACAAATATACTTTCTCATCAAATTTTATTATTAAATGCTTAATTTTCTAAAATTGCTAAAAAAGAGAACTCTATGTTTCATTTTATATTAAAAAAGATGGCATAAATAGAAAACAAATACCAAAAAAACGGTTGGAAAATCATTTTTTTTATTTCTCTTTCACATTGTCCGTGTGTGCGCTATCATTAGGCGCATGATAATGTTACAAACTGCAAACCGAGGTCCGAGTTACATACACAATAATAAAGACGCTGCTACATGTTGAATGAGAGGTAATTCTCGGCAGGGAGAAATTTTATTTTACCTTTTGATTTTTTATATTATTTTTGAAAAAATTGAGATAATTATAAATTTGTCCCTCATCTTTTGAAATTTATGTTTTGCCCCTCTAACATCAAATTCTGGCTCTGGCCCTGCACAATAAACTAATTAAAAGGTTATTATAAAATAAATTTTGAGCTTAAAAAGATAAACTGACTCGATCCATAAAAAAAATCTAGAAGACTTATCCATCTACAACAATGTGAACATAGTAGATAGTCTCATTAGATAAAGAGTGGAATCTAGGGAATATGTCAATTTTGTACAGGTTGTGATAAGGTTTTGATCTAAGTCGTCGATGTAAATTAGTAGGAACCGTCGGATATAAGAGAGAGTTAACTATAAATAGAGCCTCTCTGCCTCATTTGTTAATCATTTAATTCTTTGAGACTCTAAATTTTTTTTTTTGTGTGTTTTTTTTGTTATTGAGAGTTCTTTCTATTATTCTTCGTCGCCACTGATAAGAGTGATTTCAGGCTGATTTAGTCGTTTGTCTTGAAAATGTCGATTTAGGCCACGTGGTTTATTAGGTCAAAACTTTAGCTCCGTGACAAAAATACAATTTTTTGTTGGTCTACAGATAGAATTTTTTTTATTGATTTTGAATCGTATTAACCAATAATCGATTTATAAAGTTTGATCACCGAGACTAGAGTTGTTAGTTTAATGACCTATCACATTAGTAAAATGAATCATTTTTATTTAAATTCTAAAGTTCAAATTTGATATTAATTTGACCCCTAAACTTTAGATAAACTACCATTTTGACCCCTAAACTCTAAGTAAAATATCAATTTGACGGTAAATAAAATTTAAAATACTAGAATTCAAATTATTTCTTAATATTTTTTTAATATTTAAGAATTAATCGAACCCGATTTCAGTACAAATTTTTAAAATTATTATTTTATTTTGGTACCTAATTAGGTTCAATTGGTCTTAAAAATTATTTTGGTTAATTGCTAAATTCAGATTATTCAATTATCGATCTTATATTGTACCAATTAAATCGGATAATCGATTGACCGGTTAATTGAAATATTTGATTTAAATAATATTTTTTATTAAGGAGTGAGAAAAAGTTAGGTGATGGTTGATGTACTTTACCTTTTTTTTATTAAAAAAAACACATGAACTTGTCCTCCGGCTGACTTTTTCAAAGTGAACGTGAATGGGGCATTCATGATTGAAACTAGCAAAACTTCTATTGAAATTGTTGCAAAAGACCAGCATGGACTGATGATCGATGGAGCAGCTTTTGTCCTTGAAGGAACCTTCACACCTGAACTGGTTGAGGCAACTGCATTTGTGGAAGGCCTGAAAATGGTAGTTTCTATGGTTGGGAACAAGTGCTGTTTGAAGGAGACTCTATAGCATCATCAACAAGTTTTTTTCCAATGATCCAGAATTTTTTCTGGCAGTCTTTGTACTTGCGGAAGGCAAACAGATTCTCAAAGACCACTCGAGCTTCATTATTCTTCATACTAGTAGAGAGGCTAATCGTATTGCTCATTCCTTAGCACATTGAATTTTCAGCTGTAATGAGGTTTTTATTTTCGATTGTAATGTTCTTGTTTGTATTGAGTCGGACATTATAGACGATGCCATTTTCAGACTTTAATTAATATATTTGGGTGTTTTCCTAAAATAAAGCACATGAACTTTAACGGAGTTAACGGGAAAGACCGTATTGAATGCGATTTAAAAGTTGGGTGACCTTATCAAATACGAATTAAAAATTTTAAACCTATATAAACACACTAAAAGGGATAGAAAATTTTTATTCATATTTGCACTAAGCTCAAACTAGGCCACTTTGATGTATACATATTCCTTTTTACTTTTTTATTGAATATGCAGCTAATTTTATGTTAATATTAAATGCACAAATGCAAATAAGAATACAAGATTTGATTAAAAACGAAAAAGAGTCTAAAGTTAAATCTTTCTCGCAATACACTTATTATTTATAACATAAATTGAACTTGGAATTATTTCATCACCAAAAGAATGTTAATTTAATACTTTTTATAAAAAAATCTATAGTTACAAAACCAAATACAAATAGAAAAAAAAATAGAGTTGGGAACTCAAAGTTTTGGTTATTTTTAGGATAAATATCCTATACTTTCAGTTTCCACCGGCTGTGTATAGGATATTAATCTATTTTATATTGTGTAAATAATAAATTCAAAGCAAAATTTTCAGAAAGGTGTAGTGCTATTCCTTTGGGCTCTGCCGCAGAGCAGAGCATTGTTTGGAATGGGATATTCATCCCTGGTTGAGTTCACAGGTGTGTACACTCGCAAGTAAAATTGTTGCCCAAGATATTGCCTTCCCCAATTCTCGGTTCTCACATTCCACATTCCAACATTATCAAGAGCCATGTATATAGCAGTCCATGATCTAGGATATACCTACAAACACAAACCATTGTTTTAGTTTTCCGAAACATGTTCGAAATGTCGGACCGAAACATAATGATCTATCGAGTTTTTTACCTGCGTGGTGGATCGCGAAACTGCATCTCTTAGATTGTATTCTTCGCGGCTGTTCGGAGTCCACACTCCTCCATCCATGCTGCCATTTGACAAGTAATGTTAAGTTGAGAGGAAAATATTGGAATTTCCTACGGGCAAAACATAAAGAGTATGTTTTGGTTATATTTGTATTCAGTTTCTTACCCAACAACCCAAAATGCATATCCATCAACATGCCAGCTCTGGACTATGTTTTCATGGTTCTCAAACACAACTTCCACAAAGGTTCGATAATCGGCACCCATAACCGATGTGTCAAGGTACATGTTTTGACCGGTTGGGTTGTCCGAGATACTTCCGACCCGGAAAACACCTCCGATTTTGAAATAGTCGGCTAGTTTCAGTGGTGTATCAGCTGGGACAAAAGACACACTGTTGACAGCATACCTTTGCTTCCCATTTACTTGAGCAGCTGTGCTCACTAGCTTGATTGTTCTAGTCACATTAATGAGACCATAGTGGTATGAGCCCTGCGGATTAGGCCTCGGTCCACTTGAAGTCAGGTTAGTCCTGGAAACAACCAATACACAATCAAGATCATCAAATATGCATGAAACAAGGAACATAAGGTTAGTGGATGAAGCTTTTACCTGATGGATCGGGCCTGGTTAAGTGACCAATCGATTTCGTACGTCGGTCCGCCAGGAATAGGGCCAGAAACTGCCTTGTTGGAGTTACTGTAATGAAGAGTGGCAGTGGTGGTAAGGATCTGCTCGGTGAAACGAGTCGAGACCACAATGTAGAAATCCTGAGCAGCTTGATCCATGGTAACAAGCACAGAATAGGACTGGCCAACATGGACATCAAGTGATTCATATATGGTTTGAAGGGTGTGGGTTCCCTCTACTTCCACCAGCTTCATTTGGTGACCCTGAATACGAAAATTTAACGAATTTTGAAGCCCGACGTTCGATATCCTAAACCTGTAAGTTTTGCCTGTGAAGAATCCCAATAATGTTCATCATCTTTGCACAATCAAATAGAAACTTAATCAAATGAAAAAATTTATTAAACGGAAAAGCGGACCACCTTGTTCAACTGTGAAGTAAGTACCATTAGGTCCATGACCATTGATTAGAATACCATTAGGGGAAGGAAGTTTATGACCACCATCTAGGATAGCCTTCAATTGCTGCAATAATAATAACCTTAAGTCATATAACTAAACAAAAACAGAACTATTTTGAGAAGATAACAACTTTGTGTTATAACATTTACATACCCTATGGTCACGGTTGAACCAGTCTCCAATAAGAAGGGTGAAATCGCCGGCAGGGTCCGGGAAAGGGACCGGAATTTTCGGCCTACTGAGGATCCTAATGCCACCAAAGCCTCCAGCTGCTTTGTGGAGAGCAAGAGAAGGGAAATAGAAGAAGCTACCAATTTGATCCTTCACCTGTAAATTGTAAGTGAAATTCTTGCCAGGTGGGATTGGACAAGTGGTTCCATAAACCCCATCTTGGTAAGAGTTTCTCCTCTGCTGGACCCCATTCCTGTTTCATATCAGAAGTTCAGAACCCAAACTCAGACACGGACGGACATAAGATTTTATGTTAGCGGGCGAAAACCTATAAAATTCTTAAGTCTAAGGTATACCATGATAAAAGAAAAGGTTCATCCAAGTTGTTGTAGACATTGATAACCAGGTTGTCATTGGTAACAGAATAGACATCAGGACCTGGAAATTGTCCATTGACAAGAATTCCCTGTAAGAAAAAGAATCCAGATATCAAAACCAGGAAATTTAAAACCATTACTTATATAGCATAATGTATATATATAAAGTTTTGGAAACCTGCTGCCGCACACCAAGTGGATAAATATCACCATAAGTAATATTCAAGTCGAAGAACCTGTAAGGATTCTCAGCCTCGACGATAACAACGGCGGCGAAAGCCGAAAAGAGGGCAAATCTTTTCCAGAACCCTGATGCTTTAAGCTTCATTCTGATATGATTTTTGAACTGTCTGTATATGATTTAATGGCGGTATTAATCTGACCAAGAGAGTTACAAGGAGAGGAAACTTCAATGTGGTGTCTGGTAACTGATGCCTGACTTAATTGGAATAACAAACAAATTAATGAAATAAATAATTAAGAAATGAAACAGAGAAGAAGAAGAAGAAGAATTGAAAGATTTTGGTGTTGATTTGGAGAAGTTGGTCGTTTTTTATAGTGTGCATGGTGTTGGGGTGACGAACAATCCAGGATTTAGTACCACTGTCCAATGGAAGATAGACACGTGGGACACCTGAGGAATACAGTGTGGGTGGAAGCAGGAAATCAGAAGGAAAGAGCGTGGCGCCGTGGCCTGGGGGTGAATGAGCTGTGACTGTGAGCCCACCTTAGGGAAGATCGACGGCCTATGATTCTGTTGCAAGTTCAATGGACGGTAGAGATGGATGATGATTTGTTTAATGGAAATTTTTGTTTAAGGAAATAATTGTACGCGGAGAGTGTAATGAAAAATGGGGAGTTTGGTATTGACAGAACGGTGACAGTGGGATTTCATATTTTGTGAATTGCTAGCCAAATATTCCCATTCACACCTTGCTAATAATTCAAATACTTACCATATTTAAATTACATGAGTTTGGTTTTGCAGTGCTAAAATTGATTTTGGATCATCATAATTTTATAGAATTAATTTTATGTATAATTAATTTTAAAGTAACATGATTTATGTTTGGAAATTTTTTCTTAAAAAATACGATTGTGTAAAAATATAGTGTAAAAATTCTGACAAAACGCAAAAGCTACTTTTACCTTGTTTTTCTCAAAATCACGTTTGAGGTCTAAAATCACGTTTGAATTTTTAGATCCAAACATGTTGGCACTAGAGGTGATAATGAGTCTGACCGGCTCGCGAGCTACTCGGGCTCAGCTCGGCTCGAGTGAGCTCGACTCGGGCTCGACTCGAAACCTTAACAAGCCGAGCCAGGCTCGGCTCGGAATCTACATGTGCACTAAAATAAATTATGCACTAAATTAATTTTAAAGTAACATGATTTATGTTTGGAAGTTTTTTTCCTTAAAAAACACGATTGTGTAAAAATATAGTGTAAAAATTACAACGAAACGCAAAAGCTACTTCTACCTTGTTTTTCTCAAAATCACGTTTGAATTTTTAGATCCAAACATGTTGGCACTAGAGGTGATAATGAGTCTGACCGGCTCGCGAGCTACTCGGGCTCGGCTCGGTCAAAGTTCGGCTCGAGTGAGCTCGACTCAGCTCGAAACCTTAACAAGCCGAGCCAGGCTCGGCTCGGAATCTACATATGCACTAAAATAAATTATGCACTAAATTAATTTTAAAGTAACATGATTTATGTTTGGAAGTTTTTTTCTTAAAAAACACGATTGTGTAAAAATATAGTGTAAAAATTACGACGAAACGCAAAAGCTACTTCTACCTTGTTTTTTTTTCAAAATCACGTTTGAGGTCTAAAATCACGTTTGAATTTTTAGATCCAAACATGTTGGCACTAGAGGTGATAATGAGCCTGACCGGCTCGCGAGCTACTCAGGCTCGGCTCGGTCAAAGCTCGACTCGGGTTCGGGCTCGGCTCGAAACCTTAACAAGCCGAGCCAGGCTCGGCTCGGAATCTACATATGCACTAAAATAAATTATGTATTTGTGTTTTCTTTCTTTAGTTAGTTGTGGATTGATTTTGTATTTTCTTTAATTATGTGTTTGTATTATAAGAATATTGATTGATTATTTGGATTAATCTAATTTTTGGCACTTTTTCCCCTTTCTGTCATTGAATTTCGTTTTAGTGTTGGTTATAAAAGGGATTTTTAACGAATCTTTTATAAAAAAAATTATAGCAAAATTTTTCATTTCGAGCCGAGCCGAGCCTGACGAGCCCGAACCGAACCGAGCCCAATAATATTGTTTTCGAGTTGAGCTTGAGCCTAAAATTTCGAGTTCGGCGAGCCTCGAGCCCAATTACACTGTTCCGAGCCGAGTCTGACCAGGCTCGAGCTCAGCTTGGCTCGTTATCACCCCTAGTTGGCACGGCGACTGAGGCATGTTTTCTTTTTCAATCAGGATTTTTGGACCCCAAACGCAAAACCAAACATGCAAAGTAACTTTTATTTAAAGGATAATTAAAATTATTATAAATATATTTTCTAAATAATTTTATTTAGTTTATTCAAATATATATTTAGTATGTTTTTACAAACTAGTCCACTATTGAATTTGTCTCTGAGTGGAGGTGCTACGGTTAGATTTTGTTTTTCCTTTCTTAACCAGATATTAAAAAATAGTTTAAATTAATAATTGTATAATTTAGTTTATTTATTTTTATATCAAGCAAGACGAATTATATGTATTCCAATCTTGAACATAGTTTCTCAACGTTTATCATTTAAGCATGATTAATGGATAGAACATTGTGATTGCATTTGCTTAAAGAAATCGAGAATAGAGGCTATGTATTTTTATCTTCACACGCACACGCTTTTAGTAATCATTGCATTCCGAGTTATGAACTTATGACTTCAGCTTCAAGCATTTTATCCAACAGGTTATCGTCCAACCTTAGGATCGGTTTTTGATTGCGGCTACCGTTTCAAATTTTTAATCGTCGTTTGGTTTCAACCTTAATATCAAATAATTTTCGATTTGATCTTCAATTAGCGGTTGCAACTCAAATTTAACTCTCCAAACAAGTGTTCATAAAAACTAAATTTTTCAACTTCTCCAAAATAAGTGTTCATACCAATTTTACCTCCCAAAGCTGGTTTCAAACCTCAACCCCAAACTAAGTCTTAGTCCAACACTAAACATATGGGTCTCTAATTTCCACAAAACATCATTAGTAAAATAAGAAAGAAATTAACCAACCAATCTTTAAACTTAAAAAAACAAAAATATCACATTATCCTATACACTAGCGGTGAACATTGAAAAAAAAAATTAAAGAAAAAACTGTTAATATTTAATGGTCAAAATTGACTAAGAGGATACGCTGATTGAATTTCTTGATTCAAAAACTTAATTGATTTAATTTTTTAGTTTAAGGGCATAATTTTTTTTTCCTAAAAATTCAAAGGTTAAGCCAAAAAAATTCATTTTACATAAATTAATAGAATAATTTTAATTAACTAACCAATTTTATATATACATGCTATACCCCTTAAATTTTAGGTCAATTCATGCCTTGGCTCCTCTGACGACTTCACTTTTAAGAAGACATGTCTTGCCCACCTTCAACTCTGGAACTTTTCTCTGAATGCTATAAGGAAATGAATCACTCAAAATCTATCTCATCTTGTCCTTCGTCCAATTACTATCTTGATGAGGCTAATGTTAAATTCACCTGCCTCACTAGTCAAGTCTATACATTACACCCAAAATTACAAATCAAACTAGCACGTTAATAGGTATTAATTCCTTTATCTTAAATGTGGCACTCGTCATTTAAGGCTTGCATAGGTCTCTCCTTAAAATAACCCAAGAAAGAATGGACAAAAGGAACATTTTTAAAAACATTTATTCTCCATTAAACGTTATACTCAACCCTTCTACTTTCTGATTCCGCTTCTTTATGTCCAAGTCAAAAAGTGTGAACACCCTGAAACAATAACGTTTTGATCCATTTTTAACATCAATAATTAGTGTGCTGAATGTAGACGATTTCTATACCAAAAGAACCGGTCATGGTGAACTTCCGAAAAGAGCACATAAAAAACCTTGGGCTAAACTAGTTAGATAACATAGAAATAAAAAGCCTTAGGCTAAACTACCCTAACTAGCTTTATAGATGACGTCAGGAATAACTCTGCCATACTCCTAGCATAGAAAACTTTTAAGCTTACTTAGGCTTTATTTGAGGACCAAATTAGCTTTTTCACCTAAAAAATTCTAAAAACAACCAAAAACACTCAAAAGCTCAAAATTTTGGTTTGCCCACCATTTTAGCTTCTCAAACCTTGGTTTGCCAAAAACTGGTTTTTCTAGCTTTTGCAAAACTTTATTCCCACCACAACCAAAAAAAAAAAAAAACAAAGCCTTAATATTCTTTAGGCAAGTGTAGAGTGGATAAACTAGAATGTAATTTACTGGTTTTTATTTATGAAATTGGCAAAACATCCCCTGCACTTACACATAAAAAACCTGTCCTACGTTCAACAGACTCTCATGAGGAACATTAAAAATCACACTATGTTCCCTACATATCTTCCTCAGAAATGCATATATATAGTCTATTGCTATTTTCTTGTGAAATCTTGAATCCCTTCTTGCCCTCACCACAGTGTTCCCCATAATGTGTACCACCCCAGCATCCCTACAGCTATTCAAAAATTCCAACTCATCGGTTTCTGTCTGGCTGCTTACTTGCCCTGACGATCCTACCGTCACACTTGTATGCATCGGAGATCTCACCGGCACTATTGAATCCACTGATGAAACTGTGGTGTCAACATACGAGCAAGTTGTGTTGCCATTGTTGTTCAACAGACCGTCCCTGGACCGCTGGGTTTGCTGGCCATACAAGCTATATTCATCCGAATCTGAACAACCTTCCATCATTGACTCGAGCCGCACAAATAAAAAGAGGCTATCAAATAGCTTTCTCTCAAAATCATTATCTTTCTTGTGAAGGTCTTTGTAGCCATACCTAGCAACGCAACGAAACATATGGAAATTCTTTGGTCCGATCCGTTTTACAAGGAACCTTTCTTCTTCCGGAACGGTATAGACGGGAAGGTGTTTCACACAGATGAAAACAACAACCGAATGGATAGCAGGTAGGTTAGTGATGAAGTGAGAAAATATGTGAGGCACACCACTTGCTAGCTCAGTGTAGACTAATCCAATTCCGGGAACTCGAACTAATCCTAAACTAGGGCCAAGCCCAAGAATCCATGCCATCGAAACCTTACTATGCATCTCAAACTCATACCGCCTCAGCGTACCATAATGCCAAACATACATGATGAGCAAAAAGGCTGCTGCAATAACAAGGGGAACCCACCCACCTTGATCAACCTTGAAGAGTACAGCAGAAAAGTATGTGCACTCTACAACCAAGGACAAGCCGGTGAAGAGGAGGACAAGAATCCAATGACATCGCCAAACCAAAATCATAATTAAAGTCATAAGCAACGTTGTTACCAACATGACGATCACCACAGCTGTCCCTGCATTAACATAAATTATGATACAATTAAGTGTAATTCTTAGGTACAGCATGTATTGATTGAAATGATACCATGAGTCGACACAAAAAGTTAAAATGCTATAAATAAATTTACGAAATTTATATATATTACAGAAACCCCCTGATGACAGTGAATACTCGGCCTCTCAGCAAACGCATGAAAACTTTCTACACAAAATCTCATGACTTTAGACATCTCGAGATGTGACTTTTCCTACCAGACAAATTTTCACCAGAACAGAAGATGCGTTAAGAAACTTTGACAAAAGTAAGAAGGGATAATAACTTACCATAAGCATTTCCAATTTGGCTTTGTTTCTTGAATCCAGCAGTAACGGCAATGCAAAGAATCATAAGGATCCAATTAATATCTGGAACATATATCTGACCAAGGTACTTCTTTGAGGTATGTACAACCTTCACCCGCGGAAAACAACCAAGTGCAAGGGCTTGTTTGATAATTGAAAAGGTTGCTGTTATGGTAGCCTGACTTGCAACTATAGCAGCAGCAGTAGCAATAACAAAAACAGGCCAATATATGCTATCTGCATTATAAACTAGTAATTAGAATCTGCAAATAGACACTTACCATTTTAATGGGACAACTAAGTACCATATCAGACAGGATTATAATGACCATAAAATAGATATAAGAACAAACCTGGGATAGAACGATAAAATGCATCGACCACATGGTCTCTGTTATTCATAAGGTAGGCAGCTTGTCCAGAATAGGCTAGGAGAAGGCAAGGAAATACAACTGCAGTAAAAGCAAGTTGCACAGCTGAAACAGGAAAATGGGATAGATCTGCAAAAAGTGCCTCGGTACCTGTAATGATTCATTAGTCAACAAAAGCATTTCACCAGCTTCAGTGCAAGTTTATGAACTTAAAATTGATAACTTATGGAAAATATTTGGGATATAAACATTTGATAGTAAGTTTACCTGTGATACTAAGCATAATACCCCCAAGAGAGGTCCATCCATCTTTCCCTCCTCTCTTAAAATACCGGTAGATGTATATAGGTGAAAATGCTTTCAAAACACTGCTGTCATACTTCCAAATATTAAATATGCCAATGCCTCCGATCACAAGAAACCAAATAAGCACAATTGGGGCAAAGAGCCAGCTAACTTTATCTGTACCATAGTGTTGCATGCTAAATAAACCAACTAATATTACAACAGCCACAACCACAACAACACCTGCATAATGGAAAAAGAAAATAAATACTGGCCGTATAAAAAGGTGGCTAAATATTGTCGAATGTGTTCGAACAAAGGATGCAAAGAAGGAATAAAGTTTAAGGAAGAGAACGGAGGTACCATTGCCCATGTGTGGTTGGTTCACTTTGATGCCCCCTGCAGCTGAAAGAACTGCCAAAGATAGCAGGCAAAGAAGTGTGCTGACATTAGCATATCAGCAATATATTATACACAATTTCCATGGAGTAAAATTGGTCAAGATATAATACTGATAGAAACAATGGTAACAAATGATAAAAGCAGATAGTTAATGACATCTGGTATATATCCTTTATCTTAGCATTAGGAGGTGCGGTAGCATCACTAAATAAGTCTTCCAAGTTTCGGCATTTAGCATTAAGTATAGAAGCAAATGTTTCCAAATTGGATGGTAAAAATGGCACTTTTCATGAATCGCGAAGGGGGACAGCAAGGATGAGTTCAGGTGTCTGCCAAATTTCAAGTTTCTCTATGAACAATTCCTCGTGTCAAACGTATATAGTATCTGAATACGTATTACCATTTTGTAATTTGCATTTGAGAATAAGCCTTTATTAGAATATGACCTACCCTTGGATTTTAAATAAACCCTGTTCAATGAGAATAGCAGGCAAGACAATCCATGTCATTTTCTTCTTCTTTTTGACCTGGATCATATAATCCGTGTCACTTTCACTCAACCAGATGTTCATATGTATATTCCCAAACGGCACACCTATCCCATGCATCATTTTTATTAATTTCAAACATAATGGAGACTTCGACAGACTGAACTTTTGAAATATATTTCTTCCATCTATTATCCAGGTGGTTCCACTAATAAGTAGAAAATCAAGTGGATGATAAAATTTTCCGCTAATGGGTTTGATTGGAAAAGCGTAACTTAGGTTTCAGAGTATAGTAAGACTTCCATGATACCAATTAAGAACAATTTGACAAATAAAAAAATAAGGTGACTAAAAATTCCATCGACTTTCTGATAAAATCAGGGTCACTGCATGTAGATGTCTTTTTCTTTTATTTGTTTCAAATACACTTGAGCATAAAACAAACAGAAAAAAGCCAACAAGAATGGTTAGGCATCTTGATCCTTTTCTCCAGTCATCGGAGGTCAAGCATGACAGAGTATAAGAAAAATACCTGATATTGCCGGAGTGAGTATTCCATCACCAATAACCATACATGTACCAACCAGGACAAGAATAAGAAGTGCATTCTTCCTGAACACATGTCTCTCTAGCCATCTCTTTGTTTTAGCAGCAAATGATTGTTCATGAAATGTAGAACGGCTATATGTTGTTAGCTCCTCGTCAGTCCTGTGTTGATTAGGAATAGTTTTTATGTTTGCATGTCTGCAGAGCAATGAATATAGAGCAAATGTTCCACCTGCATGACAAAAAGACGTGTGATTCTAATGGTGGTGTCTCATGAACATCGGAAAGAGAATCATTCATTATCAACAATTAAAAGATACGCAGGTGAAATTGTTCAAGCCTATGGTTCTGCATGCTGTGATGCATTGAGAAGCATTTTGTTTGTCAAAATCATGTCAGATTAATCTATAACATGCATATCCTCAGACACTGATATCAGCTCACCTTGACCATTGTCATTTGCTTTACACACAACAAACACGTACTTGAGGAGCGGTATAAGAGTAAGGGAGTATATAATCAATGAAAGAGCTCCAACAACATCCTCTGGGTCTTCGATTTTACCAGGAAATGTATTGTAGAAAACATATAGGGGAGAAGTGCCCAAGTCACCATAAACCACTCCAAGACTTTGGAATGCAAGCCGCAGAAGCAATAATGCGGAGGATTTCTATAGGGAATCGAAACCATATCAGAAACGACAACTGATCCAAATAACGAAAGAGCTACAATATCATCAAAAACAATCTATTTAAAGCACTTAAAATGCATAGAAGACAGAAAGTAAATTAATTTTTTATGCAAAGGAAAGGCTTTAAATCAGTTCCCCTAGTAAGGTAGATTAACATGAACTGCAAAAGAAACCTTGTACCTAGAAAAGAAAGACATAAACAGAACCGAAACAATCGAACCATACCTTCTCCCTGTACATGTTTCTAAGCCTCCCAGCCTCTTCATCCATTGGCTGGTCAAGCTTCTGATCCAAATCCCACATGCTTCCCTTGTTGTCATTATCTTCATCAATCTCAACTCTTGAAGCCATTTCCATACTGAATCAATATCATACACAAGCTATCACTAACTACTTAAAACTTGCTCCCTGTCCCACACAACTCGATATCAAATTCCGAAAACTGTATAAATTTTATTTTGCAGGAAATGAACCCAATTGCTCAAATCCAATCTTCACTTGAAATCCATGCAAAAGCTGACTGTGAATTAGACGCCCCCAGCAAAATCCTGCAAATGAATTGAAACCAGAAGCATTAACCAAGATATAAAACATAGGAAGACAAGGCCAAAATTCAATATCTTGCCAGAATTGTAAACCGGAATTAAGAGGATCTCAAAAAAGAACTGAAAAGGAACCAAAACTTATATAACTTAAAATCTCAGATAAAGTGGCTAACTTTCCACCCCCCACATACTAAGGAAGCTAAAAATGGACCAAAAATTAAATCTTTGAAACATCAATTTGATGCCAACTTGCCATATACACCAAATAAGAAGAAACACTTGGTAACAGTGAAACCCAGCAACCATGAAGAACAGACCGGCACCAGGGATGGATCACATAAGGAAAGAATTAAAGAAACATAAATGAATGAAATTGATACAAGGGACAGACAAAGTTGTTTTTTCTGTCTGTTCTTTCATTCATAGCTGCAAAAAGAAGAGTCCCGAAGGTAGGGTCAACCCAAATATCGACCACAGGATCATCTACCACCAAGAACAAAACAAACCCAAAGTAAAAAGCCTTTAACATACGTACCCCTTTGAACAAAAATCAAAGCAAAATCGAGTGAGAATAAAAAAACAAGAACCCAAAGTCGGTTTTGTTTGCCGTGAAGTTGAACAACTAACACAGATACAAGAGATTCTGGTATGTATACCCAGTAGTAACAGCTAAAACTCTCGGCCAGCTTTTTCAGATTGACAAAATACTGCGCTCAAGAGTCAAGCCACATTAAAAAAAAAAAAAAAAAAGTAGTGTTGTACTAGTTGGTTTTGGGTTTTGTTCTTTTGTTTTCTTACTGCTATTCACCCAATTATGTTTTAGGGAAAGGGTAAACTATATAAATAGTCACCGAGTCATATTTATTTTGTTCAAAGTACTTTTAAAATATTTGATAAAATCATTCAACTTTTAGTTTAATTACATATAATCATCAAATTTTTAGTTCGTTTTCAATATGATCCCTCTCATTAACTTTGATGTGAGTTTTCGCTTATACTTAATAAAAAAATAGGTAAACTACACCAATCATCACTTAACTTTCTTTTTACTTATATTTTGGTCAATAGAGTTTAAAAATTTTCATTTTAATAACTTAACTTTCAAATTGTTTATAATTTGGCCACTCTCAAATGACATGTTTATACAAATAGAAAAATTCGATTAATCCTTAAAATTACAAACTTTTCAATATGCTTCTTTTTGGCATCCTGCGGATTCGATGTTTGTTTCATTGAAAATTGTCCCAAACTCCACAAATATAGCCTAGAATGAATAATTTAATTTTAGATCACTAAACTTAACATTCACTTTCATTTACATCACAAACTTTTAATTTAATCAAATTACATCATTTAACTTTTACAAATAAAATGTCCCAAACTTTTCATTTATATTGTTAAGTAATTCTAACAAAAAAGACTGAAATTAACACTTTTACTTAACATATTTTCAAATGTCATCATTAAATAATGTTTAACTAATAATTTTAATATTTTCTGTAAAAAATTTCTAAAATATTTCATTTAAATAAACTCAAAAGAAAAATAATTTGATTTCATATAAATACTAATAAAAGATATTTAAATTGTCAATTAAATATTATTTATTGATGATATGTGAAAATTATGTTAAATAAAAGTGTCAATTTTAGTTATTTACATTAGAATTATTTAGCGGTATTTATATAAATGACTTATTTTATAAATAATAAAGGTTGAACGATATAATTTAATTAAATTAAAGATTTATAAATGTAAATGAAAGTGAAGGTTAAATCTGATTATCTAAAATATAAATTACCCGCTTAGAACCCTTGGACTTCCCTCTGGACTCTCTTGTTGAGGACTCTTGGGCTAAAACTTGTGAAAGGATCAATCCTCTGCCATTAGAACACCAATGTTTTTTTCTGACGCGAATCAAAGAAAAGGGTTATGAGTTTTCAAGCTTATAAAGCCAAACTCGGTCATTTCTGTTCATCAGTTCATCTTTGCCATGGTTGGTAACAAAGAAACTCCAAATATTTTTGCAGTACAACATTAAGTCCAGGTACAATGAAACCATATGCAGAATCATTCAAGTTCTTATTAGCAAGACATCACATTTATGGTCTATAAACATACACAGCTAAGATAAGTGTTAATACTTAATAATGTGATTCATTGTTCTCAGTGTTTATTATTTTCGTTAAGAGTTTTAAGTAGTTTTTTAGTGTTTTCATACTAATGGTGGTGGCTTTGTCCATCTACTGGCAGTGATTTCTTTTATTTCTTTTATTTATTTATTTTTATTTTTTTTTATTTTTCGTCGGCTATTTTGGTCTGTTATTCGTCTGTCGTTATAGCACGTTTTTTTAGAAACATGCGTTTACAACCTAGTGCATGTTACAATTGAATTTTACTACATGTTTGGGTTGGTTGTTTGTGGAGTTAACCAAGACGCTTTCTCTCTTTTTGTTGGTTGAAATAATTCAATGATCTGTGCTCTTCTAGAGAGCACTCTAAAATTTAGCTATAGTGTTAGATTTGAAGAACACTGATAAAGATTTTATGAGAAAATTTGAGTTTGCTATTCCCGTTTGCATACTCTTTATTTTTTTTACTTTTATTTTTGTATTCGAGATATGCTTATTCGTGTATTTTTTTATTATTTTAATAAAATTTAGGGTTTTGATTAAAAAAAATTGATTCAGTGCAAAGAATTTGCAGGAACAAGCTTGAGTCTTAAGTGATATACTATTGACACAATGGCGTTCATCTGTGGGCGTTGGGAACCCTTACTCTTCAAATACATGGCCCAAATGGGCGCCACAAGTAATTTCAGTTCTCATCCTATCTGGGTCTGGCTGGTTAAACATGACACACATACATTAGTAAAGTTGGCAACGTAAGAAGGTAAAGTACACCGAAATTAGGAAGGTAGCTCACATGGCGATTCATGGCTCTGAGGAGACCCTCATAGTCAGAAAACTGGCCAACCACAACCAGGATTGAATTTTGTACTAGACATCCTGCACATTTATAGATTCCTTCCTTAAAAAATTTGTCATATTCTCCAGTGCCTGGATATCTTTACACTCAAAACAAATGCCAAGAATTATCAAATGAAAAAGCTACTAAAAAATGCTTAGCAAAAGCAAACTTACTCGGAGCCCTTTTGTCTCAGAATTCGAAACTGCTCAGGAGAAATAATAACACGCCACTCTTCCTCGGATTTCTGGGCCGAACCAAGATGAGAAAATGGAGCAAGTAATTGACTTTGGCGATGAAAATGGAAATCTCAAACGAGGAAGAACACCATAAGCGGCAGTTTTCGAATAGGGACTAAGAAACGTTGCGATGGTGGTCGCGGCGACAACAGCGGAAGGAGAAAAAGGTGTAGTTCGGAAGACGTGAAGGAGAAAAAAGTTGAGAGTTTTCCCTAACATATTTAGTTAAAATAAAATTGTTAAACAAACAATGACTATAATTTATGTCAATTTTAGTGATACATGGCCCAAATGGGCGCCACAAGTGATTTCAGTTCTCATACCATCTGGGTCCGACTAGTTAAACATGATACACATTTATTAGTAAAGTTGGCAACTTAAGAAGATAAAGTACACCGAAATCAAGAAGGTAGCTCACATGGCAATTTATGTCTCCGGAGAGACCCTCACAGTCAAAAAGCTGGCCAACCACAACCAGAATTGAATTTTGTACTAGACATCCTGCACATTTATAAATTTCTTCCTTAAAGAATTTGTCATATTCTCCGGTGCCTGGATACATTTACACTAAAAATAAATGCCAAGAATTATCAAATGAAAAAGCTACTAAGAAAAGCTTAGCAAAAGCAAACTTACTCGGAGAAAAAAGTATAGTTCGAAAGACGTGAAGGAGAAAAAAGGTTGAGAGTTTTCCCTAACATATTTAGTTAAAATAAAATTGTTAAACAAACAATGACTATAATTTATGTCAATTTTAGTGATACATGGCTCAAATGGGCGCCACAAGTGATTTCAGTTCTCATACCCAGTGGCAGATCCAGAAACTTTTTTGAGGGTGGGCACAAATCAAAACATTTTTTAAGATGGGTACAAATCATAAAAATCTCAAAATTTCAGGGTGGGCACAAGTCATAAAATTTAAGGACTAATTCATAAAAATTATGAAAATTGAAGCCAAATGTGTAAGGTTTGAAAAATTCAGGGTGGGCACAGGCCCACCCAAGGAACCATATACATCTGCCACTGCTCATACCATCTGGGTCCAGCTGGTTAAACATGACACACATTCATTAGTAAAGTTGGCAACTTAAGAAGATAAAGTACACTGGAATCAGTAAGGTAGCTCACATGGCGATTTATGGCTCCAGAGAGACCCTCATAGTCAGTAAACTGGCCAACCACAACCAGAATTGAATTTTGTACATCCTGCACATTTATACATTCCTTCCTCAAAGAATTTGTCATATTCTCCACTGCCTGGATACCTTTACACTCAAAACAAATGTCAAGAATTATCAAATGGAAAAGCTTAGCAAAAGCAAACTTTCTCGGTGCTCTTTTGTTTCAGAATTCGAAACTGCTCAGGAGAAAGAATAACACGCCACTCTTCTTCGGATTTTTGGGCCGAACCCAGATGAGAAAATGGAGCAAGTAATTGGCCAAAATGAAAATGGAGCAAGTACTTGTGACCCGGCACATACTTAGCATCGCAATAGTAACACATGCCCTTTCGCCGGACGCACTTGAGCTTCGGCCGAGGAAATACGACGCGGCTGCAAAGATGGCAACCCGCCCGCTGCATCAATAGGAGGTGGACGACCAGGTTGTAATTTCGAATCAAGAGGAATCACTGGGGGGCTAGACAACAACGGCGGAAAACGTGATCCAGGTGCTCGATTCGCCAAGCGTTTCTCATGGAAACGAGCCAAAGCAGCCACCTCCACCATCGAACTCGAGCGGTGACTGAAAACCTCATTCTTAATGTCCGCGCACGCAAGCCCGAAATGAAACATTACCTAAGAAACTCATCCGACAAATTAGTAGTCCGCAACGCTAATTTATTGAAACGAGTCAAATAATCTTGCACAGTGGTACTCTGAATGAGTTTAGAAAGCTGGCCTTCGGGAGATTCCACCTCCATTATCGCGAAACGCTTGCGAATAGCCTCGACCAAGTGTGACCAACCAACCAACTGTCGTTGCCGCTGCATCCAGCAAAACCACTTCCGAGCAATGCCATCCATTCGAAACGAAGCCATAGTGACGCGATGGTAATATTCCGTCCCATAAAACTCAAAAAAATCTTGAGCTGTTGCGATCCATTCCTCCGGATCTGCTCCCGAAAATAATGAAAGCTCCACTTGGACCGGTTTCGGAGCAAACGAAAACACGTCCTCAGTTTCCGAACGCAGCTTCATCTTCCCTCGCTGGACAGTACTAGCCGACGAGATTTTCCGCTGCCCGACGACCCAGCTGAAATCCCCAGCTGACCCGAGATCGCCTGGAGCTGCTTAGCCATCTCCTGCAACATCTTATCGGTACGCTCATTTCACCGCTTCTAATCATCATCATGAGACTGCAACGACGCTAGAGACTGAGGAGTAACTTGATCGATTCAGAGTGATTCACAATGGCGAAAGAGACTCAATGAAAGCACCAATATTGTGTGTGTAGCTGGTGTTTGAAGAAATGAGTAAGAAAGAGTGAAGAAATTATAGATTTAGAGAGAAAATGGAATTATCCAAGGGTTTTTCATCCCCAAACAACACTGAAAATAATGTATTTATACTCTCTCTCTAGTCACTAAGGACAAAATTACTAAACTTGCTGGGTAACCTTCTCTCTCGGTTGCTTCTACGTGCCACAACCGCTGCTGCTGGGCCTGTTGTTGCATTTGAAATGGATGACTCATCCCTCCTGGTGCCGATGCGTGACTGCATGGGCTGTTGGACCATAACAGAGAAGAACACCATAAGCGGCAGTTTTAGAATAGGGAGGCGGCGGAAGTAGAAAAAGGTGAAGTTCGGAAGACGTGAAGGAGAAAAAAGTTGAGAGTTTTTCTCTTTTCCCAGTGATAACAAAAATGACACGTCGTACAAGAACTGGATGGGAAATTATCCAAGTCCAACAAGGGTATTTGAGGAAATAAAAAAAACTTTCACACGAGTGTTTCGTTTGCTCCCCTACGTTCTTCCAGTTTCTCTCACTTTCGATCAATTTCGATCTCAAATCTGGTATTCTTCCTCTAATCTCTGTTTGAAATCTTTTGTTGTGGTTTTCATTTTCCTGATTTTGTTCCCCGAAAAAAGTATGCCAAAAATGAAATTTGAGTTTTGCTTCTTATTGTTCGTTTTCGCTTAAACCTTTTGATTCTATTATAGGAACTGAATGAAATGAAATCGGTAGCTTATTGTTTTCTCTGTTTCCGATCATTTCTCTGTAACCTAACAATTATCTTCGATGCTGAAAATTAAACTTCTGTGAATTATTTATTTGTAAAAGGTTTAAACTTCAATTAACTGTTCTTTTTATTTAATTATCAGTTCAAATTTGTCTCTCTTTTTAGTTTGAATTCTCATTTTGTAGTGACCGACTGGTGGCATTTCTTTCTCTAATGCAGTAAAAGACTTGCTGAAACTGCCAAACAAAGGTATTTTTTCATTTTTTTTTTCAATTTTCATGGTGTTTTTACATATATTTTGATTCTGCATATTAATTGATTATAGCATTTGTAGCCTTCACAATTTTAGCTTGGTTTGCACAAAGTTGAATTGAAAATATGATTTGTGATTTCCTATTCTTTTCAATTGTCTATGAACACTGAGGTTTTATTTGGTAAGGAAGATGAAAAAAGGGTTAAGAATGGAGAACTTGGTAATCTAACATGGTTAAACTATAAAGCTCGAAAATGGTTTTAAATCTTGATCATTGGAACACCATGTTTTGCTAAGCAAAGCCTAAATTCTGATCTTGTGGTTGAAGTTAGAAATTAATATCCATTTCGTTTTGGTTGGCTGAACGTCGAATTTAGCATGGCCTATCTGATGATTTCATTTTGTTCTTTCGGCCAGTATACACCACAGCTTTAAGTTTTGCTAGTTTTAAACTTTACCCTATTCTTCAGCAAGGAACTAATCCTTCAAATCCATTCGAAATCATCTTTTGATATTAGTCATTATTTGGTGTATGATATCGGTTACGACTCGTGTTTCTGAGAGCCTTATCACTAATGCTTTTATATTCTGAGATAAATCTTGTTTGACATTCATGTTTGAAAATAGACAATTGGTGTAGTGATGGCACTTTGTAATCTAACTGTTCAATTTGTGCCAAATTTAAAGCTTTAATATGGAACTTTTACTCTTTAATCTTTATCAATTCAGTGACTAATATCATGTCCAATATTTTTACCATGTCATCTCTAGAAGGCCGCTTTCTGTATCACCATTTTCTACCTACTGAAATCCTTTCTTCCCACTCTGTCCGCCGTATCTTCTAAGAAATAAATAGTAGTTGTGATATTTGTGATATCGGTTTTTGGGTTTCATAGACCATTAAAGGTCATAGTGCATGTCCAGCATCATTTAGTGTAGCACAATAGCCAAATTGTGCAGAGAGAATCCTCCTTTATTCAACAAGTTACACCCTTTAATGACTAGAATTTATCTTCTGTTTTTCTTAGTAGTTAGATGTTCTCACTTTTGTGTATTTTCTGCAGGAATTTGTCATCAATTTAAGATTAAGAGATGGAACTGGACACCGTAAAAGATGCATTTGACCGTGTTGTTAAGAAGCAGAAATTATCCTCCTCTAAATCCCAAGAAATAGTTGATCAAGTTGGCCATGAAATTGAGCAGGCATTGGCAAAAATCAAGGCTGTTAATGATCCCATGTCTCCTGTTGATCTGAAATCCATTCTTTCTGAGCTAAAACTAAAGCTCAATACTGTTGGTCCACTCAAGCAGTTAGAAGGAGTGCAGAAGGAGCGTAATATAAACCTCGGCAAGTACCCTAAACTTCTTGAAAAGTCATTCAACCCCGACATATCCAAGGCATATAGAAATGTTGACTTTGATTTCCACATAGTAAATCAGATAGTTGCGGATCACTTTTATCATCAAGGCTTGTTTGACCTTGGAGATTCCCTCATAGACGAAGCTGGAGAACCAGAGGCGATTGCGATTAGATCTCATTTCTTAGAAATGTATCAAGTACTTGAAGCTCTGAAGGTTAAGGACCTCGAGCCTGCTCTGAACTGGATCGCTGTCAATCGTGAGAAGCTCAGCCAAAACGGTTCATGTGCATCCCTTGAGCTAAAACTTCACAGGCTTCAATTTGTGGAGATTGTAAAGAAAGGAAGTAAAGCTGATGCACTTAGTTATGCTAGAACTCACCTTGCCCCATTTGCTTCTCTGCACATGAATGAGTTTCAGAAGCTTGTGGTTTGCATCATATGGGTAGGAAAGCTCGACAGCTGCCCTCATGCGGAGTTAATGGCTCCAACACACTGGGAAGAATTTACTAAGGAGATCATGGAACAGTTTTGCAGTCTTGCGGGACGGTCGTGTCGGAGCCCATTGAATGTGGCCGTAGCTGCTGGGGTTGAAGGGTTGCCTACACTGCTGAAGCTGGTTAATGTAATGGCTGCAAAGAGGCAGGAGTGGCAAGAAATGAAACAGTTACCGGTGCCGGTGGAGTTGGGAAAGGAACTCCAGTTTCACTCAATATTTGTATGTCCTGTGAGTAGAGATCAAGACAGCGAAGAGAATCCACCAATGCTAATGCCTTGTCTGCATGTTCTTTGCAACCAATCGATCATGAAGCTGTCAAAAAGCAGCTCTCGAACATTTAAATGTCCTTACTGTCCAACACAGGTTTCAGCTGCACAGTGCAGGCAACTTTACTTCTGATGTCTAATAAGATGCTGCTAGGGCATAGGCTACTTCCTTTGTGCTCATTAAAACTTGTGCTGTTCAAGCATTTTTTTTAAAGATTATATATTTGTGGAAAATTATTTGATACATGTGTAAACTTTTATGGGTAAATTACGTAAATAATAAGTGAATTTTAATCTCAAACCTATTTTGGTCATTGAAGTTTCAAAACGTTTAATTTACTCGAAACCTCATTAGTTTAATCTTATCATTCTTAAGCGATATCAAGCTACTTACCACTTGGACTAACCTTGTTAGTTTGATATTATATCATCTTTATTCACTCTATTAGTTTAGATTTGTCTAAAAGCTCTTTAAAACTCACAAAAATAAACACAAAAAATCAACCATTCATTAGTTTTGGGGATTTTTCAAATTAAAGGGTTTGGGCGTATGTTCGAAAATACGAATAATGAAGTATTTTTTTTTCGAGAACACAAGTGACATATCACGAAACTAGCATCATTGGACAACAGTCAGAAGAGATTAAAGCATTAAAACATTGAAGTTTTGGATGTATTATTGTCGATTCTGACTTCTGAGTAGACTTTATGAAAAACCAATCTAATAAGAAAAAAAATGTGAATATTTTGACACTAATTTTATTGCAAACAATGATTGGTGAAGGCAACGACCGACTAACAAAAATACCAAAGTATTTTATGATTTTCCAAAAAAGAGAGAGAATATAATAGTTACGTCATCATGCCGTTAACAATTAGATGTTAAATCGAAACTTTTATAGTTTAGTGGCTAAAACGAGACAGACGTAAAGTTGTGTGACTAATGTGTAGTTTACCCTTATTTTAATCGGCATTGAATTTGAAATATAAACTGTAAAAAGAAGATTAACGAAATAGAAGGGAACTGAAACGGAGGTGGCCGTTGCCTCGATGGCGTTGGACCTTTGATCGAAAATTTTCCGATTTCACCCCCAAAAAAGACCTAACATTCTAAAAGAAGAAGAAAAATAGATATCTTGTTCGTGCTGGAGATGAATAGGAATCGTAAGGCGATGATATTCCCATGGTTGTTCGTCGTATTACTGTGGGGTTTGACTAGTGCTCCTGTGGGTGACGCCATTTGGCTGAATCTTCCCAAAACTGGTACTAAGTGCGTCTCCGAGGAAATCCACAGCAATGTCGTTGTTTTGGCCGACTATGTCGTGGTTTCCGTCGACGACGGTCAAACCACTCCCATTGCCGTCAAGGTTTAATATTTCCCTCTTCCGATCTTGTTTGTTACCAAATGGATATTGGGATTTGTTCTTTCTTTTTAGTTTTGAATCTTGATTAATACAGCCTAAAACTGACTTTCAATATCAATGGAATGTTTAAACTTTGCTGTTTTTATGTAATTTTAAGAGGTTTGAATTTTTGTTCTTGTTTCGGGATCAGATTTTTTTGTTGCTTGTGCTTGAAATTGCTTGTATTTTGGGAAACAATTCTCCATTTTAGCTGTAATATAATAAGCATTAGCAAATTGTGGAGGAACAGAGAGAGAACATTGCATTATTCATTTTGTTTTCTGATCTCTGAAGAGGAAACTTTGATGCATTTTGGCCTAGTTGAAACTCAAAGTTTGTAACTGTGTAGGTGACATCTCCGTATGGAAACAATCTTCATGAAAGGGAGAATGTGACGTATGGGCGATTTGCGTTCACAACCGAGGAGGCTGGAAATTACCTAGCATGTTTCTGGTCGGACAACCAGACTCGTCCGGCCGGTGAACTTGTTGTCAACATTGACTGGAAAACTGGGATTGCAGCTAAAGACTGGGAGTCAGTTGCCAGAAAAGAAAAACTTGAGGTAAATCCCCATTCCCCATGTTATGTTTCAGTTCCACCTTCATTTGTGTCCTCAAATTGGATTGTTGATTTCATGTGTGTGGTTTAAAAGGGAGTTGAGTTGGAGCTGAGGAAACTGGAAGGAGCTGTGGAGGCCATTCATGAGAACTTACTGTATCTGAAAAGCAGGTAATTGTTTTTGTTTCTGCGGTGGGAGGGCTAAAATCCCGTTCAATCAGTATTTTGTGTCTCGAACGCTGTGCTTACATGTTTCGTCGTGATTTTCAAGAAAAAAAAACTTCCAAACATAAATTATGTTACTTTAAAATCAATTTTACACAAAATCAATTCTTAAAATCACGATGATTCAAAATTAATTCTACCCCGCATATTTTTAGACTTAGTTTATCTCATCCTTAATGGAGAACAGAGAAGCGGAAATGAGGAGTATGAGTGAGACCACAAACGCTAGAGTGGCCTGGTTTAGTATCATGTCATTGGGTATATGCATCCTAGTTTCAGGCCTTCAAGTCTGGTACCTCAAGCGATTCTTCCAAAAGAAGAAGCTTATCTAAACTTTGCTTGCTTTGCTACATCAACAAATTCAAATTCAATCTTTTCTTTTTTCCTTTTCTTTTCATGTATGTTGCATTGCACAACAATTTTTTTATTTAATTCTGTGTTTTCTCATCATGTCATTTGATTGATAATGATAAAGTAATTATTTTGCCTAACTATTACATTTAGGTCAGTTTCACATTACTTTTGAATAGTGTTTTAGAAATATTTAATTGTTTAAGTTTGCTGCTAAAGAGAGTTTTTGAGAAAATAAAAGGTTTGTTTTAGATATTAGGGGTGTAAACTTCAAAAATATATTAGTTTAAATTATATTTAAATTTATCAATGATATTTTTCATACATATATTGTGATATATTATATATGTTGGAAATTGGAATAACCATTTCATTAAATAGCATAAATTTTAATCTTTGTATCTATTTTAACCATAATGCCAAAAAATACACTCATGTTTGATTGAGTAGTTAATTTGATTCATATTTTTTTTAAACACTTTAACTTTCGACGTATCATTTTAGGTCTAAATGAGCTTTTTTTGTGGATGAAAATGGTTGGTCAACTAACGGTAAATGGCTTGAAATGATGTGTTAAACTTATATGGTAGTGCATGTTCACATAGCAGTGTCATATAGATAAATGTTCTGACTTGACCGAATGACACATTAGTAAAAAATAATTTTATAAAATTATAATATAAAATATAAACTTATTTTTATAATGATATGTTATTCAGCCAAGCCATTTTAAGTTTTTTATCGTTAGTTGACTAATAGTTTTCATTCACAGAAGAGTCATTTTGACCCAAAATAAAACATTAAGGGTTAAAATAGGATAAAACGTCTGCCCTTTTTCGGCGCCCCTATATATGCCCCAACACTAAAAAACACTACAAAATTAAAATCTAAGCCCTAACCCTAAATTTTAAACCCTACACCCTATGCCCTAAAAAATATACCCTACCCTATTTTCCCTAAACCATAACCACAACCCCTAACCTAAAACCCTAAACTCTAAACCCTAAAGTTAATTTTGAGCGTGGGGGCATATGTAGGGGCACCGAAAAGGGGTAGAGGATTTCCATCCGTTAAAATACTTTAAAAATAATAGGACTAACATAACTATCGAGTCAAACGTTAGAGATATTTTCTGATATTATGCCTATATTTTAATATGGTAATATAGTTAAAAATTTAAATTACATACTAATAAGAATATATTAATATATATTTTAATTATTTATAATAATAATATATTATAAATAATAATTTATTATTATTTGTAATATATTATTTAATATATAAAATAATAAGAATATATTATTTTTCTGGATAATATATATTTAAGTATGTCATAATATAGATTATCCATAAACATAATATATATTAGTTTTAATAAAATATTTTGTTAATTCAATATATTCTATTATTTTAATGATGTCAGAATTATTTATAAAAATAATATTATCATTAATCTTACCTAAGAAAATAATAATAATTTAATTATAACTTAAATTATAAGATATTGTAAATATGTTTTTATAATATTTCATATTATAATTAATGTATTTCCTAAAATAAATGTAATTAATTTCAACATATTTTACCATAAATATTTTTGTCAACTATATATCAAATTTCTAGCTTTCAAGTCCCATCACTTATATTTTATTTTCAAGCATTTTCTCACAATTTGACATAAATATTAATTGTCAATAAAATTTTAAATTTAATTCGGTGGTTAAAGGAAAACTAAATGTAGAGTTGTGAGTTTAATTTTCTTTTGGGGACTTCCGATAAAATTAAAAGTTAAAATCATACAGAGAAAATTAACACAATCTTTGCGTAAAAATGACACGCACAAATAAAAAAATATTCAAATGTTGACATTCTTAGAGTTCTATAACTTTTCAAAGTTTAGAAAAAGAGATTTACTCAAAGGCCTAATTTACCCTAATATTAATAATATTTTGTAAATTGGATTGGCATTCTTTAATGGATGATACCAGATATTTAATATTATTTCTTACTAAAATTATTCTTTATTGATTTTTTTTTTGCATTTTTAACTTTAACTTTAAGCTTATATTATTTAAAATTATTATTTATAAAAATATAAAAAATATTTTAAAACATTTTAACCAGTAATTTTTAAACATGTTTTTCATATAAAATTTAATTATTTAAATAATGGGTAAACTACAACGGAGGTCACTCAATTATGGATAAGGTTACATTTGGGTCACCTAATTATTAAAAGTTACATTTTGGGTCACTCAATTATGAGTAAGGTTACATTTGAGTCACTCAATTATGGGTAAAGTTACATTTAGATCACTCAATTATGGGTAAGGTTACATTTAGATCACTCAATTATGTGTAGGTTACGTTTGGGTTACCCTTCGTATTTAAAAAAGTACATTAATTTAGTCATTTTTCTTCCAAATCACTTGTATACCATTGTAACATTAGAATACTTCATTTGAAATCATTAATTAATCTAATGCACAAATTGATACACTTTTTTTAATATGAAGATTGACCCAAATGTAACATTGCCCATAATTGACTGATCCAAATGTAACATTTAATAATTGGGTGACCCAAATGTAACTTTTAATAATTGAGTGACCTAAATATAACCTTATCCATAATTGAGTGACTCTTTGCTGTAGTTTACCCTTAAATAATTAGAATTAAAGTTAAATTAAGTTTTAAAAAGTGGAGATAATGTGAAGATTACAAGGGATGGATAAAGAGAGAGAGAGAGAGAGAGAGAGTGAAAAAATTGTAGTTAATATAGAGGCAGAGAGCAGAGGCCCACCATTAAAGCTTGTCTTTGAATCCACACGCTTCAACCCTTGCTGTGGCTGTTGTTGGTGATAGAGTGAGTGAGTTTTCTAGAGAGCTAAAGTAAAAAGAAGAAAAAGACCCAAGGCCAGGCCAGGTCAGTTGGAAACAGAGAGACAACTCTTTTGTTTGTTTTCTCTTACAGATGCTCTCTCAATGGGGAAAAATGAGGACCCAGATCTGCAGCAACCAGAGCAGAGTCTTGAATCAGGGAATCATCCAGGATTCTTGTGTGGGAGATGCTGGATTCTTTTTTCAACCCTTTCAAATGAGCTCAGTTTCAAATGTGTTTTCGTTTTATTTCTCAGTTTGTCGGTTTTGTTGCCTGGGATCTTCTGGATCCTTCCTTTCCGTTCTATAAACTATGGGTTTGATGCTAAGCAAGCTATTAAGCTCAGTGGTGAGTTTTCCTCTTCTTTTAAATTTAGTTTCTCGTATTATTTGCTCGACTAGGGTTTAATCATTGAACTGGATATTTTGTATTTTTTGGCAATTTTGTGTTTGATTAGGGCTTTTATGATGCCTTATGTTAATTTTCATTCATTTTTGTTGTTTGAATTGGGTCCTCCACTGTTGAGGACTAAAATATCTATTCACCTTGTAACTGTGTTGCAACTTTTAATTAGGGTTCTTGGTTGGTTCCTGTTGTAACTGCATTAATAATAGTTCATTTTGTAGATTCGAAATTTGTGTATTAAATCTGGAGTTTTGGTTTTCTAAAATGTGGGTTTCCGTTGGCTATCGTTCGTATGTTTTGGTTTTTTTATCGTATTCGTTTGCCTTGATGTTGTTTTATTGGTTTTCTGCTAGTGTTTTGGGTAAATGGGCATGCATTTACTTCAACTTCTACTAAAATTTCTACGAGGGCAGGTTCTTTATTGATTTCCTAATTGGAACTATATTTTTGTTTTCGGTTTTATGTTTAAAGTCTGGCTTCAATCAAAATTGTAGCATATATAGGGATTTTTGCTATATGTAGAGTATTTTACCCATTATGATTCAATGTCTGGTTTATTGTTTTTCATACCTTAATCGATAAACTTTTGATCACATAAAAACTGGTGATCTTTTGCAATCGCGCGCCGTTATACGAGTATTTAGTTTTCTAGTGAACTGAGCTATCAAACTAAGATGATGGATATTAGTTCCTTATTTAGATTTAGCCTTTCCTGGTTTGGCCTAAATGCATAGTGAAATACGACCTCTCGTTCAATTTCCATCACACTGGCTGATCTTTTGTGTTCAGTGATGCAGTTCCATAAGTATTTTTTCTTGTTTGTTATTTATATGTACGTTTTATTTATTCTTTGCAGCCACAGTGCATGCATGCTTTAAACTTCAGAAACCAGTTTCAGATCTTGTTCAGTATATCGAAAAGTTAGAATATGATATCTTTGAAGAAATAGGCGTCCCGGCTACTAAGGTTTTACTCCCAACTTCAGCCATTTATATTACATATATTTACTGCCCATTATGTAAGAAGTTTATATAATATCTACTCTTTTTTGACAGGTGGCTATCTTATCCATGCACCAGTCTGGTGCATCTAACTCTACTGATGTGGTGTTTGGTGTTCTTTCCGACCCCATAAATAGTCCAATAAACCCAGTATCCCTAAGTGTGCTGAGATCATCTTTAATTGAGCTGTTCCTTCAGCAATCTAATCTGACTTTGACCACCTCAATTTTCGGGCAACCTTCCAGGTTTGAGATTTTGGAGTTTCCCAGCGGCATCACTGTAATTCCTGTACAACCTGCTTTCATCTGGCCGATAACCCAAATTTTATTTAATTTTACTCTGAATAATTCCATAGCTGAAATAGTGGACAACTTTATTCAGTTAAAAGATCAGCTGAAATATGGACTGCATCTGAGGTCTTATGAGGTATGACATCTGACTCGAGCTAAACTTGCACATTTCAATTTCAGCGATGTTTTTTTTTGGGTGGATCTGTGGTAGCATCTACCATTCTCATTACCTCAGTTCTGATCAAATAATGTTTGGAAGAGGAAATGGGAAAATTTCTTAGAAACCAAATTATTCCAAATAAATTGAATTCTTGAATTTTAATAACTCAATTTTCATAACGGATAATGGAACACAGTGCATCTCTAGTGTTCTGTGCCAACCTTCTTAACATTTTTGGTTGTTGACAAAGCTCCGGCCCTTGATTAGCTCTAGGATATAGGTATAACTGCCAAATCATGTATTGATAATTGCATCCTAGCGCCAGTTTGGGAATAAAAACCTTGAAATTTCTTCATTGCGATGGAACAGAAATTAGGGGGTTGGAGGGAAGAGCAAATGCCCTGATGTTTGGTTCCTCTATATGGTAATACTCGCTAATAATTAGTTTACTTGTTAATTGCAGAATTTGTTTGTGCAACTAACAAATCAAAAAGGGTCCACAATATCCTCCCCGGTCATAGTTCAGGCTTCAGTGATGTCATCGGATTTTGGTAACCTTCTGCCTCAGAGATTAAAGCAATTGGCTCAAACCATCACAGAGTCTCCTGCAAAGAATCTTGGTCTTAATAATTCAGTCTTTGGTAAAGTTAAAAGCATTAGCTTGTCATCTTATCTCAAGGGTACACTTCATGTTGCCCCTCCCATAGCTTCACCAGCTCCATCTCCGGGGCCGTCAATTTCTCCGTATCCTACTGTTTCACCGACTCAATCACCAGCATCATCACCCAAGAGTCATCATCCCCAACCTTGCAGTAAGTATAAAGGTGCTTCTCCGTCTGGTTGTAGTCCCCTTCATTCGCAAGGTCCTAGAAGTGGTCCCTACCCTTCTTTTCCTCCGTTGATTTCTCCAGCACCTTCGACTACAGCTCCTCCCCCCTCTCCATACTCTCATCCTGCCATTCCACCAAGATCTCATTCTAGGCTAATTCCACACCACCCACCTGCAATGAGTCCGAGGTCACAGTTGTCTCCGAATTTGCCACCAGTACCTTCAGTGTCTTACAGATCTCGTCCAGGGCAGGATATGGACGGTGCAAAAGGCCCAGTTTCTGCACCACTTGCTCAGCCTCCATCATGTAAGCTTCCAATGCTAAGTGACTTATACTATTCTTCCGGAAAAACATATTCATATGATCTACTTGTCTTTTGTTTTTGAAATATGATCCCAACTATGGTTGTGAATTCAGCATTGCTTTATGGAACTCTCTAATATCTGTCAATATTCGTCCAGCTTCCATCTACCTATATTTCGTTAATGGTGCTTTAGATGATAGAAACGCGAATCGAACATGCATTTGTTTTATAGTTTTATTTTGTATATTATTGAAGTAATAGCCTTAGTTGTAATGATTGTTTTCGTGATTGTTGTGCATTTGCAGCTAAAGCAGTTAGTGTTGTCCCCAAGACTGTGTGGTTATCAGGATTTGTAGGAGCGTTGATGCTTCGCCTCCTTTTACGATGGAATTGATTCATTATGTGGCATACTGCCCAAAGTAGCAAGTCGGCTAAAAGACGATGTCGATTTCCCTATTTTGATATGGGCAGGAAACTTTCATAGATTTTCCTTTTCCTTCCATGTAAACGAGATGGTCCAAGCCAGAAAGTTGGCAGGCCACGATTTCTTTTCGAAAGGATGTTTTTTCCCAAAGGGGAAAACTCCTGGAGATGGTGTGGCTATGGAAGAAGCAGGCATGAAGGAAGAAACCTCTCTTACATTTATTCCAAGTGTAAGGAACATGCTCTGCTTCTTTATGAGCCCCTATAGCTATAATGTGGCATGCAAATGTAAAATAAAAACAAAAAAACAAACAAACTAGTGTCTTATATTACTCATGGAATGATGAAGAGTATATACTCCATAACAAATCTATAAAGATGAGCACTTTTTTTAGGAAATGGATAAATATTTTGTGTTTTTATACTATTAATAATTAGGGTAAATTACCTATTTAGTACCTCATATGTTCTCATGTTTCTGTTTTGATCATTTACTTTTTTGACAAAATTGAACCTATTGTTATTTTCCTATTCTGGTCACTTGCCCTTAAAAATTTAAGCGTGATAGCTATTAATATATGTATAATATAAAATTCTAAAAAGCTATTAAAATATAAAAAATTGTATAAAATTATAAAAAAAGAAAATCATTAAAAATTTTAGCTAAGTTAAATTTCTTATTAAGTCTAGGATAACCACCCAAAACCTCAGTCTTTTGTTTTGTTACATTTGAAAACATAATAATCGTGAAAGATATTTAAAATTACGAAAATATAAAAAATTACAAAAATATTTTTTTTATTAAGTTTGAACAACTCCCTTTTCTTTTTCAAGTTGGGATGCATAACACCATTGAATAGACGATAAATAAGTTCATTTATTTTTTCCGAACAACAAAATCTCTGCCTTAATTATTTATTTTTTCTGATTTTTGGAGCACCAGTGAATAGACGGTAATTTCAATTGTAAATAAAAAATGCTGTTAGAAGTTAATAAACTAGATAATGGGAGGCTACATACAACAACAATAGTTGTCTATCTTCTACCAAATATATATACAATCGAAATTTGTGATTTTTTTATATTATTTTTACAGTTTCAAATATTTTGTTTCTCTTGTCACACCAAGAATCGAGATTTATTCAAGCGGAAGATATTTTTTACTCCAAATAATTACCAGCATTCAACCCAAAGTAACATCCACAATAAAATTAGGGGTTTAGAGTTTAGGGTTAGGGTATATAGAATTTAGGGTAGGATGTATTTTTTAAGGTATAAGGTTTAGGATTCTGAATTTAAGATTAAGAGAATTCTTAATTTAATTTTTAAGTGTTTTTAACAGAATATATAAATAGAGGCATGGTTAGACTTAAGGCAAAGATTTTTGCTGCTTACAAAAAGGATTTCATTTAATTTACTTTCCACGAATTGACTGGTCTTGCATTCATGTAACAACAAAAGCACATACATTTTGAACCACTTGGCTTGTAATTTTATGTGGACAAGTGACTGAACAAGGAGAAACCAATTTGAGCATACAGTTGAAGGACTTGATTTGCAACTTGATGAGTAGGTAGGCTCTGATTTCTAACTGCAGGGGACCCTGCTACTGCTAAACTCAGGGGCGGAACATCGTAAGGGTTTTAAGGGCGTGAATCTTTGTTAACTTTTTTTTCTTTATAATCTTTTTAATATCTTATTACGGTTCCCTTAAAATTTTTAATCTTATTATGATTACTTTTATAAATTTCTAGTTCCGCCCCTGAACTATTTTTACTGATTCTCATGTTCTTTTCTACACTTATTTTTACTTCCCTTCTCATTCACCAGTCACTGTTTAGCTAGCTGTTTCTTCTTCTATCTTTAATACCCATAACTTGGTATACCTACCTAACCTATCCATATTATTTCTTATGTATATGTGTCTACAACTTTATTCTAAGGCTTAAAGGGAAAAAAATCCCCAAACTATAAATTTTTTACTATCATTTAACCAATGCCTAAACAATTTACCAAATAATGAAATTGAAGTTAAAAAAGCAATACACAAACTTTACTTTCATTGTTGCAAACCAGTTTCATCTACATCTGTTCTTTGCAAGTTATGTAGGATTGAGATAAAAATCTCTATTATCACAAAAAGTTGCATATTTTGAATTCCATGCTTTAATGTAATCTTTACAACTCTTTTCTGCTAAAGGGTATAAAAATGAAAGGAAAAAAGTTTAATGCCATTGGGAAGCTTAGGCTTCTTATGGTGATGAAAGAAGCCATACAAATACATCTCCCCACAATTAGAATATGAATTTTATTAAACGAGTGAAGTCCTAGTAGGGCTAAGCTCGACTCAGTTCCCTGAGAACTCGAGTCAGGTCTAACCGAGTCGAACTCGAATAGCTTACGATTTGTCTCGTATCATTTGCATCCCTATTCATAGCAGCAGCAGCAACAACAACAACAACTGTTGAGTGGATTTATTCAACAACAACATTATTATTAATATTATTATTATTCTTGTCCAACAACATATATTTTAGTTCATTTTACTTTTGAAAAATTAAAATTTTTTGTATATTATATTTTCGAATAGCTCGCGAGTTTTTCGAATCGAGAATTGAGTAGCACAACTCGGCTCATTAAAAACTGAAGCCGAATTCGAGCTCGAGTCCAATCGTGTAGAGCTTCTACCGAGTAGGACGAGTAGCTCGCGAGTTTTTCGAATCGAGTATTGAGTAGCACAGCTCGGCTCATTAAAAACTGAAGCCGAATTCGAGCTCAAGTCCAATCGTGTAGAGCTTCTACCGAGTAGGACGAGTAGCTCGTGTTCTGTCTCATCTCATTTACAACCCTAATTAAACCGGTATTTTTTTCTCTTTAATTTGTGCAACTGTTGTTGGTAGTAGGTTAGTAGGACATTCAAATTACAAAGGGATTATAGTCCATTTTTGTTTTTGGAGATGGATCTAAGAAAGTGAAGACAATGTTGTACAGTTCGAATCTCTCATAAACAGGCTGCAATTTCCTACTAAAAAGACCTCAGATTGGGAGACAATGTTTGCAATTGTAGTCAAAATCTGCTTTAGCATTTCTTAGATTTCTAACCAGCAAAAAAACCGAAGCCAATAGAGCCAGCATTTTCATTCTTCGACTATATTAAAAAATACAACTAGATATAAAAAAATAAAAAGATAAAATCTAACAAAATAGTCTGTGTACACTGGGTGAACAAAATGGGATGTCATACTCATAATAAAAGTTGAAGAGCTACTCAAAGAAAACAGTTGGGGTTGGGGCAATAAGTGTTTTTTTTTTCAGATCCGGTTCACCAGGTCATCCGTAATTTTAATCAATAAGTTTTATTCACCTCATTTTAACTTTTAAACAACTATATATTTTTTACATGTAAAAAAGATATGAAAATTTACTTAATAAATGACATGAAAAAATATTATTGGCTTGGATCACAGAAAACATTGTGAGTCAGACTAGTTTAATAATTTTTTCTGTTCTATTATTATGTTTGTAGAAATTTAAGGAGGAGGACGCGTGGAGAGAGATACATTGACCCCATAAATCTCTTCTCTGCAACTCCATGTGGTGTCCCTTTGTAATTCCATCTTCTTCTGCTCTTTCTATTTATTGTTTCCTTCTGCTTCCTTACCTCCAACTGTTTTGATAGCTTCTTCTTACAATCAATACTTCAATAAACATGAATATCATTTGTTTGATATAAATAGTATATTAATGATATAATTTTTTTATAAGTTTAAACCTTATCTAAATGTTGAATTGTCGGTAGACTGATAAAAAAAGGTTATATGACTGTTTAAGTATTAAATTTACACTAAAAAACTTACTCTAGAGATTGTTAACAAATCGACATTAATCTTAAACAATTCTTGTCGGATTATCCATATCAGAAGTAAAAAATAAATGCAAGAACACAGGCTGTATAGAATTAAAGGTCAAAATTAAGAAAAACAGATAGCAGATGGTAGTAGGGTGGTGCTGAATTAATTCAGTAGGGTGGTGATTGAACCACATAACTTTTGAGTGCTTAAAAAAGCAATGCCATTTGCCATTTCAGTCTGAAAAATCAAGTGAAAATGGAGCTTCCCTTGTTTCCAATCCTTTTCTCAAGTGTTAGAAACTCGGTAGTGAACCAACCCTTTTTCCCAACGTTGGAGGAATGGCTAGTGAAGCACCCCAAAATCCATGATTTCTCATGGAACAATGGCAAAACCCTAGGCTCCACCCCACGCTTTCTCGCCCTTACCGTTTTAGCATACATCGCCTTCACCTTCCTTCTCTCCCAAGTATTGAAACCTTCCCTTGCACGTCCAGTCCTCAAATCAATCTCAGCCCTTCACAACATCTTCCTCGTCACACTCTCTTTCATCATGGCCCTTGGTTGCCTGGTTTCCATCTTCTCCCAGGTGCCTAACTTCAAGACCCTCGTCTGTTTCCCTGAGCGCACTCCGCCGTCCGGACCTCTCTTTTTCTGGGGCTACATATTCTATCTTTCCAAGATCATTGAATTTATGGACACCCTTTTGATCATCCTCGGCAACTCCATGAACAGGCTGTCCTTCCTCCACGTCTACCACCACTCGATGGTGGTCGTCATGTCGTACGTCTGCGTCGACAGCGCCCAATCGTCTTTCTCCATGGTGCTCGTTATCAACTGCTCCGTGCATGTTGTTATGTACACTTATTACTTCATGTGCACCCTTGGGGTTCGCCCCAAGTGGAAGAAAATGGTCACCGATTGCCAACTGCTGCAGTTTTGGGCTAGCTTTCTCGTAATGGCTATGCTTGTTTTCTACCATTTCACCGGCTCCGGCTGCTCGGGGATTCTGAGCTGGTGCTTCAATGCAGCCTTCATTATTTCTCTTTTGTTCTTGTTCTCAGACTTTCATGCTAAGAATTACCCCTCCGGCCCCAAGGTCAAGCCCAAGTATGCCTAGATTTACCTTTCCCAAATCTTTTCCATTTTCATACTTGAAACATTTTTGAACAAGAAAAAAAAAAGAAACATGCACATTGCCAAAAGTGCATTATCAGTATCATAAATTACCCTACTTTTACGATTTCAGTGAATTGTTCAACAATGTATCCAAATTAGTTTCAATTTAAGACTAGATCACTACTTTGACTACCATTATTGTTGCTGATTGGATTTCTGAAATATTATATATGTTTTGCTTAAATTTACGTTATATCTTCACCACATGCAGTTTTCTTTTCTTTTTTTAACCATATACATATATAGTAATTAAACGGTGCATGCAAAGTCGGAAATGCATGTTGGCTTTCCGGAAGGAAATTGAAAGATGTTTGGAAAAAGAAAAGAGAGAAGAAAATGGAATAATTGTCAAGGAGAGTACTGCTGGAATTTAATTAAATAGGGTAAGCAGGTGAGTAAATACGTTTGTCAGGGGACCATGTTGCTCTGCCTTACCCTTTTAGATCCCTATATAAATATATAAAAAAATATTTCATGGACATGCGATATAGAGTTTAAAAATTTATGTTTAATAGTTTAAAATTTAAAAATTATAATTAAAAGTTAATATTTAAGATTTAAAGGTTATAGTTTAGAGTAATATGTAAGAGATTAAAATTTTAACTTATAAAATTTAACTCAAATTCTAAATACCTAAATACAAATTCTTAAAGCTTAAATCTTAAATTCACCGGCGCATGACATAATTACGATGTAATATAAAGTTATTGCTTTGTCATTTTCTAATATATTAACTTCCATGGACTGGTTTATAATCACTGCACTTTCAAATTCAATATTATATATAAGGATTACGAGACAGTGTATAAATAAATATAGTATGGTAGCTACAAGCAATAAGTGATCCAGTAGAAAAATATATAATATTTATTCAGAAAAAATTTGGTTTAATCGTTTTGTCTACAAGGTATGTGTACATTGTCTAAAAAAATTACGAATATATATGAACAGAAATTAACTTGTAATCACTCACTAGACTATTAAAAAACATATGGTACTGTATTTATAATTTTTTTGGAATATGGTCACTGAATTTTTATTATAACCATAAAAGATATCACGATTACAACGCATTCAAGAAGGAAAATAATGAGACTAATCTACCTAAATTTCTTACAACCTGAAAAACAAATAAAAGTGAAAAACTTATATAGAAATAAGCATACTATTAAAATTCAGAAGCTTTCTAAATCTTATTGCCTTTATCCAATTATGACTCATAATTGATGAAAATGAATGGTGAGCGTTCTAAACTACTAGGTAGAATATTCTGCTACCCATGACTAATTACATCGACAAACAACCATCAAACGAGTGGGGATCTAACTTTTCGTGACCACCGAAAAAATTATAGTCAATAACTAGCGCCAATTAAAACTTCTATGCGAGCAACGATCGACCGCTAGGGTATGCTGAATCATGCCACAAGGACAGATGAAACAAAACCACAAAAATAAAGAAAACATGTCACAATGACAGAAGAAAACGCGTGTCACAAGGACAGAGAAAACGCGTGCTATAAAAGCATAAATTCTTATTAATAAATAAATAATAAATAATAAACATCGGCGATCGACAACCAATAGTTAGATGATAGTCGACCGCAGGCTAATGCAGAAAAATTGGAAAAAACTTGTAGACAGCAAAAAGGTATTAAAAGAGAAAAAATTAAGGTTGGTATTGTATCTATAAATTAAGCCACCTAATTTTGAACCATTTTATTTAATTATAGGTTTCTTGTAATTGCATGTAGGATCCCGATATTTAACAACAATAATAAGGGTTTATTTATTAGCTAGGATATATTAATTATATATATGTACAATTATAGATTCCAATCTTTCAAAACCTTAAGAACATGTATGTAATTATGTATGTCCTATGTTTGTCTCAATCCATACGTTGTATGTACCACATTTGAATTGGGCCTTTTATTGGATTGGAAACATTTCCTTCTAAGAAAAGGAACAATTATAACGACCACTTGAAAGTAAACCCACCTACATATATTTGTTTTGGATAATAATTTCCAAATTCCAACACCCAACGCTATGGTTTTCTTTTCCTTATTTTAGGGCAGTTGAGTGTACTATCTTCGATATTAATTTCGATTCAAATGATAGTTTTTAATCTTTGTCATATATAGTATGTTATGCGTTACAGACACAGTTATCTCTGTTAGCTAGAAATTTATTTAATAGTGATATTTTTAAATAATATTTAAAAAAAATTAATTATTTTTAAAGAGTATCGTTTTACTTATAAAAAATTATCATTTGATTTATAAAAAAATGTTATTTATATATATTTAATTTATTATACACAAAATGGCCGAAAATGAAATGAAAATAAATACGTTAAGCTTGGAGTTAATTTATGGCAAATATTTTTAACGTTCAACTGAATAATTATTTTTGATATTTTTTAAGTAATTTAATTTTTAACGTTTTATTTCGAGTTAAAATAGTCTATTTACGAATGAAAATTGTTAGTTAACTAACGATAAACAATTTGAAATGACTTGATAAAATGACACGTTAACAAATACTCAATTTTATAAAAATATTTTTGACCGATGTGACATTCTTTTAAATTTACATAATTGTCATCAAGAATTTCATTTTTGGACCAAAAACAAGTAAGGGGTGGAATACCACAAAGAGAAAGCGTGCCTATTAAAAAAAAATTTGTGTAATAGGTGCATGCTTTCTTAAACCGCCCATCAAAATTATATTTTGGCTTTTCTCTGGCGAATATCCAACAACAACTTCTATGGAATGAATAATTGATTCAGATCTTAAAAACAACAATGCTTTCGAATAAACATGAATAATCAAATGAAATAAAGCGGTTCGATAAGACCCCGTACCTAAAGCTATCATTATATTAACCCAGTTGGGACATTGTAGAATAAGCTAATCCTCTCTTAATATCATTTTAAGCCATTTATTGTTAATTGAAAAAATTTCATTGGTAGAAGAAAAATTTGATCAAAATAAAATATTAATAGTAAAGTTACTTTCAAAATATTGACTAAAATAATTATTTTATCGAATATTAAGAGTATTTTTGACATTATATTTTAATATAATTGCTTGATTTCTAAGGAAGAAAAAGGGGGGGAAACTAGTGACAAAAAAAAAGAGGGGGGGGGGGGGGGGGGAACAAATCTATGCTGTTCCTTTCCAACACTCAGATAATACAAATAGAAAAAGTCAAACAGAGCATTAAGTTGTTAGTGCTGCTTTATTAAATTGTTGTCAGATTATTTAATAATTCACATTTAAACCTAAAGATTTCATAAAAAAAGGGTAAACTATCTGTTTGACCACCAATCTATTGAGAAAGTTTTAAAATGACCACCATAGAAAAAAACGCGCCATTTTAGTACCCAAACTATTAAAATGGGATCAATTTGGCCACCTGCCGTTAAGAGGCTAACGGAAGGTGACGTGGCAGTTAAAAAATTAAAGGTATAATTACACATTTCGTCCTTACTATTTACACATTCTTTCAATTTAGTCCTAATTTTAATCTAATAAAATAAATTAATTAGGTGGTGACACATGTCAACACCTTATTGGAGGAATTTAATTTTATATTTTAATTTAATAAATTTATTTTCATCCCCCAATTAGGGGGTGACACGTGTCACCTGATTGGAGGATGAAAATAAATAGAACTTTTGCACCCAGCGTGAATCGAACTTGGGTGGCTGGGTAACCTAAGGCAAGACACAACATGGCAAAGCCACTGGGCTAAAGCCATTTTTGTGATATAAAGTGCAAATAATTAATATAGTGTTTCCTTGAGAGCTACTGCACCTGTGCATCATCTTTTCTACTCTATGATTTATATAACTTTTCCCCTCAATTTCAGCACTGTATAGATAAGGGATCAATTTGAAGACGATGAAGAGAAAAAGAAACAGGGATGATGAGATTATAATGAAATGGCAATGACAGGGGAGTAGAAGCCAAAAAGTAATAAATGAGACACAAGTGCAATAATATAGTGTTTGAATGAAAACCTGTAAGAAAGACAGGGGAGGGAAGACCGAGAAGAGGTGTTGTCTGGTAGCTTTATAAGCTAATAAAATAGCGAAAATGACAGTCAGTAGTGGTGTTTCTTTCCTCGGGCTTGCCTTGGTTAACCGTCTCCTGCTCCATGAATACTCTGTTCGAATCCTAGTCGACAACCACGGTAACGATATCTTTGTCCAAAAAAAAAAACCTTGTCTGATTTAAGGCTCTTGTCAAATGTTCCATATTTCCAGAAAGGTTATTAATCTGGGTCTTTGGGTTTGATGCAAAAAATAATGCAGAAGATGTAGAGAAGCTGAGGGAGATGCAGGTTTCAGGGGAGATGATGGCGGCTTGTAACAACAAAATATCGGTGGTAATGGTTAAGCCAACCCAATTTTGTTCCATTTATGAATTATATTAATTATTTGCACTTTGTATCACAAAAAATGGCTTTAGCCCAGTGGCTTTGCCATGTTGTGTCTTGCCTAAGTTACCAGCCACCCAAGTTCGATTCACGCTGGGTGCAAAAGTTTCATTTATTTTCATCCTCCAATCAGGTGACACGTGTCACCACCTGATTAGGGGATGAAAATAAATTTATTAAATTAAAATATAAATAATTAAATTCCTCCAATAAGGTGTTGACATGTGTCACCACCTAATTAATTTATTTTATTAGATTAAAATTAGGACTAAATTGAAAGAATGTGTAAATAGTAAGGACGAAATGTGTAATTATATCTTTAATTTTTTAACTGCCACGTCACCTTCCGTTAGCCTCTTAACGGCAGGTGGCCAAATTGATCCCATTTTAATAGTTTGGGTACTAAAATGACGCGTTTTTTTCTATGGTGGTCATTTTAAAACTTTCTCAATAGATTGGTGGTCAAACAGATAGTTTACCCTAAAAAAAACGTAGAGTAGCCATTATTTTCATTTATATTTATTTATTTTGGCTGGTAAGCACTAAGAACATGAGAAGCCTGAGCGAAATTTAATGTGTGTCTGGAGTCCGGATTACATAGAGAGAAATCCCAAGGAAGAAACTTAAAAAAAAAAAGAAATTGTTGTGCTTGAATTCTTCCGAATCACTTTCTTTTTTTATCTGTTCTTATTTAAAATTGTTGTCTGGGTTTTTCTTAATTTTGCTGCATGTTGCAGGTAAAGAAAGACAAATTTCATCCTACTTTTTTATGATTTCATAAAATCTTTCTTCATTCTAATGTCTTCAATCTAAAAAGTTACAAACCCAGTTTTTTCCCCACTGAGAGAGAGTTAAGATTTGAATATAATATGGATTTGTTTTGTTTTTTTTTGTTGCAGATCTTTGCTGGGTTCTGAAATTAAAGATATGGTGCTTTGATGGGATTCAGCCTTGAGATTCAAACATTGATATTTGGAAGGTAATTTTTTTTTCAAACAAATTATTTATGGTAAGTAGATTATCTCTAATCTTGGCCAAATCGTGACCATTTATGTAGAAAATTAATTCACTTTTATGTGCGAAATTTGATGGGAACATATTGAAGCCATAATCTTGTTCAAATTTGTTGGAGAGAAATATTTTACTTCTATTTTGGAAATTTGATGAGAACATGTTGAAGTCGCATATGTGATGGATAAACCGAGTTAATAAATTTTTACAATTCTTTGCATTATTTGGTTTGGTGGGAATTGATTGTTACCTGTTAGGAAATTTTAGAAATTTGATTTCTTAAAAGTTTTCCCTAGTGCATTGTCTCTTTACTAGTAGATTTATAGTGGGAACTGAGTTGTTTTTCTATGGGCAGCCGCAGGCACATAATTGTTGGAGTAATATAACCAGAAATCTTCAGAACGGATATTATAATCGAACTGGCTTTTACTTGTACCGGAAATGTCTTTCCGTAGCATGGTCCGGGATGTGAGGGATAGTTTTGGGAGCTTATCTAGGTGGAGCTTTGATGTTAGACTCATAGGGCATCATAGAGGAAAATCGTATGGCTCTTTACACGATTTGCATGACGAGCCTCTCGTAATTCAGAACAGCAGTTGGGCTAATCTCCCTCCGGAGCTGCTTATTGATGTGATCAAGAGGTTGGAAGAGAGTGAGAGCACGTGGCCGGCTCGAAAGAATGTTGTTGCATGTGCTGCAGTTTGTCGGTCATGGAGAGTCGTCTGCAAAGACATCGTTAAGAACCCTGAATTCTGTGGGAAGCTTACTTTCCCGGTGTCTCTGAAGCAGGTTGGATACCTGGTTCATTAAGCATGGATCAATCTTTTTCTGATTTGAGTTCATCTCGGAAATGGCTTCAATTATGTCTTTGCATTTATACTATATTTGAGCACCCAAGACTGCAACACTAATTGTCTTGTTTTTCTTTTCAGCCCGGGCCACGTGATGGTGCTATCCAGTGTTTCATTAAGAGGGATAAATCGAATTTGACACATCATCTATTTCTGTGTCTTAGCCCCGGTAAGAGCGATTCTCTGCAACCATGTCTTAAAGTAAGTTGCCTTTGTAAGTGTAGATATTAGATAATTGATTGATCTTAGTGTTGTTCTATAAGACAATCCGTATAAAAGCAGTTATACTTACCCTGTCATTTAGCAAAAAGGGTAGCACTTTCCAATTTCATATCATAGAGAAGCATTATTGCGGTTAAAAGATCAAGAGATTCGTTCTTTGTCTTGTCACACAATGGGTGTTTAAGTGTGGCTTCGATCGGTTTTTGAATTTTCATTCGTGTTCCTGCTAAACTTACACCTAGGTCTTGTCATATCGTATCTCTTTTGCAGCTTTGCTAGTTGAAAATGGGAAATTTCTCCTTTCTGCAAAAAGGACGCGCAGGAGTACGTCTACCGAGTATATAATTTCTTTCAATGCGGACAACATTTCAAGATCGAGCAGTAGTTACATTGGAAAGCTGAGGTATGAATTTGAAAGGGAATTGTAACATTCTAATGCTAATACTGTTCTTCCATTCTGAAACTATGTTTTTCGTTTTGCATTTCAGATCAAACTTTCTTGGCACAAAGTTCATAATATTTGACACCCAGCCTGCCTATACTGTTTCTCCGGTTCCTCCACCAGGCCGATCAAGTCGAAGATTTTACTCTAAGAAGGTTTCCCCCAAAGTCCCCACCGGCAGCTACAACATAGCTCAGATTAGTTACGAACTAAATGTTCTAGGTACCCGAGGCCCACGAAGAATGCATTGCATCATGCATTCTATCCCTGCCGCCGCTCTTGATGCCGGAGGTTCTGTCCCTGGCCAGCCGGAGCTTCTCCGCCACCCTTTAGAGGACTCATTCAGGAGCATCTCTTCTCTTGATCATTCAGTTGAATTCAGCAGCTCTAGATTTTCAGAGATCGGTGTATTAGGGGGCAACGAAGAGGAATGGAAAACAAAACCCTTGATCCTGAAAAACAAGCCCCCTAGATGGCATGAGCAATTGCAGTGTTGGTGCCTGAATTTCCGAGGGCGAGTAACCGTTGCATCCGTTAAGAATTTTCAGTTAATTGCTGCCACACCGCAACCAGCAGCCGGTGCACCGATCCCATCTCAGCCAGCGCCACCCGAGACCGATAAGATAATCCTACAGTTCGGCAAGGTTGGGAAAGATATTTTCACTATGGATTACCGGTATCCCCTGTCTGCATTTCAGGCTTTTGCAATCTGCCTGAGCAGCTTTGACACGAAACTGGCTTGTGAATAGAATGATTAAAAAATGATAATTGTGGCCATCAAAACACATTAAAAAATTTAGAAAGTTGAACAGATGCTTATCATCCCTTGGGACCTGGGTTCGAGCACCAGTAATGTCATTCTGTGTGTGCCGTCTTTGAAAAGACTTAAAAAGTTAAAGATGCTACCCTTGCATCGTACCAGTATATTCAAAAAAAAAAATTAGTGACGATCCTTAGATTTCCCTTCATCTTTTGAGTGCATGCTCGTTTTGTCAGTTTGAGTATTTGACAATCCTTAGATTTCTCACTTGTTAGCTTGTGTTAACCAAATAAAATACCATCCCTTGTATGAGTATTTGGCATAACAAAATTATTTCAATTACAATATATAACAAGCTATTAACTAGTACTTATATCTTTAGAGAAAACCCTCGTGGGAAAAAAATTAGCAAAGGAAAGAAAACACATATATATTTGATTCGCATAACAAGTTTTATCATAAATTTTATTAAAAAATTTCATCAGGATAAAAATATCGGTCAAAAGAAAAAAAGTATCACGTGTATTTACTCTTCTCATGAAAATATTACATAAGATCTTTAAATTTTTAAAATTCAATCTTTAATACAATCTTCAAATGTTAAAGTAGACAATACATTGATGAATAGATCTTTTAAATTACTGGTCGAAAGGATTGGTCGAATATTATTCTTTTAAAGATCGTGAAAGATAAAATTTTAGACAAATTATGTCACCTTTGATTATCCACATGTTACTTGAGATATAAATTTTGCATTATTTTCGCATAAAATTGCTTGCATTTAATCTTGCGAAAATGAATAACATAATTTTTGATATGTTGAGTCAAAAACCTTAGTTAAACACATTTTTAACTTACCTCGTGCATAACAATTACATTTTTAGTTCAATCGACCTTTAAAACATCAACAATGAAAATATGTTTCACGTGTCACGTCACCTTTTTCTTTAAATTTTAGCGACAAATAACTTAATTGTCAGCATTTTAATTGGCAAAATTAATAGACATAACTTATCTCATAGTTAGATAGCCATTAATATAATTTTCCCATAATAGTATTGCTTTTAAATTTTATTAAATCATGTTCCATGTGTCAATTCAAGACTGGAACAACAAACCAGGGACATAAAATTGGCAGATGTTTTAATCCGCTATAATTGGGACACATAAAAATATTAAAAATAAAATAAAATCGGGTCGGGTTTCATTTCAAGTTTTACAGATATGTTTGGAGCCCAATTATAGCCCACTTCAAAGGAATATGGTGCGTACTACGCACCGGGTGCATGTTAAATCCTGAATCAGGCTCGCGTTTGTTTTATACTCGCTTTTTCGGCAGGGAGAGGAGCCGCCGTTGCTAACAATTTTCTGCACCTATCCCAAAGGTTAGTAGATTTCGCTTTATTGATTTGATTTGATACGTATGGATTTTGTTTTTCTTTTTATACCCGACCATGAAATTTTTCTTGATCTGTAAATCTAGGGTTTTCATGTTTAGTAGATTTCGCTTTTCCTCTTTTCTTTTGTTCTAAATGATAAGCTTCTTCTCTTTTGTTTTTCAATTTTAACATTTCTTTATCTGTTTAGTAGATTTCGCTTTGTGTTGTTGACTGTAATTAATTTGTTAGGTAACCTCCGAAACTCGTAGCTGTTAAGTTATTCAGTTCATTTGCAATGTAAGTTTTTCTTTTCCCCTCCTGTATTTTACTTGTTAAATATATATGTTTGCATTTGTTTGATCATATGCTTGCAATTGGAGTGAGTTTGATGACATATTTTGTTTTAGGTTTTCTTTCTATTGGTTTCTTGATCTGTGCATGAAGCTTGTATGTAAGGATAAGTTTGTATGGTGTAGTGTATTGGGGGTTGTTTGTATGTTGCAACATTGGACACTGCAACAGATTGAGCAATCTTAATGTTTTTGGATTTTCTGATGAAATGATTTTGTATGGTATCAAATTGGAACTCAATATCAATAAGCAATTTTGTTTCTCTACTCTATGCCTAACTTATTGGATATGTAGTGGGAGGGAATAAGATAAGGAGTTCTCGGGGAAAGATTGGGAAAAGAAATTACTTACAGTGCTCAAACATCAAAATAGTTCTCTTTATAATCTTAGCAGTAAACACCAAGGTCAATTATCAGGAAATTGCACTTATATTCTGAAAATAGTACTTGCTTATAATTCTTTCAATGTTTCTCCACTTGGTTGTAGTCCGTAGTTGCTTCCTAATTTCACTCTTTTTGAATTCTTAAAAATATTTATGTTATTTTGCTCAAATTTATGACTCCGTTCAATGCCATGCCCATATCTAAGTTATTTATCATTTCGAAATATCTTTTAGGGCGGACGAGGAACCTGTTGATCAGAAGAAGTATCTTGAAGAGGGTTGCAAGCCTAAATGTGTGAAACAGCTTCGTTCTTACGAGGTTTGTTATATAAATTAATAGTTTTGCAAACTGAGCAAGGTTTATTGAATCTTTTTTACCAGTCTTTCAATTATGAGTTTGATAATTGCTGTTACAAGTATTAATTCATTTGTGTTTTATACTTTTTCCTCCAATTCTATCTCATTTGGCATTTGCTACTTTCACCCTGAACTTCATTTATGCAGAAATTCTATGTTTTTTGCGCAAATGTATCAGTTTGGGAGAATCCTATAAAACAGGCATATTTACTCCTGTTTTACTTCTTATTTTTTTAATCCACCTCCCTACATTTTATGTGTTTTCTCGACATTTTGTCGCTATATGGAAATATGCTTTATCAAGGGGAAGTTAAAGCTTAAAGGAAGAAGAGTATGCTTTGTCAATACTTGGTGATGCTTTGGCTAAACAAAATTGATGATTCTCTGCGGTTTTGATTTCATGCTCTCTCCTCTTTGGAAAAAAAACGAGTTGTTTTCTTCTATTGAGTCAGATCCAACTTGACATTTCTGAGAAAAAACATGTTAGGCAAAATCTGACAACGTGCATTGCTTATTGAAAATAATAGGTCTTACTAACACACACATAGGGTTTGCTGGTGTTTCAGTAGCGAACTATTGATTCATCTTTCTTTATGAAACTTAATACTAACATTTGCAAATGCCCAAATTTATAATTGGACACGGTGTACTATTAGCATTTTGTTTTCTTTCCCTAAAGATTTGGTATTCTTGCTCAGAACAATCTTCTGCTACTATATGAATTGTGCAGCAACTTATATAAGTTACTGGCTTCCTGCAGGCGTGTGTTAAGAGAATCGAAGGTGACGAAAGTGGTCACAAGCATTGCACTGGTCAATATTTTGACTACTGGTATTGTATCGATAAATGTGTAAGTACTTTACCTCACCTTCATTCTTCATTTAGTTTATATTTGTACTTTGTCCTGATACCAGGTTGGTGGAATGCAGGTTGCGCAGACGCTATTCTCGAAACTGAAATAATTGGGGGGCCAATGCTGTCATCATGTCCTGCTGTTTTGAGTTCTAAAGCCAGTACATTGTTTCATAAACTATCTTAAACTTGAGATGATGCCCTTTTGTGTCGCGTATCTGCGAAACAATTTTTTGGTTGTGTTGCTGCGAAAACGTTTGATCATTTACAATAAATTTGGTTCCTGTTGGGCATGCCTATGCCTATTGGTGACATGGTTGGAAATTGAAAATTCCATGCATATTTGATTGTTGGTGAAACATATTAATTAGATTACATAATTGTTGTGGAAATAAATCTAATGTTCATAATGAAAACTGCTATAATCTTCGGAATACACCCAAATCCGAATCCGAAATACTAACCATCCCCGCCTCGATAAGGGAACTGATCCTGGAGTGGTAACGGGACACTACTACCAAACGAACTTCCTAGATTCGGATGAGAAGCTTGTTCAAGCGACATTTTGATTGCTTTGCTTTGGGATGATTTGTATACGTCTATGCATTCCTCAAGGTCAGCATCACATGTCAAGAGGACCCACTCGTCGTCATCGTCCAAGTACTTGAGATCAATTCTGCCGACATCTTCGATACCGAAACGCCTAGCAATTTCTTGTTGCAGGTCTCTGAAGCCCCAACTTGGTTGCAGCCTGAACCTTACCTTATATTCTCTAAAAATAGCTTTTACTTTTATGGCACTCTGGCCACCACTTTTTGGCAAGGGAGGCAAAGTCTCAACGCTAGGCAGCTCACCAAATGTTTTATGGCTTTGGGATCTTAGAAGAAGCTTCGGCTCCTCCTGATTCAAGGCATGCAGTTCTGCATCGCTGAGAGCTCTCTTTAGCTCTCCACCCGCACTGATACTGGTATTATGCTGTTTCACGCCTGTGTAGCAACAGGTACTTGAACCAGAGCTCCGGCTGCATGAAGAAGATGGAGACTTTGGAGCAGAAGCTCCTTGGCTGAACATGCCACTCTCGGGTTGAGGTTCTGTCGGATTCGATGACGGACCCTTGCCGGAAAAGTTTGGTGAGCTCAGTTCAGGGAAGCTTGAGTAGAATGATCCAATTTGAATGGCACCCTCAGCACCTTGGACCGAATCAATTACAAGCTGAAGTTTTCTTAAGGAGTGACCTACCTTCTTTATTTTTCGAGAAGGCCATCTAGTGATCCCGTGTTGCCTGCATATCCTTTTGAGTGTAGTAGGGCACACTGCAATAAAATAGGCTGGGTAAGTGACTGTCAATGATCTGGGTACTTTTATACATGTATAAAAAAGACAGATCGAAATGCTAATGTATGGAACAATACTTTGATGAATTGAGTACTATTTAGTTGAATATAAAAGTGAAATTACTTGTAACTATAATGGAACAATATCCATACCACCGATACTCTTAGCGGCATCTTTAAGACTCCCTGCAAAGTACTGCCGAAGAACCTGCAAGCTGATTGTCTTCTCCGTCTTGGTCCGTCTCTTGTCACCTGCTTTTTTACCGGCTAAAATGTTACGTCCACCATTTGAGGAGGTATCAACACTAGCTTTGAACTCTTGCCGAGTGTCTTCCCAATTGGTTGTCACTTTGAACTCTTCTGTTGGTTCTTCTTTTTGATATTCCCTTGAGACATAAACACCTTTACCCTTCTGCTGGGCCTCCGTCATGTGGGAAATCCACGATGACTCCTCCGGTGAGTTCTCATTCGGAGAAGAAATCATTGGTTTAGTTTTTTCTTTGTCTGATCTCCAATAGGAAGCGACTGTGATTTCCTTAACTGGTAGTATCACCTCCTCCTCGACCTCCTTGTCCATAACAACATGCAAACTCTGGCAAGCCTGTTGCATAAAACCGCGCAATGAGTTCAGCATATGCTGCTGTGCTTTACTTTCATGGCATTCCTTTGGCAAGAATAACTCCAAAACAAATTCAACCGATCCAGTAAACTTGCTTTGTAGCGGAATAGCTAACGCGCCATGCAGTCCGAACATCCTAGCATGGTGAGAGAGGGGATAGTTTGTCTTACTGAATGCAGTTATATCTGTTTCAAAACATTGTTTGCTTGTTGTGAATGCTCTGCCAACTATTCCTTGTCCTCTAAGCAGGTGGTGCTCGGAGCATGCCTCAAGGAAGCCTGAGAATTTGTCATCGGCCACGAAGCAAGCAGCATCCAAGGTGGAAACACAATGATAATAGTTCTCGTCTGAATGCCGGCACCCGCTTTTACCTTGATTGAGGCACGGAGCCCATGTCAAAGCCAAAGGCAGTTTATATGTGTTGCAGACAGATATTAGAACCCCAGCTATCTCAGGCAATGCAACTTGATACAACTCGTTCCAAGCCTGTGAATACAGAGGACTTATTGTGTTGTGTGAGCTCCTTAGATCAACAGCCTGCATACAGATAATAATATGTATTCAAAACCGACTTTAATCGATAGAAACAGGTCCTACGATTCGATATACAGGCTGCAAGAAGTAGAAAAACTAGAGACCTCAAGAGCTTTGCAGACATATTCCAGTTCTGAGTGATAATTGGCCTTTTGAGTAGTTGTGACAATCTCCACAACTCCCAAGCAATTTCCACTGGCTCGTTCGAAAACTGGAAGTGCGAGAGATCCCCCGACATTGTATTCGAGTGCAGAACTAATACGCGGATACTCATCGCTTCGGAAGAAACGAACATCAGGCGTCCACTCAGGCAACTTTCCCAAAAACACACGGCCAGGCAACCCAACAGATTCATCAGAGTCCTCCTCAGCAGGGAAGTTATAGGATTTGGAGACATGTCTGAAAAATTTGAGACTGTTGCAGTTTGTATTTACAGAGTAGGGCTGGCCTTGGGTAGTAAGAACATGCTTGCCTTCCCTTTGAACAGGCAGCCAGATTTGGATAAGAAGATCCCTATCTTTTGTAGATTCCTTCAAATATGCTATAGCCTGCATTAGCCTGTGTTTCACAGATAAAGAAGAATCGGATTCTTGTTTAGGCCCTATCCACCATCTGCTGCCAGCGCCTTCAACATGCGATAAAGACGAAGCAGAAGCCGAGTTTTGGGATTGGTTTTGAGCATGATTAGGTTTACAAGGAGAGGGAGAAATTTGTATATCAGTGTTAGAGGCATATGGTTGCGTAAAGCTGAAGGCATCGCTAGTCTCTAACCAGCATCCTTCAAACAAGAGTTGTTCCATAAAATCCAAGTCCATAGCAGCATCACACAAGTTCCCCAAGCTAGAATTGGCTGAGAATCCACCACCGCCGCCGCCGCCACCACCTTCCATGTGTGTTGAAGCGGAAGCCTATATTAATATTACGCCGCCACCACCACCACCGCCACCTTTGCTGTATGCATGCAAATTCTAAACCTCACTGTTAACATAAACATAGAACTAAAAGAAGCAAATGGGAAACTTTGGAAGAAGCAAAGAAAAAGAAAGCGACTGACTTTACAATGTTTGGAACTTTGGGTTTGTGTGTTGTATAGCAATTCTGAGAAAGGTGTGGCTCTTCTTGAATGAATGTAGACCCCAACCACATAAAAAGGAGAAAAATATATTGCAAAGTTATTTTCTTATTTCTCAGTCTTTGTACTACTGCCTACCCAAACTAAGTAAGGGTGTTTCATTTTCTCTAGAGTCTCTTTAGATTTCGAGTTTAAAGCTCTGAATGTTGGTTGCCTGTTCAGACATCAGATTCCCTGCATTTTTATTTTTGTTTTTGTTTTCAAACTTTGAATTGTCTGTTTTTTTTATTATTAAAGAATTGTCTACTATTAAAAGGAAGTTGGAGTAATATTTGGTAATTCAAGAAAGCTTCATCATTCATGGATTTTACTTGCCTTGCACGACTGAATTTGAGGAATAAAAATACTCTACCCTTTTCGCTGCCTCTATATATATGTCTCAATACTAAAAAATACCATGCCCCTTCTCGGTGCCTCTCTATATGTCTCAACACTAAAAAATATTAAAAAGTTAAATTCTTCTGCCACTTTTCAGTGCCTCTCCATATGCCTCAACACTAAAAATTATTAAAAAATTTAATTCCAAACCCTAACCCTAAATTCTAAATCATAAACTCTACCCCTATACCTTAAAAAATATATCATATCCTAAATTCCTTAAACCCTGACCATAAAACATAACCTTAAACCCTAAATCCTACACTCTAAACCTAATTTCAAGTGTGGGAGCATAAGTAGGGGCACTGAAAAGGAACAAGTGAATTTCCATTCGAATTTGAGTTGAATAATAATTACCATATAGTATTGATTATGTCAATCATTCACCAAAAGAAGTAATAAGAGTAGCACCATTTTTTTCAACATCTAGTGTGATTTTAGAGTACCAAAATCTCAAGAATCTGGAATTAATATCCATTCATTGATTAAGAGGTAAGGGTTAAGACCCTATGTTTGGATCTCATTGCTTTAACCAGAACACATTGTTGCTTCTCGGGAAACAATTACATTCTTTATTCATCACTTCAGCTTCAATATATAATATTTACTTTAATTAATCAAAATTCCTGACTTCACCTTTGATTTGTATTTGTATTTCTCACCATTTTCTAGCTTTCTTGCCTGTCCCAACAACCCTCCCCCACTTTGTTTATTTTCATTACAATAATTTCATATTTCCAACATCAATCTCATTCTCCTATGTAATCCATTATTATAAGTATGGATTGTGAGACACAAATTTTGATCCTTTAAATTCTTCGTTATCGAGCTAAATAACAAGATTTAAGGGTCAGAATTAAAATTATCAAAAGATTTTATAAAAAATAAAGAACAGTGAAATTAACAAATACGATGACACTTATTTTTTTGAGAAAATGGGTATGGACGGACTTGTATTTAGTTTTGTGCACATGTTGTCTTTGCTGAAATCAATGTATCTTGATTGACTGAACGTTTCAAACATGTGTTGGAAATATAACTGACCGTTGGTGAATTCATAAGAAAAGAACTTGGTAAAAAAAATGCATGGATCTCCTTTGAAAGCTTGTCACAATTAATTACTGTTATAGTCTTTAAAAACTAACTTTATATAGAAAGATGGTGCGATGCACTAACAACTAGTTGATTTTTAGGAATGAGATAAATTGGATTGAGAAGATCACTCATTGTAAAACTTCACGTTTTTTATTGAAGTTCATTTAGAAATATCTAAATTTATGGGTGGCTATAATATAAATAATATATTTTTAGGGGACTAAAACATAATTTTATCATTATCTCAATTTAATTTTTTTGGGCGGGTCGTAGCCCTATCAGTCTTTCTTGAATATCACATACGAGAGTCACATCAATAATAAATTTTTATAATATCCCACGAAGATTATAAAAAAAATACAAAAGACTTTATCATTTTATTTTAAATAATAATTTGCATTCTTGAGAGGATTCGAATCAAGAAAAGTGGGATGGTGAAATGATAATTAATTTATTAAATAAAATATATGAAATTCAGGTGATATGCAACATGAAAACGATGTTTAATATAATAGAAGGAGTTTGATTAGTCATCGAAAGTGAAATAAAATGGTAATGAATGTGCAACCTATGACTGCATCTAAAACTATAATTGCTGATTCCGATCCTTTGCCTTGCTTTATATATATATATATGGATAGTATTTGTTTACACAGTGTAAAACTCTTTAAGTTTTACACTTTTTTAGACTGTTGGATAAGTAAAATGGAGGAATGAGATTAACAATAAATATGTGAAGATTATCACTTGAGAAAAGAAAAGAGTAATGAGTTAATCTGAGCTATTCATTTCTCCCATCTAACGATCCAAAAAACGTGTAAAACTCAAAGAGTTTTACACATTGTGTAAGTTAATCTTATCTATATATATATTAATTTGAAGGATTTCCTAACGTGCTTCCCACAATTTTTTTTTTCTTTTTCGAAAAATGTTTTATTTAATTATGGATCTGTTGAGGCTGACCTCATCACCCCACTTATTGCAAGCAATTATTATATTAAATAAAGCAAAAATAATACTAATGATAAAGTCTTAAAACCCAAAAAGTTAAGTTATAAAATATGTTTGGTGTATTACTTAGAAATTAAATATTAGATATAATCGATCCCATGTGGTATAGTGGTCGTTCATCTCATCCTTAACCATAAGCTTAGAGCTACGATCTCTACTCATAGAAATATAATATATTTATGGCCAATTATTTACCTTTTAGTGAGAGCATCCGGGGCTAGGGACGACCGTTCGATTGAGTCTACGAGTTCTATTTTAATACTCAAATTTTATTTGAATTTTATGAATTTGAGTAGAGTTTGCGAGTTTCTTGTAATTTAATTGTAAATATTACAATGTTATAAAAACAAATTTATTCCAATTTAAACGGATTTCTATATCCATATACAATAAACATATATTTTCTTCATATGTTTTCATCAATGGTATATATATTAGGTAGAATTAAGGGACTCAACTTGAACTTAAAATCGGTCCACTAATTGCTAAAATTTTCGAGTTATTCGAGTTTCCATTATACGACTCAAACTTTATTTGAAATTTTTTCAAGTTTAGTCAAAACGAGTCAAGTTTTTTCGAATCGAGTCGAGTTCTCTTCACCCCTACTCACGACGAGAGAATTAGTCACCTCTATCAACATTAGATAACCTTGACTCAAACAAAAAATAAATATAAATAAAATGGTTCATAAATCTAAAATTCAAAAAAATATATAATTTTGAAATAAAATAAAATATGTTAAATGCATTATGATCTTTATCTACTTGTCATTTAAAAAATAAAATGGGTGAGAATCAAAAAGTCAACTGTAATGAAATTGATGTTGTTTTGGCATGTGGAATGCAGGGGGCAAATAGAATCAAAACAGATACTCGAATGGATTCATGGAGGATACCAGGTTTTGGAGTAAGCGGTCCTCATGAAAATTTAAAATTTGTATACAATATAATTTATTTTTTAAAAAATATGTTTTTTTTATTTAAGATCTATTTTCACCTTCTATAAAATTTTATACATTTATTTCCGTAACATAAAAATATGTGTTCGTCTCTTATCCCGGAATCGGATTCCCGGTCAGAGTTGAAGATACTTTAAAGTGCTTAACACATCAGAATTAGGTTAAATATGCAAATTCTGCCTTTGGGTGACCTTAAATGAGCGATTCCACTCGAATAAAGGGCAGATGAAATACCTAACAATCTGATATCAACACCATCACATTCGATACTGATTGGATGGATGTAGGATTCTAATTTTTTTTTTAAAGTGTGGAATCATTGACTTCAACTTAGCCACCACTGCATTTATTTATACTTTTATCACCAATTTCCAAATGATTACATCCTCAGTTTTAATTGCTCATATCTTGTCTTCTTATTAAAAATCGTTTGTTTGAATTATGGGCACCTTGATATTATCATGGTACTTCAAGCTGAATTATGGGGGTTTATAGAATAGAAATTATCTAAATTTTTTTGGTGTCTCTATTTTATTTATGTTTTATATTAAAAAATAAGTTTAGAGTTTATGATTAAGGTTTAGGGTTAAAATTTAGAGAATTGATGATATAGTGTATTTTAAAGTTTATGATTTAAATTTTAGGGTTGAAGCTTATAATTTTTTTATGTTGAGTCATAAAAAGGAGTAAAAAAAAAGACATGATTTTTGTTCGGGTTTATGAGAGACTTAAGTTGGCACGGTCTTATGGATTTTTCCTGATTTCTTACGTGTTTACGTAGGGTTCTTCCTGGTCTTTTTTGCCTACGATTAGTCTCAAATTAATGTAATGACCTTTAGCATCCCTTTTCCATTTCAAGAAAAAACCTTATGGGTGAATTGAAAAATAGTAGAACATTAAGAACTAATCTTATTATTTTGTCTTTTGAATAAATGGATAATTTTTTTTTGAAATACATATAAAAACATATTGCAGATTGACAGGTGGTGGATGAGGAGATATGTGTGTCACCTCACCTCACCTCCTTGCTATAATCAAAAGGTAATAAAGTCTGACCTTTCTCTTCTTTTAATTAAAAAGAACCGCCCATTGGAAAAAAAAATGTTTGATGTATTATCATCGAAAGTGGATTGATTTTAGAGTTTAGAAGTTTTGTTTAGAATTTAAAGTTTAAAATTTAAATTTAAACTTTAAATAGTTATGTTTGTGGTAAAAAAAATCGACTGCATGTACATTAAAAAAATTAACATTGGGGTGGCTTTAAAGGTGGTGGACATGGGCAATTCCCACTAATAAAACCTTGACCGAAATATGAGTTTTCCTTGTCTAATATTCTAACTTCCGTTTAGAATATTTGACCTAAAGAGGTTCATATATCAAGCAAAACTCTCGATTGAACAGAAAAATGTACCTCGATTACTGTGCTAACATGTTTAGATTTAAAAATTTAAACGTGATTTTAGACTTCAAACGTGATTTTGAGAAAAATAAGGTAAAAATAATTTTTACATTTCGTCGCAATTTTTACACTACATTTTTACACAATCGTAATTTTTAAGAAAAAAAATCTCAAACATAAATCACATTACTTTAAAATCAATTATGCACAAAATCAATTCTACAAAATCAATTCTATAAAATTTTTAAAAAATAACCCCAACTACGCTGCTGCAACTTTTTGTTTCTGTCAACAAATTCATTTCAACCAGCACGTGAAAAGATATGTAGTTCTGATATTTAGGCTAATAGGACTGAAGAATAAGAAGATGATGAAGCATTTTCACACCTCCAAACTGCAATCTTACTCATCATACTCAACGTGAATAAAGTTCCAAATTAAATTCCATACAACAGAAGCAACAGGACAAAAATCAAAATGCCATAAGCATCCTCCTAAGTTCTTTAAATTGGAAAAAGAATAATCCCAAGTGTATGTACATAAACAAAAGATGGAATGATCCAAGTATTGCATAAGCCTATATTGACAAGGTCTCGGGTATATCATCGTGTTTACTAACTTATTAAACACGCCCATAATCTGTGTTTTTGCCAAAGCACCGAGCCAGATCGCCTCATCTTACATGCCTTACATGAGAGCTCTTGGTAAAATTTAAAAGCATCGAGTTGTAACAAATCACTGCCCGGAATTTCCCAGGAGTCTCTCAACCGCAGCATGGACATTTCCAGAAGTAGCACGAAGTGCCCTGATATTCTCTTGCGTATCATAGAAACCCATTTCTTGGAGTTGTGATAATTGTGTAGCATACAGTTCTTCTGGAGGAACTGGTGAAACAAAAACGATGAATTTAGTAGCGACTCAAACATGTAGTAAATATATTGAAAGCAAGTCCTCGTATAGATGTGAAAAGATAAAAAGGATGCTAACCATCTGGTTGGTTGGGAACACTGAGGCTACCAGCACCTAGACCACCAAACATATTCATCAACAAATCCAAACCAGCGGTAGGGACTGCTCCTGAAAACGCAATTAAACAAAATGAAGTACAAAACATAAAGATAGATGAAACAAGGGCTGGTGAAGGGAGGTGGCAAATCAAAACTAGAGAGGTTAATGTTCGAGAGAACCCTTGAGACTTCAAGTGCTTTTTTGCCGTTTTTAGTGAAAATTCATAACTACAGTTTGGTTTTTATTTTCTACCTGCAGTAGCACCTGTCTGTGCAGAATCCCTGCAAGAAAGCCAATTATGGTTAAAAAGAAAGAAGAAAAGCAACGATATAATCATCGAGGCATGAGTAATAAAGGCATGTTTACTATCCATGAAGATAAAAATATACGGAATGGCCAAATAAAAAAACACAAAGAATTTGGTTCTATTTTTTTGAATCCCTAAAATGTCCAATCTAGCCAGAAATACTAATCTATTATGTATAGGATACAAAAAAATCTTTGTTTGGTCAAGAAACCAGACATTACTTCACTTGGGACAACCTCAAAAACAAGAACCGAAAAAGGCAAATTGAGGTTTTCAACAGTGGAATAGACAAAGGTATATCACTTACTGGGTTGATTGCTGTCGGTTGAGCTGAGACAGAAGAGACTGCTGTAAAGCTAGCATTTGCTGCAAGAAATATAAGAAAGCAAGGGAGAGCAGAACATAGGTGAGTTTTTGTCAGAACATTGCTTGAAAAATATTAAATAACTCGATATAAACCAGTGGTGTAGCCTTAACATCCCTATACGACAATATCAGCTAGGGTGACCCCATATAAAAGAAAAAAATATACATGGAAAAGAATTTGAGAGAATTCAGAGATGTATATACATGGAAAAGAATATACCTGCATTGTCTCGGGGGAAAACATCTGACGAAGTACTTCGGGGTTTTGCATCATTTCTCTCAATTGAGGATTCAAATCGAACATTTCACGTAGTTGCGGATTCAGATTCATAATCTAAAATGTACAAGCAGATTCTTAACAAATGGAAATAAGCAAACAACAATCTCTTTGACAGAAGTGATTCTTCAATGACCTGATTCATATATTGGGGATTAGACGTTATGCTCTGCATCATCTGTGATATAGCTGGATTTTGCAACAATTGAGTCAACTGAGAAGCATCTGGCATTCCATTCAACATTGGCGGCATATCTGGAAGTCCAAGGCCTCCCAGACCACCAATACCTGGTGTCCTAGCATCCCCAGCAGGATGTGACCTCACAGTAGTATTGGTCTGGGTTCCCCCTGAAATTTGCAGCACACAACATTTCATCAGGAAATCTGAATTTAATTCCATACACAACAGTAGCAAATTGCATTTAAAGAAAACAAAAGGTTTTAGATATTCTAGATCACTCTTACTTTTCTTGCTGCAACTATGGTAAAACATTACTTTCTTTTCCTAAATATAAAAGAATCTCATATATTGGAAAACACCAAAACATAAGATAAAAGAGAACAAACCTAGAATAACATCCCATTTTGAACATTTAAGATATTCTAGTTAAGTCAATGTTAGTTTCATGGAGCAACTATGGTAAATTATAGTAGGTCATATCACTTTTAGCTTACTGCGCATTATTTATATTGAATGAAGAATCCCTGATTCATGTTACTAAATGTCAAAAGAAAAGATTATATAAATTCATAATCAAGCAAAATTAAACATGGCAAAAACTATACTTAGATAAATCTACATCAAATAGTTCAGCCCACAACAATATAAACTTATTGTAATGGTTTATTTTCCCATTGATCAAGTAGACATATCAAATTTACTTTGACCATCATCTTTCAGCATCATGATTTTTCCAGCTAACAATTTTATTCTTATCAATCAGTAGCGTTTGGGATTCAAGCCTAACTTTCTAAATAGAAATACCATGTGCATAAAATCAATATACATACTATACACACACAAAAAAAAAGCGCTTATGAAATACATAACGCTGAAACTCACCACTACCAACAGTGCTGTTCCAAGGGTTAGGAAGAGGATTTGTGTTTGGGGAGGTTTGTCCCTGGGTGCTTTCAGAACCAGTTACAGAAGTGTTGATAGCTGTGTTCCTAGCTTGAGAACCACCTTGATTGCCCAAAAGAGCTGCGAATGGGTTTGAACCTGGAGTATTTCCATCATTTCCAGCCATAGTCGTAGCATTCAAAAATGGCTCCTGAACATTTTCATACATGCGCCTAAGCATGTTAAATCCCTCAGGAGAGGATTCAATGTTGCTCATAGCCCTGTCAGTGTTTCGCATCATTTCACGCATGAGTTCAGGATTCCTAGTAGCTTCCAAAGTCTGCCGCAGAACGCCAGGATCATTAAGTATATGCCCAAGCTCTGGATTGCGATCAATAATCTCACGCATTTGGGGATTGCTCATAATCAAAGTGCGCATTAACTCAGGGTTATTCACCAAGCTTTGAATTGCAGGTGTATTCATTATTTCCCTCATCATGTTGGGATTTTGAGTTAGTTGTTGCTGTACTTGTTCAAATTCAGGAAGCCCGGATCCAAACAAACCAAAACTACCTCCATTACTGCCAAGCGGATTAAGTCCAGGGAATAATGATGCTCCCATACCAGCACCCTCATTAGAACCAACACCACGTGTGACACTCGGTGTAGTATTAGGAGTTCCAACACTTATGTTAGCTGCTGGGGGAGGTGTTGATGAAGATGGTGCAAAACCACGAACCATATGAACAGTATGATCAGCTTGCAAACCTTCAAAAGGGTGAAGAAAGTGAAATGGTCAAGTGATCATTAAGTATTTGTGTACAAATTGATTTGCTAAATTGCTTAGCTAAAAACAGAAAGGTTTAGCAGGCAAATCTTCATCAGCCGTTAAAGGAAGTCCTCATGTCAAATTATTACTCCCTCCGTCCCACTTAAAATGTCTCTTTTGTGTTTTAAAATTGTCCCACTTAAAATGTCTTATTGAAAAAATCAACTACTTTTACAATGTATATTTCCCTTCCTATCCTCTTTTTAGTTTTCCAACAAAATAAAATTCAACTTTTCAAGGGTAAAATTGTCTTTTCAATTATTTTACATCACATCTCTTACACAAAATTTTTCTTCCTAAAACTACGTGAAAAATCAACAATGGACACCTTAAATGGGACGGAGGGAGTAATAGTTTTCCAAGCTCCAGCAGCTAGGAAGCAAATTCTCCACAATTCACCAAATAAAACTACATCATCAGTTCAGCATGACTCCCAAATTAGAGGCACTGCTGATGCTACCCATTTACTTACTTCTAAATACATGAATATAGCTAACCAACAAAAAATCTATAATCATGAAACAAACCCCTTTGATTCCTATTTAGACAATCAAATAGACGGTCATCTGAAGTTCTGAACCAGCTCAACATCACCCAAAATAGCTCAAAAAATCAATATCTAACTTAATTCCTAGTATCTGATACTTTCAGAACTTATATTTCAGTACCGTTTTTTATACAAATTTCACCATCTTCATTTTTCCCCTGTATTTTCGTCAAACAGGGAAAACGAAAAATTGAAAACGACTCTATTTTTTAATTTTTTAAATCCAAAGGAAATTGAAACTTACCATAACTTTGAAGGGTTTGCTCATCCTTTAAGATTCGCCCTTTATAAATCAACCGTTGCTGATCAGCCGGGATATCGCAATTCTGACTCAAAACAACTTTGAAAGATTCAACGGTTGAATCGAGCTTGGTCCTAACCGCAAACTTTGCACCATTAGAGCAGCGGATATTAACCACCACACCCTCTTCTTCTCCTCCTCCTCCATTGCCACCGGGTCCTGATTCAGTCGAATTGCCATCCCCACCCATATTGTCCCTATCTCAGATCGATCACAAACCCTAACCCTAGAAAAATATAGAAATACAGAAAATTAAATTTCCTTTCCTTTCCCTTGCCTTACCTTACCTTACCTTTTCTATAATGAGTTGGTATTTCGTTTTTTATTTAGTGAGTGAAATTAGTTTAAAAAACAGAAGAAGAAAAATAAAGAATCGGGGGAAATTTTATAAAGGCGTCAAAAAAAAGAGAAAAGAAAAAGGATATTCAGATTTGGAGAAGTATGGTGATTTTCTAACAGAACACAGCTTTGGCCTTGGTGAAACAAACGAGAAAATCCGAATATTCTTTTTTCTTTTAAGCAAATGGATTTGTCGTAAAACCAATAGTGGTTCGCCACGTATCCTACAAAATGGTAGGGCCTCTTTCGGCCTTCAAAATGGGCTCAGGGTTGGCACGCATTCGGTCTTCTTAACTTTCTCCAGCCTCGTATATTTATTGTCCATTTAAGTTTTGCTTGGTACACCGTACCAAGCATGAAAAATTAAATGGTTATTAATTTAATCATTTAACTAATTTTTCATTCTGACTTTAATGTCAGGTCAACCTTCTTTTTTGATTTTGATTTTTGAATAAAATAAGAAATTTAAATTAGATAAAAAGTCAAAAATAGCCCCCAACATTTTATTTTTTTTAGTTTAGCTCTATTTTTTTTTGTTACAAACAATCAACTAACGTTTTATTTTTCGTTTAAATTTTATTTTTTTGAATAAAAATTGTTAGTCAACTAACAGTCAACTACTGATGTTGAAATGGCATATCTGCAGGGCATGTGAAGATGATATGAGCTTACATTTTTAATAGAAATTCCGATCATAAAATATTGAAGCAACATCCGCTCATAAATCACAATGCATAGTTAGCATTTCATGGCCCCATTTATTCTCCTTGCATTTGCGCTTAGTAACTAGTGAACAGGACAGCCCCTTGTTCCTGCCATGTTCATATTCGGAAGATTCTGCAATGGAAAATTAACCTCAGATTTTCACTGGTTTTTTATCTAATAAACACAAATTAAATTTGTTACTAATTTTTATACCATTTCATCTTATACATCTTCCTCTAAATGGCTTTTGTTTTATTGTTTTTGTTAGCCCCTAGGAACTTCTATTATGTGAGCTTTTTACAGTGCCAACCTTTAGGAGTGCGGACTATTGCCTGCGACTTTCTACGAACATAACATGCAAACGGTTTTTGATAAAAATTTATCAATTGTAAGAACTCAACGAATTTAAATGTGTTATCTTAGACCACGTATTCTTTCTTAATGACAAATCAACCTAAAGTCCTAAATCAACACATCTTAAAACATCTAATCAATACTCATGCATGCTACGACAATTTTGTATGCACACATATTCAAACTTTTACAAGGAACCATGAAATAGAGAACAAAGCACACATCTATTATTCTTCAACCTGACCAAACTAAAAAACCTCTGAAGCAACCAACGATAATCTTTACCATCTAAGTAATCTTCTCCGTGGCCCAAGGACATTGTTCATCCTTCTGGTCATTTTTTAAATGGATAACTATATTTTTAGTACCTCACTTTTATCCGTTTTTTTATTTTAGTACCTTACTTATTTTTTTAACAAAATAGTACCTAACGTTACGTTTTGTTTCTATTTTGATACTCCGCCGTTAAAAAATTAACGAAATGTTGAGTAGGAGAGAGAAATCACATGTGGCATGCTGCCACACCATTTTCTCTCTCCTAATCAGCATGCCACATGTGCTTTTTTCATGATTTTTGTTGACGTGGCATGCTAACTAAGAGAGAGAAAATGGCGTGGCATCATGCCACATGTGATTTTCTCTCTCCTAGTCAGCCTTCTGTTAATTTTTTAATGATGGGGTACCAAAATAAAAACAAAACGTAACGTTAGGTTCTATTTTGCCAAGAAAAATAGGTAGAATACTAAAATAGGAAAACGAGTAAAGGTGAGGTACTAAAAATGTAGTTATCCCATTTTTAAACACAGATGAGAACATAGGCTTCATTTATTACCCGCCAGATTATCTCAGCCAAAAGGTTGAAGGAAATAACCTCATCTCCTCCAACCCTTTCAATTTCTCTTTTCCACACCTCATTGTCAGGCAAAACCCTCGAAAACCAGCCACCAAAATGCCAAATAAGGACATTTATCCAAATTCCCATCTGACTTTCTTTCCCCCACCTTAACTTCACAGTCTTCTTTTTTTGGGGCTTTTTTCTTGTCATAAATTCTCCTGGAAAGCTTGAATAATCTTGGTGATGAGTTTTAGTAAGGTACTTGTTTTTGTCTTAAAAAAAGGGGATTTAGAGTTTTGATCAAAAGAGGGGGGGGGGGGGGGGGGATTTAGAGTTAATAAGTAAAATCTATATGGTTTTTTGAATGGAGTCAAATGGCCGATCGTAAGTTATTCGAGTTTGACTAGATCAAAGCTTGGTAACATTCAACTTTATTGAGTTCGACTCGTACTTGGATTTGGTTTGAGTTCTTAACGAGTCGTCGTCGAGCTACTCAACTCAAAAAGCTCGCGAGCTACTCGAAAGTATAATATATTAATTTTATTTAATTTTTAAATTTAAAGTAAACTAAAATGTTTGTTGTTGGATTACGATGATGTTATTATGAATAATATTGTAAATGAGACAAGAGATATCGCGAGCTACTCGAGTCCGACTCGATCAAAACTCGGTCATCACTCGATTCGATTAGACTCAATTCGAGCTCGAACGAGCTGAGTCGAGCTCAACACTATTCATACTCGATCGAGCTCAAACTCAGTACTACTTAAACTCGACTTAGCTTGTTTACGCACTTAAATATGATAATGACGTTTAACAGTTCAATGACAGTTTTGTTACAAATAGAAAATGTTAGTGGCCGTTTTATAACTTTTTGAAACTTTAGTTGTGAAAAAGGAAACTTATTCAAACGGAGAAGAGAGCTTTCTTAATTCCGAAAGCTTTTTATAATCGCTAAATCAAAGCAATAAATTTCGAGTCTTCGGGTACAAAGAGCTCAGCTTTCTAGTCTCCTATGGCTCTCAACCTTCGCCAGAAACAAACAGGTAATTTCTCTCCGTAGATCTGTTCCTGTTTCTCCTTGAATTACCTTAACAACCCATTTCGTTTCTCTTCGTAAAATTTTATATCGATGTAATTGGAACAAACTTCAATTTCTTAGCTTTTTGCCCTGTTAAATTTGATCTACTATTCTTTGAACGAAATCCTCACAATCTAGAACAAACCCACGATTGTTTCGTTAAAGTTTATAGCTTCGGATCTAGTTTTGTTGATTTTTGCTTTACTGGGTTGTTGAATTTGTTCTATCATTTTCGAGCTTTGATCTGATGGGTGTTTCGCTCTTTGTTTTCTCTTGCGTTTACAGAATGTATAATCCGAATGTTGAATCTGAACCAGCCTGTGAATCCCACTGGAACTGCTAATGAAGAGGTTTACAAGATCTTGATTTATGACAAATTTTGTCAAAATATACTGTCCCCCTTGATCCACGTTAAGGATCTGCGAAAACACGGTGTTACACTATACTTCCTTATTGACAAGGACCGAAAACCTGTCAACGATGTGCCTGCTGTGTATTTTGTTCAGCCTAATAATTCCAATATCCGGAGGATAGTATCCGATGCATCACGTTCTCTCTATGATAGTTTCTATCTGAATTTCTCTTCGTCTATACCAAGGCCACTTTTGGAAGATCTTGCTTCCGGGACTTTGAATTCGGATTCGATCCATAGGATTTCGAAGGTTCATGATCAGTATTTGGAGTTTGTGACATTGGAGGACAACTTGTTCTCGTTGTCCCAAAAGTCTACTTATGTGCAATTGAATGATCCATCTGCTGGGGATAAAGATATTGAGGATATTATAGAGAGGGTTGTTAATGGATTGTTTTGTGTATTGGCTACACTTGCAGTTGTGCCCATAATAAGATGCCCGCGTGGTGGACCAGCAGAAATGGTTGCTTCTGCATTGGATCAGAAGTTGAGGGATCATTTATTGTCAAAGAACAATTTGTTTTCTGAAGGTGGGGGTTTTGTAAGCTCATTTCAGCGTCCGGTTTTGTGTATCTTTGATAGGAATTTTGAGTTATCGGTTGGGATACAACATGATTTTAGGTACCGTCCACTCGTACATGATATTCTTGGGTTGAAGCTTAATAGGTTGAGTGTGCCAGGGGAGAAAGGTGGAATGAAATCGTATGAACTGGATAGCTCGGACCCATTTTGGATAGCAAATGGATCGCTGGAATTCCCTGAAGTTGCTGTTGAGATCGAGACCCAATTGAACAAATATAAGAAGGATGTTGACGAGGTGAATAAAAGGACTGGTGGAACTGCTGGAGCTGAGTTTGATGGGACAGACTTGATTGGGAACACAAAGCACTTAATGAATGCTGTGAACTCCCTGCCTGAGCTGACAGAACGGAAGCAGGTTATTGATAAACACATGAACATTGCAACATTGCTCTTGGGTGAAATAAAGGAGAGATCTCTTGATGCCTACGTAAAGAATGAGAATGACATGATGGTCAGGGGTGGCATTGATCGAAATGAGTTGCTGAGTGTACTGAAGGGAAAAGGTACCAAGATTGACAAACTGCGTTTTGCTATAATGTATATTATCTCTGCAGAGACCATTAATCCATCGGAAGCAGAAGCAGTTGAAGCAGCATTGAGAGAATCTGAGGTTGATACAAGTGCATTTCAGTATGTAAAGAAGATCAAGTCATTGAATGTTTCATTGGCATCAGCGAATTCTGCTAGTAGAAACAACATTGTTGATTGGGCTGAGAAGCTCTATGGCCAGTCAATTAGTGCTGTTACAGCAGGTATGAAGAACCTATTATCTGGTGACAGGCAGCTAGCATTGACAAGGACTGTGGAAGCTTTGATGGAGGGGAAACCAAACCCTGAAATTGATTCTTACATTATGTTTGATCCACGTTCCCCAAAGTCAAGCTCTGGCACTAGTAGCAGCCATCTGAAAGGACCCTTTAAAGAAGCTATTGTTTTCATGATCGGTGGTGGAAATTACGTGGAGTATGGCAGCTTGCAAGACCTTGCCAAACAGCAGCAGCCAGTCAAACAAGTTATATATGGAACGACAGAAATTTTAACCGGAGTGGAATTTGTTGAGCAACTCTCTGTGTTGGGGCAGAAGATGGGATTGGGTAGTTCTGTTGCTACTTCTTCAGCAGCCCATTAAACTGCTTTTCCGCAGAGTTTGCATTTGGCCAGTCCAGTGCATGTAGGAGGCAGCATGATCCGAATGGGAGATCAATATCAACCAGTAAATACTGATGTGAGCTGGTTCTCTGAAGCATGTAAGCACTTAGTTCAGCCATGTATGCTTTTCGTGATATTAACCCACGTGCTGGTTTTAATCGTGACTTGAACCTTTGACTATTTAGAAGTTTGTTCCATTACAGGGACTAGAAATTTTTGACAATGGATAGCAACTAGGAAGCTCCCCCCCCCCCCCCCCCCCCCCCTATTCCATCAAGTTTCTGCAGTTTAGTTTGTGGTCAATGCCAATAGCCTTTTTTCTTCTGCTTTCCTCTTGTTAGTTGTACTAAAATGTTTCACATGGATTTCTTTTGTGCCGCATAATTTTATGAGATATATGAGTGTTATTCAGATTCATTTGTAGTGTGTCATTACATGTGCTTGTAAAGTGTACTGACAGTGTTTTGAAAAATAACGAGTTGCTCGCGAACTTATCGAGTCAAGTTGGACCTTGCTCGACTCGAGTCAGCTCGAGAGCGTTGAACAAGTTTTGACCAAGTCGAGCTCGAGTTGTTTGCGAGCTGCTCAACTCAATTAGCACACCTATGTATGTCATATTTGATAGAAGAAAACCACTGCAGTACTATAATTCAAATAAACTAACAGACATTACAGGATAGTTAAAATATGCTGTTGGTCATGGACTTACATGGCAGCAATAGGTATTTCACTGGAACAAATGGAAAAAATGCAAGACCAAGATAAACAGAGAGCCCCAATTCAAATTGATTCTTGAAACACCATTGCTTGGAGAGGATGCTGTTCATTCAAAACAGTGAGAGACTGTGAGCTTTGGTTTTATATAGAGAAAAAAATGTTTGCAAATTAGGACAGGTTTAAAGAGCTGTTGTATATTTAGTTTACTTACTTGAACAAGATGATGAGTCGTGAACAAGGGTGGTGAAGATGGCTGAGCTGTTAAAGCCAGTATAGGAGCATATCGTTCGATTGCAACCCGAAGTGGCGGTGTGGCCGATGGATAAACCTTGGGAATCTTGGCATTCCATCGGTGGGCATGTATCCCACTTGGACGGTTTATTCTGCGATGGTTCGCACCGTAATCTGACATATAGTAAACATGATGAGATCCTTGACAAAATCAGCAAATCGAAACCTGACATAACAAGGCATTTGAAGATACAAACTTACGTCCAGTCGTTAGCAGCATCGCACGCGCATCTCACACAACCATTTGCAGTGAAAACGTATGTGCCGTTAGCAGCAAGCAAGGGGAAGTCCAACGACTCGCCACTCACCGATGACTTGCAGGCTGTTGAAAAGATAATAAGCACCATAGATTACAATGACTATGACACCAGAATATGAATTAACTTTTAAAGTTACTAGACCTTTGAGAGGAACATCGATCGGTTGATCGGCTTTTAAATCTCTTTCGGCTTTGATCCCATTGATCCTTGCCAAAGTCTCCTCATCAGTTCCAAACTCCTGAGCAATCTCCCCCAAAGAACTCCCTGACTTCACCATATGTGCGTAATGCACCACTTTCTGGCCGTCCACTTCGTCGCAGCTACACGGCAACGGGATTTTCAGCTTGTCCCCAACATTGATCAGATTGGCGTTCCCAATAGAATTGGCTGCTGCAATCTGCGGGTAAAGCAGTAACCGCGAGAATACCTCAGCTGCTATGTGGTATAGGCCGTCACCCGGTTGAACCGTGTAGATGGGAGCACCATTGGAAGTACCAGTGTTGTTGTAGCAAAGACAATTGATGGGGACTTTGATCACTTGCTGTGCAGCCACGCCATAGCTGCGCGGAGTGGAGGGTGGTAAGTTGTTGGCTCCAAGGAGGCTCCTGAGGTTCTTTACGTTGAAAAGGGATTGAATGGCGCCGAGTTTGGTATTGTTGACAGTGATGTAGCCCACCAATGCACGACATGAACTCATGACGCTCCGACTACAGTTGAAGCTTTGAGCTGCGGGGTACTCAATATTGCTGAGAACTGAAAGCAAAACTAGAAGGAGAAGAAACGGATTGGAAAACCCCATGTTTGTGTTTTCCTTGTGCAGATTGGGTGGGTTTTAAATTAGAAATTTTGCAGTTTTTTCTGCATTCACATTCATAGAAAATTATGTGAACAAAGCAAGAAGCATAATCTGAATGGTTTAAGTCAATCCCAGCATTATTTGCAGCACTAATGGGCCAGAATGACTATAATTTTCTCGTCAATATGAGTGCTCTCCATTCCAACAAAAAAAAGGAAAGTTTCAAGAGTTGAATATTCTAATTAATGTGAACACAGACAAACATGTGAATTGTGAATGACAGAAGCTTTTCTTAGTTTTGGTCGTGTAGCCAAAAAAGATGTAACTGCCACTGGTCCAGGCCAGGCCAGAGTACTAGAGACGCCATTATTAACAAGCTGCTCCGCGTCTTCTTATTCTTTGCCCTCCTATTCCGGGCAGAGAATTAAAATCGGCTGGCATTAGGGATGTTCATTTCACCCGGATTCGATAGGTTTTGATTAGACCCGATCAGGTTGGATATTTTTATTTATTAAAAATTGGATTTGGACTGGGTCAGGTTCGAGTTTCAGGCAAAAAAATATTTAACTCGATTTGGAACTAATAATGTAACTTTCCCTATATTTTTAGAGATATTTGTAACAATGCCCCCTCTTTATATTTTTATAATTAGGTCCTTAAATTTAAATTTTCATTTACAATTTAGTCTCTAAAATGATTTTTATAATTAAATCTCTAAAATTAATTTTTTTGCAATTGGGTCATTGAAATTGATTTTTTTGGGTTCAAGTTGATGTATATAATTTTTCAGGTTGGGTCAAGTTGGTTTTTTAAGGATGGTGTCGGGTTCGGGTTTAGCATAATTATTTTTGGGTTGTGTTCGGATCGGCCCAAAATCCAACCTATGTCTATCCCTAACTGACATACCACTTTTTTCGTTACGCTCTCGATTCTCTAGGGCTTTGTTTTAATTAATTTATACTAACTCGCGTCGCACACTTGATTTTTGTGGATGAATCTTCCAGCAAGATTTTCTACATATACAAAGTCTCGAGCTCGAGACATGCTTAAGCGATACTAAACTGTTTATCGCTTGGACCGGTCATGTTCAGGGATGGAACGAGGGAGGGCGGTCGCCCCCTAAAAAATTGAAATTCCTATACGACTTTAAAAATTTTAAAATTTTTCTATGTATTTGCTATTAAAAATCTATTTTCGCCCCCTAACCTAAAATTCTGCATCCATACCTATCATGTTAGTGACTGGCATACCACTTTTACCACAAAACAAATGAATTTTCAATATTTACTTCTTTTTAGTCTTCTCTCTTCATATATTTCTCTCATTATCAATGTCAAGATGAGATGGCGACGTTAAAATATATTTATTTTAATATTGTATATTATTTATATTCATTTTTCATTTTTGCAAATAATGTTATTTAATCTCATCACTACAAAATAAATTTTTGGATTCATTTTTAAGTGAAAGCAACAAAAGGAGAGCTATGGAATTGTGTTCTTTCAACTTGGAAAGGTGGAAAATAGTATTGTAAAAAGTGAACCGAATGAATTGGTTCAACCGAGACTCCGAGAGTATGTGGTCCATTCGAACCGGTATATACCATTAACCATCTAACTAAGATGCTTTTGAACCGAGTAAGAACAAACTGAACCGAAAAAGGTAAAAAGGGTGAAAATTGAAAAAATAAACAAAAATGGAATTATTATATTTGAAGACACTTAGACGTTTATTCCTTTAATTCGTATCAAAAATTTTACCATTCGATAAAATACAAATTCTTCTTAAAGGATAAAATATTTTCTAAATTTGTATATTCTTTATACAATTGAAATTCAGTCATACATTTTTTCATGAATTTTCAGTTTATTTACTTTTCAGATTTAAAAATTGAGTTAATTGTATCATACGTCCCCAAACTGCGATTCCATTCTAAATTGATCCGCCAAACTTTTAAATATTTCATATTCATCTCAAATTGTGACTATCATTTTAAATTGGTCCTAAAACTTTTAAATAATCTAATTTTATCCTCAAATTATCAGTATATGTTAATCATATATAATGCTAATAAAACTGTTATAAAAATTATTCATTGTCTTATTGATGAATATTATGTAATAATATGATGTGATGTAAACGATAATTTGAGAATGAATTTAAAATACTCAAAAGTTTAGAGACCAATTTAGAATGAGGATCATAGTTTGGGATCAATTTAGAATGGAGTCATAGTTTGATGATAGAATTGTAATGCCTAAAAGTTTAGAGATCACTTAAATATAAAGGTCATAATTTGGAGACATGTGATACAATTAACTCTTAAAAAAAATCAAATCTAGTTAACTCATTTAAATTCTTTTGTCGAATTTCAAAGAAAAATACTAACTTAGAAGTCATGTACAGAAAATGACATCGTGATAGACATGAATGTAATAACAATTTGACGTGGATTTTTAACTAAGAAAAATAAAGATACTAAAATCTTAGAAATTAACGTAGATGAACTAAATTCCAAATGTAAATTGAGTATAAAGACGTGGAGAGCCTATGTTACCTTTTATTAAATATTTTATGTTTAATACTTCTTAAGCATTAAAATTACTTATTTTATATTTACTATATTAAAAGTTTATTTCAGTCCTTTTACTTATGTTGTAGTTTTTATATATTTGTAAACTTAATATTTTGGTATAAAACGTTAAAGTTATAATCAATTGTCTTAAATGTTTTGATTTAAATACTTTGTAGTTCCTATCAATTTTGAAATCTTTTATTAAGTATTTATATTTAATACTTCTTTAGCATTGAAATAATATTTTATATTTATTTATATTAAAAAGTCCATTCCGGTTTTACTATTAAAAAGGACATTTTAGTTATTATATATTTTTAAGAAATACTAATATTTTGGTTTAAAATGTTAAAGTTATAGTTAGTTTTCTTAAATAGTTTGATTTGAACGATTTTTAAGTTGCTATCAATTTTGAAATCGAGCAAAAAAAATTCTCTAAACAGAATAATTTAATTAATGCACAATTTAGAAGTGAGTTAATATGAGCGTAGTACGACGATGTTGACTTTTCTACTAATACATAACACATGTCCATTTATAACTGGATATTGTAAAAATAAAAAATTAGAAACATTTATATAACTTCTAATATTTTCCGTAATTTTGAAAATTTTAATGAATTTATTATTTTTTTCAATTAAACACTACTAACTCTACATCTAAAAATTGTAATTAATGTTTCACTTGTTTTTTATTAATGATTTACTATTTTATTTTATTTTATAAATCTATACATGAAATTTTTTTAAACATTTCAGAGATCTAAATATAAAATAAAATTTCAAAGTAATAAATATACAATACATCATATTTAGGACATACAAGAAGTAATTCAAAGTTGAAAATGTTGTACCTTACCGAAAATTATGAAAGCGACCTCCGTTCGCTTAAAAATTAATTCATATTGATTTTTTATTAGTAATTTTTGTAAGCAATGACAACGAATTTTGAAGTTAGAATAAAAAATAATTTTACATTTAGATATTTTAAGTATTTAAAAAATTTATGTAAAAATTCATTAAAATGTCTTAAAAGGGATTAATTTGCTTTAGTTAAAATTTATGAGAAATTTAATGAATGTTTAAATCGATATATTTAAGCCAACTAACAATAATTTCGAAATTTTAAAGTTATCAACAAAGAGGGGGAATGGTTAAAATTATGCTAGTAGGAGGGTAGATAAATCAATGGTATAGAAGTGAATGGTTGGTGTTCACAGCAATGATGGCATTTGCTTTTGAGAATTGGCCCCATTAACTCCCTATTCTTACCAAATGGAAGTGGGGACTAAACATGGATAGTTTTAGGGTGAAACACCCTTAGGGGTCGTTTGGTTAACGGAATGTAAGATTATTTTTGGGAATGAGATTACCGGAATGTTACATTACTTAACATATTACCTGGAATGTTGTATTACTTTGTTTGATTTGTTTGGCAAGAATGTAAGATTATATTATTTGGTTGAAGGAATATAAAATAGAAAAAATGCATGTTTTACCAAATTGTCCTTGAAATATATTTTCTTTTTTAACTAACTGAAATTTTAAGATTAAAGTCAAAATATTTACATAAAAGTTCATAGAAAATATAAAAAAATATGATATGAAAATCTTTTTTATGAAAATTGATCCTAAATAATAAATGTAATAAAACACATACCAATAATAAAATTTGAATCAAACAAATATATAAGAAAATCGAAATAAAATAAAAATCTGATATATTTTTATTTTATATTTATCATATTATTTTATAATAAGTATTAAAACCCTAAACCATTAAAAATAAAATAGATTTATACTTGTGTAATTATATACAAAAAGGAAATATCATTTTAAAATAACTATATTTTTAGGGGTATTTTTGTCCAAATGGGAAGGAATTGTTTAATACCTAAGAAAGGGGAGGGAATGACATTCCTGGGAAAAGACCCAAAAATAGCTACTGTTGGGAATATTTCATTACCCATGGGAGAGAATGCTCTTGAACCAAACGTGGGTATGTGATTCCGGAAAAAATTATTCCCCCTAGTAATGATCTTTTCCGCGAACCAAACGCCCCCTTAGGGTAACTAAAACGAGGTAAATTTATATAATTTTTTGTTAAATTGGTAAAAAAATTGTGTAATTATACAAATTTTTACCTCAAATAGTAAAAATTTAGGTTATAATATAAGAATTTGTGCAGTTACACAAATTATTACCTAATATAAAATATACACAAATTCCTACCAAGTCAATGAAAATATATGTAGTTATACAAATTCTTACAATAATAACTTAATAAATAAAAATTTATATAATTACCTAAATTATTACCCGTTTTACACAAATTTTTAAAAAAATAATAATTTTTTTACTTCTCATATTAAACGTCAAATGCCAAATTTCACAGAATCAAATTACCTCAGGCTCATGCTCAAGCTCAGGTGACTGTAATTACCTTTTTTTTTCTTTCTTATTTTACTCTGATCTTCTTTTCTTATTATACTCAAATCACACCCATTCCTCTCACTATTTCAACTCAACCCTTCAATTGAAAAACATTTTGCAATCAATTTCTTTCCTTTTCTTTTCTTACAATTCATAATAAATGTTGAAATATTTATCAATATCATTTCGGGTTTTGCTTTGATTATATTTTTATTGTAAAACTTGAGAGTGCACTTAAAAAGTAATATTCTACGTACGGGTTGAAAAAAAAATTGCCCCTTTTTTTATACTCTTATATATGCTTTAAAGCTAAAAAATAAATTTTAAGTCTTGACCTTAATTTTTAAATCTTGAATTTTAAATCATAAATCCTAATTTTAAATTTTAAACTTAATTTTTTTAGCTCTAGGACATATATAAGACACCTAAAAGATAATTTCTATTCTGAATTGGTAGGGAAATGCAACTCTTTCTTTCATTCTAGGATCAAGTCAACTTTATGTTCCACTCTTGGTATTGCCCCTCAACATCATTGCCACCATTGAAGGTGTTTATTGATTATTTCAAATTTACTTACCTTTTTCCATAATGGGATTCAGATCCCCAAAATGATACCTATCATCATATAATATTTTGAAACTCAATAATTATAATACAATCTTTGTTAAATCCAAATATAAGATCTTTGTCTTATTCTAAGAAATTATGTGCGAAAACTTGCATGACTTGAACAAAACATGAAAAATATAAGAAAAACGTTTTTTTTGGAAATGGAGTTATTGCTTCTTTTGTCATTTCATATTAGGTAATGAATTTGTCTGAATTGGCCACCAAATCGTTTAAAATGGGTTTTAATCTTTTTGAAACATAGTTTTACTTTTTCATAAAACCAGTAAAAGTGGCTTACCAGTAGATTAACCAAAATAAATTGGAACAAAAAGATGTGTTTCTTTTTGACTAATTGGAAGGTTATGATCAATTCAATGCAAATGGTTCACTACCACTTGAGTTATGTGCTTTCTTAGCCAAACCAACATAAAAAAGTATATGTTTTAATATTTTTAGACTTCTAGTTGTAGTTTGTATATCTATATAAGGAAAATTCTACAACGGACGACGAACATTGATGAACACCACTAACGATGAACACCATTAAATTAATTAATAAAGATTTAAAATTTTAAGGACCTATCATACAATTAATAATTATTTTAAAATTTTCAATTAAATTATTTTTATATATTAAAATTTATTTTTTTAATAAGGGTAAACTATATATTTAGTACATTATCTATTTTCGTATTTCTATTGAACCCTCATTATTTAAATATTATTTAATTTGACCCTACTTTTTATAAAAAATAACTTAATTCTAAACCCTCAACCTAAAACCCTAAACTATTAAACCTTAAACCTTAAACTTTTAAACCTATACCCTAAACCATATATCTAAAAAAATTATATAAAAAGATGAAAATTCAAACGAAAGCACTTCAGCTTCTACTTGAATTCCAATCATTGTTTGAGCACGTCCATTTTCTAGCAAATAATATAAGGGACTCTTTCCATTTTTTCCTTCACACCAATCACCATAGCAAAAGAAAAAAAAACTGCACCTTTATAATCTTCGCCATTTAAACGCATTTAAGCCCCAAAAAAAGGTAAAGAAAAAAAAACCCTTCTTACCCTATTGTCAGCAGCTGGCTTATCTTCGCCTCCTAGTCTGCAAAGGGTATTCCCATGCCGGCATTTCGAGACCGACGCGTATCTATTGTGGTTTAACAAAGGAGTAAATCGTTGTGAAGTGACAAGAAATTTCAAGGAATTGGTGAGCGGAAGCTTATGATTGAAGCAGACAAGAGAGTGATTAGAGGGCAAGAAGTTGGGTTTTCTTGGATTGGGACCATTTGTAGAGGGTAAGATTCGATTAGGGTCAAATTAAATAATATTTAAATAATAAGGGTTCAATAGAAATACAAAAATAGGTGATGTACTAAATATATAGTTTACCCTTATTAAAAAAATAAAATTTTAATATATATATAAATAATTTAATTGAATTTTTTAAAATAATTATTAATTATATGATGAGTTCTTGAAATTTTAAATTTTTATTAATTAATTTAATAGTGTTTATCGGTGTTCATCATTAATGGTGTTCATCAATGTTCGTCGCACGTAGTAGACTCATCCTCTATATAATGTTCGAGAGGACGGATTTACTATACATGTGGGAGGGGTTCTACCCCACCTTTTTTTTACTTTTATAATAAATTTGAAAATATAATGGAATAAATGCCAATTATTCCACTCAATTTTCAACTAAATTATAGTTTATTTCTTTGAGTCGAGATTTTGACTTCGTTCCTGGTGTTCAGGTAGTTGTTTCATAATTACAATTGTGTATTTATATATTAATCTTTTTCTATTTTGAACAAATCATGTATAGCCTTTAAATCATATCCATAAAAATTGTAATAAGAAAAATAGGAGAATATTGTAATTATTACACTTTCAGAAGTAAAATATGTCTAACATTATTTGTTCCATATATATATATATATATATATATATATATATATATATATATATATATATATATATATAATATTGTAATTATTACACTTTCAGAAGTAAAATATGTCCAGCATTATTTATTCCATATATATATTATTTTATACACTGGCGGTAGAAATTTTCAGTTTTTGGAAGCGTTTGGTTTTAGAGCTTAGGGATTTAGGTGTAGGTGTTCAGAATTTAGGATTTATGGTTAGAATTTAAGGTTTAAATGCTAGGGTTTAGTTTTTAGGGTAATATGGTTAGAATTTAAATTTTATTTTATAAACCCTAAATTATAACTCTAAATTCTGACCAATATCCCTAAATTTTAAACCCTTACACCTAAACCTATAAACCATACACCCTAAACTAACTAAAGTACTTGTAGAAGCTTTTAGTTTCCACCGCCAATGTATAAAATAATTATCCTATATATATATATATTAGTACTTAAAAAAAGTAAAATAATACATTAACCATTAATTTGATTCAAGAGATATTGTTCTTATTAAATTTAAAGTGATATTGTAACACCTTAAAACGACCAGACACATTTAAAAGATCTAAAATGCTACATTGGGTCACTAAAACGATGAACCACGTTTCTGAAACCAAAGTTTAGCTAAAACACATGAAACATTTACATAGTAAAACATGTTGAGTTAAAAAAAATCATAAAATGAGTATAGAATAGTTCACAAATATGAAGCTTCAAGTATAAATATCCGTATAGCAAAATAATAATAGTAATGATAGAGTTACGTACTCAATAGCATAAGGTCTTATGAATACATTATTTAAATATATATAAGTTTTTTTCTTTGATATAGCTGAATTACCGAAATTCTGCTTCGACAATGCTCTCCTGGACTTGTCCAGAATCTACTAACTTGACAACGAAAACATTCAAACGTTGAGATTTACAAGCTCAGTGACACACGTTTACTTTATTATACTTTATGCAATTTATAAACATATGCATACAAATACGCGTAGAGAGACAAGAATAAAATCAAGTGGCACTACAATTAACGGCTTAAACTAATCATATTTTATATCACACAAGCAATAATATCACATCAACACAATATCCACTCAACAAGGATAAACCAAACAACAATACAAGAACCTACACTCAACTAGCTTATCGTACTTGAAATCACAACCTCGAGTACCTTCAAATAAGGCTAGTGTCACACAAGTACACAACGTCAGGAACGTATATTTAACCAGTACATGAATAAAGCTTAATGTCACACAACGTCGAGAACGTACATTTAGTAACTTATCCATCCCAGTGCTGCTACACAACCAATATGTATTTGAATCCCACAACATATAAATCAAGCAACCGAGCAATGCCCTCAAGGCCACACAATCATCACATAATTCATGCCCAATTCTACTATTGCTGCGCACCACCACACGCTTTACTACCACTCACGGTTTATCAAGTTTTAGCAAGTTATGAGAGACTATTTTAACCATTTAATATATAATGAGCATTATTAAGAAATTTAGGTATCATTGTCAATTTCTTCAATAAAAATGTTTTTATTTTTGTCTCAGATTATTATACTTTTGTTGTGTCTCAACTTTGAATTTATCTCTCAACTTTATTTTTCACCAGTTAAAAAAATATAAAGTAAAATCATTTTTATATTAGAATTAAATTAAAGATTTATGTTCTATATAGTGGCGGTAGAAACTGAAAGTTTTCACAATCACCTTAGTTTTAGGGTTCAGGGTCTTAGTTTAGGGTGTATGATTTAAGGGTTTATGTGTTGGAGCTTAGAATTTAGGGATAATAGTTAGAATTTAGACACCTAAACCCTTAAACCCTACACCCTAAACTAAGATCCTAAACTCTAAAATTAAGGGCTCGTGAAAACTTTCAATTTCCAACGACAGTGTATAGGATAATAATTCTTAAATTAATTAAATTTATAAATATTAAAGACTAAATGTATTACTATACTTTTTTAACCGTCGTATCACCTTTTAATAGCGTTAATCATTTATAATAGATATTTGTGAACTTTATCTTTTTTATATAATTAGTGTGTATGGATAAGTTGAATTGTTAGATTTTCTTTTAAGTCTAGCAAGCTACAACATCAACATTAGGTTTTCTAGAGACGCAACGCAATCAAGTTAGAAAATTCGTTGAACTTTCCCAAATGCTAAGCTTTGATGGTCAATTATTTGAATGTTATTTGTTCTTTCTTTTCCCTTGCAAATTTTTGTTAAAATTTAATACGATTTCTTTACAACTTCCAAGAAAGGAAAATCTCTACCTATTATAAGATCTTTAATTAAATTTTTGTTATAGATTGATTGAATATTAATTTTAGATTCCTAAATGATTATATTTATGATATATTGTTATGTTTTTAATATATTTTAAATAAAATAATTTAAAAATGTTTTTTTACTTTTAAATATTTCAATTCCATCAACAAAACAACGAAAATCATTTTAAACTAGTCCAAAATCTTTCAAACATTTCAAAATGATTTAAGCCACGTATTGAGTATTTATAAATGATTTAAAAATAATTTAAAGTTAATTGTATCACACGTCGTCAAATTATGACCCTTATTTCAAAATGATTTCTAAACTTTTAAATGTTTTAATTTCATCCTCAAATTATGATCCATTCTAAATTGAATCTCAAATTTTTGAATATTCCAATTTCACCCACAAACTATGAAACTCATTCTAAACTAGTCCCAACACTTTTAAACATTTCAATTTCATCTTATGTCACATCATATTATTACATAATACACATAAGTGTTTACATGAGAATTACCATTTTTATAATGATTTTATTAACAATGGACATGATTATCATATATTGATAATTTAAAAATGAAATTAGAAAGTTCAAAAGTTTGTGGACTAAATTAAAATGAGAGTCCTAGTTTAAGATGAAATTAAAACATTTAAAAGTTTAAGGACTAGTTTGGAATGATGGTCATAATTTAAGAATAAAATTAAAATTTTAAAAAGTGGTGCAATTAACTCATTTTTTTATGAAAGCTAGAGTGATTACAAGTAGTATCTGTTCTAAATATACTCTCAATCATTTGACAATGAACGCTCAATCACCCTGCTACAACTGCTGGTGCTCGAATCTGTGACCTCTAGGAACAATTAACTCATTTTTAAGAGAAATTAAATAAATAAAAGGATATTTATGGGAGACTAAAAGAAGACCAATAAAAAAAGCTAACGTCACGATTTCAAAGCGGTATAAGGCGTCAAAGTTTCTGTCAAACCAAACAACGTTTCTCACTTTTCTGTTTTCTTTTTTCCTCTCAAGAAATCTCAAATCCCTCATAAATAGAAACCAACCCTTTCTTTTTCTTCTTCTTCTTGTTTAAGCAAAGCCAAAATCGAATACATCAGTGTGCAAAAAGGTATAAAAAACAACCGAGTAAATTTATTGAATATTATTAACTAGAAACTCAGTTTTTTTTTTTAATTTTTAGTGTTGGTTTTTGAGTTTTCTGCTACAATACGACGATACACTCCGTTCTGGCAAAGTTTCCTTCTTTTTCTTCCCTAAAATTTTCCCCAGAAACAATCACGATTTCTATTTTCTTCATACAAATCAGACGCTAACCCTTGTCTCTTTAGTATGGGATGTTCTAGTTCAAAGTTAGATGATCTCCCGGCAGTTGCTCTTTGTCGGGAAAGATGTACTTTTTTAGATGAAGCCATTCAACAACGTTTTGCTTTAGCCGAAGCTCTTCTCGCTTACACAGCCTCTTTGAAGTTATTTGGTCAGTCTTTGAATAATTTCATCGAGCATGATTTTGGGATTTCTTCCGGGCCGGCGTTATCGCCTTCTCCTCCGTCGCCCGATAAACTTAAAAGCAAAGCGGTGGATCCAATTGAAGTCGGGTCAAGTTCACCCAAAAAAGGCCATCACCATTCCCATTCAAATTCTGGGTCTCATCTTCACTTCCATTCCGATTCAGATGATGATGACTCCGGCGGCTCTTTGCACCATTCTGACCATTCTTCGCCTTTACACGACGATGGTGAGGGTCATATAGAGTATATGCCCCAAAATTATCCCAATTATGGGGCTGGGTCTTTTCCCGGTGGGTTTATGCATATGAATTTTATGAAGAAGCAGCCAACGCCGTCTATCGTTTATGAACAAAGGCCTATGAATCCAGAGACAGTTTATATGGGTGAATCTTCATCTTCATCTTCTTATTATCCTTACTCTTATTTAAGTAATAATAATCCCAACTCTAGTTCATACCCTTATCCGGGTTACCCAAATTACGGTGGTTTTAGCAATTATTCTTCTTATTCGGCGCCTGGCTATGGGTCTTCACTGCAACCGTCGTCGACGGCTGCTGGGTCATCCTCGAAACCACCACCGCCTCCACCTTCACCTCCGAGAGCTTCTGCTTGGGATTTCTTGAACCCTTTCGCGAGCTTTGAAAACTATTATCCTCCGTATACGCCGAGTAGGGATTCAAGGGAGGTTAGAGAAGAGGAAGGGATCCCTGAATTGGAAGATGAGGATTTTCAACATGAAGTAGTTAAAGAAGTGCATGTGGATCAGAAATTTGTTGATAGCGGTAGTTATTCTAAGTCCCCGGTTGAAGACGAGGGTGGGAAAGTTACTACTAGTGAACCAGAGGCTTCGCTTTATCAGGCGAGGCCTAGTGTTGGGATTGAAAATGATAGGGTTGAATATGAGGTTCATGTGGTGGATAAGAAAGTGGTGGATGATGAGAGGGCCAAGGAGCGTGGTACCGGGTCAAGGGGAGCTCCAAGGGATGTTTTTGAGGTTATTAGAGAGATACAGGTCCAGTTTGTGAGAGCTTCCGAGTCAGGGACTGAACTTGCCAAGTTGCTTGAGGTGGGAACACTTCCTTATCAGCGCAAACATGGTATGGATTTTCATTCTTTTCACGGGATCATTGTGTTATGCATTTGCCCTTTCACTTGGTCAGTAGGAATTTTGTGGATATACACAATCTGTGATTTGACAAGTACTGATTTTTGCTAAAAATATGTGTTTTTGACCCGCAGCTTCATTAGAATAGATTTCTGCATCAGTAATACTAACTGTGGGTTTTGGGATCTTTGTGAAACAGTTTCCAAGATGTTGCATGTAGTTACTCCATTATCTGTAGTAAAATCTCAGCTATCTACTTCTAAGACCGGCGAGTCTTCTTCATCAGCTGACAGCACTGATCCAGCATTTCTAGACTTCAATGATGAACTGGCTAGGAAACCGAAAAACCTTTCCTCTACTTTGCAAAAGTTGTATCTTTGGGAAAAGAAGCTCTACAATGAAGTAAAGGTATATTGTGTGTTGATGATGTGTTGCCTGTTGTTGAACTTGTTATCTGTTTCTGTCCAAGCCTGTACTCATTTGGTCTTTACAATTTTAGTTTCATGATTATCTCAATGTGCCGTATGACCTAATTGATTCATGGCTAAAAGTAGTGGTTTCACATTTGGTTCTTTATTAGTTCAGTGTGTTATGTTAGAGCATATTCCATTGTCTATAATCATATACCTGCCCGTGATTTACTCTAATTTGATTTACATCAATGAACTGTTTCTTTGAAAGTTGCTGCTTTGAGATATTCACCTTTGAAGGGCGTCATTTTATTGATTTTGTGCCTTTTCATGGATAGTGTAATTGTGGCTTGCATTCAAATGATGTTTCTGTACCATTTTAGGAATACCTTGTGATCATCTTAACTTGGTTTCTGCGGGAATTGCAATGACTGAGTTATACCCTGGACTGAGAGATGATGGGCATCTTCTTTTAGTAGTTCTGTAACCTTTGTGATCCCTTTTTTTAGTAGAAGTTTTTTGATGCAATGCAGGCTGAGGAGAAGATGCGGGTAACTTACGACAAGAAATCCCACAATTTAAAGAGATTAGATCAAAGAGGTGCTGAGGCTAACAAAATTGATTCAACCCGGAATTCAATCAGGAGCCTGTCCACGAAAATAAGGATAGCGATTCAAGTTGTTGACAAGATATCTGTGACAATTAATAAGATCAGGGATGAGGAACTATGGCCACTGCTAAATGAACTGATTGAAGGGTAAGAATATTTCCATTTGATTGTGTTTATTTGATCTCTTTTATTAGCATCTTTAATCAGATTATTTAATGCTGTCTCTGTTGGTTACATGATAGCATTGCTTTACCATATTTATTAGTTTAATGGATCTCTTGTCCTCGCTAGTGCTGAGAGGTGAACGCAAATGCTGAATGCAGGCCTGAGAGGTCCTTAAAGGGATATTGGATCAAATAATGAAAAAGAAAGGTTTTAGCTAATCTGCCCCTCAGATGAAAGATTCTTCTATAATCACTTCTTATTAGGATAAATGCTGTTAGATCGTGCTTTCCTATTCATTCTTGAACCATTGGCATCAAAGAGTTTGTGGGTTTGGCCTAAAACGTCTAGTCACTACGATGGGAAAATTATACATTTGAGTTTCAGGATCAGTGCTTGAGATTCTCTGTCTGATGAAATCTTATTAGAAGCTGTGGAAAGTCTGTGCCAAACGATGCTTTATTAACCAAAGATGCAAAATAGATACTGAATTCTTATACAAACTGTGTTTTAGGAGCTGGGGGGAGAGTTTTACTGAAAGGGTTTTTTGTGGGGTACCTTTTTCTTCCCCTGTCTGATTTTCCTGAATTAGAAGACAAATGGTTGAACTAGTTATTATATTAATGTACATTTAGCAATAATTTGCTTTCAATGGAGTTCTATATTTTTGTGTTTGGAATCTGCGTTTGAGATATTGTATTTCAATTTGGTATCATGCAAATATTTCTAAATATAAATGTAGTTAATATATTAAATATTGTTAACAAGATTCAGAAACCTATGTATCTGAGGTGTAAATTTAGTAATTAGTATACCGGAGAATGAGTTTGACAGTCACTTTTCATGCAAGCATTTCTAATGCACCTTCCAACAGTATATCATATAAATAGAGATGTACAATTTTTTTGATCGTGTTCACATATGTACAAATCTGGGCGTCAAATTTCTTTTCCAATTGTAACTCTCTGCATGGTTTTTCATCCGCATCACTAATTTGATATATTTTTTCATTTGTCATGGTTTTCATATGCTTGATTTATTGAATTAGCAAATCTTTTTCCAGGTTAAACAGAATGTGGAAATCAATGCTGGAATGTCATCGTAGTCAGTGTGAGGTGATTAGAGAAGCCAAAACTTTAGGTTTAGTTGGATCCAGCAAAAAGCTCAGTGATGATCGTCTCAAGGCCACATTGCAGCTTGAGCATGAACTTATTAGCTGGACTATAAGATTCTCAAGTTGGATACATGCCCAGAAGGGTTATGTCAGGGGTTTGAATAATTGGCTTCTAAAATGTCTTTACTATGAACCTGAAGTGACCGATGATGGAATAGCTCCCTTCTCACCTAGCAGGGTGGGTGCACCACCCATATTTGTAATATGTAATCAGTGGTCACAAGCGATGGATAGGATATCTGAAAGAGAGGTGATCGATTCAATGTCGGCTTTGACCATGAGTGTGCTCCAGCTATGGGAACAAGATAAGTCGGAAATGCATCGGCGGATGATGGCCAATAAGGATTTAGAGAGAAAGGCTAGGAGTCTGGATAGAGAGGATCAAAAGTTGCAGAAAGAGATCCAAGCATTAGATAAGAAAATTGTTTTGGTCTCTGGAGATGGTAATAATCTCTCAGTAGCTGGAAATGTTGTGTATCAGAGTGAGACTAGTAATCGTAGTTTGCAGGGGAGCTTGCAACGCATTTTTGAGGCGATGGAAAAGTTCAGTTCCGAGTCCGCCAAAGCCTATGATGAGCTTTTGCAGCGTGTTAAAGAAAGGATTGCTCAAGAGCACGAGAGAGTATCGTAGGACTAAAATAAAATGATCATGGCATCTGTTTGGATTGATGATCTACTGTAGGCAGTCTATCGCTGTCTGAGAAATGAAGCTCAGTAGTAGTTCGACGGGTCCTGCAATGCACAACTTGGCCGGTTGTTCTTGTCAGGGAAGACTTGTTTATGAATCAGATGGTAAGGGGAATAGGATTGGAGCCAACCTTGGCGTTGTTAGATGATTCATGATTGCCTTAACAAGAATATGGACGGGCTTATAATGCATTACGGAAAATATTGAGAGGGGCCAGTTGCTCGGTGTTTTGCATAACAAAACTTTGATCCAGCAACCGTCAAATCTTGCCAAGAGCCCGGGACATTGTCGGGCATGCCTCTTCAAACAACGGCAGCCATTGTGGCCAAACCATAGGAGTAAGCAGATTCTCCTTCAGTTTTACTTGATCAAGGATTCTAATATTATGTTTTTTTTTATGAACATTTTAGGGTGATGCAGCCATAGGAATACCCAGAATAAAATGTTGTATTGTAATGTAGTTTTCTTTTCCATTTATGAATCAAACTACAATTTTTGTACAGAGAAAACGGATGGACGCTGCAAATTAAAAGAAATGTTGATAATTTGAACTGAGCTTTCATGTAGAGTGAGAGCAAACATGCATTCAAGTTTGCATATTCAATTTCATCCCTGTAACTGTTTACTAATGTTTTATTAAGAATCAACTCATATGAAACCAGCATACAACAATTTACCAGTAATCCCTGCAAGAGCAACAGCCGTCTCTAAAATGGTGAAACCGGCTTCGATCCCTCACAATAATCTCTCGTTCAAAAACTTCTGATATAAGCTTAATTGCCAAATGACAATCTGCACAAATTCTCAAATTCTTTACAATCCTGATTGGGGTCCCTGGTGCTGTCTTAATTAGCATGAAAGCAACCGCAATCTTCTCGCTGTGGTAAGATAAAGCCTTCTCTTTTTCTTCTTCCTCTATATCTGCAAGCACATTGTCTGTATGGGGAACATAACCTTTCAATCTTAACCTCTTTGTTATTTCAGCTAGCATTGCATAAATTTGCTCACATTGAGGATGAGATCTATCGCCCATGACAAATTCATACACATGGTTACCGAACTCTACGATACTATAACCAGGAACTTTCTTAACCCCTTCCCTAAGCATCTTTCTCCTCAAGATGTGAGCATCGGACCACCGTCGCTCTGAAGCATAGAGGTTAGAGAGGAGCACATAGTCACCACTACAGCCAGGTTCTAGCTGTAATACTTTACTTCTTGCATACTCTCCTAAAGTCAAATGGCCATGCGTTGTGCATGCTCCTAGCAATGTCCTCCAAATAACAGCATTAGGCTGCAATGGCATGTTTTGGATATATTGATATGCCTCCTTCACCAACCCAGCCCTACCCAACAAATCAACCATGCAACCATAATGTTCGATCTTGGGCAAGATCCCGTATTTCTCTTTCATCCTCGTAAAGTAATCGAAACCTTCATCAACCATCCCACAATGACTACAAGCATAAAGAACCCCAACAAAAGTAACTTCACTAGGCACCAATCCCACTCTTTCCATCTCCTTGAAAAGCTCAAGTGCTTCCTTACCGAACCCATTGACCGCCAATCCGACAATCATACAACTCCAAGAAACTACATTCCTGTCCTTCATCTCATCAAATACATTGCTTGCCTCTCTAATGCTTCCACACTTTGCATAAAGATCTAAAAGCGCATTATTAACGTGCAAATTATCAGTCAAACCATCCTTCACCATATATACGTGAACTCTCCTACCCAACGTCAAAGCACCAAGCTCTGCACAAGCAGATAACAAGCTAACCACAGTATACCCATCAGGCTCCACACCCTCCAACACCATTTCCCTGAAGAGAGTCAGAGCCTCGTTAGGTTTCCCATTAAGAGCGAACCCATTAATCACAGAATTCCAAGCCACAACATCCCTCTCAGACATTAATTCAAACACCTTATACGCACCATCGACGAGTCCACACGCAGAATACATATGAAGCAAAGAATTCTGAACAAAGAGTAACGAGTCATACCCATTCCTTATAACTGCGGAATGTACATTTTCCCCTAGTCTTAAATCCGCCAACTTCGCAATGGCTTTTAAGAGAAAAGGGTAAGTGTGGGTATCGGGTTCGATGCATGACGCCATCATCTGGCGGTATAATTGAAGGGCTGGCCCCGGGTTTTCACACTCAGCATAGCCTCTAATCATGGTGTTCCAAGTGAATACATTGGAGCTGTGGATACAAGAAAAGATGCTGTGAGGATATGCCATGGGAGCTGAGAGGGAAACAAGGTTGTAAATCAGGTGTTTGCCGATATCAGGGTTATTGAATGGGACTCCGTGCCTGATAGAGAAAGCGTGGATTTGTCTGAGTTTGAGTTGGGAAGAGCCGCAGTTTTGTAAGAGAGAAATGCATTTCTTGACCAACCAAGACGCTGGATTGTCTGGGCAAGACGAGCTCGGTGGCCAAAGAGGGTGCTTTAACTTTGAGAGCATGGCTCCATAACTTGTACACTCTGCTTTCTTCATGATGCCTTAAGGCTTGTTTTGTTGGAAAAATACAAGCATACTTGGTTGCTGCCTTTTCAAATCTAAGGTTGAAAAATAAAAGAAATATTTTTTGAATAATTTAAAATAAACTAAAAACAACCTCTTGCTGTTAAGATATTTTCATTTTAGCTGAATTTAAAACTTAACAATTAAACCATTTACTATTATTGTACTCTCTCTCTGAAATTCAGTCAAATATAAACACTTGACAAAAGTTGGGTTCAATTTTTTACAACAATCTCCATATATTGTAATGTTATAAAGGGTAAACATTCTATACGTGGAAACTAAAAATTTCCACAAGCGCCTTAGTTGTAGGGTATAAATATTTAGTTTAGAGTATAGGGGTAGTTGTTTAAATTTAAAGTTTAGGGTTATAATTTAGGGTTTATAGGTTAGGGTTTAGTTTTTAGGGTAGTATGATGAGGATTTAGGTTTTAACCTATAAACCCTAAATTATAACCCTAAACCTTAAATTTAAACAACTATCCTAAATTCTAAACTCCTACACCTAAACCCTTAAACCATATACCCTAAACTAAGTCTCTATACCCTAAAACTAAGGCGCTTGTGGAAACTTTCAGTTTCCACCGCCTGTGTATAGAATATTTATCGTGTTATAAATCGATAATGTAAGTGCTATAATATTACTTTTTAAAATTTGATGAGTAAAAGTAGACACTTACGAAACATAAGGGATTAAATATGTAGTTTAACCTAAAAAGAAAAAGGCAAACGACAGTGGTAGACACTCACCAACCCCACCAGAAATATAAACATAAAAAAACCTCTTGTTGCACCCAATACTAGGTGTCTAGGAAAGAAGCTGCAGTTTTGTAGTGACTTACAAAACTACAACAGAACCAGTGTTGAGGGTTGTCCAGATTTACATTCCAGATGGCTCCGACAATGTTGTGGGCTTCAAGGGCGGCTTCTTACCTCAGGATCTCTATGTTCCATAGAGGGTTCTCCACTGGTAACAACCCCGCTCGCTTTCCTTCTCTCTCTCCCTGAAGCTGCAGTTTTTTTTTTTTGTGTTTTTATGGTTTCTTGTGTTTTTTATACGATCGTGATGATACTGATATCTAAAAATTGGTTTTGGGTTTTGATGGTAATCGGGATCTCAATTCTGGGTTTGATCCAAGGCTTTTCCTTTCAGAAAAAAATAGAGATTTGGTTTATGTGACAGGCTAATTCTTTTCTTATGCTAATAATACATTGTATTAACAAGTTTTGGATTTCTGCATTCTGATTGATATATACTAGTCCCAATTTTTCGTAATCTAGGATTCTGTTTCTGATCAATCATGTGCAGGTATTGATTCATAACTTTACTTTCAGTAAAGTAGTCTAACCTAAAGCCTTTCATTTTTTGGGATTAGAAAAGCCTTTGTTTTTTTTTCTTTCTCTATATAGCATTTGTACGATTAGAAATATGTTTAATACTTGGCATTAGAGCATTAGGACTGATGGTGATCTAATGGTGATGACATTGGTGAAACCGAATGCATAGAAAATTTCTAAAAAAATTTAAATCATATATGAATTTCAAATTTTCAGGGGGTGACCGCCCCTTTAGTCCCTCTCGGTCCATCCCTGATTGTTGCCTTATTTGGAAATGAAAGGGAAAAAAGGTAAATAAACCAGGAAATAGCGATGCAAATAACTGAAAGTGACTGAGGGTTTGGTGTAACTGCAACAGATTAAGGGGATGTAATGCATGCAGATTAGATTGTTTATCAATCCTTCATATTCATTCTGTTTCTCATGGCTCATGCTATTCAGTCCAGTTGCCATTAGCACATTTTTTTGTTAAACAGAGTCAAAGAAATGTCTGGGATATTTGCCTACTGGTATGTGTTGTTAACTATATCAGAATTTGCAATGGCAGATTAGCAGAAACTGAAAGGATGCTTACCTTTCCAAATTCTTGGCATGTTTATGTTTTCAACCTTTGGCGGGTGTATTACTGTGATCTTATAGTTCATTGCTGATTTTTCTGTTTCATTGATCTTCACATCTTGAATTAAAGTTAGCAGTATGTAACTTTTTCACTACGATATAATTCCAAGCTTTGCTCTCTGTGGAAGAATGGTTTCTTGTTTGTTGAAAGGGACAACAAAGCACCTATGAGGCTAAGACCAATTTACTGTAGTCATGTTCGAATGTGTAGGATGTCTATATTTAATTGGATGTTCAGTTTTTTAATCCCTTAATTGCATCTCTTCCATGTTCATGCAGTTTTAAAGGACCTGAAATATGCTGATTCTCATGAGTGGGTGAAGGTTAATGGTAATTCTGCCACTATTGGTATTACTGATCATGCTCAAGATCATTTAGGTGATGTTGTGTATGTTGAAATACCCGAAGTGGGAGCTGCCGTAAAGCAAGGTGACAGTTTCGGAGCAGTTGAAAGCGTCAAGGCTACTAGTGATGTTAACTCTCCTGTATCAGGAAAAGTGGTTGAAGTTAATGAAGAGCTCAGCAGCTCTCCTGCTTTGGTTAGCTCTTCCATCCTATCATAGACTATTCCTTTCGGATTTTTTCTTCTTCTTTAATATGGTTATACTAATTGTGTCTACTACGCTTTGTACTGTGTCAAGTGTCCTTCTCTATGTGTGTGCTTGTGTGCATGGACCGTTGTGCTTGAGTTTTTCCCATAATGCTTCTAGTGCTCTGTCCAATTCTTCATTCTTTCACTTTTTAATTGTGCTTAACTACCTCTTACCGGCCTCATGTTGCAATGGTTCTCTTGATTTGCTATGAGCGGTAGTCTTAAATGGATGGTTTCATTTTTTTAAGAGTTTCATTTTAATTGCTTTATCGGAATTCATTTTAGTAATATACCATTCACTTTTACATATGTGTGCAATCTTTGTTCACCAAATTTTAGGTTAACTCAAGTCCATACGAGGGTGGATGGATTATAAAGGTTGAGATGAATGATGCTGGGGAGTTGAAAAACTTGATGGACTCAGAAGAATACTCCAAGTTCTGCGAGGAAGAAGATTCGAAGCACTAAGACCAGATGCCCTGACGATGTTGGATCTCAATGCATTCTTACGAGAAGGGTTCAATGCAAAGAGAGATAACAACTATATCAGGGAAACTGACTGGTTGAGAAATGTTGCTTTTTTATTGATGTTCCCAATCTTTAAGACTCCGGGTTTGGATTTGGTGTCATGTTTTCTTAAGCTAGATCAAGGAATAAGTGATTGGTTTTCGGTTTGCATTTTTGTTGATGGAAATAATGCTGAAAAGTGGAAAGCTTTTCAAACAACAAATCAAGGAATGATTCAGGTTGATGCTATTACTTGTATCTAATCCGTCAACCACAATGATGGTGAAATGGTCGAGGCCTGAGGGGCTTAACTCCTGTTTCCTCGGCCTGAGGCATTTCATCCAGGATAGATTACTTCTTTAAATTAGAGGGTTCTGCACAAAAATATTATACCAAAAATTGAGTTAGGCTGATGAAAATATAGGTTTTGATATTTAAGGTTCGAGCTGGGTTCATCTTACATCGCATTTACCGGCAAGAAATGAATGAGCATGCTCTTCCATGCATCTCAGTTGCTGATGCTGCAGAGAACCAGAGCCCAGGATGGTCTTATACAAATCTTGTAGATGCTGATTGAGCTGAGAACCAAACTTTAAAACAATGCTTCGATTTTCTGCTTCCATCTTCTCCTTATCATCTGTGCAGAAAAATATTTATATTTAAGGGCTTTAAATGTGTAATTATACAAATTATTGTTAGTATGATAGTCAAAATAGGAGTGAAGTAATAGTTTGGTGACCTATGTAATTTATCCTTGTTTTTACTATGACAAGTCAGCACGCCGTCAGTTGTCAAACGACAATTAACACCTGAGTGATCAAAAGTTTAAAAAACGAAAACGTAAGTGATCACAACATTAATTCTTTAAAACTCACGAGCAAAAATATACATTTTCTAAATGTAAGTTACCATCTTAGTAGTTTACCCCATAAAACAAACTAGACTTAAATATAAATTTATCCCTCAGTAAAAAAAATTAAAAAAAAAACCAATTAAACCATCATGTATTTTTTACATCCAATTTACTCATCATAATTCAAATTGGATCAATTAAGTATGTTGGGTTGTTAGCACGCTCGAATCGATCACCGAAACCGTCAAGGAGGGTTGTAAATATTTGGTGGTTGAATTGGCAAAAATCTCATCCAGGAAATGCCCCTTTCGATACACGTATGAATTGGCAATTAAAATTATGATAGGAGGTAAGAGTGAAAAATAAGAGTGACGCAAGTGGATGTAGAGTTCATTTGGAGAACTTGAATCATTCTAACCACTTGTGTCACTCTTATTTTTTACTCTTACATCTTATTAAAATTTTAATTATCAATTCACCCCCTTTTAGCCATTTGTAATTGTGCGATCAACTCAACAAAGTCTTTTCATAAACGTCGATCGTATTGACTGTGACCAATACGGTCAACGCAACCAACATAACTAAAGGATTAAATTGATTACAATTTGAATTATGAGAGCTAAATTGAATAAAAAAATTACGAGAGTTTAATTAATTTTTTAGTGGTTTAATGTAAAATAAAAAGTTTGATGATAGACGCTTGGCTCATTGGACTCGACCGATAAAACCCTTTTAAAGCCTCTCAAGTCTGAGCTAAAATTGAGAAATCTGGAAAACCCAGTAAACGGGAGGGATATGTCTGTCTCATCCTCACTTTCACCAATCCCTGGAATTGCTTTCTTCTCCGTTACTGTAAGTCTCTTTCTCTTATTGTGTTTGCTCTTCGTTCTTCGCTTGTTTACGTTCAACCAAGATGTGGGTACCCTTGCAGAACGTTGATGGTAGCAGAAGAGCAACCGGGGTGTTAAGAAAACCGCTGGTGGTCCGAGCCGGTCCAAAGAGGATATCTTTCGGGACAGATTGCAGGGAGGCGTTGCAAGCTGGTATTGATAAGTTAGCTGATGCTGTTTCTGTCACCTTGGGTCCTAGAGGTACACTTGGAGTTGCCCGCCTCTTCTTGTTCTTCAATTGAATGAGCATGGAATTCAGTATAGGATTACAAGGAATTTGGGAGTTTTAATAGCATTATTTATCACCGACAAGGCTTTTGGTTGATGGGTGTTTAAGGACAGAATCTTTTACCTTCTTGCAATGCTTATGGTCCATGTCTTGTTTACTTGTTAACTTGTCTTCAATCAAGTACTGACTCGAGGCTTGTCTAGCTGTCTTATTGGCACCTCATTCTTAGTATGGTGATTGTTGCGGACATAAGACAAGACGTGATGGTTAATGGGATTCGCAACGAAATGAAGATGATTTATTTGTTTTTATTGAATTCCAAACTTCTGTTTTCATTAATTTGATGATGGTGCATGCTTAATTTGAGTTGCTAATCTGTTTAGGTGAACCGTGCAGGACGAAATGTTGTTCTTTTTGAGTCTGAGAAACTGAAAGTAGTTAATGATGGTGTCACCATTGCCCAGGCTATAGAACTTTCCGATGCTATTGAGAATGCAGGAGCAATGTTAATACAACAGGTCATTCACGGTTGCTATATCTTCCTCCCTAAACTTTTTATGGTTTATTTTGGGAAAAATGATTCGAGATATATGCAAGTTTTATGTGCTTCAATGCAGGTTGCAAGTAAAATGAATGATTTGGCTGGTGATGGTACTACCACTGCAATTATTTTAGCTCGAGCCATGATCAAGTTCGGATTGTTGGCAGTTACTTTTGGAGCTAATCCTGTTTCTCTGAAAAGGGGTATGGATAAGACTGTGAAAGAACTGATTAAGGACCTGAAGAAAAAAAGTTTGCCCGTGAAAGGGAAGGAGGAAATAAAAGGTTTTTCTTATTTTTATCTAGGATTAATGACTTGTGTCAGTTTTTTTTCTTTTTTGAAAAAATGATGATATGAAACTCTTCTTTTCACAGCCGTGGCTTCGATCTCTGCTGGTAATGATGATTTCATTGGGAACTTGATTGCTGAAGCTATAGAAAAGATTGGTCCTGATGGAGTAATTTCTCTTGAGTCATCCTCATCATCTGAAACCTCTGTGATTATTGAAGAAGGAATGAAGGTGTAAATCTGACTCCTGCATGCCTGTCCTTTAGAAAGTGTCTAAAAGAAACCATTGATTTGTGCGTAACATAGAAAATTGGATTTTTACTAAAATTGAGATATTCTCTAGGCTCTACTTGGTTGATACTTTTACTATGTGCTATTGATATGAAAACAAAGGCCTTTGTCTCAAGTTAGAAAAGGAAAGGTTTCATTTTAGATTTACTTCCAGTTTATTCCTTGTCTCAGCTGGATCAATCATGAAAATTGTGGATTAAATAAGCTGTTTGTGGTTAATGTTAAAGTGGAGTTTTTGTTTTAGCTATTATTTCTTCATTTAACTGCACGTAGCAGGCTTCTACTTAATAACCTAAATTCTTTGAAACTCGTGACTAAATCTGTTAATGATGATTGAACAGTTGCCTAGCGCTCAGCTTGTAGAATTCATCTAATCTTTTTTTTTTGGTAATATTTAATATTTTCTCACTGCAGATTGACAAGGGATATATGTCGCCCCAGTTCATCACTAATCAAGATAAGTCTATTGTGGAGTTTGACAATGCCAAAGTCCTTGTAACTGATCAAAAGATATCATCCGTCAAAGAAATTGTTCCTTTACTTGAAAAGACTACGCAACTGAGTGTGCCTCTACTGATATTTGCGGAGGATATCTCAATGCAAGTGCTGGAAACACTAGTTGTGAACAAAATGCAAGGTGTACTTAACGTTGCTGTTGTCAAATGTCCAGGATTTGGGGAGGGAAAGAAAGCCCTGTTGCAGGACATTGCCCTTATGACAGGTTCAATTGCTTTTATTTTGTCTTTATACAAATCTGCTGATGATTAGTGATGGCTTCTAAAATCAAAATATTTTGCATGTCTTCTTTATATAGTTCCACTAATAATTAGCTAAAATTTTAATCTGAGAACTGATAAGAGTCCTTTGTGTAAAAGGGCTGTTTAAGCTCATCTGGGTGCCGTGATGTGTTCTGCATGCTACTTTTGTCTTTTTATTATTATAATATTGAATTTGCCTAAATTTCCCGGTTGCTTCATTTTTATCACCTTAAAGCATGAATGTCTCTTTTCTCATACTTGTGAAGACTTTCTCATGTAGCAACATGACAAGAGTTTCTTCATTCTTGCATTTAGTTTTATATGCTGACAAACTGATATCATTTCTACATCATTAGGAGCTGATTTTCTTTCTGGAGATCTCGGTATGGTGCTTGCTGCTGCAACTTCTGATCAACTTGGTGTTGCACGGAAAGTGACTATATCAAGCAATTCGACAACCATAGTTGCTGATCCTTCTACTAAAGCTGAAATCCAGGCAAGAATTATGCAGATAAAAAAGGATCTAGCTGAAACTGATAGTTCATACTTGTCAAGAAAGCTCTCAGAAAGAATTGCTAAACTCTGTGGTGGTGTGGCGGTCATTAAGGTTTGCAACCATGACACAGCATGTACTAAGATTGAAAGGCATAACTAACGGTTTAACCACATATCTTTCTGCTTCAAAATGATTAAACAATATGCATCACAACTGTAGGTAGGAGCACATACTGAGATGGAACTTGAAGACCGTAAACTAAGAATTGAAGATGCAAAGAACGCTGCATTTGCTGCCATGGATGAAGGGATAGTACCAGGTGGTGGTGCAACTTATATACATCTCTCGGAGCAGATTCACATGATAAAGGATTCTATGGAAGACTTGGATGAACGGATTGGTGCTGATATTGTAGCAAAAGTATGTTTTTGATTCGAGACTACTTTTATGTTGGAGTTAACTTCCGCTCTATATGTATCAAAGTTCGTTTCTATTGTTTTCCCCTCGTCTTTTTTGTGTTATCAGATTGCTTTCTGCTTACTTATATTGGTTTTAGAGGAGTTAATTTTGATGTATTTGTCTGGTGGAATGCAGGCACTCCTTGCACCTTCAAAAGTAATTGCAACAAATGCAGGTGTTGACGGAGAAGTTGTAGTGGAGAAGACTAGAATGTTTGATTGGCGAATTGGGTACAATGCAATGTCGGGAAGATACGAAGATCTTATCAATGCTGGAGTTATAGATCCTTGTCGAGTTTCAAGGTGTGCCCTTCAAAGTGCTGTCTCCGTTGCCGGGATGGTTCTAACCACTCAAGCTATAATGGTAGAGAAAACGAAGCAGCCCAAGCCAGCCGTCCCTCTTGTCCCGGGAATAATCCCTTGAAGAAAAAGGAACAGTGAAAGATTCAAGCTGAAGAAGGCAGCAAGGCTGCTGTATTTGCAATGGTTAAAACCAACCTGTGAATTGAGTTGGCTTGATTCTCAAGAACGGGAATGGATTTTTCTTTATCATGAGAGCCTCAAATACCAGGGTATATGAATGCGTACTGAGACGTTTCCTCATAACAGTGCATTGTATTTGTTCGTGGATTACATCGGGGGAGGTCTTTCCCTTTTCCATTCCGACATTTTTTCGGCATCCGTTGCAGCTGGTAGCCACATTCATGTCCTTTTACGAAATTAGTTAGCTCTTTGTAAATTGTATTGTATTAGAAGCATCCTGAAACACAATAATTGTTAAGTTGGGTTGTTTTTATTGTTATTGAACGCATTACAGGGAACATGGAAAGCTCATGGCTACCTTGCTAGCCTCTCTGCAGCCATTTCAATTCTTAAATACTGCTATAAGTATATCTATTCTGTTTTCACAGCTTTACATTTTTCGACTGAAGAAACTGCAGACTACTGCCGGTTATCGCCATAAAGTTTGAGCCGTTGAGGTCGTTTGAAACAGTGACATACAAACTTAATTATTGGTATAGTGAACTTCTAACGAACTGAGAAGGGCATAATCAAAGTTCCGAATGCACTTTAAGAGCATACACTACCATTCAACGAAGATGATGCCTGCAAAATGAAGATATGGTTCAAAAGAGTTTGGTTTTAAGTGTAAAACAGATTGACTATGAACAAAAAAAAGGGGGGTGAGCAAGCAAAAACCTGAGAGTTTCTTTGGTTCCTCGTCGAATTTTGCAACGGATTGTCGGGAGCCCAAGGCGCTGGTGAGCTTCGTATCGATGGCAACCAGAGAAACCTGTACAATTATGATGCATTGTAAGTTCTACTCCACACCCCCAAGTTATTTGATAGGATCCATGGGAACATACCATAGTAAACTCCATCAACTTCAAGCACGTCAATCTGCAAGTAAACCGGATCCAGGATTCTATTAGTATTATTCTTAGTTCAGTTTCAAGTCATAGATTTGTTTTCATATTAGCAGTTCTGACGCAGAACTTTATGTTAAAGAGGCAAAAATAAATTTTCAATAGGAAATACAAAAATCTCTAAATCATACTTTTTAGGAGGACCGCCCCTCTAACCCGGATAAAAATACTCTGTCCCTTTTTGGTGACCCTATTTATGCCTCAACACTAAAAAATACAATAAAATTAAATTTCAAGTCCTGACCTTAAATTTTAAATCCTAAACCATACACCTTATACCCTAAAAAATACACCATACCCTAAATTTCCTAAACCCTAACCATAATCCCTAACCTAAAATCCTAAACCATAAACCCTAAACCTAATTTTGAGTGTGGGGACATAAATAGAGGCACCGAAAAGAAGAAGAGGATTTCTATGCCTCCAGCCCCTCTAGGTCCATCCATCTAGCACCCTCCTCAACCTTAAAACTATAAAAAAATCTGAGCTCTTGTATACTCAGATTCAGACAAAATATACAAATCACAAGGATAATTCAATCCAGTTGATTATTCATGATGTAGGAACTAGAACCATTGCATTTAGCTGGTAAAAGAAAGCAAAAGAAAAAGGGGGCATACATACAGGGACTTGGAGTCCAATTTGTCGAATGCTGTCCATGAGTTCCTGGACTTTGTTGGGATCATTTGCTCTGGTGCGCATTAGGGGTCTCCTAATCTTTTCGAGCGGAAGCTCCAAAACCACCGGTCCACCGTTTTGTGAACCACTACCCGGAGGAGCCCCTATATCCCAACAAAGATGAACCGAGTCAAATACTAGTAAACCAACTCTATTAACATGGAAAAGGAAAACTTAGAAAAATTCAGTGCTCAGTACCGTTAGATGAAGCATAAACAGGGACGATTCTCAAGTTGCTAGTCGGCAGTTGAAGCACAAAGTTGGCCATTCTTTTTTCGCCTCTCTGGAGTAGAAAACCAGAGATTTTAATTAGAGCCACAGCCGCTAAAAAATATCAGAACCACAAAAGGCAAAAACTTGGAGTGGCCCAAAAAATATTCAATGGCCCAGATCAGCCCATCATCAGTTCACTTGGTTCCCTTTCAGTTTCAGAGTTACCCTTTCGCAGAAACGGGAAAATGATATCATCCCAAAAATCTATGGCTGCTTTGGCCTCTTTCTCTCTTCTTCGGTACTTTTATTTTGTGTGTTTTCCTTTAAAAATGAACAAAGTGGTAAATTTTGATTCTGGGTTTTTTTATTGGAACAGAAATTATACAACAACTGGAAGGATTGTTTCAAGTGTGAGAACCTCTGCTTACCCCAGCTCCATCAATTTTCTAACACCAAATCCCTCACGCAGGTTTTTCTTTTCTTTCTTTTGGTTGGCAATTGGGGGAAGAGAGAATGTTGAATCGGATTCTAGTTGCGGTTAGGGACGGACCTAAAACTTTAAGTTAGGGGGAACCTATAAATTTTTAGGGGCAAACTTATAAAAGTTTAGGAGAAAAATTTTAGAATTTTTCTAATTTATATATAATTTTCAAAATTTTAGGGGGCGATTGTCCCCACCAGCACCCCTCTCGGTCCATCCCTGGTTGCGGTGGTGCCTGTGTTTTTCTTTTCTTAGTCTGCAGAGAAACTGTACAATTCAAGTATTGATTTTTTTTATATCTCTGAATCACTCTTTGTAGATATCTATGTCGTGCTAGTGCTACACACGATGAACAGGCTGCTGCAAAGGCAGCTGCAATCGATGCTGATAATGGAGCTCCAACCATGTATCCTCCATAACACCCTGGTTTGATTTCACATTCCAGCCCTTGCCTGGAATTTGTTATGTGTTATTTCGTTGGAGCTTTAGGAATTTGGAATTTCATCTCCCTTTTGGTACAAGTTTTAGACTTTGTAATTTGTAATGCTAGACTTTAGACTAAAGAATTGATTCTCTATGAGATATGGGAGAATGGGGGGAACATATTGTTGCTAACAACTAAATCTTTGAAGCTGTTTACCTATTATATTTATGTTTTTGATTCCTTTTTTCCTCGGACTCAGATTCGACAAGATCATATCTAAGGAAATTCCTTCAACCATTGTGTATGAAGATGATAAAGTCTTGGCATTCAAAGACGTTAATCCGCAGGCTCCTGTTCATGTTTTGGTCATTCCGAAGTTTAGGGATGGATTGACACAGCTTGGAAAGGTGTGTTGTCGGACTATCATCTATATTTCTGTTGCATAACTTGGCTGGACCATATGTGAATTTTGCTGTTGTAATTGATTAAAGTTTACCTTTTGCTGCTTTTCTGCATTTTAACCATGGGTCCATGAGTCGGATGGACTTGGAAAAGAATTATCTGCATACCGGATTTGTAAACCTTGTTGTGGATCCCTCCTCCCCCCAGTTTCCCTTGATGGAGTACTGCTCTAGTTTTAATTTGTGGTCTATAACTTGTCAGGCTGAACAAAGGCATGGAGAGATACTGGGTCAACTTCTTTATGCTTCCAGAATCGTTGCTGAAAAAGAAGGCATTCTTGAGGGGTTTCGAGTAGTTATCAATAGCGGTCCGAGTGCCTGTGAGTTATCATCTTGGCTCCATAGTTTTGACTTGTTGTGTACTTGAAACATCAGGCTCATGTTTATACCTCTCTGTCTCTCAGGTCAATCAGTTTATCATCTTCACTTGCATGTCCTGGGTGGGAGGCAGATGCAATGGCCACCTGGTTAAGTAGCTGAATCACCTGTTGTATGCCTTTTTGCTTTTTATATTCTCATTTCTGGAGTTTAGTGTAAACCTTGGAACAGATGATAAATTCGAGTTTGGTCCTTGTTTATGTGAAATCAATTCTTAAGTTTCCATAAGATCAGATCAGGTATGGAGCACTTGGCATTGGCTGGTTTGACAGTTAAATGGATGCTATTTAACCAGGTAAAATTCTGGTTTTTGACCATATATTTGAGCCTTGCAGTGTTGAATTCAACCCCTGGACTTCTCAAAATATTATTATGACTATTTTGTCATCAAGTTAAGGGTAGAGGAGTAAGTTGCAAATTTTATGAATTCTCTGATGTCTGTGTATATTATATTATAGGCTCTCCATGAACAATTTAAGAGGCATACCAACATTAATTTTTATGCAGTTGCAGTATTCACTCATGAAACCCTGTAATTAAACTCTCTATAAACAAACCTGGTGCTTTATTTCATTATATCATAGTTGTTGACGGTTAATACCTTTATTGCATGTGATGACATGCATGTCAAATTAAACTTTTGATGTTTAATTCTGTTGTTCTAATTTATACAATTAATGTTAATATTATTATTATATTTTTTAAAATTTGTTTTTCACCTTTTTCATATTTTAATGGTTTTTAATCCAATTATTATAACTGACTATATAATTGATTGAAAAAATGGGTAATGATCACAGTCTGATTTTGGGCAAGTGCAATAGATGCGACCGCAACTTCTGAAAAATAAAGGCCCAAAATGAATAAAATTAAATGTTTATAAGAGAAAAATAAAATTTAGTTGTGAATTACTTTAAGGATTAATATCCTATACATTGGCGGTGGAAATTTTTTGTTTCCACAAGCGCCTCAATTATAGGGATTAGGGTTAAGGCTTAGGGTGTAAAGTTTAGGGGTTTTAGTGTAAAGGCTTAGAATTTAGGGTTCATGTTTAGAATTTAGAATTTATGGTTAGAATTTAGGGTTTAGGGTTATGGTTTAGTTTTAGGGTAATATGGGTAGGAATTTAGGTTTTAACCTATAAATCCTAAATTTTAACCCTAAACCCAAAATTTTATCAACAATCCCTAAATTTAAAACTATTACACTTATACCCCTAAATTTTAAACTCTAAACGGAGTCTCTAACCCCTAAAATTAAGACGATTGTGTAAAAAAATTTCCACAAGCGCTTGTGTATAGAACAATTACCCTTACTTTAAATGCTTACAAGAGAAAAATAAAATGTTATCATACTTTGTAGATTTTGAGTTTATTATACTCAATTTTTATTTAAATATTCGTTTATCGCATACACAACAAGTCAACAAATATTTATTTTAATAAATTGTACATGACCCCTTAAATCTTTGAACTGCGATGATTTAATAAAATTCTCCAGAGAGTGTTATCCTAAACAGATCTGATGAGATTTGAGAAAAGTCTTATGAGATTCCAATGACACAATTACTGCATGGTGCACTAAAAACCTATGTGATTGGGTCTTGCCCTAAACTGGTCTTCCGAACAATTTGGGCAATGAGGATTCAAGTATTTCGTTAGAGAAATTTTTTATACATTGTATTGTTGGCACCATATCACAACAAATTAAACGAAATTGATTTTAATAATTTCTATGAAAAACTCTGATACAATTCTAATATTTTTATATAATAAGTACGAGATTAATTGCACCCTAATATTTCCATATAGGTTCGCCTACAATAAGTCTTTTATTCGAATCTTTGTGTTATCAAAATCAAAATCTAAATAGTTCCCGACTGCATCATCTCTTCGAGTCCAACTTACATCACTCTTCAAACAGGATTTCTTCCGAGACATCCAAGATTTCCTCTACTTCAACTTCTTTGGCCTCGTATTCCTCTTCCTCATCACTAGCTTCTCCATCCCTCAATCTCTGCCTCTCCATCTTTTCTTCCTCGGCTGCCCGCCTCCATTCACTAACCCACCTCTCCCATTCTTCCTTCAACATCCTTCTCTTCTCCCTATCTTGCTCGCTCAATAACATCGACACATCCTGGTCCTCTGCATCGTACTTCTTACTGTACCTCTTCAAGTTCCTTGCAATCGCTTCCTCCTCCTCGGGAGATAAGAAGGATGGCGGCCTTGGACGCCACAAGAACTACCAATACCCAATGACAACAGATACCCAGCAAACAATGAGATCATGAACCGGCAAAGGCACAAAAGCCTTGTAATAAACAATCTAAACACAATGAACCATTTATGCAAATATCAGATACGGTAATTTAGTTACCTGGAAGAAATGATCCTTCAGTATCCGATAGAGCAGCTTGCCATGAAAGGACCATATGTTGAAACCATTTTCCATTTCATGAACAGAAGTCACTGAAGTTGCAACATACCTTTACATATAATAGAGACGCCACTTGTTAGAATAGAAATTTAAGAAAAATACATAAAAAAAAGATAGAGCAGTTCAGTTCAGTTAATCGCAACAAAAGTGATTTAATAAGTAAATCCAATATAGTTGTCGTCGAATTGATATTAGTGTACCTTCCGGTGGGATCCCATTCAATATCCGTGGCCATAAAATGTTCACCAGTCGACATTGTTTCAAGCTCATCGACATTAAAGAACTCCAACTGACCATTTAAACCCTTCAATCCAGCAAGTACAATAAAACGGCCACTGGGTGACCAGAATAAGGCATTTGCCTGCTTGCCTTTCAGAGTAGTGAGCTTTGAAACTCGACCCAAATTGTGCGATGATTTCATCGAGTAAAAGCTAATATCAGGCCTTGGATTATCCCCATGTATAACAGCAAACCTATGACCCTTGGGCTCCCAAGCAAAGGCAATTATCTTGTCATTTTTATTATCAAGCTCCAAAACTTCAATTGGTATGTCCCTTTCTTTGATACGGAAGAGCTCAAAGCCAGTATATGTGCTTTTTTTGGTCTTTGTGTATCGGTCAGCTTTTACAGCAAGATATTCACCATTGCTTTGCCAGTACATTTTACAATCACTGACACTGAAAAGATTCTTTTGCCTCAACTCCACTTTACTGGGGATTTGAACTAGACTCACCTAAGAAATAAAGGCAAGTGGCATATTAGTTGGCATCAAGCTTAATCTCAGAAATAATGGTGCCTCCCAAAAAGAGCACAAGTGCTTACCCTAGCAGGCTGGTTTCCACCTCCGAGCTCAGGAACAAAAAGTGCAAGAATAGGATCCGTAGGTGACCAGCTGAAGTCGACAACATTTTCAACTTTCAAAGATTTTTTGTCAATAAGGCTAAAGGTCTCTGTTTCATAAACAGATATCATATTTTTCCCAAGTTTGGCAAAATACTTATCTTCTTTTCCGCCTCCCCATCTGGAACATGACAACTCTATATTATTAGATAAAGGTACGTGCACCAAAATGAGATGAAAGGATGAGGTTTGAAAACAAAAATAATACAAATGACAGAGAATCACCTGAAAATAGGCCAAGAAACACCAGCACCGCCACCAGCTCCTCCAATCGCAAATTCATCAGCACTTCCATTAAAGTCTCTCATCACTTTGCCAGTTCTCACATCAAAAATGTTTATCACAACTCTCTGAATGCATTAGGGTTATTGAAGAATCAGAAATGGATTAAGAGAACATAAATTAAGCCACACGAGATTGGTTTGAAAACCTCACATTTTCATCACGAGGATTGCTCGGTTCCTGGCTGCTATAGGTCACCAAAAATTTCTCACCAGGAGAAAAATCAATAAGCTTAACCTGTATCAATATCATTGCAGGTTGAAGATGAGGAAAAGGAGAAAAGCAAACTTTAAGAGAATACATTAACAAAAAGCCTAATTCTGACCTGAGGATGGGCATAACGCATGAGACGATTAAAGGTACTTGCACCTCCCCAGACTGCTGCTCCTTGCCTGTGAACTGTTGCCAAGTATGTCCCCAGGGGAGACCACTGTACAAAACTTTCGGTCCAGTACTGTAAACAAAAACAATTATAATCAATTATAACACACATCAAAAGAAAAAGAAAGAACAATGACTTCAAAGCAAATCAACCAATATCACTCAGTCAAAAGACACGGACATGAATATCTAACCATCATGTATGAAACAGACATGGTCATAAAGAGAGAGAATGAGCTTCACAAACTGCATGTTATAAGTTTCATAAAGAGCAAGCTACTTACAGCGCGCCTGTAAACAAGCTCAGTTTTAGACTGCCTTGCATCATTCCATAGAACTTCAGTATCAGTGCCAGCACGAATTACAAATTGATCTCTTGCCTTTTCATCAGTAAGCCACTTCTGAAGGTTCTCCTGTAACGTCAACAAAGTAATAAACATATAAATATCTAGCAGTAAGGAGTTTAGAGAGAACACAGGATCTGAGTAAAAAGAGCTTAAGACTTGAGTCTGTGACATAAGATGGTTAAATAGTACTTATAAACAGACTTCTTACAGTGATAAATTCAACATAATGCCACATAGAAAAGAAACTACAATGAACTTCGCCTAAAATCTTAATGCAAGTATGCTGGTACAGAAGAATTTCAAATATTCAGCATTGATACTGGTCCCTCAATTAAACCAAACCATCTTTCACAAATTCTAGATGTGTATATTTAGTACGAACCCATATCTTCAAACTCCATAATCAGACACATAATCTGCAGCTTAGCATCATTGTTAGAACTAAGCCAGTATATATGAGAACAAAGCTAATCAACATTCATACTACATGTGGGTGTATAGCCATTGCAAGGAAAACATCAACCAAATGTATTTACTACGAAAACATTGAACTGATAAATGATAATATTACCCCAGGTGTGTAGGGTTTAATCTCCGGAGGAGCCCATTCATCTGGAACTCTCATGTACTTATCAAAATCATCGAACATATTCACAGCAAAAATATGTGATCTATCCAACTTGTACCCATTAGTCTTCTCCTTAGCCAACCCAGCTTCCTATATCAATAGCCAATCAAAGAAGCCAAGTCAAAATTTGAAATCAAAGCTATAGGAAGAAGGCTAGCAAAACCCAAAAGCCATAAGCAACGAACCTTAGGAGTATTATACTCTATGAAACAATAACCTAGGGTTTTCTTAGTCTCAGAATCAACAGGCATCCACAGGCCATCCTCCTTAATCACTCCAATCTGGCTATAGATTTTTCGAATCACACCCTCGAGTTTTTCAAACTTTTCACGAGGGACAACTGGGAGATTATCCACTACAATAACGTTTCCGAACCCGGAATCGAATTCCAATTGATCTTCATGGTAAACATCCTCATCGTCACTATCCAAAATCCAGAATTAGAATTAATAAAAGTCCAAAAAAAATTTAAAAGCATCGAAAACAGTACCTGATGATTCCACAGTCTTCACCGCGAGGAAGTTGTATGGAATTGAAATCGATATTCATATCGATGCCCAAGTTAGCCACCTTCGCCTCGATCTCGTTCATTAGCATCACCTCCGCCGCCATTGTGAACTATTTCCGATCGGAGAAATATAAGGCGGTTCGACAAGTTTGGCTTTTTAATACTGGAACTGGAGGATAGAGAATAGTGATGGTGTTTATTTACTAGTGCAACTGCAAGTAACAAAAAAGTGATTTTATTGTCTAAAAACAAACAAATATTTATCTCTAGGGTTTTGCAGACTACGATTGGATTTTGGGCTAAATATAATGAAAAGAAATCCAATTTACTCTTCTCTCGACCCAATTATTTTTGGACAAGCCTATGTTAAGTACGACACGGACCCATAATTGTTAATAGTATATGTTGATTTTTTTTAAAATTTTTTGATAAGATATATACATATATTTTACATGTAAAGTCATTTGAATTTGCGTTTTTTATAATAAATGTTTTTTTATTGGAATCACTTATGTATGTTAATGATAGATGTTAAAGTGTCAAAACAATTTTTAAGCTCGATAAATTTTGAGATTATGATTTATTAGAAAATATCATGTTTTGATAAATAAAAAAAAGAGTCGACACCAATCACTTGAGTTTGGTAGATTAGACACCACAATATAACTAGAGAAAATCAAGTTATTAGTTTAAGAGTCGGTTACGTATAAGGGAATATTAGCACTCAACGACGCATAAAATTAGTACTTACGTGTTTCGTCATTCGTATTGTATTTGCGATGAAAAATAAAAATTTAATTTATTAATTAATCCCTAAATGTGTATATATATATATATATGCGTGTGTGTGAAGATGAATGGAGTTTTAGAATTATTTTGGTAAAAAATGTCATTTTACTTCAAATATTAATAAGTAACACTTTTATTCATTCGGAATATCACTATTAATATTTTAATAATAAACTATTGCCATAATATTGAAAAATACATTTTATTTCAAATATTAATAAACAATGCCCTTATTCACCCATGGCATTACTTATAACGTTGTAATAAAAGATGGGCAAATTTAAATCAAAAACCTTTTCTATTATTATTTAAAGTAATGATCCTCGCGGACTTATATTTAAAAAATGATCTCTAAATTTATCACGTATGAAAATTTTGTTTTTTAAGAATATCATGACCTAATCTCGCTTTCTGCATAGAGCGAAATCTTCATACGTAACAATACTTTTCAGAATAATGAATTTAACAGGAACTCGCTTTTTACAGAAAGCGAGTATCCCGAGAATTTAAAGAACCGACTTAATTTATCGCATGGAACTCGCTTTCTGCATAAAACGAGTTATTTGTAAATTGGGCGGGCAGACCAAACGTCCATAGACATGTCCATGCGCAGAACCTGCGAGTGCGAAGTCTTTCAAACATTTAAATACCAGTGTGCACACGCCATTGCTGCTTGTTCTTCCCAACGGATTCACCACATGAAACTGTTTGATCCGATATACTTACTAAAAATGCTATTCAAGGTTTACGAAAAAGAGTTTTCTCCCATCAGAAATGAAATTGATTCGTATGTCGTTGATGCTGAACCGACCATATGCCCAGATTCTGCACTACTACGAGAAAAGGGACGTCCACGATCGACACGAATTTACTATGCAAAGGATATGGTCGAACATAGAGAACGAACCGGACAAATTTTTTTTACACTATATAGAAATCTCAGACACACGCGTAACAAGTGCCATAATCGCTCGGGCCCTCGTATCGACTAATTGATTGTAATTTCTTATTGTTTGCTTCCCTCAAGTTTCGGTTTAAATAATAAAGTCTAATTCGTTTTAAAATTTATCTTTTCGGCTTCTCGTTCTTGCACAAAATCGCGCTTTGACACCATTTTCAACACAAATTTTATACCATTCTTCATGTATCGTGCGTGCTAATATCAGTCTCAAATAGAAGACAAGTTCACTATAATGCTTCCAAGGTCAAAAATTGTGATAATTTTCGGATTAAAACCTTGAAAAAATTGACAGAACAAATCTATCAGACCATTTTATATCTTCATTCATTCATAAAAACAAGCTATGGAATTGTTTTCAACGCGTATTTTACTCAGTTTACAATGCACCGAACTTGCCCATATTAGTGTCGAATGAAAGACAAGTTCCACTACTACGTACCTAAACTCAATGTTTATTAAAATTATACGATTAATAACCTTGAAATATTGCTCGAACATACCTATAGACGCTTGGTCTACTAGCCCGAACTCGCTTTCTACAGAAAACGAGTTTTGTTAAATTCGTTATACTAATAAGTGTTGCCACGTCTAAAGAACTTATTCTCTATAAAAAGCGAGATTAGGTCTCGTTATATCCAAAAAACGAATTCTTCATATGTAGTAGATTTGAAGTTATTTTTTAAATTTAGGTTTGCGAAGGTTATTTTTAAAAATAATAAAAAAGAGTTTTTATTTAAAATTGCCTAATAGATGTCTATGATTTTATTAAAAGAATTTAATTAATAAATATTGTATGCACGCAATCATTAAAAGTAATGAAAATTTCATTATTCCTGCGCAGCGCCGCCTCCAACTTTTGTTTCTTTCTATTTTTTATTTGGCTGGCGGTAGCATTAATTTTGAGGAAATTTTTAAATACCAGCTGTTTAAATATTAATTAAAAACCGGCCTTTAAATTTTACCCATTGATCAATCCGGTTAAATAATAACCGTAGGATTGAAAAAAAAATAAACGATTATCTGGTGAATTGGTAACTTTTGTTTTGCGTTAGAAATCAAAAGCGTGATTTTGAAGAGTGGTAACAAATTGTGTACATTTTGATAATAAGTTCGGTACATACAAAAATTCTTACATAAGTTGTAAGAAATTATGTTTTATTGTAACAAACATGGTATGTACAAAATTCCTTACAAGACCGTGAACCCTTTTGGTCTTTGGCAACCATTGGTAAGAAATTCGGTACAAACTTTTTTTTATTACAAAATATTAAGAAGGTGTACATTTTGGTAATAAGTTCGGTACACGCAAAAATCTTTACACAACTTCTAAGAAATTATGTTTTAATGTAATAAATACGGTATGTACAAAATTTCTTACAAGACCATGAGCCATTTTGGTCTTTGGAAACCTTTAGTAAGAAATTCGGTACAAACCTTATTTTATTACAAAGTGGTAATAAAGACCATGAGTCACTTTGGTCTTTGGAAACCTTTAGTAAGAAATTCGGTACAAACCTTATTTTATTACAAAGTGGTAATAAACTGTGTACATTTTGGTAATAAGTTCGATACATACAAAAATCCTTACATAACTTGTAAGAAATTATGTTTTACTGTAACAAATACGGTATGTATAAAAAGTCCTTACAAGATCATCAGCCCTTTTGGTCTTTCGAAATCTTTGGTAAGAAATTTGGTATAAACATTACTTTATTACAAAGCGGTAATAAATTGTGTACATTTTGGTAATAAGTTTGGTACATACAAAAATCCTTACAGAAGTTGTAAAAAAACTATGTTTTATTGTAACAAATAGAGTATGTACAAAAATTATTACAAGACCATGAGCTCTTTTGGTCTTTGGCAACCTTCGGTAAGAAATTTGGTATAAACTTATTTTTATTACAAAATACTAAGAAATTGTGTACATTTTGGTAATAAGTTCGGTACATACAAAAATTTTTACATAACTTCTAAGAAATTATGTACATTTGTACCAAATAGGTATGTGCAAAAATCCTTACAAGACCATGCGCTCTTTTGGTCTTTAGAAATCTTTGGTAAGAAATTCGGTACAAACCTTATTTTATTACAAAGTTGTAACAAACTGTGTACATTTTGATAATAAGTTCGGTACATATAAAAATCCTTACAGAAGTTGTAAAAAATCATGTTTTATTGTAACAAATAGAGTATGTACAAAATCCTTACAAGACCATGAGCCCTTTTGGTATTTGACAACCTTTGGTAAGAAATTTGGTACAAACTTATTTTTATTACAAAATACTAAGAAACTATGTATATTTTGGTAATAAGTTCGGTACATACAAAAATTCTTACATAACTTCTAAGAAATTATGTACATTTGTACCAAATAGGGTATGTACAAAAATCCTTACAAGACCATGAGCCCTTTTGGTCTTTGAAAACCTTTGGTAAGAAATTCGGTACAAACCTTAGTTTATTACAAAGTGGTAAGAAATTGTGTACATTTTGGTAATAAGTTCAGTACATACAAAAATCCTTACATAACTTGTAAAAAATTATGTACATTTGTACCAAATAAGGTATGTATAAAATTTCTTACAAGACTATGAGCTATGTTGGTCTTTGGTAACTTTTGGTAAGAAATTCGGTACAAACTTATTTCTCTTACAAAGTGGCAACAAACTATGTACATGATTTTATAACAAACTTTGTACAAAATGTTTACCCGATCATCAAGTTTGTCGGTATTTAACCTTAAAATACTTGTCGTTTCCTAGAACTACCCATTTTAAGGATGGTCGACGGTTGTTGTTTTTTTCTTATTTTTTATGCTCTGTTTTAAAGTTTATATTTCCATTGCATTTTTTTAATTTTTGTATTAAAATTTCGTTGTTTTAGATTCTTACACATATACTGTTGTACATGTTTTCTTTGTCTTGTAGCACATTATTCGTTTATCTTTACGGTAAATTTTTATTTGTGTAGAAGCTTTTACGACACTCGATTTTGATGTAAGATTGTTGGTAGTCGTTCACTAATTTGATCAATTTTTATGGTTGTTTGTTGATGCATTCAGATCTATTCAACGAAGTAGCTTGCAAGACTGTTGGTTTTGCTCGTCACTCCTTCACTTAGAAGCATTTAGGGGTTTCACTTTAACTATTGCGTGTTAAAAATTTTCTTGATCTTTTGTCGTTCAATTGAGCCTACGCTTATTCATCTAGTCAACAATGAGAGTATATTTATTGGCGCGACTGTGTTTTTCCTCTTTTGAGAATGAGGAGAATTATTTTATTTTATTTTTTTCTTTTTAGTTTTTTTCTTTTTTTTGTTGTTGTTTGTTATGCAATAGTTAGAGTTTAGGAGTGCGTTAAGTGTTTAAAAGTACTATTTTTATTACCTTTTTACTCATATTATTGTTAGACTTAGGCTCATATTAGTTGCATAATTAGTCATTCATGCATTAATTCATGTTTCCTTTCACTATTAAGCTTGATTACATAGTTTGGTGGGTTTTGTGGAAAAGATATTGTTTTGGTGTGTTTTTGTGTGCATAAACTAACTGCCCAAGCAATCGAGAAATTGCCGAGGTAATTGAGGATAAGACGATGTGGCAGATGTTGATGACTAGATAAATTTAACATGCTCGAGATAAATGGCGTGAAGCAAAGGAGTTGGAGTTCCATGCGGAGATCAAAAGGAGATTAAATTTCTAGAGTTTAGGAGGAGTTTTTTGGAGGATAAATAAATAAAAGAGATTTATTTTTTATGCTATTTAATTCTAACTTAACTTACTCCTCAAGAAAGACTTTGGGCCTAGCTATCTCTTACATAAAGAAGACCTAGCCGCCTACTTTAAGCATGTTAGACTTGAGAGAAAATTCAAGAGGGCTACTCGACATCATCTTCCTTTTCCTCCTTGTTTAATTTAATTCATGTTGGGAGATTTTTATTTTGTTTTTCTTTTAAACCCAACTATGAACTAAACTATCTTTGCTAGGGTTATTGTGTTTTAGTGGTTGTGAGAAACGATTGGATTTGTTTTAGGTATTTGAATTGTAATTTATTTTTAAGGTTTGTTTCATTATTGATTCTTAATTTTGTTTGCAAGTGAATTGGGAGAGAACCTCGTGAATTCATTCATTTATCTTATATCAGAAGAATTATATTCAAGAAATGAATGAACATGATTTCCATCCATGCATCACCAATGCATGCACAATTAACCAGTGTTTCAAATTAGGGATAAGGAGAAACCATCGAAGGATGCTTCACCGAACCTTGAAAGAAGTCGCCCAGTTGCCCAGGCAATCACACCATTCCCAGTTGCCCAGACAATCCGACTGTTGATAGTCCAAGACAATTGCGTTGCTTCAGCAACCTTGCATTAAATACTTAGACGATTCATTCAATTATCACATCACGACCCACAATAATCTGACCTACTCTCTCTCTCTCTCTTACTTGATTACATTTCTCTTTTATTCACTTGCTCTTTTACGTTACTCGTTAAAATCAACTCCTATTATCAATTGTCTTTTTATTTTTACAATGCGAGAATTTAAATTTCCTAAGTAGCATCAATCCATGTGGAGATGATATCTAATCTATACTATAACTTGCGACGTGTACGCTTACACGCAACAATTTTTATATTTAAATCTCATTATTTGACTTTCTCCTAAGTAATAAAAGTTACCCAATAACATCTTAAAAAAGATAATATTTCATTACTTATAGTAACTAAGCAAGATAGTATCCAAATTCGTTAAGGATTCTATTTTCTCTTTGGTCCCAAAAATAAATGAAATATTATATTATTGAAATGTCAATTATTATGCAATTATATTTTTAGATTATTAAGAAAGTATTATTTAATTATTTCAAGTAACCATAAGAATAATATCCCAATCCGATAAGAACACCGTTCTAACTTGGTTCACCAAATAATGAAAATAATATTTCATTTACAACATTCTAAATAATATTACATAAACGAAACATTATAAATATATTAGTATATTAAATATTCAAGGTTAAAATAAGTAGTATTTAATTAATTTAAGTGATCATTAGGATAACATTTAATTCGTCATGCACACAAGCCTTTCGTTTTTAATTTCAACCTTTTTTTACAAATTATTAAAAGCAACATGCATTAAACATGCAGACCTAGGTATTTAAACCCCTTTCGTTCTTAATTTCAACCCTTTTTTACCCTCATTTTTGCACGAAAACCCTTCTCTCTCTCTAACCCAATCTATTGTCCCTCTCTCTAGAATCCTTTAAATTGTCTTTAATTTTCTCTACATCTGAAATACGAAAAACACCATATTTCTCTAAATTTTTCGATCAGAACTCCTCGTAGGTTGAAGCTTGTTCTTTCCTTACTCAACCCAAAAAACAATCATTGTCTATATGGATGGAATGAGGGATTGGCGGGAACGGTCGCCCCCTAAAAATTTGAAATTTTTATACAACTTAAGTTTTTTTTAAACTTTTTTTTATGTATTTTCTATTGAAAATTTATTTTCGCCCTCTTAAATTTTTATAAGTTTACTCTATATAAATTTATAGGTTCGCCCCCTAACCTAAAGTCATGTGTCTATCCCTGATTGTTTATACGACTTCGACTGTCAACCCTTAGCGTCGGAGAACACAAACTGAATCCCTTACTAATCCTAATTTTATCCTAATCTCAAATTCATTCTTTAATATTCATAAGAAATAAAGTTAAAATTAGCCCAGATTTTAACTGTTTGGTTACTTTGGCCTAGTACTTTAACCTTAAACGTTTTTTTGTCAAAACAACCATGTTTGGATGGACACCGTTAGTTAACTAATGATCAATATTTTTTTGTTGATTAGGCATGTCCGTATGGACTGGATTGCCGACGTGGCATGCCCACATATAATCATGTCACATCATCGTTTTATATTTAAAAATAAATACACATTACGCCATGTCATCACCTAATTACATGTGGTCGTGCCACATTAGCAATCCAACCTACATGGACGCGCCTAGTCAGAAAAAAACGTTGACTGTTAGTTAACTAACGAATTCGATTCAAACATAACTATTTTGATAATTGAAACGCTAAGGATAAAATACTTAAAAAATAAAGATCAAAATAACCAAACAGTCAAACATTGCGAGGATAATTTTGGCTTTACACCTTTTAAAAAAATTATTTTCGGAATTGAATTTTTCATTTCGAATAATTATATTTTCAATTTCGTTTTATTGGATTTTTTACAGCCTCCTATGTCCATCTAAATTCAACAAAAAGAGAGAGTAGAAATTTAAAAGTAATGATTTGATGTACTAATTCATCGAATATTAACTCATTCGAAGTGGAAAAAAAATATTAAGTGGAAAAACAAGTTAGAAATCAAAATAAGTGGTCCATGCTACTCGACGGTCAGACCAACCATTCCATTCGCATACGGGGGACTTTTAATGTGCGGCACATTTAGGGTGCGACTAATAAATGATAAATTTTGAAATTTATTTTTTAATTAAAAATATTTAAATTTTGGTTGTTTTTTTTTATTTTATTTTTTTACAAGTTTTAATACTTATTTTATAAGTATCGATATTTAGTTTTTTTGTTGATAAATTCACAGTTTAGAAAAAAATGTCAAAACTTATAAAACAAGTATCGATACTTGTAAAAGAAACTAAAAAAAACTGAAAATATTAACAAAAAATCTAATATTTTCAATTCGAAAATAAATATCAAAATTTATCGTCTTTTAACCGTACCTAAACATGCCGCACATTAGACGCGACTCCTATATCCATCTAAATTCAACAAAAAAGAGAGTATAAACTAAAAAGTAATGATTTGATGTACCAATTCATCCAATATTAACTCATTCGAAGTGGAAAAACAAGTTAGAAATCAAAATAAGTCAGGTCCGTGCTACTCAACGGTCAGACCAACTATTCCATTCACATCATCTCATTTTTAATTTTAGGCTAAATTACATTTACAATCATCTGATTATTAGTAACTTTACATTTTTACCATTACATTATGAAGAAATATATTTAGGTCACTGTATTTAATCATTTAAGCCAATACACCATTAATTTGTAACAGACAAATGATATATTTTTTTATATTTTTTTAAAACTAAATTATATTCAACAACGAAAGGAATACAAAATAATCACACATTTTACAAGAAAAATACAATGCAGAACAAAACAACAAAATATAAAGGTATAAAAGACGTTAAAATACCAAACTTAACACTGTAAAAAGAAATCTTCTGAAATAAAAATCAAGAAAAACTATAACTTTGCCTTGAGTGCTCTTTGAATATACCAAAAATTCTTCCGCTACCTGTTTTTGGAATGTCGGCACAACCACAAAAGAGAATCATAACATGTATAAAACGACCTCCTTCGTTGAAAAGCGCTCGTTGATACTCGTCACTCAAACACATAACTGTCAAAAGACAGACTATTGTCATGAAGACAGACAAAAACTGCTAAAAAGCAGACGAAAGAACTGCCACCAAGCAGACAAAAGAGCTGTCATAAAAGCAGATTTGAATAAGAATCCGACAAAGTAGAAGAAAAACAAGAAACAAACTTGAAAAATGAAATATACATAAAAAAAGATGAATTTTATTTATGTACAAAATCAGCAGAACGGCCAAAGGCCGTCGTCGGTAAAAAAAAAACGATAAAAAAATTAAAGAAATTTTGTAACCGCCTCAGAGAAAATGGAGAAGTGGAGATATATTTTTTTTTTATAATTTAACATAATAATAAAGTGAACCCTCAAAATATTATAATTATATGCTCGACCTTTAGGTCTTTGCATATCTCTAAAGAGTAATCTTATATATACGATCACAAACAATGAGTCACGATGTCTCTTCCTTTGTGATCATATATACGAGATTATCCTTTAGAAAGGTGCAAAGACCATGAATTCGTTTAAAGCACTGTGTGTAAAACTATAATTAGGGCTGACCTTGGGGGAGGCAGAAACCGGTCGACCGCCCAAGACCCCATTTTAACTATTTTTTTATTATAACAGTAACTCAAACTCCAAACCCCAAACTAAATCGCTAAATTTTTTCATTATTTAGTCCATTGCACTATTTTCGATTTCTTTCTCATTAGTTTTTTAATTTGCTCAGGCCTAAAAAATGTCAGAACCGACCCTAACTATAATGTATTTCATTTTTTGAGGGACATCGTTAGTCGGGTTCATGATCATTCTGACATTGCTTTTGACGGTTAAAATATTTCAAGAAAAAAAAGATGATGGAGATTAAGAAAATGACAAAAACGTAGAATCAAAGAGGAGCAAAATGTAGGTACTATTTTAATTAAAATTAGGACTAAATTTAGATAATTTGTAAATATTAAGAATTAAATTTATTAATTTTTTAAAATTAGGACTAAATTGATTGATTGAATACGTATAGAAACTAAATGTATAATTCTATAAATTTACTTAACTGTTACGTCATTCTTTTCTTTAACTTTTAACAGTAATTGATTTGATTGACAAAATTCATAATTCAATGGTCAAAATAAAACTACTCTTGTAGTTAAGTGACTATATAGATAGTTTACCCTATATAAATTGATTTAATAAACAGTGAAGCAGCTTGAATGGACCAAACCCACATTATACAATGAAGTCAAATAAAATAAACTTCGTAAGCGGTGACGTAGATTCCTCGTCGCCAGAAACAAATTTTCCTTTTTCCAATATTTTCATTAAATAATCACAAATTCCATTCCATATTGATAAATAGATACATTAGGGATTATGCTTTGTGGATCCAATTCTCTTCTCTTATCTTCTCAGTTGCCATTGAAAAAGTGAAAAAGGTGAGTGCTCCAGAATCCTTCCGTAAAGCTTGTGATTATCTTTTTTATTGGAAAACGATTCTTTTTACTCCGAGACAATATTGAATTATTAATGCCTTTATTACCCTCTCTCTCTTTCTCTCTCACTTTCCGATCCAACAAACTTGAAAGTTGAATCACATGAATAGTTTTCCCACTCTTCTTCACAAGGTTTTCTTCATTTTTTTGGTTTTTTTTTGAATTAAATTGGTTTGGGTTCATTTTATTTTTATTTCGAGTTAATTTTGTGTGTGTGTTTTGGCGGCACTTTTCACACCTTTGAGTTTTATGTAGAAATGTTTTTTTAAGTCGTTTGCATCGATAGTAAGGGAGTAGATTTATTTCAACTTGTTGCTGGGCACTTGTTTTTTTCTTGTTTTGTTTGGATGCTGAGGAAACACTGTAAAAGGAGGACGGCTTATATGTTTGAAACTTTGAATGTCAACGCCGTTGAAGTTTATGTTTATGTTTTGCTTTTGGTTTTGGTTTTGCTTATCGATTTAACGCTAGATTTGCTTTAAATCGGTTGCAGGCAAGCGACGAGTAATATATAAGAGGGTGGACGATTGTGTAAAGCAGCGACGAGAAAATAATGGCTTTTGAGCCATTGGTTTGGTTCTGTAGACCAGTGGCTGATGGGATATGGAAAAGGGCTGTGTCTAATGCCTTTGGTGCATACACTCCCTGTGCAACTAATTCTCTGGTTATCACCTTATCTCATCTGGTGTTATTGGGTCTTTGTGTGTATCGAATATGGCTCATCAAGAGAGATTCCAAAGCTCAGCGCTTCTGTCTGAGGTCCAAATATTATAATTATATGCTCGGCCTGTTGGCTCTGTATGCTACTGCTGAGCCTTTGTTCAGGTTGATCATGGGGATTTCAGTTCTAAATTTGGATGGACAGCCTGGTCTTGCTCCATTTGAGGTAGGATCCACTCTATGTTGCCTAATAATCTTTTTATTTGTTTTTGTAAGCTTTGATGATAATTTGGATCTATTAAAATTTGTTTTCTTTACTCTTTGGATGAGTAGTTCAAATTTAATCTGAATTAGCTTTAGCTTCTATTTTTATGCAAAATTGGGTTATATTTGTGTCGATGCTTTTGTTCCTATTGGAGGATGGAGTAAAATGACAGCCACCGAGCTGCATTTCATTAGCCTGCAATCTTTTGTCCATTAAGAAAGGGAGGAAATTCTAGAAAGTAGGGTTGCAAATATCGTGTAATATGTTCTTTACAGCCTTATTGGAACCGGCATTAAACACATTGATGGCAGTTGCTTGTAGTTTATATTTTATTGTATAGTTTCTTCCGAGCTTGCTGCTCTATCTCACTATCAGTTTTTCCTGGTTGGAGATGCTTTCAGTAGTTGAAGTCTTGTGGTGGATTATAATGTTTCCTATATTTGAGTGCTGCTATATGTCTTTGTGGCGAATCACAAGTACACGCTGGGAGATGGATGTGCTTTGGTCTGCACTTTTTTTTGGACTATTTACATGAATCTTTCCAGATCCCAGTGTCATTCTTTATTCATCTTAAGTTAGTTTGATATTTAATGAGCCAGCAATCATGATTAGTTTAAGAAGGATCGATTAACCTATCTGTTATGATATTTAATTTAGTCCCATTGGCTAATTGTCATTCATATCTGAAGCTTTTTTTGTTTTAACTCTCTGTGCAGATTGCTTCTTTGATCGTGGAAGCTCTCACATGGTGCTCTGTTTTTGTCATGATTGGTGTGGAAACTAAAGTCTATATTCGTGACTTTCGATGGTTTGTCAGATTTGGCGTCATTTATACTTTGATAGGGGATGCGGTGATGCTCAATCTCATTCTTTCTGTAAGGGAGTTTTACAACAGGTATGTTTCTCTTGGTTGCTTAAATTGTCTTTGTTTTGAACATTAAAATCTTCTTTGTCTTTAGCCTCATTAATATGTTAAAATTTGCATATTCGATGAACAAACACAGTTTGCCAAGACTCATATTTCTGTTATACTTGTGCAGCTCCATCTTATATCTCTACGGAAGTGAGGTCCTATCTCAGGTGTGTTTTCTTGCCCTTTTCTTTTTCTATTCTCAAAAGGCTATTGTTAGGGACAATGGTTAGTTTGCCTTGAAAGCCTGAGTACAATAATGACATGGCCAGTGTTGTAATTATTAAATTGCATGAATTTACTTATATCTTCCCCTTTTTGATTGCACTCTAAAAGATTTGTTGCTTTTCTTGTTTAGGTTTTGTTTGGGATACTCCTGCTGGTGTATGTTCCTAATTTGGATCCATACCCTGGTTATACCCCAATGCGAACTGAACTTCTGGATGATGCTGGTTATGAAGAACTTCCCGGAGGAGAGGAAATATGTCCTGAGAGGCATGTTAATATATTTTCCAGTATGTATATCTTTCTGTACTTATCTTTGATGCCTTGTAGAGTCATGAATTAACCTTATATGTTCATTAAGATGTAGATCCTTATTCTCCAAAATGACAATATTGTAAATCCTTATAGCTTTGATGCTTAGTATGTTGCCATGGTTGGTCAATGTATGACATTTCAGCTTGTATTGTGCAGTCATCATGAGTAATTTTAGCTTTTAATTTACAATAATATTACATATTTTATTGCAATGGGAATTTTATATGCTCATTGCTTCTAACTGTGAATTTACCCCAAGGGGATGAAGGATAAGGATGGTTATTTAGCAATGTGTTCCATTTTGTTTCTGATTAGCCCTAATCTTGTCTTGATGCAAATGATAACAATAGATATCTCGTGGTGATCAGAATAAATTTGTACTTGCGATTCCCTTGTGATTCTCTTTTATTCATTTCCATTTTGCTAGAAATATTTTTTTCGTGGATGAGTCCCCTTATGGAGCAAGGATATAAAAGACCTATCACAGAGAAGGATGTCTGGAAGTTAGATACATGGGATCGGACTGAAACACTAAACAACAAGTATGCGCTGGTCTTTTAATTATATTTTGGTTCTTGAATATTTTATGCATTGCGACGATGTTTGATATCTGTGTCTGACTTTGTAGGTTTCAGAAATGTTGGGCTGAGGAATCACGAAGGCCCAAACCATGGCTCTTAAGAGCATTGAATAGTAGCCTTGGAGGAAGGTAGTGAAATATAGCCTTAGTTATGTCTCTTTTCTTTTTTGGTTGTATGACTAAAGATAGTTTGTGCCTTCTTTTTCATATTATTGCATTAGTTATTTGAAGGGATAAATAAAACAAGTAATTAGATAAATGGGAATGAAAATGATGGTACCATTGTTTCTAGTGGAGGCTGCCGTATATTGTCTAAGTAGACAATCAATTCTGAAAGGTAGTTATGATCTTCAGCTCCAGTCCTTCAGCATCTGTTTGGATGAGAATGATATTCTTCTAGTGAAATAGTTAATGCTAGATATTGCCTGTGAAAAGTTAATCACTATCTTCATCTTTATCTAATTCATCCCCTTCTCTTTCTCTTTAGGTTTTGGTGGGGAGGCTTCTGGAAGGTAATAATCTCATCTTAAAATGTTGCATTCATTATTTGGAAAACTTTTTTTTTTCTCACTGAGCCGTGGTATTATAACATCTTTTGTGCTATAGAAAATTGTTTACTAACCTATGTTCCTGGAAATTTCTGATGCCCTTTATTCATGGAACTTTTACTATTAAGTTATAAAATTTATGGAGCATTTCAAAATGTAATCTAATATGTTTTTGTTTCTTTGGTTACCGACCTTTGAACCTAGTAGAGACTCAGCCCTACGTAACCACAAGGTCTAGAGGAAAGCCGGTAATTTAATATGTTTTATATTAGCATAATGGGAAAGAATCTGCTCAGGTTTCCTCATTTCACATTTTCCACCTTTCTACCATGAGGCTTGGCCCAATAGTCATCTACTCCATTGTAATTTGTAGTGACTTGCATGCTATATAAACCGAAGTCATACCTATTAGGGAGATTATCGCTCAAAGAACTTGTAAAGGAAAATAATGGCTTGTAATTATAGAACTTTTGAAGGCTCTTTTGAAAGTTGTTTTTCAGTATTTTAGAGTTTAGACAGGTCACTTTTTTTAAAACATCTTCATTTTCATATCTATGAAAGGCTTCTCAATTGATATTTGTGATTCTCTGTTTTCTGCAATTGATTTACCATAATATTTGTCCCTTAAACTTGCTTGCTGTTCTTTAAATCTGCAGATTTTTAACGATCTTTCTCAATTTGTGGGACCGCTCATATTGAACCGCCTGTTAGAGGTTTGCTACTTGTTTTTATTATTTCTTCTATATTTGTTTGCGATCGAGTTCTTTTTTAGTGTATGGAATTGCTCAAGTTCTCATTCATTTAATAGTGAAATCTCTCCTTAGTCTCTAATGCCAAGTTTAAAAGGAAAATCGGTGTATGGAGGTCTTTTGTTCATTTTGTGTATCTCTATTTTATATTTACACTTTGTGATTGTAATACTCTTATGTCTTTTGGTGGGTTTATGGATTGTTCTAAAGTTGGCAGCACTTTTATATTTATATTCTGTTCTTGAATTAGGATTCTTTCTTGACTCATTCTAAGCACATTAAAAATTTAAGTTACTTATGATGGAGAGTCCATGTTCAGGCACAATCACACAAAGGCAAAATGAAATATTTCAGTAAAAGATCTTTGGTTTTGTTGTTCTTGGAGAAGTAACTCACTGTAAAGCACATATCTGCAGTTGACTCATACATATCAAGTTTAGTTGTAAGAATTTTGCACAATGGTCCTGTATCTTTGTAGTTAACTAGTTTCTTTATTGTCTTTTTACTTTATCACCAAGTTTTGTCACTTATTTGTTAAATGAACTTCCTGCAGTCCATGCAACGAGGTGATCCAGCTTGGATCGGTTACATCTATGCTTTCTCAATTTTCGTTGGAGTGGTATAAATTTAATCCTTTGATTGGAGGTTTTAGTTTCATTATTAATGAGAATGGGCAATTTAATTTGATTGTTGAAAACTTGATCCAGGCCCTTGGGGTGTTATGTGAAGCTCAATATTTTCAGAATGTCATGCGTGTTGGATTTCGGCTGAGATCCACTTTGGTAAACTTGTTTTTTCCTCTCTCGGAAACAATTTATTTCATTCAGTTTTTCTGGAGTATCAACAAGCTTATTTATTTCTTTTTCTTCATCTGTTGATGAGCTGGCTGTGAGTTCCTTTTGTCTCGTTAACAATGACCTTACCTACTCGGTACTTTTTTTTTATCATCTAGGTTTTTTTTTGATAGGATCATCTAGGTTATTTTGGCTTGCTTTTAGCTTCCTACATTTGGATTTTGTGTTTTTCTGAAAGATCTGTTTTTCTGGAAGAATGGTTTTACATTCTCAGTACTTTTAGTTATATGAATGCATGTTAAGTTATTGATTAGCTGGCATCTCTAGTTATAGATCATTTGACTTGAATACTGGTTACAAAAATAAATATTTTTGATGCTTGAACTGCATATTACTTGGTGTAATTGTAACTTGTAAGGGACGAGCACTTCTACCTCTAGCTTTTTATTTCACTATCATTTTTTTTGTAATGTATTAGACGTCTCATCTGTATTAGAGGTTTGTATGGATTTTTTTCTACTTATTGCATAATTGTCACTTCGCTTCACCATTTCCTGACAGTACTCTTTTTTTTTTCTGTAGATTGCTGCTGTGTTCCGTAAATCTCTTAGGCTTACTCATGAGGGGCGTAAGAAGTTTGCCTCTGGGAAAATAACCAACTTGATGACAACAGATGCTGAAGCACTTCAGGCATGATCATTTATTACTTATTATAATTTGTGTATAACATTTTTATGGTTGATATTGCTGAAACCAATTTCGCTTTCAATGGTGTGGAATGGGATTCTGTACAATCTACTGTTTCTTTTATGGCGTAAGAAGTGCAGTGTCCTCTGTTATTTATGATTACTATTATTTTTTTTTGGGGGGGGGATTCGGGACAGGGGGTTTGCCTCTGCTCTTAACCTGAATAATGTCCTTGAAGATGGTAGTAAATGTTCAAGTGTTTAATCTTCTAAGCATGTAGTATTACTAGTTTTCCATGTTTTAAGTTTATATCTCGATTTTGGATCTTTCTGAAAGTTAACCATGAGTTTTCTTTAGAACATGTTATTATGGATGAGAAACGACCAAACTCTGCTTAAAATAAAATCCCTGCATTTTAAAAATTTTCAGCTCTTTCTAACGAAATATTTATCCTTTTATTGCAGCAAATATGTCAATCACTTCACACTTTGTGGTCAGCTCCATTTCGTATTATTTTTGCATTGGTCCTTCTTTATCAGCAGTTAGGTGTTGCTTCGCTTCTTGGAGCATTAATGCTAGTCCTTATGTTTCCCGTGCAAGTATGTGATTTTGCTCTATGTTTTTTCCCATATTCTTTCTTTAAGATAAGCTAACAATTTCATAGTGGATATTGCACTTTTTATTCCTTGAATTTATATGATCATAAACTTATAGGGGATACATTTCATTTTATTGGCTTTGTTCCTTTATTCTGTCTTACACTGTTTTTTTTTGCAAACAGACAGTAGTTATAAGCAGAATGCAAAAATTGTCAAAGGAAGGTTTGCAACGTACAGATAAGAGAATAGGCCTCATGAATGAAATATTGGCTGCAATGGACACCGTAAAGTATGATTTGTTTCTAGAAAACTGTTCTATTTTCATTTTTCTCGTCATTCTTGATCTATCAAGTACAGTACTAGGTCTTTTAGTTATGATTTTGAATTTATGCTGTAATGTCTCAGATGTTATGCTTGGGAGAATAGTTTCCAGTCTAAAGTCCAAGGTGTCCGGGATGATGAGTTGTCATGGTTCCGCAAAGCCTCCCTGCTTGGAGCGGTAGTCCTCTGATCTATGCCTTCTTATTTATTCTCTTTATTTCTGTTTGTGCAAGTCTTAATTCGACTATGATAAAAGTATGTCATCTCTACCTGTTTTTGTAAAGTTTGGAAGAAAAATATGTCAAATTGCTAATTCAGTTACCATAGCCTGTATCTCTGTTATGTGCAACACCAAGTACCCATCTTAAAAGTGACATCATGTACATAATAATGGTTTGTTTACAAGCTATTGCTAATTCAATTACCATAGCCTGTATCTCTGTTGTGTGCAACACCAAGCACCCATCTTAAAAGTAACATCATGTACATAATAATTGTTCGTTTACATGCTATTGCTTTTACTAATTGTCTAATAAAATATTTTCTAATCTCAATAAAAAAATATTCTAGAACCTTTTGGTTATTCAAGAGAGAGTTACGGGATACAAACTAGATTGTTTTTGCTTCTAATTTTTTTAGAACAGTTCTGCATGGAGAATGCTTTTCATGGGTAAACAATTTTATTTATTTTGATCTATTTGCAGACATTGATATGGATATAGCCATATAGGTGTTTTTGGTAGGATCATTTCAGCAGCTTCTTTTTTATTCTTCTTATTTTATCTCTTGTTTGCAGTGTAATGGCTTTATACTGAATAGCATTCCAGTTGTGGTGACTGTGATTTCATTCGGCATGTTTACTTTGCTTGGAGGCGACTTGACACCTGCTAGGGCATTTACATCTCTCTCTCTCTTTTCGGTGCTTCGTTTCCCCTTATTCATGCTTCCCAACATTATTACTCAGGTGATCTGCTTTGCCTCTTTCAGGAATGTTTTAATTGGGCTAGACCATTTTATGTGGTAGTGTTTTAACTGGGATTTTTGGTAGTAGGTAGGACATATGATTGTGTTTCTCCGCCCTTTGAATGGTTTATTTTCTGTTTGGGTCTGTTACTTTACGTGGGTTGTATATTACTATGGTATATATAAAGGTAGAATGTACTAAAATTCATAGTGGGTTTTTCTTGGTTTCTAATGCTGTGGTTTGACAGGTAGTAAATGCAAATGTATCACTAAAACGTCTGGAGGAGCTGTTCTTGACCGAAGAGAGAGTTCTTCTGCCAAATCCTCCTCTTGATCCTGAACTACCAGCAATCCAAGTAAAACACGGGTTTTTTACATGGGATTCAAAGGTCTAATTTTTAAAATTGACTCTTTTAACTTTTTCCTTTTTAGCCTGCAATTTACGTGAATATATACTGCACATATGTTTAAGTTGACCTATATAATTGATTCTTTTTCTGTAATCTGAATAGGATAATCACATCAAGCAACATAAAGTTATGAATCTTAAATATGGTTGTTAAAAAGTATATCTTTTTACTTGTTGATTTCTTCCTCTTAGATGAAATGAATCCTTGATTCTGTGTGTACTACCCTGAAGGGGCAAAAGCTTTATACTTTTATGTCGTGCTGGGACAAAAGTATTCCTATCTTTCTTTCTTTTTACATCTTTTACAATATAAAATTCATGTTTATTGTTTCAGGCAGAGAGACCGGCATTGTCTAATATTAATTTAGATATCCCAGTTGGTAGCCTGGTTGCAGTAGTTGGTAGCACTGGTGAAGGAAAGACCTCGCTTATATCTGCAATGCTGGGGGAGCTTCCTCCAATGCCTGATGCCAGTGTTGTTATCAGAGGAACAGTCGCTTATGTTCCTCAAGTTTCATGGATTTTCAATGCAACTGTAAGTTTTGGCTTGCTTATCTTGTTTTTATGTTTGCTTGTGCTTTTTGACATGTAGTCTGACTTCTTTAGCTATTTGCAATCAGTTTTGATACTATATTTGTTATTTTTTTCTTATAGAAATAAGGAATATTAGTATATGTTATCTCCTCCAAGTTGATATAGATGGCTTGTCTTCTGATCTTAGGTTTAGTAGTTTAATATGCTGAAAAGTATATACCCTTCAAACTTAAGAAGTTTAATTCATTTCATATTAGTTATTGATCTTGCTTATCTTGTTTTTATGTTTGCTTGTGCTTTTTGACATGTAGTCTGACTTCTTTAGCTATTTGCAATCAGTTTTGATACTATATTTGTTATTTTTTTCTTATGGAAATAAGGAATATTAGTATATGTTATCTCCTCCAAGTTGATATAGATGGCTTGTCTTCTGATCTTAGGTTTAGTAGTTTAATATGCTGAAAAGTATATACCCTTCAAACTTAAGAAGTTTAATTGATTTCATATTAGTTATTGATCTTTGAATTTTATACTTGCAGGTACGCGATAACATATTGTTTGGATCTTCTTTTGATTCAGCAAGATATGAGAAGGCAATAGATGTTACTTCATTGCAGCATGACCTTGAGCTACTGCCTGTAAGCATTTAACAAAGTCGTAGCATGATGTCACAAATAGGCAGAAATCTCTTATCTATGCAACACTTTTTGATCTCACAGTTTGTCTATATTTTATGTTAGGGTGGTGATCTAACTGAGATTGGTGAAAGAGGTGTTAATATTAGTGGTGGGCAGAAGCAAAGGGTTTCCATGGCTAGGGCCGTATATTCCAATTCAGATGTGTACGTTTTTGATGACCCCTTGAGTGCTCTGGATGCACATGTGGCTCGGCAGGTAACTGTTAATATTAGTTGTTTTTATGCTCCTTAGTTTGCCCTTCTATTTTCGCTGAGTAGAATTATGTTTTATCAACGCTTAAAGAAAACTGGTTTTTATTGATCTTACTCGGGATATTGCCCCTGATAGAGCTCAATGTCGTAAAAGAGTCCATGTGATTTTGTTCCTTCTTGTTATTGCATGTTTTAACTTTTATAGCCCTGGTCCCTTTTTTTAGTTCTTTTTTTCTCTCTTCATTTTGAAGCTTTTAAAAGTCAAGAACTAGACTTCCCAATATTGGGTAGATGTGCATAACATATTGTTGTGCACAGGGTAGGACGAACAATACTATTCTTATTAAGCTCGGAAAAGTCGTGTCTGTCACATACATGCTCATATAGAATCTGATCTATGTATACTATCTTCAAAACTTAATTTTAAAGAGTTAAGGCACATTACATATATATATTTTTTTAATTTTAATTTTGTTTCATATCCTATATGTTATTCCTTTAAAAACATTCCTCGTGTTACAGCCTTTACTTATATTCAAAAATTTAGTATGCTTTCTATTTTGATGTGGCCTTGGTCTGATTTCTGCTTCAATCATTTTTCAGGTTTTTGATAAATGCGTGAAGGGAGAATTGAGAGGCAAAACAAGAGTTCTCGTCACGAACCAGCTTCACTTCCTTTCACAGGTTGATAGAATTATTCTGGTTCATGAAGGAATGGTGAAAGAGGAAGGAACTTTTGAGGACCTCAGTAATAATGGTGTGCTGTTCCAAAAGCTAATGGAGAATGCAGGAAAAATGGAAGAGTATGCAGAGGAGAATGAGAACAGTGATGTAGTTGACCAGGACTCTAAACCTGTTGCTAATGGAGTAGCAAATGACATGCCCAAAAGTGGAAGTCAAACAAATAAAAAAAAAGAAGGAAAATCTGTTCTCATTAAGCAGGAAGAACGGGAAACAGGAGTTGTTAGCTGGAATGTTTTAGTGAGGTAGAATATTAAATATTTTGATTTTTTACTTATCTTCCCCACATTGCATTTTACATTTATATACAGCTATTACCATATCTTTGGATTCACCAAATTCTGTGATAACTAGCAATCCATTGTGTGGGAATAGGAACGGAGGAAAGGAATTAACAATCTCTGCTGTGATTTATTCTGAACTCTATTGTTTAAAAGGGGAAAAGAATCTCAATAAGTGCATTATCCTTCTCTTTTTGTCCAGGTACAAGAATGCATTGGGAGGTTTTTGGGTGGTAACCGTGCTCTTTACCTGTTACATCCTAACAGAAGTTCTACGAGTTTCAAGCAGCACATGGCTGAGTTCTTGGACAGATCAAAGTTATACAAAGACACATGGACCCGGTTATTACAATTTGGTCTATGCACTTCTATCATTTGGTCAGGTATGCGTTTTGTTTGATGCATATTGACTTTAAGTTTCGATGCATAAGTTCTTACACATCTCTGACATGTTATTTTTTAGTTTTATTCTCCTGAAGAGTTGGGAAGTTTTCTTCCTCGCCATTCCAATAAATAGTAGTACTTCTGTTTTCATTAAAATTAGTGATGTGTTTCAGTGACTAGTTTTCCTGGTCATATTTTATCTTCATTTTCTTCCTTATCTGGTTTCAGGTCTTGGTGACATTGGTTAATTCATATTGGTTAATCATATCGAGCCTTTACGCGGCCAGAAGGTTGCATGATGCCATGCTTAATTCCATACTTAGAGCTCCGATGACTTTCTTCCACACCAACCCACTTGGTCGAATTATTAACAGATTTGCAAAGGATTTAGGTGACATTGATCGAAATGTTGCTCCATTCGTCAATATGTTTTTGGGTCAAGTCTCGCAGCTCCTTTCTACCTTTGTCTTGATAGGGATTGTGAGCACTATGTCTTTGTGGTCCATAATGCCATTATTGGTTTTGTTCTATGCTGCTTATTTATACTACCAGGTAAATGAACTTTGACCTCGTCTTTTATTTTTCTGATTTATTGTGTTCTTTTTCTAACCCTGAAATCTATGAATTCTCGTCATGTAGAAAGTGCCTGTCTTTTACCAGTTCTGATCTTTAGCAGTCTGGGTAAATTTAGCATATGGAAGTCTCTGCAGCTGGATATTCCTGTTTGTATGTTTCTCATTTAATCATTATTTTGTTTAATTCCACAGAGTACAGCACGTGAAGTGAAGCGCTTAGATTCTGTAACTAGATCACCTGTGTATGCACAATTTGGAGAAGCATTGAATGGTCTGTCAACTATTCGTGCATATAAAGCTTATGACCGCATGGCTGACATAAATGGAAAATCCATGGACAATAATATCAGATTCACTCTCGTTAACATGAGCTCAAACCGTTGGCTTGCAATCCGTTTGGAAACTTTGGGAGGACTCATGATTTGGTTTACAGCAACCTTTGCTGTCATGCAAAATGGAAGTGCAGAGAACCAGCAGGAATATGCATCTACTATGGGTCTGCTTCTGAGTTATGCACTAAACATTACAAGTTTATTGACAGCTGTGCTCAGGCTTGCCAGTTTGGCTGAAAATAGTTTAAATGCAGTCGAGCGTGTTGGTACATATATAGAGTTGCCTTCAGAAGCTCCACTTATTATTGACAGTAACCGTCCCCCTCCTGCTTGGCCTTCATCTGGCTCTATCAAGTTTGAGGATGTCGTTCTTCGTTACAGACCCGATCTTCCTCCTGTCCTGCATGGGTTGTCTTTTACAATTTCTCCTAGTGACAAGGTAGGCATTGTTGGAAGGACAGGAGCAGGAAAATCAAGCATGTTAAATGCTTTGTTTCGAATTGTAGAGCTGGAAAGAGGGAGGATCTTGATTGATGGTTGTGATATTGCAAAGTTTGGACTGATGGACCTACGTAAAGTACTTGGCATTATACCGCAATCACCAGTTCTTTTCTCAGGTACACCCCACCAACAATCTAAATTATAATTTACATATTAGCTTTGTGATTTTTTTCTGAGCATCTACCCTGATTTGACTTACGATCTTTTTATCTATTGTTATAGCTTTATTATAAGTTTTCTTTCCCCTAATTTCCATTACCTTATAAAGTTGAGTTAATGTGACATATAACACATCTGTACGCGTACATTTCTTCTTCTTACTCGATTGTCCATTGGCTTTCTGCTTCTTATTCCATATTTTTCCCAATATTTATGACCATTTTGTTTTTATTTGGGCTAGGAACTGTGAGATTTAATCTTGATCCATTCAATGAACACAATGATGCTGACCTTTGGGAGGCTTTAGAGAGAGCACACTTAAAAGATGTCATTCGGAGGAATTCTCTTGGTCTATATGCTGAGGTATTTATGATTTCCCCCCTCCCCTGATGGAAATTTTATTGCCAATTCCTGAACAATTTCATCTAATGCTTGGAAAAGAGAAATGATCAGTTAGTCATCTTTTTGAAGTGTCTTAGGATGCTGAAATCAGTATATGGTTCTTCGATTACAACTATTGAACTCTTATCCTGTGCTTTGTCCAGGTTTCAGAGGCTGGGGAAAACTTTAGTGTCGGGCAGAGGCAATTGCTGAGTCTTGCACGTGCATTATTGAGGAGATCAAAGATACTTGTTCTTGATGAAGCAACTGCAGCTGTCGATGTCAGAACCGATGCCCTTATTCAGAAAACAATTCGGGAAGAATTCAAATCATGTACCATGCTTATCATTGCTCACAGACTCAATACAATAATCGACTGTGATCGTATTCTTCTGCTTGATTCTGGCAGGGTATATCCGCAACTCTTGAGCCTGATTTATTCTCATTGCAAGCCTTCTTAGCTATAAAAAATGCAACTTGTTCATCATTAGTATACTCTCATTCTCCTGTTTGGCATTTGGTTGATGTATCGATGATTATTTTGATGCCAGGTGCTGGAATATGATACACCGGAGGAACTATTGTCAAATGAAGGCAGTGCTTTCTCCAAGATGGTTCAAAGTACTGGGGCTGCCAATGCTCAATACTTGCGGAGTCTAGCACTCGGAGGGGAAGGAGAGGACCGGTTGGGTAGAGAAGAGAATAAGCAGTTGGATAGACAGAGGAAATGGCTAGCATCTTCTCGTTGGGCTGCTGCCGCGCAGTTTGCACTTGCTGTTAGCCTCACTTCATCGCAGAACGACCTTACTCGCTTGGAAACCGAAGATGAAAATAGTATCCTCAAGAAAACAAGGGAGGCTGTCATAACTCTGCAGGGAGTTTTGGAAGGGAAGCATGATAAGACAATCGAAGAGTCGCTAGAGCAGTGTCAAATGTCTAAAGACGGATGGTGGTCAGCACTTTACAAAATGGTTGAAGGTACAAAACAAATATGACATCTATTGCTTTACAATGACCCTGTATCTTAACTTCATCTTGTAAATTTCTGCATTTCTTCTTCTAGGTCTTGCTATAATGAGCAGATTGGCAAAGAGCAGGCTTCATCAATCAGATTATGGTTTCGAAGATAGATCAATCGACTGGGATCAAATTGAAATGTAGAGTTCAATTCGGAATCATAACCGGGTATGTTTTCGGAGTATATCATTTGAAAGCTTTCAAAAGTTTCCATCAAAGATTGTTAACCATGAATCTTTGTAATTTTACCCTACTTTTTGTAATTTTGAGCTTGCACACATAATTGTCGGTCTTTCTAGTGAATTATTAATGATCATTTGTTGCCAACTAAAACAACCCTATTAAGTCAAAATGGTCCGTTTATAGATGAAAATTGTTAGTCAACTAGCATTAAATGACTTAAAATGATATGACAAATCTACATAGTTGTGTACGCTGACATAGCAATACCATATAGATAAATGTGTTGACTTAAAAGAATGACACGTCAATTAAAAAATAGTTCTATAAAATTATATGGAAGTAGTTTTTCTACGAACATATTATTCTGTCAAGTCATTTCAAGTTGTTTATCGTTAGTTTGACTAGTAATTTTCATTTACGAAGAGACTTTTTTGATCTTAAAATGAATAGTCATTTGAACGTTGGTGGTAGTTTTTGACATTATATCTTATTGTAAGTTCATTTTATTAGATTGTTTTTGTAAAATGAAAAAATGGTCGACTTTTCTGTAAATAATAAGTAGCATCTTAAATAACAAAAGATGTGTACCTACGCAGCTTGGTTTCTACTTTGAATTTCATTAACCAAGACTTTCTTGTTCTCTTTATTTTTGTCAATTAAACCGATACAAAATCAAAGGCAACTCCGACTCGTTTTAATCCATGCCTGGGTTGGAGAAATTTGAAGAATTCAACATTTTATAAAAACAAAATAAAACTCCAAAGTTCAGTCACGTAATTATTGTTTTGCTCATTTATTTTCCTATTTTCTTTCATCTCTATAATGAAACAAAATATATATTTTATGAAATCTGTTTTTTCAAGGTCGCCGATGCTTTTAGAGGATTTTGTCCTTGTGTTTGAACTCCTTTTAAATAAATGTGTTATTCACACGTATAATAAATTTTAAAATATATTTAATTTTTTTTATTACAGAACTAATTTTTTATTAATTATACCACTAAATTTTTATATTGATTTTAATTAAATTACTAACCGTTAATGTAAATGAAAATGCGGATGCTAAATAAATTTGTATAATTACACATTTATCTTTATTATTTACACATTTTATCGATTTGATTTTAGTTTTTATTTATTTAATTTAATTCATATACTCCTCCAATCAAGGACGGGCTTAGAATTTAAGATTAATAGATAAATTTATAAATAAACTATTTTTATAAAAATTATATATAAGGACAAAAGTGAACAAAAATTCTTAGGGGTAGGGAGCAATTGGCCCTCCCAAACCCTGTATAGCTCCATCCCTACCTCCAATCATTGAACCGTTTAATAAATATTATAATTGTTATTATTTTAATATTATTTACTAATTCTTTTAATATTTTGAAAATAATATTATTAAAATTTTAATAATAAGTAATATTCTTTTATTCATTTAATATTAATATGATATTTTACTACTAATTTTGAAAATAATAATTATTACAATTTATTAATAAATTGTTAATATATTGTAATTAATAATAATATTTAAAATATTATTAATATTTTTTTAATAATATACATGTCCATTTTGAGGTTCATGTTCGGAGTGCGAAACTATCTCTCTCAACAATATTGTCTCTAAAATTTGAACTAGTGACATCTCCTTGAGAATGCAATATTAATATAAAATATATTTATTACTTGTTTGAACCATATTGAATATGTTTTCCATTTTTTGAACTTTTGAGAAAAAAATTAATTAAAGATTTATACTTCTTTACTTTTAATTAAGCATTTAAACTAAAAAATTGAATCATTTAAGTCCTTGAACTAAATAATTAAATCAATTAAGCATTTTGACAAATTTTGACCATTAGACCTTGACAATTTTTTAAATATTATTGAAAAATAATACACTACAGTTTTATCATGTTGTGTTTATAGAATCTTTCAAAAAATATTTTTTTAATAAATTTCATAAGTTTTTTTATAAAATTTTTAGAACTTTTAAAGAAATTTTTAAATAAAATATTTTTTTTGAAAATTTCAAGTGGAGACACTGTGATACGGCACACTGCACCAACATATCTAATTTTTTTTTATTAAGATTCAATGGTCAAAAATTGTCAAAGACTTAATTGGTTTAATTTATTGGCTCAAAGACTTAAATGATTCAATTTCTTGATTTAAAGATTTAAATGTGTCTAGAAAAGTTGTAGGGCTTAATTTATTTTTCTTCTTCAAAAATTCAAAAACTTCTTACACCATTAAGTTTTTAAATAATAATCTTGGTTTAGCGGTTAAGTACTGCTTTTATATTTTAGTAGATGTGAGTTCGAATTTAACCATGAACGACTGAACCACACTAAACGAGTTCGTAGTAATTCCGAACGATTACGGTAAGAATATATAGTATAATTAACAATAGACCTGTAAATGAACCAAATGAATACGAACGAGGCTATGTTCGTGTTCGTTTGTAACCGAACAAACGAACGAACACAAACATAATTCCTTGTTTGTGTATGTTTCTTAAGAAATGTAGCTTGTTCATATTTGTTCATGTTCGTTCGTTAAAATGATAAACAGACGTAAATGAACACAATCGGATGAACACAAACATACACATGTAAATAAATTTAAACGAACGTAAACAAACAAACAAACATGAGTAAAGAAATTTAATTTTTTTAATATAATACTTTTTGTTATGAAAAATGAAATATCGTTTTATTTGTAATAAATAAATAAACGATTACGACTCTAATTAACAAGAAAACGTGAAGAATTGAAGATTCACTTTCGTTTTGATATTTACCTTGACTTTAAAAGACTGAAAAATGAAGTTTCCTCATCGCTTCCATTCGTAGTTGTTTCTTCGCATTTAAATAAATTTTCAAAGAAAAGTAAAAACTCCCCATTTCCATCTCCTTAAAATACAATTATACAAATTTAATCACGGATATATTACGGCTGCTGCATCGCTTCTAGTTTATATCTTTTTCATTTTTGGATCTGAATGAAAAGGAATTAGATCTACAATATATACTTTGAAATAAATGGACAATGGAGATTTAGAAGGTGGCGGCGGAGACTTGGCCTTTCATGGTAAAGTCGGCCGCAAATATAGCCCGGTGGGGGCTCACGATCGCGCCGTCCTCGAGATGTCCTCCATGGATCCTGGATCTTCCTCCTCCGATTCCAAATCTTCTGTCAAGTAATCCCCCTTCTCTTTCTCTTTCACCGAGTGTTTTTCTTCTTTAACCATATTCGATAATTATCTATATATATTGGCAGGAGTAATAATGTAGGAACGCTAGGGAACTTGGATTCCGATGGAAGGGAAGGTTCGAATCCGGAAAACGGTGGAGCCAATGGTCCCTTTAGGGAACATAAGTTGGAGTTGTTTGGTTTTGATTCTCTTGTGAGCATTCTTGGTCTCAAAAGGTAAGTTTTCATTCATGTTTACTTTCTCATTTTTTGCTCAATAATTAGAAGATTTTTGCTTCATTTTAGTACTTGCTGATTAATGTTTCCCAGTATAATTGACAACTGGATAATTTTCGGTTGCTGGACAAGTTTCCATGACATCTGAATTTTTGAACTTATTGTTGTTATCTGTTTTTGACTTGCTTTCCAGTATGACAGGAGAGCAAATTCCTGCAGTCTCCAGCCCTACAGATGGTGAAGATGTTTCCATCACCAGTGGTCAACCAAAGGTAAGCGCTCCTTAAACCTTAGCATGTTTGATTACAGATATACTGTCCTTTTTTTTGGCATTGCGCTTCATCATCAACTTCAATGTTGTTTTGTTGAGTGAAAGAATAGAAGCTATAAGACATGGATAAAATAAGGGATACATTGAAGAATATGGTATGGTATTACCCTGTTATTAGTTTTTAAGTTTTTCTGATTCCTACTCCTAGTATGATGAAAAAAAAACGATAAGATACTAATTTAATCTCCGTCCTGCTAGCCATATATGTCAGTCTTGACCAAGTTGTTCAAAATTGGATTAATGGAATATTTAAAAATTAATTCATGTAGGATGTTGAAGCTAGGAACTGGTTCCCATGTTTAATTTCCTTGAATTTCTGTCAATTATCTTTATCTCAGTTTAAATGCTAGCAAGTATTGATAAATTTTGTTTTTGTGCAACACCTTTATGAAATACTATGCATTGTGTCAAATTTCCTCTTTCTTAACGAAACATAGGAAACTCTATTTTTTCATCTTACTCATGCTGTTCCATGTTCTGTGCTCATATCATGCAGCCTTCTGATGTCAAAATGGGTACAATGATGGGTGTATTTGTCCCATGCCTGCAAAGTATTTTGGGTATTATCTACTATATCCGTTTTTCTTGGTAAGTCTAATCTCTTTTGATGTTTATTTTTTAATTTGTGTGCGCATTATTTTGTCTTATTGTGTATGTATGTCACGGGCTAGAACCCTCATAATGCCTCAGGCGCAAGGCACAAAAGAAAAAAAAAAAGAACTAGACTACGTGAAGTAAAGCTCAATTGTTTTACGTGCAAGTCTTTGTATTGTGTGTGTTTGTATGTACGTATATATGTGTATAGACAGCTTATAATAGATATTATGTATATAAACCTTAAGTGAAGTAATATGCAATTTACTATTAAAAAAAAAGTAATGCACAATTTATTTATGTGCAAGTTTTTGTATTGTGTGTGTATAAATATATGTGGTGTATAGACGGCTTATAATAAACTTTATGTATATAAACCTTAAGAGGTATAATAAACTAAAAAATATGGTCTAGTTTATCTACAAAACATGCTATTTTTTATGGAAATTTTTTTACCCTTTATGGAAAAAACTTTGATATACAGGAGTTTACACATGCCTTTTAAATTTAATAATTTTGAGGGTTAGGGTTTTAGTTTAGGGGTTTAGGTTGTAGGGTTTAGAATTTAGGGTATAGGGCTTATGGTTTACTTTTTTGGGTTAGGGTTAGAAATCTAGAATTTGGGTTTTATAGTGTAAATATGCATGCTTGTGTAAAATTAGTTTTACACAGCATGTGTATCAAAATTTACCCATTTTTTATTGGTTAAACTCAATATGCACGGATTCCTTATGGTCCATGTCTGTTGAATACTCAAATATTGAGAAGTATAGTGTTTGATACTCTCCCTTTCTTAGTAAGAAATTAAAGAACTTTAATTAGGTGCGCTTTTTCATTCCTTGCCTTACAAAAAAGGTGTGCTTAGGCACACCAGACATGTGCCTTGCCCAAAAGGGTCTAGGGCACGTTTATTCTCTAGTGCCAAGACGCAAGGTGCAAGCACACCCAAATGCACCCTTTGACAACACTGATGTGCAGAAGTGCATGTACAAAAGCAAATTGAATGCATGCTTTGTTTCTAATTGATGGTGCTGGTTTTAAATTTTAATCTGAGCTTCTTTTGCAAGAAAATGAATTTTGCAAAACATTGTTTGTGTTATTTTTTATTAATGCTGTAAGAAAAAGGTTTCAATCAAGGAATCAAGTCTATTCTGATTTTATGCCCTTGAACTGGTACGTACGAAGTAAAATAGCTAGATTTGATGATTTTTGTTGCTGAGGTTCATTTATGAGAATTGCAGGATTATTGGCATGGGTGGCATTGGTGAGTCATTGCTGCTGGTATCACTTTGTGGTCTGTGTACTTTCTTGACAGGAATATCATTGAGTGCTATTGCAACCAATGGTGCTATGAAGGTATATGCATACAATTATAAAGAATATATATCCTTGACAGTCATTTTTAAGTTCTCATGTGACTCTCATATATTAGAGATTGTGATGTCTTAAGTCAATAATCTACTTTGGAGTTGGATTCTAGTGTTGTGTTACCTTGTTTTTGAAAATTTCTTTCACTAAATAATTGTGCAGTGAATTTAGTGATTTTCTTTTTAATTACTGCTAGGGTGGTGGTCCATATTATCTCATTGGTCGTGCCCTTGGTCCTGAGGTTGGAGTTAGCATTGGATTATGTTTCTTTCTTGGCAATGCAGTTGCAGGAGCTCTGTGAGTGTATCTTCTGGTTCTTTGCTTTTTTATGATACTATTTTCTGCATAGCTCACAGTGAATTCTGATACTTTGATAGCATAATGTGTTAAGTATTTAACAACATTCAACTCATGCTAATACTGGTATCTTCTTTGTGTTTTTGGTTGTAGTTATGTTTTGGGAGCTGTAGAAACCTTTCTAAAAGCTCTTCCTTCTGCTGGAATTTTTACCGGTAAGGATTGGTTGCCATCAACAGCACCTTTGCTGATAACTTGGTTCTTAACTGTACATAGCAGTTGTTGGAAGCAATTGTCATGGTATAGATTTAATTCTGTGGAAGAATTTATACCAATTCATTTCTAATATTGTCTTGCTTGCAATGCAGAGACCACTACTAAGGTCAATGGCACGGTCGCAGAACCTATACAGAGCATAAGTACACATGACTTGCAAATTTATGGGATTGTTGTGACTATTATACTTTGCTTTATTGTGTTTGGTGGGGTGAAAATGATCAATAGAGTTGCCCCTGCTTTCCTTATACCTGTTTTATTCTCAATATTTTGCATATTCATCGGGGTTTTTCTGGCGAAAAAGGATGATCCTTCACGTGAGTGTTCTCTCTCTCTCTCTCTCCCCTCTCATTTTGCCTCAGAAAACTTGTAAAATTGGTATGGTATGTCTGAACATAACAGTGGCATATTGCTTGTTGCAAGCCATATGCATTGCTCAAAATCAATTGAATTTTCTCCTTTGTTGCGTGTGTATGTTTTTCTTGTCATTTTCAGTCCTTTCACCTGGATTTATGTGGATATGTGAAACATGTTGCTTTTGATGCTTGATGCAGCTGGAGTTACAGGCTTGAGTCTAGAAAGCTTTAAAGATAACTGGAGTTCAGATTATCAGAATACAAACAGTGCTGGTATCCCTGATGCTGAAGGAAATGTGCACTGGAACTTCCAGTAAGAATCTTCAAGGCTCCTAGCATTGTAATTATTAGGGTTAAATTTTGATAAGGTGCTTGCATTGTTATAATTAATGATCGAAGGCTGAAGTTCTACATCTGGAGACTAGTTTTAGACAAACTTCAGGTCTCTTGATTATTTTCATTTCCTGTTGGTGGTCCTACAGATATAGCACCAATAAGCACACTTTCACCTAATTGTATTGGAACTTGTATGATATTGGAGGTCTGGAGGAAAAAATATCCTAAGCTTAATTGGTAGCTAGACTGCTAGTCCAAAATCTCTCTCTCCACTTTTCTAACTATCAAAAGAAAAGAAAATGTTGTTCCCTACTATCTAGTGTTGATATTGATTAACCAAGATTTGTCTCAAGCCTGTTGTGATTGGTTTTTCTCTTTTATGGAGTTTCTAACTTCTTATTTGTATGTTTCTTCAGTGCTTTGGTCGGTCTCTTTTTTCCAGCTGTAACAGGAATCATGGCTGGTTCGAATCGATCTGCCTCACTTAAAGACACCCAGCGTTCTATCCCAATTGGGACGTTGGCTGCCACACTTACCACTACTGGTCTCTATTTAATTTCTGTCTTACTTTTTGGAGCTGTTGCCACCAGAGACAAGCTTTTGACTGACAGGTATCATATTTTCTAGTCTCACTAAAATTCTCCTTGGACTGTGCTGGTATCGTTTCCCCTGTGCTTTCTTTTATTTAGTATTGAAGGTTTAGGTTTTGTTGTAATGCTAAACCACTTTTGATGCAGGCTACTTACAGCTACAATTGCTTGGCCTTTTCCGGCTATTATTCACATTGGAATTATTCTTTCAACTTTAGGTGCAGCGCTACAAAGCTTGACTGGTGCCCCTCGCCTCCTTGCAGCAATAAGCAATGATGATATTCTTCCTGTTCTCAATTACTTCAAAGTTGCAGATGGGAGTGAGCCTTATATGGCTACCCTCTTTACTGCTTTTATCTGTATGGGTTGTGTGATTATAGGGAATTTGGATCTTATCACACCAACTGTAACCATGTTTTTCCTTCTCTGCTATTCTGGTGTGAACTTGTCCTGCTTCCTTCTGGACCTTCTAGATGCTCCCAGTTGGCGTCCTCGATGGAAATTTCACCACTGGAGCTTCTCTCTCCTTGGAGCATCACTTTGTATAGGTATGCTTCATTGCGTACAAGTAATCTTGTTTTTAGCATTTTGTGCCCCATTCAGATGATCCTGTATATTAGTATGTGTTATTTGCACGGGAAACTGAGGGTCACAACTGTTCTGTTTGCTGCAGTGATCATGTTCTTGATCTCATGGTCATTCACTGTAGTGTCTCTGGCCCTTGCCAGCCTCATATATTATTATGTGAGCATTAAAGGAAAAGCTGGGGACTGGGGGGATGGTTTCAAAAGTGCTTATTTTCAACTAGCCCTTCGCAGTCTTAGATCTATGGGAGGTACGTCATATATTATGAATCTTTATCAATTGCATTTCTGTGTCTTGTGTTCCTGTTGACCTATCATTTTGTTTGCAGCTAACCAAGTTCATCCAAAGAATTGGTATCCCATTCCTCTTGTATTCTGCCGGCCTTGGGGTAAGCTGCCAGAGAATGTACCTTGCCATCCAAAACTTGCTGACTTTGCCAACTGCATGAAGAAGAAAGGCCGTGGAATGTCCATATTTATCAATATACTAGATGGGGACTATCATGAACGTGCCGAAGATGCCAAGGCTGCCTGCAAGCAACTTGATACCTACATTAATTACAAGAACTGTGAAGGTGTTGCAGAAATAGTTGTGGCACCTAATATGACTGAAGGCTTCCGTGGAATTGTGCAGACCATGGGTCTCGGCAACCTTAAGCCCAATATTGTAGTGATGCGATATCCAGAAATATGGCGTCGTGAGAACCTACAAGAAATCCCAGCCAGATTTGTTGGTATAATCAATGACTGTATTGTTGCAAATAAGGCAGTTGTCATTGTCAAGGGCCTTGATGAATGGCCCAATGAGTATCAAAGGCAATATGGTACCATTGATTTGTATTGGATTGTGAGAGACGGCGGTCTCATGCTTCTTCTGTCCCAACTTCTTCTTACAAAAGAGAGCTTCGAGAGTTGTAAGATTCAGGTCTTCTGCATTGCGGAAGAGGATTCAGATGCAGAGGGCCTCAAGGCTGATGTGAAGAAGTTCCTATACGATCTCCGGATGCAAGCTGAAGTGATTGTTATAACGATCAAGTCATGGGATGTGCAACCGGATGGTGGATCTCAGCCAGACGAGTCAATGGAGGCATTTACCGCCGCTCAGAAACGGGTGGGTGATTACTTGGCAGAGATGAAGGCAACAGCAAAGAAAGAAGGGACCCCGTTGATAGCCGATGGAAAGCCTGTAATTGTGAATGAGCAACAAGTGGAGAAGTTTCTTTATACAACTTTGAAGTTGAATTCAATGATATTAAGATATTCGAGAATGGCCGCGGTTGTGCTCGTAAGCTTACCGCCACCTCCAATCAGCCACCCAGCTTACTGCTACATGGAGTACATGGATTTGTTGGTCGATAATTTGCCCAGACTTTTGATGGTAAGAGGGTATCGTAGAGATGTTGTAACTTTATTCACATAGTTTCGGGTTGATTATTGAATCGGGACTGTAATTGTGTTACTGTGCATATAGGCTTTTTGCCCCTTTATTGCTTCTTGTCAAAGTGTTCCATTCATTCTTTTTTTGCCATTCTGACCAATGGCATATGGTTATTTTATTTACTTCTTTAAATAATTCATTAGTTATTAATATTTTGTATCTATTAATATTAATTAAGTTATAAAAATTCTTTTTTTATTATTAATAAGGGGAAGTATCCCTAAAATTTTATTAAAAAACATCCTTAAGCCTAAATAGAAGAATAAGGATGCTCTGGGTGATACTTTACAAGGCGTCGAAAAAGTCTCTACATCGACCTGCTAAAGAATTAACTTGGGATATCTAAATGCGACGTAGCCTGTAAATTTCTCGGCGGTTCAAGAAACTCATAAAGACTAAATGGAAGTGTACATGCAAGGCGAGCAAGAGCATTTGTCACTTTGTTTTAATTTCTTATATACGTTAAATTATCTTCTTAATATAATTTTAATAATTATTAAATTTAGATATATATATATATATATTAATTTTTTATTTATAAAATTATATTTTAAATATAATTTTAATAATTATTAAATTTAGTTGTATATATTAATTTATATATTTCTTTTATTTATAAAATTATTTTTTTAATTTTATTATTTATTTAAATTTATGTTATTTAGAGATGTTTTTTAAATGTAAAGGACAGAATAATCTTTATAATTTTTTATTTAAACTTCTAACCCAAAAAACTTTTAAAAATAACTTTTTTAAATTTAGAGGTTAACTTATGCTTCAATATGCTATTTTAATATTTTATTTATCGAACATTTAAATTAACAGATTTGATTGATCAAACTTTTAAAATAATTTAAATCTCTAGTTTTAACTTAATTTTTTTACCAAATATGGATATTTTTTTAGTTAGAGGGTTTTAACACTCTCAAGTCAATTGTTTTAATTAAAAAAGATCGATAAAAATTTTAACAAGTCAAGCAAATGGTTTTGCATGAAAAAGGGAGAAGTTAAAATAAAAAGATTTTGCAAGTTTTTTTATATTTACAATTAACATCGTTTTGAGAATGACAATAAACGAAAAGATTGTGTATTTTTCACGACAAAAACAATGAAAAAGGTTTTGCATGAAAAAGGGAGACTAAACTAACGGGCGTGGTAAAAAAAAATGGAGTTGGTATAAATGGAGCAAAAACAAAGCATCATTTAGTGTTGTTGGGAGTAGGGCTTAGTCTCTCTTTGATTGACACTCTGCTCCACATAAAAAAAGAGGGCAGCAGACTTTGCAGCTCTGCCCATTTTTACTCATTCGCTTACCTTAGCTTACTCCATCTGCCACTTCCCTTTCATCAAAGTAAGTCTGGGTTTATCTTCTTTAATCCTTGTATGTTTGTTTATACGTTGGATTCTTGGTTTTTGAATAGTTTATATATATATATATGTATGTATACACGTTGAACGAATGAAGCAGGAATAAGGGAAGGCGATTTATATGATGGGGGAGAGGATCCCACCAGGGAGTTACTTTCAGTACCCGCCTTCTGGAGTCCCTGCTTCCCCTCATAGGGCTTCTTCTCTTCCTACGGATCGTGAAAGGTCAGATTTTTCTTCTTCTTTTTAAACAAAATTTAATGAATTTGATATTTTTTTCCCTTCTTTTGGGAAAGCTTCACTCAAGATTTGATGGGATTTTTTTATTGATCTAATAATTAGATCTTTCTTTGTTCTGATTGACATGTGTTCTTGAAGTTGGTTCGAGGAAAAACTAAGTTTTTCTGTTTGTATGTTGTTTTTGTTTGATTGATTGTTTCAAGTTTAATTTATGGTTTATGTTTTTCCTCAGGTTGTTGCTTGTATTTTATATGTGTGTGCTTTACATATTCTGTTTTATCTTAGATATAGGCCTTACTGTATCATTGTTATATACAATGGCAGATATTTAGCTGAATTATTGGCAGAGAAACAGAAGTTGGTACCTTTTATACAAGTTCTTCCTCTATGTACCAGGCTTCTTAATCAAGGTTATTGAATTTTCTTTTTCTTTTCATTTTTCTACAATATAAGATTCATTAGCACTTCTCATTTGCATCGTTGGAAACTGGTTATGGTTGCTTTTTGGTTGAATGAACAGAACTCTAAATAAAGCTATCTGTACCGGTATTTCTCAAGGATGTAAAAATCTTGCACTTGAACCTACCATTTATATTATTGTTCTGATTAATGTAAATTTCATTCTGCTAGATTTCATCTTAGATTTATCATCATGAGCACACTGTTGGCTCGTTCTTTCCAAGAATAAACCATACATGATGAAATGAACACAGTGATAGTCAATGATATCGAACTGAAATTGTAAAAATAATAACGGTGTAATACTAATTGTCCACCTAGCTGAAGTCGACCTTTATAATCCTAAACTAACAACATGTGATTTTAAATTATTACAGGCTGAAGTGTTCTTAAACTAGATGGTTCTATGTGCTTTTAAAAATTAAAATAAGCATGCTGGAGAGCATGCCATCCGAGAGTTCTACCAAAACATGTAGCCTATGCCACAAATAAACCCCAAATGTCAACTTTTACCACTGAGGTAGTTTTGGCAACATGTCAAGTTTTTTATTTTTCTTCTTATTTAACTTCAGAGATCAGAAGGGCCTCGAGTCTTGCTCCTAGTTTTGTGGATCATGAGAGATTTGAGCATGATAGTCCTTTCAGGTCCTTGGGTCAACATCCCAATGGGAGACAAATGGATTTGGTGGGATGGTCTGTAATGCAAACAGAGGTAATGCTTTTTAATGGTTACAAGTGCTAAATTGTTTTTAAAATAACTTTTATATCGAACTTTGCAATTGCTTATATAACTTCAATATCCTTGTTGTTGGCCCCAAAGTGATTTATTCTTAGGCTTAATAATGTGCTTCTCGTTAATGTTAAATGAAATGAAGATGAAATTTCTTTACTGTGGATATCTTGTTTCAGGAAAATGGGAACATGCAACGAGTTGCTCCAATTCAAGCTGCATCAATGGGTTGGCCTGGTTTGCCAAGAGCACCTACAACACCAATTGTAAAGAGAGTTGTTAGACTTGATGTACCGGTGGATAAATATCCAAATGTAAGTTATATGGAAACTTGTGAGTAACTTCTCATTTTATTCATTTTTAATATAATAGTTCTGACTCAGTTCTTGTAGTATAATTTTGTTGGCCGAATCTTGGGGCCACGAGGGAACTCCCTAAAGAGAGTTGAAGCCATGACAGAGTGTAGGGTGTACATAAGAGGCAAGGGTTCTGTCAAGGATTCTGTAAAGGTATAGTCAATCATTTTAATTCCTTTTTTTCAACAAGTAATTTTGGTAAAACTGTGTAGTTGAGTTGAGTCTTGATCTACTTCTTGCTTGGTCATTTGTACAGATTCTAATGGAACTATGTAAGTAATTTCTACTTTCTCTTGAAAATTAGAGTGTGGTTGATTGTCATGCTAGGCTTAGGAGTATGATATCCTGTTTTCCCTCTTGATCCATATGCTGGAATTTTAAATTGTAGGCGATGTGAAAATTGTTTATCTAGTTTCACATTTTCTGGTAATCTGCATCTTGCATTTGATGTACTTTGCATCCAATATTGGCATCATGTTTATTTGAGCCCCATTAAGGCTTTTTGCTGTTTATCCCTCGTTTTTAGTTCATATGTATTCTGAGCTTGACTTTTCTATTACAACAAAAGTGAAAAGTAAATCATCAAACAAATGGAACCTCATTCTTTTACATTTTTGTACTAGTAACTATTGTGATCAATCAATGCCATCAGGGATGGACCAACAGGGTGTTGGGGTGCAGTCTGGAAATTTCAAATTCCCATATAGTTTAGGTATTTTTTGTATTTCCATTAATGATCTAATTTGGCACCTAAATTTTTAATATAACTTCCTAAAAGTTCGCACCCCTAGCATAAAGTCATGTGTCTGTTCCTGAATGCAGTGACCACCTTTACTAAATAAGTAAAACTGTTAAATAGAATGATGCATAAGCAATTTCTGACATTTTCAGCTTAAATAGAGATAAATACTCCCTCCGTCCCTCTATATTTTTCCCTTTTGTGTTTAAAATTTATCCCACTTAAATTGCCCGATTGAAAAAATCAACTACTTTTATAAGGCACATTTCCCTTTTTTTACCTTTTTTATAGTTTTCCAACAAAACAAAATTTAACCTTTTTAAGGATAAAATTGTCAGTTTAATTATTGTATATCACATCTCTTACACAAACTTTTTCTTTCTAAACCTGCATGAAAAGTCAACAATGGACATATTTTGTGGGACGGAGTGAGTATTTTCCTTGCTTCTGCTTCACTTGTGTTAAATTCTCACAACTGGCTGCCGACTTTTCTATAGGAGGAGAAGCTGAAAGATAAACCTGGATATGAACACCTTAATGAGCCACTGCATGTGTTGGTGGAGGCTGAATTTCCCGAGGACATGGTAAATTCTCGTTTGGAGTATGCTGTTGCAGTACTAGAAAACCTTCTGACGCCTGTGGTATGAACAAAATGCAATTTGTGATATTTTATGTCACCCTTCCATTTCTGTTATCTAATCCCTCCATTCCACCATTTCCAGGATGAATCCTTGGATAGCTATAAGAAACAGCAGCTTAGGGAGTTGGCTTTGCTAAATGGTACCTTGAGGGAAGAGAGCCCGAGTATGAGCCCAAGCATGAGTCCTAGTATGTCTCCCTTTAACAGTACAGGAATGAAGAGGGCGAAGACGGGAAGATAACCGTAGATATACGATGAAAAATCTGTGTCCTGCCGGTTCGCTGCACTTGGTGTATTGAAATCATGACCATAAGTTAGTAGGGAGGCTGAGTTAGGAAGAGCTAAGTCAAACTCCTGTGAGTTTTGGGCAATCCCCATAAGGTTTGAATTCTCTACTTCATTAGTTAAAATAACATTTTTAGCCACGTTCCTTGTGCTTATGTGCTCCAACATTCTTTGTACTGACAATCTTACAATATTTCTACATATGCGTGCCGTGCCCCCTTCATTATAAGATAAAATCATTGTATTGTATTGTCTTAATAGTAAGTACTCTGTATATATCTTGTTTAATTTGAATGGTTTAAATGTACTCTGTTTATGCAGGTTCACAATCTTCAATCATCTGATTCACCCATTCCATCTTTAACACCCTATGTTCGACTCGAAATCCATTCTTTGCAGGTATCCTCCAACCCTGTTCATTGTGACGAATGAGACAATATCCTCATCGTTGTACTTGTAACACCCTAGTTCGACTCGAAATATTTGACGCGTCCTCGATTTGTCACATTTCGGCTATCAGAGTGGCCCGTAAATTTTAAGAACAAAAAAGTTTCGAAGCTACTGCTTTCCTAGGATCGAACATGTCCTCTTTAGATGGCTTATCAGAAGGATTAGCTTCCAGAAGTTGAGCATAATCTGAATAGAACATTCGAATAGTAAACTCGAGAGCTTTATCCATACAAATACAACCACATGCGAGGGATGTTTCTCTAAAGTCGAGAGAAACCGACTCCAACTTTGAACAATTAAATAGCTCCCAAAGATTGTCCATGACCCCTAAGTGAGAACCTTGGTATAGTCCCTATCATCATCAAATTTAACAAGAAAATAATTATTTTCCAAATGAACTAAATGTCACTCCCCTACTCTGGCAGCCACATAGTAATTATGGACCAAAGAGTCTTATAGTCAATCGATATTTTCAAAAGTCGAAGAATTTAAACCCTAAATTTTAACATTAAATTTTAACTATTACTCCTAAATTTTAATTTTGTAAACATAACCCCTTAAACCTTACCCTATTAACTAACACACTTGAGGTTGCTTGCTTAGGTAATTGCATCTAAGAGGGTGTCGAGGACAAAGCAATAGTTACCCGGAACGCAATACGATACAAAACGGGAAACGAAAACAGGAACGCATAACATTACCTTATCAAATTGAAAATTTGTAAAACTTTTGGACTTAATTCAAAATTTTAAAAAGTTTTGGGCCATTTCTATGAACTCTAAGTGTTCAAGGGCTGAACACCTAATTTTTCCCTTTGAATTAAGCCTAAAAAGGACCATGTATTTGAGTTTGTTTTATAAAACGTGTTGTTTTAAAACCCAATCAACGTTTTGGGTTTTTGTGTTTTAAATTTATGTCGTTTTATAAAGTGTCTCGTCTACTTCTTCTTCCTTCCTCGTCACTTTTTCTAAAATCAGTACAACTGTTTTGAATCGCGTCCCAAGTCGTGTCTTGCACCATTTCGTTTCATGTTTTAGATCTTCATTCTCGAGTCACCGATTGGAGGGACGTTCCGCGTTCCTGGTAACTATGGACAACCATCACAGTTCCATCAAGCCATCTCCATTGCCACAAGCAAAGTTGAATTTTTAGATTTGTTTTATCTACATTTCTATCAATATTTTTTTAATCTTTTTATTTTAATTCTTATTATTAATTATAAAAAATTTTAATTTCTGTTGCAAGTGTATGAAATAATTACCATATTCAATAGGCTCAAAATAAACATATTACAATATTCTCAACAACACAATCAAACAAGTAGTATGAAGATCCATTACCTTTTTCCCTTCAAAGTTCAAATAATCCAAAACTTAAATATTAAGAAAATTTTACGACATGTGACGAACACTACTGAACATCAGTAAGGACGAACACCGTTGAACACAATTAAATTAATTAATAAATATTAAAAATTTCAAGGATTCAACGTATAATTACAAATTATTTAAAATAAATTTTCAATTAAATTATTTTTATACATATTATTTTTTAAATAATTAGATATTTTCAATTAAATTATTCAAAAAAGGGAAAACTACACCAGTGACCACCGAAGATATTGGGGATACCTATTTGAACCACCGAACTAAAAAAAACGTCAATCACACCACCAAACTTATCAAATCAACCTATTTTGACCACCGCCGTTAAAAACCTAACGGTGGAGTGACGGAACTGCCACGTGGCAGTTGATGGGTATATTTAAAAATTACACATTTGGTCCTTGTTATTTACACATTCTTTCAATTTAGTCCTAATTTTTAATTAATAAAATAATAAATTATTAAAATTAAGTGGTGACACGTGTCAAGACCTTATTGGAGGATTTTAATTATTTATATTTAATTTTATTAATTTATTTTCCCCTTCCAATCAGGTGGTGACACGTGTCACCACCAATTTAGAGGAGAAAAACAATTTTCCCCTCACATGCACACTGGGGATTCGAACCTGGGTCTCCCAGGTGGAAAGGCCACTGCTCTACCACTGCACCAAGCACATCTTAGTGTTATGATTCTCCAGATATAATATATATCTCTTATAAGTTTCTACATTTATAAATCAAAAGCTCAAACCCTAAACACTAATTTCACATATATAAATCCTAAACCCTAAACTCTAACCCTAAATATTTCAAATTAATTTCACACTAAATATTTCAAATAAAAATTAACCACTAAATATTTCAAATAAAACCTCAAACCCTAAAATTTTCAAATTATTTCCACGCTAAATATTTTAAATTAAACCCTAAACCCAAACCCTAAAAATTTCAAATTAATTCCACGTTAAAATTTCAAATTAAGACTTAAGCCTTAAACCCTAAACCCTAAATATTTCAAATTAAACCCCAAACTCTAACCTTAAAACCTAAATTTTAAATTAAGTACACGCTAAATATTTAGGTTTAATTTAAAATATTTAACGTGAAAATAATTTGAAATATTTAGGGTTTAGGGTTTAAATTAAAATAGTTAGTGTGTAATTAATTTGAAGTTTTTAGGGTTTAAGGTTAAAGGTTTGGGGTTTGGGGTTTAATTTGAAATATTTAGCATGAAAATAATTTAAAATATTTAGGGTTTAGGGGTTAAGTCTTAATTTGAAATATTTAGCGTGTAATTAATTTGAAAATTTTAGGGTTTGAGGTTTAATTTGAAATATTTAGGGTTATAGTTTAGGGTTTAAGATTTATATATGTGAAATTAGTGTTTAGGGTTTGAGTTTTTGATTTATAAATGTAAAAACTTATAAGAGATATATTTTATATATGGAGAATCATAGCACTAAGGTGTTCTTGGTGCAGTGGTAGAACAGATGCCTTTCCACCTGGAGACCCAGGTTCGAATCTCCCAGTGTGCATGTGGGGAGAGATTTGTTTTTCTCTTCTAAATTGGTGGTGACACGTGTCACCACCTGATTGGAGGGGGAAAATAAATTAATAAAATTAAATATAAATAATTAAAATCCTCCAATAAGGTCTTGACACGTGTCACCACTTAATTTTAATAATTTATTATTTTATTAATTGAAAATTAGGATTAAATTGAAAGAATTTGTAAATAACAGGGACCAAATGTGTAATTTTTAAATATACCTATCAGTTGCCACGTGGCAGTTCCGTCACTCTACCGTTAGGTTTTTAACGGCGGTGGTCAAAATAGGTTGATTTTATAAGTTTGGTGGTGTGATTGACGTTTTTTTTATTTCGGTGGTTCAAATAGGTATCCCCAATATCTTCGGTGGTCACTGGTGTAGTTTTCCCTTCAAAAAATTATAAACCCTAAACCCTAAAATAATAAAGATATTTTTCAATCAAATTATTTAAAAATAAAAAAAGCAAAGCCTTAAACCATAAACCTTAAATAGTACTAAACCCAAAACCTAAAATAATAAAAATATTTTTAATTAAATTATTTAAAAATAAAAAATACTAAACCTTAAATAATAAGACTTTAACCCCAAACCCTAAATAGTAAACCCTAAAATAATAAAGATATTTTTTTAATTATATTATTTAAAAATAAATAAATAACTAAACTTTAATTATTAAACTTTAAATACTAAACTCTAAACGTTCGAATAATAAACAAATCTAGTTGCTCGGATCGCAATTTTTTGCACAACCCAACCTGGGTACGTGTTGATTGGTGAAGTGCATGGAGCAGAATATCTCCGGCCGTATCCAATCATACCCCTGCCCTCCCACAGTCGAGTATTTGCGACCAAAGAAAAAGGAATCTGAAAAGCATCTACCTTCAATTAACTGCGGCCGGTTTCTTTGTAGCACGAATCATCACTGTTATTTCAAATCATTTTAGAAACCGATAGTTAGGATTTTTATTTTGGCTAGCCATTGTAAGATGTCTCTCTTGCAGCCTTATTTCCAGCAATTCGCCACCGCATTTACTCCCGCCTTCTCAATCTCCTGCCCTCACTCATTCTACGTATCGGTTTCTAAACGTAGCTTCATCTCTTGTTGCTCCTCGCAGTCCCAAACAGCAGTCGTTAACGGCACATTCGACAGTAAAATCGCTGAAAGGGATGAAATTCGTCTCGGCTTACCTAGCAAAGGTCGCATGGCTGCCGACACTCTCGATCTACTCAAGGTACTGCTTCCTTCACCAGGAAATGAAGTTTTACTTATTATTCTCCTTTTTGTTGATAGTTTAGAAAGTTGATTTACTTTTATAGGATGCAAAAGCTAATAATGTCAATAATTATGTTTGAATGTGCTTTACATTTTAATCACTTTTATGTTTGTCAATTGTCAATTGATGTTCCGAATCCTTTCACTCTTCTGTATCTTCTGCAAAAGGATTGTCAATTGTCAGTTAAGCAAGTCAATCCGAGGCAGTATGTTGCGCAAATACCTCAGGTTTGTGCCATCTTTCCATCTCACAATTTGCATTGTACTTGGCATCTATATCTGATTTATGTATGTTCGATATCCAATGCTTAATTTGTTATTCTCCCAGCTGTCCAATGTAGAAGTCTGGTTTCAGCGGCCCAAAGACATTGTCCGGAAATTGCTATCTGGAGATTTAGATCTTGGTATCGTGGGGCTTGATATTGTCAGTGAATATGGACAAGTAAGTTTTGAAGTATAGGATACTGTTTGACTGTGGCGGTGTGGCCACAGTGTTTTGCTATTGTGAAAATGTCACTAGCAATTGAATTATCCAACTCAGTGCAGTGATTATGTAATATGTAGAATTTCTGCCTTGCAATGTCAGATTTATAGTTAGAACTATCTCTTATATGCTATTGTTTGAGTTATCTAACATTGAGTTTGGTTGTAATGTGGTTTATTCTAATACTGCATTTATGCTTGTCTTCCTATAAGCAACAAGAGTTGCTCTCAGAAAAATGAGTGCAGATTAAAATCTTGTTGTTTCAATACTTTCTCAGGGTAATGAAGATCTTATCATTGTTCATGATGCCCTTGAGTACGGAGATTGTCGTTTATCCCTTGCAGTAAGTGTTCTTTTTAACAACTATATATTGAACTGTGCCTTCCTGATATCCCTGCTAGTGATGGTTTGTATTTTGTTTTTTCAGATTCCCAAGTATGGGATCTTTGAGAACATTAATTCACTCAGGAAACTAGCAGAGATGCCCCAGTGGACCATTGAGAAACCTTTAAGAGTTGCAACTGGCTTCACTTATGTATGACATACACTTCACTCATTTTTGTAAATTATATGCCTTCCGGACTTTCTTTCTCATAAAATCTGTTCTATTTGAATTTAATTTCTTTTTTGTCTTTTTGTACAGCTTGGTCCTAAATTTATGAAAGAAAATGGACTGAAGCATGTGACATTTTCAACTGCTGATGGAGCCTTAGAGGCAGCTCCTGCTGTAAGAATTTTCACCCCAAGTACCTGTAATTTAGGTTTTTCTTTTGAATTGTTTTCTTCTCATCATGTATTAGTTTAAATGTACCTTCCAATGTTCTACCCACCTGTTGTGTTCTTTCTGTCTTTTACCCGGTTGATATATGATTGAACAAAATGTTGGTTTCTTATTGAAGGTGGTGACTTTAAAAGGGAGCGCTAGTAATTCTAGATAAGGACAAAGCAATCTGGAAAAGTAGTCCTTTTTGTTTCTATGATGTTTATAGAAATCATTTCTCTTTCTTTTTAATATAGATGGGCATAGCTGATGCAATTTTGGACCTTGTGAGTAGTGGGACTACACTGAAGGAAAACAACTTGAAAGAAATTGAAGGCGGAGTTGTATTGGAAAGCCAGGTAACAAGATCTTTGTCTTTTCTTCTTCATGCAATGTTCAAGCGAGTGATCTTATAGTCTATAGAGTATGGAATTTGAAAAGGATTTGCTTTTAGAGTACGCTGCCTGATCTCAAGAGTCCATTTGACTTCAGGCTGTCCTTGTTGCGAGCCGAAAGGCATTAATCCGGCGGAAAGGTGCACTGGACACGACACATGAGATTCTTGAAAGATTTGAGGCTCATTTGAGGGCCCTTGGTCAGTTCACGGTGCGCATATTCATGATTCCAGTCTTGTGGATTTCTTTCCTTTTCTTCCCTGCATTCTTCTTATTTATATGTTTTTCGTATGGCAGGTAACTGCAAATATGAGGGGCAGTAGTGCAGAGGAAGTGGCTGAGCGAGTATTGAGCCAACCATCTTTAGCTGGGTTGCAGGTGAAGTTTGAAATGACGTGGCTCTCAACACTCATTCTTGGAATGAACTTGAAGTCGTTGCAAATTTTAACTTGAAATAATTGAAGGTTTTCTTAATGTTATTGCTAAATCTATGAAGGCTCTAAAATTATTAATATTTGCTTTTGCAGGGGCCCACAATATCTCCAGTGTTTTGTAAGCGGGATGGAAAAGTAGCTGCTGACTACTATGCCATAGTGATATGCGTACCAAAGAAAGCTCTATACAAGTCTGTACAACAGTTGAGAGCGGTAAGTCATGATGAATGATGATAAAGGCAACCTAAATGCTATGAACATTGTGGCTTAAGTGCTTGCTCTATTTGGAACACCACTTCATCTCTAATCCAATTTGCATATGAATTTAAATCAAAGTCTAGATCTAGAACACCACTTCATCTTGTGTTTTGGGAAATTCTAAAATAAAAACCGTAAATTAAGCTAATTTAAGGCAAAGGTATAAAAACGTAGTAATTATGCAAAAAGATTACAAATTCAGCTAATATTGTCGTAAATTGTAATCTTTTGTGTAATTACAATAACTATTAGGAGGTTGTAATATTTTACATAATTTGATAATTTTTTAGGTAATTTGATAATTACGCAAATTATTACAAAAGTTTTACTGATTCATGTAATTTTGTTATAATTTACTAAATTTTATAATCTTTTATGCAATTTGCTTTAACTTAGCCTCATTTTAATGTTATCGTCGTAGAAGTCCTCGTGTTTTTCCTTGCTTCTAAAAAGATTTCCCACAAACTAATGGCCATAATTGATACTCAATGCTTAGGTATTGATACCAAAATGAGCTACTGTGATTTTTTAGCCTAAAACACCCTGGGGCTGAGTACCGATAACTAAGCTCTAAAATAGATAATTTAGCCTATTTTAAGTATTATTGGGTCCGTAATTGGTTTGGTAATCATGTATGTAATCTGGAATAAGCATGATTAACCTGAAAGTATGCTTAGATGATATTTTATGTGTTTAGTGAACTTTATAATGTCATGTATGAGTATATAGTGATGTTCGATCAAACCGGCTCACTTTGGTGATCAGTGGCGCTTCTTGGGCCGGGTCTGGGGGTGTTACAAGAAGCTTTTGAGAAGCCACACACATAATTTGGTCCCAAAATGAATAAAGGAACTTGTTTTTAATAAGAAGTGATCAGTTTTTAGGTGTACCATACATGCTACGATAAATGTGTAGATATAACAGCCTCCCCTACCCTAAAAGGGGGATTTAACTGATGCTCATCCTGGTCACTGAATTCGAATATTGCTGGTGTAGATTGGAGGCAGTGGGGTGCTAATATCTCCATTGACCTACATTTTTGATGAAGAGACCCCAAGATGGAGAGAACTTCTTTCAAAGCTTGGCATCTAGTCCTTTGGGATCGATGCATGGGTGTTTACTTGCATTTCACATAGAAGCCTAATAACTTTTGAAATCTCAAGGTATCAAGGGGGTTGAAGAATTACTTTTGGCGAGAGATGGGACCTCCAAAGTTCTGTCATGGTGGTATTGTTTCTCAATACTGTCCCTTATTTCTTTTACCTGCGTTTCTTTTGTCAGTAGTGCCCTGTTTTAGTAATCATCCTCGTAATCATAATGATGGTATACAAAGCATGTTTTCCCTTATGATTGTGCACGGGGATTGAGAATTGTTTGTAGCATTAGTAGTTTGTCTTTTGTTAAGTTTCGAAACTTGATGAACTGATTTCGAAACTAGGGTTTGAGTATCGAAACTGGGGTGAAAGGTTCCAAACTTTCACCAAAGTTTCAAAACTCTGGACCACTCTGAGATTTTGTCCTTGTATGCTTTACATTTTTTTCTCGGTAAACGTCTGTCGTCTATGTTATTTCGCTGTATGATTTTATGCTGAAATTTTTAAATAGGGATGCGTTTAGAGTATGAATTATGTTGAAGACACTTTGATGTTCAATGCGACTCTTGATATTCGAATTAGATTGTTCCGTTCGGATTATGATGGGTACACTTGCACAATTGCCATAACATTTCACTTGCAAGTTTTTTGGCCCTTGCATTTCTTTTTACCAAAAAGTTGTCTCACGGAGGATTAGTTTTCTACACTGAAGACTGACATACCAAAAACACATTTGTATTGAACTTTAGTTACAAGCAAGCACCAAAACCAACTTTGTATCCCCCACCGCTATTGACAGTGACACGAACAATAGTAGCTTTACATATAAACATATTGTTTTACTCTGTCTCCCTTCTCAAGCTCGATGGGAGCTCATCCTCCCTTACTCTTCAAATAAAATAATAATACACAAGCGTTTACGGAGTATATAAAATAGACTTACATGAGTGCATCTAGCATCAAATGAAGGAAGTAGAGATAAATTTTACTTGGATGCTTGGTTCTGCGGCGGCTGATGACCCTGTGGTTTTGTCTGGCATGCTGATGACATGATGCGTAAGCGTCTAGCAATCTCTGTGAATGAAGGTCGAACCACAGGATCCGGAGCCCAACACTGTTCCATCAGTAACTTCCATTCAGGGTCACAGTAGTTTGGTACAGGTGGCCTCAGTGTGTTGCTAACAATGCCTCCTGCACGGAAATGAGGTAAACAATCCTCAGGCTACCCATGTTAACATATTCAATCCAACATGAATAAAAGGCAGGAACTTATTCATGTTATAGATTATTACATAGACCGACACCAGAAAAAGTAAATGGATGTAAACTGTCAATATGACATACTAAATTTAACTGAAGGAATTTAATGAAAAATAATAGAAAAATCAAGCCAGCAATCAAAAAATGATGGTAAGGTCAGCAGAACTTGGTATGGAAAAAGAAATGAGATGTCTGACAAAGTAAAAGCATATGTCGAGAAAAGGACGGCAAATGAGATTTCACACCTATTATTGCCCCATAATGCATATTGGCATAAGGTTCCTCCCCAGTAAGAATCTCCCATAGAACAATGCCAAATGAAAACACATCAACCTGCAAATGACAAAATCCAAGTAAGTAACATTTGCATAATGACCATTTGCTCCTTGCTTAGCCGGTCATGGAGGTGGACTTTTTAGGAAGAAACCTAGGTTTGAACCGTGGATCTATTGTGTACATTTTATACCGATAAAGATTGAAATTGACAAAATAGGAGGGGGGAGGTATTAGGCCTGAAAAAAATGTGCAGAGCCAACAAATCCCAGTATCTCATTTCATTATAGATGACAAATAGAAAAGTACAACTTGAACCAGTAAGTACCGCTGCATTCTCGATAATGAAGAGTATATAACTTAAAACCCACTTCTTAAAAGCCATCCAAAATAATATGAGAAACAGAATCATTAAGAGGCGAGCACTTCTATGAAACACAATAAATTTTGTTGACAGCATGTGCAGGATTGCAGTAAAGGCAGATATGAAACAAGATCAATACAAACTTCATCTATGCTCCGAAACAAAATCGTCTTACCTTTTCAGAAACCTTACTACTACTGCCATTCAACAGCTCTGGGGCCATCCATGGAAGAGTTCCCCTCACACCACCAGTAACCAAGGTATTCCTTTTAATCTTTGATAACCCGAAGTCCCCAACCTGCACACACATCATTTAACTTAGGTTTGACTTAGACATCAATATCTACCTATCAATAAGAGATGCATAATATAAAATTTACAAGTTTATACATGACAATATCCTGCAAATTACCTTGCAAATTGGCCGCACAGGGTCTTTCAAGTTGACAAGTAGGTTGTCACATTTTAAATCAAAATGCACAATGTTCTTTGAATGTAAATATTCCATCCCAAATGCTGCATCCATGGCAATGATAAGCCGCTTACGACGATCAAGTTGCCTAGACAGTGACAAAACATATTAAGTAAATAAAATATATAATGGAAATTTCTGGAGTGATGAAAGTAACTATGTTGCTCGGACTCCGACATGGGGTGTCAGACTTGAGCATGTGTCTAGATGTCCGACTTGTCAATTGAGTTAAACTCAAGACACAACACACAAGGATACGGCACAAAAGGATCCGAGAGGAGGACATGGGTACGGAGATTCATTTTATATGTACTTAAATATAATATATGTTTATAATGCATATTTTATATATATAATATTACTTTTTATTTATTAAATTTCTTTTTACCTATTATTAATTGTAAATAAATATAATCTAAAATAGATTATTTTATTATTTGGATTGGATTTAATCAAATCTTTGGGCTTCAAACCCAAAATTAAGAGGTTTTAACGTTCTACTTTTTTACTGTTCTTTTTTACTTTTTATATCACTTCTCCCCCTAGAAAACCAAGATTTCAATCTATTCTAATCTCTCCCATTCCTTTCTCTTTCTCGCACTATTGCTTCTTTCTTTTATCTGTTCTTCTTCTCGCCCAATCACCAAGAGTCCGACAAATCTGATCCATATCGCTACCCTGATCCTTGCCGTGTCTGTCGACACGGGCACAGCTCTCATTTAGGTGAGTCTGAGCTAAAGAGGAAAATAGCGCAGTGTAGTAACTATATTACCTGTCTTTGCTAAGCAAAACATGTCTAAGAGAGCCGTTCACCATGAACTCTGTGACAGTGGCTAGTGTTCCTCCAGGTCCATCCTGCACCACACCATAAAAGGCCACCACATTGGGGTGGTGAAGCTTTGAAAGGATATCAGCTTCACGCCAGAACTCCACAGTCTGAAAAACATTCAACACTGATTCTTATTAATGATATGAGATGGAGTGGAAAAAGCATCAATCTCTGTTCATTATGCACAAAATACGAAGAAAACTAACCAATCTCTCTTGCTCAGATGAACGACCAGTGAAACAGATTTTTTTTATCCGCTTGATGGCAACATCTGTTCCTCTCCATTTTCCATGATATACAGTCCCAAATGTACCTGAACCCAACTCCCTTAGCTCTTCCAGATCTTCATTTTTAATGATCTGCCATGGAATTTGATGAAATTAGAAAACATGGAGTTAGAAATATTGACCAAATTAGTTGAATAATATTGAGACTAGAGGCACAAAATGCAGAACAGTTCAACCAAGCAGCATGGTGAATAACATTTTCCACCATGTTTGCATTCAATTCACCAGCATAAATTGAGATGAGGTGATAGAAACAGATATCATCCACGAATGCTGTCCGAGGTGACGTAATTGGCAGCATGCTGGCTAAGGTAAGGAAACAAAGACCTTTTAAAAAAATGATATGCCATTGGCAATGAGGTTCTACAAAATTGAAGCAATGGCTGGCTGTGGATGGATACCTGTGCTTCTGGCTGAACAGAAGCTTCTATCGAAGATTTAAAAAGAAAAACATGTATGAATATAATCTCGCTAAGCTTTCTTAAAGTTGGAAATTTTAGAAAACATAAAAGCAAATTAAAATTCACCAGCTCCTTCAGTACTAAGACATCAGATAATTTAGAATGCAAGATATACCTGCAATGTTCTCATATCAAAATCTCCAAGGGAATGATCCACAAGAGGTACACCAGTAATCTTAATATCCAATTTCCCATCCTTGGAAACAGAAAAAATTCAGAAAACAGGGACAAAAGCAAGAATTATCATCAGAAGCTAAGGATATAAATCAAAATCAACAGGCAGTAGTACCTCAAACTCAGATTCATGTACTTGGAGGCTTTGCCCAACTCGTCCACTTTCATCAGCCTTGAGTTGAGACTTCTTGTATTCTGAGCCTATATCCAAGTTATTAGTAGCAGCAGCAGAAGTTGACTCTTGTTTAATGTCCTCACCAAAATTGATGTCTGGCTTACTTTGAGCCAAGGCAACTGCACCAGCAGAATTCAAAGGTGGATAGCTATAATCAATTGGAGCCCCACCTTCAATATTTGTAAGCGGGGACGAGAAACCCAGATGATCCTGATCCATGAGGGAAACATCCTTTCTAACAAAATCATCTTGAGCCAAATTACGGAAGTATGACCAATGCTTAGGTTCATGATTCTCCATGTTTAAGCTCAGTCCAGCCCCATCACCTGGGAATGGACTGATACCATAGAGGTTCTGGGACATTCTCACTTTTGAGAATATATCAGACAGAAGGTCGCGCGGAAACCGGTCGTTAATATCAATAAGTATATCTCCATGCTCAGAGGCATATACAGGAGTAGGCTGTATATTGGAGGCTTCTCTAATTGGGTTCTCTGCCCACAACAAAGGTTGGTTATGCCCCTGAGAATGATTTCTTGTATTCTTGTTTTCATCCTTCTCAATTTGCTCAAAATCGGACGTCCTGAAAGATGGATCTTCAAGGTGCTTAACAGAAGTTCTTTGACTTGCTGTGGGATGATTTAACCCGGCTGCTTCTTCATCAGCAGTGCTCTTAACTGAAACTTGTTTTAATTCAGATTTTTCCTTAGTTGACTCAAGTCCCGCCTCAGAAATATTAGAGATGATTTTATCAGCAAAACCTTTGTACCTTTCAAATTCAGCAAGTCCATCCATAACAGTTCGAGGATTTTTAGATCCTGGATTAGCAGATGTGACAGACTGATCAGCTTGAGGAGACAAATTCCCATCATGAATCTTATCAACTGCTTCTCTAATTATTTGGGAAGAATCAGAATGTACTTGAGTCATGAGAAACTGAGACCCAAAAGAATCATCAGACTTCGATAAACGGTTCATTTCAGCCTGCTCCCTGGGGATTCTCTCTGAATGAAACACTCGTTGAGGAATCACAGATGGCTCAAGGAAGCTAAATTCATTTGGTTCAGCCTCAGAACCACCAGTGCCAGATGTAAAAGGCCCACTGGATGTATAAAAGTGGTCATCTTCAACATTCTTTCTCCCTTCACTTGCAACTTCAGGGGTCACTAAATTCTGCACAGCTTGAGCTTCCTGGGTCTTTTTGAATTTTTTTGCGGGCAACGAAGATGAGCCAAAGTCTGGCACTGAAATGGTAACAGACGCTCCCTCAGTAGAAATATGGTTTGCAACAGAACTGTCATATGCATTTGAAGGGACACTGTAATCTTTCTCTGACATCCGAACTTTTTCAGTTTCACTGATCTTAGGGAGGGATGCATCTCTTTTCATTTTTGGCTCCTTAATTGGTGGAACTTTGTCTAGAGACTGCACTTTTTCAGGTTCATTTATTTTTGGGGCGGAGCTATCTCTTTTTAGTTTCACCTCTTTAATAGATACTTCTGGATCTTGCACTTGAAAGCCCATTTCAACTAAACCCACCTGGGGGCTCACATGCCCATGGACAGGCACCGAAACTAAATTCTCTCCGGGAATCACATAGTTAGAGGGTTGAGAACCATAACCATACTGCAATGGAGGAGACAAAGGAACATTACTCTTCCCATCTATCTGGGGAGTGGAAGACAACTGCTGGCTAGCTTCTCCATAAGGCATTTTTTGTTCTAAATATGGTTGTGAACCAGATTCATAAGTGCTAGATGAACTCACCAAAACTGGTTGAGAAGCTTGAAGGGTTGGTGAAGGTACATGAGAAGTTTGGACTGAAGATGAAGGTGCGTGAGAAGATTGGACTGTTGATGCAGGTGCATGAGAAGATTGGACTGTTGATGCAGGTGCATTAGAAGATTGGACTGTTGATGCAGGTGCGTTAGAAGATAGGACTGCTGATGAGGATGCACTTGGTGTCAAAGAAGCAGAACTAGTAGTAGCTGCTTCAGCCACAGTCCGACTAGCCTCCCTTACAACATTCAAACGAAGTAGTTCATCCAAATTGTTCTCAGAAGCACTTGCTGCAATTGAGTTTTTTCTAGATCCTAGGTCCATGCCATTCACGGCAACAACATAATGCATCTCAGAATCACCCTCTACACTCCCCAAACCATATTGAGAATCCTCCAAATCACTACAAGAGAAAAGGAATATCCTGGGTTTCTGCAGTCCTCCATCTTCTAGCACATTACATTCCTCCATCATGTTCTGCAGATCCTCATCACAAGATACAGAGACCAATGCATCAAGATCCTCCCCAGGCAACTGATATTTTATCGTATGGGCTTGGTTATAAATTGCTAACATTTTTTGAACAAACCCTTGAAAGGAAATATCCCTACTTAATCGAATCATACGTGTTTCCCCCCCAACATATCTAAGTTTCCTATCACGGGGACGTGGTAAAATTTTACCACCAAAACTGCAGAGGAACTTCACCTTAGCTGATGAGCTGAGTGAAGCATTTCTGGATGCATAGCCTTGATGTCCCTGACTAATTTCATTTCTTGAAGAGGATTGAGAAATTGATCGCATTGAATCATAGTAACTATTGTCTTCATGCACAGAAGGGGCCTTTCTCTCAATCTCCTGGGGACGGGGGTTTTCTACTGTGTTAAGCATAGAGATATCATAGCCACTTTCCGAACCTGTATGAGAAATTCCCACAATGCTTTTCATATCCATATAAAGAGGTCCACTGTTAGGATCACCATAAGCATTCTGAACAAAATGTTGCCTGAGATTTACCCTTTCCCGCATAAATTCCAGAGCAAACTCCTCACCTGTTTGAATAGAGTAATTCAAAACTGGTCTAGCTCCCACTGGCATAGTATAATCAGGAGGTCGGATATTAGTATTTATATTACTAGATGGATCATGAAAAAATCTCTGGTTTGCAGCCTCAAGGGTTTCATTTCCAGCTTTGATATTATTGTATCGAATTTGTTCATGGTTCTCCTGTTGATCCATTATGCCTTTTCCTATATTTCTCTCCATTTAGATAAAACTTTCAAGGAAAAAACACCAAGGCAATATGCCATGATTATCACACATGCAATATCAGCACATGCATTCTGCCATAGCCAACAGCAAAGTTCGCATTCCAAAGACCTTAACTTGAACCTGAAAGATTGTACGGGCATTCGCCATTAGTTATCAAGAGAAAAGCACACAACTAAATTCAATCTTTAGAATATCAACAGCTTAAAATCAAAGACAAATTTTGATAATAATAACACTGACCCCGCTAACACATTTCAACCGAATCATACACAAAAGAACAAAGCAGTAATTGTAATGCATCTTATGCAAATCTAGAACCTTAAACATGAAATCTAAATAGCGCTTCAAATTCCGATATAAACATGCAAGGGGACTGGTGCATGTCCCATGAAAATGCTTAAATCAATCCACAAAGCGTGATCCAAACAATGGCAAATCCAATTTGAAAACCGATTTACTTAAATCGGTGATAAAAACAACTTAACTTATTTATGAGGTTGAAATGGTAACATCGAAATTAAGTGCAGTGAGGGAATGCAATCTAGTCGGACCCGAAAAAGACTACGAAATATTAAAAAAAAAATCGAACTCAACATATCACTCCACTGAACACAACACTGTAAAGAGAGAGATCGAACACTGTAAAGAGAGAGTAGGGAAACGCTAAATATGGGTACAAATAAAACCCAAAATTCATCACAAAATCGAAGTTCAAATTAGAATCGGAACGAAACCCGTGAACAGATTGAGCGCGATAATCTTCACTATAGCCTCACGCTAATTCATTTTCTGTTTTGTTTTTATTAAAAAGAGAGAGAGAGAGAGAGAGAGAGAGTATACGTACCTGAATAAAAGGGGAAAGCTGTGAAATCTAAAGCAAAGTGAGATTAGGGAGCCGTCTCTCTTTCTCCCCCTATTATTTTTTTTCTTCTTTTCTTCTCTTTTCTTTTCTCATGTGTCGCTTTTATTATTTTTTTTCTTTTGTACTCTTCTATATCTCTAAATTTTGCGCGTTTACGACTTTTTTGACATGGAAATTATATTTTGGCTGTATTTAATAAGACGTTTTTTATTTAAAGTTAAAGGTATGAATTGATTTTAGAGATTTAATGCACTTCCTTTTGAAGACTAATGCTATTTTCTTGATAAATAAAAAAATGTAATATTAGATTATGATTTTGTGGAACGATCGTTGTTCGCATAGAATTTTTAGTCGGTATTTTTTCTTGATTATAATTTTGTCAGTAGTCACGTAAGGGTAGATTCTCATTCGATTTATGGTTGTTTGCGGGTAGCGAACGTTTTGTCTTATGATTTGGATCGCTCACCACTCCTTTTTCATCCGTTATAAGTCTCGATTGGATAGAGACAAAGAGATTCAGAAAGCTTTTGAATTTTGATGGTATGTTTATCTCTATATAAATTTTTTCACTTTTTTTTGGTTATGGGTCATAAGAATTTTGGGTAGATTAGTCCTGTTATTTTTCTTCTTGGATGCATTATAATTGTGATATTTCTATAGTTATAATAAAAATTCAGTAACCATATTTAAATATATATATATATAATACTTTTTGAATTAAAGAATTGAATATAAGAGTTGTAAAATCTCTTTTATTTTTATCAATTTAAAAAATCTGAATAAGCTAAATTTGATAACTAATAAAATTTAAAAAATAATTTTATAAGTAAAAGATTTATACACATAAATTAAATAATTAATAAAATTATATTAAAAATTAATATATACATTTAAATTTAATAATTAATATAACTATATTAAAAAATAATTTCATAAATAAAAAATATTGATAATTTTTTTGATCAAATTGCAAAGCTTCATTACCATAAATCAAAGTCAACACAAACGAGGGACTTAAGGGCCTAAAGATAGAGGGCAACCAAATACCCACTTACAAGCTGATCCACATAGCTTAAACCGAAACAAAGGAAACAAAGCAAAACAAAAATAGAGAAAGAAACCCTAACAACAAAGTCGGCACAACGGCTAACGAGAGGTTTCGTGGCCAGTACAACAACAAAATGGTCAACGGAAAAATCGCCATTACACCATTAAGGAAGACTTATATAATTCGATCGATCTCCTTCAACATTTCTAGTAACTTGGAAGATAAATTCGGGAGAGCTCCTTGCTCGGAGATGACTGCTTGAACCCTAAGGTTCTCAGTCTGCATCACCGATTGACCACCAGCAGAAACATCGACGACTGAATAGTATAGCAGCAACGCTCCAAGGGACGGTAAGAACTGCCAGTGAACAACCAAATATGTGAAAAAGCACAAAGGGCATATGAGGATCCTAACAAAGGAGAAGCAAGGCGAGAAAGAAGGCTTTAAGGGTGGTCGGTCATTAACAGACAGCTTCGACGGAGAACTTTGGAGAAGAGAGACACACTCTTTATCCACAATTCTTTTTTTGTCCAACAAAATTTTGTCACCTTCAAAATCGCCGAGACTCTAGTGGATGACCAAAATAACGTCGGGAGACTCGATCTCCATCAAACGACAAGTAATTCCAACAAACGAGGGCCATGGTCGAAAAAAGTAAACAAAAAATTCAAAAAATAGAAAACAAAGCAAAGAGAGTGACGGGTGGAAGAAACCACCTGAAAAATATGGGGCCATTGAGAGTAGAAACCCTCCTCTGGACATCAAGGTGAAGGGACAGCGACACTAGGTTTAGAGAGAAAAAAGAAGTTTAACCTCAAAATATTGATAACTAATAAGTTATTCAAACGAATATTAAATATAATTATGTTCTTATACATCTTTTGCTTGTTTAAATAATCAAACAGCTATAAGTTATCTGTTAATTTTACCAAACAATTTTATACAATTAGAAAATGCAATCAGCTAGTCAACCAACTAAAGCAATAAGCTACTCAATCAGTTAATGCAATCCGCTATCAATTAATGTAATTCGCTATATGCTATATGCTATCCACTAATTGTCAAAAAAATTATCTAATTTAACATAAAACGTCTACAATTTGATCCTCACGAGCGGGTGACAGCGTGAAAAGCACGAAATAGTGATTGTGCGTGTTACTATTGGTGGTGTGGGTAGGGATGAGCATTTCACTCGGACCCAACGAGTTCTGACCTGATCGGATCAGATTTTTTTATAAAAACATCATGTTCGAATTAAGTCATATTTTTATTAAGTGTGAGGTTGAGTTCAAGTGAAAAATATACAATCCGATTCTGGGACAAAAAAGTGTAACTTTCCCTTGTATTTTTAGAAAGGGTAATTGTTCTATACACAAGCGCTTGTGGAAACATTTTTACACAAGCGCCTTAGTTTTAGGGGTTAGGGACTTCGTTTAGGGTTTAAAATTTAGGGGTATAAGTGTAGTAGTTTTGAATTTAGGGATTGTTGATAAAATTTTGGGTTTAGGGTTAAAATTTAGGGTTTATAGGTTAAAACCTAAATCCTCACCCATATTACCCTAAAACTAAACCCTAACCCTAAACCCTAAATCTTAAATTCTAAACATGAACCATAAATTCTAAACCTTTACACTAAAACCTCTAAACTCTAAACCCTAAACACTAACCCTAAACCCTATAATTGAGGCACTTGTGGAAATAAAAACTTTCCACCACCAGTGTATAGGATATTAATCCTTTCAAAAATATTTGTAATAATATCCCATCTTTATTTTTTTTAATAATTAGTTAGGTCATTAGAATTAATTTTTTATTTACAATTTCATCCCTAAAATTATTTTATTTACAATTAAGTCCCTAAAATGAAAAGTAGTATTGAGGAGGATCAAACCTACGTCTTTTGGTTTGAAAGACACAACAACTAACTACTGAGCTAAGTTTAATTCCTGGCTGTACTTTAACATGTAACTTATTTCTATTTGTGAAAATAAAAGGAAAGCGACATAATAATTACTGAGGATTTGAACCTAGAAATTTAAAGGGGAACTAGGAAACTCAACCATTGAATCAAACCATCCTGGCCCTGGCCCTGGCCCTGGCCCTGGCCCTGCGTATGTAACTTAAGTCAATGACAATATATTATACAACAAGTACATTTACATTTAATGGGGTGTTAAGCACGCACCCTAAACTCCCTATAACTAAAAAGGAGAGCAACAAAACAAACTCCACAAAATTGCCAAATTCTAAAGCAAATTGATCTTCTATCCTTGTTCCAATTTTCTTTCCTTCTACTCTACAGTTATTTCTAGTATAGTCGTAAGCCTTGGTTTTCTATATCTCCTAAGAAGTAAAGAAGAGCAAACCACGCTAACAGAAGAAAGAGCCATACAGGCACCAGCTGCCCACGGCGGCAACTTAATCCCCAATGAAGGATATAAAACCCCTGCAGCTATCGGAATTGCAATCACATTGTACCCCATTGCAAATACATAATTCCACCTTATACGGCTAAATGTTTTCCTCGAGATATCAATCGCTGTGATCACATCTTCTAAGTTATTTCTCATCAAAACATAGTCTGCTGCTTCTATAGCAATATCGGTCCCCGCCCCAATTGCCATACCAACATCTGCAGCTGCCAGAGCAGGAGAATCATTGATCCCATCACCCACCATAGCAACAATGCTTCCATCTTTCTGGAATGATCGTACCACATCTGCTTTTCCCGCTGGCATTACCTCTGCTCTAACATCATGAATGCCCACCTGTCCATAACAAAAATACATTTTCTTCAATCTACAGTCTGCATCGACTCTACTCATGTGATCTTATTATTGGTATGACCAGATTAGATGAGTTTTCAACTTACATCCAACCAATACAGATGCACAACCGATGCAATATCGATCATTGTATTTGAGTAAGCAGTATTTCAACAGAAGCCCATAAAAGACAATGCAATGCATATGTATGTATGTATGTATGTAGTATACAAACCTCCCTCGCAACAGCCTGAGCTGTCCTCCAATTATCCCCAGTAACCATGACAGGTATGACACCCATTTTCCCTAGGCCTTCTACAACCACAGCAGCTTCTCTCTTCAATGGATCTCCTACTCCCAAAACTCCAATCACATTACCATCATAGGCTACAAGTATTCCCGTCCTGGCACTCTCTTCCAAATCAACTACAAATTTTTCTACATGGGTAGGAATGCTAACTCCACTTTCCGTAAGCAGCTTCTGGTTACCAACCTATTCACAAGTACCATGTTTGATAAGAGTAATAAAGACAATTTCTCAAGCCTCAATTTATAAAATAGTTGCGACCAAGCACTCACAAGTACTCGTTTTCCGTCAATAGAACATTGAATTCCTCTTCCTGGCACAGCAGAGAACTCTGCAACATCAAGAAGCCATGCAGAAACGGGGGATCCCTTGCTGCTGTTTTGGGCATCTTCGGTTAGTGAATTTTCATCAAAGAAATGGAAGTGGCGTGCATATTCAACTATTGCTTTGGCCAATGGGTGTTCACTGCTAGCCTAAGGAATGAGAATAAGAGGGGAAATTCAATGACTATAGAAATGCATTAAAAAAGAGGCATGAGCATGACTACTCTGCCATTCAATGTAAGACTGTATTATAGATTTGCTCTTTTTATTGTTAAATTCCCCTTTTGGGACTTCAAACCAGAAATGGCATAATAAACATACACACACACACAGAGAAACCTTATTTTGAAACTAGTCAGGCTGTTTGAAATTACCTCTGCAGAAGCCACCAGCGTAAGGAATTCTCCACGATCCATCTCTGAGAAAACTTTTGCAGTTGTGACCTTAGCTTTACCCTGGGTTAAAGTTCCAGTCTTGTCAAATATAACATACTTGACCTTCTGAGCTCTTTCCAGCGCATCTCCTCCTTTTATCAACACGCCATTATTAGCTCCAACCCCTGTAGCAACCATGACAGCGGTTGGAGTAGCCAAGCCAAGAGCACAAGGACATGCAATTACCACCACAGATATTGAAAACATAAGGGCAAAAACAAAGTAATTGCCATTTTCTGGTAGCCACTGCTCTGGGTAGGCTCCAGCAACTCCACCAACATACCTGCAATCAATCAACAAAAGTACTCAATATTAGATGGAGGTCACACATTTTATATCACAAACGGAAAATATAACAAAATAAGCCGTTCATATCTTACCATCCCAACCATGTGATCAAGGACAATGTAACAATGGCAGGAACAAAGATGCTTGCTACCTGCAAGCCGCAAAAACCTAGTATTAAGGACTAAACCCAACACACAAGCAAGATAACAAAATTGCCTGTAAAAAAAATGCTTCCACCAATTTAAAGTAGTGACCTCATAGATGCTACAACTTTGCACATAAATGTTTAAAATATAGTAAAAAATAAGTCTAAGGGTGTTAATTTAATAAGAGAACCTACAATATTTTTGGGTTGGACTTTGTCCCAGCCACTCCAAACTTAACCATAAATGATTTGATATTTTTCAGTTGAAGCTAATTAAAAAAAATTATAGGCTCTAATCACCATTTGATAATTAATACGACCAAAACGAAGAAACTAGTAGTTTACTGCAGCTACTTTTCCCAGTTTCTCCAACAACAAAAATTCTCCCACCATCTCCCCACAGTTCTAAAATGTTAATTTTTTCAATTTCATATTCTAACAAAAAAATTAATTAATTTAGAGGTAGATTCCATCCATGTAAATGGATGACAGGATAGTATACTGATAATATAGAACAGATTTAGAAACTCATGAGCTGATTCAAAGAGTAACATTCAAACATTCCATACATTCAGGCGGCAATCAATCAATATTACTATCTAATCAACCACGAAGTAGTTTTAAAATAATCATTTTAGAGCCAGGTAAACATGCATTGTATTTTCTTCAGGACACCAAAAAATCAAATTTCCATACGAAAAACTTACAAAATCAGCAAACTTCTGGATAGGAGCTTTGGACATCTGGGCCGTCTCAACCAAACTAATTATCTGGCTCAAAACTGCTTCAGAACCAACTTTGGTGGCCTTTATGTGAAGAGCACCATGTAAATTAATTGTTCCTCCAATAACCAGTGAATCAACCTCTTTTGAGACAGGTACAGATTCACCAGTTACCATGCTCTCATTTACATAACTTGAACCCCATACAACAATACCATCAGCAGGAAGCTTTGCACCAGGAAGAACTTTTAATGTATCACCAGGCTGAATTAACAAAGCATCTATTTCCCTTTCTCCAACAATGTTTCCAACTGCAGAAAGAACAAATAGAAAGCACCCAATCCTTCAATTTCATTTCTGGCACTAAATTTGATTGAATTTAAAACCATATATATAATACTATCAATTATCTGAATAAGACCTGATGGCATGAATAACAAAAGTAAAGTCCTAGATACACTTCAAACAGCATTTACCAAAACGAAGCAAAGTTTAAGAAACCCATACCATTGTCCTTAAGCACCAACAATGCAGTAGCAGGTGCAAGTTCTACTAGCTTCTTGATAGCATCTGATGTTTTCCCTTTCGCAAGACATTCCAAATACTTTCCCAATAATACAAATGTTATCAGCATGGAACTTGTTTCAAAGTATGTTGGTGACCAAAGCCCAGTTACTGCACCATAAAGAAGCGCACCAACAGAGTAGAAATAAGAAGCTGAAGTACCCAATGCAACCAAAACATCCATGTTAGTTGAACCATTTCGAAGAGCTCTGCCAGCTCCAATGTAGAAACGCTTCCCGATAACAAATTGAACAACACTAACTAATGCCCATTTCAACCAATCACCCATTAAGAAAGGTCCACATCTCCAAAGCAAGAAGGCATCCAACAAACGTATATGGGGACAAACTACTCGAATTAGAAAGACTGGAATCTGGAACAAAACAGGCCAACAATTAGTTCAAAACAAATACAAGGGAGGGGGAACCAACTGACAATTTTCACCATGCATTGCATTACGTGGACAAAATTTTGAGTGGCAAGATTCCAGAAAAATGCTACGGTTTGGAGGCCACAAGGCAAATGTTCTTATGCTTCCATGTAAAAGGTTATATGGTTTCAAACACAGATTCTTATAGTCTATCCCCTTTAGCTTCTTGAAGGCCTATATTCAAGAGGAAAAATAAACGCTAAAACATATCTCAAAACTAGACTACTAGTAAAGAAGAGATGTAAAGAAATACTCACACCGAGAAACAAACTGGAAGTAAAAAGCTGGAACATAATTGTGATCTCTTCCACATCTTTAGAAGTCATTCTTGCATATGGGTTCATAACATGCAGTTTGAACTTCCCTTTACTTCCTCCTTCAATTCCATCAACCAAGGATCTTGAACTGACAACTACAGGATCAAAAAGAACTTCAAGTTCTCCAGAAGTTCTATCAAAACGAAATTGTCGAACCCCTTTAAAGCTGCTAAGTATGCCTTCCAGAAGATGTACATCTACCTCATGAAATACACCAGAAACCCCAAGTATGATTTTATCCTGCTCACTACTCTGAACAAGTGAGGCTTCAAAACCAGCATCTTCGATTGCATTGACTATATCATCTTTAGTAATTACTGTAGGATCATATTCAACTTCCCCTAATGAAGTGGTTAAGGCAACAACAGCCCTACTAACACCAGGAAGATCTCTTAAAATGCCTTCAACAGAGTTGACACAGGCTGCACAGGTCATGCCTCTAATTGTAAACTGCCCAACAAGCATTCCACGTGGCTTCGTTCCAATATTTCTGGGTTCAGGCAGAATCTCAGCCTCAAACCCTGCATCTTCAATGGCGTTCTTTATGTCTTCATCCTGAATTTCAAGGAAGTATTAGATATCGTTATCATTCTCTCAAAGAATTTACTAGTCACGGATAAGACACAGTAAAATCAGACTTTATGAAATACTTGTACAGATAATTAATCAACATGGCAGTGAAAATTAAAGCTCGGAAAAGCTCCAAGCCAAAGACCAAACAATACTAGAGCGAAAGGGTGGAAATAAGATTACACATTAAGATCAACTGAAGCACGTGAATAAAGAGGGTAACGTGTCGGCTTCACCGGACATTAATTAAGCTAATTTTTCACTAATTAAACGAACCCAGGACCATAACCTAAAGTCAAAATCCAAAGTCAACCATGAAATAAAAGAAAAGAAATAAAATCTATCTAATTATGCAAACCCAACAAACTTAATTAAAAGCAAAAAGAAAAAGGTTAGGTAACGGCAGCAACCTTAACCAAATTAGGATCAAAGAGAACATCGGCACGGTTCTGCAACAAAGCCACGGATGCTCTATAAACCCCATTGATGCTCTTCAAAGCACCCTCCACGGAATTGGAGCAGGCGGTACACGTCATCCCCGTTACCTTGACCTGAATTCTCCGCATACTACCTTCATCGATACTTGCCAACTTATAATCTCCTGCATCGTACGAATCTAGAAGTCGCGTACCTTCCTCCATGTCGACGGGATCGTCAGCGCGTACCAGCGAGGAATAAGACGATCTCCTGCCGCCGGCCGCCTGCGACGTCAGTTGCAGGTCCGTCGTGCTCGGCGACATTAGGTACAGAGGAAAGCAGAAGATAGATGATAAAGCAAAGAGAAAAAACAGAAGATACAGAGAAAATCAGGGGGATAAAAGGAAATATGTGTGTATTTATAGAAAGAGAATAAAAAAATAAAAAAAAAAATTATGAGAGAGGGAGAGAGAAAGTGTGTTTGGAGAGATATCCGAGGGAGATGGTGGAGACGGCAATTTTTCAACTACAAAGTTTGGGTTGGCTGGATCAATGGCTTCCTGCAGTACCCAATTTGCCCCTGCCATTTACGTGGATTTACAGTTAGACCGCTTTTTGTACTTGCGGAAAGCCGGAAACTGTACAGTTTGTACTACACGGGGGGTGGGGGGGGGGGGGTGGGGGGGGGGGGTTGGAAAGGACTTTTCTGCGCTAATGCTCGACATAATGGACATGTCCGGCCCTTCCTCCTTGAAATAAGTTCCGCGGCCCTTACTCACAGCTCTCGGGGGGGGGGGGCTGCCATTGATTATTCACCTAATCATCGTTTCTGTTTTTGTTAACATCAATATGGGTGTAATACTGATACTCGAACTTGAATCATTAAAATGATGAACACAATCTTTTAATGAATATATCCTTTGGACCTTTACTACTGAGACACAAGAGTTGAGCTTTCAACAATATTTGACTATTACTCATTTATATTTCAACAATACAATACTATATTTCTAAAGAAAAAATTGTAAATAACGGAATTAACAGCTTTGTCTTTTTTTTCAATGCCCTTTTTTTGTCTAATTTTATGGTCTGCAATGACATCGGTACTAGTGTTGGTTGTCGACCGCCGTTAACCTTTTTTTATTTATTTACTTTGTTTTTTTTTTTAGTCATTCTAATTCAATAATCTACTTTTGTGACATGTTTTCATCTATCTTTTGATATGTATTTTCTACCTCTTGGCACGCTTTTCTGTCTCTTAACACATTTTTTGTCATTTATTTTTTTCAGTGTTGGATTTGACGTCGTCGCGAATGATCAAGATGACGCTCTTTTGATTATTTTGTTGATCTCCCTGTTTTGGACCCTCGAACTGGATCTAGATGCAAGTTTAGTCGTCGCTCATGCTTCGCGATTGAATTGTGGTAATAAACGTGTTATCAACGTGCCCCAATTCTGTAATATGTATTTTTTAATGTTGTTTGTTGATGATTTTTACCTTCCTCGTCGAACTTGGGTGATGTTTTATATCTACTTTGTTTTGAGTCTTTGAATTAGGTTTTACCTTTTCTTTCTTTGGTACTGCTTATGTTTCAGATACATTAATTTTCGTATTTTTAAGAATATATCTGAATTAAATTTATTGTAAATTTTCATCTTAATTTTTTATTAATAAAACAGGCGTACTTATATTTAAAATAGAGAGAAAACAGTAACATATAATACATGCAAGAAATCAATTAAATGAATTAATGTAATGATCACTTGCATGTTTACCCCCCTTTCAATTAATCAATTAATTGACATTTTATATTAGGATAATTAAGTTATTATATGTTATTTTCTTCATACATCAACTTTTTAATTTAAAATTAATTGAGAGATTACTGAATATATGCATAAAAAATAAAATATTTAGGATTTTAATATTTTAATGTTTCGATGGGAAGAAAAAAAGAGGGCATTAAGAGATCCTCTTGGCCCAACCCTAAACACTCTAAGATCCTTTTTCAAACCTGCTCCCATTTCGAGTCAAGAGATAGATAAATAGACACATCTCATTGCACTGATCGGAGGCGTTCGTAGTGACTGAGGGGGTCGAAGACCAAGAAGTGAATTATTTATCAGCCAAGCATTATACAGATTCTGATTATACAGAAAAAAAAGATCAAAAAAACGACAAGGACGAAAGAGAAAAATACAAAAGAGAAGAGAAAATACGAATAGAAATAGGAGAAGCTTGGGACAGCATTTTAGTTGCTCAAGTAACAAGGGGCTCCATGTAATATATATATAAAAGAATATATGGTATCTGTTCAATTCAAAAATTATGGTCCTGGCTCAAGTCGTGAATCTTTGAAATTTAGCGGGTCAGGTACTAAATTCAGAATTTATTTTAAAATGAAAAAATATCAAGTTCTTTTTGTATTAGGCCGGTCGAATATTTTTAGCACCCTTAATATGAAGAACATTGTGTTTTTTTTGTTGCCCCGATTCTCTAAAATTTTGCCCTGACTAATTCGGGTTGACCCGTGCCGCACATAATTTTTAATGAGTGAATCTTTCAGTAGAGACTTTTTGCATACACAAAACCTCAAACTCAAAATATAATTAAATAATATTAAATTGTTTACCACTTACCAACCCAATTAGTAACTATATTTCTATAAATAACGTGTATCAACTGATTCAAATTTTATTTTGTTACAAAACTTATGTGTTTTGACCATTAAAATTATATTGGATTAACAATTCCTTTGTTTGTAAAATCAAGGCCTAAATTTAATGGAACGTGAGTCATATTATTTTAGCATTAGTATTTTATAAAAGAATCATTATACATTTTCTTAATTAATGTGAATGTTGGTAAAACTAGGGGTGGGAGGTTTGCTGTGGGCAGCTTTTCTCACAAAAGACGATAGTAGACATGTATGGACAATGCCGTTTTTGGTTTGGTCAACCTATGGGCGATGTTTATATACTGTTACGTTCTAGAAGAAATCGCATTACTTGTTTTAATAGGAATAGCTGGTCTTGTTTTAATAGAAATTGGTTCTTTAAAAGTAGGATTTTTTGAGTTATTCTAGTTTACTAGTTTTATTTTAGGATTCAAGCTTTATATGAAATTTCTTTGAATCGAATCGAGATTTCAAGTTTCTGTACAAATTTAATTGTAATTATTTATAATGTTATAATGCATATTGATTCCAATTTAAACGACTTTTTATATTCATATACGATATATATATATATATATATTTTCTTCATATTCCACATGTGATATACATTATATATAAGATATAATTGACAGGCTCGACACGAACTTGAAAATTGATCCACTAATTACTGAAAAATTTGAGTTATTCGAATTTTCATCTTATAACTAAAACTTTATTTGAATTTTTTTAGTCGCGTTTATGAAATTACGAGTCGAGTTTTTTTCGCGTCAAGTCGAATAATTCGATCTTTTCAAGTTGAGTCGAGTTTTGCTCCCCCTACTTTTAACCACAATAAAATAGAGGCCTAAACCTTAATGTATCATGTAGGTTCAAAAGTAGGCTTCTTGATAACCCAACAAGTGTCTTAGTGGAAAAGCAGAAAATATTCATCATAGGAGATACGAGTTCAAATCGCTTTGTTTACAAGGTATGTGCACATTGTCAAAGTGTTAAAAATATGTATGAACAGATACACTACCTTATAACTACTTTTATACTATTAAAAAATTACACATTTTGAGGCTAAAATATTCATGGATAGGGATGAAATGGGTTCAATTCAAATTTTGATTTGCTTGTCTTGGAAAATTTTCAGCTTGTCTTAAAGTTGATTTAGATTTGGAATGTTAATGAAGCTGTGGACACATGGTTGAGACTTGAACAGCAACATCAGATCAGATGGGAAAACCCCTACTTTTCACTTTAAATGCATCCATCTGTTTTCTCCAACATTGGCTTTGCCTTGGGCTAAAAGTAATACTAATCTTCAAGCGTACGCACGCACGGGCCGGAAAAAGCTACGCAACTGCCATGTCTCCTCCCTACCAACTTGTCGGTCTCTTAACTAATAGTATTATATAAGCATCGTAACATGGCGGGGGAATTAGGCACGGTTAGTAATTTGATATGCGGAAAATTAAACAATGTAATAACTAAAATAAAATAGGACACACAATAAAGACGAAATTTAATGTGGTTTGGCTTTGTCTACTTCTATAGATGAGAGAGATGAATAATTTATTATCAATGTAAATAACACGAAGGGTACAAATATATAGTATTTCATATAATCAAACAACTTAGTATATATACATACATATATATATATATATATATATATGTCTTAGAACCCGGTGTATCAAAACACTCTTACCAACGACCCTACAATACCTATCTCTACAACATATCCGCTATAATTGCAGAAATCCTAAAAGTGGGCATATCTCTCCAAATTAATCATATCTCATAATTCTTAAGGTTAAATCATAATCTATAGTTATAAACTCAAATACTTGGTCACTAAGAAAATTTATTCAATAAAGTCTCTTACATGATAGATAGTTACTTATTAAAGTAAATCTTAATTACCAAGTAATTTTTAACCACTAGAATTTCAATAATATTTAACTTAATTACCTGTTAGAATTTAAGTAAAACTATAACAAATAATTAATAACCCAGCCAAACCTAAGATTCTCTTTTTAAGCTACTTTTTAAATAGTTTAAAAAAAAGGGAATAATGGAGAAAAACGTATAGATTAAAGTGTAACGAACAGGAATTGTTACAGGTAATGGGAATTCTCTCTTGCTTTGAATTAAAGATAAAATAAGCTTTAGTTTGGCTTAGTTTCTGATTAAGACGGATTATCCATTTAACTAAAGATGATTTGGTCAGGCACCACCCCCGTTTTCTATGTGATTACAATTGTTCATTTGTAACAAAATTAGAAAATGATATGCCAACTGCTATTTGGTTCACCCCAATTTATTAATAAAAATGTTCCATGCAAATTTAATGCCGAAAATTATATGTTAAATAATAATATTCACCATTCCATTTTTAACTTCAGTGGCTACTAAACACGTTGTTGTTGTTGTACTTTGGAGGATCAAATTATAAATTTCTCGAGATTAAAGTAGTTTTTTTAATATTATTTTCAAGTCCAACAACATTAATAGTCTAAAAAAATGTAGCAGAAGGAGCTCAACGTCTGCCTGTCCTTCGCCTTTCCCTGCTACTAAGGCTTCCTTTTGGGGTTGTTGTCTCCGGCTCTTGTTGGAGGGCAAACGGTTGTTGGCCACAAACTAGAAAATTTAACCGTTACCAAACGTCCGTTTAAACACTAAAATAGATAAACAAATACTCATTAAAAATTAAATAAGTAACTGCTCATCCCCTTGTGTCCTGGTGACAAAGGTAAATGTTTATCATCCCTTAGGACCCGGATTCGAGCACCAGTTATATTATGTTGTGTGTGCCGTCTTTGAAAAGACTAAGAAAGTTGAACAGATGCTACCATTGCCAGCATATTCAAAAAAAAAATTAAATAAGTAACTATTTAAAGTTATTATAATCGGTAAACGGGCGTCAAAGACAACAAATTCCTTATAATTTGTGAATCAATTTAAGAATATTTTTGTCAAAATACTTATAAACATTTTATATTATGAAATACAAGAGGGGTGAAGTTAGACACAACCTTTCCCCTCTACCAAGTGTTCCATATGACTTATGAAATAATTTGATAATATTTTTTTATTAAAGTAATTATAAATTTTCCTTTAAATAATTTTAAAGTGATTAAAATATAGTAACTGTTTACAATTTAAAAATACTAAGGTAATTGACATTGTAGAAGATGGTTTACTCATAGATAGTAATGTGCAAAAATAGATAGAAATTATCTGACCCAAAGTACAGTCCCATTTGTGCCTACTTTAAAATATTGGGTTTAGAGTTTAGGGTTTAAGGTTGGAGCTTAGGGTTAGGGTGTAGGGAATTAGGAGTAGGGTGTGATTTTTAAGGTTTAGAGTTAGAGGTTTAGGATATGAAAATTAGGGTTATGGGGCAAGATTTAATTTTTAATTATTTTTAGGCAGGGGCATAGAAGGAGGCATAGTTAGAGGGCAGAAGATTTTTACCCGTGCAAAAATATTTGGACAAAAAAAGAAGAATAAGAAACCAAATGACAAAATATACAATCGTTGGAGACATCTTTTGTCATTTTACCTTGTTTTTTTAAATCATACCTTTGACCTGATACACCACAGTCTCTCCTTAATGGGTTGCTACCTACTGGTAAAGGTGGCAAACATGTCATTTCGGTTCGAGTTATTTCGGGTTTGATTACTTTCGGTTTGGATCGGTTTAGGTCTGGTTTAGTTTTAGTTCATGTCTATGGTGATTTCGGTTCAAGTATCGAACCATGACGTTAGGTTGGTTGATTTTCGAATCGGTTAATTTTTCGATTAGTTATTTTCGGGTCAATTGATTTCGAGTCATGTTAATATCATGTTAATAGGATATCGATTGGTTTTCAAGCCGAGTTAGGTTTTTCCACCCTATATATGACTTTATATAGCATGTATATTTGACTTTTTGGTGAGTTGTGCGACAGTTCACATCTCATCTTTATTTATTTATTTTAATATATGTTCTTTATTTCGAGTTGCCTTCGATTCGAGTTACTTTCGGTTTGGGTGAAATTGATTCGATTCTATTCGATTCGGTTAAAAATTAGTTCGTGTTCATTTAATTCGGGTCCATTTTCGGTTCAACCAAAATTCGATTTATTTCGAGTCTTCTAAAATAAACATCGTTTTTTTTCATTAAAATCATTTGTTTAATATTTTTGAATCTGATCCATTGTAAAAACTCATATTCGGCATTATATTTAATATTTTTAAGTTTTACATTTTTTACCATGTTATTAAATTTAATATTTTGAATCATTAAAATTAAAAAAAAGCATCACTTTAATTAGATCCAACTGAAATATTTCAATTATCCAAACAATTAATTGATATAAAATTGAAAATTGAAAATTGAAAATTAAACAACTCAAAGTAATTTACTAACCATTTTGCTGTTAGATACGAATACGAGATTCCATTTTCAATGACACTGTTCCTCCCCCCTCTCAGGCTCAGCAAAGTATTTATTTACTTACATTAACATAAGCGAAGTCCTCATCCCCGACCAAACTAAAACACAGAGATCTAAGCAAAACAAAAGCATTTTTATCCTCCCCTCTTGTTTTGAATCCCTGGTGGTGCCCAAAGAGACAAATTAAGAATGAGGGAACCAACCATGGCGGTGGCCGTTGACGACGGTAATGCTGCTGGTGGTGATGGATCAGCTCTCCCTCCACCGACATCTTCACCGCCGCAAGCGCTAATCGAGAGGCTCAAGGACTACGGCCAGGAACACGTTTTCGCCCTCTGGGACGAGCTTTCCCCTCAAGAACGCCTCCTCCTTGTCAACGATATCCAGGTCATCTCTTTCTAGATCTTTAACACCCCCTACAATTCCGTATTCAAACGGTTCCGAGTATTCAATTTAGCTTCTAAATCTGGTAACTTTTGGTTCTTAATTAATAATTCAACTTCGGTCTGTATACTTCAGAGTTTGGATCTCTCGAGAACAGATCGGATCATTCGTTGCTCTCTTCGATCTCAAGGTGCGTTTATATGTATATAAATCCTCAGATTGCACTCTTTTCTAATCCCCTGTATTTGAGTTATATGATTTTGTTTCTGGGGGGCTTTTAGGACTGCCGGTGGCAGCAATAGAGCCAGTTCCCGAGAGTTGCGTGTCATCTGTAGAGGAGAGAACGATGGAGGAAAGGGAAAGGTGGTGGAAGATGGGATTGAAGGCTATATCGGAAGGCAAATTGGCTGTTTTGCTTCTCTCTGGTGGCCAGGTATATTATCTAATATCTATCTCCGTTGTTTTTATCTTTTAGAATGTAGATTCATAGATTTATTACATATGTTAACTGTCTCTTATAACAGGATAGGACAGTTAATGATGTGGGTCTTCATTTTGCTTCTTCTTGATCTAGTATTTTATGCATCACCTAGAAAGATTTAATGATTTTGTTACCTCTGGTTCTTGGCCAAGGAGTCTTTCTAACTCTAGCCATAATTTTGGAATGATGTTACTTTAGAATGGTTCCCCCATTAGACATTTTTTATAACCTTATTAATGTAAAAAAGCTGGGCCCATACACTCTTAAAGGTTGGTATGATGTTGCTTTGGTGGATGTCTAGTAATGATAATTAGTGATAAAGGCATAGAAAGTGGATGCTTCAATATGTTTCTGCAAATAATAATTGTTTAGTTAAAAAAGATGCTTTACTAAATTCTATACTCTTTCATTTCTGAAAAAGGAATCTAAATCTGCCTTTTGAACTATACACCCAAATTATCCAAATAAATAAATAAGATATCCTGTCAAGTAACTGAACTATTCCTCAAATTTCTGATTCTTTGTTTTATATCATGATTGAAATGTGCTGCAGGGGACTCGGCTTGGAAGTTCGGACCCCAAGGGATGTTTCAGTGAGTACTTTTTACTTATTGTTGGCATGGTTTTGAAAATCTTATGCTGCATCCAAGTTTCTTTGGGTGATGCTTTTCACTTAATATTTGGTGTTGAACAGGACATGATCAGGGAATGTCCTTTATGGAACTTAAAACAGTTATCTGTGTTTAATGCTCTCCTATCTCACTTTCCTATGTTGCCAAACTCTGTGGATCTGAGATTATTATTTAATTCTAAGCCATACCACAAACTTATATAAAATTGAGGATGATAAGGTTCTTGAAAAGTGTTAAGTGTTATGGATAATTAATCAGACAGATTTTTAAAGTAAGCATTTTTATAAATTACAAAGCAAAGGAGGATGCAATAAACATTTTTTTTGGGTTCAAGATGTAATGAACCTGTTGGATAATTAATTATTGTTTGAACAGCTTTAGTTGTTTGTTAGGCTGTAGCCTGTACGTTATTACTTGGAATTTATTGTTTATATTTATAATTTTTTGTATTTTGATTTTAGACATTGGACTTCCTTCTGGGAAGTCACTTTTTCAACTGCAAGCTGAGAGGATTTTGTGTGTACAAAAACTAGCCGTACAAGCCATGAATGAGGGTAAACTTCCCTATCTGCTCTACATGATTCTCTTATGCTTGTACGTTATCCTGTTAATTTGATATCTGCAGGTTCAGCAGGCTCAGTGACAATACACTGGTACATAATGACAAGCCCATTTACCGATGATGCAACACGCAAGTTCTTTGAGAGTCATAAATACTTTGGTCTTGAAGCAGATCAAGTAAGATCATTTCTGATTCTCTGGTTTCCTTGTGGTTTATCTTTTGTTAATTTTACCAACTTCATTCTGGTCACATTTCAGGTTACCTTTTTCCAGCAAGGCACCAGACCTTGTATTTCAAAGGATGGCAGATATATCATGGAGACTCCATTCAAGGTGTGGTTTCTTTTGTGAATGAGCTTGAATATAGAGTGACACATCCTTTTGGTTGAGTAAAGTTCAATTTACAATTAAGGCCTAATTTATGATTTGGCCCCTGAACTACACCCATTTTCCTACTTTGGTATCTAACCTGTATTTTGGCCCACTTTGGTACCTAAACTATTATTTCGTTTCTGTTTACTCTAACGTTTAAGAAAAAACTGACAATGCCAGCCAATAAGAACGTGACATGTGGTAGACGATGTTATCCATGACTGGATAAGTAAACACGTGGCGCGTTGTTATTGACTAACATTGCCATTTCCTTTAATGCTGTTACTTTTGGGGATAAACTGAGACGGAATAAGAGTTTATGTACCAAAGTGGGCCAAGAAAAGGTCTAGGTATTAAAATGGGAAAATGGATATTATTATTAACAAGTCTTATAATTAGCAATCTTAGTAGTGCATATTGTCTTAGAAATTTCAGAGCATTTTTAAGAGGTGTCAAAGTCCTTAAACTGGTCTACTTGCAATATAACTTATTTGCATCAGATGCTAATGAATATTGTCATAGCATCACAACTTCACTTTTGGATTGAGTATTTTTATAAATGGATGTTGGTTTCTGAAATGCTAAGTAAAATTTGCCTGTCTGTAAGCTTTAGGGGGTAAAAAGTTCTTTTGATATTAATACTTAAAGGTTTTTCATTTGGCTGACTATGGTATTATTTTATTTCACTATTTGCTTCCTGTTCTAAGTAGAAAGAATTTTCAACTTTGGTGTTTATATGAGTAAAATTTTCTAAGCCAGGTAGCAAAGTCTCCAGATGGGAATGGAGGAGTATATTCAGGTATTTTAAAATTAATGCAAAATTAGGCAGTCTTTGTTGTTTAACTAACTAGAAAAGTGTCCTGGTTCCTTCTATTATATGAATTTAATTGGATTCCTAATTTTTTTTTCAGCTCTGAAATCTTCAAGATTGTTGGAGGATATGGCCGCGAGAGGGATTAAATATGTAGATTGCTATGGTGTTGATAATGCATTGGTGAGTTTTTCTGCCTTCATTTCTTTGGTTAAAATTTTCCACGATCTTCCTTTTTGAAGAGCCAGTGTCTGGGGTTACTGCAGGTTCGTGTAGCTGATCCAACTTTCTTGGGATATTTCATTGATAAAGGTGTAGCTGCTGCAGCTAAAGTCGTGAGGAAGGTAGGTAGTGTTCTCAATTTCCAAGTATATCTGAGAATTTTAGTTGCATGAATTGCTTAATTCTTTTTTTTACTATATTTTCAATATTTGAGAATGGTATTAAGCTGGATTGCAACAGTTTGTAACATTTGTTTGATCTCTGTGTTTCTAAACCATATGTTAGATGCCTGAGTTCTGCTATGTTACTATGTGTTTTGAATTGATAGTTCAGTTCTTTAGGGTTTTAATAAACAATCTGCTTAACTTTTGTTGTTCCATAAGTCACTTTAAATAGAGATCTCAATAATTAAAGAAAGTAAATAAAGTTATATCGAACCTAAATTATATTTTAAGAGTAACAATTAACTTCTCCTAATAATAATAAATCTGTCTTTTATTAAGAGTCCTACTTAACTTATCCTAAGAATAATGAATAACTTCTTTTATAAGAGATAAGAGTCTCATGTCCATAACAATTACTCCCCTCTTGGGAAAAGAGCTTCTTCTCAAGCTCGAAGTCGGGATAAATTTGGTGAAAGGTCCCTTCCATTAGTAATAGTTGAAATCTTTAGGGGTCATGCACCTCCACAAATTTATTATCATTTATCAGCACTATTGAATAAATCTCTTAAAACTTCTTACCAGCATTCACAATTTTCAAAAATATACAGTTTCAACCCATTTAACTTTTTTTTTATATAGAGTTGAAGGTTTTCTGGATTGGATTTAAAGAAAAAGATGGATTGTTGGATGAGCTTAGAAGGGGCTAATGAATAAGATAAGGAAGTGAAGTTGGTTCTGATTGCCACAATTTTTTTGAGATGGGTTTAAAAGGGTTTGGTGCATAGGACAACGAACATAGATCGGTAGAGGCTGCCATGATTTGGTTTTGTTCAGATAGAGGGTCTAACTTCCTATATATCATAGGGTTACTAGCAATTATTTTAGCCTTCCTTCACATGGTTCATCTAATAATTGGTTTTGGTTTCAGAAATAGTTTCATGAATTTATTGCAATGTACTATTTATTATTTGTTCTATCGTGTTTGCATATGCATGAGCTTCTTGCATATTTCTGCTTGCCACTTTGCCGAACATTGTTCTACCGTTGCCGAGGATTGTTGGCTTTGAATACCAATTTGTTATGATCTTGTGTTTCATATTGGTAGTTCAGATCATCAAAGGGAGACTGAAATCTTAGGACTCGTTATACAAGGACCCATATCTCTTTTTTAGGTTTTGATAAATAATCTGCTTAACTTTTATTATTCCGCGTCTCTTTAATTAGAGATTACAACAATTAGAGAAAGTAAATAAAGTTCTACCAAGTATAAATTACGTTTTAAGAGTCCTAAAACAATTAACTTCTCCTAATAATGATAGAACTTCCTTTATTAAGAGTTCTTCCTAACTTATCCTAAGAATAATAAAATAACTTCTTTGAGCTTTCTTGGGGTCTTGCAAATAAAGATGAGCAGAAAAAGAAAAGAAACTGGAAAATAAGATTGAATAATCTGTTTTCCAATTGAAAGCTTTTCCTTTCTAGTAAATGATGAGCAAGTTATTGATGTAGAAATTTCTCCAAATATACATATATGTATATATATTTATATATATATATATATAGTTTATAGATAGATTATAAGCATCAAATCTTTTAAAGGCTTTTATGAGGTGTTAATTTCTCCTAATAAATGGTTTACAGGCCTATCCCCAGGAAAAGGTTGGTGTTTTTGTAAGGCGTGGTAAAGGCGGGCCTCTTACTGTTGTTGAATACAGTGAATTAGATTCATCACTGGCTTCTGCAATTAACCAGCAAACTGGACGCCTTCGCTTTTGCTGGAGTAATGTATAGCATCTATCACCAATTTTGATTAAATATTGCTTGCATTAACAAATGAAGATAAATATTGTGAGTATATCTTATGCTAATATGGCTTTATGCTTTCCAGGTGTGCTTACACATGTTTACTTTGGACTTTCTCAGCCAAGTGGCAGATGGCCTTGAGAAAGACAGCGTGTTAGTGATGTTATTCTTTCCTTTCGAGCTACATGTTTTAATCTGTTACGCCTTCTTCTGTCAATTAGTGCTGTTTCAGAGATAATTTTAATCTATTTGTCAAATGCAAAATCCATGTGCTGCTTGATTGATGCATTCCTCCTTTCTGAGTCTTTTATTGAACTGAAAACAAACATGATCAATGGTTGTTTTCTGTTTCCTTTGCACTTACTTTTAAAGGCACGATGTGGTTATTAGATCAAGCAAACTTGTGAGCCATCTTTTTCTGTCTTAAGAGTATAGTATAGTATCTGACATCACCTCTATAAATAGGATGTACCATTGCTTGTTTAGGGTTTCATACCTTCCAACTTAACCCTTTAAAGGGTGTTAATATTTATACATGTCTGCCTGCAGTTACCATGTAGCGGAGAAAAAGATTCCGTTTGTTCATGGATATACAATGGGGTTGAAACTAGAGCAGTTCGTCTTTGATGCATTTCCATACGCTCCTTCAACTGCTTTGTTTGAGGTGATCGCTTCTTTCCTTTTCTTGCCTGTCTATTGGAAATGTAATAAGGATTAACATAGCGTGTACGTTTTTATGTTTCCAAATACGCAGGTATTACGAGAGGAAGAGTTTGCACCAGTGAAAAATGCCAATGGTTCAAATTATGACACTCCGGACAGTGCTAAGCTGCTTGTTCTGCGCCTACACTCACGTTGGGTAGTCGCTGCCGGTGGCTTCTTGACTCATTCAGTGCCACTATATGCAACTGGTAATTTTCATGATTGACATTGCATACAGTGATGGAGCCACTTGGTTGGTTCAATTGTTGCTTAGGTTCCTAATACATTTCCCCCTAAGCATTCATTTTTTTTTTGGATTCTAAGCTTTGACATATTATACGAACCCAGGTGTGGAGGTATCACCGCTTTGTTCTTACGCCGGAGAAAACCTGGAGTCCATATGCCGTGGAAGAACATTTCACGCACCGTGCGAAATTGCATTTTAGTTTTTGACTTGATTATTATGTATCCACAGCATTGTTGATTTGTGCAGTGTACTTGGTTGAGAATATAAGACGTAGATGGTATTAGATAAGAGTGGATGGAGATGGAGATGCAAACGTAGGAAATAAAGGTTTCAGGCATGAGATTGTTATATTGTTGTGTTCATATTTCCTTATCCTGTCATACGGCACATTAAAAACATATGTTATTGTGTTTATTAATGAACAAAATGAGGTCCTACAACTACATCAATATTCATGTCTAAATCAAATGTGTATGTTATGGTGGACAAAACAAACAATCTTGTAGAAATTCAAGCCAACCAGCATGGGAGTTTGCCATTTAAAGCTATTGGTGTAATGTTTTGCCCAAGTCAAGCTTATCATCAGTAGAAATATGCTCGCTTTTAAAGATTAAATCATTTCTTCTTTTCCATGCCTACTAAACTTAGTTGTAAAAAGCGCCTGAGGCGTGAGGAGCTCGAGGTGCATGAAAAAACGCCTCAAAGGGCCGAGGCAGGGCGAGGTACAGGAGGCGCTTGGATGCGTGCGCCTCAAGGGCTTTTCGTTTGAGGCGAGCCCTTTCACGCCTTTTGTAATTATAAGAAAAAAACGTGAAAAAAATAGGGGAAGTCTGGTTGAAAAAGATGAACAGGAAATGGCATGTAGCAAGCCTTGGGCCCATCAAAATTAGTGAACCAACAAAAACATTCCTCCTTATACATTGTTCAACGAGTAATTCCCATCAAAATATCTCAAGTCTAATATTATCTATTCATTATCCTTTTATTAAGATTTTGGAATTTACATATAATTGAAATATTTTAATCTTTTAGCATTATCATGTTTTTAAGTATAAAATATGTTATATAATTAATTTATAATTTTTTAGGATAAAAAGGCACCTCACCTACGAAAGGCGAGCACCTTCACCTAGCGCCTCGTGCCTCCGCTCTAGGGACTTTTTACGCCTCACACCTTTTAAAACCAAGCTACTAAACAAGAGAGGAGAAAAAAATATTCCAGACTAGAACAAACAAATCTGATTCGAGACAAGTCTATTGTTCATGGTCATGGCTAACCAAAGGAAGCATCGGAGGACCATAAGATTATCATCGTTATGCGGAGAACGGGTCCTGAAAAAGTATGTTAACGACGCTTGACAAAGCATTTTTCATCAGAATTGAAAGATTGTTCAACGATAGGGTGCTACCCCAAGCAGGGGCTCCATCCCAGCCAACTGATGGTGCAGAAACTTATAAACTGCCTCGGTTGTTGTAGACGCTATGCGAACAACAACACCCATTCCCTGCAAAACACCTTCCTCATTTCATTTTAACATACATCAACAAGATTAAACATTTTGCATAATACAAGCATGATTTCAATGCAACACATCAGCAAATACCTTAGGACCAAAGACACTGCAGGATGCAATAAAAGCTGGCCTGATGGAACAATTATCTGAATTTGTTTTAGTTGAAGGAATGTGTAATTGCTGAGACATCAACCTCTTCACATTTTCTTGAACTTGGTCTTGAACATGCTTCAGCTTTGGGCTACAAATAAGTTACTTGTGTCAGCATACATACATACATACATACACCTTAGTAAAATAAGGGGCACACAAGTACCTACCCATAGATTATCACCATTGCTATGACTTGGTAGCCGTGCATCCGTTGCGCTATATTCCCGGGGCGATCTTGTTCTAGTACTACCTATGATTCGAAAAGGGGGAGGAGAATCAAAGAATGGAAGGGGAACACATTAAGAGAACAGCACATAGATTACAAGTCAACAGATTAGCATTATAATTAGGGGAATGATGAGAATAGTACGGTGTCAAGAAATACAGGTTGATTGCCTTGAGCAAATATGGAGTTGGTGCTCCGATAAAGATCAAAATCCCATTTTTCCCCACTTTCGTGACGGCCACTGGTAAACCAATCTACAATGACCAAATTCGAGTCGGACACCACCCTAAACACCTGTTTCTGAGAATATCTTGCAGTGGAAAAACATGTGACTGGATCCGGAATGACTACGAATAGAGCACCACTACCAATTCTTGCCTACAACATAGCAAAGCAAAGATTAGGCATTTCCACAACAAGAGCCAAAATGTGGAATCCTTATAAAACTTTTTAATGATTTTGGTGTAAATTAGTGGATATGCATGTGTGCATTAGCATCTCATTTTTGGGTTTTAGGGAAGGATAGTTACCTCCAAGACTTGGTCAGAAGACTTGGAGCCCAAGGACTTGTAGACCTAGACCAGATCAGAAGTGTGAAAGTAATGAATTCAGTGAAAAGTGAAAACCCAGTAGAGCAAAGACAAAAAGATGAGACCTTTGTAGAGGATTGGGTAGTAAGAACAGCAGTGCAGCCATCTCCGACTGTAAAGTCAACTGAAATAGAATCTCCCTAACATAGAACAACGATAGACATATTTACAACATCCCAAAACAAAAGAAGATAGAAAGAGGGATGAGTATTAATACGGAGACAATGCCACCGCCATAGGTGAGGGTGTAAATCCAGACAGCATCGGTTTCGGAAGGACCCACCTGAGGAATCAGTGGAGAAGATGAAGATGAAGAATAGATGGATATAGGAAGACATTGAATGTTTTGTGATGTAACAAAGGGAGAGGGAGAGGGAGAGGGAGAGGGAGAGAACCTTTGTGGGGAAAATGAGCTTAAGTGGATACTTTGAGAAGCTTCTTGTCACTGTTGATTTTCCTCTCACCTTCTCCACTACAACCTTTCCCTTCTCCATTTCTGCTTTCTTCCCCTTACCACTTCCCATTTATCAAACTCTTTGGGCTGTGTGTTTTTAAGCTCAAAACTATTACCATAAAATTGGGTTAAGAATATAGATTTGGACAAAAAATTTAAACTTGTATAGGAGTCTTTCGAGACTTAATCGGTCTATTATCGTTAATATCTTATACACTGGCGGTAGAAACTGAAAGTTTCCACAATCGTATTAATTGCAGGGTATAAGGAGTTAATTTAAGATTTATAGGTTAGAGTTTAATTTTTAGGGAGTATTTAGGTTTTAACTTATAAACTCTAAATTATAACCCTAAATTTTAACCCTCATACACCTAAACCTCTAAACTCTATTTTAACCTTCATATACCTAAACCCCTAAACCCTATACCTTAAACTAACTCCCTATACCCTAAAATTAAGACACTTGTAGAAACTAAAAGTTTCCACCGCCTGTGTATAGAATATTTATCCTTTATAATATTGTTTCTATTATTTTATTTTTATATACCATATAATTTATGGCACATAAAAATTAAATTTAAAATAAAATTTAATATTACTATAATATAAACATTAAAAAAAATATTACTACATGTATTCAGATTACTAAGAATTATTTGATTTGATGAACCAATAATATTTGCTTTTCCCAACTCTGGGGATCTCTCGAGGTTCCGGCCAAATATAACTATTATTTTGGTGAACTTTATTCTATTATTTTGGAAGCAATAAACATACAACACAAAACTGCTCTCCAAAACCTAAATACAAACACAAGGTTTTTCAGTTGTGAAGACTAAAGCAATTGCACAACATTGCTCCCAAGTTGTTCCATCCTACCCTTGGATCACAAGTTGAATCAATGTTTAAAGTGCCTCACATTTGTGAAAAGCAATGAAACACCATACTTGTTACAACAGTCGACAGCATCCCCGTCTCTAATGCTCCCACCCGGCTCCGCAATCACTCCAATCCCACTTTCACAAGCTTCTTCCACTGCATCTTTCCAGGCTATTAATAGGAAAGAAAAAAAAAAAGCATACTCGTTAGCAAACAGATTATATATATAGGCCAAACGATTATGACCGTCTATTTACTTGACAACATTTTCATTATTCACTTTTATATGCGTGTGAAATATGATCTTAACAACATTAAGGAGCAAAAGCTTTTCAAGTTCGAAATTACCAAATGGGAAGAATGCATCACTAGCTAAAGCAGCTCCCTTGACATCATCTCCTGCTTTCCTCAACGCTATTCTCAAACTCTCCAGACGGTTTGGCTGTCCGCTTCCCATACCCAACATACACTTGTCCTGAGAAATAATGTCCAAGGCTCAGCAAATCTTATACCAACTTTTTTTTCCACAAGACAAAAAGGGGAGATATTTATCATAAGGATCTCTAAGCCAACAAGGTTATTAAGCATTATTTTAACCGAATTTAATATCCTAGCAAAATAACAAACCTTTGCTATTACAATAGCATTGCTCTTGACATGCTTAGCACACAGCCATGCAAATTCTGCATCACAAAGCTCACTCTCTTGTGGCTTCTTCTCAGATACCACATTGAACTGGATATCTTCAGGGGTCAAGTCATCTGAATCCTGGGCCAACCAACCACCACCAACCTGTCGTAGTGACAACTTCCCTTTCTCGTTCTTCTTTGCTTCAAGGATCCTCAATGTTTTTGACTTTCCACGGAGGACCTCAAGTCCCTTCTCTGTATACTTGGGAGCCACAACGATCTCATAAAACATCCGAGTTTCACCATCTGTTGGGCTTCGGAACTCTCGGATTTCCTTAGCAAGAGTCTAAACCCAAAACAGTGAGCAATCAAATTGTCAAAAAGGGTACTCTATCTTGATTTTGAAGGTAGCATACGGATAAGATGATATCCAATGTGTGATACAAAGAAACTAAAATTGCATACAAGGATTCCAAAAGACTTATTAACTTGCCTCGTCTACTTCTATGTTGAAGGCTACAATTCCTCCAAATGCACTCACTGGATCAGCTTTCACAGCAAGCCTGTACGCCTCAAGAATGTCATCACGAGAAGCTACTCCACATGGATTTGTGTGCTTTACAATCACACATGTAGGGTTTCTAAACTCAGAGACGCAATTCCAAGCAGCATCAGCATCTAAATAATTATTATACGACATTTCCTGCACCAAGATAAAAAAGAATTAAGGATATACCATGGAATAACACAGCTTAGAACTAAATTGGAAAAGAATACAATCATAGCATTCCAATTTGCAAAAAAACCATAGTGAAAAGGAACAACAACAAAACAAGACACTCTTCAACATAGGCAATAATATAATATCTATCTGCATTCACATGATAAGAACCAAGAAAAAGGTATGGTCCGATTGACAAAGTCTAATATCCTGTAACCGAGTTTATCAGCAGAGCAAGCTGAATAAAAAAATAATAAAAGCAAACTACTTTCTTGGAAAAGAAAACTAGGAAGGAAAAACATGTAAGATGATTCCATAATTATCTATTGTTTTAACTTAATAACAAGAATAACTAGGTCTATAGAATAAAACAATAACGTTAAGAACTAAATCACCTTCCCATGGTGTTGAACAGCTGTTGCAATACCACCGGCATTGACCTCAGACAGACTTTTGTCAACATAAAATGCAGCCTTCTGATGGGGATTTTCACCATAACGAAGTGAACTTTTGAGGGATAATGGCACCGTCAAGTTGGGAGGGAATTTATCTTCCAACAAATAAAGAATTATGTCAATCTAAATTTGTAACAATCATAGGTAGCCCTTAATAAAAACCGTTCAGAAAAAGAGGTAGCGCTTAATAAAGAGTTCAATGAGTTGGTGCATTGATTCTTTTAAAAAAGAAGTATTTCTTTTCATGCAATGGTATACTTTGTTAGCTAAGACCTAAGCTTATGGCAGGTAAAGTAGCATTCTTTTCTTCCAAGCACATTAAATGACTACCATTTCAACTACAATGACCAAGTAGCTAAAGCATAAGAGAATACCTCCAGCAGTCTGTTTCCAGAGCCACTCTGAAACTGCAGAATCATAAGAAGCGACGTGCTCAAAAGCTTTCCAGGCAAGCTTTCTCCGGAATTGTTGATCATCCAAGCCGCCTTTAAGGAATTCAAGGAGTGCAGGATAATCTTGTGAGTCAACAACAACCAAGACATCCTTGTGATTCTGTTCAAGTAAATGTGTTATATTGCAATAGAAAATTTATTAAAACAAAGAATAGCCTATTCAACTTGTATGTTAAGGAATGATAAATCCTCTACCTTTAGCACTGCACTTATAGATTAGATGACTAGGAAGCCAATACCAATTCAGGACTATAGCCAAACCTAATTTTATAGCCCCCAAAATCAACAAGTTGAAAAGCCCTTCATTTACCAATGTGGTTCAATTTCCTATTTAGCTTTTTCTTTTTGAATTAAGATGCTTGCATATAAGACTGTCTACTAGAACATGAAGCTACATAACAATGATTCCGGCGAATACACAACTTGGGCAAAAGAATACGCCAATCAAATAACATTTCACTACTAACTTCTTAACAGTTAACAGTTACCTTTGCAGCAGCTCTAATCATTGCAGGGCCACCAATATCAATATTCTCGATGCCATCGTCAAATGAAATTCCCCCAATAGAAGTAACTTTATCATAAAAAGGGTACAAGTTCACAACCACCACATCAAACGTACCTGAATAGAAACAAGTTTAGCTAAAAGAAAAAGAAAAAAGGGGGAAGTCTGATACCCTTATCCATTATGGAGTTTCATTTCATCACAAGGTTTAGAAGTTAGAACTCACCAATGCCATGCTTATTAAGAGCTTCCATGTGATGTTTTTGGTCTCTTCTAGCAAGAATACCACCATGTATGTTGGGATGTAGCGTTTTCACACGACCATCAAGCTGTAAAAGACACCTCAGTCAATCATATCATTAAAAAATAGCTTCCTATATCATCAGTGAGGACGTCGTAATCACTTCAGCTGATTCTTTTTTATCCCCTTAAATAGCCCTAGATGCCCTAACAAGGACATGGAATATTAATTAAGAAATAAAGAAAAATATTTAAGCACCATAGGTCAGCACAAAATAAGAACCAGGGTTACCATTTCAGGGAAACATGTAAGCTGCTCCACTTTGGTTACAGAGACACCAGCATTTTCTAAGGCAGATGCAGTTCCTCCAGTTGAAACAATTGTGTACCTATAGTTTCCAAAGAAGCAAGTCCAAACCAAAGCTTCAAAACCAGCTGCTTTAAATTTTACACTGATACTGATAACATAGATCCTACCAAATCCTAAGAAAAAGGTTTTAAAGACTTAAAACAGTCAAAGCTAAAGATTATACTTTTCCCTCTCTTTTTCTTCTAAAGAGAATAAACAACAAAGGCCCATTGTAAAAGATGAAATAAAATACGAAAGTATCTAAAGAAAAAAAGGGGTCATTTATTTACCCTAATTCTTGAAGACCATTGCCAAGCAAGGTCAAGTCTTTCTTGTCGGACAAAGATATTAGTGCTTGTTTATTGCCTGACAGAGAACAGAAAAGCCACCAAAAGGCATATTATTTTCTTGTCTTCTTTTCCAGGAAACAAAAAAACAAAAAAAAAGTGGTGAACATTGTTAAAGAAAATATTAGAAGATGGAACAATACCGAAGGCAGGGGATTGAGGGTGGAGTTCAGAAGTATTGAGAGTTTGAGAGTGGGACATGGCTTTGGTTGAAACAGCGATGAATGAGCGTAGCGAGACAAAATGAAAGCGACCGCAGAAAATGGAGTGGTTAGAAGTAGAATAAGAGAAAGAATTGAATGTGTTACTTTGAAAAGCGCGGCGAACGGTGTTGGCGGCGTTGGCAGTAGTAGGGATGGTGGCGGCAGAAGAAGCAGCTGTCCCCAACATTTTCTCTGTTTTTCAGTATCTAGGTTCAAATGTTTCAAGTCTGTATATATATATATATATATATATATATATACAAGCTAAGCATCTAATGTCACGCTAAAAAGTTAATTTAAAAAAAAATCTATTCCTTACACCCTAAAAATTAAATTTTAATTTATAAACTCTAACCCTAAATTCTATTCATACATATTAGATTTTAAACCATATATTTTAAAGGTAATTATACCATGTATTGGCGGTGAAAATAAAATGTTTCCACAAGCGTCCTAATTTTATGGGTTAAAGATTCAGTTTAGGGTTCATATTTTAGGGGTTTAAATTTATGTGCTTAAAATTTAAGGATTGTGGTTTGAATTTAGAGTTTAGGGTTAGAATTTAGGAGTTATAGGTAGACACTTAAATCATTGACATATTACTCTAAAATTTAAACTCTAACCTCTAAATCCTAAAACTTAACCTTAAACCCTAAATTCTAACCACGATGCTTATATTATAAACCCCTAAACTACAAACCTCAAATTGGATCTCTAACGCCTAAAATTAGGACGCTTGTGTAAAAAATTTATTTCTACAACCAATACATCATATATTTTAAAAAATTATAAGGAGAGACCGACTAAAAAGAAGCTAAAAAGAGGCAGTATACAAATTTTTATAAAAATTGGAAGAATTTATGCATTAACTTTTATGTACAAACATAAATTTTTACAATTTTGTAAAGAATTTATGTAATACAAAATTATAAATATTTATGTTTGTACACTAAAATTGATGCACAATTTTTTTTTTAATTTCCCCATTATTTTCCCTATATCTTAAATCACTAAAACTTCCCCTTATTCTTATCTCAACTTTATCGCTTTGTAGAGTTTTTTTTTCTGGATAGAAATTCTCAGCCCTTTTTTAGTATTCTTATTTATGTCCCATGCTTAAAATTAGGTTTAGAGTTTAGTGAATTTAAGATAGGGTCTATTTTTTAGACTATATGGCGTAGGGTTTAGGAATTAGAATTTAAGGTTAGAGCTTGAAATTTAATTTTTGAATATTTTTTTTAGTGTTAAGACATAAGTAGTGGAACCGAAAAGAAACATACAATTTTTATCCTCTTTTCCTTTTTTATTTTTCTTTTTCACCCTAAATAAAAGTTTAAAGTATCAGAAAAAATGGTTTTCGCTACTAAATTTTTATTATGTCATGTTTTTATTTTTGTTATACATGGTGCCTCCGCATCCAAGAACTTTGAAAATGACCTTCAATAACTTTGTGCTTAACAACTCCAAAAGTGGCTCATAACAACTGTTTTTTCAAAGATGAACGACCCACTGAAGATTTACATAGTCTTCGAAACAAACACTGTCAGGAGCTACAACATCTCACTCACGTGATCGAGCTGCAAAGCCTATTGATTGAAAGTTAATTTTTCCTTTTGGATTTTTCATCGTTTTATTTTCTGCTTTTTTGACCGTTTCTTATCTCATCATCTTTCTTATAGTATAAAATAGATTTAAATGTATTTAATTACACAAATTCCTCCCATATGAAGAACGAAAAGAAGAAAAAACTAACAATGCCTCAAATTTCTTTTGTTTTCTGCTTTTTTTCATCCTGTTACTCCTTGAACAAAGAAAATTGGGTTGGTTGAGATGAATTATCATTTTTTAAACCAAACATGAACAAAATGAAAGTTGGGAACCTGATCCACGTCATCATCACCATTCCAAGGTGGCGAAGAATAAAACTATTATAACTGAAACCATACATACAACAAGCACTCTGGACCCTTTTCCAAAATATAGGGATCCAACTAGGCTTACTGGCTGAATATATGTAGCCCTCAATATTACATACACTAAATCAAACTTAGGAATGCACACCGTTGCAATAACTGTATGCTGCATCTCTTATGATATTGGTAGGACTAGCAAATCCATTCTGGTAAACTTTCGGACCATTCACAATTTCACACTTCACCTTCTCTCGACTCCCCGACACCGATTCTAACACGCCGTCTAACTCCCCGCAAGCTGCAGCTATTAAACCTGTGTGTGTTTCATCAAAACCGAGTGTTAGTTTCACACAACACACAAATTATACGTAAATTCCGTATGACGAATCGACGATAAAAGTACCTAAGAACAAGGCAGAAGGTTTTCCTGGTCTTGATTTGAATTCAGGATGGAATTGAACACCAATGTAGTATGGATGGTCAGGTAGTTCAACAATCTGCATCATAAATGTGCCAAATATTACCAATTCAGACCACCAGGGGATATGCAAATAAATAAATAAATGAAAGATGGAGACAGAGACAGGCTTCAAGAGCAAAGAATCAACACCTCCATGCGCTGACCAGTTTCGTCCTTTCCGGTGAAAGACAGGCCAGCATTTTCAAGACGCGCTACCATATCAGGGTTTACCTGCAAATACAGACTTTAAGGTTGTGTATTTGTTTGCACATCAAACATAACCATCTCAATGTCACTTACCTCAAATCTATGCCTATGTCTCTCATCTATGAAACTTCTATTCCCATATCTACAGGAATGCAAAATAAGAGGATTAGCTAATTCTATGAACCATGCTTTATCATCTACATAGATAGAACCTGTATTATATTCTTGATGATGTATAGATAGATATACGAATGTGCAAAACAAGTCCACGGTGCTAACAATTTCACAGATTTGCTGTCCGGGACTTTGAAATAGGTCCTCCTTGATCCAAGACGCATTGTACCACCCATACGCGTTTTTGAGCCCTGGTTGAATGAAGATGTTTTAGAAAACGATAAAATCGGGTACAAGTAGATGAAATCGGGTACAAGTAGAGATCAGAAAACACTAGACCTCAGGCATAAATATAACACAAGGACTGCGGGTGTTAGGATCAAACTCGGTGCTGTTAGCATCCTTCAGTCCTAGAACCGACCGTGCAAACTCAATGACGGCAATCTGCATTCCCAGACATATTCCAAGATAAGGAATTCTGTTTTCCCGTGCATGCTTTGCTGCAAGAATTTTGCCTTGCACACCTCGGTCGCCAAACCCTCCAGGAACAACAACACCATCTGTACTCTGAAGATAGAAGCCACTATCAGAGACCGTTTTCACCCAAGAATTATGACCAAGGCAATAACAAAACGCACCTTTAACAACTTCCATGCAGCCTTATAGGCATCGGGATTCTGTAAACGAAATATTTTCGTCAACAAGCTAAAGAAGTAAAGACCAAGGCATAATACATTCAAGGATTTAAAATCAGTTTGACCTCTATTTCAGTCATATCTTCTAGGTCACTAGCAGGAACCCAGTCCACAACAAGTTTCTTGCCACAGGCGACAGAAGCATGCAACAGAGCCTGCACAAACATCAAAACAGTTTTATGATGAAATGTTCATTTATTACAAACAACAAAACGATTTTACAGGATCGTCCCAAGTATACAAAAGACTGCGGCAAGAATAGCTATTGTTCAGCCAAGAAAGCTAACAGTAGTTAATTGCATGCACCTTCAGTATAGAGAGATAGGTATCAGAAAGGCCTGTGTACTTCCCCACTATAGCAATTCTGACCTGTACATGATAGCCATACATAGTTAAGACTGGAAGGGATAAGAAATACAGATTGAACTGGACAATCATTTACAACGCACCGGCTCATGTAACTTATCACAAATTTCAGCCATAGTTGTCCACTCCTTTAAAGACGGCTCCTTGGTGATGCTGCACGAAAAAAAAAAACACAAGCAAATTGCAACATAGACCCAAATTGATGTAAGGTGAATGTTCAGTGTTTAAATTGAATATCCAGACAGAAAAGGAGATATAATTGATCATATCATACACACCTTGGAAGATTAAGCACTTTGAAAATTGCCTCATGAGCCTTCTGATCCTGGTCATGTATTAAAAACATATACCCTATCATTACTTTTCGGGATTAGGAAGCAAATACAATATTATATACTTCAAAACGAATTCAAGCCGCTTACTCTCAGTAGCAAAGGGATGTGCCAGATGTTGGGAACATCATAAAGAGTGATAATATGTTCTGCCTACAAGAATTTTCAATTAATTAAACTTTTTCAGATGATACCTAAATAAAACATTCTTCTTATAATTACCATACCGAGACATTACAAAACTGAGAGAGTTTCTCCTTCACATTGTCATCAAGTGCCTGTAAAGAGGAATCTATATTCAGAATTCAGAAATATACTACAGAACAGAACATCCATGTTCATTTATGTGTAAGAGGACGCGAGTGATAAAAAGGAAATCAAACCATTGAACTGCGACAAGCTAAGATATTTGGTGTCAATCCCAGGCATCTCAATCCACGAACACTGTGCTGTGTTGGCTTTGTTTTCTGAACAAGACGGAAGAAGTAACCGATGGATTAATTTGTTTTGCACAAGGAGAATCAATCGTCTTACGAAAAGGCGGTGCCTAGAATCGATTAGAAAGTTGTTTCTTTTCGACTTTTTGCACATATTGAATCACATCATTCCAAGCGTTCAAAGACTTACTTGTTCACCAACAACATTTAGAACAGGTACCAGGCTGACATGAATGAGACAGAAGTTGCCAGCACCTAAAGATGAAGAACAAGTAGTGTCGAGGAAAATAAATGTTCCAAAACAAATAAAAAAAGGGTCACGACTTGCATATAATATATTCCTTAGTCCTTACCTACACGGCACGAGAACTGGCCTAACGCCTCTATAAATGGCATGGATTCAATGTCTCCTGCATGCAGAAAAACGTTTCTTTCAACGTAAGTGGATACCATCTTACAGCAAATTACACAGATCAAGAGTGTAACCACATGTGTACCTATTGTTCCACCCAATTCTATGACACAAACATCAGCTGGACCTTCCTTCCCGTCAACCGGAATCATGGCCACGCGCTCGATCCATTCTTGAATGGCATCTGTAATGTGAGGAACGACCTATGTATTGAAAAAAGTAAGGCTATGTTGGTGCAAACAACATATTGTATTTACTTGTAGCTCAGCTTCTGCAATAAGAGGAACCTGAACAGTTTTGCCAAGATAGTCTCCCTTTCTCTCCTTGTCAAGAACAAACTGCCACCCAATATATAAAACAAAATTTGAATTAGAATGAGATACAAGAAATATACAAGAGACGTGAGGTTTAGGCAACTTACTTGGTAAATCTTTCCGGTGGTGATGTTATTATCACGGGTGAGTTTGACGTCTAGAAAGCGTTCATAATTCCCAAGGTCCAGGTCCACCTTTCAACACCAAAACAATTAGTTAACATGGCAAGCAGCCCCAAAAAAAAACATCTATTTCACTTCATTTTTTTAATCCAGATTAAGCATTTATCTTCTCCATGTGTAAAAATTATGTTCTTTGATCTTTGGTAGAGGAGAAGCAACCAACTTCCAAGCAAGAGTGAATGAATAACTAAATAATCTCAACTCAAATCAAACTTGAAAATCCTGTCTTAAGATTCCCTCTTTAAAAAAGCTCTTCTCTGACAGGACAAGACAAGACAGGACAGAACAGAAAAGAAAAGAAAATATTTTACCTCACCACCGTCGTCTAAGACAAAAACTTCACCGTGCTCAAAAGGGGACATGGTTCCAGCATCGTTATTCAAGTAAGGATCTACCTTCGGAAACGAAAACAATTAACCCCATGTTTGATAGCAAGGTATATAAATACAAGGAAATTTAGAAGAAAACACACAGGATAAAAACTAAGCCAAATCGGAATGGAAAAGGTATGAATCCACCCACCAACTACAGAAAGTATGAAATGAAACTGAAATAGTTTTGTTTTTCCTGGCTTATGAAAATGATTTGAAACTAGCAAATCAAGTATGTAGAATCAAATCAAATAAAGGGTGTTCTGAAAGTATGTAGGAAGAAGTGGAAAAAGAGAAGAGACCAATCTTGATACAAGTGACGCGAAGTCCAGAAGCCTTGAGAAGTAAGCCGATGCTGCTGGCCGTCACCCCTTTCCCCAGCCCGCTTACTACTCCGCCAGTCACCAGCACGTACTTCATCTTCTTCATCCTTGCTAATACATGGGAACAACTCTTAAAACAACAAAACGTAACATAACAAAACAGAGGAAGATTTTGAATACCAACTTCAGTTGCTCCGGGACAGATGGAAGAATGGGTGCTAACCAGTTGCATAAAAGGAGCAGGGTGTTAACTGTTAATGCTTAAACCCTTCTTCTTCTGTATGAGATGGCATTAAGAAAACCGGATATATAAAGAGAGATGTTGGTTCCCTTGGTGACGGAAGAAACAGAGGGAGAGAGAAGAAAAGAATGAAGTAGAAAGCAAAGGATGAATGAGATTGGCTAACACCATTGGCTGCTTTTTATACACTCTTTCCCGGCATCTGTATCCGTATGGCCCATTAACAACATACAAACAATCACCAAATCAGCTTTCTTACATAATCTATATAATATATATGTATATTTATGTTGATCAACCGAATAACCACATGAATCCGTGACCTCTAGGATAACAATTGTTCCCGTAACCATTGTGGAAAATTGTTTGGTACTAATAGGAGGTTTTTGGTTTGAAGGTTTTGACATAAGAGTTATAAAGATTCTTTTATCCTTAATAATTAAAAAACTTTCAAATTAACATTTGCTTCAAATATTATTTAAAATTAATAATTAATTAAATTATATTAAAATGATTATATAAAAAATAAAACAATGTATTTACTTAGTAATTTTATATTAAAAAAATAAATTTTCATAATCTAATTAATATTAATATATACAAAATATGATAACTAATAAACAATTCAACCAAATATTGAATATATACATGTCCTTATATGTCATTTTGTTTGTTCAAATAATCAAACATTTATCAACTATTAGTTTATGAAACACTTTTATGCAATCAGCTAATGTTATCCGGTAGTCAAATCAAATAATGCAATCAATTATCTGCTATCAGCTAATTTAATCTACTATCCGCTAATTGTCAAATAATGCCTATAAATATATAAACTTGGTCAAGTATAATAAACTCCCGCTCATTTTCTCTGAAAACTCAAATTCCTAGTCTTTTTTTATGTCACTTTGTAACCCCGAGAACTTCGTCCATCGACATCCCTAGATATGATTTATGTCGTCGAGCCCCTCATTTTTCCTCTCTCTTTTTTAGCCTTCAGGTGTTCTTTTTCTTTTTCTCCTTTCATTACTATTTTATCATTTCTAAATTTTGGATGATTTTCTTTGGTGTCCTTGTCCTAGTGAGGGCGCCTTCTCTTGGTGGGGGAGAGTTTATCGTTCATCGACGAAGACTCTGAAGAAAGCTTCAGTTTTTTTTTTCTCTTTTGGTTGATCTTTAGAATGTTGCCTCTTTTGATTTTCTCTACATGTAAGGTTACGCTTATTTTTGTTCTTGTCGACGGTGACCGTTGATTTTACTTTCCAGCTCCACCCTCTTTGATCCTTCAGACATTGGCAATTCTCTAATTTAACATGATGGGTCTTTTGGTTCATTCTCACTGTATTTTTCACAAATATTTCTACCCTTCGGTACCCTCGTAGCGACATACAATTTGGAGACCCTAAATATGCTAGCATAGTGCTTGCCTCGACTTTGGTTGATGGTTGTGTTTTTGTGTTCCCTCCTTGTCCCATGTTTGTTGTTGTCTTTTGATGTATTTTTTGTTTAATTTTTCGTTCATGTTTTCGATCGGTGGTGACCAGTTTTTTGTTTGTTTTTTTTATCTTTGTTTGTGTTGGCGAAAGTAGTTTATGTTTAAAAAAGTATGAAAAATACAATCTTACGAACCCCTTTAAGATTTTAAAACTAAACTTTAAGTAAACAATCTCTTAAGAAAGAAAATTACAATTAGCAAATTTAAATAAAATCCAAACAAGATTGAATGTGTATACTAGTTTTACTCACACTCAAGAACACTTGAAACAAAATTACAATAAAAGCTTTCTAAGTGTTCTTTTCATAAGACGAAGAAAACTTCTCAAATAACTTTTGATGGATGATTTATGTTTCCTTTTTGTTCTCATGTTATCCAACATGTTTTTGAAGCTTGTATATATAGTCTCTCGTTGAATTTTAGACAATTGGATGGTTGGAAAACTTAATAGATTAGTTAGAGAAATTTTTAATTTTTTTTTACCATAATTAGATTAAATATCCAGCTTAAGGGTGTTTGAAGTCCTTAAATTTTGGGGGGAAATCAATTAAGCTTCTTAATTTTTTTTTTGCATCCAATTAAGTTTATGAATCAATTAAGTCATTTGATCAATTTTGACCATCAATTTTTTGACAATATTTGCATGAGATATTACTGTCACGTGACACACTAAATTTCTGTCATGTGACATTTACATATTTAAAAAAAAACTATTTTTTATAATTTTATAAGTTTTATTTTAGAATCTTAACTTTTAAAGAATTTTTTAAATAAAAAAATCTTGAAATGTCAAGAGACAATACTATAACACAACACATTGCACCAACTAATCAAAAACTATTAGATTTAACAGTTAATGTTGGTCAACGAAGTGAATTGATAGAATTTTAGTGTATAGTGACTTAATTGGGTGAAAAAATCATAGGCTTAATTATTTTTTTTAAAGTTCAACTTAAACCTAAATATTTTAAACAATTAAATTTATAAAATATTTATTTAAAAATTACTTGGCTTGAGGTTTTTAAAATATGTTTTCACGTTTTTACCGACAATAGATTTAAAAGTAATAAAAAGGTAAAGTTAACAAAATTTTACTGATAAAAAGTAAACAAAATACAATTTTAGTGAGATAAATAATATTATAATTTTAGAGTTTATAATTTAATATTTAGAATTTAAAGTATTATTTTTTGAACAATTTTGGTTTGTCTTTTAGATGTATTGTACTATTATTTATACACTCAAATGAATATTAAATGACATATTATTATTGGTGGTTAAAATGGCTTTTAAGGTCATCCAAATCCAAGTTAGACTTTAAATATCAATGAAAATAGAAAAAAATGTTTTTTGGGGTTAGAGACCTAAACTCTAACTCTTAAATTCTAAAATATATTTTCAAACTTTAAATCATAATCATAATCCTAAACCCTACTATCTAAACCCTAAAAACTATGCACTTGAGCATGGACGGAAGCACGTTAAATGTGGGAGGGAAATTGTTGATCCCAACTTTGGTGGTTTAATTGCATTTTAAACTATTAATAGTTTTAAAATTATTGTAATTAAGTCATTGTCCCTCCCAAAACTTATGGGTTAATTAATTTGTAGGATCTAGTCAATTTTAAAATTAATGAAATTAAGTTTTGACTCTAATTGTTTTAGTTTAATTACTTTTTAAGTCTTTTAATTTCAAAATTAAAAAAATAAAACCCTAACTCCATTAATTTTATAGTTTAATTGTTATCAAGATTCTACTCATTTTAAAATTAAGTAATTTACCCTCTCATCCTTAGGTTTGTGGGAACTTTTTCACCGCTAGTGCATATATAATAATTCTTTTAAAAAATATTGTACAGTTTTTTTTAAAACAAATGATTTATATTCAATACACTGACGATGGAAATTAAAAGTTTTCACAAACGTATTAGTTTTAGGGTTTAGGGATCCAATTTAGAGGGTAGATTTCAAGGATTTAGTTGTATGATCTAGTATTTAGGGTTTAGATGTTAGGGTTTAGTTTTAGGGTAATATAGTGAGAATTTAGGTTTTAACCTATAAACCTTCAATTCTAACCACCATCCATCAATTCTAAACTCTTACACCAAAACTCCTAAACCATACACCCTAAATTAAAACCATAAACCCTAAAACTAAGACACTTGTAGAAATTTTTAGTTTCTACTGCCAGAATAATTACCCTAAAACAAATAGTCACCGTTGATATCTCATCCACGTCATTAAAAATAACTACCAATTAAACTACTATGGGTCGAGTTGGGCCGAATTTTTGGTCAATCCACACCCGACTCAAAAAATTAACACATCCATCCAAACTCGACCCGGCCCGATATTTTATGATATTTCACTCGGCCCGAGCCCGAAGTCTAGAGTAAAAACCCGAACCGCTATAACTGCACTTACAGACCACGTTATTCGAAATCAAATTAAACACGTCACACTTTACCACTAGAACCACCCAATGAGTTCACCTTTTACCAATTGTAACTTAAATAAAAATATGTTTATTTAAAATTTTATTTAATTACGAAAAAAACTCCCACCTCCAAGTGTTTTTACCCAAATAACTCATTTTTAATAATATTTACATTTTGACATATTTTCGAAACTAGCACCCTTTGTAAGAATTCGCGTGGCTAGTATGTCGAGTTCATTACAAAAATAAAAATTTATGTAACTCGTCAAACCAGCTTGACAAGTCCCATGAGTTTTTATTTTTTTTAATTGGAGCTGATAACGAATATATATGTGTATAAAATAAAAACTCATAAAACTCGACATGCTAGTATGGCAAGTTTTATGGGAACTTGCCAATTGCCATACTAACTAGACAAGTTCTTACAAATAGATATTATATCCCAAAAAATAATTTTATTTTAGTGAGAGAAACATAAATAAAATTTAAGAAAAATAGATATTTGGGTAAAATGACCCCATGTATTTGTAATATTTATGTTATTCCTAAATTCTGCAAACAGTAGAGTGTTGATTCAGGGTGGTCCATTGGGAACACGTGGGAGGGCAGAGAAAACGAAATAGCCACGTTGCTTTGGTACATTGGAGGAGGAATATTATTATTTGTATTAAAATATTTGGGTTTGACTGCCGACAGGCTTCCGAGATTAGGTCCCGTTGAACATGGGAGAGGTTTGAAGAAATATTGCATCATATTCTGTTGTTGTGGTTGATGCCTCAACGTATCATAACTAACATCTTATCCACTTGTTTCAATCACCAACGACCTCATATTATGAATTTGGATATTCGGTCAAGCTCGACAAGTACCGATGGACACTACTAACAATGAGCATTGGCCATTGATGAGAACTATTAATTTAATTTATGAAATTTTAAAATATAAAGAATTCAATATATAATTATAAATCATTTACAAATTAAAAGGTAAATTAATTAAAATTTATTTTTTATTTTTTAAAATATAATTAGATCAAAATATTTATCCCTAAATTAAAAAACTTTATTTTTTTTTTTGAAATTCAATCCGCCGTCACCGTCGGCCACATTCGTACCACCCGCCACAGTGTTTCTGGAGGGGAACGAAGGCAGGTTTCGATTGGAACTGACATAATCCATGACCCCCATTGTTTTGTTCCTCGATGAATCGACTTCGGGTTTGGACTCGACGAGCGCTTTCATGATGGTTAAGGTCTTGCAACGAATCGATCAGAAATGAAATTAAAAAGTATAATAATACTTTTATCATTAAAATCTAATGCACGAAGAAAAGAACATGAGATGAATCCAATTGAAATTACTAATAAGAGATAAAAAGGTATTATAAAACTCAATCGCGGTCACGAAAGTGCGGCAGGGATGCGACGACGACTTGAATTTTAAATGAACAAAAATTAGGATCTTGTAATTTATAGGTATTTTAATTAAAATAAAAATAAAATAATATATTTTAATTAATTTACCTTTTAATTTTTAAATAATTTATAATTATACGTTGAGCTCTTAAAATTTTAAATTTTTATAAATTAAATTAATAATTTTTATCAATGTTTATCGTTAGTGATGTTCGTCAAACCCCTTAAAATTTTTCTTATGAATTACGATGAACATTCAATGTTTTTTTTTTCTTCTTCTATTTATTCTAGATTTAGGATTAACCGGGCTTTTAGCTCTTACGTCAGGTCGGCCTGCATTTTGACTTGACCCTTCCCTTTCACCAGCACCAGCAGTGACTAGATAAGAAACACTATACTATATTACTATGTAGAAATTTCATCTTTACCCGTGGAGTAACTTTTTACTATTTAATTAATGGGTACTACTTTTTGGTTATTCAATTTTGTCTGTTTTTATTTTGATCATTAACTTTTAAAAAAGTAAATTTCGTAACTATGTAGAAATTTCATATTTTTTTTCGGGGTGTGAGGTTTAAAGTTTATGCTTTACTATTTTTATTGCTTTGGAGAATGTACAAACTCCGGTAAACAATTCTGAAAATTTGCCATTTTGTTGTTTAAATTTCATTACAAGATGAAGAAAATTTTCAAGCTTTTGTTTTTATTTTTGGCATAATAGGTAAAAAAAAATTGCCCCAATTATACTTATTTTTCCAGACAGTTGTTTAAAATATTTGTAGGTACCTAACATTTTCACAGTTAATATTTTAGGTACCTTGTTGTTAACAACCGTTAACGATCGTTTAAATTTTTTTGCTATCCAATACAAACATGACACGTGGGATGTTTTGTTTTATTTTAAAAAATTAGAATTTTCAAAAGTACCCTGAAATTCTCAAAATTTCCTAAAATAGTTTCCAAATTCCTAAGTTTCATATCTTGATTCCAGTCTTTTCCGTCGCCGGACCACACGATCATTTTCCCCATCCTCCCATCATTGCACGATCATTTTCCCCATTCTTCCGTCGCTGAAAGTCGACGGTCGACGTGCCTAACGTCGAAACAAAGTTGAACGACGAGAGGGAAAAAAAAGAAACGATGGGAGCCAACGATGGCCGATTAGACCATGAACGACATGCAAGTCTTTCAGTGAGAGGAGTAGGCTTTATTTCGTCGTCAACATCGTGCTGAACGGCGACGACAAAGGCTGAATTTGGGAAACTAGAAATTTTAGGGTTATTTTGTGAATTTTGAAAAATTTAAAGATTTTTAAAAAAAATAATTTAAGAGAAATAAAGAAAGAAATTAAAATAAAGGCCATGTATAATGTTTTGATTGGTTAAAGGAATCTTTTTAAACGGCCATTAACGGTCATATACTTAAAATAATAACTGTAAAATCGTTATGCACCTATTTTGACCGAAAATACTTTAAGCACTTATCTATGATAAAAAAGTATAGTTTAGGCAAAAAAAATTCCTATTAAGCCCTTTTATTTTGTTAGGTTCCAAGATTAACTTAGAGCAACGGAAGGGTTTTGGATTCTTGTATCTTATTTTGATTCTTCCCAAAAAAATAAAAGGTAGAGTTGATTTTTGTTGTCGTTGTTTGGTCTGAGTTCCGATTCGGATGAAGTCACGGGTGATTCTCGAGTTAACATACTTGCCTACTTGGTCTCTGCATTTTTAACATTTACAACTGTTAGTGCCTTACTGCTCTTCTCTGTTCTTCTTTTGATAGCTTCTTCTCTATTCTAGTGTGCATTTTCCTTTCAACAATTATATTATGAGCTAGGATACATTTCGTCATGTTATTGGGTGGTTAGATTAATTGAGTTATTAAAGTATTTATAATTAAAATGAGGACCATATTGATAGAATTTTTAAATATCGATGGTTAAATTTGTTATTAAATTTTTTTGAACAAGACAAAATTGATAAAATATATAAATTTTGAGGATTAAAATTATTATTTTACCATGTCACATTTAATTCAACGTTCAAAATTAACATTAAGTGACCAAAATAAAAAGGATTGGTAATGTTAGTTATGTTTTTGCCAAAAAAAAAATAGTTTGGTGACCAAAATAAAAAGCGACTATTGTTATCCGACCCAACTCGAACTCAAATTTCTTATTAAAAAATTCGATCCAGTCGAGCCGAGTCGGGTCAGAACCTGTCGCGTCCGACTAAAATGCCCATCTCTATCCACATATGTATCGTAGATCTCAAAATTCCTAATGCTTCAACATTACCATTAAATTAATAGAAAAAATATTTCATGCATTGATTACGTTGAATTCTTTTTTCAAAACGGGACTCTAATACTATCATGTGTCTTATTTAGAGCTTAAACTTTAGTATTTAGAATTTACAATTTAGATATAAGATCTAATATTTAGAGTTTAAAATTTAAAAGTTAAATTTTAGATTTTAAAACTTAACATTTCCCGAGTATAACACATGAAAATATTAAATGTTCGTTTATTAAAAATAAATTTCAGTGGTCGACTCTCTCATGCCTTAATCAGTGGTCGACGGTTCAACCACCGCCCTAAGCATGGAGCAACTTTAAAAGTTGTGGCCAGCGTTTGCCTCCTATATGAGCCAACTAAACGCAAAAGGATTAGTCACTAGTAGTTATAGAGGTGGCAAACGGGTCAATCGATTCGCGTTCGATACGGGTCATTTCGGGTCTAACTACATTCGGTTTAAGTTCGGTTTGGATCAGCTCGGTCTAGTTTTGGTCTATGATGATTTCAGTTCAGGTATCGGGTCAAGTCAATATCGGGTTGATAGGAGATTGACCGGTATCAACCGGGTTTTCAGGCCAAGTTAGGTTTTTACCCCTATATATGACTTTATATAGCTTGCATATTTGACTTTTTGGTTAGTTGTGCGATAGTTCACATCTCATCTTTCTTTTTTTTAATATTTTTTTTGAGTTGCCATCGGTTTGGGTTTGTTCGGTTGAAAATCGATTTGGGTCCATTCGGTTCAGTTGAAATCAATACATGTCCATTTTTGGTTCAACTGAAATTCAAGTTGGTCGTTGTTTGATTCGGTTTATTTCGGGTTTTGGGTCATCGTGTTTGGTCATTTTCGGGTCTCGGTTCGAGTCTACAGTCTCGGGTCAAGTTTGCTAGCTCTACTAGTAAAGGCGGCAAACAGGTAATTCGGTTCGGGTCATTTCGGGTCTGACTACATTTTGTTTAATATCGGTTTAGGTCTAGTTCGGACGCTCGATTTTAGTTTGGGTCTATGGTGATTTCGAGTCGGGTCAGTTAATTTTCGGTTGGATTGACTTTTGGGTCAGTTATTTTCGAGTCATTTGATTTTGGGTCGGTTCAATATCGAATTAATAAGAGATCGATCGTTTTTAATCGGATTTTCAGGCTGAGTTAAGTTTTTACACACCGTATATCTTATATAGCATGTATATTTGGCTTTTTGGTGAGTTGTGTGACAATTCACACTCCATCTTTCTTTCTTTATTTAAATACATTTTCTTTGTTTCGAGTTGCTTTCGATTATAGTCTATTTTCGGTTTAACTAAATTTTTGGTTGGTTTAGTTTAATTCAGTTTGTTTTGAGTCAAGATTATCAGGTCCGAATCTAATCATTGAACTCGTTGTAGTAGATATATTGAGAAAAAATATATATTAAATGTCTGTTTATTAAAAATAATTTCCACTCGCATCAAATAATCAGCCTAAATTAGTACTCACTATTTACATTTAAAATGAAAGTTTTATAAAAAAGTTGGTATGTTTTCTAACGTGCATTTTTTCTTTTGAAAAGCTCTAACGCGCGATTTTAATATACGTATGTATACACACCTCGTATAAATGGCGTGTTGAGAATATTAAAGTCTATTTTTTAATAAGAAGAGAAACGTGTTTGACCATTATTTTTTTGAGGGGGTGTTTGACCATTATTAAATAGGCATAAAGTTAAAAATAATGTTTAACTAAATAATCATTTTTTATATATATATTTTTTAAATAATTTAACTTTTAATTTTTTATTTTAGGTCAAGTTGATTATTATGCGGATGAAAACTGTTAGTCAACTAACGATAAATAACTTGAAATGACGTGTCAAACTCACATGACAGAACATGCTGACATGACAATCTCATATAGACAAAAAAATTGACTTGAAAGAATAAAATACCGGTCAAAAATTAATTTTATAAAATATAAATTTATTTTTTATGATGACATGTCATTTTGTCAAATTATTTCAAATTGTTTATCATAAATTAACTAACAATTTTTATATGCAGATAGACTATTTTAACACACAATAAAATTTTAAAAGTTAAACTACTTAAAATGGATCAAAATGACAAACAGATCAATTTTAACATTATGCCTACTAAATGTTGATATTCAAAGATTAGAAAAGGGGAATGATTGGCTACGTGTATCCCATTTTTTACAATCCATGGATCGCGGTAGGGACAAGACAACGAGTTGCATGTTTAATGACTCATTTAGCTCAGTGTGGTGTTCAATAAATAGCGAGTCACGGTTATTGTCGGTTTATGACAGTTTTGCCACGTTAGAGACACGTGCTATTCCCATCCGCTGTTAGTTTGTGTTAGTTGAGTTGGGTCCCATCTCATGCTTGACGGTTGACTCTTCTTTTTGTACGGCTGCTTGACCCCACTTATCCCATTTTCTGCCGACAATTTTGCCTTTTCAATATACTATCCTTATTAAATTTGATACTTTTCTCTTTTAGCTTAAATTTTGTTTTCTCAAAAATTTAATTTATTTTTTTTCAAAAAAGAAACATCTGAGCAGAATTCGAACGTGATGACGTATGAGCGCTATTTCGATAATAAATAAATTGAATTATCTCAAATAAACGAAATAATTTAATCTCTATCAACTTTGGAAGTGAGCAGTTGAGAATTGAGATCAATAGATGATTATGTTTATATTAAAAATCGAAGGATATAGCATGAAAAATAAATTGTAAGTGTTGTTAGAGGTATGCACAAGATATTATCTTTAAAGATATTTCGTAACAATATGTACTCCTCAAGATTTAACAAATACTTTTGCAGATCAGGAAACAAGAAGAGCAATAATTTAAAAATACTAAGCTAAGAGAAAAAGTAAATATAATAGAAACAAAATCGCTCTTGGGATTAACCGGGAGGTGTCATCTGAAGAGATTAAAGAAGCTCTGTTTCGACAAAGAGATGATAAGAGCCTGGGCCCGATGGGTTTATATCCTATTTTTTCAAGAAAGCTTGGGGGATAGTTGGCAAGGATTTTATTCAGGCCATCAAACCTTTTTTCTTGTGTCATCTGCCATGCTATCGAGGTTTAATGCAATAACTATTTCCTTGATTTCGAAGGTTCTAAATGCGTGCCGAGCTAAAGAATTTTCGCTCGATCTTGTGCTGCTTCGTTGTCTATAAAACTGTCACGCGAATTCTAGTTGACAGATTGGCTTCTTACTTTCCAAGCATGATCTCACATAGCCAGTCGGCTTTTGTTAAGGGGAGAAATATATCTGATAATACCTTGCTAACCCAAAAGCTTGTCCATGGCTACTCTAGGAAGTTGATTTCTTCCGGATGTGCTATTAAAGTTGATCTTCGAAAAGTATTTGACAGCATAGATTGGGGGGTTTTGATGAAGGTTTTGGAGGCGCTGGGGATTTCGGAGATGTTTCAGGGTCGAATCGATGCATGTGTAACTCACTCCCAATTCTCCGTGTCATTTAATGAGAGCTTGGTTCGATTTTTTTCAAGGTCGAAGGGGTGTGCGGTAGGGTGATCCGCTATCGCCTTACCTTTTCATTATGGTCATGAACGTTTTATCTATTATGCTAGATGAGGCTGCTAAAGTGGAGGTCTTTCAGTACCATCCGAGATGTAAAAGAGTCGCTATAACCCATCTTTGTTTTGCAGATGATCTCCTTATTTTTTGTAAGGGAAATGTTAGTTCCATTATAGGAGTCTGAAGTGTATTGGATCGGTTCTACGAAACCTTAAGGCTGCAGATCAACACTGGTAAAACTGAATTATTTACTGCGGAGATGAAGTCATGTGCGTTGGAGATCATTCACTCTTTCACTAATTTTCGTAGTGGCCGCTTTCCGGTCTGATATCTCAGAGCTCCTCTGGTTACACGTAAGATGCCTATCAAAGATTGCTCTCCTCTTATTGATAAGATAAAAGCCAAGCTTGGAGTGTGGTCGAACAGAAGACTAAGTTATGGCGGCCGTTTGCAGCTCACCCATTCTGTCCTGTATATTATTGCTAACTACTGGTGTTGATAATTAATCTTGTCGGCTGTTGTGATCTCCCACATTGATCAACTGTGCGCCTGATTCTTCTGAAAGGGATGCGATGTTAAAGCAACTGGTGCTAGGGTCGGGTCACAGCAAATATGTTCCCTAAAGTATGAGGGGCCTTGGATTGAATAATATGGGCAGTTGGGACAAAGCCTGTCTTTTGTCGCTAATTAAAATAATTCTCGTAGGTGAGGGATCTCTATGGGTTGCATGGTTTCAAGCTTACGTCTTGCAGGATGAGAGTCTTTGGCACCTAGAGCCGAGGCAACATCACAATTGGGTTGTACGGAAACTCTTGAAGCTACATAGTGTAGTTGTTGTTTTCTTTGCTAATGTGACAGATTGAGGGCGGTGACGAAAAAAAGAATTTGGGAGGAGATCGGGGGCACAAAACCGAAGGTTCCATTGCAAAAGCTTATTTGGTTCCCCTTTCATATTCTGAAACACGCCATCATTGCTTGGATGGCCAATTTCGATCGACTTCCCACGAGTGGTAGGCTGTTGCGAATGGGTATAACCGCTGCTCCAGGTTGTCGACTCTGTGGCATAAGCTAGGAATCTCAAAATCACTTTTTTTTTTCCGAATGTGCATTCTCGCAACAAATCCGGTCTGTTGTACTTAGCATATGTCTGTTAAGCAGAGGTGTCTGTGGGTGGAATGAGAAGCTCCGATGGCTGAAAATCACCTAAAATGTACATCTTTATCGGTTTACGTCCTTAAAACTGCACGGAGTTCATTTATCTCTTGCATATGAGAGGAGCAAAACAAGCGTTGTTTCCGGGGATTCGAACAAGAGGTAGATTCTGTGTTGGAATTTATTAAATTTAATGTACAGACTAATATACAAAGAAAAAAATAGATGTTCACGATAGTAAATATAGTCAGATTTATATAGATTAAGGGGTCTTATAATTTTCTTCTTTTTCTTGTTCTACTATTTTGTTTGGTCGTTACTGACTGTATTGATTTCTTCGTAGCTGAGATTTCTTGCTTCTGGATAATAAAATTAAAATTATCCAAAAAATTGCTCTTGGGATTATCTCGGAGGTAATAATTTGAAGAGACGTCAATTAATGTTTAAAGATTAAAGTTAATGATTTTTTTGACACTTGAATAATATATTTGGACCAACTAAAACTTAGTGTTTTTGGATTAACTAAGATACTGTACTTTTGGACCATCTAAAATATGATACTTCTAGACAATCTAAGATATTATGCCTCAATATCAAATATTTCTTTATCTTTCTTTCGAAGACAAAAAAATCTATTCACATTTAATAATCTTACAAACATCGAAGTATTTAATAGATACAATTTATTAATATTGAATCTTTTAAGATACTTTCAGCATATGTTTATTCATAGACAAAAATTATATTTAAATGTTCGGTCTTCAGGTTGAGACAAAACCTTGATTTTAAATTTTTTTCTCTTAAATTATCGAAATATTTTTTAAAATATCTTCAAGAATTCTAATAATATTCAAATTGTCAATATATTTTCTCATACCAATTTTTATATTTAAATTAAAAAATGTTTTATAAAAAATATTTTTTTCGTTTAACATTACTTAAATTTTAAAAATCTTTGATCCCACCATTATTTTTTAAATGTTGAATTCTGCCACAACTTTAATTTTTTTGAGGTGGTTACTTTTTAAAAACCTCCTTAAATTCTTCTTCAGCAAGAAATTTTTCGGCCACGACCTTCATGTTATCGATTGATTTTTAATATTTACGCTAATTGTGCATAAATAAAATTCTTCTCTTTTGACGAAGCATCATTTGTTTTTTTAATTTTGTTTTTTCTTTGTTTTGCTTTGCAATAAGTCATTTTACATAATTTTTTTTTCGTTTGGTTGTATGGCAATTTGTTTGTCTGTTTTATTTTTGCAAGATTTGTTTGTATTTGTGACATTATTGTCTGGTGTTATGATAATTTAGCGTTCAGATTATACGTATTATCGAGCGTTTCAAGTCACAAAATAATCACTGATATGTTATTTTTCGAGTTCCATTATGGTAGTTTGCCAATGTGTCAAGAACTCGCGGGAAAAAAATGTTTGATACATGAAGTTTTCTGGTTAAAGTTTATCATTGCTGAAATTTTATTTGGAAGATAAAACAAATTATCTTAAGAGGTATTGTGTTTAATTTTATCTTTCACAATTTTTTAATTTTATGATGTTTTTATCTATATATATATATTCATGATTTAGAATGTTCTCCGTTAAAAAAATTGCTTGATCCCAAGATAATTTTCAAACGTAAGCGGGACCTTAAACAATTCGCAATTTATATTTCGGGCGTTTAATTATTTTATATTTATTAAATAATCGCATATTTATTTATATGAGGCGTATAAAATTATGTTTGACAATTTCTGGATTCGGGGTCATGTTTTACGATTCCAATTTTTATTGGTTATCTTTCGTGGCATTATTCACTCCTGATACTAAACATTCTAAAATATTAGAATAATTTTTTTATCGAATGAAATTATTTTACTTTTTTGGATAAATTTCAAAAACAGATAATGCTCGAAAAGAATCCATAAAAAGTTATATATTTATTAAATTTTCAAAATTAAATTTTATAGCATAATTGTATATATATATATATATATATATTTAAATGTGATTTATTTTTATTTTTTTTGAGGGAAAGGGACCACTACCACATGTCTCGTTAAAAAACCTCCCTAAGCCTAATGGAGGAAAAAGAGTGCACATGGTAGGGTAAATACAATAAGAAACAACCGAAAAAACACAAACACTCATGGGAAAGCATGAGTGACTAAAAGGAAAACAAGGAAACAAGACCTACAAGCCAATAAATCGCAGCAAGCAACACTGCCAAACACCCAATCCAGCAGCGTCCAAAGACCCCTGCACGCCACTGCTCAGCTGCAAACGCCACAGCCAAATCAAGCCAGGGCAAACAGCCAGCCGATCCCCATACAGCAGCAGCCAGCAACCCCGTCACTGCACTTCAACAGCACCCACCACAGCAGTACCAGCCCACGAAAAAACAGAATCAGTCACTGCACTTCAACAACACACTGTACAGCAGAAACCATGGCGTTGTCCTTGTCAAGGACGTTTCGAATCGCCAAGGGGGGTTCAAGAAAACGATAATGATCAAAAGGAAACTTCTTCGCCAACTTCGCAAGTGCATCCGCAGTCGCATTCACATCCCGCCTTACCCAAGAGTATTTGATCTCCCAAGATCGTTTTAACATTTCTTCCATATGAGCACGGATATTCGACTGAAGATTTAACGGATCCCCCATTGCCAAGCCCTCGTAAACACATTTATTATCTGTCTCGACTATAACTCGTCGAAAACCAAACATCCAAGCCGTTGAAAGACCCTCGTAAACATCCCATAATTCCGCATCAAAAGTAGAACAAATGCCTATTTTCTTAGCGAAACCAAAGCACCAAACACCATTTTCGTCACGTCCTAAACCACCACAAGAAGCAAAACCCGTAGCCGTGTTCCTCGCGCCATCAACGTTCAATTTAACCCATCCTGCAGGCGGTCTCGACCAGCATATGTCGCCACTCGCTGATCGTCTAATATCCAAAATATGATCTGCTTTGACAGCAGCCCGCGCAACCTCATCAGCTAGCCTCCTCGCGCCTTGCAGCAGGGACTCTTGACCACCAAAATCTGATCCAAACACCGCTGCGTTGCGTTGCTTCCATGTTAACCAAACTAACGAGCCGAACACCAAATCCCAATCTCGAGAGTCAAGAGGATAATGCTTCACATTAGCGAGGTTAATATAAATCCACTCCTTTATAGGTTTGCTAAAAAATTCATGGAGCATATTGGTCTTTATAATTCGAGCCCACGTTGCTTTGATTATCATACACTCACGGAGAATATGCGATATGTCCTCAGTAGCAGCACCACACAGAACACAACTAGCATCGTCAGCAAGATGGCGACGGACTCTTTCCGCATTCGTCAGAACCCGACCATGACACAATTGCCAAAGAAACATTCTCACCCGAGGCAAACCTCGATACTTCGCTAACACAGCCCACACAGGTTCCTCACACGTGTCATTCGGTTTAATACTCAGGGAATATGCTGACTTCACCGTAAATCGCCGAGACTCTTCTAAAGCCCATCCCGGACGGTCTGATACATTCCTACACACCGGAGGTTTAACAGCTGCTATGCCATGCAGAACATCCCTTGGCAGAATAGCATTAAAATCCTCCCACTTCCAATGGCCATTAGAGTCCACCATATCCTGAACAGAGCAATCAGATACCCCAGGTTCACTATCAGCAGAGACATACTGTCGAAGAGGGCCAAAGTTGCTCACCCAAGCATCATTCCAAAACTCAACCTGACGCCCATCACCAACATTCCAAACAATGTTATTTCGGAGATCAGACCAAAGCATACGAATACCCCGCCAAAGGCGTGACCCAGCACGATTAGGCAAACCATGTGGCGCCAAGTCCTGTAAGCCATACTTGGCCCGCATAACACGTACCCAAAGCTTACCCGGCTCCGCAAGCATACGAAAACCCAACTTCAGAAGAAAAGCTGTATTCTGCGGCTCAACCTGCTTAATACCCAATCCTCCATTAGAGATTGGGGAACAAACCGTCTCCCAATTCACCGCATGAATCCCCCTATCACCATTGGAATGGCCCCATATAAAGTTTCTGATCAGTTTCTCCACCTCATCACATACAAATTTCGGCAACCGAACAGTTTGCATCGTATACATAGGAATTGAAGAAAGGACAGACTTAGCCAACACAACCCGTCCCGCAAAAGAAAGTAACCGAACTTTCCACCCTGCCAATCTATCAGCAACCTTCTGAACTAAATAACGATATGTAACCTTAGTGACTCTCCCATGAATAAGGGGAACACCCAAATATCGCCCCAGGTCAGAAACACATTTAAAACCAAAAGCATCACTGATATCTTCCTGAAGAACGGTGTGAATATTATGCGAGAAAAAAATATTAGTCTTCGAGATACTAACCTTATGTCCTGAGCATTCGCAAAAGTCCCTGAGAACCCGACTAATAACATCAAACTGGTCAAGAGATGCTTCCGCGAACAGAACTAAATCATCTGCAAAGAACAGATGAGATATCAGCGGACCATTCTTCGTAACCCGGAAAGCCTTCCAATGTCCACAATCCACCTCACGCTGAATAGACTGCGCTAATCTCTCCATACAGAGGACAAAAAGGTACGGAGAGAGCGGATCACCCTGGCGAATTCCTCTAGAGGGTTGAAAGCTATCAGTGGGACTACCATTCCAAAGAATCTGAGTCGACACGGAAGAAACGCAATTCATAATAAGCGAGCGCAGATGAACAGGGATGCCAATGTCACAGAGAGTATCATCAATAAACGACCACTCAAGGCGATCATAGGCTTTCTCAAGATCCACCTTGATTGCAAGCCAGCCTTTTTTTCCTTTCTTTATACGCATGGAGTGGATGATCTCCTGGGCTATAACAATGTTGTCCGTGATGGACCGACCAGGAACAAAGCTAGTCTGATTGTTGGATATCCAGTTTGGCAAATAAGGTTTTAGTCTATTCACAATAACCTTACTAAGAATCTTGTAAACCACCGTGCATAAACCAATAGGCCGAAAATGAGCAAACGACTCCGGAGCCTCCAGTTTTGGAATCAACACAAGGAGAGTTCTATTCAGCTCGGATCGACAATCCCCGTACTGAAAATACGTTGAATCGTGCTACACACGCCATCTCCCACAATGTCCCAATGGCGCTGAAAGAAAGAAGCATGGAAACCATCAACTCCCGGCGCTTTCGAAGGTGCCATCTGAAAAAGAGCCGTGTAAATCTCATCCCTTGATACAGGCATATCCAATGCTATCATGTCCCTTCTATCAATTCCACGGAACACACCACGGCAATTAAAGGAGTAACCATTCGCCCCCTCGGTAGAAAATAAAGTCGTGAAATATTCCACAGCTAAAGAGCGCAACATCTCCGGATCACTAACCCACACTCCTTGGCTATCCTTGAGACGGAGGATAGTATTCTGCTTCCTTCTTCCATTAGCAATCGCATGATAATACTGCGTATTACGATCACCATCACAGATCCAATTACATCTAGCCTTCTGCCGCCAGATACCCTCCTCCATGGTAAGAATCTCATCCAACTCCCGTTTAAGCTCTCTCTCAAGTTCACTAAGAGCTCTCGAATGCCTAAAACTCAATGCACGATCAATACCCTTAAGCCGGGCAAGAATTCTCTTTTTCCGCTTCCCTAACGAGCCAAAGCATTGGGAACTCCATTTAGGGAGTTCAGCCTGCAAATAAGCAATATTATCTTCATAAGACCGAGATTTGTCCCAGGAAGCCTTCAAAAAAGTACTAAAGTCAGCCGAGTCTTGCCATATAGGAACGAAACGAAAGGGTTTTCCCATCGGGGTCCACTCACAATGCTCCGTACTAAAAAAGATCGGGCGATGGTCAGAACCAATTCTATCAAGGTGTAAAACCAGAGAACTCGGATAAAACTCTAACCACTTCAGATTAACAAGACATCGATCAAGTCGCTCATACAGATCCCCACGACTCCAAGTGAATCGCGATCCCTTAAACTCCACCTCCGGTAAAGCATTCAAGAAAACAAAATTCTGAAAATCTCTGCTTACACAATTACGATGATACTTACCCCCCCTACGATCATCCAAATGAAGGAGGGCATTGAAATCACCTCCAAGAAGCCACGGAAGATTCATACCAGGATTAATCGCATTCAACTGATCCCAGAGATAACGCCTATATTGCACTTGCGGACTAGCATAAACCACAGTCACATAAACAGCATTCCGCAGAGACATGCCTTGAACCGACAAATGAATGAACTGATTTGACACTGTAATCACCTGGAGGCGTAAATCACCGTTCCAAAGTAACCAAATACCACCGCTAAAGCCCTGAGCTTCCACACGGAAAGAGGATTGAAAACCCAAACTACTCACCACACGATCTGCCCGAGTACCACTAATGCGAGTCTCCATGAGAGCAACAATAGACGGTCTCGAAGAGTTATTAATTCGACGAAGATGATCCTGAAAAGAGGAGCACGCAGCTCCCTGGATATTCCATAGCAAAACACTAATCATGGAGATACAAAGAAAGGAAAGGACGAACCAGACTCTAATCCACAACCATGACCGTCGATGTGGCAACCGACGCAGCTTGTTCTTCACGGTGTTCCCCTATCGGTGCATCAGAATGATCCCCAGAATTACGCATCGGCTCCGTATCAGTACACCGCTCCCTTACCGGCAAGCCACCTGCCGTGGTATCATCCGGAGGTCGTGTCAGTTGTAGCTCATCAAGGCGTGCGGACGCCGATTGCACCCAGTCAGAGAGAAGCGGCATCAAAGGAGACCAGTCATTCTTTTTTCTTCCTCGCGCTTGCGGTTTCGCTAATCCTTTGCTACTTTTCTGTACTCCTTGAACTTTAACTTTATTAGAACCCTTTTGTGAACTATGAATCTTTCGACCATCATTCTGAATTGAAATTGCCATGTGGCTTGGTCCAGCACTAGTCTCCTTGTTTTCAACCACAATCGGCGTAAATGTGATTTATTTATTGATTTCTACCATTTTAGTTTTTAGGCATAAATGGGCATATTAATTATTATGTTGGGAAAATATGAGATATTGATACCACGTATGAATGAGTGGATTGAATATAATTTAATTGGATTGTGTTGAATTTGTGTAGAAGCAAGCATGAAGGGAGTTGGTTAGTTTGACAAATTTGATGCCTTATTACTGATTTGTCAACTTCACCACATGACCGACTTTGTTGATTTCTCTCTCATTTTCATGTCGATGTACGAACACAAAATTTTATGTTAAAATAAAATTTATAAAAAAATTATACGAACAAATTATAAAATATTAAAGAGTAAAAATAAATTTTGAATTAAAAAATATCTAAAAAATTAATTTATATATAAATTTTAAATTTTTATGGAAGACGACGGTCCCTTCAGTCCGTTCAGTTCATTCCCGTCCACGCGCCTTTCTTTACTGCCTACTGTCTGCACCCACCAACCCTGCTCTGCTCTGCAACTCCAATGCTCACTCTTTATTTCTACTATATAAAAATGATTTCACGCCTTAATTACACATGCTGCCTGGCCCACTGCTTTGGGCGGGCCATCAAACCTGAATTTTAGCTTCTTCTTTTCCACCGCCAATACAGATGTTATATAATAGGATGCCCTCACGGTGAAAATATTTGTCCTCACAAATGTCCTAATTTTAGGGGTTATGAATTTAGTTTAAGATTTATAGTTTAGTATTTTAGTTTTATGTACTTATAATTTAGAGATCGTGGTTCGAATTTAAGAATTATATGTAAAATTTAAATCTCTAATATACTATCTTAAAACCTAAAGCCTAACCTCTAAACCCTAAAGGCCTAAACCTTAAATTATAACCATGTATCTTAAATTCTAAACCTCTAAACTATAAACCTTAAATTGTATCTCAAACCCCTAAAATTAGGGTGCTTGTGAAAATAAAATATTTTTTAATATGCATGTCCGTCTTATTGTCTATGTTCGGGGTAAATGCATGCCCCTTCCAACAATGTTGTCTTTAAAGTTCAAACTCACGTTCTCTCTTTAAGAATACAATATACCTTACCAATGCACTCAACCCTTGTTGGTATTTATTTTATCTTTTATTATATAAATTCGAATTTCGACATTTATATTAAAAATATAAACATCTCTAAACTTTTGAGACCGACACATTGTTGCGCTTAGCGGCGTAGCATCCTCTTACTTCAATAATTTAAGGTTAACTCCTAAATTGCGGAGGTTTTTTGAAATGCATTTTTTTGCAGGGCAGAATCCAATGTTTGCCCTTCTTTTCCAACGTTTTTCATTGACCACACTAAAAATCATTAAACTGTGAAAAAATAATCTCTTTTATCTTTGTTTTTAGAAGTCATATAATATTTATTAAATTGATCGAACTATTGTAAAATAATCACTAAATACTTTAAAATAGTGTAACAATTTTACTAATTTAACGATAATTTTATATCCGCTAGATAAAATTTAGTGACTATTTTACAATAATTCAATGATCATGTTGCAGTTTTTTTTTCAAAGACGTCACACACAACATAGTATTACTGGTGTTCGAACCCGAATTCTAGGAGATGATAAACATCATCCTTTGCCGCCAGGACACAAGAGGATGAGCTCATGTTGTAGTGTTTTAAAAGTAAAATAAATGTCTTAAACTTCTTCATAAGTAAATAGTAAGGGTATGTTTAGATAATTTCTATTTGTAAAATTCGTCATTTACTAATTAAATCTATCGATAAAATATAATTTTAGTAGTAGACTACATTACATTCTAAAAAATTAAGTTGAAATTTTCAAGATTAGAAAGATAATTTTAGGCCTCAAATATGAATAATAAGGAAAATAATTGCAGTTGAAATGTATGTAGATAAGATATTGACATGACATGTTTTAGGACGATTGTGCCTCGTCAGCGACAACGCAGCTAAGTGGTGTGGTTTTGGAGACAATGAATGTCGTGTTTGACATGTTTGTTGTCGAAACTCTAGTCGCACATTTTTCTCAACACGTTATTCCTCGAATCTGTTTTTTCTTTGACAAAAGAAAATACGAATGATAAGTAGTTTAATATTATTTAGAATTTTGTATACGCAGAAATCTCAGCTCATATATTTAGCATCCCTAAATAATATTTTTAAACTCACCAATATTTTTACGTGGTATGTTTTATCAACAAAAATATTATATTTCAATAAATAAGATTAACAAAAAAATCTATTAATTGATCAAGTGACTCAAAATACTTATATTATTTTATTTTATATGTGCTTAAATTTTAATATAAGAATATACTTCGGCAAAGTTGAAATTCTACAATCTTGCAAACATCATTATTTGGAGAGACGCAAACGCAAAGACCGAGGCTTAATTGTCTCAATCAATATTAATTCCATCCTACTCCTATTCCTAGTCCTATAAGGTTTTGTTTTAATTAATTTCAATCAATCCCGGCTGTGGGTGAATTTTTCGGTAGATTTTTTTTACATTTAAATTATTTCAAATTCAATGCTTGTTTAAGTGATATTAAATTATTTGTTAAATATACTATATAAAAATAAGAAAATTGGGCTTAAATTAGAGATTTAAATTGTAATTGCATACATATTTTTTATCGTATTGTATTTATCACGATTGCAGAAAAAATAATTTATTTTAGTCACCGCGAGTAACGCGGTTGTGAACTTTTTTAATAACATTATCTATTGTGGACATATCCGTTGCAGATATCGCGGTTTCAGATGGTGTCATTACCTTCATATAAGAATTATTGTTGTTGTTGCATACCACTATTTAAATCCTGTGTCTAATAGCAAGTAATGAAAAATATAATTTTTAAGAGTATGTCTGTATTAAAAGAAACTTAACCCTTATTAACAAGTATTAAAATAGTCTCCTAACAACATGTATTAGGAAAAAAATGAACCCTTAATAATAAAAAAAATATAAATATTTAATTTTCTTAAAATATTTTTATTGCCTTTATTCGAGACCGAAACGAACCAATTGCTCTATTCTATTTCCTAGTCATAGTCTGAGTCTAGTTATATAGAGCAGGAGCGTGAAATACAACTTCCCAACTACCGTACCTAACCCTATCTTACAGTTGGAGATTTTATGCCTGTCTAGGCAAGGCCATGTGAGGTTTGGTACCCCACGTTGTTCTCTGCGCTCTCATTTACTGTTTCTCCTTTTTCATCAATTTCAATTTCGATTTCCCTAAAAAGCATGCACGACAAAAATACACACATCGGGATATTTTGGATGTCATTTTTAACAATAATTCCAAAAATAAAGTTTTATTTTTTAAACCAAGTGTTAACATACGATTTGATGTCAAATGTATTTATTAATTTAAAGTTTATATTCTGACAAGTGACAGCAATGGACGGTTTATTCGGTTTAATACAAAATGGAGTGTTGTTTAGACGGAGGAAATGAGCGGTTGATTTGCAAGAATGGTCGGGGCTTGACATGTGCATTGTATATGTGCTGAGTTTTCTATATATCCAGATTTCATGAATTGTCTTGCGGTTAAAACATCAACAACAAGCGGTCTAGACCCATAAATTTAGGTAAAATAGTGTTTTGATATGATTGAAATTCAGAGTTGATTCGAATATTTTTAAGATTTTGAGCAAAACTTAAAAATGAATATTTATAGAATAAAAATATATGTAATTATTTTAAATAATTAATTTAATATTTTACTAATAAACCATAGAATTATGATAAAGCTTTGTCACACATTATTTTATTGTTTTGTTAAGAGAACATTACAAATATAACTAAAATAATAAGATATAACTATTGTTATACAAGATTATCACCGAAGAAATTACTAAAACTATAAAGATAAAATAAAAACTCAAAACGAAAGCACATGTTGCTCCCCTTTTAAGACAACACCGTTAAAGTATTAACAAATAAGAGTTATCCGCGTAGCTACCTACTTTCTTGTCTCCGACTATACAACCTTCCTTTGTTCCCTCTCACCCTCACCACTCTCTCTCATCGCTAGACCAACTCTAACGTCTAAACGTAAATAAATAATGGGCCAAACTCGCAAATTGTGTAAGGGAACATTCGTCCCTAAATTCCTAAAACCAATTTAATTACACCGCATGTCATTATATTATTTTTAAATAGTTTTAAAGTGTTTACAAGGTAGTATATGTCTATATATATATATATTTAACCTTCTGACAATGCACACTCATCTTGCAAATAAAGCGATTTAAACTTGAATCTCCTAGGATGAACATCATCTTAAAAGACTCGGGTTCAATCAACTTTGTCTGCAAAGTGTATATATCTTATTAAAAAATAAAAAAACATAAACCAATATTACTTTATAATCACCTTCAAAATATTAAAAGGAACAAATAATTTCGTCACAATCGTAAAATATATTAACCTAATATGTCGTAGAGAGTCCGAGAAAACACTTATGACTCTCGCCTCACTTTGATCTCCTTGTATTAAGGATACACTAACTGGGTGAATTTATCTGTGAGGTATTTCTATTATAGGAATTGATTTTATTTTCCTTATTTTTGTATGTTCTGTTAATCAATATCTTCAGCGCGCTAATCGAAGGGGGTTGGATATGGACGGTCAAATAGAGGGAAAAAGGGAAAGAGAATAGCCAAAATGTCATGTTTATGTATTTTGGATTTGACAAATTGATTTCATATATTGCTATTTTATTCTTAAAGCTTAATTAAATAAATAGTCATGGAAATGGTATTGATGTTTCTTTCTTTTCATTAATGTGTAAACAGATAATATTCGATAAAAATGTAAACAAATATATATATGAATATGTAAACAGATAATATATTTCTTTCAAATATATATTCGATAAAAATGTAAACAAATAATGGATTCAAGTATCCAACAATATCCATATAAGTGAAACCATAGAATGGAATTTGATATCAAATATTATACGAAAAAAACCAAAGCGAATTTGTGTATTAAGGATTCATATCCAAATTTACCATGAAAAGTAAAGTTGATATCCACCTTCACAAAAAAAAAAAAAAACCCAGACAGAATAATTTCATACCATCCAATGTCGTTCTATTTTGTACCCAAGGCAGGCCATCTACTTGTATTCTTGGTGGTACGAACCAGAAGGGCATATCAACAACAGCTAGCACATTTATGAACTCGAATTGGTTCGACCGTCCTTGAGACTCTACAACCAAGCATATTTCTTATTTAGCATCACCATATTCCTTATTTAGCATCAGAGTTTACCATTTACATCACATACCAGACGTTTGAAAGATCTTGTATGTGGTGTTTTCTTGGTCTTCTCCTGATCCGGTTTCGCACAATTCAGAGTCTGCATGACCAAAAATATTGATTCTTACCACCAGTAAAGGCTGCCAGGCAAAAATTTCAAAAGAAAGCTTGCAGCAAAATGGATCCTACAGAACCACCATCAAACTGCACACAATCAAAATCAAGTGACAGAAGAGATACTACCTGAATCAGTGACTCCACACGCCGCCGCATCCGGCTGTGCATAAACCCCTCTGAGCACTAAGGAACAGAATGTAAATCATATAAATTAAACATTGCACGAGTGTCTAATCAAGCAGCAAGCCGAAGGAAGTAAAAGACTGTTATTATGTCATTGTCAGTATGTTAAAATGCCACAAATGCATGTTGTTCCTTGAATTCCTTTTAATACAACATTAAAATGATATTACCAGGAAGCACTGCTTCCGAAGCAGTGTGGACATTTATCATGCAATTTAATAGATTCCAGAAAGAAATTGGTGACTATATCATTATTTTAGGGGAAAACCACACAATTAGTAGCTTCAGTAAAAACAGGGTGCTATGTTATCAGTCTTCTCTTGCCTTGGTACCTTCTATGCAGTCAATCATAGAGCTCCTTTTTATATGTCCTCCAAATTAGTTCTCAATATACACGAGTTCAATATTTTCCTTCATGCAATCATTTCTAAACCCATTTACTTATGTGCCATACATCCTAATTAATTTGTGCTTAGACTGATATCAGCTGCCTAACACTAAGTCCTATACAAATTTGCCGATCTTATGAGCATTTTGTATAATATCAGTTAAATTTGTGCAACAAATAATCTCTCTAGAGAGTAGACTGTAGAGACTTCTTCATGTCATCCATCCTCCTTAAATCCCATGATTGTCATCAATATGAATTCTACTTTCTTTTTGGACAACTGAGTGAAGATACTCGAGTTCCTCAATTCACGATATGCCATAATCTAAAGTTCTGAAATCTCTACTGCTTCTTGTCCTTTCATAATAGTCTGTTTAGACCAAGAGGGGACCTTAAAGTTCTTCAGTTTCTTCTCCACCAGATGCTATTTCATTGGCAGAAAGCACATCTCCAGCAAATTCATCTATTACCAGTGCTGAGTTTGAAATTGATCCTTGGTATCGGCCTATAACTATAGTAACAAAAAAGGTTCAATTATGATTTCCCTACATGCAATCCCAACAACTCGAGACATGGGTCAATTAACACAAGGCGGCACATCGCAACATTTCGTGCTTTGTCCTCAACATTTTCCATAAGATTGTTTCCATTTGAGGCTCCAAAACATCTCAATCTCATCAAGTTCTACATTGAACATATCATCAAACACTTGTGTAGAAATCACATGCTCCTTCTATTTCCTCAATTGCTTCTTAAAAGGAAAATAAATCAACTTAAATATAAAACACAATCAAGAACCCTAAGGAAAAATATAAAAGCATAATCTAAGTCTTAATAAAATAAACCAAAATTAATAGCCTTTCCTAACATAGATTTGGCCCATAACACACAGTCAGTCCCTTACACAAGATTATAACTGCTACAGACATAGCAGTTAGCCACACGACAATTACACCGTAAATGCTAAGTTGAACCCACACAAAGGCATGATCTCTATATCTTTTAAATTAGGATGAGAATTTGTTATTAGACAACTCATCAGAAACAACTTTGTCGGTGTCTTTAATTCTAAGGAACAAGAACTTTTCTCAACTCTCATGCTTAACTGCAATCTATTTAAACTAGTATCTTTCTTTCTCTTGTTTTTCTTAAAAATAATACATATACAAGTACAAGCAACTTAGAATCCCAGTCTAACAACTATTAAGCGAACTGCTCAGTCATTAATATAACAATTAGGCTACAAGCTCTTGGCTTAATTGTTTCTTAAATTTCAAATTGCTAATGAAGCAAAGAAATTTAGCAAAATAAAACTTACCTTAACGTGATAATTCACATATGCATGAAATGTTGATAAATTCCACACAGTACGGTCTAATTTTCTGCCTTCCACATGCCGAGGGAAAATAACTGCATTATTAAACATCAGAGTTTGTCAATATTGGCAACAGAACTGAAGTGGAAAAAGATACTCTAATATTCTGATATTACCAAACGTAACAAATCCTGCATTTGCTGATAATGCATCATCAGTTACTCCTTTCAGTTCTAGCGGTGGAGACTGAGACCACAAACAAGGAGGTGCATTACTCACCGCAGCTGTACGCCTTGACTCCATGAATTCCTGAAAGATGATGAAGCATTTAGCGAGAAAAACAAGAAATATAACCACAAGATCAGCATATAATTGTTGCACCCACTCAACGTACCTGGAGGAAGGCGGTTGCTAGAATGGTGTCTATTGAGTCCTTGAATCTCATTGGAAATACCACTGTCACCTTCTCTGCCTGCTTAAGTAAAGTTTTCTACCCAGTTAAATAACAATACAAATTTTCACCTTCTCTGAGGCACAACAAATAAATCTATACCTGCACGAGTGATGATAAGAGAATGAAATGTAAAATAAACTTACAAATTTATGTTCATTAAAACTAAAATCAGGCTCTGCACTTGAAACAATACCTGAGGAACAAGGAAGAAGGACTCGTTTGGTCGATGCACAAGGGCAACAAACTGATTTATATCAGGAGCAACAGTCCTTGAAGCAAGGTGTTTTAGGATTACTCTTAAAGGGGCCCCCAATACCACTTCTCTAACAGAAGCAATCTTTACCAAAAGAGTATGTTTGTGCTCTGCAGGATATAAAGAGTCAAAACTGTCACACAAGAACACGAATGAATGCAGACCAAGGAAACAAGCAAAAGCTGAACTTAGTATGAAGGTGCATCTAATTAACAACTCTAATAAGTTTTCTACTGAAAGTCAACAATGAAAGAAGCTAAATAATAGATGGAGATAACTTTTTGATATCCTCCCCCTGCCACAAGTTGAACAGCATACGCCATCCTTTTGTAACAGAAAGGCCCAAATATTTTGTTTTTATTTAAGGAAAAACCACAAAATTTAGTCTAGTAATGCTTGTAATTCATCTGTAAACACTGTCACTAACAGTTATAATGTGCTTTCTCCGTTCCATCAATTAAGAATAAAGGAATAAGGTTAGCTGCTGACTGTAGAATATTTTACAGGATTCCTTCATTCTAAAGAGAAGCTCATTGCATTTTCAGAAGAAAGAGTTATATATATAATAAGAGTTAGGTTTGATAGTTGATAAAATTCAGCCATATTTAATTTGTGTGGTTAATGGGGTGGCTTTGAATAGCAAACCTATAAGAGGCAATAAGCCCAACCAGAGAGTGCAAACAATAAGAGCACATTACTCCATTTCTGTGTTTGGAGCACACTTTAAACATAGCTGATTCTATTTGCTGTGACACTGATTCCCTTGGTCACTGGACAGATTAACATTATTTGCTACGACAAGCATTCTTTCTCATATGGATATGATGAACATTGCATATGCCTCTGAAACTGTCAGACAGCCATCCTATTTGACATGGAAGCTACTTGGTAGAAGCAACATACAAAATATGATTGATCTCTTAAACTAAAGCTCCTATAGTGTTCCAGAAAAGTATAAATACACACATATATATCCTTTCAAATCTATGACTATTCACCTAGTAATATAGTACCTTTCAACTTCATGTATAGCAGTACTAAATAATATCAAGTTTAAAACCAACAGAATTAGGTGTAGAAGTCATTGAGAAAACATTTGATCAAAGAATGACGAACCTTAGACACATTAATATGCTCCGAACATTAGTTATTAAATTTTAATCAAGGAAAGGAATTTTCAACAGGTTGATGCTAATATTTTGGCATATAACTGTGCAAGCTCATAAAGACCTAAAAAATGAACTTGTTGACCTTCATCTTGAGGAAGTTTGGACAAATTCAGTTTCAATGTCAGATTGAAGCCATCCCTTGGAGGATCAAGAATTTGCACGATTACACCATAAGCTGCTTTTATAGCTTCTATGGCTCCAAATGGAAGTCCACCAACGAAAACAGTTTCCAGAGGTGGGGTAGGTAATGATAATGAAAGCAGTAGAATATGTGGATTCTTCATTGACACCTGCACATTATTTATAACTTATATGAGTATACTATAATTACAGTGGCTTTGGTATCCTATCAGTTCAGAGAACCTAACGGACCAAAAACTAATACATGGACATGAATGACTCAATTTCTTTTACATAGCTGTAACAAAGAAAACGCTTCTAAATCACCTGAACATGGTAACGGACATCATCAAACTCAACCCAATGGTGATCTAGCTCAATTGCCTTTTCAAGGCTGCAAAATCAACATGAGAGAAGTCAGCAAGCTGTGCAAGAAAGTGGAAACAATAAGCTGGAACTGTCCAGGTAGCCTGAAAAATATTCAGTGTATTCAACCGAAATAAATGTGTCTCTATACTCAACACCAGCATGTGTAATTGATATACAAATATTACAAGCATGGCACATATGAGGCACAATGGTTCCGACTTGGCACACACCTTTAACATATAAAGTAGAGCAATTTACACTCTTAACACTACATTCTTTGCAGGCTTAAGGCTTGTGAGAAGTGGAATGTAGCAAAACTAGCTACTAAACTGTAAAACACAAAAAGCCCTAGAATTCAAACGCATCTGAAAAGCCTAATTGTATCCAAATGTCCTTAAGGATTCATCATTTCGTTCTTTCGAACAGTTGAACCATGAAAAACAAAATAACCCCAGTCTACTATAGTTTTGAATGGGAATTTGTATCTTTCATGCTAATTTCTGGAAAAGCTAAACCCTCACCAACTTCAACGGAGGACCATATTTGGGGATTGTATCATCAGTGGACATGATACAACTCCGGCATACCAACACGTAGGGTAGGGTTCAGGCATCTAAACCCTAACATTACTAATTAAAAAGGAAAAAAAGAAATTGAGACGAGCAACGCACTGCGACCAACAATGGAAGATTGGGCATCTGATGAGGAAGAGGAACCATCAAACTCCTCATATGAGAAGGCCATAAAGAATGATAAATACATCTATGAATTAGAAATGAAGTTGGAATTCTGCTTGAATTCCAAACATGTCTTTCAAATACATAAAATCCGTACAAGAACTAAGATGCAATTAAATAAGTAAGACGAAAGAAATCAAAAAACATAACAAAAGTTCAAATTCATCGGATTAAAAGAAAAGTACTTCTGAACTCGATTCAGCAAAGTCTGGAGAAGGAATCGTGAATGGGATTGTAAAAGTATCATCGATTTCTTTCTCCGTCGATCGGAAAAGATGAAAATGAACAAATTCGAACTATCAGTCTGAGTCTTTTGTTTTAGGAATTGGGATTGTTGGTTCTATAATTGCAGTATTCTGTATTCTTACTTTGGAAGAGGCGTTTTCCGGACGGAGGATCCAAATCAAACCACTCGTTAAATACATCTCTTCAAAATGTGTTACAAATATATTATGGGTGAAATATACAAATACTCCTCCTATTATAGAGAGTTTTCTGTTGAGGTCTAGATTATGGAAAATTACAAAATAGTCACTCAAATTTAAAAAGCAACAAATTAGTCGCTGCTGTTTAAAAACTGTTAGTGATAATAGCACTATTCGGTAAAAAGATATTTGGGCAAAATTTAGAGGTTTAAGGCATAATTAGAAGTTTGACTAGTCAAATCCGTTAATATTGTTATTTGATAAATAGTGGATTGAAAGAGCGGATTGGGGTGAAACTGCAAATTTTGAAAAAAAACTCATAATATGAACTTTTTGAGATTAGAGGTCTGATATTAGAGTTGTAAAGCCTCTTTTACCCTTACTAGTTACCAAAAATTTCAAAAGAACCTAAATTAAATATTTTCTCACCCTATTTATAAGTTAATTATATTTATTTTTTTCTTTTATTATCGCATATTTATATGTGTATTTAAATTTATTAATTAAATAAATTATATAAAAATAATTATATAAATAATAAATTAATATATAAATCATTCGAATATGTTTAAAAAAGTTATATTAAAAATAATTTTATTAGATCTAATTAATATTAATTAGATACAAAATATAAATAACTAATAAACTATTCAAACAAGTATTTGATATAATCATGTCTATATATGTCATTTTGCTTGTTTAAATAATCTAAAAGCTATCAGCTATGCGTTAATTTTACCAAATACTTTTATACAATTAGCTAATACAATTCGCTAGTCAAATCAGCTAATGCAATCAGCTATCCGCTATCAGCTAATGTAATCCGTTATCCGCTAATTACCAAACAGGGCCAGTGTCACAGTTAATAATAATAATACATTTTTTGGTGTAAACAATCAGACACATTCTATTTTTCGTTCAAATTTTATTCTTATTGGATGAAAACCGTTAGTCAACTAATGATCAACGCATGAGGATGATGTGGCATGTTTACAGGGCATGAGGAGATGATGTGACACTACTATATGGCATTTTTGCTGACATGGCGATTGATTAAAAATATTTAAAAATACATTTTTTAAAAAAAATAAATAAATAATTTTTTAATTTTTAAAAATGTCATGTTAGCAAAAATGTCATGCAGTAGTGCCATGTCATATCCTCATGCCCTGCAAACATGTCACGTCAGTTTTAGGCATTGATCGTTAGTTGATTAACGGTTATCATCCAATAAAAATAAAATTTAAACGAAAAATTAAATATTAGGCGGTTGTTTGCACAAAAAAAAGATAGGGCTAAAATAACTAAACGGTAAAACGTTTGTGTTATTTTTGACCTTTTAGAAAAAAAAGAGAGAGAAATGCGTCTATGTTCAATTTTGTACTAAAAATACATGATTTTGGTGATCAAACTTCACTTCACTAAGTGGATTTTACTCCGCCATTGCAGCGTCGAAAACTTCTTTTTAGTGTTTTCTTCTTCTTTTCTATTTTCTTCAGTAATTTTTTCTTTTGTGTGTTTAGGTTTTTAGAAGTATTTATTTTTCCATATCTACACCAAAGTACGTAAAATTAAACACAACGAAATGGTGTTAAATTGTTAATTCTTTTTTTATTGTCTATGCATACGAACCATTGGTATGACCCATGTCCTAAATCCATACTATATTCACCAATAACCAAAAACAGCCCCAACTCCCCAATTATGGGTGGAGCAGAGAAAACCATGTAAAAAGGTTGGTTTCCATTGCCATACCCTCCTTTCTTCTTTCATTTTCTGTCACCGCTAAATCACATTTATGATTAGAGAAAACTACGTATTTATTACTTAGCTATGCTCGTCTTACTATTCTAGTACTAATTATTATTTTTGATAAAATAATACCTAATGTTAAGTTATTGTTTTATTTTGATACCCGACCGTTAAAAACTAATGGAAATGATGACGTGGCTTTGTATAATCATTGTTTTAGTCCAAAATTGTAAATTATGTTCGACTCAAAGAAGAAAATTAAGGAATTTACAATTTTAATCCAAGAATTAAAATAGTATTTAAATTGATAAAATTTTAAACTGAATTGATAGTTTGTATAAGTTTTTGGACTAAAATTGTTATTAATCCAAGCCACATCACTATTTCGGTTAGTTTTTAACAGTCGGGTACCAAAACAAAACAAAAACGTAAAATTAATTACCATTTTTTCTAAAAATAATAGTTAAGGTACTAAATATGTACTTTTTCCTTACGATTATGATTAAACTATATAATCGTGAGGTTTTAAAAAAAACTAAAATAAGAGTTTATTTAAACGAAAAACAATCATGGATGCTTGGTGGATTGTATGTGGAAGAAAAGAATATAATAGTTAAGCTTGGTGTTCAGTGTTCAGCTCCACTAACAATATCTTCTTAACGCCTATTTTTGACAGAATTCTCAACAAAACACTTCAAACAAGCTGGATATATTTAACCGTCTAGGAGTTGCTCCAGCTTTGCCATAACTTACGTAACAATGTGTTTAAATGCAAGTTCCACAATTTCTACTTATTTAGATTTGACAGCAGGTCATTTGTAGGGTTCCATATTCACCTTGTTGTTCAATACATTAGTAAGGAGATCACTGGCTTGACGGGCAGATGGCCTCTCCTGTGCATTCCTTGCCGTGCACTGCAGTGCTATTTCAAGCACCTTATATGCTGCCGACTCCTCCCAAGGTAACAGCGGTTTCAATGTAGGATCTATCAGCTCCCCACGATCCGAGCCTTGCATTTGGATACGCATCTCCACCCATCTCACCATGTCCATATCTACACTGAAAAGGTTATCAGTCGGCATTTTCCCGCTTACGAGCTCCATTAGCACAATTCCCATGCTGTAAACGTCGGTCATCTCAGTTGCCTTGAGTGTATAAGCATACTCTGCAAACATGAACCGAACACATTTTGAGCTTTAAACCATGCATAAAAAATATTGATTATTGAAGATGTTAACTTGGTTTGGTTACTAGTTACTACCTGGTGCAATATAACCATAAGACCCTGCAAACCAGGAGTTTGAATCTGTGTTGGAGATGGAGTCATAATTCTCCACCACTGATTTTGCTAGTCCAAAATCTCCCAAATGTGCTTCCATGTTAGAATCTAGCAATACATTGCTTGATTTGATGTCCCTGTGAACAATCTTCGGCACGCAGTCGTGATGGAGGTACTCCACTCCTTGTGCTAATCCCACGGCAATCCTCATCCTAGCCTCCCAATCGAGGCTCTTCTTCTTCATATTCACCGGCTGCTTATGCAGCCAATCCCACACACTTCCATTCTCCATGTACTCGTAGATCAAGATATTGAAGCCAGCCAATCTGTTTCTGCAATACCCAATCAGCTTCACCAAATGTCTGTGCCTTATCCTCCCAAGTGTCCTGATCTCTCTTGTGAAACTTCTATTCATTAGAAGATCCTCCTTCCACAGAATCTTTTTGATGGCTACTATTTCTCCTGTTCGTAGTTCGCCTTTGTAGACCGTTCCAGACCCTCCGGAGCCAATGACAAACTCATCGCTTAGGTTTTTCGTGGCTTGCATGATGTCTTCCCATTTGTAGTCTTGCTTAGTAGCCCCATGATGGAAGAGTAGCCTTCTCTTGGCTTGGGAAGAACTGGAAGAAGAGTAGGTGCATTTCACTTCATTGCTTCTCTTGAAATATTCTCTCCTCTGTCTCCAGAAGATGATTGCTACCAGCACCAGCAGCGCAATTGCCGCCAGAGTCGAAATTGCTGATATCACCACCACAGATGTTTCACTTACTGCTCGCTTCTTGCTGGATGCAAGGTTGTGGCAACCATCAAGAGGGCTTCCGCAAAGATTCAAGTTCCCTTCAAATGCTTCAGGTGGCCAGTGTGACAATTGTTTGCTTAATTTGCCTTGGAGATTGTTTTGGGAGAGATTAAGCTTCCCCAAGCTGCTCATATCACCAATTTCAGGAGGGACTTGTCCTATGAGTTGATTGTGAGAAAGATCAAGGATTTCCAGCTTGGATAGCATCCCGATAGAAGGCGGGATGTTCCCGGTGAGGTTGTTGAAACTGAGGTCTAGAATGCTTTGGAGATTCTTGAGTTGTCCAAGCTCAGTTGGTATATCACCATTGAAGTCATTCCTTGAGAGCTGCAGCTCATATAGATTGCTTAGCTTGCCAATGGTTGTAGGAATGGGTCCGGAAAGTTGGTTTCCGTTGAGGTTGAGTATATTTAGAGATGACAAATCACCAATTTCACCAGGGAGAGTTCCATTGAGCGAGTTGTCATCAAGGTGCAGTACCAAAAGCTTGGAACAATTGAAAAGTTGTCGAGGAAGAGCCCCGAAAAAATGATTGGAGGAGAGCCTGAGCTCTCCAAGTTGAGGCAAATCACCCAGCCACGGCGGTACCGGTCCAGAAAGCAAGTTGTCGTTTAAATCGAAACGGCTCAATTTCCTGCACAGCTTCAGCTCAGCTGGTATAGGTCCAGTGAGCAAATTACCTGAGAGGTCTAATAGTGAGAGTTCACGAATCATGCCCAACGATCCGGGGATGCTTCCGGTGAACTTGTTTTGCCCCAATCTTAATCTATCAAGAGCAGGTGAATTACCAAGCTCCTCAGGAATTTCACCATCGAATGCATTGTTCGTTACATCAAAGGAAAGGAAAGAACTTGAACTACATAATGCAGCAATGCTTCCATTCATTTTGTTTTTGGAGAGATTGATTCTTGTTAGGTTGGCTAAATTGATCAACGAAGCGGGGAGATTACCTTCAAGTGAATTGTTGTAAAGCATGAGCTGCTCCAGGGCTCGAAGGAACCCGAAACTAATCGGAATGCCTCCGGATAGACGATTGTCTGCTAAGTCCAGGATGGTCAGGTGATGGCAGTTACCCAAAGTGGTTGGAATTTCACCTACAAGCACATTCTGCCTCAGATGAAGCAGCTTCAGCTCCTTCAGTTTGCCAATAGTAATGGGGATCTCCCCGGTGAAACCATTGCCGAAGAAGTCCATCATTTCCAAGCTCGAACAATTGCCAATCTCCCACGGAATATGTCCAGAGAGTCGGTTTTCATACAGATATAAGATTTCAAGTTTCCCCAGCATTCCTATTTCTCCCGGAAGGTTGCCCTCTAAATTGTTGTGGAACAGAGCAAGTGTCTGCAAGTTGCTGAGGTTTGCTATGGATGGAGAAATCGAACCAACCAGGCTGTTGTTGTGGAGATAGAGATCGGTCAGTTCATGCAGCTCGTAAAGCTCAACTGGTATTGATCCATTCAGCGTGTTGTTGGACAAATCAAGCTGCTTCAAAGATGTACAATCCTTCAGTTCCACCGGAATTTCACCGGAAAGTTGAACTTCTGAAAGAATCAGATGCTCCAAATGGCTGGTGTTGGAACATATATGTCTTGGTATTGGACCGGAAAGTTTGTTGTTTGATAGAACCAAGAACACCAGCTGACCCAACTGGCCTAGTTCTTCCGGAATGCGTCCTGTGAACTTGTTTACCGACAAATCAAGAGTCTGAAGATTGCCCAAGTTCGCTAATGACTTGGGGATTGCACCCTCGAGATGGTTCCCCGTTAAACTGAGATAAACGAGCTGGCTCAAATCACCGAGTTGGGTAGGTAAATCCCCTGAGAGAGTGTTGTTTATCAGATTGAGAGTTTGAAGGTTCAGTAGACGACCCAATTCCGACGGAATGGATCCATTAAGGTTGTTGAAAGCTGCAGTGAACACGGTGAGGCTCGAACAGTTGCCAAGCTGAGGTGGGATAGGGCCGTTTAGTTGGTTATCCTGCAGAATCAAGTTCTCGAGTCGGGCGAGCTGACCCAGCTCCGGGGGGATTGAGCCTGTGAGACGGCATGAGGCCAAGCCGAGGGTGACCAAGTTGACAAGGCTTCCAAAAGTGGAAGGAATGGGACCAGTGAGTTCATTGTCACCAATTCGAATGACTCGGAGACTGGTGAGTGAACCCAGCTGAGGTGGGATGGGTCCAGAGAGTTGGTTTGAGTATAGAAGCAAAGATTCCAAAGAAGAAAGGTTAGAGAGGGTGGTTGGGATGGGACCCGTGAGGCGGTTAGAGGAAAGATCAAGGTGGTGCAGATTTTGTAACCCACCGAGCCAGGGTGATATGGAGCCGCCGAGTGAGCACCCGGAAAGGTTTAGACTCCGAACATGGACGGTGCCGGCGGGGGAGGAGAAGCCACAAGTGACTCCAGTCCAAGCACAGAAATTGGGGTTGGCTTGGACGGACCAATCATGCAGAACATTGTTAGGGTCTTCAACAAACGAACTCTTGATCTGCAGGAGAAGCGACAAATCCTGGTTTTGAGCTTGACACAGAACAGAGGCCAATACTAAAAACAGTGTAGCCAGGAGGAGGAAGACATCCCTGTTGAAGCAGGCCATCGTCTCAAAACAGAGCATTGCAGTGGAAGCAAGGTGAGGCCAATAACTATTTGATGAACATGGTGAAGATCATTTATTAAGCCCGCGTTGGAAGTTGGTAGTAAATAGTAATCCTAATGTTTGTGCAGAGGCCAGGCCTTGCCTTAAAAAGGGAGAAGAGGATTAGGATTTAGAGGGCGTTGGCAGAGTGCCATAAATGGCTTCCCCATTTCTACTGCTGCATTGGGAACAAGGTTTGTAAAAGGTGGCAGCTCGGTAGAGGTAGAGATAGAGGTTTGGTTCCAACTGTACTCATCATAAATGTATATACTTATTAAATGAACAAGGTCAAAGCCAGTCTGGGGTCAGCTCAGGGGCATGGACATTGGACGGTTGAAATAATTCAACACAACAACGCAAGGGAAGAGAGCTGCGTAAATAAGTATAGGGTGCGATTAAAAAATACAAATTTTAAAATTTACAAAAAAATTATCAAAATCTTGAAATATTAGAGTTTTATGAAGTAACATTTTAAGTTCGTAAATGAGATTTTCGTACATTTTAAAATTTGTCGTTTTTTAGCCGTACACCTACTAATTATACGTTAGACTCTCGAGTATTGTGGGGAAGGTGGCCTTGTTTTGTCTTAAACTTTATAATAGTGTGTTAGCTCAGAATGACTTAAATTAAAACCCTGTGGGTTTGAATGGAAGAAGATTAGGTACTGAAAGTCAAAGTTAGCAAATAGAGTCCCCACTAGTGATGTAAAAACAGGTAATCGGATGGTTTTCAGGTCGGGTAAAATCAGGTACAGGTCATTTCAGGTCATTTTTCTATTTTGACTCGATTCAGGTCGGGTGCGGGTCCATTTCATGTCGAGTTCATTTCAGGTCGGGTCTGAAGCAGATAATTTACAGGTTAATTTGGGTTCGGATACACTTTAGGTCGGGTCCATTTCAAGTCGGATCCGTTTTAGGTCGGATTCATTTCAGGTCGGGTAATTTTAAGTACTGAAATTAAAACCCTGCGGGTTTGAATGGAAGAAGATTAGGTACTGAAAGTCAAAGTTAGCAAATAGAGTCCCCACTTCAACTTACGTACAGTACAATATTCTTCACATGACATACAAATTACAATACATATATATTTCCCAAACCCCACGTAATTATCTACAACGTAACCTTAGCTTTGCTTGCTGTTATTATTCCAACCAATAATTACGTTCATTTGGTATAAGAATAATATCTCCTACTCCTGATTGTTTATATAGATAAGAAAACAAATAATACGACGCTTTGTTTTCTGTTTTTAATTACTCTTAACAACAAATCTTAATCATATTAGTATTAATATTGGGTTGAGCCACCAAAACCTTCGTCTTTTTGTGGCATTTTGATTCTTTTTCGATTGGTAGCCTACTCCAAATCAACCTCACCTCACTTCATATTCCTTCCATAATCATTTCTGCTCTGCTCCTCGAATACCATCTCGTAATTATTTGATATATCATAGTAAAATTAAACACATTTAAAATATAGATTATTATTCGAAATACTAGCGGTGAAATCTGAAAGTTTCTACAAATGCTTTAGTTTTAAGATTTATAGTCTTAATTTAGGGTTTAGTGTGTATGGTTGTAGGTGCAAGAGTTTAAAATTTAGGGATAGTGGTTAAAATTTAGAGTTTAGGGTTATAACTCAATGTTTATAAGTTAACACCTAAATCCTAACTATATTACCCTAAATACAAAACTCCAACCTCTAAACCCTAAATTCTAAACATAAACGCTAAATTCTAACCGTCGTCCCTAAATTCTAACCCATTACACCTAAACCCCTAAACCATACACTCTAAACTAAGACCCTAAACCCTAAAACTAAGACACTTGTGAAAACTTACTCTAAACTAAGACCTTAAACCCTAAAACTAAGGCGCTTGTAAAAACTTTCAATTTCCACCGTGTATAAGATATAAATCATTAAAATATTATTATGTGTACTTAATTGATATTAGAAAAATAATATATATATATATATATATATGAGAGTTTTAAAATTTTATTTTTAGAGTTAAAAATTTCACCATTGAAATATAAAATAATAATTTGGGTAAACTATGTCATGTACCACTAAATTATTAGGTGTGACCTGTTTTTTACCACCAACTTTTTAACTGGTTCAATTTTGCCATCAAAATTTATTTTTTGACTTGTTTATACCACTTTATTTTTCGACTCGTTTATACCACTGTGTCTTTAAATTCTTAACGTCGTGATGACTTGGATGCTAGACCAAAAAGACATCGTTTTGGTGTCGCTATTATAATACTAAATTGCCCAAAACGACGTCATTTTGTTGGAGGAAAATATGAAAAACTATGCACTCAATGAAACTTGAACCTGAAACCTTCAAAATTAAAAGCAACATCCTAACTAAGCTAACTTAACATATTTATTTTGTTTTTAGCACAAATAATATATATTCCAAACTGTAGTTTATCATATAAATAATATTACTCTATATAAATAATATAAATATATTATTTCTAATAATATTAGAAATGTATTAGTGTATATATATATATATATTAATATATAAAATAAAAATATATAAATATTTTTATATTATAAATAATATTAAATAGATAAGTATATTATTATAAATTCAAAACCCCAAAATTTTCAAAAATCCCAAAATTCAATAATACCTTAAGCCCTAACCCTAAATTATAAACATTAAACCCTAAATTTTTTATTCATAAACAATAATATTAAAATATATAAACAAATAATATATTATTATAAAAACTAAAAAATAGATTTAAAAAAATCTAAAATTTCGAAAATAAAAAAACCCAAAAATTCATCAAAACCGTAAAGTTTAAACTCCAAATCCATCCATTTTGGCTGCTAATGGGTTTATGATTTTAGAGTAGTATTTATGATTCAGGGTTTATATGTAAGAATTTAATGTTTTGGTGAATTTTGAGATTTTTTTTGAAAATTAGTTTTTTAGTTCTTATAATAATATATTAGTTATTTATAAATTTAATATTATTGATAATATACTTTTTTATTTAATATAAATATTTTATTTATTAGTTATATATATTAATATATTATTATATGTATACTAATATTATTTAAAAATAGGGATAGGATCCGTTTACACAGTGTAAAACTCTTTAAGTTTTACACGTTTTTTGGTCCGTTGGATGAGTGAAACGAATGGATGAGATTAACAGTAAATATGTGAAGATTATCACTTAGAAAAAAAAGAGTAAGGAGTTAATCTGAGCCATCCATTCCCCCATCTAACAATCCAGAAAACGTGTAAAGCTTAGAGTGTTTTACATTGTGTAAGATGATCCTAACTCTTTATAATATATTTATATTATTTATATGGAGTAATATTATGTATATAATAAAATAAATTGAATTAATCTCAACTGCAGTTTAGAATATATATTATTTGTGCTAGAAACAAATTAGAGATATTAAGTTAACTTTGTGGTTAGAAGGTTACCTTTGATTCTAAGGGTTTTAAGTTCAAATTCCATTGAGTGCATGATTTTTCATATTTTCTTCCATCAAAACGACACCGAATAATTTAGTATCAAAATAGCGGCACATATACTCTAATGCATCTTATTTGTTTATTTAAATATTAATTGTCAACATTCTCTAGAGCAAGTGATTAAAGCTCTCAGTTGACACATAGAGATAAATTAAAGCTACTTATAGAAAGAGAGAAAATTATCGTCAATACATTAAAGAATGATTTTATATCTATTAAGTATAAGATTAATATCCAATACACTACTAATAGAAATAAAAACTTTCATAAGAGTTGAAATGATGACAATGTGTTCTTAAATTCTAAAAACGTAAACAAAGGCCCGTTTGTTACATTGAAAAATAAATTCTGAAAAATAAATTATATAATTTAGAAAACTGTTTTCAAAAATCATTTTTTAGTGTTTGGATGATGTTGTGTAAAATCAATTTCGGTGTTTGATAAATTTTCCTAAAAACATTTTTCAAATATGTTTTTAGAAGAACAAAAACGCAAATTTTCTTAATTTTTATTTAATTAATTTTATATTAACGATTTTTTATAAGTACATATTTTTTAGTACAATTACAAATATAATACTCAGGGGCGGTTCAAAGGTTTACGAGGTCCTGTGCAATTTATTAAACAAGTTCCTTTAATTTAAAATCGTAAAGAGAAGTAAAGTTTTTTTTAAAATATTTGTATCTTAATAAAAATTAAAAAAATATTATGAGGCCTTCTTTAAAGTATTTTTTTTATCTTTTTTTTTTATAACTTTTTAAACTAAAATCTTTTGTTTATCATATAAACATGTAATTTAATTCATTTGGGGCCCTTTTTTAGACCATGTACGGTCGCTCACCTTGCACATGTCCAAAACTACCACTGATAATACTCACCAAGAACAGAATGCAATTAAATGAAGGTTTTTATTTCTATTAGTGGGGGTTTTTAATGAGGCCCGAAACCTTTTACTAATTATATAATTTTGAAAACTTTGAAAACAGTTTTTTTAATGGTGCGGTCGCTCAAATTACCCATGGTAAACAAAGCAAGTTTGAAAATCAATTTCATGTTTCAAACGACCTACGTCGCTTTACGGAAAATGAAGGCCTTTTTACGTTGACTTGTAAAGTGGTTTACATTGACCCATTTTCCTTTGCTAAACCAAACACGGAAAAACAAAGAAAATATTTTCCGTAAACCATTTTACCTGAAACAAACACAGCCTAAATGGAGCACATTGGATCACCCCAACCATGCTTTGTGGAATTTGTTTTTCCCGATAATAAATGAAAGCGTTACCGCTTTGCTCGAGTTGTTCCAATCTAAGGTAGTTCTCTCAGGTACACTTTGTCAAAACTCAAATCGTCTCTCTTCTCTTTCACTTGGTGCATTGACAGTGGATTCGTATGTCCAGGAGCACACACCATTGGAAGGACATCATGCCGGGGTTGAATGGAACATGGGGCATGCCAAATCCACATGTTGATGATCGCTACTTGGATTACTTGCAAAGAAAATGCAGATGAGTATGTGGATGTTGATGCTACAACCCCGACCAGTTTAAGATTTACAGTTTAAAATTTAAGATTTAGGGTTTCAGAGTTAGAGATTTAAGTTTTTGATTTTATAGTTTAAATATAAAGAGTTGTGTAAAACACAATAAACCTTTCAAAATGGAGTTGAAATGGAGAAACTTTTTGAATGGAATAGTAACAAGGGGAGAAGAGCTCTTTCACGTTGGGAGAAAATAAAGAAGAGGGTGAATAGTGGAAAGATGATAGGAAAAGTAAATTTGAAGATGGGTAAATTACCCAAAAGGCCATTAATGAATGGCTATCCTTTTAATTCTTTAAGGGCTCTCAAATTTGAAATCAAATCAATTTGGTCCCCCTTCAATTGATTATTTTTGAAACCCGGAATTTTAAAAGAATCATTTTAATTATAAAACCGAGCCCAAATAATATTAAAATATTATTTTCACCTAACCCCTAAACCCGGGTGTTACAACTCTCTCCCACTTAAGGAAATTTCGTCCCCGAAATTACCTGGTGGGAACAAATACGGAAACTGCTCAACCATATCTGCTTTCCTCTCCCACGTGGCCTCTTCCACACCTCTATGTCTCCACAACACTTTGACCAACTCTATGGTCTTGCCACGCAACACCTTGCTATCAGAAGCAAGTATCTCAACGGGTTCTTCATTGTAGGACAAATCCGGATTTAACTCTATCTCCTCAACGGGCATCACATGAGAAGGATCCGATCTATATCTCCTAAGCATAGACACATGAAAAACATCATGGATCTTCTCTAACTCAGAAGGTAACCTCAAACGATATGCTACAGGCCCAATCCGCTCAACTATCTCATACGAACCAATGAACCTCGGACTCAACTTGCCCCTTCGACCAAATCTCATTACCTTCTTCCACGAAGATACTTTCAGAAACACTTTCTCACCCACTGAGTACTCAACCTCTTTCCTCTTCAAATCTGCATAAGACTTCTGACGATCGGAAGCTGCTTTCAAACGATCACAAATCAACTTCACCTTTTCAGTAGTCCCTTTAAGCAAGTCTGGCATAGGTAACAATCTCTGACCTGTCTCGACCCAACAAATCGGAGTTCTACATCGTCTACCATATAAAGCCTCATAAGGTGCCATCTGAATACTAGACTGATAACTGTTGTTGTAAGCAAACTCAACCAACGGTAAGTGCTTCTCCCAAGAACCCTGAAAGTCAATCACACAACAACGAAGCATATCCTCAAGAATCTGTATCACTCGCTCTGACTGCCCATCGGTCTGCGGATGATAAGACGTGCTGAAATGCAAACGGCTACCTAAAGCACTATGCAAGCAACCCCAGAACCTCGAAGTAAATCTAGGATCCCTATCTGAAACAATAGACTTCAGGACTCCATGAAGTCTCACAATCTCACGAATGTACAAGTTTGCCAACTTGTCTAAGGAATCTGTAGTGTTCACTGCTAAGAAGTGAGCACACTTAGTGAACCTATCAACAATCACCCAAACAGAGTTCTTCTTCGAAGGAGACAAGGGCAACCCCGACACAAAATCCATGGTGATCCTCTCCCATTTCCATTCCGGAATCTTCAAAGGCTGTAGCAAACCTGAAGGAACCTGATGTTCTGCCTTCACTCTCTGACAAACCATACAACGGCTCACATACTCGGCTACATCTCGCTTCAAACCAACCCAAAAGTAATCATTCTTCAAATCTCGGTACATTTTGGTACTACCCGGATGCATAGAAAAGGGACTCGAATGTGCTTCACTCAAAATCTGACGTCTCAACTCAACATCTTCTGGTACAACAATTCTATCTCTAAAGCACAACAAGCTCTCACCACTGAAACTATACTCGGTCGGTCTTCCTTCGGCTATGTCCTGAACATGAGGGACTAAACTCACATCTTGCAACTGCTTCTCTCTAATCAATTGAATCAAAGAAGGCTTCACTTGTAACTCGGTGATCAAACCACCATCATCGGACACACTCAATCTAGCAAACATAGCTCTCAACTCAACAACCACTTTTCTACTCAAAGCATCGGCTACTACATTTGCTTTACCCGGATGGTACTCAATGGTCAAATCATAATATTTTAGCAACTCTAACCATCTTCTCTGTCTCAAGTTCAACTCTTTCTGTGTCATCAGATACTTCAAGCTCTTGTGATCGGTGTAAACAATACTCTTCTCACCATACAAGTAATGACGCCAAATCTTCAATGCAAACACAACTGCGGCTAGCTCTATATCATGAGTAGGATAGTTCTTCTCATGGATCTTCAACTGTCTAGAAGCGTAAGCAACAACTCTTCTTTCTTGCATCAACACACAACCTAAGCCTACGTAGGAAGCATCACTGTAAATCACAAACTCATTACCGGAAACAGGTTGCACTAACACTGGAGCATTTGTCAAAGCCTCTTTCAATTTCTCGAAGGCTTTCTGTCTTGCATCTGACCATTCGAACTTAACTCCCTTTTGCAACAATTTAGTCAAAGGAGCAGCTACCCTAGAGAATCCATCAACAAATCTCCTATAGTAACCGGCTAATCCTAGGAAACTCCTAATCTCGGTCACGGACTTAGGCTGTTTCCACTCAACAATCGCCTCAATCTTCGATGGATCAACTCGGATACCTTCGGCCGAAACAACATGGCCAAGAAATACAACCTCTCGAATCCAAAACTCACATTTACTAAGCTTCGCATACAACTGATTGCTCAACAATCTCTGTAAAACAAATCTCAAATGCTCATCATGCTCCTCTTCCGTCTTCGAGTACACAAGTATATCATCAATGAAAACAACTACAAAACGGTCTAGATAGTCTCTAAAAAGTTTGTTCATCATGTCCATGAATGTTGTTGGTGCATTCGTGAGCCCAAATGGCATCACAAGAAACTCATAGTGACCATATCTAGTCCTAAAAGCTGTCTTTGGAACATCACACTCTTTCACTTTCAACTGGTAGTACCCGGATCTCAGATATATCTTCGAGAACACTGAAGCACCTCTCAACTGATCGAACAAATCATCTATACGAAGCAACAGGTATTTGTTCTTCACAGTCAACTGATTCAACTGTCTATAGTCAATACACATGCGCATGCTACCATCTTTCTTTTTCACAAACAACACGGGAGCACCCCACGGAGAACTACTAGGCCTAATGAAACCACTGTCTAATAATTCTTGCAACTGACTCTTTAATTCTTTCAACTCTTTCGGAGCCATGCGATACGAAGCTATCGAAACTAGATTAGATCCTGAAACTGTCTCAATCACAAACTCAACATATCTGTCAGGAGGCAAACCCGACAACTCTTCAAGAAACACATCTGGGAAGTCACACACTGTTCTGATATCTTTTGGTCTAGCCTCACTCATATCCGGATTCATCACATAAGTTAAATAAGCCCCACATCCAGAGTCCATCAACCTATGAGCCTCTAAAGCTGACACCACATTAGACAAGAACTTAATGTTCTCGCCTACCACTACTACCTCGTAGTCATCAGAAAGCTTCAAGGAAATTCTCTTTGTCTCAAAATCCACACTAGCCCGGTGCTCAACCAACCAGTCCATACCCAAAATAATATCAAAACCATAGAAAGGAAGTTCCATCATATCAACTGAGAACACATGACCCTGAATCTTTAGTGGACACCTCTTATACATACGTCTAACCACAACTTTCTCACCAAAAGAACTAGTAACATGCATACCTACATCTAAGATCTCAACAGGGATATCTAACTTCTGTGCATGCTCACTCAAAATGTAGGAATGCGTAGAACCCGAATCAACCAGAGAAAGCAAAGACATAGACTGTAACTCGAAATTACCTGCTATCACATCGGTGTCGTTCCCAGCCTCTCTCTGAGCATAGACCCTCGCTGGTCCTCCCGCCTCTGGTTGCACAACCACAACATGAGCAAGGTTCCTCTGAGCATCTACCCTAGGTGCTTCAGCCCTAGGCTGGAAGTAGCCACGACCGCGCCCACGGCCTCTCTGAAAATCATTCGCTCTCGGAAGAGCCTGAGCAATGTTCGGTGCCTGAGCCGCCTGATGCGGACAATCCCTCCTAAGGTGGTCCCTCGAACCACAGTTCCAACAAGCATGGAAGTTACCCCAACACTCACCAGCGTACTGTCTCCCACACCGGGTACACTCGGGCAAACGCCCTCCTCCTCTATGGCTCTAATGGCCTCTACCATGGTGGCCACCGCCACGTCTATGGTCAAACTGATGTCCGCCACCTTTGTGCCTCTTGGCATCTCTACCATCAAAGTGATTATGCCTCTTACCAGAACTGGAACCACCCGATCGTTTGGCCGAACCCAAACTATGCTCCAAATCCTTGGCCCTCGCGACCAAGACATCAAAGTCCGAGTAGTGAGAAGCTAGCGTGTACCTCTTAATCTCTTCATTTAATCCGTAGCGGAAACGGTTACAGCGTTCCATTTCAGTAGGAACCAATTCTGGAGCATACTGACTCAAGCGAACAAAGCGGATTTCATAATCAGTCACAGAAGCATCTCCCTGAGTAAGAGCCATAAATTCTCGCTTCTTTTCATCTAAGTACCTCGGTCCCATGTACCTCTTCCTGAAAGCGGTCTCAAAGAAGTCTCAATCAATCTCTGTCTCTGGAACCCCGGTAGTAATGGTGACCCACCAGGTGTAGGCATCACCCTAAAGCAACGAGATCACACAACCCAACCTACATACGCCCGCACAACCCATCTGAGCCAAGACACGGACTGTCTTCTCCAACCATAACTCCGACCTCTCCAGAGTAGATCCTCTAAATTCCTCGGCCCCCAAGCTACGGAGCCTCTCCAAAGGTAGACTGGCATCGTCACACCTAGGCTGAGCTGCAGCCTGAGCTCCCGCAATTGCGGCCTAAAATGCTCCCGCTATCGCTTGCACTAGCGGAGTCATATCAATTCCAGCTGGACCTTGACCACCTTGGCCACCTTGAGGCTCATCTCCTCCGGCTCCATCCTCGCCCCCAACTCCAGGCGGAGGAGGCGGTGGTGGTGGAGGTGGTGGAGGAGCGCCAACTCCCGCGGCCACCGGCCCTTCTAAGTGAGCCTCCACACCAACTGTCGGCTCAACAGGAGCCGCAACTCGTGGTTCCTGACGAACCACTCTCGGCCTACCTCTCGGTCTAGACATCGCTCTTACCGATAGTAACTACAACCACAACAACAAACATACAAAGCTGGGTTAGCAAGGCAAGGCTTCCAAGTTTTCAAGTACGTTCCCTCACTTAAAAATCATTTTTCCAATGTAATAGTAGCAATGGGACTCACACACACATACTTTTGAATAAACAGTCAATCATACTTGTCAAACAAGCAACCATTCTTACAAGGCAAGCAAACACCATGCATATCAATCAAAAACTTGAACTTACCTCACTTACCTGCCCAAAGGTCTCGATAACCTTAGGCTCTGATACCAACAAGTGTAACCCCCTCGCCCCGGTCTGGCCGGATGACCGGTCCGAGTGGGCCACACGGGGAAAACCGAGTGAAACCCGTTAAGGTTCCCTTCGGTTAGCAACCCTATTTTTTTCTTATTTTAAGTCTTGTCTAGATGAACATTTAGTCCTAAGCGATTCACACAGCGGAAAACAATACAAAGGAAAACACATTCGAACCATAACCATGCATAACAGTCCATTTTTAAGCTTACAGGGCAGACCGTATCGGTACCCTATATAGGGGTATCGATACGCCCTGTCTAAGTCAACCCAAGAAGTCAACCCCGAGGAGTCCGTATCGATACAGCCCTTGAGCGTATCGATACGCCCTTCTCGGTCAACCCTCCTTGGTCAACAGAGTAGACCCGTACCGATACTCGAGAGCCCCGTATCGGTACGCCCTACTCTCACACAAATTTCCAAATTACAGTAACTTTGGAGGGTATCGATACCCTTAGGGTATCGATACGCCAGGCAAAATTTGTGGCCTTTGGGCAAGGCCGTATCGATACGGCCTTGAGGCGTATCGATACGCCCTGCACTGCAATTCCACCAAACTCAACCAAAACGAACAAGACTCGAACCTAGATGCAATTTAAGACTTCCCTAGCCCCAACCAAACATTCACACAACATTTACATACCACTATATAGCCATACAAGCATCCAATATGTACAAACATCAAGGAAATCATGATATGGACCCAAGATAGCATTTAAGCGTTCAAAGTTCATACTTCAACATTCAAACCTAAAGGCAACCCCTAAGGCACATGGCTAACATTCAAAATGAGCAATTTAGGCATGGGTTACAATTCAACATGGCAACACAAGCCATACAAAAGCAAGATATCAAGGAGTCTAAACATGCTCCTAAACAACTAACAACTATCCAACAAAACAACACATGTCCCATTGCTCAAACTATTACATGTCCAACATTAAAAATCATACTTGAAGTACTCAAGGCTAACAACCACACTTGGAGGCCCTCCACTTGCTCGAGCAACCCACGAACTAAGGATCTGCAATGTTGAACAAATAGAGCGTAAGCAAAGATGCTTAGTGAGGGTAAGCTCTAAAAACAAACCTCAACATTGTAGGGTCCGAGCACGATCTAGCCAAGGCATTACACATTTATACCAAGGATCCACATGAGCCACAAGACAAGGATGCATGAGCAATATACAATATAAATGTCATGATCAACAAGCTCTAATCCACAATACATGTATTCACATTCAAGTATCCAAATAAAGATCGTAAACCTCAACACATTGATACACTTATCAAACAACATTGGCACCTAGCTATGACTCGAATACGCGGATAGACACGTTGGAACTCACGTCCAACAACCACAGTACCTCACGGTGGGATTACACTCATCACCGGTCTCGCGGAGGGGATTCCACTCATCCTCACGCCCCGTCGATGGGATTCCACTCATCACCGACTATATATAAATACAATTTCCGGGCGAACCCGTACTCCTCCTTGGTGACTCAACGCCACCAAGGCCACGCGCGACTTTTGACTCATGTGTACACACTAACATCCTAATGATCGATCATTTGTATTCAAGTATACTAGTGCCAACATTTACTCATTCCACATTACCCATTTCAATCAATTCCGTGCTTAGCACGTACTCACCAACAACCATCATCATACATGTCTCAAGCATCATAAGTCATATCTCATCTCACATGTATAATACAATATACATAACCATTCATATCACATTTCATACGAGACATACACAACCACATAAATGAGATCATCCAAAGGCTCTAGATCAAGCTTAGGATTAGGCTACCACCCTAATCCTAACTCTAGGTGGGCCTAACAAGCCCAACCTAGTCCATATACTCAAACCAACCATTGTAAAACCATTTAAAACAATTAACCACTCACCTAAGCTTCCAAGCTCAAAGACCAAGCAAGCAACCACCTTCAAATTCCCGGATTTACTTCCGATGCTTCACCGATGTCCAAACTCGATTCTAATCAATCCCAAACACAAACAAAACATCCACAATCAATAATTCATCGTTGGAACTAACCCGTAATGCAATTCAACCACAAACTACCATGTTGCAAGCATGGACAATTTCCATTTTTCACCAATTCGGATGGCCCCAAGACCATACCCAAAAACCATGATTTCAACTTCCATTATACCCACAAATGATCCCAATTCAATCCCTATCCATAGCACTATCAAAAGTCTATCAAAACCCACCCTAAATAACCCCCAAAACTCACCTAAAACCCTCCAAAACCCCCAAGTTCACCCAAATCCGAAAATTGCTCAAAAACATTCAAAATTCACATATGTAGTATCATTTGGCTCCTATATTCCATAACTAACCATAATAAATCAAAATATTAGGTTTAGCTACACAAAGGCACCATTTTTAATCAAATCCTTTGAAAACCCCATTTTCAAAACTTCAATGAAAATGAAAATAAATAGTACTTTTAAAGAGAGGGAGTTGAGGAGAAGTCAAAAACGTTATCACCTTTCAAAATGGAGTTGAAATGGAGAAGCTTTTTGAATGGAATAGTAACAAGGGGGAGAAGAGCTCTTTCACGTTGGGAGGAAATGAAGAAGGGGGTGAATAGTGGAAAGATGATAGGAAAAGGGGATTTAAATTTGAAGATGGGTAAATTACCCAAAAGGCCATTAATGAATGACTATCCTTTTAATTCTTTAAGGGCTCTCAAATTTGAAATCAAATCAATTTGGTCCCCCTTCAATTGATTATTTTTGAAACCCGGAATTTTAAAAGAATCATTTTAATTATAAAACTGAGCCCAAATAATATTAAAATATTATTTTCACCTAACCCCTAAACCCGGGTGTTACAATGTTTATTTTTATTCTGCCTTACTTTTGTCATTTATTGCATTATATATTCATTATCAGATATGGACCCTGAGAGGACAATCGCCCGCTAAAAAATTGAAATTTATATATGATTTAAAAAATTTAATTTTTTATATATTTTCTATTGAAAATTTATTTTTGCCCTCTAAAATTTTATAAGTTCACCCCTTAGAATTTTATTGATTCGCCTCCCCTAATATAAAATTCGACGTCCGTCCCTATTTATTATTATATTTTATTCTTATAAGATACTAATATTATTTTCTTAGTAGTTAGTATATTTTTTATTATAATTATGATTAACATATAATATATTTCCATCTATTTAAATATATTTATTATGATAATTTTATTATTATTATTATTATTATTATTATTATTATTATTATTATTATTATTATTATTATTATTTAGTATTACTATTATTTTATTTATTGTTACTATTATTAAAAAAATAAGTTTACTACTAATAATTTGAAAAGTTGTATATTCAATATGAAAAACCGGATATTCGATCCAAAAAATCGATATTCAAAAAATTAAATATCGAAATTTTTAGGTATAATATGAATTGTATTCGATTCGAATATGAAAACGCACAACTCTAAGCTTGATAAATTAATAAATAAAGTTGTTGCCTATATGCTCTTATTTTTTGAATGATAAAGAAGGTTGGTTATCCGGGCACCTCGTTAAAAAACCACCCTAACCTAAATTGGAGGAAAAAGAGTGCACCAGGTATAATATGAATTGTATTCGATTCGAATATGAAAACGCACAACTCTAAGCTTGATAAATTAATAAATAAAGTTGTTGCCTATATGCTCTTATTTTTTGAATGATAAAGAAGGTTGGTTATCCGGGCACCTCGTTAAAAAACCACCCTAACCTAAATTGGAGGAAAAAAAGTGCACCAGGTAACCTACATAAAATCAAACTTCAATGACGTCATCACTAATGTCCGAGTGAAAAACATCTAACACAAGTACACACAAGTTGTTGCCTATATGCTCTTATTAAATTCTTGTAAATAAGTTTTCGGACATTTTTTAATATACTGATGTGATTACATGGTAGTATTAATATATGTTTATTTTTTTCTTAATCATTTGACACGCACACACAAGTACTCAAGCTCAGATCTACTAAGATGAACATCATCCTCTTTTTTACTAGAACCACTTGTTAAGTTTCGGGTCCACCTTATTATATTTACATCATGTACCATTGAGGCATCACATCCATTATGAGAGTTGAGAAGAATTGTTATACTATTATATTAAAATTTGCGATATAATTTATTTAGTTTAATTTGAGTTTTGTTCTTTTATTTTTATAATATTATTGTTAGTTAATCTAAAATAATAACAATGTTATTAGTTGTTTTCATCAAAAAATGATATAGAACTTTTTGTTTTACTTGCATCAAAATCCAAATAATTATACCAACAACCAATTAGTTTAGTAAGATAAGGTGCTAGATCTCTTAAGCAAGGTAGGAGATTTAAATTTTAGCATTGTGAATGAAATAAATTAGGATGATGCTGAGAGGATCGTCTCCATAACAAGTCTCTATATTATCTGATCTGAATTAGTTGGCCTTTAAATTGGATATCGGTGATTGTAAAAAAATCTAACCAACTATATTTAATTAATGATAAATTTATATGTCAGTTGACTGTTTAGATTTTTTTTTAAATTACATTATCATTATCATTCAATTTGGATCTACTAACAATATTATAAAAGTACATACACTAAATTAATTAACGATTGTAACATAATAAAGGATTAAAACCAAAATTAAACAAGAAAATGAAATAAACAAATAAAGAGACAAGTCAACTTTGACCTGATCAACGATGATGCAACACAATATTATATTTTGTGGATAAAAATTTTCTATCCCTTTTCTATGCCACTTTCTATGTTCAAATACTAAAAAATTAAATTCCAAATCCTAATCTTAAATTTTAAATCTTAAACCTTACACATTATACCCTAAAAATTACACCCTACACCAAATTTTCTAAATCTTAACCACAAACCCTAACCTTAAACCCTAAATATTAAACCTAATTTTTAGTGGCATAAACAAAGACACCGAAAAGAGTAGATGATTTATATTCATATTTTGTACAATAATACATTATCTAAGGAATCCTATTACAACATGACTTTTCTTTTATATTTTGGGACATCTTTACAAAAGGCAAGAAATTGTGGTAGAAATATTTTTTATTAAACAAAGATAATTACATTCGTAAGGTAAGTATCATAATTTGAATATATATAATATGAGATAATATGAGCATTTTTAACAATTCAGTCAATTAATAAATTTCATGTGAAAGAAATATATTTTGATTAAACGTTAAATTATTGGAGCAATATGATATTCTTTAGAAATTTTAGAAAACAATTAGATTTTGTATGAATAATATTTTTGGTATTGTATTAGTTAAAAAATTTATCCACTATTAATCGACGCAGTTTGTTAGTCGTGTATACTATAATGCAATATCAAAATTTTCAAGTATAAAAGTTCTAATGGAGCCTCGGATTAGTGGAGCCTCGGATTAGTGGAAGGAAGGCGGATGCTTTTATTCGTCGACATGGTTTTGGTCACTCTTTCCGGGTTGAAGCCTGTGGTTTTTCTGGAGGAATTTGGGTCCTTTGGAAGGATACAGTAAGTGTTGATGTTCTTGCGGTGTCTCACCAGTTTGTTCATGCGAGTTGTGTGCATCAGGATAGTAGGAAACGTTGTAGCTTGACTGTGGTATATGTGAGTCCGGATAGTAGACGTCGGGGTCAGCTTTGGAACGCGTTGTCCGCTTTGCAACCACAGCCTGATCAGCCTTGGGTCTTGGGAGGGGATTTCAATGCAATTCCCTGTACCGCGGATCGCATGGGTGGTTCAAGTAAGCGAGATGGAGTCTGCAGGAAGATGGGGAATTTTTTACTTCAGACCGGTTTGTCTTGTTTGGATGCTCATGGGCCACGTTACACTTGGAAGCGAGGAACTCTACATCAACGACTTGACCGATGCATTGGTAATGATTTGTGGTGGGAGAGTTGGCCAGACTCGTGCGTTTACCATTTGGCGAGGATTGGATCCGATCATCGTCCGATCTTAATGGTTGGGAATTCTCCTAGCTTTAACCAGGTACGTGCGAATTTCAAGTATCTTGCTACATGGCAAGATAACCCGGATTTTACTGATATGTTGGCTAGTATTTGGAGCCCTACTGGGGATATCATGACCAATCTTGACAAGTTCACTAAGGAAGCGAGTATTTGGAATAAAGAGGTTTTTGGAAATATTAATAAGAAGAAATCCCGTCTTTTAGCCCGGATACAAGGGATCGAGAAGAAATTAGAGTTTTCCCCTAGTGTTTTTCTGAGTGAGCTGGAGGTGACTTTGAAAAATGAATTGAATGATGTTTTAGCACAGGAAGAAAGCTTGTGGTTTCAGCGTGCCCGGACACAGTGGATTCGCGATGGTGATCGGAATACGCGTTTCTATCATCGTACTACCAAGGCGAGATAGGTTCGGCGTAAGGTGACCATGATTAAGTTACAAAATGGGGTCTGGAGTGATGATAGTTCCGAGATTAAGCAGGGTGTGGTGGATTTCTTTCGCCAGTTGTTCACAACGTCTCCATCTAGTTTACCCCAATGGAGGATTCGTGGGCGGTTTGCGAACTTATCGGACCTGGAGAGGTCGAGCTTGGTTTTGCCGATTGAGGTGGATGAGGTGCGAAAGGCGTTGTTTGATATGGAGCCCTTGAAAGCTCCTGGTTTTGATGGTGTGCATGCTATGTTCTATCAGAGGAATTGGCCAGTCATGAAGGAGAGCGTTGTTGGTTTTGTCCGCGATTGTTTTAACCACTGGGAGGTTTGTGATGAGATTAATAAGACTATTTTGGTATTAATTCCAAAAGTGGTGCTGCCAGAGTCTTTTGCACATTTCCGGCCGATCAGCTTGTGCTCGGTGGTGTATAAAACTTTGACCAAGGTTATAGTCAATCGCCTCAAGCCGATGTTGCCTAATTTGGTTTCACCATCTCAGGTTAGCTTTGTTCCGGGCTGGAATATCATGGATAATGTGATTTTAGCGCAGGAGGTTATACATACTATGCGTACTAAACGTGGGCGTAAAGGTTGGATGGCTTTGATGATAGATCTTGAAAAAGCCTATGATAGGCTCGAATGGGGTTTTATCGCGGATACTTTAGTTGATGCTGGGCTACCTGAGGATTTTGTTCACTTGACAATGAGCTGTATAACATCCGTCACAACTAATATATGCTGGAACGGAGAATTGACGGATAGCTTCAGTCCTACCCGTGGGATTCGCCAAGGAGATCCGATGTTACCGTATATCTTTGTGTTATGCATGGAGCGGTTATCTCAGGCTATTGAAGTGGAAATTGCGAATGGAAGGTGGTCGGAGATCAGATTGAGTCGGGGTGGACCTGGTATTTCGCATTTATTTTTTGCGGATGATATTGTTTTGTTTTCTGAAGCCACCATGTCGCAAATGCAGGTTATTAGTCGAGTTCTGGGTTCTTTCTGTGATGCTTCAGGTCATAAGGTTAGTAGGCCTAAGACAAATATCTTCTTTTCGAGCAATACATCTGTGCATTTGAAGACTTCTATTGTTAGTGGGTTCAGTTTCTCCGAAGTTGCGGATCTGGGAAAGTATTTGGGGATACCTTTACTTTATAATAGAGTTTCTCGGGCGACTTACAATTATCTGATTGATAAGGTGAAAGACCAATTGAACTCGAGATCGGTTCGGGCTCTTACTTTTGCGGGGCGTGTAACTTTGGCTAAGTCTGTTTTACAGGCGATTCCCACGTATACGATGCAAGCTTCATGGCTTCCGAAATGTGTCTGCACGGAGATTGAAAAGCTTATCAGTGGGTTCATTTGGGGAAGTAGTGGTGATCATAAGGGTATTAGCCTAGTTCGTTGAGATGAGGTGCAAAAACCCATGCTGGAAGGTGGTCTTGGTTTGAGGAATTTAGAGTTAGTTAATCACTCGTTTCTTATGAAATTGGGCTATCAGGTTCTTACGGAAAATGACAAGCTTTGGGTACGGGTTGTTCGCGCCAAGTATAAGGTGGAGGGAGCTTTGCCGGGGAGTGTATCGGTTAGGAGTGGTAGTCGTTTATGGGCCGGTATTAGCAACGTTTGGGATAAGGTCGTTGAGGGGATGAGGTGGATTGTCCGGGATGGATGCACGGTTGATTTTTGGTACGATACATGGCTTGGTGAGTTGGGACAGCTTGTGGGGTATGTCGACGATGATACGCAGCCGGAGCCTTGTCCGGTGGTAGCCTACACGACGGTTGAAGAGGAATGGGATGTGCAAGCTCTTCGTGCGATCTTGCCGGAAGGGGTGGTACAGCGGGTTTTGGCGTGCTATCCGCCCGCCGGTCGTCTTGGCCCAGACCAGCTTGGTTGGTATGATGACAAGCGTCACCGGTTTACTGTTAAATCAGCCTATAAAGCTCTATCGGGGGCTGATGCTGCGGCAACGACGGGGATTTGGAGATTAATATGGAGGCTGCCTCTGCCTTATCGGATTCGCACCTTTTTGTGGCTTGTTGCACGGAAAAGGCTGCTGACTAATGCGGAAAGGATGAGACGTCATATGACGGATGAAGAACGGTGTGGGGTTTGTGGTAATGGAGTCGAGGACGTTCTCCATGTGCTGTGTGACTGCAGTGTTGCGCGCGGGGTGTGGCGAACCTTCTTTGATGAGAGCAGTAGTTTCTTTACATTCGACTTGGACGGTTGGTTAACAGCAAATGTGACGAGCAAGGGTATAGGCGTTGCACATGGTACGGAATGGTATTTGTTGTTTCCGATTATTTGTTGGAAATTTTGGTTGAGGAGGAATCAAAAGCTTTTCGATCCGGATTTTGTTGAAAAGGAGGACTTGCGGTTCGCGAGCCTAAGGTATTTGGAGGAGGTTAAAGCAGCGTATGTATCGGCCGTTGGAGTTGGGTCTCCTATGCTTCGCGTGCTATCGCGAGGAAACCGGTGGAAATGCCCCCCAAGCGAGTGGGTGAAGATCAACGTTGATGGGGCGGTGAATATTTTGACGGGTGAGGCGTCCTTGGGAGGTGTTTGCCGCACGGATGGGGGTGTTTGGGTGTTCGGCTTTGCTCGACAAATTGGTTGTTGTTCGGCTTTGATAGCGGAACTTTGGGCGATTTTAGAAGGGCTGCTTCGTGGATGGAGCTCTGGGTTTCGGAAAGTTATTATCGAATCGGATTGTCGCGAGGCGATTGGCCTTGTCTTGCATAACTCTACGGTACGTACGGATAATGCTCTTGTTGTTGCAATTGCGGATGTGGTTAAACGAGGGTGGGAGGTCTCTTTTGAGCATGTCAATCGGGAGTCGAATTGCGTGGCGGATTGGTTGGCGAAGGATATACGGGATGCCGGATTGTGCACGAAGACTTGGGAGGTGCCTCCTGCGGATATCTTGAGTTTACTTGATGTGGATAGGTATAATGATGTAAATGTTCAGTCGGATGGAATAGGCTGATGGTTGAGGTTTACTTGGATCGTCGTTTGGTCTTGTTTCGTTTTCCTTTGTAGCTCTAACACATGTACTCTTTTTCCTCCGTTAGGTTTAGGGAGGTTTTTTAACGAGGCATGTGTTAGACGCTTTTTCCCTTTTAATCGAAAAAAAAAAGTTCTAATGGAATACAAGACTTATTGCATATTTTTGTATACAAATTTTTGTGATGAATACCAAAATTTTAAACTTTGCAAAAATTTTCCAATTACGTCTCAAAAAGTAAAACTTTAAAAGCTTTGATAAAGTGTTACAAATTGGAGTATAGCCGAAATTGTTTCATTTCGAGTACCAAAACTTTGTAGTAGACTAGTACTTATGAAACTTTTTAAACTAAATTATTAATTTTTCTGTTTTTTATTGGATTAACCGACTATAAATTCTCTTCAATTAGAGGTTGGGCTAAGCACTGAGTTAATAGTTTTTTTTGGGTAAACTACAACGAATGTCACTTAATTATGGGTAAAGTTATATTTGGATCACTCAATTATTAAAAGTTACATTTGAGTTACTTAATTATGGGTAAGGTTACATTTGGGTCACCCAATTATTAAAGGTTATATTTGGGTCACTTAATTATGGGCAACGTTACATTTGGGTCACCCTTCATATATATATATATATATATATATATATATATATATATATCAATTTGTGTATTAGATTAATTAATGATTTCAAATGAAGTATTCTAATGTTAACAAGGGTATACAAGTGATTTGGAAGAAAAAATGACTAAATTGATGTATTTTTTTAAATATGAAGGGTGACTCAAACTAACCTTACTCATAATCGAGTGACCCAAATGTAACATTATCCATAATTGAGTGACATCTGTTATACTTTACCTTTTATTTGGTTTTAAGGTATCATAATACATTGAATTTAAAAAAAATTTAAGCTTTTAACTTTTTTTCACCCAATTAAATCTTCATACTAAAATTTCATTAATTTATACCTTTGATTAACATTGACTATAAAATTTAATATTTTTTTATCAATTAGTTCAAAGTGTTGTGTTACAACTTATAGTGTTGTCGTTTGGCATTTCCAGAATTTTTTATTTTATTTAAAAATTCTTTAAAAATTCTAAAAATCTTAAAAGACTTGTAAAAATTATTAAAAAAATATTTTATAGAAAAGTTGTAAATGTTACATGACATAATTTTAGTGTATCACGTAACAATAACATATCAAGAAAAAATCGTCAAAAATTAATAGTCAAAATTGATCTAAAAGCTTAATTGATTCAATTTAATAGTTCGGGAACTTAATTGGGTGCAAAAGACATTTAAAGACTTAATTGATCATTTAAGTTCGAGATCTTTAGACACCCTTAAGTTATTTTTTGTTTGAAAGATTAGAGTTAATAGTTTTGTAATGGTTGGATGCATAATGAATTAGTTAATAGTTTAAGGGTAAATTACAAAATTCATCACTGAAATTTCTTTTCTCTTATTTTAGTTAATGAAATTTAATTTGTTTAATTTAATCACTGAACTTTTGAATTGTTATTGTTTTAGTCACTCTAACATGACATGACATGAATTATTTTTTATTTTTTTATTTTTTTATTGTGACATGACATGACATATTTTATTAATATTTAATGTTACATGATTTAAAATATAAAAAATTAAAAAATTTAAACCTTAAATCTCAACTTCAACCCTAAATTCAAACCTAACCGATAACCCCAAACCTCGACCCTAACCAAAAGAAGCAAAACGAAAAGGAATATAAAGACGGTGACGAAGCTATTATATAGCTTGGGGGACAACTGCCCTATCAATTTTTTTGTATTAAAAATATATAAAGAAAATTAATAATTTGGACTCTAAATTTATCTATGTGGATGTCTATCATGATTAGAACTTTATCAAAGGAGTTTGATTTATTTATTATTAGGAATATTATCTCTATGAATTAGAGTTTAATGTATTATGTACTTCTTATGCCTATAAATAGATGATTCATTGAAGGCATTGTATATAATTATATATTTGAGAATAATACAAATCTCCCTCTTTCTCTCATCTCTTTGTTCTTATTCTTGTTCTTCTTTATTTTATTTACAACACGTTATCAGCACGAGACTCTAATCAACTGAGGTCTTCATCGTTATAATTCAAAAGAAGTTACCGGGGAGAATTCGATTATAGAATAAACCAAAGATAAGTTTTTTTCTCCTTATTTTTTTTAGTTGCCGATTGTCTTTCTCTTTATATTTTAACTTTGTTTTAATTTTTGAAAATTTTGGAAGTATGTTTGATTTTATTTGAACATTGGAAAGAGATAAATTTGTGGCTTCTCACAAACCAAAAGACGAATCGACAAAGACGAAGAGGTTGCGTTTGGTGTAAATTACGTGTATTTTCTCTTATTCCTAAAAGGGTTAATTAGCGGTATGCTTATTCATACTTTTACTTATATGATTATATTTGATATTTTTCATATTATTATTTATGTCATTTTATTTGGTAAAAGTTAATATTTTTAACCGTGTTTTGAGTTTTACATGATATGCTTAAATGGCTTGGAAAGAGATGTGATATAAAGGGATTATGAGAAGCTATCTCAGTCATATGCTATGTCTCCATTGTCCACGAGAGAAAAATCAATATCGGTAAATTTTGGTTTTATTTTTATTCTTTATATTATTATTTTAAAGTGCGATAAATCATGATGATTTTGGATTTACAAGAAGATTATTATAAAGTCTATATTTGCTTGAAAGCAATATTTCTTCTTCGTCAAAAAACTCGACCATAGACTTCTCCCAATTTCAAGTTACGAAAATTCGTCTTGATCCAAAAAGTTTTATGGGAGGCATTCCTTGAAGTGAATGCAAAGCATGATGTTTATTCCATGCGATTATCAATGATGGGGCATTCCCTGAAGTGAATGCAAGCATGATGTTTATTCCATGCAATTATCAATGATGGGGCATTCCCTGAAGTGAATGCAAGCATGATGTTTATTCCATGCAATTATTGGATCTGTTTCATTCCCTGAAGTGAATGCAAACATGGTAAATCATTATTCAATTAGAGACATAATTTCGATATAATCCAAGTATAATTGGCTGACATCCCGTTCTGCGAGGCTACTGGTCTCAAAGGAGGTTTTTAAAGGACCTTGTGGACAGGTTTTACAATGCCGCGTACGAGGATTAAATCTTTGTTCTCTGTGATAAGGATATGAGAAAAAGGTTTTAAAGGCCCACTGGCTCTACTCCATTCCCTGAAGTGAATGTGAGATTATATTATGGAAGGAATAAAAAATCACATTAAAAGTTGTGGTCGTGGTCGAGGCTATGAATATACACATGAAAAATATAGTCATTTTAAGAATACTTCTACCCGCTGGTAGCGAAGTTATAAGGATGACAAGAGTGATAAAGATCATTCTAAGGAAGTGAAATCCTTTTACCAATGTGATGTTATAAACCATTGGTTTCGTACTTGTCAAACGCCAAAGTATTATGGACTTTATCCATAATCATGAATGATAAATGAAATAAAATATAAACAAAATTTGTTTATGGAGAAAATAATTATGGCGTTATTGGTCCAACTCAATTGGATATTGTTAATTTTCTCATAACCCTTGAAGGGAATAATTTACCATTTATTTATTTCACTTATAACCTCTAACATGAATAATTGGTTTTATTTTATTTTATTTTTTTATGTTAATTCGTTCTATTTATTATTTATTTATGTTAGTTTGCTTTATGTTTATTTATTTCACATATTATTTAGTTACGCTTTATGTTAATTTATTATTTGAAGAATATGATTACTTCCGGAATAAAATATACAATGAATTGTGGCTATTTATGCATAGAATTGTGGCTATTTATGCCTAGAATTGTGGCTATTAATGCCTAGAATTGTGGCTATTTATGCCTAGCAGATAATGCAAGTACTCATATTGTACTTAAGCATAAGAAATATTTTTCCCATTTAAATGCAAGGGGAAATATGAGTAGTATTTCTCAAAGTACTAAAATATCAATACTTCGGAAGAGCACTTGAAAGTTTATCTCTGATAGATAACCGACTTGATATGATGTGCTATATTTTATATTTTTCATTCCTCAAAGTGAATGATACAAAGTACATATTTTCATTACCTGAAGTAAATGAAACAAAGCACATTTTGAAAGGTGCACAATTATGCATTTCTCGATTAAAATGCAAGGGAATAATGTGAGTACTATATCCGGAAGTACTAATATCACAAAAGGCTCTGGTTGAGCAAATATGTTATTGTCAAATGGAACTTTATTCCATATTCATAGTGCGTTATACTCGTCAAAGTCATAAAGAGAGCAATATGAGTTCGCAAACTATCCCTTTGGGAATTATAGATAACATATGTTATCAATTGGCATTTGAAATAAGCCAATATGGATATAAGTTCTGGTAGCCAAAAAGTCAGTTGAAAGCTCTAGGAGAGCTATATATTGCTACCAAAAGATCATTTCAATTGAAAGCTCCGAAAGAGCTAAATATATTCCTATTTAAAGGAACAATTTTAATGGTCGTACTAGATATGTACGAGTGAGATTGAATTACATGTTATGGTAAACAAGGAGTTTACAAATTCAGAGATATATGCACACATATATATATAGTTGGCATGACCGGTTAGACCATCCTGATCAATGGTGCAGAAATTATTGAGATTTACATGCACATATATTAAAAGAACCTGTAGTTCTTGTGGTGCTTATTCTCAAAAGGAATGAATTAAATTCCACTTATTAAAGAACATGAAGTTCTTGTGTTGCTTAAAGGAATTGATTAAATTCCACTTACTAAAAGAACCTGAAGTTCTTGTGTTGTTTGTTCTCAAAGGATATATATGATCCCACTTACCAAAAGAATTAGAACTTAAAGTTCTTGTATTGAAGTTGAGACTGTATGTCTTGCATATCTGAACGAAATATGAGCCCATATATCCACAAATGTGGAAAGTTTTATATGATTTTAGTAGATGCATCTACATTGTTTTATCAACTTACAACCAGAAGTTTGTGAGATTGATTCTAAAAATATTCAGATTATGCAGTTAGACTATTCGTCTTGAAAAGCTAGTGGATTTATATTTTAGGCTATATCAGTTGTTACAAAGCCTATTGATTATGAAAAATATAGTTTAGCAAAATTTCAATTGGATGCCTCCTATTTAATAGCTAAACTATGAGAACAAAAGAGTTATTATTTATATGGTGTTTCCATATAGCAACAATTATACGCATCAAGCCAACGAGTTATAATAAACTCCCCGTTATGATTGGTTTTTGGTCAGAAACCATACATTTCCCATTTTGTGATTTTTGAATGTGCGATATGAATTGCTCCACCACAACGCACAAAATGGGTAAATAAAAGGGTTGAGAATATATATTGAGTACGAGTCTCCTTTTATGTTTAAATTCTTAAACATTAATTGGAGAATCATTTATGACATGATTTTTCTCAACATCAGGGGAGATAATAATCAGCTGGATAGAGGAAAATGAATTATCATTATCTAGATCCTCGTATATGAACTAGAAGTTCATAAGATAATTCATGTTATTACATGTCAACTGCCAGATATATTTACTGACCCAATGAGAGTAATTAAGTCTCATATACCAGCTGAAATGCTCTAAGTTTAAATTACATGTTAGAGCGAGAGAATGTAAATCATGCCTGAAGCATGATAGTTGAAATGGTTCCAATGATCAAAATTCTCGTAAATAGAAAGTAATATGAGATGGTCATATATTGGAGGCGGGTGCTTCTGAAGAGACCCAAGACATAACAAATAATAAAACTCTTGAAGAGTTTCAGGTACCTGAAATAAAGATTGAAATCTTGAAGAGATCTCGATGAGTTATGTCATTACGAGAATGGAACTAGAAAAATTGGAAAGTTGTCGACAACGATTTTACAAACAATTTTACATAAAATACTTCTATAGAAGTAAAGAAAGAAATCGAGGATCTTGTATAAAATCTATCCAGAAGTATAGATATTGAATTGGCCAATGTTGAAAGACGCGTTGAACTTCTAAAATAGAAGTATTTGGACCACCAGTCCAAACACCTAAAGGTGTAATGCAAGTGAGGCACGAATAAGTAGTCGTAAATACGACTTGAATTGTGATTTATGAAAAGTTTCAATTACTTCATGGTGGATGCAATTACTTTGGCAGTTTTGAAAATTTTACATGCGTCTAATTATTTGTGGATCCATATTTATCCTTTAAGGATCTAAAATGCTATAAGCATTTGGAAATTTCTGAGGAAATTTATTTAGACATGTCTCATGAATATTTTGGCGCATTTGGTATAATCGCCTTAGTGAATACTAATTGAGAAAATACTATAAGAATGATCGGAATTCCTTATGTATTTTATAAAGGAGTTTGGATTACGATCCATTATGATAATTTTAGAACTCCTAAAGAGCTTCAAATTGGAAACTCATGAAGAACTTTCAATACAAGTACTTGAATCTTGACATCAAGTTTATCTCGACCTGAAGATCGAGCATTTTTATATATTTCTTTTGTCTATGAATAGACATAAGCTGAAAGAATCTTAAAGAAGATTCAATATGAATAGAGCATATCTATTGAGTATCCCAATAGTTGTAAGATTTTTGGATGTGAATAAAGATAATTATATCTTTTCTTGGTCTTGAAGCACTATATATTAGTTGGTCAAGAAATATCTATGAATATACAAAGATCATTACATTTAGATCTTCAAACATTCGTTGATGCCTCCTCAAATGTCGTAGAAATAATTGTTATGAACGAGGCAAGCCAAAAAAACTGTGTTTGGCTAAGACTATTGACCCAACATATCCAAAAGATAAGTGGATTTACTTTTACAAGATATGATAAAAGCTATCTAGTGTGAAGATAACGCAAAATGTATATCTCAGTTTGAAAGTGGATACATCATGGAACATATTACTCCAAAGTTTTCATCCCTCACGATCTTTAGAAAAATGATATTCAAGATTAAATTATGAAGATTCAAAGATCTTCTGTGATGTTTGCATGAGGGAGAGTAAATACGCGTTGCACTCTTTTTCCCTTAACCGAGGTTTTGTCCCAATGGGTTTTCCTGGTAAGGTTTTTAATGAGGCAACATGTTATGTGTATCAAAGATGTGTGTACTCTTTTTCCTTCACTAAAGATTTTTTTTCCCACTGGGTTTTTATCTTAGTAAGGTTTTAACGAGGCACATTATCTTCATAGACATCCAAGGGGGAGTGTTATGAATATTTATCTATGTGGATGTCTATCATGATTAGAACTTTATCAAAGGAGTTTGATTTATTTATTATTAGGAATATTATCTCTATGAATTAGAGTTTAATGTATTATGTACTTCTTATGCCTATAAATAGATGATTCATTGAAGGCATTGTATATAATTATATATTTGAGAATAATACAAATCTCCCTCTTTCTCTCATCTCTTTGTTCTTATTCTTGTTCTTCTTTATTTTATTTACAACAAGAAAATTAATAATTTGGACTCTAAATTTTAACTTTTCAGATTTGTCTCCTTTTTTATGATTATTTATATTTTACCCCTCAAGTTTGATTTATAGCTGTGTCTATGCATAAAGGTATGATGTATCACTTGTCGATGGAACTCTTGAATCATAGACGTATATGATATTGTTTCTGAACAATTATACATCTAGTTTATTTGCTTATTTGCCTTTTGGTATCCCTTTACTAGGGATTTAAATATCGTAGTAGCGGTCGTTATATAGTGATAGTGACACTGTTTGGTATTGTTATTGTAAAAATTGGCGGTTCACAATAACTGTAATAGTACCCGTTATGTTCGCAATTGCGATAAAACACCGCGATCGAAAATACGACCACAAACACAATTTAAATCTCGGCCCTCTACTACCTTATACCATCACATGGGAAATATAGTTTGGTTCAAATATCTGAATTGATGATGTCTTTATGATAGGAGAGCGAGGCAAGGACGAATGTAGGATTTTATGTTTGTGGGTAAATATATAAAATTTTTGGAATAAACTTATAAAATTTTAGGGGACGAAAATACATATTTTTTTACAAAACTTCTAAATCATATACGAATTTTAAATTTTTAGAAAGAACGATGGCTTCCAAGTCCCTTCGATTCATCCCTAGAGCGAGGAATCTTGGTTTCACATGGCGATGTGGGCTTTCCCAAATGGAAAGTCGGGAGGAAAGGTGCTTAATACATCAGTAAACATATTTCACTTTGCCTGATGAGGAATGGGACCATAAAATCCTATGTGACATTAAATATTAATTGAAATACAACATCTCATAATAAAAAAAATAAAAAAAATTAATTCATGTTAGAGTGGAATTGTCAAAACATGAGCAATTCAAAAATTCAGAGACTAAATTAAAAGATTTTAAACTTTAGTGACTAAAATAGAAGTGAGGAGAAAGTTCAGTGATGAATTTGCAAATTAGCCATAACTTAAATGGTTGAACCTTCAAGTACTCCAACTTTGCTTGCACGCAGGGGTATTTCCCCATTCCTTTTCTTCAAAATGACTTCCCAAATGTGGACAAAGACTTGGCTTGGAACTTGGGCTATTTCCTCCACAGTTCCACATTGACTCCATCTTTGTTACCAAAAGAAGCATCCATGAAATAGACCTCAAGACCCATAATCAGTCTTCTGCCAATACTCAAGTTTCTTGCAAATTTCCTAATCTAAGCCATTCTCCACTTAATTATTTGTCTTAGAGTTGTCATCCTTACTATATACATGTAGAACATAGATAGCTTCTTTTAATCTATGTTCTTAATCGAATAAAAATCATTTGTCCCTTTTCGATGCTCCTGTTTCCACATTTAAAAATCAAGTTTAGAGTTAGGATTTTGGTGTAAGGTTTATTTTTTTACGGTTTATGATTCATGATTTAAAAATTAAGGTTAGAATTTAGGATTTAGTTGTTCATTGTTGGAACATGAATAGAGGCACTAAGAAGGGACAAAAGATTTATCTTCTTCTTAATCTTACCAAGACTAAAAGATAAAAATCTTCTGCCCCTTTCTATACCCCAATACTAGAAAACACTAAAAAAATTAAATTTCAAGCTCCAATTCTAAATCTTATGCCCTACAAAATACACCATACCTCAAATTTCTTAAACTCTAAACCTAAATTTTAATGTGAGACGTAAATAGGGCACTGAAAAGAAATAGATGATTTCTATTCCGAGGGTTGTTTTCCTCGCAAAATAGAATCAAATCAAACACAACTAATCTATTCAACATCCTATTATAAGCTTAAGCAATAATACATACAATACAACTCTTGCCTTACCTAAATAGATTTGGACGGAGATCTGATGATCAAACACCTTGGTTCCTTCCATTTTCATTTTTTTAAATGCTTAATTAATTAAAATGAAGAAAAGAGGTCGTTTTCCCTTGGGATGGAAGTAACCCAATATTTGAAGAAAAATATTGGAGAATTTACAAATGTTTTTTTATTTTGGTGAGTAGTTGAAATGTTGCAGTGGCAATGAAATATGGTAGTTCTGATGACTTAGTCCACCACCCACCTCTCTTTCTCTGTCGTTACCTTCACGTCACACTTTGATTTTTACAAAGTAATTAATCCATCAGCTCTTCAGCAAGTAAACTCTCCTCCCTCTTATACTATTAACTATATCTAATTTTTTATACTTTGTTTAAAAGATCTAGTCTCTCGTCCACTGGACCAACTGGTTGTTGGTCTTCATCTTCCGAGCTGTTTTTTATTCTCCCTTTCTCACCTCCCCTGCCGTAGACTATTCATATTACATCTTTTAATTTCCTGAAGAAAACAAACAGAACAAGTCCGTACTCCATAGCTGCTGCTGAAGAAGATGACATGGATATGCATGCTTCCTCTTTTATTAGCATCCATCCTTGTATTCGGTGGAGTCTCTGCAAGGTTTGTGGTTGAGAAGAATAGCATCCGGGTGCTATCTCCATTGACTCTGAGAGGAAAGCACGATGGCTCCATAGGTAACTTTGGAATACCAGACTATGGCGGCTTCATTATAGGCTCTGTGGTTTATCCAGACAAAGGAGCTAATGGTTGTGAACCCTTTGCTGGTCAGACCTTCAAGTCCATGTCCCCTCGCCCCTCGGTTCTCCTTCTTGATCGTGGAGGTATTTCATTCGTTTAGTCTCTTGATTGCTTTTTAAAATTTAAAACAAGGCTTTGTATTTCAGTCTCATCATCATTCTTGACTTGTTGTCTTGCACATGTAGAATGTTACTTTGCCTTGAAGGTATGGTATGCCCAACAGGCTGGGGCTGCAGCAGTATTGGTGGCTGATAGCATAGATGAGCCTCTAATAACTATGGATTCTCCCGAGGAAAGCAGCGATGCGAACGAGTACGTGGAGAAGATTCGAATCCCTTCGGCTCTGATAGAGAAGTCTTTTGGTGATAGCCTTAAGGAGGCCTTGAAGAAGCATGAAGATGTAGTGGTGAAATTAGACTGGAGGGAGTCAATGCCCCATCCTGACCAGAGGGTTGAATATGAGCTGTGGACTAATAGCAACGACGAGTGTGGCGTTCGATGCGATGAGCAGATGAATTTTGTAAAGAATTTCAAAGGCCATGCTCAGATACTTGAAAAGGGAGGTTACACTTTGTTCACACCACATTACATAACTTGGTATTGTCCTGAAGCTTTTATCTTTAGCAGTCAGTGCAAGTCCCAGTGTATAAACCGGGGGAGATATTGTGCTCCCGATCCAGAACAAGATTTTGGAGAGGGGTATCAAGGAAAGGATGTGGTGTTTGAGAACTTGAGACAGCTCTGTGTGCATAGAGTCGCGAACGAGAGCAATAGGCCTTGGATTTGGTGGGACTATGTGACAGATTTCCATATTCGATGTTCGATGAAGGAGAAGAGATACAGCAAAGAATGTGCCGAGGGTGTCATGAGTTCTCTTGGTAAGTGCTCTATTCTGCTGGGATTTTTGCCTATCTTCTAGCATTCTTTCTTGACTAGCTTCGTATGCTTAACCAGATTTGCCTATTGAGAAAATCAAAAAGTGCATGGGCGATCCCGAAGCTGATGTCGAGAATGAAGTCTTGAAACAGGAGCAACAACTTCAGGTGCACCTTTTCCTTCTTCCATATCTTAAGATTAATGATCTTAAATAGAAGCAAATATTAACTTTCTTTATATGCTACAATCTGTGGACCTTAGGTGGGACGAGGTTCTCGTGGCGACGTTACCATTTTGCCAACATTGGTTATCAACAATGTTCAATATCGAGGTTTGTTACATAGCATGCTGGTGGAAGAGATTGAAAAGTTGCTATTCAATTACTTAAATGATGCTGAAGTTGATGTTTTGCCTGCTATGAAGGAAAACTGGAGAGAAGTGCCGTGCTTAAGGCCGTCTGTGCCGGATTTAAGGAGACTACAGAACCTTCAGTCTGTTTAAGTGCAGGTAGATTAAACCTGCTTACATTCTACACTAGGTTTACATTCTTTTCATCAACTCTTGTTCAATATTGGCTTCAGATGTTGAAACTAATGAGTGCCTTGAAAGAAATGGTGGGTGTTGGCAGGATAAAGGAGCTAACATAACAGCATGCAAGGTAATGTATAGAAAGTTTACACAGTTCGATGTCGCAATCGAATACGCGACACCTTAGATCCACAACTCCTACTAATAAAAAGGGATGTTGAATTTGTTTAGGACACATTCAGGGGAAGAGTATGTGAATGCCCAATTGTGAAGGGCGTGCAGTATAGAGGAGATGGTTACATATCTTGTGAAGGTGCAGCTTTTTCCCTTGTGTTAAATTAGATTCAACATTATTTTCCCCATGCAATGACTGCTTACCTTTTACAGCCTTCGGACCCGCGAGATGTACGATTAACAACGGAGGTTGCTGGTCTGAAACAAAACATGGATTAACTTTCTCTGCCTGCCCAGTTTAGTGACTTGTTATATTCTCCAATGATTTTCTATTATTCTGCCTGCAAATTCTTTTGGTTTGACTAAGGCCAATAGGCCATTCCATTGCATAAAGCAGGAAAACCAATTAAGAGGTTGTCAATGTCCACAAGGCTTCCGGGGGGATGGTCATAAATGTGAAGGTAACTTGTTCTCAAGCCTTAACCCCCTCAGGCCTCAGGTCTGTTTCTGTTGTTCATCCCCATCTGTTGTTTTGGTTTCAGATATCAACGAATGCAAAGAAGGAAACGTTTGCCGGTGCGACGGTTGCTCCTGTAAAAACACTTGGGGTGCATATGAATGCAAGTGTAAAGGGGATCTTCTCTACATGAGGGAGCAAGATACTTGCATAGGTAAGACCATCATGAATTCAAGTTACAACTCGGTTTGTGCTTCAGAGTTTCCAATTGTTGCTCATCCTTGAAAGTGAAACAGAGAGAAACGGATCGCGCTTTGGGTGGTTCATCACCTTCTTGGTCCTGGGAGCCGTGACGGGTGCTGGCGTAGCCGGTTATATATTCTACAAATATAGGCTCCGGGTAACTGACTTGACATGTTGCTTTATTTGCATCATGGCTTGGTTATACTTATTTCTTTTGATCTGCTTCCACCTGCAGTCATACATGGACTCGGAGATCATGGCGATCATGTCACAGTACATGCCGCTTGACAATCAGCACAGCAATGAAGTTCCTAGTGAGGCACAACCTTTGCGACAAAGCTCGACAGCATAAGCGGCTGCACTATTTACGATGGACGTTACCAGCAGTCGGACTCGGAAGTATGGATTAGCCCTCACCTGAAATTTCAGCCTTCTATATATACAGCTCTTATGAAATTACAAAAAGACACTTGTTTAGCTGCTATACAGGCACAGCCACCATGAGTTATCGTTGTACACAAATTTTTCTTCACATAGAACAGAGTCTGCTTTTGTATACTTCTTGTTTTAGTTGCTGTCATTGTAGCTGTAGTTGTGTGTAATGTATACAAAAGAGTTGAGAAGTAAACAAAGGTTGACTCATGTCAAGAGTCATACATACACAAGAGGTGTAAGAAACTAATAATAAAATAAAGGGTAAATTTCAAAAATCAAAATAATCTTTTAGCCACTAAACTTTCAAAACTTACAAAATGGACATTAAGTACCATTTCCTTCAATAAAACCCACATGCTATATAAATAAACTCAAATGAATATCCTATCAAATCCACAATGTTAATTATAACTCAAAATTTATAGCCCAACAGTTTTTTCAGTAACAATTGACTTATCTTCTCTCTTCTGCATCATTTGGCAAAAGAATACAACACAAGTAAGTACATCCGGCCTTGGGCCTAAAAATCGATCGAGGAATTGGGGGACCCAATCCCTCTTTCCAATTCATGGAGTAGTCTAGTGCATCATGCTCATTAATCCCAAGATGCATTCCACTCCTCCCAACTAAAATGCCATTCGACCCGCAAGTCTGCTTTCCAGGATCCTTCTGTCTATTGCTGCATCAATAGAGCTCATCTGAAAACCAAATCCAAACAAAATGATCAGCGACGAACCACCACCATTCTCTCACTTGGATAAAACTTATTCATTAGAAGCTTGGTCCTGGTCCTATGCAAAAGATACCAAACTTTGCCAAAGAAGCTGACCTGGAAAAGTCTGAATTCACCATCAATGCTATTTATTTGAGCAAAGATCTGTTGGGTATCATCATCTCCCCCACACTTTAAAATCAAGCATAGGGAGAATGAATAGCATTGAATAAAGTCCAAATTTTAAGTGATTATGTACGTACATGCATACACGCATACATATTCTGTTCTTAGCCGAGTTCAATGCTAGAACGAAGAAATTCTCGACTGGATTGCACCAAGCTTGTCAAAGTTGCACTTACCAACAGCAGGGGGAAAAAAGCATAAATACCTACTTGAATATTTTGACACAAACAATTGGAGGCAAATTGCTTGCAAAGTGGAACAATCATATTTTAAAATATGCCCGTCAATCAATGGGAGTACTTGACGAAAGGGCTCATGGATCCTCCACAAATTGTGGTTCTTTTTTAAAATAAAGTAAAAAAGGAATCACATGGAAATGCCTCATCAAATAGGTAACAAGTGCATAAACAACTGAATCTGAAAACATGAAACATAAAGCCTATCCATCTGGTTAGATGTGCAAACCAAGTCCCTATACTAGAGAGATAGTTATGACTTACCTGGCTATTTTCATCATGCGTCTGATATTTGGCTAAGGACATTCTTCTCTCTTCCTGCAAGTATATAAATCAGAATCCTCTAACAACATTTTGCAATCATCATACAGAAAAGAGCAAATAAAACCCAATTAAAAAGAAGGAGCTGACCATGGACATTGCCTCATCATCCCAAACTAAATAAACCTCGTTTACTGCCGGCTGGATAGCAGGAGCTTTATTTGCGATAACAGGGGGTGGTCCAATAGATGGACCACCAGTATTTGGACCAGAGGCATAAGAATGAGAATTGACACCAGCTCCACCTATAAGCAAACAAATAAAAACATAAGTTACAAAGATATGAAGCAAGTTAACTTAAAATGAAGTAGAAGTAATACAGCAGGTCAGATGAAAAGGATTAAAAAATTATGTCAAACACATTGCAAGATCTAACTTCTTAAAAATATTTGAAAAAAGGATCTAGTCTACTAATAAAGCAACACAAACTGTTGGGGGGGGGGGGGGGGGGGGGGAGATTGTGATGTTTTCAAAGCATGTAAGACACTCGACCCTTAATTATAAGCACGGTACTCTGCACACTTGCATCTGTGGTAGCATGATAACTTTCAATTCTATTTCTAATGAAATTATAAATGCATGGAGTGACAGTGGTGGCTACCTCACCTGCCATAGTTGAGTTGGGTCACAAGTGACAACTAAATTATTAATTGATTAGAAAGAGTACTTTAAAAAGGACAGCAAACGCTAAAGCAATTTTGTTTATAAGATCTTATGGTTTTTGCCTAGTTTTATTCTCTCCACTTTATCACCAAGTTTCTCACTCTTGAACACCGAGTGCAAGTTAGTTTTATTAGACGCAACTTTTGTGTCTAGTCATCGGGCCAGTCAAAATGGAATAGCAGGTTGAAAGCTACCTGTCACAGAAGCACTACCACTTGAATGCACTTCGAATGAACTTTTTCCTTCTGCAACACTTGTTGGCAAAGAAGCAGAAAATGGTGAGCTCTGAGTAGGTACACTATTATTGACAACAGGGAACAAAGGTTGGGATACAGGAAGTGTGGGTATTGATGTTGGCAATCCAGGTGGAGCAATTTGTGAAGGTTGGAGAGGTGTTGTTGAAGGCACAGCCAAAGGAGGTCTCACACCTTGCACTGGAAATAATGGCTGCTGCACATATCCCATAGGTGCAGATGGAGGAATTGAAGCTGCAGGATGTTGCGGGAGCCAAGGTTGTGGACGAGGAGGCACTCCCCAGCCAACAGGAGGTATAGGAACTGAAGCATTATATCTGAGGCAAACAACACATTAAATGGTCAGATTAACTACATTAACAACTTTTGAAGATGAAGAATATCCTTACATTCGCATACTGAAATGCTGCATGATTTAATATACACACATGACAGGAGCCACAATGAAAGCAACAATGACATAAAAAATCCAATTATTCTCAAATTACGTCAATTCTAAGTTTCAACAGTTGTATTTCAGAACCCAAAGGCTTAGCAATAAATGGAAGAGTTTGCTAGGGAAAAAGCCTAAAGAGAACATACACTGCCCGCACTGCCCCTAAAGTTGATTGAGGAGGATATCCAACACCAAGTGGCCCTGGCATCAATCCTCCCACAAGCTGAGTAGATGGGATATCCAATTTGGCCGCTTTTGACGGGGTCTCTTCTTCTGCAAGAAATTTTATTTTACGAATTAGGAAGACACAGTAGCAAATGTTAAATCACAGTCAATATGCAACAGCATCAAACTATCAATATCAGTTACAATATGAACACTCCATGCACAAGTACATCTAGAAAATATTTGCAATAAAATAATAGTTCATATAAAAGAGAATTCATGAAAAATGAAGAAATCTGCAAACCACATTTTATACACAAGCCTACAAAGTGATTTACTTACTTTAGAGAAAAACTGAAAACCATATTTCCTTCTCCTAAACAAAAATATGCGGATCCATTCAACTGTAAAATGTTTCCTTGATTTGACTCACATATGTTATTACAGTAATATTTAAGAAAGGCACCTTCAAGCTGCCACTTGTTAATACGTGCTTAATCTTCCATAAGAATTTTTTTTTTGAAAAAGCAATGTTTTGGTGCAAATACAAAATGTACATTTAGTAAAATTATATATTAAAATCAGAAAGAGTGATTGAGATAAATGCGCATCCATCGTGTTTTACTTACTCATTCACAGATGCATTTTATTTACTACTTGCTTTTTCTGCATTAGAAATTTTGAAAAAGCAAGCAAAAAGTAGAAAATGATACATCAGTGCGTACCTTCTTCTCCATAGTGAGCAGCTAGTACATCAGGCGGGATCCCTTGCATTCCGTATATCTCAATGTCAGTCGATTCTCTGCCAGGTTTTGCATTGGGAACCCTATAAAAGAATTACTGCTGTCAGTGTAATGCATAGTTCACTGAAAGAAAAAACATAGTAGGCTTCGACCTCTATTGATAGACAGCTTCTGGAACTGGAATTTATGGGTGTAGTCTAGCAAACACTTGAGATTCAAACAGGAAGTAGAACTTCTTGGACAACTTTTACGAAGCAGGACAATGCATTAATTTGAAAGATGTTTCTCACTTTCTTTATGTAATTTAAAATTATTTCAGAAGCTACTACTTCTAGAGATCAAGAAAACTGGGGCAAAGAACCAATAGCTACCCTCAATAATATAAGTTTCATTCCGTTGCCAATTCCCTTAATGGATTTATTCATCTAAAAGAGAAATAATATCCCAAAATTATTTGTGAAACCGAAAAACCCTAAAATTTAGAGCGGAGAATAAGAAAGGGATAGTAAATAGAAAAACGAAGCAATCGGAAAAGGTATGGGAATAATATTAGGAAATGGAACGGAGATACTTGGTGACGGACTCCTTGTGAACCTGGAGAACATGGATGGCCATACCACCGGCGGTGGAAAGCTTCTTGTGACAGACATGGCACTTGAAGTGTTTGGCCTTCTGGTGCTGCACCAGGATCTTCTCATCGTCGAATTCTCTGTCGCAATAGTAACACCATACCTTGGACGGAACTCTTTTCTTCTTCTTCCCCATTTAGGTTAGGGTTTTCCTATGATCTGCGATTTCTCTTTAATTTATTATTTCCTTCCTTTTTCTTTTCTTTTCTTTTTCTTTTTCTTTTCAATGGATGCGTTGGGTTTATGTCTTATATTTATGTAAGTGCGGGCGGGTGGGTTTAATTTTATTTCATTTGTTTGTTTGTTTTTCTATATTATATAAATATTATATTATATAGGTAAATTATATAAATCATCACTAAATTTTATTTTCAAACTTATTTTGATTATGAAAATTTTAAAATGTTGAATTTATTTACTATAAATTTAGATATTAAATTTTTTATTATTTTTCTGTTAATTGTTTGACGGCGTTAACTTATGATGTGAACGGCGTCTACCATTTACTGTCATTTGACGCTATCGTTAATGGTCGTAAATAACGGTTTTTCGATCGTAAATTTCATCAGTCGTTTTATCTCGGCCCTTTGTGCCCGTACCTAACTTCTATTTCATCGAAAAGTACCTCGAAATCCACGAATCGAGTAAAGAAATTTAATTTCTTTCTCGTCAATCTCTCATCCACTGTCGAATAAAATCTATTTTTCAATATATTGCTTCTCTTATGCCCATAAAATTTTTCATCATTTGAATTTTAGACAAATTCATATGTTCGCTAATAAATAGACATCGTCAAAAAATTAATAAAAGAGTAACTAAAAACGTTTAATATCTAAATTTTAATAAATAAATTAATTTTTTAAACTTTAATGACGAAAATAAATTTAAAAAATAAAAATTCAATAGTGATTTTCGTAATTTACCTTATTATTGAATTGCCCCATAATATGTAGGGTCGGTTTAAAACATAGAACGAAACTCAAATATTAAAAAAGAATACAAAAATGAAACCATGAAAATAATATAGAACGAAACCCAAATCTGAAACACGATAAAAAAACACATGAAACGCTCATCTCCTTGTGTCCTGGTGACAAAGGTTGATGTTTATCATCCCTTGGGACCCGGGTTCGAGCACCAATAATGCATGTTGTGTGTGTCATATTTGAAAAGACTAAAAAAGTTGAACAGAGGGTGCCTACCCTTGCATCGCACCAGCATATTAAAAAAAAAAACACATGAAACTAAATGAAATATTAAATAAAAAATAAAGGGGAGAATAAAAATAATGGAATTATAATGGGGTGAATAAATACGCCCAAAAAAAGGCACGATACACATACCCTTTTATCTTTAATTTTATACCTATCAACACTTTCTCATCACTCTTCCATATATCGTCTAATATTTCCCAAAGATTCAAAATAGAAGCAATATTTATTGAAGAAGAAGAAGAAGATAGTCTATTTACACTTGCACACTGCAATTTTTACTGCAAATTTTCCAATGTTGCAGTAACATTACATGTGAGACTCAAGAAATGCAAGCACAGCTAAACCGGCCACCCAAACATCATCGTCTAATACATGCTCCTCCGGGGAGTGGCTTATGCCTCCCCGACAGCGGACAAATAGCATTCCAACCTGTTCCAAAATCATGGCTGCCGTTACTGTTTGACCACGAATTTGATGTCATACACGTTGTAAGTTACAAAAGGAAAACAGACATGAACCTTGGTTAAATGAGATATGGCCATTGCATCATGTCCTGCTCCGCTCATTAGCACCGGAACCTCTTCCTGAATCTCACCTGTCATTCTGTGGACAGCGGTGTGAGCTGCAGATTGTAGCCGTGCGCTCAGTTCTCGATCGCAAATGACTGCATTCGCATCATGCTGAAATGACCCACAACAGACAAAGGTCATCAACTTTTTGTTATGCAAATGCCTAAAAAATGTTAAGAAAGTGTCCTACCTTCCGTTCAATGATGCAAGATACAGAACGTCGATCGCATATTTTATAAATCTGATTAGATAATTCGTAAACAACAGCCTCACGTCCGACATCATCAATTGCACGTAAGTCCACGGTGAATGTTACCTGCATTAGAGTTAATATTGACTGCTTATGAGCACTCCTGTTTAGGCTGACATTGAGATTTGTTCACGGAATAATTTCTTGCCTGGCCTGGAATGACATTACTTGCACTTGGCCAGGTCGAGATCTCTCCAACAGTACAAACAAGAGAAGTGGACAACGATTCCAAGGTATATTCATCGCGGTTACCACCATCCAATAAGAACTCTCGAGGACGTTTACACAGACTTTCTAGCAAAACAATCAATTCAGCAGCGGCAGCCATAGGATCCCTACGCATTGACATAGGTACTGTTCCTGCATGTCCTTGCGAACCTCTCACCGTAACCTTCAAAAGTAAGAGAAAAAGGCGCTGAATCCTATACACTGAAAAGTATTCTACTCACATATATCCAAGATGAAGCTTTTGGTTACAAATAGAATCCTAAAATGAAAGGACTAAAACCATGCTATGGTCACTATGGGACTTGTCTGCTTGGTGCAATACATCATGTACTTTTTATGCTAACTTTATCATGTAGTTTTCAACCTTATGGTGCTTCAAACTTGATTTAAGTGCTTCTACAGATTCCATGTACATTTTTTAATGCAAAGTATTACATAGGGTTTGTATATTTCCTTGTACTCCAAGGTAGTAAAAAGGATCATAGATTGGATGTGTCCTCAGAAGTTCATGTATCTATTTCGAAAAGACAATATTTACCTTCAATCGTGTCTGTCCAGCTATGCCTTTAACTACAGCAAGAGGGAAACCAGTCCATTCTAATACAGGTCCTTGTTCAATGTGAAGCTGCAGAAATGAATCAAAGTATTCCAAATCCAAAACTAAGTTGTTTGCTGAGAATCCCAAGATATCCTCACAATAATGCAGAGCAGGCGAACATACCTCAACATAACCCCAAATCGATGCAGGATCATACTTCAACTCCAACAGGCTTTCCTCTGTAATTTCTATGGAGTTCCCCGTAAGAACATCTTGCACTGTCACACCACTAAACAAGGATTATGTGTAAAGATACTGATTGTCAACACTCAACAGTGCAATAAGTAGACAAGAAAGGCAACCTCTTATCGGATATATTCAATGCTGTAACGGGTAAAACTCCGGCTACAGCAGCACTGCCTAGAAAGGTAGATTGAAATCTCACTCCTTCCTCATCACTAAATGCAATGACCTGCAAGTTTCAAGAAAAATAAAAAGGTAGCCAAAATGTTTTGGATGAAAAAGAAAAAAAAATATGAATCACAGCTTGGCTATATTATAACATTAGAAGATGTTGATCACTCGCCTCGACTGGCCGTTTTAGTTCTCCCAACTTGCCATTGCTTTTCAAAACTTTCAATGCTGACATAGCAGAAATTATACCTAATGACCCATCAAATATCCCAGCATCAACAACAGTATCCTATTTTCCCAAGATGATGTCAACTATCAGTATAAAAATGCCATCCATATTCTTGATTGCATGTTTTATCATGAAAATCAGCAAAAAATGGAAAACAAAAGGCGTCACCATATGAGAGCCAATTAGCAGAGCTTGAGCACTTGTGTTCATTCCCTCGACTCGACCATGTAAATTTCCCATCGAATCCACCCACCTGGAAATCAACATAACTATTAGTGAAGAGCTTCAGAGACTCTAATCAGGAGCTAGCAAAAGGTAGAAAGCTAACGTTCTCAAACCAGCATCCTCCATCCATTCACGAATAAGAACTCCTGCCCTCACAGATGCCGGGCTCATAAATGTTCTCTCAAGATAGCCATCAGCATCACTCACCTATAAAACGAGGCGAACGACATTCATCAGCATTGCTTTCCTATTAACTTAAGGCAATTTATCAAAATTAAAGACTAACTTAACTAACATTGCTGCACAACCATGGGCGGAGCCACATAACACCCCAAATTTTTTGGAAATCATATTTTTCTATATAATACAACACTTGAATAATTAACTCCTCTTAGATACAGTTAAATAATGACACCACTTAAGTAAATTTCTAGCTCCGCCCTGTGCACAACAACTCGACTGGTCACCGGCTGCAATCATATATGTATCATAGCTAGGTACAAAGGAAGTGTAATAACTAATAATTAGTACAATTCTTATTGAAATAACTTTCTCTGCATTCTGTCAAACATGTAAGTAAAGAGAAAACTAATAAAAAAAGGTACCTTTCCAAGGTCATTAAGCCTTGCAACGGCCTCGTCCCTTAATATTTCTGAATGCAAAGATCTTGTTTTGCTTTGTTTTTCTTCAATAACCAAATAGTAAGAGAATAACCATTACTTTACTCGCAATCAAAACAAAAACAAAAACAATATATATATATATATATATATAATACTTTTAAGTAGTATATTCGCAGAGTCTTAAATGGAAGGAATGGTTATTCTTCTTTCTTATTGCTGGTGTTACACAGGGCAGAGATAGAGAGGAAAGCAAAAGTCCGAAGCTTGCTCTGATTTCTCATCAATCTCTACATTCATCCGATGCAAAAATTCCTTCTTTTTTTAAAGAAAGAGAGCAGATAAAGGGCTTAACTTGTCGATCAAACTGTAAAATAACGAACAGAGGAGCAGAGCAATATTTATAGAAGGGAAGGGAAAAGAAAAGAAATGAAAATACCAGCAGTTGCAGTTCCAGGATAAAGATGAGAAGAAGAAGAAGAAGATAGCAAAAGGAGAAAGAGAGAAAAGGGAATATAGGAATGGGGAACTCCGGCAGCCGTCATGTCTGCCGCTGGAAAAGGCTGAGAACCAAAAGGAGAAAGAATCAAGGGCCACGGAAGCAGAGATAAAAATTGGTTCACGCTTCTCAATTCTCAATTAATCGAATAAATAAAAATACAGTTAGCAGCAGTAGCAGGCAGCACTGGGGGACCCAGGAATCTGGTGGGATTGCCTGATCTTAAGATCTCCCTAAAAGCAGGTGGCGCAGCATATGCTGATGAGTTCAAGTCAAGTGTGCCTTTTTCATAATTGGCCATTGCCAAACTGGCCGCTGGGTCTCACTACTCGAATTTGATTCGGTCAAAATTTGATAAACGCTCGATTTTAGTTGACTTAATTTAAACTCGACTCAAGACTTTAACGAGTTGAGTCAAACAACGTCTAACTCGACTCGATAAGTTTGCAACCAATTTGTTAAATTTTAAAATACGTTTTTAAAAATTACTTTAATTTGATGTACTTGTGGATTGTTACTTTAGTTTTAATATGATAGTTTTGTGAATTTGTGAATTGTTATTTTAGTTTTAAAATGATGGTTTGGTGTATTTGTGGATTGTTAGTTTGGATTTGGACTTTGAAAGTGTTTTATACACTCTTTTGATTTTTTTTTTTTGTTAAATTTGTTAATTTATGTTAGTATTAAGCCATATAGTATTATTAAATTTTACTTTTAGTTAAAAATAAGGTAAATATTTTAGTGAGCTTAACGAGCAATGAGTCGAGTTGAGCAATAATTTTTTTTAATAAGCATGAATCGAGCACAATTTTAACGAGCTTAACGAGCAACGAGTCGAGTCGAGCAATAAAATTTTCTAACAAGCACGAGTCGAGCACTGTCCAACTTGCGATCGACTCGCTCGATAAGCACCCCTAGTTAGGAACCCTGGGTCAAATCTAGTATACTCTAATATTCAAAAGATTATTATTATTATGTATTATTAAACGATCTAAAGGTGATTACAATGTAATATATAATCATATATATTTTTAATTCTTTAATAACTAAAATAAATATTTTGAAATAATTTAATAGTATTTTAAATATTAGTGGAACCTGAATAAGCCATGCATTTGGTGGCCACAAAATACAATCCATTTTTTAACAATTTTATTTGCATTACTCCATAATCCATTCCACTCCACCAATACTTTAATGGAAGAAAAAAATAGAAATTAATTAGTTTATATGAAAATGTTGGGTTTCCTTTCCTTTTCAATAGCATTTTTTTGTAATTTATTTATTTATTTATTAAATAAAGAAATTCTCAAAGTGAATGTTAGAATTCGAACTGATATAAAATATAATAATATTAACATTTTTAATCATTCGATCAATTAATATATATCACGTTGCTCGTAATTTATTAAGTATACTAGTGTTGCAATGCAATAAACATGGCGCACTAATAACATTAAATATTGTGCTAAAGTGCGAATCTAGTCACCCATGTCATAAATCACACAACACTACCATCCATCAATTCATTCATTATAATATTTCTCCAATCACATTACCGTTTACAGTTAAGAGAGAGAAAAACTAACTATTAACAATTAATCGAGGTGTTCACGGACGGTTAATTGTTTCAAAATAATTTGTAGATACGATAATTAAAAATCTCAATTTGACATTTGATGAATTATAATCGTTTCATTTAATTCGGTTACCGCTTAAATAATCAATTGATTTATTTATTACAGCTACTCGATTAACCATAAATTATTTTATATTTAATATTATAAATAATATATCTATTTATTCTTACTAATTTTAATAATTTAAAAAATTAACGCAAGAAGATTCAAATAAAGCCTTTAATATTTATAATATTAGACATGACATAAACATAAGTAGTAATAAAAGAAGTTTCAATAACTTGATGTATTTCGTAATAGAGTAAATGATCACTAAAATTAATTTTTAAATTTTTTTCGTTTACCATTTTTTTAGAAAAAAAAATCATAATAATAACTGTTCCATTTAGTCGATAATTTTATCGATTATTGTACCGTTTTGATTAAATTTTATCGTACCAATAACCTATCATTTAATATGGTTTTATAGATATTTCGATACAGTATATTGTTTTGAGCTTTTATGAACAACCCTTAACACCTATCATAATTAATTTTGGGTATATAATTACAATACTTAAAGTGTATTTTGCAATATCATAATTAATTTTGGGAACATAATTACAATACTTTGAGTAAGTTTGACAATACTTTTGGAATGTCAAAAAGTGTTCATTCACCTCATAAATAATGTCAAACGCATAAAAGTTAAATTTAAAATCATGATTAGAAGAAAAAAAATTGAGGTGGAATTATATATTTATCTTTAATTATTTAATTCTAATTGGTTGTTAAAATGCACGTAAAAAACGTTGACCTAGTCACTGCTCTCCTCTTTTCCTTTGCAGCCCCGATTGTTTTCATTTTTTTGTTTGGTTTTGTCGCGGCGACACCTATACTGGTTGTCGATCGTTGAGGTTTTTTAAACTTTCTTTTCATTTGTTTTTCTATATTGTATTTTTGTTGTTTCTTGTTATTTTTATTGAAAATAATTTTATAATGATTATATGTGTACAATGAAAATTATATAAAAATTAAAATAATATTTGTGTAAATATTAATACGATGAGATACAAAATTTTTAAGTTAAATATGTATTTATGACCCAATTTCCTTTATATTTTGGTATGTATTTTCTGTCTCTTGGCACATTTTTCTGCCTATTGGTATATTTTTTTTGTTTTGTTTTAGAGGTGGATTGGACGTCGCTACGACTAATCAAGATGACGCTCTTTTGGTTATACTATTGATTTCCCTACTTTGGACCATCGAACTAGATTTAAATGCAAGTTAGTCAACGCTCTTGTTCGCGATTGAATTGTGGTAATAAACGTGTTGTCAATGTACCCCAATTATGCAATATGCGTTTTCTAGTGTTGTTGTTGATGTTTATATCTATTTTGTTTCGAGTCTTTGAATTAAGTTTTTACCTTTTTCTTTGGTCCTGTTTATAATTTAGAGGCGCTAGTTTTCGTTTTAAGAATTAATCTGGTTCAAATTATAAATTTTCATCTTGATTTTTTCTTTTATGAATAAAACTAACGTATTCATTAGAAAAATGTTAAAAAACTGTAATTTTATTTCCAAACGCAAAAATCAAACTTATTAACTTTTAAACTAAAAAAATACTTTTCAAACTTTTTTTCTAAAAAAATTATATGTTTAAAATTACGACTCCGAAAGTGATTTCAATCCCAAAAAACAATTTTCAAATGCTTAATTTGGATGCCTTGTACTTAGAATGTAAATGAATCGAATGCTCAGCTAACCATTCGGTGGAAAAATTGCTTATTTATTAAATGAACAGCATGAATAAAATTTTTTGTTCGTTTAATTAAATGAATGAACATAAATAAAGTGTTTGTTCGTTCGTGAATGTTTGATAATTCGTTTGTTTATGTTCTTTTATTTTTGTTTGTTTAAATTTATTTACATATGCCCATTTATATTTACTAATTTTCATATCAAATGTATTATATTTAAAATATTAAGTACATATATTAAAAATAAGAAATAAAAAGAAAACAATTAAACAATACTCAATGTACGATACTTCATACTTCTTAAGAAAAAAATCATAAACACATTTAATTTCACAGTCGCAACTTATATTAATAAATTTTTTGTGGTTACCGTTGTTGTGGTTTTACGTTTGTTTACGTTAGTGTTCGTTTATCATTTTAATAAACGAACACGAATAAACTATATTCCTTAAAAAATGGACGAACAAAAAATTATTTTTGTTTATTTATTAGGTTAAAATTTAACGAACAAACATGGCTCTCGTTCATGAATAGGAGTGCTTATCGAGCAAGTCGATCGTGAGTTGAGTAATGCTCAACTCGTGCTTGTTAAAAAAATTTGTTGCTCGACTCAACTCGTTGCTCGTTAAGCTCGCTAAAATTTTGTTCGACTCGTGCTCGTTAAAAAGTCTCGTTGCTCGTTAAGCTCACAAAAAATTTTACCTTATTTTTTTAAAATACATGTAAAAATCTAGTGATGTTGTTAGAGCTTAATATAAACATATAAATTCAGAAGAAAAAAAAATCGCGAGGACGAAGAAGACAAATAAAAGAACATGTCATGACTGAGTTAGAGATGAAGTCGATATTCAAGTGTGAAACACTTTTAGTTTTTCAACAATCTTCGATGAACTAAAAAAGAAAGAATGCCTTCGAGTTTTTGGTGTTTTGACTTTCAATCGTATTTTTTGTATGAGAACTAAAATTTTTTTTCCTTTCCAACTTTTATAGATAAAATAATATCATAAAAATGTTTTAATAAAAAAAGAAGAAAATACTAATTAATATAATTTGATTTCTTAATAATACTAATTAACTTTTGAAGCTTTCGAGAAATACAAAACGTTTTAAAAAATTAAAATCAAATATTTTATTGGTAAATTACCTAGCAAGTCACTAAATTTTTTAGAGCTTTCGGCTAGCATTTAAACTTCTTGGAACATAATTTTTTAAGGTAGCAAAAAAATTATTAAAAAATATAACGAGTTGTTCACGAACTTATCGAGTCGAGCCGGACCTTATTCAACTCGACTCATTAAGATCTCGAGTCAAGCTCGAGTTTGAGTCGAGTCAACTCGAGTCAAGCTCGAGTTTAATTCGAGTCAACTCGAGTCAAACATTAATAGAGTTTTGACCGAATTGATCTCAAGCTGTTTGCGAGCGGCTAAACTCAATAATCACCCTATTCATGAACATGAAATCTTTAAAGAACAAAAGAAGGCAGGGCCGGCGTCAAATTCAGTTGGGTTTTAAGCCCATTTAGTGGAGTCTTTTTCTCAATTTGCAGAAACTGAGGTTCATACTTTACATTTCCAGTATTCCGCTTCTGCATCTTTGCGAATCCACTCGTTCCATTCTAAGGTCAATTGTTTATTTTTTCACTAATCTTCTGCTTTACTTTTGATTTTCTCTCCAAAACCCTTAAACCCTGATTTTCACCGGAACTCTGTGTTTTTCTGTTTGGATTTCTTTTGAACTAGAAAATGGCTTTCTTCAAAAATGCAAAGCAACCACTTGGGATCTTATTGTACAACACCAGACTGGGTACTTGCAGTCGCCATGGATACTCTACTTGGGTAAGCAAAGGAGCATCTGTTCCTCAATCTACAGATACCCAAGCCTCAAAAACTGCTTTTTTGTATTGGGTTTCGAGAAGATTCAACTCTCAGCCAGCTTCTTCTGCTGAGCAAATGAGCCTCATAAAGCAACTCAGGGAAAGAACATGTGCTCCCATAAAGGATGTCAAGGCTTCCCTTGTTGCTTGCAATTGGGATATTGGTATACAACAGAAAATACCCTGTTTTTTTTCCTGTATGATTGCCTTTTGGATTGGATTTATATTAAAAATCGTTTGGATTATGGTTTTGATTGAATGCAGAGGCTGCACAGAAGGAACTGAGGAAAAAAGGAAAAGTTTTGGCCATGAAAAAGTCGTCAAGGACTGCTACTGAGGGTCTGCTTGCTCTGGCTCAAAATGAGGGCAGGGCTGCTGTAATTGAACTTAATTGCGAGACTGATTTCGTTGCAAGGAATGAAATTTTTGAGTACTTGGTTAGTGGGGATTAGTAATTTCTTGTTTATGCAAAATCTCAGTTGAAGCCTATCCTTGGAAGTTTTTTCTTTTATTCATTTGATGTGAATATTTGTGCTCTCTGTTTCCTTTGTTGTATTGTTGTTGACTTGTTACTATTATCAGCAGTGCTTTATTGCTTGTAATTTATTGATATTTTGTTTCATTCAGGCTTGGGCATTGGCAAAGAAAGCTTTGATGGTTGAAAATTCTCCCCAACAGGTTCCTGGGGTTTTCTCATTTGGGCCTGAGTGTTTAGAGGTGAGAAATTTCTATACAAAAGCTTGTTATTTTTTCTTATTGAACCGGCATGAGATGCGTTCATTTTTACTCTTTTGCATGTACACAATGCCTTAATCCATATTTATAAGTTGAAATATTCTGTTTCTGTTTCATTCTATCTCGAATCTTTGTGATCAATAAGAATGATTTTTATAGGACTTTTTCTAAGCCTCCTAACTCCTAAGGATACATGTCTGGCATTCTTTCTGGGTATGAAAAAATGAACTGTATTTATACATGAATGCATTCTTGTCTTGTCTCTTCAAATTTTATTATAGGACCTTTGGTTTTGGCTTCCAAGTGCATTATCTTCTTATTGTGGTAAAAGGTAATAGTTTGTTTTTTAAAATTTTATCATGAACTAGTTCTTGACACATGTCATGACTCATGAAGCACTAATTTCTTTCCCCATTGAACCAGTGAGTGAAAGATTTGGTAGGTTAGCATAAGTTACTTATGTTGGTATTTCATTCATAGTATACATCAAATACCAGTTCCAATCTTCCACTCTTTTGCAACTATAACTGGAATTGCTATGTGTTGAAGTTCCTTGATTATTCAATTGCTACCAGGACTTAAAGCTAAATCTTGACCATCCAAAAATTAGTGGGGAAACAACCATTCAAAATGCAGTTACAGAAGTGGCTGCAATGATGGGAGAGAATATAAAACTCAGGAGGGGTTTTCTGATGTCATCAACGTCGCATGGAGTTGTTTCTGCTTACCTCCACAGATGTCCTCAACCAGGTTTGTTTTTGTGCTGTTATCTCCTATCTTTCAACATGTTATCTTAGCTGTGATATTAATGCTTTGCAGGAAAAATAGGATTTGGCATGACAAAAGATACTAATTTTTTTATGTGGATGTAGGTTTGGGTCGAATTGCAGGAATTTTATCTCTTGAAGTTGAGAATGAGATTTCTCAATTTGATGCCATCAAGAAGGTTGGCTCTGAGCTAGCAATGCATATTGTGGCAGCGAAGCCATTATTTTTGACGAAGGAGTTTGTGACCTCTGATGTGCTTAACAATGAACGTGAGGTTCTAAAGTCTCAGGTACATGTAATTCCATTCTCGGTTGCCCCTATTGCTTGCAAATTTGAATCCCATTATTTCATGGATGCCGAGACTATATTTTCCGTTTATGAAAACAATGTTTGGCACATTCTTTAGGCACTAGCAAGGAGATGACAAGAAAGTCATTGTTAGTATAGTTAAACTTGGACTAGCCATAGTGGCTGGACCACTGTTATGAAGTTCCTGTCTGGAAAGGGTCTATACTTGATCAAAGTTTTTATCTGTAGACTCCTTTGCTAATTTGTGTGAAGTGAAATCACATAAGGTGGGAATTGAACCCTGGTCATGTGTATTATAGGGTGATACCCTTTAGATTAGGTCTTGTCATGTGCAGTTAACAACTTACAAGTTAAAAAATGGATATTTTATGTCTAATTAAGTATTTTAGTTGGTATCTATATATGGGCACATATATTCATTTATCGAAAGGTTTCACCTATTGAGCTGGTGACACAATGCGACTAAAATATTTTTACAGGCTCAGTAACGGGAGCAGGTTTTAATAACTATGATTTCTATGCTTTTGTTCATTTAATGAATGTTAGTAATACCAACTCTGTAATGAAAGAGGGTTTTATTGGGTCTGTACTCTGTGGAGAAGATTTGTTCAACAGAATATGTTGGCTGTAAACGAGCCACAAAGAAATGGATTTAATTTTTTTATCTAGTAGTTTGGTTTAGTTCTGGATTTGTTTCGTGGATGATGTACTATTGCTTTCTTTGTGATTTGATGGTAGAGTTTACATATGTAAAATATATCTATTTCCCATTTTCTAGTGTGATTACTGTCATTTGGAATTAATAGCAAGTTACACATATAAAGCCTTGAAAGTACAAAACCTTCTTGGACATCTGCAAAATACATGTCAATATGTAGTCTCTTGCATAAGATTTGAACCCTAACCAATAGAAAGATAATTTCTCCTGAAGTAGTTTTATCTTGGTGCATCATGTACAATGTAATGCGATTATCCAATGTTAAACTTCATTTATATGAATATTAATATATTTGTATGTCAGGCTGAAAGTACTGGAAAGTCTCAGATGGCCATAGAGAAAATGGTCGAAGGTCGTCTGCGTAAATACTTTGAGGAGGTTGTTTTTATGGAGCAAAAGTATTTCTTAAATGATTCTTTAAGTATCAAGGTATCCTCTCTGTTGTATTTTAAACTTATAGTTGCTTTTACTGATCTGAAATTCATTGTTCTGGCTAATTTGCATATGAGGTTGGGAGTTCAAGGATAAAATTAGACGGTTGAGACTTTCAAAGTAGTCGGCTTGATAGTTAGTACACATTAGTTGTTGGTGCACTCACTCAATGGTGCCACTTTTACAACCTATGGAGTAGCGATATTTCTTGCTTGGAATGTTTTGTTTAGATGGACGCGGTTACCTTCATAGGTGTAAGATTTGAGTGCTTTAAAACACTTGTTGACTAGAAATACCTGTGATAGTCCATGTGCATATGATTTATACAGTATAATAGTTGATTAAAACTAAACCTTGCAACAGACGATTTTGGATAATCTATCGAAGGAAGTTGGCTCACCAGTGAAGATTGGCAACTTTTTCAGAATGGAAGTTGGAGAAGGAATTCAAAGGTAAATCAACCATTAAAAATACATTTTTTTCTTCTTCATGTGAGGATCTTTTAATAGTAAGATTGGTTTGGTTGACCCCTTTTTATCATCTGCTTTCACTTGATGTCTCCTGCTATAACTCTTGCTAATTCGGGTCATTTTTGGCTCATGCCATCATTATTTTCAGCCTGGAATCGTCGAGTACGGATGAACCAGTTGCTCAGGCTGTTTAGCTCTAGACATAGTTCCATGGTTGCTTCCCTAAACCGATGGCACCAAATGCTGTTTTGTTTTCCCTTCTAAGTTTTCTGGACCTGAGTGTATAAGTAGCCAAAAGAATTGCAGAATAATTAGGAAACTGGGGAGCTTCAGCTGTTGCGTTCCTTAAAAAAGTGCTTGCAGAAAACAACAATCGTACCAAAGCTTTTAAGAGTATACCACAATTTTAAGACAATATTGTTAGATATTTTGATCTGTTTATACTATATAAAATTGGGTAATTATTTCATGCACAAGCGTTTATGAAAATTTTGCTTATACAAGCGTCTTAATTTTAGGATTTAAGGATTGTATTTAGGGATTATGGGTTTAAGTATAATAGTTTTGAATTTAGGGGTTGTTGATAGAATTTTAAGTTTAAGATTAAAATTTAAGGTTTGTAGGTTAAAACTTATTACTCAATTTTAAACTCTTACACTAAATCTTTAAACTCCAAATCTTAAATTAAAATTCTAAATCATAAAATTAAGGTATTTGTAGAAATAAAAAAATTTCACCGTACTTATATGAGATAATAAAATTTCGGTGATTGTTAAAATTTTTGCTCTGCTTATAAAAAATTTTGGTAATCAACATTGATCGCCCTTTATTGGCGTTGACGGATCATTGATCACCCTTTATTGGCGTTGACGGATCATTGATCACCCTTTATTGGCGTTGACGGATCATTGATAATGTAATATTAAATTTTAGAAACTACTTAAAATTTCTAATGGATATTAAATATTTTAAGCACAAAAATTACTAATGGATAAATGAATCTTTTACGCAACAGTTTATTTAAGTGTAATTTGACGTTCAAATAATAAGATTTATCGAGTGTTTTTAGTCACAAAACAATCGACGATTTGGTATTTTTTGATTCTTTTATGGTAGCTTGTCGATGTATCAAAAACTCGCAGCAGAAGAATGCTTGATTCACGGAGCTTTTTGGTTAAAGCATATAGTTGCTGAATTTTATTTAAAAGAGTGTACAAGTTCTTCTGCAAAGTGATAGGTTTTGCTTCTCATGTCTTTCACACCCTTTAAACTTTATTGTATTTATTTTTTATATTGAATTTCCAATAGTTGTGGTGTGATCATTTTATAATCTCTTCACTTTAAATTCAATCTAGTATAATTTTGTTGTTAAAAGGTGTAATTTTTAAGGGCAAGTTACATAAATAGTCACTAAATTTTTAAGATGCATTTATTTATCACCAAAATTTTACAACTACTGTTGTCAACTCCTTAAAAATGCTAACATAACATATTAAAGTCATCTTCTTCTCCCAAAAACTCTAAATTTCATCAGTTGAAAAGAATTCTAAACTATTATTCTTCTATTTCTCCAGTTAAAAAGAATTATTAACAACAATTTTACGAACAATTGTCACAAATATAACTACAATAAAGTTATTAGTGACAACCTAAAAAGTTTGTAATCTTGTTAGTGATCATTTACAATGTCACTAAAAGTGATTTTGCATATAATTTTTCCATCTATGTATATAAAGAAATGAGGACCTTGAAGATAAATCTATCAGAGTATAGATATAGAAATAATTACCCAAAATAGGAAGATGACATTCAAGTGTGGTTAAATAACTTCCAAAACAAGAAATGTTTAGACCAATAATCCAAACACCTACAATTGTAATGCAACTAGGTGTAAAGTAGTTGTTAGATATAAAATGAGTTGTCTGTGTTGGATGCAAATATTGTATTAGTCAAGTAGTTATGAACAAAATTTATATACATCTAATGACTTTATGGATCCAAATATCTAATGAGAGAAGAGAGGTAGTTCCATATACATTGGTTCTGTCATGTTCCGACCCAATCGGCATTTTTTTATTAATGCTGTTGATCAGACACTCATGTCGCAACAGAAAAGTGCCATTTCTCAACTCATGATTGATTCGATATTACCACCTGTTTTTCTCATGTACCCACATAGACGAGTCTGTTGTGACAAGATAAAGGTTAAGTTCAACTACTCATGTCTCTAAGTCGACAGAGAAACTAACTTGTTTAACTGTCAAAAGGACCCCTGCCTGCCTACCCATTAATTACAACATGCAAAACAACAGTCACAAACCAAAATTTTGGGAATAATGCAAATGTCAAAGAGTAGGAAGCAACAAAATAAACAAAATTCAAATGTTTATTTGGTGGCTTCGTAATGGAGATAAAATCTGGAATTGCTGATGCTAACCCGAGTGAAAGAATGTATTGTGGCAGGCAGCTGCTCCACTTCTGTTGTGTGCTTTTCCAACGGAACTGGTTCATGAACCATAAAAAGGGAAAGAATATTCTCAAAATAGAAAAACAAAAAACATTGAAGAGAACATGTGCCCTTTTAGGAATCCATTATGTTAAACATAATTATTAATTACATACAAAAAACTGCAAAACCCTAAACTCTAAACTCTAAACCCTAAACTGATATAAGAACCACGACATTGTGTTGTAAATGCTGTCATCCAACTCATACCTTGCATGGAGTGAGAGAAAGCAGGCACATAATGTTTCATCAATTAGGGAGGTGGAGTAGATTCATATACAAGTTTTAGTAAACTTTTTGTATTTCAATAATTATTTATCACGGGATTAACTGGATATTATCTTCACAAACAAGAACATAGTGAGAATTAAATAGAACAGGAGATAAGGGCATTCACCTCAAGCAAAGCCTTCCATACTCTAAGACAATAAATGAACTATAGAATGCCACTGCCACAATTTCAGCCTGCTACTTTAATTACACCTTGACCTGCTTCATCAATTTTTGAGTTTCTTTGCTGAAAAGAAATGGTTAGAAGGGCATAGAATACAGACACTACTCCTGAAAGAAATGGAAAAGTGAAAGGAAGATCGACATGATTAAACAAAACAGCACAATATCCAGAATCGCATGCTTTACCTTACTATTTTTGTGTCTCTGAATGTCACGATTTTCATCTCCATCGTGCTTCCGTTTCTGAAAGTATATGAATACAAACAATTTTATAAGGAATTCCATTTAAAATCAACTAAATTTCAAAATAAAAGGGGGCTATTTTTTTTATAAAGCTTCCGATGACAGATAAAAAGCAAATTCATCCATGGAAACAGACAACAGTATTCAGCAAAATTGCTTATTTTTAGTCTAAAATAAATAATGGCATTCTTGACGAAGAGCAGAAAAAATGCCAAATGGTTTTAATATCTTTCAAAACAGCCATGCTTAGCCATGACTTCAATGTCTGGCATACTTGGGGTCAAACAAGTAATCAAGCAATAGCTGCAAGAGGCAACAAACATCCAACCTTCTCATGATGCCTTTTTAAGTGATCAGCACCAGAACCATGATGCTCACTTCTATCCTTCTTTTTCTCCTTGTCTTTATCTTTACTTCGATTTTTATCTTTATGACGGTGCTTGTGCTTCTTATGCTCTTTATCCTTCTCCTTATCTCTGTCTTTGTGCCTTTTATGCTTCCTCTCTTTATCTTTGGCTTCACTCTTTGATTTCCCAGCAATAGTTGGAATCCCTTTTTCACTCTACAGAATAAACAACTGTTAAGAACTCCACCTAAAGTGATGGCTATTTAAGAAAAAAAATTGTCAACAAGAATAGTAAACATAGTATGACCATTGTATTTTACCGTATTACTAAAAAACTGCAAATATGTCTAGGATTGCCAATTGGATTAAGAAACTTAGATAATGGTAATCTCAGAGCAGTAAATTTCTCACCGGGAGCAATTCAACTGGAGTGGTTTCTCTGAGCTGGAAAGCCTCCTTAAGAATATCAAGGTTAAAAGGCTGCATGCGTGCATTAGTATCCCTGCTATGGGATGTATTCAGAGTAAGCTGCTCCAACTGCATCCCTTCTCCTTTTCTAATTTCAGTGTCTCCCACCACATGATGAAGATAATGTGTGTCCGCAAGGGACAAAGGAAGAGGTCTCTTGCAGAAGAAGTCATGGTGAGGCAACAACTTATAGTGAGTTATAAGATCAACAGCACCACTAAGTTCCCTTGGTCCTATTTGTTCATATAAACAGATTCTTGTCAGTTTAAAAGAATGATATAAAATGCAAAACCAAATAACTTTACATGATCAACTAATGCTGAATTTTCAATCGAAAAGTTCAGATGCTATTTTGAACCAGAATTGTTGTCAGGTAGTCTATGGATTTTTGTGATTTATACGCATATGCAACATTCATCATGTCCGACTTTCACATAATTTGAGTAACTTAGCTAGACAGCAATAGTGTGGATGGTGTTATGGCGATATTAAGTAATTATCTGATGATTAAGTTATATAAATGAAATGATTTATTTATTTAAAAACCCTTTAGATTCTTCCATGATGATAGTTTTAAAGCTAATATATATATATGTATGACAGGGATGGAAAGATATAGGCTATGTTTGGTAAATAAAGGTTTGAGCTAAAATTAGAGGTTTGAACGGTCAAATCCGTTAATTTGAATATTTGGAGAATAGCGGATTGAGGTGAAACCTCTAATTTTGAAAAAGCTGCTAATAGGAGCTTTTTGAAATTAACGGTTTGACATAATAGTTATAAAGACCCTTTTACCCTTAACCATTATCAAATACTCCAAATAACCTAAATTTAACCTTTTCTATTTTAATTTTTCACCATCATGTATTTATATTTTTGACATTTGTAAAGTAATATTTTTGTTTTTTTCTTTTTATTCTCACACATTTATATTTTTATTTAAATTAAATAATTAATTAAATTATATTAAAAATAATTATATAAATAATAAATTAATATATAGATTTTCAAATATGAGTATTGTTATATTAAAAAAATATTTTTCATAATCTAATTAATATTAATATATAGAAAATATTTTTTGAACAATAATAGATACAAAATATTGAGAACTAATAAACTATTCTAACAAGCATCGATTATAATCATGTCCTTATATTATTTTGTTTGTTTAAATAATCAAACAACTATAAGCTATTAGTTAATTTTACTAAACAATTTTATACAATCAGCTAATGCAATCAGCTATCAGCTAATGTAATCCACTATCAGCTATCCGTTAATTGCCAAACAGGGCCATAACCAACCAAAACAAGTATATGCATGAAGCTCAAATACTTTAGACTGATACATTATCTTTTATGGGGAAAAATACAGTCCAGAAACTTATTGGTAAAACTTAACATCAGTGAATCTTACAGAAGAGCTGGCACACCCAGAGGCAGTGTCTGAAGCAAAAATATGCACATGGTGGAAAGGAAAGGAACTAAGGAAGAAAAAGGAGGCACCATGCGAGAAATTGATTAAGGACCAAGCTAAATAAAACAAATGTATATATGTTCCCAAAATGCTTTTATGTCTCATAGATGCTGATCATCATGCTGAAGGCAGTGCAAAGGTTATTTATTACAACACTTGGTAAAGGTTTTGACCCTTTTTTTCAAGTTTCAAAACACCATTTGAATTTAAAATATCAAATGATAAATACAAAATATTAAAAAAATGTTTATTTTGTAGAGCAGGTTTACAAACGGCATAAGATTATTGTCATTACAAAAAAATCATCTAAATTACAAATGAAGGAAAAAAGAATTATTAATCATTCACTTAGTTTCATCAGTTAAAACGAGTTCGATAAAGTTGGTGAGAAAACTTTTGCTTACATTTAGGAATCTTCAATATGGAAGAGAAGTGGATGCCTTTAGTAAGAGATGATTAGAGAACCAATAGTCAAAGCAAACCTAATAGCAGATCAAAGCCTATCTCAACCAAACAAATGCAATGAAAACTTCAAAACACAATAAATAAACCAACATTCTAAATACATAGTACCTCCTCCAAATTTCTTGCCTTCAGCGTCCATGAGTTAATGGTTCATGAAACATGTATCATTATCAACTGCAATTTTCCAGCCAAAGTCAGGGGAAACATCCATGAAAATCAAGTAAAAACATATGCAAAGGTTAAAATAGATTCAAGCAGATGTTTGATAACTTAAACAGAGACTTGAATATGGTAGAAACACCAACTTCCACATTTTTTTTTAACTAAAACCACATGCAAACCTATAATGAGTACACTTTGCACAAAACTATCACCTTACAACTTTTAAGTTCTGTAGCCTACTTTCACATCAAATACATGGCTTCCCAATGTAGCAATTAATTTCTTTGCATCATGTTTCTTTTTCACATAACCAGCTAATATTCTACACGTAACGAACGACAAATTGACAAACTTAAATTAATTTGTTCATAGTTTTCTTCTCATTTTCTCCGCAGAATCAAAGGACAGTGACCGGAGAAATTACTAGTTCTATAAATAAAAACAGAATTAGGGGAAACCATCATAATTTATCATTAAAAAACAATTAAGAAAATGAAAAGAAAGCAAGAATACCTCAACCATGGACCGGCGCTAAGTCGGCGGGGAACCTTTTCTCAGATCAGGAGAAAAAGCAAAGCAAAGCGCAGCAAATTGGAGCTCTTTTCTCTTCCTCCAGTAAATCCAGTCCTTGACGCTTCGATGCAAGTAAAAGAAAAGCTGCGAGTAAATAAATAAATTCAAACAAACAAGAAAAACCGCGCAAAATTTAGAAAGAATTAAAAGAGAGGTAGAGATATTGACCAGAGCGAAACGGATTGAAATTGAAGGGAGTGGAAGCGTAGAAATAGAATCGGAAATAAACTAACGTCGAAGACTAAAAAAGTCTCCTTTTCTTCTCTCTTCTTTTTTGTCCAAAAGCTTCGGCTCTCTAGGTAACAATTTTATTTAGTTATTTAATTATATATATGTTCGTCTTATTGTCTATGTTCAGAATATAAAATTATTTTTTTAATAATATTATTTTTAAAGTTCAAACTCGCATCTTCTTATTAAGAACATAATTTGTTTTACTTATGCACTAAATATTCATTAGTTATTTAATTATTTTTTAAGAATAAATATGACACTTTTTAAAAAATAATAATTTAATTATTTAATTATAAATTTAAAAATAAATAGACCATTCAATTAAAATTTTATAATAAATAAATTACTTTATCATTAAAATAAAAATAAAAATTTGGTATACTCAAAGTCTAATCTCAAATAATCAAAAAGATTGCCTTCTATTTTTGTAAAAGGGTTTTTGGGTAGGAATAAAAAAGGAGATAGATAGGGGTTAAGGTTAAAGATGAAGAAGAGGGTAATATCATAGATATCAAAATTTACCCCCTTAGACCCACATACAAACGGATAAAATTGTTTTGTCTTTTTTGGTGTTCATATATATATATATATTTCAATAATAAAAATATTAAAAAAAAATAAATTTTAAACTCTGAGTTTAAATTCTAAATCTTATACTTTAAAAAATACATTTTATCTTAAATTTTCAAACCCTAACTGTAAATTCTAAACCTGATTTTAAGTGTGAAAGTATAAATACGGGCACCAAATTTTCATCCCATACAAACAAGATAAATAAAAGAATGTTTAGCCTTATTTTCAACAATGGTATAATTGTTTTCTTGACTCTCCCTCTTTTACTTGTAATTGAAAATTATCATTTTATGCCTATTCAGTCTCATTCTCATCAAATAAGACCTAGAAAATAACTTTTGTGACACCCTACAAACAAATCCAAAATGATCTTTTTGGCAAACTTTCAAAAGTTATAATATTGCACGATTCCTTATTTCATCCTTTATATTAAATTCACATTCATATTTGATTCTATGTGACAATTTATGAAATGGGAGCTTAAAATAGTAACATGTTTGAGCCTTTTTTTATGAAATGTTTGAGCCATATTTGTGCAGCTCTCCAAAGAGCTTCATTCATAAATTTAATACAACTAGTTTCTACATTGTTCAATTGTTTATCAAGGACAATATATTTCATGAATAAATTGATTTAGGGATGGGCATTTTACCTGATGGGTCGTTTTTTATCTAGATTTGGGTCAAATTCGAGTTTAGGGTGGAAAATATTCAACCCGGATAAATGGTATATTTTTTCGTATATTTTTAGGGTTATTCGCAATAATGCTCCCTCAATATATATATTTATATACACACACACAACTAGATCATTAAAATTGAATTTCTTTACAATTAGGTCTCTAAAATTTAGTTTTTTACAAATAAGTCCCTAAAATTTATTTATTTTTAATAGTTCGGGTCGAGTTGGTTCGGGTTTGAGTATATAATTTCAGGTCGAGTCATGTCGAATTTTTTAAGTATGAGGTTAGGTTGGATTTAGGGTATATATTTTCAGATTGGGTTCGGATGGGCCAAAAACCCATTGTGTCCATCCCTATTTGGTTAGTATTTTTCAAGTCAAACTTATTTTTTTTACAATTAAATCCCTAATATTTATTTATTTTTAATAGTTCGGGCCAGGTCAATTCGGGTTTAAGTATATAATTTTCAGATTGGGCCGAATCAGATTTTTCAAGTATGGGGTCGGGTGGGCCAAAAACTCAACCCGACTTGTACCCATCCCTATTTGATTAGTATTTTTCAAATATTTCCTTGAATATTTTTTTGTCTTTTTAGTAACAAATAGTAAAATCAAACTAATGATAATAAAGAGAAAAGTAAAACATTACAAATTTCTTACAATATGATGATACATTCGATTCATAGCTAGGGTTCCACGTATTTTCTCAACATTGTCATAAAATCAAACTAATGATAATAGAGATGTGAAGTAAACATTACAAATTTCTTACAATATGATCATACATTGGATTCTTAGCTAGGCTTCCACGTATTTTCTCAACATTGTCACAAAATCAAACTAACAACAAAGTAATATAGTAAACATCATAAATTTCTTACTATATGATCATACATTGGATTTCTAGCTAGGGTTCCACGTATTTACCCAACATTGTTCTTTTCAATCTCCATTAACTCGAACTCAAAGCAGCAAAGCCACCACTCTTCATCATCTGTTTGAACTCTTTGAAATTAACCATACCATCACCATCCTCATCAACTTTCTGTATCATCCTCTTGCAATCCTCTATTGTTCTCCCTTGCTTCAGCCCCAACGACGACAACACCGACCTCAGCTCCTCCACCGTGATGAATCCGTCTCGGTTTTGATCGAAGACGTTGAAGGCTTCCATCATGTCCTCCTCTTCGTCTCTCTCGTGCATTATGGTCTCATACAACGCACCGAACTCGTCGATGTCCACGAAACCATCCCCGTTCACGTCGATCTTTTCGACCATTTGGATTAGTTCTTTGCTTGGGATAAAGATACCTAAGTTCTCTAGTGATTCGCTAAGCTCTTTGTTCGTAATCTTACCATCTCCATTCTTATCAAACATCTGAAACATCCGACGAAGCTCCGCGGGATCCATTCCTTCCATCGCAAGTAATATATATAACTTTAAACAATGTATATATTTTAAAACAAGTTGAGAAGAACAAAAGGAAAATAAATTGAAAGTAAGGAAAGAAAGAGGAATATTGGAATGGAAGATGGGGCAGATAATTAACAAAGAAAATTTCAAAGGGATTAAGCGGTTTGATACGAAGAAAAACAAAGTTATTAACGCTTGGTTGAGTAAAAGGTGGAGGAAGAAAGGGCTTTTAAGCATGCAGACTAAAAAAAGTTTGATTAAATTAATGGTTTTTGACAATATGCAAAGGTTCTATTTTGGGATTATTTTTTTATTTTAGTTAATAAATCTTGATTTAGGCCTAAGATTGATGCTTCTTTAATGTAATTTGGGATTATTTTTTATTTTAGTTAATAAATCTTGATTTAGGCCTAAGATTGATGCTTCTTTAATGTAATTTGGGACATTGGAATCTGTTAAAAATTAATATTTACTAATTAAAAAAATAAATTTAGAACAAATAAAAGATTAACCCTTATATTGGCTTACTAACGTTCTAGCTTGGCGAATATATTGAAGTTTTATGAGATGACAGAATAGCTAGACCAGAGGTTCTGCTAAGGGTCGCATGGTAAGATGTTAATTAAATTATGGGCGTATTTAGTCGTGACATATGATGCTTCAAAAAAAAATATCAGACACGTTTTATAAACATTTATTTTTGAATTAAAATGAAAGACTAAAAACTAATGTTTATAAAACGGAAGCAAAAATATCAGAAGATAAAACATGGATTCAGATGATACTAAACACCAAATCATTACGACTCTTCTATAATTGCCACAAAATGGAAGCAAACATCGAATGCCAAGGAGAAGCATCAGAAAGGTTCTGCTGCAACCAAGTTTGCAAATCAGTAGAGAAGAAATTGACCTGTGTATCAGATGATAAAAGAGCCTTCCATACAACAGTAGAAACTCCACAATCGCGCAGGGCATGAAGTACGGATTCAGTTTGCGAATGGCAACGTGCACAAAGGGTCGTCTGTCCAAACGAACGTCGGCATCTCTCAACATTTGTCATTATGCGCTCATGATAAACACACCAAAAAAAAAAGTTGGATGCGCTGCGGAACATGGAGCTTCCAAATAGTAGACCATATTGGCTTTCGATCACTCCGGTCAAAATTAGCCACACAAGAATAAGCTGAAGCAACATCGAAATTATGCTTTTTACTCCATCGCCAGACTATCATATCGCTTACATCTGTAGGATCAGGGCTTTTAACACCCAAAATATGCGATACTGCTTTAGCTGTGAAGACAGTCGACAGTTTGGCTATGTCCCAGCCTCCCCCAGGCAATGTGAGCTGATCAAAAGTAATATCCGAGAGATCATCCATTAAATGTTCGCGCAACAGGCCTAGATGCGGTAGCCAGACATCATCAAGCACACGAACCATATTCCCATTCCCTAAGGACCACGATAGATTAGAACACAAGATAGGCCATGCGGATGCTAAAGCGCGCCAAAGAAGCGTGCAGGATTGTCTCAATAATTTTTATAATGATGATTGAGATGGACATCAATTTATTGGGGACATAATTGGATATGTTTCCCTCATTCTAAATTGGAACATTTATCTCATTTGTTTGTTGATCACTGTCCCCTACTGGTCAACACAACTGCTCTTGTTCCAAATGCACGTAACTATTGGTATTTTCGTTTTGAAGTTGTGTGGTTCACTGAAGAGTCATGTGAATCTGAAATCCGCAATATTGATTTTTAATTTGTTTCGCTATATTTAATTATCTCGTTTTAAGTAATAAATTTAAAAATTTATTTGTGGCTCGTTTTGGCGACTTAAATGTGACACTCATAAATTTATAAAATATTTAAGATCGAGTTTAAAGTGTTACAGAAACATCATAAATAAAAAAATAGATAATAATCTGATACGTGATTTTTTATTTATTACAATTTTTTATAACTTTAATGAATGATTGTGGTAAAATTCAACCTAGTACTTCATTATGAGTTTTAGATAATACATGATCATATTTACCATTTATTTTATTTTATAAGTAGATTTTTATAAGTAATGAATACTTTTATTTATTTTACTTTATTAGTATTGTAGTTTGTTCAAAAATATTTATTTAAATGCTTAAATATACATTTGACATCTAAACTAGTCACTTTCTCTCAAGTTGGTATTTAAAGAATTTTTACTCTCAAGTTAGTAGCTGGACTAGGTATTTTCTTCCAAGTTGATACTTAAAAATTTTTTGCTCTCGAGTTGGTACCCGAACTTTATTTTCATTCATTGTTTTAGTACTTCTATTAATAGTTTTACTCCCAAAATTTATACATTCTATCAATTTGATCCTAATTCAAAATAATTTAATAAATTTAACCTTTCATATTTAAAAATTATATCAATTTTATCATTTTTTACGATACTATCAAATCAAACAAGTCTATCGAAACAAAGCGACAATTAAATAACTATATTTTACAATAAAAGAACAATTTACTGCTAAACTTTTATTATACTAGGAAAATATTATAACATTTATAAGTGAATAACAAACAATTTAGAAGAATAACAAAGAGTAAATTGATAGATTTATTTTTTAAATATAGAGTGCTAAATTTATTGATTTGTTTCGAATTAGGACCAAATTAATAAAACATATAAGTTTTTGTCGTAATTTGGAAAATGATGTCAAGTTCAAGTACCAACTTGGGAACAAAAATTCTTTAGGTACCAACTTGGGAGAGAGTGCCTAATTCAAGTACCAATTTGAGAGCAAAAATTGTTTAAGTACCAACTTGAAAGAAGGTGACTAATTTAGGTACCAAATATATATTTAAGTCTTATTTAAACTTAACAGGACCTTTACAGCTTCAAAATTTGTAGCCATCCCGAGGGAAGACATTATATATGGGAAAAAGTAAGAGAAGAATAACTCAGATCCGAGTTCCACCAGGAATCAAAGCATCCTTTACTATCGTCACTATTCCACTCTTTATGAAATATCCATCGCTTTCCCTTGCAGCTTCTTGCACATTGTCGCTGTTAATTATCTGAAATTGCACCATTCACTTCATTAATACTTCCAAATTTTGTGACCAATACATAAAATAAACACCAACCTTCACTTCGTCGCCAATTCGAGCATTCTTGTCAATAATGGCTCTCTTGATGTGCGAATTCTTTCCGATTCCGATCGGAACGCTGCCCTTTCCGGCTAGAGACTTTCTGTCAGCCTCAGTCTGGAGATAGATTATTACCAATGTCTAAAACAATGCTACAGACAGAAGCTAACAAATTTCTGTGTATACTATTACTATTACTATTACTATTACTACTACTACTACTACTACCTCGTAATAATCTGCTCCCATCAGTAGGGTGTCCTCTATGATTGCACCCTCGGAAATGCAAGACCGAAGACCGACAACAGAATGGTGAATTCTGCAGTTCTGCGACCAACCAAAATATGAAGAGGATTAACTAATTTAACTCTGTATCTGCATTGGTCAACCAGAAAAAGTAACCCCATGGCCATGGCCAAGGAACAAACCTTGATAACACAGCCCTCGCCAATAACACTATCTGTAACATCGGCATCCATCATTTTGGATGGAGGCAAATAACGAGGCTGCGTGTAGATCGGAGATGAACGGTCATAGAAACTGGGAACAATGTCCAAAACCATACAAGTATATTCTAAGTTCAAGCTCGTAGAATGATAATGCGGTTGCGGTGAGGAATTAAAATACCTAAAATCTGGCACTGGCTTTTTGGTGATTCCCAGATTTGCATTGTAAAATGCCTCTATGGTACCAATGTCCTCCCAGTAACCCTCATACAAGTAAGCTTGTACCTAAAATGATAATGTTAAACAAGCTACATGGATTTAATTTTAAGGCCATAATGAAAGGACTAGTGATTCAGAATGATTACCCTCATCCCAATGGAAGTAGCACCTGGAATGACTTCACTTCCGAAATCATTGGCGTCCGGAAACTTGTTCGAAAGAAGATCCAACATGGCATCTTTACTGACAACATATATGCCCATACTAGCAATGAAAGGCATTTCTTTTGCTCTCTCATCTTCAAGTCCTAAAATTGTGGTGTCAACCTAAAACAACAACATCAAAATTAAAACCAGACAGCTCTATAGTCATAACCTGAATACTGTCTGTCTACCTGCATAGCTTTCAGCTGGTCCCCTTTTGGTTTCTCAGAGAACTCGATTATACGCCCTTCTTCATCGATCTTCATCAAACCAAATGCAGTAGCCCGTTTTTCATCCATCGGCAATGCGGCCACAGTAATGTCAGCACTTGTCTCTCTATGAGCCTGAATAAACCTCTCATAGTCCATTCTATATAAATGGTCACCGGCAAGAACCAAGAATTCCAGAATATTATGCTCCTCAAACAACCACAAATACTGCCTCACCGCATCTGCTGTCCCCTGTAGTACATTCATTTAAAACAGAAATTCACAATTCATAAACAATATGGATCATTTTAGCTAACCTGGAACCAGTTTGGGTTTTCAGGACTCTGCTGAGCAGCAAGAACTTCGACGAACCCTTCTCTCTTGTACCCACCCATGTTACTCGCATATGCGCGGGAAAGGTGGCGGTTGAGGGAAGCTGAATTGAACTGAGTCAGAACGTAGATTTTGGAAATATTGCTGTTCAAGCAATTGCTAACAGGAATATCAATTAGCCTATAATTTGCTCCTAATGGAACTGCTGGCTTTGCTCTCTTCTTTGTTAGTGGGTACAGCCTTGTCCCTGCTCCACCTCCTAATATAATCCCCAGAACACTCTGCCAAAACAATCAAACTTTTATGAAACAACAACGACGACAACAATAATAATAATAAAATCGGCTGATCAGACAAAGAAACGGGAAGTTACTTGACTGGTGTCCGGTTCAAGGCATGTTTGGGAGTTCCTGGAATCCGAAACAGCTTTCGGCGAAACGGTCGACGGAGTACGTTCTGTTTGGTAGGAACCTGTAACGGTTCTGAAATCAACCTTGTCACCAGAAAGAGCGGAAGCCGAGAAGGACAAGTTGGGAGGAGCAGTGGATGTACGGTGGCTCCGAGAAACGGAACAACCATTGATGGATGTGGACAACCTGAGTGCACCAGTTGCAGCCATTTGTGGTTTCGCGGTTTTACTCTATGTGGAGGGGCAGCTTTATGGATCTCATTTTTTCATTTTAGGAAATATTTGACGGGGTTTATGTGCAAAAATTAGTAATCATTAACTGGTGGCTGTTATTTCATTCTAACCATCACCTACATCTAATTCGTAACTAACCTTATTAAAATTTTCACTTGGTAACTTGGCCTCCAAACAAGCGGAAATGTAAATTTAATTCAATAAATTTAACCTTTCAATCCAATAGTGACGAGCTCTTCACAACGGTGTCGTGTTTTTTTTGCTTCTCGCCAAACCCGAGCTCGTGTCGCGAAGCTCTTCTTGGCAAACACGTTTTCCAGAGTCGGTCAGTTTGCCTACTTAATTAACAACATACAGTTTCAAGGTTTTCCTTGTACTTCAAAAATTCAAAGAGTAATCTAAAAATCTCAACTTCCATCACAAGACCATAATATATCAAGGTAGTTCAAAAGCATTTCACAAAGCAGAGTTCAACCTAGTCTAAAACCTCAACATGATGCCGAGTCATAAATATTGTACAAGTACAAAATTCAAGAAATGCCACGAGAAGACGATACTAGCTCGTAAGACAGTTTATTGAAGGCGACAAAGACAACAACTAAAAGTACATGTGGATATACCCTAATGTTGCGACGAATTCTCGGACCGCAAATGCAAGGGTTTAACTGGCTGCAATATTGCAAGTGTTAATGCCATCTTTGCAATCGTTGGTCAGTTCATTGAAAGTCTCGATCTGCTTCTTCCCTCTCAAGAAGACTTCTGTGTCGACAGAGACCCTCATGTAACCATCAAATTCAACTGGTACTCCTTTGTTCAGCATTGTTGTTTCTGAATACCACTCACTGTTCTCATCCCAAAGATCCTTATATTCGTCAACAAAGTGAGTCGAATATTTGTCTTTCAAAGGATCAAAGAAGGATGTATCGGGTTCATTTGTTGCAATATAAACATTCCTCCCATCTTCAATCTTATTCTGCAAGGTTGAGATAAGGGCATCGGGAGAGGTATCCTGCGCAAGATTAGGCCACAGGTCCCTGTTCTTGGCCTTCTCCCCTCTCACGACGTGAACAGAGTCGTAATCCCAGTTCAACCTTGATGCGATTGCCGACACTATATCCATCAACCTCCTTGATTTCCATACCAGATGCCATGGCCTTTGAACAACAGATTCTGTCTCTCCTTCACAAACCCTGTACCAATAATTATCAGGCTCCACGGATCCAAACTTTCTCATAATCAAAGAATCCTTCACCTCAGAAAGCTTCATTGGCGTCACCTTAAAATCCTCGACGAGATGAAGACCCAAGCCATCTGTTTTTTGCCATTTACTCCAATCTTGCCAAAACTGCTCATGGTCCAACACGGATGCCGCCTCTTTCAGATGCTCAAAATCAAAGTAAAACCTAAAATCCTTGCCTTCCTCATCCTGGTTTGAAGAAGTATAAATTGAAGACAAACAAAGCGTCAAATCCATAACCAGAGTTCGATTCAAATATTGTGCTTCACCTAATGCACACAAGAAACTCCACAGATAATGGTTCATGCTCTTGCACCTATCACCACCACCCACATAAATCAAATACTTCCCACGGCTAAATGCATTTTCAGACTCGACCACTGGAAGCGAATCGTTCACCGTTTCCCCAACAACAGGCAAAGCCACAACAGCTTGCTCCTGTGTACCAGATATCTTCTCAAATCCGGGCTTTTGATTCTTCTTCTTCTTCTTCCTTGCATTCACACCTGAATGATAATCCCCTATGCTCACCACACTAAGTGTACAATTCTCAGATCTATTAATCACAAACCGCCTATAATCCTTATAAAAAGAAGCCGTCTTCCCTTCCTTAGGCCTAAACCGCCACGCCATATCACAAGTATTCTCCTCAGGCCCCGGAGCTGGCTTCCCAAACCGATAGAAGTGTATATCCTTAAAATGCTCAATTGCCTCTTTCATCATCAAATGGAACACTTCCGGGTCCTTACAATCGAGCGGTCCTTTCGAATCACCCTCGCATCCAGATGAACTAGTTTCCTCCGTACTCGCCTCCTTCATTTCTACTACATCTGTCACATTGATAAAAGAGGCAAATGCAGTCTCGTTGGCGGCCATAAAGTCCTCGCCGGTTCTAACAACAGTGTTATCCGATTGAAACGTGGCATTCGACGTGGAAGTAAGGAAAGTTGTGATCTTTGTGGAAGGGTGGAAAAGCGGGTCCTCTGGCTCGTAAGTAGCAGCTATAATGGTGAAAACTAGGACAGCGACTACAAATATAGTGAAACAAAGGTTGCCAATCATATGTAAAGCATTCTGTCCTAGATTCTCTGGCCTAAAGCTCCCAGTTCTAGATAACCCAGAACGACCCAACATCTTTAATGTCCTAAAAAACCTTTGCAATGAACAAAATCTAATTGTTAAGAACAAAACAAAAGAACCCAGGTCACTACAATGCAACAAGATCAGGGCATTAGAGATCTGGGTTCATGGAAAAAGCGGCAAGCAACTTAAGAACTTGACTTACCTTTGTCTGAAGATGAAGAAGCCACAGGCAAAGAGAGAATTGAAAACTAAATTTGCTCACTCGATCTCATAAAAGTGGATGCGGCAGAAGGGAATGAGCTGGGGCTTAGTGAGATTTGCTTCAAGTCAAAAAGAGTTTTATATTCATCAGTGTGAGGATCGGAATGCTCACTTTGGTCAGGATTGTTACACGTGGGTTATGATTTCACGTGGACGGCTGAGATATGTGGGCAGGCGAAGTAATTTGAAGGTGATTTTTTGGGTCAAGAAATTAGCTCTTGAGATGCTCACCGACAGAGAGGAACAGACAATTAGTGTCATTTATTTTCTTCAGCAGTACTAATTAAAGATTGTGTTTAACAGTTCAATATATTTGGATGTGTTTGAATTATATTTTAAGTTAAATAAATATTTAATATTTTATTCTGTGATAAGATTTTTTTATCTGCTATTAAAAAAATTTGTCATTCAATCAGAACTTGATACATGATTTTTTTTTAAAATTTCTTTCAAAATTTAAATTTCTTTAAAAACCTTAAAATTTTCATCAGTAGTACTAATTAAAGATGATTTAACAGTTCAAACTATATATATTATACATGTATATATGTATATATATTTGGATGTTATTGAATAAAATTTTGAGCTAAATAAGTATCTAACGTTTTATTTCGTGACCAAATTTTTTGTTATCTGCCGTTAAAAAATTTTATCATCCAATCATAACATGACACATGATTTTTTTTTAATTTCTAAATTTCTTCAAAAACTCTAACATTTTAATTTCTTCCAATCAAACCCCAAAATCACACCTCTCTTACCGCCCAACATCCCCACAAATATGTGGTTCACCGCTCAAATGTTGTGTACCTCACCGTTCGACATCTCTCATCCTCTATCCGTCGGTAGGAACCCAATCGACTTTTTCTTCTTCTTCATGGTTGGGTGTTCGTCGACGGTGCAATCGGCGGTTTATTTGTCGGTTTTTTACAACGAGATATTAAAGTTTTCAGTAAAGGGAGTCCGATGAAGATAAGGGTGGTCGGTGACAGTTGAATCGGTGGTCGAAGTAGAAAAAATTAAAGATTTAGAGTTGGACTTTTTTAGAGAAAATAAAGATTGTTGGGTTAATTAATATATTTTTATATTTTTTAAATTTTAATTTCAGAAAATAAAAATTCAAGTCACGTGTTCAAATTTCATTGGATAACAGGAAAAAAAATAACATATGTCACAATATTTTAAAATAATTCATGAAATAAAATGTTAAATACTTTTTAGGCCCAAAATATAATTCATACACTTATTTAGTTTATACACTTAATTGAGTGTTAAACCATTAAAGATCAGGGGAGTTCTAATGTACAGTGTCAGTTACCGTACCTGCTTGTATGCATCTTTATATGTTCTGTCGTATCTGTTTTCGAATGAACATTCGAAATGTAATATGGGGTCTGTTTAAATTTTCGTATACACATGTTATTTGGTTAAATTTTACTCATAGAGATCACACGAGACTTTACAGCTCATCGTGAGTTTTATTGTTTTATACATTGATTGTTTTGGTTATGTTCGAAATTCACATAGCTTCGCGAGTCCTGTTTTATTCCATTTTCAGACAATATTAGTATAGTCCGGTGTATTATGAATATATTTTCGATTTAACTGCTTTACGTATATTTATTTTATCGAACAATTTTCGTCGCACTCTTAATTCAATTATAAACTTGAGACTCGATTTATGGTGTTACAATTAATCTAGATTAAATAGTATAAATATATATTATGAGGTGATTTTAGTAACCAATTTAATTTATTTATAAATAAATAAATTCAAACACCCGACTTTATTTAAAAAGACATAACGACTCATCTTACTAGATCAAGTAATAATTGATTTTATTAAAAATTAGGGAGCAAAAATGTACATGAGATAAATTTTAGTGGTCATTGCAGTAGTTTACCGTTATTTTTTCGTTGCCAGGTCAGCAAGTCGTCAATGTTTAACAGCAACAAACGTTGAGTGACCAGAAGTTTACGCCCAAAAAACGTAAGTGACCTTATTTATCATTTTTAAAATCGGTGACTAACTCTATACTGAAAATAACATAAGTGACTATTCTATTAATTATCCCCAAACAGAAGAAAAAAACTCAACAGTCAAGAAAACGACCAAAGGGCAGTGAGAGAGAGCCTCTCGCTTCCTTGCTTTTTATCAGATAAGGTAATCCCCTTGTGAGTTCCCCATCCATGGCGGAAGCTTACAGAATCTTCCATTCAACCCTCTTCCCACCGCTGTCTCTACAATCCAGCAACCCCTCTCACGGTTACCCCTCCGTCCTTTCTCTCAAGCAAGCACCACGCAAAGTCCAATGCTCTGTTTCCACAAGCGAAACCAAATGGAATACCACCCAGCAAGTTCCCTGGGGCTGCGACGCTGATTCCTTGGAGAACGCAGAAGATCTTCAGAAATGGCTGTCGGGTTCAGGGCTGCCTCCCCAGAAGATGTCCATAGACAAAGTGGAAGTGGGCGAGAGAGGATTGGTTGCTTTGAAGAATATCCGGAAGGGCGAGAAGCTTCTCTTTGTTCCTCCCTCTCTTTTCATCACCGCGGATTCAGTAAACTCTCTCCACTACCTAATAATTAGGGGTGATAACGAGACTTCGGCTCGGTCAAAGTTCGGCTTGAGCTCAGTTCGAGACCTTAACAAGCCAAGCTCGGTTCGAGTGAGTTCGGCTTGAGCTCGGTTCGAGACCTTAGCAAGTTAAGTTCGGCTCAAAAAACTTGTGAACAGGCTCGGGATAATTATATACAAGACAATATACTTTGACACATATAGTTTACACAATCCCTTCAAATGTAGGGTTTAAAGTTTTAGGTTAGAGTTTAGTGGTTTAGTATATATTATATATAGAACAATACTTTGACACACATAGTTTATACAACCCCTTTAATAATTTGAGCATTTTCTTTAGTTTGTTGTTGTTTGATTTTGTATTTTGTTTGATTATGTGTTGTATTGTAAAAATATTTCTTGGTGTTTTGGATTAATCTAAATTTTGGAGGCTCTTTTCTTCTTTTTCGACATTGAATTTCGTTTCAGTGTTTTATGAAAAGGGCTTTTAAGGCGTATAACAAAATTGTTCATTTCGATCCGAACCGAGCCTGAACCGAACCCGAGCCGAGCTCGAGCATAAAATTTCGAGCTTGACGAGCCTCGAGCCCAAATATACTATTTTCGAGCCGAGAATGGCCTGCTTGGGCTCAGCTCGTTATCACCGCTACACCTAATCTTCAACTATTATTTTCTTCTTTAATTTTAGTCACCAACTGCAACCGCTGCTGTGGTTTTTGTATTGGCAGGAATGGAGTTCCCCTGAGGCTGGCCAAGTATTAAAGCAGTATTCTGTCCCAGATTGGCCATTACTAGCAACCTATATTATTAGTGAAGCAAGTGCCCAGAAATCTTCAAGATGGTGCAATTACATTTCAGCCCTTCCCCGCCAGCCATATTCACTGTTGTACTGGTGAGTTGATTTTACTTCTTGAACGAGTTTTACCTTGCTACAGAAAAAGGGTCTACTCTCAGATTTTCCCTCTACAGCTTCTCTGTATTGTTTCAGGACACGTGAAGAACTCGACAGGTATCTCGAAGCATCGCAGATAAGGCAACGGGCTATCGAAAGAGTTACTGATGTTATCGGAACGTATGCCTCTCTACTGTTACTCACATATTCCGGAGTATAGAGTGTTCTGATCATTTCTTATCATGTTTCATGTAGATACAATGATCTAAGACTTCGGATATTTTCCAAATATCCCGATTTATTCCCGGAAGAGGTACTTGCCCTATGGTCTGCAATAATTTGAAACATTCATATGATGATCTTCTAATGCTGCCACTTCATGAAGCCCCTGCAATATGGCACATTGAACATCTTTATGTGTAGATGATAGCATTTCCTTGAGTTCAATCACAAGGAAACATCAGTTTTTATCTGAGTAATTGTACACATGTTGTATGCCAACCTTTTCTTTGCAAATATCCTACATTTTTTAGATTTTGGTTTGAAATTGAGAAGAGAAGACGTCGGGAGTTCGACCCTCGTGCATCAAATCAGAACTTCCTAGATTCTGCTTATATATTGAGGTTAATGACAGTGTGCTCTTTTTGTTTTTCACTGTAAGTGATTTACAGGTATTCAATATGGAGACATTCAGATGGTCCTTTGGCATTCTTTTCTCTCGATTGGTAAGTAAGCGTACTTACAAATTTTACAACGGATGGTCCTAGATTTTTTTTAATAGAACAAATTATATGAAATGATATATCTCTGCCACAAAATTTAATTAAAGAGGGAAATCTTTATTTTATTTTATTTTATTTCTGTTAACCTCAGGTAAGGCTACCTTCAATGGATGGAAAGGTTGCCTTGGTTCCTTGGGCAGATATGCTAAACCATAGCTGTGAGGTAATGAAAGATCTTTCTTAATTCAGGATGCATACATAATATGTAATTAAACTAAGTACCTTTGTTTTTCTCTGGTTAAGGTGGAAACATTTCTGGATTATGACAAATCATCTCAAGGTGTTGTCTTTACGACCGATCGAGCATATCAGCCTGGTGAGCAGGTAAATGAGTTTCTGGTATATAAAGTATTCTTTTATTGGAGGAGGAAGAAAAGCTTGCATGAGGTATTTTCCTGCTACATAGGAGCATTAGCCATTACTGTGCTCATGCACGCGATGGTCTGCAAGCACGCATACTATATATCCTATGTTCCTCTATATTTCGATAATAAATTCTATATAATGCCTTCTTAACGATCATAGATTTTCAGTGATAACCTGTTGTAAGCACGAGCAGCTTCAAGATTCGAGTTTGGACCATTACTATCATGTTCATTGACAACATTTGGAATGTCTTGTTGCTGGTTTACATCATTTCATGCAGGTTTTCATATCATATGGCAAAAAATCTAATGGAGAGCTGTTGTTATCTTACGGATTTGTTCCAAAGGAGGGCACCAATCCCGGTGATTCCGTAGAGCTACCTCTATCCCTTAATAAATCTGACAAATGCTATAAGGAGAAGTTGGGAGCTTTGAAGAAGCATGGATTATCTGCGTAAGATGAATAAATATTTTTCATGGACTTTTGGATTTGATTCGTTGAGAACTCTTATCGAAATGGTTAAACATATTGATAATCATAACTTTATCTTCTGAAGAAACTTAATTTGATTCCCCAACAGTTCTCAGTGTTATCCCATACAAATCACTGGCTGGCCATTGGAGTTAATGGCGTATGCTTACCTGGCAGTCAGTCCCCCAAGCATGAGCAAACAGTTTGATGAGGTTTGAGAACTCTACTTTGTAGTAAATCACAGGTTTTACATTTTCGTTACCGAGTTCTTCACCTTTGCTTCTCCAGATGGCTGCTGCAGCATCAAATAAATCTACCATCAAAAAGGACTTAAGATACTCTGATATTGAAGAACAAGCGCTGCAATTTATTCTTGACAGCTGCGAATCGAGCATATCAAAGTACTCCAAATTTTTGCAAGTGAGGAAACAGTCCTTTTCATGATATTAGCTCAACAACATAAAACTCTTTTGTCAGTATTTCTTACTTTTTTACTCTATAGGCAAGTGGCTCCATGGATTTGGATGTGACATCTCCGAAGCAACTGAATCGAAGTGTGTTTCTGAAACAGCTAGCTGTAGATTTATGCACAAGTGAGCAGCGAATACTATTTCGTGCTCAATATGTAAGACTACACTTCTTTTTTCCTTTCAGAATTCTACTCAAGGTTTTTAATCCATCACTGCTGATGCATGCTTGTTTCGTAAGCAATCGGTCTGTTGTTTAAGCTTTAAACTCCCTCGAAGGATGTCGTGTCTTCAGTTAGTAATCTGCTTACTGCTTAGGCTCAGTGTTCTTTCCCTTGTTATTGAGTGAAGTGCCTTCATGTTCTGTCATCAAACTCCACCACTTATTCCTTGCTTGTCACGTCCCGATCGACCTAACCTAACCTAATGCTTTTGCTTCATTCTGCTGATGTGAATGGTTTCAGATACTGAGGAGGAGATTGAGGGACATGAGGAGTGGTGAATTGAGGGCTTTAAGAATCTTTGATGGATTACGAAACGTTTTCAAATAAAGATTTTCTCCGTGTAGTCTGCTCCGGCTGTCCGGTGAAATTCTTTCAGAATTGTAGCGTGGAGCCTAAGGAATTCTTCAACTGAGCCTAGGTAACTTGCAGACAAGTCTACCATGTTCAGATATAATCATAGAAATTTACCCCAAGAAGTAAAAACATGAATCCCGACCAAACACGTCTGTTTTTTTTTATCAGAAAATTCTACATGTTATGCTGCACAATGGATGGATTTGTGTGTGTGGTTGTCAAAAACAAGAATTTATAAAGATGCATCCAATCGACTTCCTCAGCCATGGGAGATGGTCCGGAGGGATGTCACTTTCCTGAGAATATTAGTTAAGTGAATAATAAAAAAAGTGTTTTAATCATATTATAATCGGATTAAATCGAGTACAAATAATAAAATATTTATTTCAATTCGAGTTTTGTTGTTCAAAGTTCGACCTCAATTCAATAAAAATACTATTATTGGTTTTTGAAATTAGGGATGACAAACAGGGGAGTGCGGACACTCCATACCCACCTAAAATGTTTATATTCACTATTTATCCATCATTCACGGTGGGTATAATTTTTAAATCCACATTCGCCCACGCGGGTATAGTTTCAAATTCATCACCACGTTCACTACACAATTGGATATCCGCCGCCTAACATGTACCTGCTCGTACCCCTGACAAGCAACCACTAATATCAAATTATGTAAAAAAATCATAGACTTGTGTAAAGAAGAGTAAAATTTTGCATACTTTATTGATTGATCAAGTGCAAATATATAATACATTTACACCGGTATAAATTTAACTACAGCTAACTAACTAATTATAACTAACTTAACTAAAGCACATTCATACCAGTATAAATTCTACTTAGCTACAACTAACTAACTAATTATATCTAACTTAGCTAAAGCATATTGTCACAGACCAACTTCCCACGACCGAGCAAGCCGCACCCATAGGTGCTCGCCTTAGCGCACCACGTCCTTCACCCGACCGAGGGACCCGAATAGATGCCAACACCACACACCAAGGGGCCATGCACAACACCCTATGTGGTGTCCGCGTCCAAGAGAGCCGAGCCGGAGCACTTCCAGCGCACCATGGGGTCAAGTCAAGCACCCCATGTACTGCCCACGAGAGTAGGACCCGAAGGGGCACGCTCCACGCACCCAAGGGGGCCTTGCCGAGTACCCTCCATGCTGCCCAAGTCATGAAGCCCGAGTCTGCACCCGACGTGCACACCGAGGGGCATAGGGGAAGCCTATCTGAGTTGCCCACACCCTTAGGGTCCGTTTTAGCACCAATCATGCTAAAGAGGGGGTTTTGGACAAGCCAACCGGGCCTAGCAATGCCCAATCCATTATGAGTTGTCATTCTTTGACCAACATACAAAGAAAGTCATCCTCGCCACCAAAGAGGTCATGTCATAGTCAATGTATTTTAGGCAACTTTGTTTATATGATAGTGTTGTCATATTTAAGAAATGAGATTCATCCATAGCCCTTGAATTGAATCACCCTTAGCCGTTAGATCAAGGGAGCCAAGGCTATAAATAGAGTCTTCCTCCGCCTTTGTAATTCATTCTGTCCACAAAGCTTTTTGAGTTCTCGAGTAAGAGTTTAGCAATTTTTCTTCAATCTTTGTCTTGCCAATTGTTTTTGTCTTGCCTAGCCATCATCACTATTTTCCCACAAAGCTTCTGTCTCGTTAAGTTCTAAGCGCTCTAGCTTAAAATTTCAAAGGCTGACTTAGTCCTCGACTTAAGATCGACGACTAAGGCCGCACGGGTTAGTGAGTCGAAACCTAGCCTCGTGACAATATTTACACCGATATAAATTTTATTTAACCACACATATTACAAATTTACAACCTGATTAATTCAAGCTCGATCATAAATTATCATTTTTTCAAACTAAATTAATTGAGGTAAAAGTCTACAAACATAAATAGTCTAAAACTAATATAATGAGTACTCAGTGGATTGGCGAATCTGGAGCGAGTAAGGTCTCAAATTCAGCACCTACCCACTACTCACAACGAGAATGTCTTTTTACATCCACATCTATCCACTACCCACCAAACTCATACTCATTCCCGTCTCAATTAGTGTGGATACAAAATTCACAAAATTATACCCATTTGTCATCCCTAATTTGAATTCACCTTAAGTATTAGAAAAAATTCGAAACATAAGAAAAAATAAAAATTGAATATAAAAAAATAATAAAAAAGTATTGACGGTATGCGATCAACAATAAAATTAACATTGCAATTAACCAGTCAAAAAAAAGAAAAAAAAACAATGCACTTAGGGTCATCTAACTTTTTTTTGAATAAAGAACATTGTTGGTGGACTTTTTAAAATGCTTTTTTCGTCCTCACCAAACTGTGCTAAAGTAACAATTTTAAAAACAAACGTCTTTAGTTGAAGTAATTAGACTTGACGTGAAATGTGTCATTGTTGGAAGATTTCATAATATCATTTTTGAATTTTTTACTATTATAACTAAATTGATAAAAATATATAAATGAAAAAAATTAAATGTGTTTCTATATGTTAATATTTTTGTTAAAAATTAACGGTTGTCGTTAATCAGTAATTTAACTAACATTTTAAATATTTAATAATTCAATTGATAAAATTTATAGTTTAATAATCACAATATAAATCAGACCAATAATTTACTTTACCCTTATTTTAAAATTTTCTTAAATTTTCTAAAATTTAGTAGTAAATTGCACATTTGTTTTGATCATCGTAATGTCTATAACATTATCATATAACATGTGAATTTATATCATAGGTTCGACTCGCTAGTTATTTTTTGTCTCAACTAATAAAAATACCTTTTTTCATATAATTTTTTTATAAGTGAATCTTTACTTAGATTTATTGTAAATTAAATTAAAAAATAATTTTTACCAATTGTAAATTTACATGGTAAAAAATTGATATAAAAATTTAATATTGGTTGTACCACACCGGGCGTATAATACCTTTTTTTCATCTTGTACTTTTAGTGGTCTGTTTAGATGCTCCCATACTGCTGAAAGTGATGGACACAAGAAACAAGGAAAGTTGGTTGTGTTTACTGCTGGAAGTTATTCAATCATAGTAGAATAGGCTTTCATGAATCATAATTCTATAGAGTTTTTGAATTAGGCGGTCCATGTTCATTTCCGACATATTTGTGAAATTTTCATAAGAGAAAAATTTATGCAGATTTCCTTTAATTTAGTAGAGATAATGTATTCTTTTTTGGTAAATTTTTTATTTTAAATAATTTGCAGTTATTTTGCCCTCAAACAAAGTGTCCTGGAATATGTGAAGATGATCTGTATGATGACTTCAACATGGATGAAGTTGATTTGAACCTTGAAAACTACGAAGAGCTCTTTGGGGTAACTCTCAATCATTCAAAAGAACCGGTAGAGAATGGTGGTGTCGGTAGCTTATTTGGGACAAAGGATATGCCTGTTGCTGATTCCAGCTGCCAGGGTGCAGTGGCTGCTGAGGTTCTCTTATCTCTTTTGACCTTGCATTTTGGTATCTTGTGGTTATCTTTCCTTTCAGAGCCTTCTTGTAAATTATGTACGTCTCAAAAGCTTGCTTATAAACATTTGTACTTTAATCTGCTTGGACATTACATGTGGTTTTTTCTGCCTCATGAGTCGTACTGTAAGGAACCATTCCATAATTCCAATCATTTTGAATTTCAAGTTTGTACTTGGAAAACGTTCTTATGGCTGGAACTATATTCTTTTCCAGGGATCATCTGTTGGATTGGTCAATGCAGTCCAGCCAGCTTGCAGCGATGCAGCATCAGCTGATTCCATGATGAGCAATAAAACCGATACAATCCTGTGTTTTACGGCAAGGCAGGCACATTCAAGCCTATCATTTTCTGGCCTTACTGGAGAGAGTAGCGCAGGAGATTATCAAGATTGTGGAGCTTCATCAATGCTTCTCATGGGAGAATCTCCCTGGTGTCCTCCATGTGCGGAGAGCTCCCTCCAATCCGCAACTCGAAGCAATGCTGTCATGCGTTACAAGGAAAAGAAGAAGACACGGAAGTAAGTATATGCCAATAACCCGTATAAAATGTGCATATGCTCTACATAGACCTAATTTAGAATAGAATTCACATGCCTCTAGATAAAAATATATCATGTCTATCATTTTAACATTTGTTTTCTTGTATCTCAGTATCATAATCCATGAGCCGTGTAGTTTTGTCGTTATTCTTGACATTGAAGGCGTACATATTACTTTTCTGCTCTCTAGTAAGGATATATGGATTTTTGTCCTGTGGCTACGTCTGTGTATACCTATCTACAATCCAATAAGAAAGTTGAAATAACATCGAATTTTACTGCTTGTCTTCTCTGTACCTCATTTTTTAAAGAAAAAAATGGAATTATTGGTCCATTCCCATGTTGCAGGAATTTATATGTTTAACTTTGTTCTCATTGCATGATAGGTTTGATAAGCAAGTGAGGTATGCCTCTCGCAAAGCAACGGCTGATGTGAGAAAGCGCGTGAAGGGACGCTTTGTCAAAGCTGGTGATGCCTATGATTATGATCCGTCGAACCAAACCAGAAGATGCTGAGTACAACCTTTTTCTAACCGTGTTCAAAACAAAAGAAAGATTTGAAAGCATTGGTTATTCTTAGCTAAACACAGATTGATGCTGGATATCTTCTCTTTTAACTAGTTAAATGACAAGTTGTATGGTTTTATCACAGGGCTCCAGGTTTTTATCAGAAGTTGGATACAGAAACCGGAAAATGCCATGAATAAATCGCAGTGGCATGGTCCTCACTGCATAAAAGATCAATGGATCACGCCATCTCACTTCAAGATCTGCTTAGATCGTCTTTGCTGCCAAACCGAGCAGTGGGTTTCTACCGCTTGCGATAAGCTCACCTGCTCAATTCTTCTTTTTAGTATCGTTCGAACGACAAATAGATCACTCTCTAAAGTGGAAGAGATTGAATTCGTTCAATTAACGAAGAACCTCCTCCTATCCTCTGTTATGTTCCCAAACTGGCATGCAATTTTATTTCAGTTAATAGATTATCTAGTGATTTGAACTGTGTCACTGAAATCTATTTCAACTTTTGTGAATTTCAGACAGCGCATTCAAGGAGGCTGATTGACAATGTTGAATAATGCGGTGGCCTCTACTTACTCAAAGGGAACTCTCCTGACCTCTACATGGACAAGCACGTTCAAATTGTGTATCTGAGTTTGTTCCTACACCTTCTCTTATTTCAGATCCAGTTATGTTATGACATTTTCACATTGGTATCCAAATTTTGGTCATCTAAAATTCTTCACTTGTTTATTAATAAAAAAACCCAAAGTCCTTTAATGTTAAAGTTTTCATCTTGCCAAATATACTCGTCATGTATTTTCAAGCATCAAACACACACAATCCCCATCTATTTTTCATAATACATAGTGACATTTGGGACATTCACATGTCAAAAACAGCTTGATTTTCTCACATGTCAAAAATCATTGCCCATTTTTTACTTATTGAGATTACCAACAGCATTGTTGAATGCATTTTTATTCAACAATAAACGCAGCTGATATTATTGACTCATGCACTCAAATTTGGAGTCCAATATAAATTTCGAAACTGTTCCAACATTGGTAGAGTTGGTATCAACCTGTTTCAAATGTTCTTCCAGAAAAAAAATTCAATAATTTTATACTATACATCCCCCAGAAGGGAGGAATTTCCCCATCATTTTATTTTTTTTCTTTTGTGCTTAATATGGAAGTCAAAGGGGGATCACCCTCAAATATTTGAGGGAAAAATTACATTTAACTTTGGTTTCTTGACTGGTGATCAACAAGCATATACACGAAAGAAATCCTTTTCCTTTGCCTTGTGAGGTTAAAAATCATATCATCTTCTCGAATTTATCGAGATTCTTCACCCTTTGCATTGACCTAAGAAGAAGTGTCAAGAAAACTCCTGCAGATTAACAAGTTTTAAACATTTTCATCAGTCCTGCAGGTGGTACCTAGTTAGTTCTGCATGTAAATAGTTAAATATCATGATTCGAAGGCGATCACAGATAGATCATATCACCTGCTCCGATGAATGATCCATTCGAAATCATTTGGCTTCCCTGATTGCTGAAGGTAACACCTAAGTTTAGCAAGGTTCCTCCTAGTACTGTGTACATGGTTGCCATTTGCAGAATTGTTGCCTTCCGTGCTGCTCTCTCAGACTGTTCAGAAGTTTTAGAATTAACAGTAGTGAACGAACGAGAATGAGGAGATTCAAGTGCAACCGTAGTCTAATTGAATCCTCCCTTGGAATGTAATTTTCAAAATACAGTGTACTACCTCTAGCACCCGGACTCGGAGTCTCAAATCTCCAGATTCAAGTTGTTTCAGGATCTCTTCTATTCGCTGAACTCGGTATGGCATAGATATGGTGTAGGACCTCGCCTGAAATACAAACAGGAGCTATCAGTATCCAAAATTATGAGCTATATATACATACTTTGATGGAAGCAAAGTTACTATCTATTGCAACTAAAGGAACTGAAGAAGCACGATGAAAAGTGCGGTACATCATCAGCTTGTTTCCTTATCTCCTGCACTAGTTGTGTCCCCGTTCGCTGCCTTTGTCTAATATCTAAAAGCTCCTGTAGGTAGCATGAAATATTAGACCTTATATTTTTACTGTAATGAATTGCCAGTCAATAGCAAACTTCATTGTGACAAAACTAATTTGAAAAGGATATTGTGAAGAACCTGTGCATAAGGTGCAGCAATCTTTGCGAAGGAGAAATTTGGATCAAGTATGTACCCAATACCTGCAAGAAAATTACAATCCTCAGAACCGAGCAGCGATGATATAATTTTATTCTTTTACTGTCATCAAGTATTATAAGATCTTCTGCTATCTTTATGTAAAATGAAGTTTAATTTGCGTGGTGACTGAGTTCAAACACTATTATAATGAATGAGCTCACCTTCGAGTGTGGAAAATGCCCTCAAAACAAAGGTAAACGTGGATGGGAACCGGAATGGTTGATCCTGAGCTATTGCAAACAAATCCTGCACAAAAGAACATATAAACAAAAAAGTTACTTATCATGAAAGGGTTATCGGATGGAAGAAAACGAGGGTATATCATGCGTTACTCCATTGAAAAATACAAACAATTCCTAGGGATTGATTACGCACTACAAACACATCAATAGTGACCTTTAGTTGAATTTCATGTTCCAAGCTCTGTTTTTCTAATATTCAGGGAAAACATGCTGTTGGTTGTCATCAAAGTAACCAAATTAAGAATTGATACTCTTAGAATCGGCATATTGTGTGTTCTAACATTAAAAAAACCAATTAACATTATGCAAGCAAGTTATAGTTTCTCATTGTTTCCTTTTGATTCTATCTATCTACTTAATCGACATGACACTTCTCTAGTTTAGAAGCTAAACAAGAGTATCCACTTCTGCGCACCTCTCCTATAGCAGCTAAAGTAGCCTCCTGATCTGGCCTCTGGTTCAATAAATTGTCCAAGAAGAATTGCACAGATCTCCTCACCTAGCATCGTGCAACAAACACATCATTAAAGAATGTCAAATAAGTGTTTCTAATCCATATTTTCCTCAATTTTTTTTTGTTTTGTTTTATAATTAGAAAAGATGGCTTACTGATGACAGATCTCCAGTGGGTTGAAGGGCTCCAAGATCTATGAGGCTCTGCATAACCTGCATGGTTGTTTCCAGTTAGTTGTGGTGACAAAGGTCTGGATTTTTAGACAATAACACCAAGGCAAGTTAAAGAATTTCAGTAGGAACTTAATACTAAGGCTTAAAATTTAGTACACAGGCCAAAAAAAGTCATGTTAATCTCATTCAGACATAAATGAGTTTGGGACGGATTGAACACAAGACAAGGGAAAGCCCCGGTTCTTTTTTTCTTTTTGTTTTATAAGTTGCAGATAACTGTTGTTTCGTTTCACACAAACCAAAGAACATAGTTTGTGTCATTTCATCTTTTATTTTCCCTGTCTATGAATGAATGTTTCAATATCTTTGTTCTACTGGCCCGTGATTCCCCACAGTTTACAAGTTAAATCCGAAATCATATTTGCATATTATGACATAGTTGCAGTTTATTTGAGCGTTTGAATCCACTAAGTTGGTCTTAAAATGAAGATCTTAAATTTTCTGTCTACTATACAGCACAAGCAAGAAGAAAAAAAAAGGTACGCAGAGTATGCAAAAATTCTTCTTATTACTTCTAACCGTTTGAAAAGGGAAAATGTCGAGGAAAAAGTATCATGAGATAGAAAGTACCTTTTTTGCATCTTTTTCATAGACTGCATAGAAAAGTTCTAGCAATCTTTCACGAGTGAAGGATTTAATCTCCCCCATCATACCAAAATCATAATAGATGATTGATTCATCTACATCAATAGCAAGATTTCCAGGGTGTGGATCAGCATGAAAGAAGCCAGTTCTCAGTATCTGCAATTCATAACAAGGTCTAGTGAATAGTTTGTCGGTTGCCATTATATTTAGAATTGAAGACTAAGTAGTCAGACTGTCAATCGAGATAGGTCATATTTACTTGCCTGAATCAAGTATGCTTCAATGGCACGTGATGAAATTCGAGAACGATTATATCCACGAGCATCTAATGCATCTAATTGATTGATTTTAATGCCTGATACAGAAGTAACAATGACATATCAATTATAATCAGAACAAACTCATTGTGATGGACTTTAAAAAGTTTTCAGCTGCCGAGTAAATGCCATCACTTGAAAGAAATCAAATGCATTAAAAATTAGATGGAAACCTGGTGCATACTCCAAGGTCAGCACCTTTGTAGCAGTGTAATCCCAAAACACCATCTGCAAAGGAAAGGGAGCCTTAAAGTTAAACTGAAAGGTACTTCCATGGACAGGGGAAGGGCAAAAGATGGGATGAATATAACAGAAAAATGAAAATGAATAAGCATTAACATGTAGAAGTGTGATAGCACGGAACATACAGGTACGCGAACCCACTTTATATTTCGAAAATCTCGAGAAAACCTATCAGCATTTTTCCCTTCGTTTATATAATCAATTTCTTGATACAAAATCCTGAGATCAAATAAAATGTAATTAGTTGAAGTGCCTATGGTTTTATAACATAAAAACAAATATATGCATACTACTTACGTTGAGCATTCCTCATATATACCAACCCAATCTCTTGTTGAACCGCCAAAAGTTTCACTATTTTGAAAATACTCTGCAATTAACTTTAGATTTCCTGTGGAAGATGCAGAAATTGAAGAACCCGCTGAGTACACGTGATGTACACAAGAACTGTACCACTAATTTTAAATTGTACAATTTAACGAGAACCATTATTTTCGTAATAAATATGAAGCAAGTACACATTAGGCTGCCCTTTCTAGTATCTATCACTCTATCAGGCTCAGTTTCTTAATATCTATCCACTTCTTAGGTAAAAAACATAAGATAAAACAAAGGATTCAAGATTCTCAAAGTAAGTTGTGCCAGTGATAGCTTGCTTTATTCATGCATGTGCCTTTTTATGGAAAGGATAGGAAAATGTGTTTTAGAATTTATAACTAAGAAGACAATCATTTTCGTAGGTTGACAGGAAAATAATATTCCTTACGTAAATCGATGTCGAAAAGCTTCCTAAGACCAGGCCTTTGAACTTTGACAACAACTTTCTCCCCATTATGCAGAATAGCCCGATGTACCTATACAAAGAACGTTTCGAACTTCAGATCACAAAAAGGCACTTTTGTGTTTAACAATTACTTCCATATTCACCATGCAGAAGCAACAGAATAACAAACTGATATGGGCAACAATTTGGATCTGCAGGTTCTCTATAGTATTTTTAACAAAAGCCCGCAGTAATTTTCGAATTTTAAACTCAAACTTCAGCAGAAAATTTACAAAAAAAGAGAGAGTAAAACTAACACCTGACCAAGGCTAGCTGCAGCAATTGGCTGGTCCTCGAATTCCTTAAACAGTACATTGATAGGAGCTCCCAGTTCTTTCTCAATGAAGCCTCTTGCTTTCTTTGGCGAAAATGCAGGGACTTTATCCTGGAAAGGAATAGAAATGATACATGCAAAACTCAAACTTCACACTAGAGAAATGATGATTTGGAACTACAATTGTTTTTATAAAGAAGCATTCATGTATACAGTCGAGTGTAAACATCTAGGAGCATAATGCGATGACAAAAAGTCTCATCCGAATTAACGATGACAAAGATAGCAAGGGTACCTGTAATTTGGCAAGCTCATCCACGAACTCGCGTGGAAATAAATCCGACCTTGTTGACGATAACTGTCCAAGCTTAATAAAAGTAGGACCGAGTTGCAACACACACTCTCTTAGCCATGAGGCAGTCTTTCTTCTCCTCTTTTTCTGCAGGAGATGAAGAAAAGCTATAAGAACCAAAAGCAAGACAAAAGATACAGTTCAACTTCAAATGAAACAGCCAAGCCGGCAAGCCGGGAGATTATGCCATTATGGATATTAGCTAGGCAAGAAATAATAGATATTCTACTATACAAGCTACTGATTGGATAGGTATAAATATGATACAGAAGACTGCAAAACTCACCTGCTTATCCTCTGTGAAGCCCCCTGCATATGCCCATTTGGCATTGTCCAATAGAACTCGTACACGTAAAGAAATAACAAAAGACCATACATCTATAGTCCTTTGCAAGGTACTGTAATTCTCATTGGCCCAACTGAAATTTTCATCTGAAGGCAGAACCTTTAACTCCTCTAATGGTGGAAGTTCTTTAGATACTCTTGACACAGGCTCCTTTACAAGGGATGGACTGTTGTTTCTCCTAACTATGCTACCACCATTTATAACCTGCTTTACACCATTCACCTTCTCCACTTTCCCATTAGTGGGAGCCTTTCTTTTCACTACCTCACTCGCAGGCACCATTCTAACAGATCGTCCATTGATTCCTACTTTTGGGGCTGGTTCAGTTTGTTGCATTTCCACTTGAAACCTGAATGACTTATCTGCCATAGGAAGATTAAGTAATTGCCTCTCCAACTTCGCAAACTGATTCGAAATTGAGCTCGAAAAACCGAGACTACCCATTGTTCTTCCTTGGTTCATCTCTTCAAAATTGTAAGAATAACAACTGTGTGATGCCAGTATGGCTGACATATCAGCAGCAAACACCTATAGAGATTGATAATAATTCAAAATATGGGAAGAGAAGTAGGAAACTATGAAGAAGGAAGCTCAAACACAAGTATTAAATAGTTGACCAAAGTATGCAAGCTTTAAAGTTAGTTGGCCTACCAATGAAATTTTTTTCTTAAAAAGAATAAATGAATGTTTACACCAAAATAACTGATCCAACAAAACAACAAGACATATCTCAATTATGAATCAAAAAGCAAGGAAACAAGATAATCAAAGAAGGCAAATTTGCATATGGCAAGACATTTGAACTGTAAAAAAAACATAAACTTGATGAATTAAACAAGTCCAACAAAATCCCAAATACTATAAATTCAAACAACAAATGAACAGCAAAGAATAATATAATCGTAACCCCAATTTTCTTTTTTTGAATAAAACACCCACCAGTAAAGAAGATGTATGGATTTTTGAATATGGGGTAAAGCTATATATTGGGATTTAAAGATTCTTTCTTTCTTCTGAAGAATGCAATGATTAAAAGAGGAGTCCCTTAGTGGAAAACAAAAGAAGGAGAAACAAGCAAGCAAGCAAGCCACGCTTACCTGTTTGAATGAGAAGGGTAGAGTGTTGACGTGTCTTTCCTTCGTTTCACCAAGATTCAAGGTTTCCAAACCCAGATTTTTTTGGACTATATGTATGAAACATTTGCCTCTTTCTTTTTATTTTTCTTCTTTTATTCATTTTTTCTGGTTTTTGTGGCTTTGACCGTTTAAACAATAAAATACAAAAGCGCCACATGAAGCCACGTTTACCACCGCTATTCACTATTCGGATTCTTCTACACTTCGGGTCGGGTTATACACATGTCGGGTATAATTCTTGTATTTATATAAAATGTCTAGATTTATATTCAATACATAGATGATGGAAACAAAAAATTTTCATAAATGACTTAATTTTAGGGTTTAATGTCAGAATTTCGGAATTATGGTTTTAAAATTTAGGATTTGAGATATGATTTTAACGTATAAAACCTAAATTCTAACCTAAAGCCCTAAATTCTAACCACAACCATCAAATTCTAAACTCTCAACTTCTAAAACTTAAATTCTAACTCTAAATACTAAAACTAAGGCGCTCTTAAATTTTTTTTCTACCTTATGTGTAGGGAATAATTACTCTCTATATATTAGTCACCACTATAAATTTATGAAAAAATATATTATGAGTATGACTTACCACATCAGTCATTGTCCCAATTAATTCAAATAACTCAATTCATTACTTATTTTTTACGTCATCAATTCACTTATGTAATAAGTTTGAAAATAGAGTGAATTACTTTTATTAGTTCAGACTATGGATGGTGTTGTGAGTTCGGCTTGTAATATATTTTTCTCGATTTAGAGGAAACTATTTGTAAAGTGTTTGAGATTATTTTATTTATTTGTTATTAAATAATATTATAATAATATTTTTAAGGTAAATAAATGTCAAAATTTGAATTTGTACAATTCTATTGGTGAGTATACATAACTAGTGAACCGATTAATGTTATCTCATTTTATTGATTATTTATTAATATATTAATTACTATTATGTGCGAATCCAAAAATCGAAAAATGAAGTTTAAAATATTTTTATTGGTAAACAGATTTGTTTTTTTACTTTTACACATTAAAATAATTTAAAAAAAATTAACAACAAATTAAACTTGATTTCTAAAGAAATATATATGCGTTTACTTCTCTATGGGACTGCATGCATATATATATATATATATATATATATATATATATATATATATATATATATGAGAGACTCATTTATAGATTATGAAAATCGTATTAATGAGTAGTGTTGAATGCCGAATTAGTTTATATCATATTAGTGAGTCTCAAAGGGGAACATTATGAGTAACCGTTTAATGTCTCAATCAGCTTATGACTCTTAAAATTTATTTTTTTAATTTATAAAATAAATAAATAAATTAATTTAACCACAAAATTTAATTTTCTTTTTTAAATCTTAAAATTCGATTTAGTTTTTCAAAATTTTAATTATCTCCAAAATTATTTCTCTATGTTATTCTTCTCTAATTTAACGGCAAAAAACGATGTAATATAGTTCAAAATTTTTGTATTTGTTGTTTAAAGTCAAGTTCTATATCATACCCACAATTCAATTTCTTCAAATTTTATTAACAAAATAATGAAAATAATATGGTTGATAAAGTTTAATCATGTTTCTATTGTTTATTTATAGAATGTTTAAATTAATTGTTTAAAGTAATGAGATATGATTTTCTAAAGGATCTATTTTTGAGTTTTCGCTCAGGGCTATGAGAATGTACAAAACAGCTTTATATCTGTATCAGATAGTAATAAATGGAAAAGTCAGAAATAAAAAATCGACCAATCAATACATACTTTCATATTATTAAGATAATAATCGAATTAAGTTTAATTGATGAATGTTATAAAATCATTAAACCGTTTAACTAAAATCGTATAGATTGATATACTACTTAAAATAAAATCAAAATAATTTTTTTTGGTAATATACATATGTCCGTCTGACGGTTTATGTTCGGGGTGTGTGGCTGCCTCTCCCAATAATATTGTCTTTAAGGTTCGAATTCACGTCTTTTCTTTAAAAGTACAATGTGTCTTACTATTGCACCCAACCCTTGTCGGTAAAATTAAGATAATATTTGGTGACGAATAATCTCGCTTTGAAAACAAAAGAGATACTTTGTCATGGAGACATGCGTAACATATCAAAATCAAGCTGAAATTATAAATTTATTTTTTGTGGATGTGGCTCCAAGTTGGTTGGTGGCACCAAATTAATCACTGTTGGGCAAGTAAAGCCCATTGAATACAATACCTCCTTACATAATGTTGCTTCTACTTCGTATACTATAGGTCCTTACTTAGGGTTAGGGGTGGAATCGAACGGGGCAGTGACGGTTTTTATATTTCTTATTTTGTTTTCAACACTTACGAGTGCGGTTTTAAAGAATTTCATTAAATGTTTCGAAAAAAATTTCATTCTCATAACCATATTGCTCATATCCTCACGGGTTTCGGAAAAATTCTCTTCCCCATAAAAATAACAAGATTTCATGTTATTTAGGGATGAGCATTTTACCCGACCCAACCCAGCCCGACCAGGTCGGATTTTTTCACAAAAAATTTGGGTTCGGGTCGGGTTTTTTAAAGGATAAAGTTGGTCAGGTTTGAGTTTAGGGTGGAAAAAATTCGACCCGACCCGACCCAGGACTAATAGTGTAATCTTTTCCTTAAATTTGTTTAGGGATATTCACAATAACGCTCACTCTTTATATATATTTTTTTACAATGAGGTCATTAAAAATATTTTTTTTACAATTAGGTCCCTAAAATTTAGTTTTTTACAATTATGTCCCTAAAATTTATTTTTTACAATTAAGTCTCTAAATTTTATTATTTTTTGATAGCTCGTGTCGGGTCGGGTTTGAGTATATATTTTTCGAGTCGAGTTGAATTTTTCAAGTATGAGGTCAGGTCGGATCTGAATTTGAAACATATATTTTCGGGTTGGGTGGGTCAAAAACTCGACTCGTGCCCATCTCTAATGTTATTCAAGCTTTTGCATTCTGATAGCATCAAAAATATGTTAACCCTTCACAAAAACATGCAAGACAAATCATGCTAAAATGGCAATTTGCTCAAGGCAACTGTGAGCGAGCCAATTTTCGACTATTATTCAATGTTACACCAAAATGCACCACTTAATTTGAATTTCAATGGAAGAAATCTAGTCATGAACATTCATTTCCAAATATATTCTTAACTTCTCAATCCTAATTTAAGAACCTTGCTCAATTAACATATTTTTTTGATAGAGATGCTCATTAAATTGACAGACCAATGTTGATTGTCTAATTTATCGCCATGGCTGCCTTCGGCATTTGATAATTAAAATTTGAACTTTTAGTGCATGAGCATATATAGTAGCACCGAAAAGGGGTAGAAAATTTCTATTCAAGGAATTACGGTATTCACGGTGCAAATGCAACGATCGAATTGCTCACACACAATATTTTAGATAGTTAATTTTAGACGTATACAAGAAAAGTTATTAGGATAGGTTTTAGATAGTGAATTTTGGACCTAGAAATGAAAAGTTAGAGGGAGATAATAACAGAGCTAGGGACAAATATTAGGAGGGGCAAAGGTCTATTAAATTTTTATATCTAAAATTTGAGAACGGCAAAAACATTATCTTATTACTATTTAACAAAAAGAACCTCAAATGCTAAACACGGCTCTGTCCTAAGAGAGGATGAAGTTTTTAGATTTTAAAATATTACAAGATAAAATATCTATTAAAATTACGGGGTCAGTTTTTTAGTGGTTTTTATTATTATTGTTATTATTACAAGAATTAAAAAAATTTAAGTTAAAATGAGAATAATATAGTTAGAATTTTTTTTTATTAAGATATATATTAGGGGTATATAAATAAATTAGTATATATTTTTTAAAACTTTATAAAATATCAGGGATCATGCAGATATTTTGGGATCCCTACAGTGATTTATAGGGTTTAGTTCGGGTATCCCATAGTTCAAATATAGTAATCTTCGTCTTCATTCCTATATGAGCTTCAATGATAAAATTTTCCTCATTTTTATTCTTGTGGATGAAGATTTTAATTACTCTCCATCTCATCAATTAGAATCCCCTCAATTTTCAAATATTTTCCGCCTAATTCTCACCACTATCTTTACTATACTTAAAAACTCATTGTAATTCTTTTACTATAAAAAATATAATTTAGTCCCTTTATTATATTTAAAAGTTTGTTTTAGTACATGTATTATATCCAAAAAGTTTATTTTAGACATTTACTATAAAGAGAATATCTTAGTCATTGCAGGTTTGAATAATTAACATTTTAGTCTATAACTCTAAAGTTATTGTTAGCTGGTTTAAATAGTTTAGTTCAAACAGTCGTTAGGTCTCTCTTAATTTCGAATTCAAGCAAATTAGTTTTTCAAAATATTTTTTTGTGAGTTTGTACATAAAATTTTTAATCACTTATAAAATTTAAATACAAAATTAATTTATATTATAACTTCAAACTTTATTATCTTCACTTACAATAATATTACAATTTACAAGCTAAAATATAAAAATGTTTAATTGAAATTGTGTACATTGATTTTTTTTATATAATTTTTAGATTTAAAGTGAGAGTAAGAGTTAACTGAAAATATAATACAAAAATCATAAAATGCTTAAAATTTCATTAAGATTTTCACGATAATGAAAAGTATATTATAAAAAAATACAATTTTTGTTTGTTTTATTTGAAAATTTTGTCCAATCACTGGTGGACATGTCTTATACTGACGAAAAAGATTAACACCATCATAAACTTTTTCATAATTATTTAGTTTAAAAAATGTTCATTAATAAATAACTCTCTTTTAAGAGAAGTTAATTTGCTCAATTTCAAAATTAACATAGATTTAAAAGGCGTTTAAATCAAATTATTTAAGCCGACTAGTTATAATTTTAAATTTTAGACCAAAACATTCACATTTCAAATATACGACTAAAACATTCATTTTATAGTACACAAACTAAAATAAACTTTTAAGTATAGTGTAAAGATTAAAATGTTATTTTTTTTAGTAAATGAACTAAAATAAACTTTCTCATATTTTTCTTTTGGTGATTTATGACCTGTGTGAAAGTTGTCTCGTAACTCTAGAAAATACTTAACCAAAAAACAAGAAAGTATGGTCTACAAAATAATGATGTGAATAGGGATGGCTATGGTTGGGTTTTTTGTCAATCCGCACTCGATTTAAAAATTTAACACCTCCATCTAAATTCGACCCGACCCGATATTTTATGATGTTCTACCTGACCTGAATTAGAACTCGAATTCTAAAGTAAAACCCGAACCCAACTCGACCCGACATAAATAAAAATTATCAATTTTTATTATTATTCGATAAAAAATAATGAGCTAATTGTAAAAATACCAATAGTGAGGGAGCATTATATTAATTATTCTACTTTTATTAAACAAAATAGGGAGATATATATATAAAGAGATGAGTATTGTAGCAATTATATCTAAATATTTATAATAAAATTAAATTATTATTCCGGGTCGTGTCGGGTATTTTTCACCTTAAACTCAAACTCGACTCGACTTAATATCATCTTCAAAAAATCAGACTCTAACCTAATTTTTTTTAAAAACCCGATTCTATAAAATCGAGTCGGGTCAAAACCCATTTAGTATGGGTCAAATGGTCATCCTAGATGTTAAACATTAGGATTTCCTCCAGAGATATTTAGTCAAATATCTAAGTTTCTCCCATGTATTTTTCTCTGCATGCATGTATGTTGATGCAAATTAATCGCTAATATTACTACATTAGTGAATTCAGAAGGCATTATCGTAAACTATTTTCTAAAATTTTATTTTATTGTATTTTTAATACGAAGCAAGACAGTGACAGAATCTATATTAAAATATTAAGATGACAAACTTAAACGGGTTACTTATTGAATTTAAAATATAAAAATAATGGAATTGCATTGTGAATATTGAATAACCTTTTATTATTATTATCAGCAATGAGCACTGGCAATTGTCCGTTTTCATGCCTTTCAAGAGTATCTGCATTTAAATATTTCGTTTCACATTGTCAATCTTACAAAACTGAAAGCTACTACTACCCAATACCCCATTTTTAATTAAAATATACAAAATATTAATTCAGTTTAAATTATTAACATGTATAATATTTTCGTTAAGAGATTCACCAATTAAAATTAGGTGTACGCAGGGACAGAGTCAGAATTTGAAGTTAGGGAGAAAAATATAAATTTTAAAGATAAGGGGACAAATTCACAATTATTCCAATTTTTTTAAAAAAATATATAAAGAATTAAATGGTAAAAAAAACCTTGCGGGGAGGCCAGTCCACAGCCTCTCCTAGAAGCTACTAAGCTCCGTCAATAAGTGTACGACACAAATCAGTTCAAAATATTCAAGATAAAATTTTAAAAAACCGATAGAAAACTAAAAAAATTGATTGACCATGGTTAGTGATACAACATAGAAAATATTATTGTATTTGAAGGTTGAGATCCAAACAATCCAGACATCCTATTAAAAGAAAAAAGAAAACAAAAACTTTCAATTTGAGCATAAAATTACTATCCAACCTACTTCCACGCCACTCATTTATAAACAACTTTGATAAATGGAATATTTAAGGGTAAATTTACGTCACAAGTCATTTACTTATAGATTTAGTAACAAATATGTCACTTAATTATAGATTTAGGAACAAGCGTGTCATTTTTTTTGAAAGTATCAATTCAGTCAATCAATTATAAGTTTAGAAACAAGCAAGTCACTTTATCATTAAAATTGAAACAATAGATTGGTTTAATAATATGTTAGTCCCTAAAACTTATGTTTTCTATTAATGTGGTCCTAAACTTAATCATCATATTTAAAAATTACATAGTAAAATGGTTGTGTCTACTATCATGCAACATTAAGGTCATAATGAGTCTATTACATTAGTCTGTCAGCTGTCCAGTAGTGAAGTGGTTGTGTATGTCGAGTTATCATATCCATTGATTATCATATTGATGGACAATAACATGAAGTGTGGTAAGTGGTCGGAGGGCGTGTCAAGATAATGCAACGTCGAATTTTTTAAATATGAAGGGCTAGACCTATTGATTTATTTTGAATTATGAATAAATTAATAGAATTTATAAGTCTTAGAGACTAAAATTATTGTAATACCAAGTCGTTTCATTTTTAATTACAAAATAACGTATTTATCATAAAATTTTAATTAAATGACTTGCTAGTTCCTAAACTCATAATTAAGTGACTGATTTTTTTTTTGAAAGATAGCATGTTTGCCTCTAAACTTACAACTAAATGATTGAATTGTTATTTTTGAAAGAGTGACCAATTTGTTACGAAACATATAACTAAGCGATCTCTAGTGCATTTACCCAATATTTAAAAAGAAAAAAATTATAATGCGCTAGACTTTCACTTATAAATTACAAGGAGTGATGGCCGTGAAGCTCCACTCTCCGGTCTCCAGGTACAACACTGAAATTGTATACAGATCTTCCACTTTTCTATTGATGGCTGGGGTTCAAGGGAAATGGGTCAAGGTTTGTTCCCTCTTCCTCTTCAATTCATCTTCTTTTTTCTTAAAAAAAGGACCTTTTTTTTTAAATTTTCTGTTGAATATCTTATCTGTCTTTGATCATATCCCCAGCTAAGTTTACTGTTCCATATGCAAATTTTAATGTTTGGTTGGGGGAATTCCTTTTGGATTTCATGCTAAACTAACACTCCTAAGTTGGGTTTCTGTTGCAAAATTGCAGATTTTATGAATTAAAAAGTAAAAAAAATAGGGTCTTTCTTGTTAAAGAAGAGTGAAGAGTATAAGAGCTGTACAATCAAAGATCTCTTGATTTATTTCCAACTTTTTTCAAGTTGTTTGCTTTGCCCCCTACTTTTATTTTGTTAAAAATAGGGTCTTTCTATGTATTTATGGTTTTTAGCTTATTTGAGAACCCACATGCCCCCTGATTTACCTGCATTTTCCTGTTTTAACTTTATCATTGATTATTATCAAAATTGTAGCTATGGGATTTTGATCTCCAGTTTTACTCTTTGGGTTTGTAAATCTACATTAGCTTAACCAGAATGGAACTAGTCCTGGAGCTAGAAGCTCACATGCCATAACCATTGTGGGAGACAAGGCCTACATCTTTGGAGGTGAGTTCACCCCAAGAGTCCCGGTTGACAACAAGCTCTATGTGTTTGATCTCAATACCTTAACATGGTCGGTTGTTGATGTAACCGGCGATGTCCCGCCTCCGCGTGTCGGTGTCACAATGGCCACTGTTGGTGAAACCATCTATGTGTTTGGTGGTAGGGATGCTGAACACAAGGAGCTTAATGAGTTCTATTCTTTTGATACGCGTACAAACAAGTGGGTTCTGCTTTCCAACGATGACAGTGGCCCGACTCATCGCAGCTACCACTCCATGACAGCTGATGACCGGCATGTATATGTCTTTGGAGGGTGCGGTGTTTCAGGCCGACTTAATGATCTATGGGCTTATGATGTTGCTTACAGAAAATGGATCAAATATCCAACCCCGGGTGATAGTTGCAAGGGAAGAGGTGGGCCTGGATTGGCTGTCATCCAAGGGAAAATATGGGTGGTTTATGGCTTCGCCGGAATGGAAATGGATGATGTGCATTGCTTTGATCCGGTCCAAGGAAAATGGTCCCAAGTTGAGACAAGCGGGGAGAAACCAACAGCTCGGAGTGTATTTTCTACAGTTGTGATTGGCAAATTCATAATCATATATGGTGGGGAAGTGGATCCTAGTGACTTAGGTCACCTTGGTGCTGGGAAATTTTCTGGAGAGGTTTACGGTTTGGACACAGAGACATTGGTGTGGAAGAAGTGGGAGGATGATCCGGATCTGGAAACTCATCCCGGTCCTCGTGGATGGTGTGCTTTTGCAAGCGGCTTGAGGGATGGCCAACTCGGGCTTCTGGTTTATGGTGGCAACTCCCCTAGCAATGATAGGCTTGATGACATTTTCATTTTTACTCCATGTGTAGCATAGCAAAGTAACCGAAAACCGAGCAGTGGTTGATGGTGATTCTGTATTAGGATTACAAGGATAATGTGTGGTTTTGTGTAGTAAGTTGGTATGAATAAGTAGAGAGTTGTTTGCGTGCTTCAATGCTTGGATTGTATTTATATTTGAGTATCTGGCATCATGCATATTTGGTAATATGATATCATTTTCGAGTTAGTTTTTGGTTCCGACATTCTGTATCCGAAGTTACAATCCAGATGCAGCGGTTGTTCGCTGCAGAATAAATGCCATCATCGCCAATGCCAATGCCAATGCTAAAGCTAAACAGCACCATCACCAATCTCCTATGTCCAATTTGGCAACCCTGTATTCATATTCTGACCATCAGCTGGATCACTCTCTACTGGTGCATCAGATTCCAGTGCATCCACTGCTGCCTTGTGCTTGGATTTGGACGGCTTTGGTGTGTCGCCGCTTCCAACGACTCTTCATCCTCAGAATCCCTGTAAACTTTGTTGTCATGACCCCGTCATCATTTTGCTCGGTGAAATCGTACTTATTTGCTCCATCTGTTGCCATTGTGTCCCATTGTCGGATTCCAGCATTCGAATGTCATGGTACAACAACAGGGATACTTTCTGGGATGCCGTCAAATTCTTGTATTTCGGCATGAAACCTTTGATAACAGGGTCAGTTGGGCAAAACACTGTTAAACCTCAATTGATGTTCTCTTTAAATGTTGCATCACCACCTCAAGCTTTCAGCAAATCTAAAAAAGCCTTCGCAGCCTTACTTTGACGTTATTTGCTTTGAGGATGTGTGTGATATTGAATTATTTAAGGTTAAATTTAAATTCTTAAAATGTTCATTATAGTCACTCAACTTTCAAATATTACAAAATGAACATCGTGTCGTGCAAAAATTAATGAGAAATATCTCATTTGACCTATGTAACTAAAATTTAACAATGCCACTTAAAGCTTTGTCTATAATATTTACAAATCTCCAAGCACCGCCCAGCATAATCAGAGACAAAAATATAAAATTTTAGATTCTTTATTGTTGCATGAGTTCTCAGCATTCCATTTTCCTTCCTCTTTTTTGTTGATGGTGACTGTATTGTCACCATTTCAATTTAGCTTTTTTATCCATTCATGAAATATATCTATATATAATGGAATTAAAAACGAAATGATAAACTTTTCCTTGTTCTCTAGCTATTAAAAAGGTCAACGCTCAACTTATGTCTTTGGTTACAATTTACAAATTACTTTTTGATGAATTACCCAACATACAAAGAAAAGAAAAGACCTTTTCTTAAAAAAAACAAATTAATAAATTTGTAAACATTCTAACAACAGTAACAACCCAGATCCAACAACAGTAATTATTTCGAATTTGAATCTAGATAAATTTGTAGATTTTGATAATTTTTTGTGAAGCATATACCAAATTTGTGCTCAGGAGTAAAAAAAAATGTGAATTGAAAATTTTGGACCCAATAATTGTTGTCGGCGATGGTGACAGGGTGAGCAGCGACTGGCGACATAGAATTTAGTTAAGGTTTATTGTTAAATTGATATTAATTTAAAGTTTATGAGTTAACTTGATATTTTATTTAAAGTTTATGGGCTAAATCAAAAATAAATTCTTTTGAATAACGTGACATGTTATTATAATAACGGGATTTAACGGCTCAATGACCAGAATGTTATAAATCAATAACACTAGTGACTAAAACGTAATTATTTCAAAAAAGTGACCAAAATCAAATAGCCAAAAACAAAAGGAACCAATCATATAATATACCCTATTATTTGGCTGTCTGACCGGAAAAGAAAACGAAATCATTAGCTTGTTGGGCTTCCTCCCGAGTTTCCTTCGGCATGCAAACCCAAACTCTTCTCTTTTTGTTTCTCCGTTTGCCCCAGCTTGTAGTCGTAGAAAGCAGACGAACCTTCACTGCTTCAGTACCTGCATTCTAATGGTGTTTTTCAGGTGAATTTAAAGCTCCCAACTTTCCCCCCTTTTTCTCTGATTCCTTTTAAACAGCAAGATTTCAAAGTTTGTTTTTTTCTGCTCTTATTCATGAATAAATCCCCGAGTCCTCACTTCTCATCTTTGTTTGATTCTGTTAAAGCAAAACCCACTTCTTTGAAACCCTTAATTGAAGTGAATTCGAGGAGAAAGAATTGGAATCCAATTCCTATTCCCTTCAGAACAATACCTGAACCCATAGGTCAAGACCTTGATTTTGTGAATGTTGCACACAGCCACCTCATTCACTCTGATTGGGATAAGCTCAATTCCTTGTCTACCCACTTCACCCCATTTAGAGTTAAGCATGTTTTGTTAAAGATTCAAAAGGATCATGTTCTTTCACTTGAGTTCTTCAATTGGGTCAAAACTCAAAACCCCACTTCACATTCCCTTGAAAACCATTCAATGATTCTCCATATTCTCACCAAAAACCAGAAATTCAAATCCGCAGAGTCGGTTTTGAGGAGTCTTGTTGTGTCGGGTTCATTGGAATTTCCTGCTAAGGTGTTCGATTCGATACTGTATTCGTATCGAATATGTGATTCTTCTCCTCATGTGTTTGATTTACTGTTCAAGACATGTGCACATGCCAAGAAGTTTAGGAATGCCACTGAAGTTTTTTTCAGGATGAAGGATTATGGGTTTTTGCCTACTATTAAATCTTGTAATGCATATTTGAGTTCGCTGCTCGATTTACATCGAGCGGATATTGCTTTGGGGTTCTACAGAGAAATGCGGCGTTGCAGGCTTTCTCCCAATGTATACACTTTTAATATAATAATTCATGCGTTTTGCAAGTTGGGAAAACTGGAGAAGGCTATGGAGGTGTTTAGAGAAATGGAAAGCACGGGTTCTAGTCCTACCATTGCATCTTACAATACATTGATTGCAGGGTATTGTAACAAGGGTCTTATGGATTCGGCCGTGAAGCTTAAAAACTCAATGCGGAAGTTTGGAGTGCATCCGAATGTGGTTACGTTTAACACCCTTATAAATGGTTTTTGTAAGGAAGGGAGCTTACATGAAGCAAACAAGGTTTTCAATGAGATGAAAGCCCTGAAAGTGGCTCCAACTACTGTAACATACAATACTTTGATAAACGGGTACAGTCAAGTAGGTAGGAGTGAGATGAGCAATAGGCTTTACGAGGACATGTCGAAGAATGGAGTTAAGGCTGATATACTGACATACAACGCATTGATACTGGGATTATGCAAGGAGGGTAAGACGAAGAAAGCTGCCTATCTGGTTAAAGAACTTGCTAAGGATAACTTGGTTCCTAATGCTTCAACATTCTCTGCTCTTATTCGTGGGCAGTGTGTTAGGAAGAACTCTGACCGTGCATTCCAGCTTTATAAGACCATGGTCAGGACTGGTTTTCATCCAAATGAACACATTTATAGTATGTTGATTTCTACTTTTTGCAAGAATGAGGATTTTGATGGAGCAGTACAGGTCTTGAATGATATGATTGAAAGATCAGTGGTTCCCGAATCCGATACTTTATCTGAGCTGCATAAGGGGCTTTGCGATTGTGGTAAAAATCAATTGGCGATGGCCCTATGCAAAAACCTGGAAGATAGACACCTGATGCCAAATGGTTTTGATAAATCCAAAATTATCAGTTCTCAACCGGAAAATGACAACACATTTTGATATGACTTGTAGAACTCCATGTGCTCTAACTGCAATGCTCTTATGCTGTTAAATTGACAGCCATGTTCGGTCGAAGTGAATGGAGTCCTATTGTCCAAAACAGTGGGAAGGTGCCTATTGTTGATAGTTGAAACAAATCATCCCCAGTTTATTTTTAATAAATATTTTACATTTTTAATGAAGTAGATTGCCTACAAATATGTTTTTAAAATATTTATGGGCTGGTTGTAGCATTGGCACTTTATTTTGGTGGATTCCTTTGTTTTAATCGTCTAAACGTTAGGATCATGTTTTTGGTTCTCTGAGCATGTTCGAGTCTGTTATATTTTCAATTTTATAACTTCCACAGAGAATTCATAGTTAAATTGTTTGAGCTGTGATCATGTTGGTCCGTTGCCGAAAGCTCTCTAACATTTCACTTGACACTATCACCGTATTTACTTACAGAGCCTTTTAAATAAAAACCCAGTATTATTTGTTCTATGCATCTAGCTCTGTAGCTTCATATGAGACTTTTGCTTTAACTACTGCTGTTGTTTTCTTCTATCTTGTATATGATAGGCAATGAGCTTGGATTCCAATCTTGATTCTAAAACAGATGAATCAAATCATATACAATACAAGATATAAACAGTTGTTTATATCTTGTATTGTATATGATTTGATTCATCTGTTTTAGAATCAAGATTAGAATCCAGTGTTAGCTCATTCCATAATAAGACGACCATTTCAGTTTCTGGTAGAAGCAATCTCTACCATTATCCTGTCTCCGTGCATGGCATTTTTGGTGTTTTATGTTTCCTTGTGTAAATTTAATTCCATCCTTCATTGAAAGTAAAAGAGCAGCAAGAGTGACTACAATCATTAGAAGTGCTTCAAGTTGTCCTGCTGGTTGGACACCGAAGATCTTTGCGGGTCCATCTCTATTCTCGCCGAATGCTCTTAAACGATGGAGCAAAAGCAAAATGGGGTATGGCTATTAAGTGCATATTCTTCTAACACTTACTCCAAAGGATTCTTTCATGTTAAGTTGTTCAGGTCTGGAGGTATTTCATATCCATTTATATCACAATCTTCCTGGCTTCGCTCAGGAGCAATAAGGGAGGAGAGGGTTTGAATCAGAGAGTTTCTCTGATTACTAATTTTAGGTAATTAATTTCTTCTCTCTCTCTCTTTTATTTCCTTGTTTCCTATGAGGACATTTCTTAATTCAGCTTGTGTCTTATCCATCATTGTTAGGTTAGCTATAAGTTATGACATGGCTCATTCCATGGTCGTAGCAAGGAATTACCCTTGTGTTTAACCAAGAAGATAAGATATGAATGTGCTATGGCTTTATATGAAAGTTGTTTTAAGTTTTAACAGTAGACATCAGAGGTTCTATCGGTAGAAGCTATCTCGAAACCTAATTATTTGTCTATGTTCTCAATTGTAAGAGACAAATCAAGATCACCACACTCTTTATGATTTAGCAGCACATCGACTAGATCTTCTTCCTCTAATTCTGTAGTTTCTCTTTTCAACTTATGTTGGTGAGTATCTTGTCATTCTTTAGATGAATTCTTCCCAGTGCAGGATGAAGAAATTCCAGCAAATGAAACATATCGGGCACGTTTAAGCTGTCGGCCAAGTCCTGAGTTTTTCTAATGGCCTACTTGAATGGAACTAAATGCAACCCTAGCAGTAATGTGGTTGTTTAACGATGACAGCTTTGGAGTAGTCCCCCTGACACAAGGCAATAGACTCGATCATATTCCGGCCTCTTCCTTATTGATCCGAATGCATGGACACACTTACCACTCAAGAGCTCTAATGTGCAAAGCTTTCGCAATTGTATCGAAAAGCTACCGTGGGAGCAAAACGCGATACTCTTACAATCATATGCCATTGTATATGCCTCTTATGTATAATTATTTTATTATGTTTTCTGGGTAGAGTATAATGACCCTAACATATGTGTTTGACATAGGCAAGACCAGATTTTCTTTTTAAAAAAATTTCGAATATTTAAAGTATTATTGGAGGTCATATACCCATATTAATATGCAAAACTTCAACAAAGAAGTTATACACTTTCATAGTATGTTATAGGAGTTTTAACCTGCTGCTTCACCTGCTCCACATTGAAATACCCCACAGCTAGATTTTATGTAGAGATATGATTAGGGATGGGCATTTTACCCGGATCCAACGGGTTTTGTTCCGGCCTGACCGGGTCGAATTTTTTAATGAAAAAATTGGGTTCAGATTGGGTCGGGTCGGGTTTTTGTTAAAAGTATATTCAGGTTGGGTTTAGGGTGGAAAATATTCAACTGACTCGATCCGAGACTAATAGTATAATTTTGTCCTAAATTTTTTAGGCATATTTATAATAATACCTCTCTTTATACATATTTTTTATAATTAAGTCCTTAAAATTGAATTTTTATTTATAATTTAATCCTTTAAATTATAATTTTTTACAATTAAGTCCCTTAAAATTATTTTTTTACAATTAGGTTCCTAAAATTAATTTATTTTATATAGTTTGGGTCGGGGTTGGATTTTTTAAAGAATATTGTTGGGTCGGATGTAGGTTTAGGGTGTTTATTTTTGGGTTTGGTGCGGGTGGGCCAAAAACCCGACCCGTACCCATCCCTGGATATGATCCAATGACAGTATAAAACTCTCAAGTTTACGAAAGGATCTTGAACCCGAAACTTAAGGGGAAGGAGGTAGAGCAGGTGAGTGTGCTCTGACCACCGGGCCTTCCTCACATGCTCGCAACTGTTTTAGGAATTTTAATCCGATGATATTTGACATATAATACTTAGAAGTTTAACATCTGTCTCTATAGTGTTATATGCTTATATATGTGACTTTGGCTTCACCACCAAAAACACATCCAACGAGATTTCTTTTCAAATCGATGTGGCAAAACATCAACCACTACATCTCTCCAAAAAATCAGCATGCAAATCCACACCCAATGCAGCAACCAATAGATTGCTGCTGAGATGTACATTTCCTGATCCATAATATCTTCTTCTTTCCATTATAACCCCTTCTCTTCTCTTCTCCTCTCCAAAATAGACTCCAATTACTATCAGCAAACACAACAAGCCCAGCTAAAGCCTTAGGGCATCATCACCATGGCCACCTCTGCTATCCAACAATCTGCTTTCGTTGGCCAGACCGCTTTGAAGGCGTCCGATGAGCTCGTACGAAAAGTTGGCTCTCTTGACGGTGGTCGTGTTACCATGCGCAGAACTGTGAAAAGTGCACCCACCAGCATCTGGTATGTTGTGCTTTTGTTGCTACTTCCTAGTAGCAGCCAGTAGCATTTTGCTGTAAAGAATTTTTCAGTAATTAAATGTAGTTAATCCAAATGTTGTGAAACAATAGACTGGAAAAAATCAATTTGTACAACCTTGTGGAGAGACTAAACATTAGTTGAACATTAGAAACATATTAAATTTTGTTGCATGCAAGTAGAGAAAATATACAAGCATTAAACTGTGAGTGAAATATATTTCTGGTTCATAACCTGACCTAAGATTTGGTTTTAAAAACAGGTACGGTCCTGACCGCCCAAAGTACTTGGGTCCATTCTCAGACCAAATCCCATCATACCTGACCGGTGAATTCCCTGGCGACTATGGGTGGGACACAGCTGGATTATCAGCTGACCCTGAGACATTTGCTAAGAACCGTGAGCTCGAGGTGATCCACTGCAGATGGGCAATGCTTGGTGCCCTTGGCTGTGTCTTCCCTGAAGTTCTTTCAAAGAATGGTGTCAAATTCGGAGAGGCTGTCTGGTTCAAGGCTGGATCTCAAATCTTCTCTGAGGGTGGCCTCGACTATCTTGGGAACCCAAACCTCATCCATGCTCAGAGCATTCTTGCAATCTGGGCTTTCCAAGTTGTGCTCATGGGATTTGTTGAAGGATACCGAGTTGGCGGTGGACCACTTGGTGAAGGACTTGACCCGATTTACCCAGGCGGTGCTTTCGACCCACTTGGATTGGCTGATGATCCTGATGCCTTCGCAGAATTGAAGGTTAAGGAGATCAAGAATGGCCGCCTGGCAATGTTCTCCATGTTTGGATTCTTCGTCCAGGCTATTGTCACAGGAAAGGGTCCCATTGAGAACCTTTTCGACCACCTTGCTGATCCGGCCACCAACAATGCATGGGCTTATGCCACTAACTTTGTCCCCGGAAAATGAACAACTTAGATCAGAGATATATGCCTCTAAAAGCTGCAAAATTATTTGCTATGTGGCATCTGTTGTACTGAACTCAGATACTGATGTAATTCACTGCTTGTTTTTGGAGCTATTGTATCATTAAAACCCATGTCCTCTTTGCCGGAAATATGATCATTCTTGAAATCCGATCATAATGCCCGAGAAACAGGTTTAATTAGTTGACATAAAAAAAAGCACAAGAAACATATGTAGCCATTTCTATAAAACCCTCAAAAGTGATGATATACACAACTTTAACACCTTAAAGTTATCACGAGGATCTTTCCTTTCAGTCCTGTTGAAAGAAGGCAATAATACCAGCCAGCAGCTAAGGCAATCACCAAAAATCTTTGCAGGAACACAATCCATTTTTAAAATGATGAAACCGGCTGTTATCTCTCACAATAATCTCACACCTATATATTTTAGACAGCAGTTTACTGACAGAATGACAATCACTACAAACCCGAAGGTTTTTCATGATGCGAATGGGACATCCGGCTTCAATATTGATGAGACCAAAGGCAATAGCCAACCTCTCGCTATGGTTTTCCAATTCAGCCTCCCTCTCTTCCTCCTCTTCAATATTCAACAACACTTGACTTGTGTCGGGAACATGTCCGGTCAATTTCAACTTGTCTCTCATCTCACTCAGTTTGGAATATATTTCTTTCCTTTGCGGATGCGTTTTATCTCCCACAATAAACTTATGAACCACGCCTTTATGCTCTATTGAACTGCAGCCTGGCTCTTTTCTTAATCCTCTCTTCTTCATCATTTCTCTTACCTTGGAAACTTTGTCCCATTCACCAGATACAGCATACATGTTGGAAAGGACAACGTAACCCCCAATAGTCTCCGGAGCCAATTCAATCAAATGTTGAGCAGCATATTCACCTACTTTTGCGTTTCCATGTTTCCGAGCACCATTAAGCAATGTCATCCAAATTACTTTGTTTGGTCTCATGGGCATCTCTCTAATGATATTTTTTGCTTCTTCAAGATAACCAGCTCGACAAAATATGTCCACCAGACAACCATAATGTTCTATAGTAGGTTTAATTCCATATTCATTTATCATCATATTAAAATATCCACGACCATCGTTAATCAGTCCTGTGTGACTACAAGCATTAAGCACACCAACAAAAGTTACAGCATTAGGCTTCACACCAATTCGGCACATTTCGAGAAATAGTTTCAGTGCATGTTCGGCCATACCATGAATACTCAAGCCAACAATTATAGCAGTCCAATGCCCCAACTTTTTGCGGTGTATTGTCTCGAAAACTGTTACTGCACTATCAATGCAACCACACTTGGAATACATTTCTATCAGTACTGTCCCCATAACTCCGTCTAATTCAACCCCACTTTTAACAATATACGAATGTATCGATCTTCCATTACCAAGACTAGCTAATCCAGAGACAGCAGAAATAACACTAACTAACGTAGCATGAGTAGGCCTAAATTCCTCCTCCAACATTCTCCTAAACATTTTCAAAGCTTCCAAAAAGTGCAAATTCGATTCGAATCCTCCTATCATTGAATTCCACGTGATCAAATTCCTTGTAGGCATTCGATCAAACAATTTAGAAGCGGAATTAACATCTCCAGCTTTCATAAACCCGTTAATCATAGTGTTCCACGAAACTAAATTCCTATTAGGCATCCCCTCGAATATCTCTCTAGCAGTCTCAATATCCCCACACTTAGCCAACCCATCGATCAAAATCGTCCATGAGAAACAATCCTTCTCAGGCATTTCATCAAACACCTTCATCGCAGCCTTAACATCTCCACACCTTCCATAACCAGATAGCAAGGAATTCCATAAAACCAAATCTTTCTCGCCCATTTGATCAAACACTTGGTGAGCAGAACCAATCTCGCTGCAGTTGGAATACAAATTAACCAAACTACCCTGCACAAATTTATCTAATCCGAACCCAAGCTTCAAAACCAACCCATGAATTTGTTTCCCTTCTTCCAGAGCATTTAACTTAGCACATCCCTTTATCACGCAAGGAAAGGTGAATTCATCGGGCGGAAAATGACCAAGCATGTGGACGAACAGGGAGATGGCTTCATGGGATTGTTGGTTTTGTACGTAGCATTTGATGATGATGTTCCAGAGAAGCGAGGAGCGGTGTTGAATTCGATCGAAGACGGAGCGAGCGTAGCGAAGGTTGTTGATGTTGGGATCAGCATAGAGAGAAAGGAGACGAGAAGAGACGGAAGGGTGGAAGAAAACGCCGGTTTTGAGGGAAAATGCGTGGAGCTGTTGGGTTTCTTGGTGGGTTTTGGAGGATTGAAGAAGCGAAAAATGAAGGGCGTGAGGGAAGTACTGGTGGAGGGTGTCGGAAGGTATTAGAGTTTGCATTTTTGGGATGCCAAGGGCTCGCCGTTTGAGGAAACGAGAGTATGCCAAAATCTGTAGGGAATTTTAGCTGCCGATTGTTTACTTTTTTTCTGGGTAAACTATAACAAAGATCACTTAATTATGGTACAGATTATATTTGGTTATCTAATTATTAAATGTTTTAATGTTATTGTTATGTTTGTGTCACTTTACCATCTAAAGCCGTTAAATGTTATTATTTAATAGGTTAAAATAATAATTTTAATCCTTAAAATTTTTGTATTTTATCAATTTAATTTTAATTCAAAATAATTCATTAAATTTAACTCTAACATTCGTTCGTTGAAAATTTCATGTTTAATGTTTGTGGTTTGTTTACCTGCTTATTCATTGATTTTTGACGATATAAAGTTAGGGTTGTTGACACTGGGAGTCAACAAAGGAAGGAGTGATTAGTGGTGGTCGAATGAGAAGAATGTAAAGGTTTAGTGATTTAAGATTATAGATTGAGAGCTATTTTGAGAAATTAAATATTTTAGAGTTTTTTAATAAAACAAAAAAATTTAATTTAAAAAATAAAAATTAAAGAAAATAACATAAATAGGCTACGTGTCTGTTTCTAATTGGTTAACAGAAAAAATTAATGACCGTGACAAAAAAACCTACGAGAACTATAGAAAAAAACGCTAGACAACTATTTGGGCAGAAAAATAACTTAGGCATCTATTTGAACCGTAGGCCTTAAAAGAAAATTCTATTTAATGCTTAGTACTTAGTAGAGTTGAAAATGTGAAGAAAGTAAATAAGCTTTAAAAATGTTTTGAATTAACTAATATCTCTCCCATTTTCTCTCAACATTTTTTTTTTCTAAATTAGAATGATTTGTTTTTACATTTGAGGATAGAAAATGATCACCCTTCTCAATTTCTTTTTTCTCACTTTTCTTTTCTACCAAGCACACCCGAATTTTGTTTTCTTCACTTTTCTACTCCTTTTATTTTTCCACCCAATCAAGTAAAGCCTAAATTTTCATATTATAAACAAGCTGAAAAAATACAGCAGAAAATATTTTTCAGCGTTATATTTTGTTTAAGATTGAGAAGTTGGCCACTATTTTGCTGAGATCCAAATGCAGAAGAAAACACGTTATTGCTCAAATAAACCAACAAATTATGTCCTTATAATCACATATTTGCAATTAAAATTGTATCAAGGCACATCTTATTCTTATGAGCCAACAACAAGACAGTAACTATACAGAGTTTACATTGTGAACAAATGGCATGACAAATAGAACAGCATAAGTTTGGCAACTTCTTTATGTGATGGCATAAGTTCTTCTATGAAAAACACAATCCTTAGAATAACAGACTTGCCCAACCGGCGACAAAAGCTAAGCCACCAAATGGAGCGAGGGCGGAATATTTTCTATCCTCAAGATATGCAGCCGTGTAACACCTGCATACATAGTCCATTATAATTTACCATTAACAACATAGATCCTGCATGAATGAATCTAACTTTAGCATGACAGACGCATACAAAAGATGGAAATGGCCAAAACGAGAAACAGAATAGGAAAGCAGTTTTTGATGTGTGCAAAATGCATTTGGAACAAGAAGGATCGGAAGATATTAGACGATATCAAGGTCCAGCCTATTTCCCACAAGGATTTTTTTTGTTCTATACAAAATGCCTTCAAAAGTTGCTATTATTTAAGAGATTACTTTACATATTATAGGACCTTTATATTTGTATATATTACCCATAGTGTTGATGAATAAAATACACAAGAAATATTATCTTCATAATTTTCTACAGGCAACAACTCTTACCGGAGGAGAAGCACTTCGACACTAGACATTTGCAACTGATTACATATTTGTATCGATACACATGGCTTCTTCAATTATTTAAACCAAAGATATAGAGAACCCATGGAGTTGAATAAAAGGTGCTATGGTCTACCGTCTATATATATATCATTATAGATTACAGATACTGACAGCATTACTAATGCATGGTATCCCAACACCCACAGGTCCTATGAAAAACTTCATGGTTTCGGTACAAATACATACACTACAAATGAATTAACATATACCAACAAGAATTTTTATAAAAATGTTTCAAAATACTGCAAATATTAGTGTCGCATAATGTATTTGCAGCGATTTTATAAGCATTCTTGTTGTCTAGCCTAGTTTTACAATATATTGTTCCAGCATCAGCCATTTTATATGCCAAAAAAATTCTAAATTAAACAAGTGCAATGAAAATATAAAAGAGAAAGATATGGAAAAGTTAAACTGTTAAATGCATTGCTCCATCATGGAGAATAGCCAAACACATGCATAAACCAGAAACACAAGTTTAAAACCATTAAATGTATGATTTTCATCAAGGAAAGAAACCCAAAATACGGAATCTCAACAAATATCAATCAATCGAAGTCCGAAACCTGTAAATTCCCTTTGACCAAATCCCTTGTTTTCAGACGAAGCATTCATAGAATGAAAACTTCAGTGAAAAATAAATAAAATTCAAAGAGAAGGCAACTTACGATCCAGAGAAACAGAGAATCCCAGCAGTCAAAAGGCCTCCAAACTGAAACAGAACAAAAGAGAGCTCTTAAGTCTTAACCCATTGATAACTGGACATGAAGCAATAAAACCCAGGGCATTGTTCGATTAATCTCTCATAACTAAACCAATAAAACCAATCAATAAAGCAACAAAGTAATTCTCAACAACAATAACCAAACAATTCCCAGGAAAACATAAACAAAAGGGGAAAAGGGAACTAACAATGTGGGGGCGTTTGGTAATAGGAGCAGCAAGAAGAGCAGCGGTGTGAAACAAGTGGTAAGTAGAAGCAATTTGCCATACCTAAGTTCATCACCCAAATATAATAAGAAACAAAACCCACGAAAAGGAAAAACAAAGAAGAATTAAAAAGTGAGAATTTGGGTAATAAAAGATGACCTCTTTGTAAACGAGATTTTTAGGTTTGAAGATATGGAAACCATAAGTGCCCAATCCAAGAGCTGCAATTCCTGTTTTTTTATTTAAAAAGAAAAAGAAAAAAAACCCCGTTAATAAGTATATGTAAAAAAAAAGGATTGGAAAGATCAAAGAAAGAATTTAAGAACCAGAAACAGCAGCAATCTTATGCCAGTGATAAGCATTCATTTCGGAAATTCTCAGAAACCCCTTTCTTTCTCCAGTTTTGACTTCCGGCTACACAAGGACGATCTGTTTTGCTTTACTGCTATCAGCACACTTTCCTTTTTACATTAAAAAGGGTAAACTATTGAAATGGCCACCTAATTATGGGCTGTTCTAATATGACCACTATATTTATAATTGTGTTATTTTGACCACAAAACTATTTAAGTGATATCAATTAAGTCACTTGTCGTTAAAATCTAATATAAGGTGACCTAGCAGTTGACTAAATTTTATATAATTATATATTTATTCCACAATACTTACCTATTTTATTAATTTAAATTATTAATTAATCTCTCAGAATAAAATGTCAAATTCCGTCCGCCCTGGTCCAGCCGGCAGTCAAGTTTTTCCAGGTAATCAGGTAAACAGTTCTTCTGCTAGAAACGCTCAGGATCGTGCCTCAGGGAAGGGGAAAGAAACTGCTTCAGTTGAAGATGGTTGGACGGTGGTGAACAGACAGAAACAACGTCCGATTAGGCGTGATCCACCGTCGAGGGTTTTTCCGAAACCGCCGGAATGGACGGTTTTCGTGAGCAATCTTAGTAAGAGGGTTCCTAGATCGACTGTAAAAGAGCTATTTGAAAGCCATGGCAAGGTTAGGAGATTGTTTATCTCCTTAAGGAATCCCAGATTAAAGGATGCTGTTCATACCTTTGCCTTTGTCGCTTATGGATCGAAAATGGAACAGCAGAGGGCCATTGGAAACCTTGATGGCTTCAAAGTCGATGGCAGTTTCATCCGTGTGTCGGCGGCCAAGACTCGCGTCAACCTCCCGGAAAATAATGCTCCCAGCCATAAACCCTCTGAAGCCAGAGTTCCCTTCCGTTCCTACCGCGACTCCCTGATGAGGGACACTAAAGCGGATGAAGGTGGTAGCAAGTCTAAGGCCACTGACGGTAAGTCAAACGAGGATCCTAATTTTCAGGGGGTCTCTGGCAGTGATAAGGAATGTGAAGAGAAAGATAGAGTTAATTTCCAAGTTCCGGCGAAGGACCTGGAATGGATGAACCGATGTATGGTTGGAATCCTAAAATCTGGTTTTGATCAAGAATTTACTCAACGGGCGCTATTGAATGATGAGATTGACGTGAGGGTCTCGAAATGGGGAGTGGATAATGATTCCCATATTTTGTTGTTCAGATCGAAAGAGGAGATGGAGGCAATCTGGAATGGCAAACGTGAAGAACTATCGTTCTGGTTCTCCCAAATTGGTCCGCTTCTAATCCGTGGAATCCCGCACTATTACGTTAATTTGGGGCTTCAAGGCGTTCCCCTTTGTTGCTGGCACCCGAAGTTCTTTGAAGAATTGGGTAATAGGTGGGGGGTGTTCGTCGGAGTAGATCCCGAAACACAGAACAGGGAGAGGTTGGATGTCGCGAAAGTTTGCATTAGGGCGGTGAGCACAGCCACTATTCCGGCAAGGATCACGATTTCCTCCATGGGCTATCCATTTCGGGTTAGCATTCTCATCGGTAATTCTTCTGAGAAATCTGTTGCTTCCGATGCGGTGGTGGGTGATGAGGACTCCGGCGAAGAGTGGAATCTTCTCGATGACGACGACGATATGGGTTCTGGCGGGTTAGCGGCCTCTGGTCGGCCCTCGTCTCCGCCGGTCGGTGATCGGAACGCCTCTGATGCAGCCGACTTTCCTCCGCCTCGGGATAATGTGCCCATTATTGCGGGTGACTCTTTGAATGCAGGTTCATGTTCCAACGTTCAGCCAGGGAATGTTTCTGGTCATTATGCTGATGTGGATGAAGTTAATGTGGAAAATTGGGTTGACTCACCTGATAGGCGGCAGACCAATGAAATTCCTGTGGGGCCCGCCAATAATTCAAACCTCCATATGATAAACTCCCTTGTTCCTGGGCTCATTGATGGGTCGCTGCGTTTGGACTGCTCAAGGGGGGATTCAACAGTCCTCTATTTCGGCTACCCTTCCCCAATTCCGAATATTGCGCAGAAATCCCCATCGTGGTCAGGAGAATTTGTTCCGGATAGCCTTGATGCTGGCCAAAAAATTATGTCCGGTTCTTCTTTTCCTTATGGTCAGAACCAAGTAGGCTCATCCCCTAAAATTGGGTACATGAGTTTTTTTCGGGCTAAGACCAGGAGATTGGTTAGACGTCTAGTGAGAGACTCTATTGATGATATTCCTTTGCTGTCCCCCTCTATGGATGAAAATGTCAACCTAGAGTATGAAGACTCGGCTGCTGGTCTCGAAGCCGAATCTGTTTGGGAGATGTGCAACCTATTAGAGATTTCATTCAAAGGTGGTAAAGAGGCTGTTATCAAGAGGGTATATAGCTTGGAGATGGACTCGAGGCGTAGGGCCTGACTCGGATGGCTAAGGTATGTTTTCTCCGATTTCTTTAATTTCTATTATTATGAATTTTAATGCTATAACCTGGAACATTAGGGGTTTTAGGCGGAGGGAGAAAAAAAGAGCCCTTAGAGAAGTAGTAAGTAGGATTAGGCCTAATTTAGCCTTCATTCAGGAAACTAAACTAGAAGAGATATCCATTAGGGATATCAAAGCTTTTTGGAACATTGGGGATCTAGACTTTGTTTCCTCTCCTGCTTTGGGATCTGCCGGGGGTCTCCTATGTATATGGGACACTGACTTCTTTCAAATTGATGAGAAGTTTAGCTTCCAAAGGTTTACGGCAATAACTGGGGTAATTAGAAGCTTAGGTTTCCGCTGCGGCTTAGTTAACGTATATGGCCCTTCGGTTGATTCGAAAAAATCATCCTTTCTTGCGGAGTTGCTGTGCTTCCTAAAATCGAGAGATATTCCCTGGTGCTTGGGAGGCGACTTTAATCTTTTCCTGGATCAAGAGGAGAAACTGGGTTTGACAATGAACATACAGCTCATCGATGCTTTCCGGAATTTTGTTTCGGAAGCTGAGCTTATGGACCTACCCCTGGTTGGTGGGAAATTCACGTGGTGCAATAATCGTGATCCTCCCACCTTTGTGCGACTTGATAGGTTCTTGATCTCAGCCGATCTTAGTTTGATGTTGCCGGGTCTCCTCTAGAAGGTCCTTCCGAGATCGCTGTCGGATCATAATGCAGTTCATCTATCGTCGGAAAAGTCTAACTGGGGCCCAAAACCCTTCAAATGCTTCAACTATTGGTTGGAGATGGAGGGTTTTGAAGACTTAGTTACGAAAACAATAGAGGAGCAGAGGAACAAATGCTCAACTCCTGGTATAGGGGGCATTCTGAAAGTCACTAAAATGGCAGTTAAGGCTTGGTCTGGGGATCTCACAAAGAACAAAAGCAGGAATTCTGAGGTCATTGCAAAGGAGATAGAAGTGCTGGAAACTCAATTACAGCAAGGCCTTGTGATTCTGGGCTCGCACGACAATCTTAGGTCCCTGTGATCTCAATTGTGGGCGGCCTATCGGAAGGAAGAGAGTGAGTGGCTTCAAAAGTCTCGTCTGCGCTGGTTCTCGGAGGGGGATCGTAACACTCGCTTCTTTTATTTAACAACTATGGAGCGAAGAAGGACTAATCAGTTAAACCAGTTGATAAGGGACGGGGTAGAAATCACCAATCCATCTTCGGTGAAGAGCATGGTTAGAGATTTCTTTTATGAAGCTTATAATTCCACCACTGCCCTTGAGGTGGAGGACCTTAATTTAGGCTTCAGTAAGTTAAACGAAGCTCAATCTACCGCCCTTCAGGCTAGTATTAGTGAAGATGAAATATGGGCGGCCTTGTCCTCTTCAGACAGCAATCGTGCCCCCGGACCGGATGGTTTTAACCTGGGCTTTTTCAAAAAGTTCTGGAGTAACCTTAAGGGAGAAATTTTGCAGTTCTTTGAGGACTTCTATTGGGGTCGCCCTTGGGACACAGGAATCAACCATTCTTTCATCACCCTTATTCCCAAGGTTAAGAACCCAAGTTCCCTTGACGAATTCAGACCAATAAGCCTTGTCGGAGGAATGTATAAGCTTCTTTCAAAAGTTTTGGCCAAGCGACTTAGTGCTGTGTTGGGGGACATCATTGGGGAGCAACAATTCGCTTTCATTCTGGGTCGTCAAATCCTTGATTGTTCACTAATTGCAAATGAGATTATCGACTCAATGACTAAATCAGGCAACAAGGGTATCGCTTTCAAGATTGATTTCCAGAAAGCTTACGACACGGTGAGCTGGGCGTTCTTAACCCGAGTTATGAAGGAATGTAATTTCGGGGATAGATGGTGTGAGTGGATTCAAAGGTGTATTTCCACAGCCTCAATCTCTGTTTTGGTCAATGGTTCACCCACTGAGGCTTTTAAGATCTCGCGTGGATTAAGACAAGGCTGTTCACTTTCCCCCTATTGTTCAATCTCATTGGTGAGGCCCTCAACCTGCTTTTTAGGAAGGCTGTTCGACTAAACTTATTCGCAGGATGTAAAGTGGGCAGAGGCAGCTCATTCGTTGAAATTTCTCACCTACAGTTTGCAGATGACCTCCTGATCTTCTGCGAGGGTGAAGAAAATCAAATTCGGAATGTAAAACGAGTATTGCGTATTTTCGAACTAGCCTCGGGTCTTAAACTCAACCTTAAGAAGAGCCGAGTCTTTGGGATTAACATTTGTGAGGAAACGGTTAGGAATTGGGCTTCGGGCGTTGGGTGCTCTTTTGATAGATTTCCCACGGAATATCTGGGCTTACCTCTTGGGGCTAGTCGGAACTCGGCAGCACTGTGGGATCCTATCCTCAGTAGAGTCACGTCTAAGCTAAACAGTTGGAAATCTAAATCCTTGTCTATTGGTGGTCGTCTTACGTTGGTGAAATCGATTTTATGCAGCCTCCCTACTTATTTCCTCTCCCTTTTTCGTTTACCGACCCAAGTTTGCAATCGACTCTGTAGTCTTATGGCTCGGTTTCTCTGGGGGGAAACGAGGACAAATCATGTATCCACTAGGTCAAGTGGGCCCAGATTTGCAAGCCTAGGTTGGTCGGTGGTTTGGGAGTGTCGAACCTGAAAATGTTAAATAGAGGGTTGCTGTGTAAGTGGATTATCAGATTCGGTAATGAACCGGATAGTCTCTGGAAGCGGGTGATAGAGGCCAAAATTCCAAATCCATCCAATCCTCTCCTCCCTTCTATTCCGAAGCCTAACCAAGCTTCCTGGTTATGGAGAGGTATAGCGAATGCATCCTTGGGTAATGACGGTATAGGCTCCAGGTTTAAGGAGAATATTTCACTACAGGTCGGTGACGGTAACATCATCCTATTTTGGTCAGACAGGTGGCTTGGGGATTTCTCCCTAAAGGAGAAATTTCCCCGTATTTTTGCTCTTTCAGTTCAGAAATCTGGCACCATCTCGGATTTTGGGGTCAAGATGGTCAATGGGTGGTGTTGGTCCATCCCTCTGAGACGCCCTTGCCTAGATTGGGAAGTACCTATTTGGGATTCATTCATGAATTGTCTTGATGCTTTGAAACCTTCCTCCCCGGGAAGGGACTGGGTCTGCTGGAAGGGCTCGAGTGATGGTTCATTCTCCTCTAAGTCCTTTAGAGAGATCATGGCTCCCCGTGAGAGCCCTAACCCTATTTGGAAAAACCAAGTCTGGCTTGGTTTTGCTCCTCCTAAGGTAGAAATCCTAATCTGGAGACTCATTTTGGGTCGTCTTCCGGTTAAAGTGGAACTGGCTAAGCGGGGCGTGAGAAACTTGGACAGCCTCCTCTGCCCTCTCTGCAAGGCCTTCCCAGAGTCTTGTGCACACCTCTTTGTGTCGTGTGCTGGGATCTGGCGGATTTGGATGGGGTTCTGTAACATGGCAGGGATTTTAGCCGCTTTCCCTTGCGATATTCCTAGTTTCTTCGAAGCTTGGGATGGGGTAGGGAGGGAAGGAAACCGGGCCTGGATGAAGATGGTTCCCTTTGCGGTGGTATGGTCCACCTGGTTATTCCGGAATGAGATTGTCTTTAGGAAAAAGGAGGTGGATTGGCTTCAATTGGATTTCTTGATCAAATTTCGGCTCGCCTCGTGGTTTAAGGCCAAATTCCAGGATGTTCCTCTGTCGCTGTCTGATCTTTTGATGGATTTCTCCTTGGTGGCATCGTCCTTCGTACGAACCCCTTCGCTATCCCCCCGGGCGGTTGGACCCCTCCCCCTACTGGGTTCCTAAAACTAAATTCGGATGCCGCCATTCTATCTAGGGAGGTCGGTGGGATCGGTGGCCTGGTTAGGGATTCGGATGGTGCGACTCTTTTTGAGTTCTCCGATTCCATTAACGGTGCGCCCCCAGCTATCTTGGAATTGGAAGCGATGAATCGGGGCATCAATCTCTTCCTCAGTTCCCGGTGGTCAAGTAACAAGAGACTTGTAGTCGAATCCGATTGTCAGCTAGCGGTCGATTGGTGTCTCGGAAAAGTGACTCCCCCTGTCATATTCGAGATAGGGTTCTAAACCTTGTGGATGTAGCTCGGACAAGAGGGATGTGCTTTCGATGGGTTCCCAGATCGAGCAATTCTGAGGCAGATAGGTTAGCCAAAAAAGGCTTAGGCTAGTAGTTGATCTGGGTTCAAGCTATTGGATGGGCTCGAGGTTCCTATTATGGTTTATTTTATTTATGTGTTATGTTCATCCGTTTTGTTCAGTAGATGTTTGCAGGTTTTTGCAGCTTTCTGATGCGCAGTGCAGCGGCCCTCGAAATCAAAGGGATTGGTATTAGACTGGAGGCACGTCCATCCGCCGTTTTACCCTAGGCTTTCGGCTGGAGTTTTACGTGAGGAGGTTGCGTTATATAGTCGTAGTGTCGGAACTTCGGGGTTATGATTATGGCATTGTACTTATTCTTTTTCCGTTGTATGTATATAGCCAGATATGATGCACTCTTTTTCCTCCACCTAGGTTTAGGGAGGTTTTTTAACGAGGCTCATATCTGTGCTCGTTGTACGATTGGTATTTTTAATCAATCAAATTACCTTTCAAAAAAAAATTAATTTAAATTATTTTTTAAAATTTATTATATTTTTCAACCAACCAGGTGGTGACATGTGTGTTCACTAAAAAATAAAAAAATAAACCCATAAATAAAGGCATAAAAAGCAAATGCATTAGCGGCTAGGCCAATATCCTCGCTTTGTTATATAATTTTTTTAAAGTTAAGGTGATTACAAGTAGTATCTGTTCTGAATGTATTCTCAACCATTTGATAATGTATGCTCAATCACCCTGTTGCAGCTACTGTGCTTAAACGCATGACCTCTAAGAACAACAATCATTCTCTTAACCACTCAAGCAAGTTAGTTCGTAACTCGCTTTGTTATAATTTGATAACATGTTTTATTAAATGTTCAATTCTGGACCAACCTCGCTCTAAGAAAAAAAGGTGTTGGTTCCCGTGGCCATTCAGTCAAACACATACCCACCAGCAACCTCAACTCAAAATCCTTGGTATCGTTTGGATTTTGATGTTTAATATATGAATGAGAACATCCATGAAACTGATTGATGCTGTAAGGTGAATTGAAGAGGAAAAACTTGACAAAACTATAAATATGTTTCTGATGATGGAGATAATTTTTATATCTTTAATCTCCTTACTTTCAATTTTTAACGAAGTTACTGTTAAAGTTTCAAAGTTGTAATTTCCCATCTTTTTGCAGATATTAGACTCTGGGTGAGAGGAGGCCGACGGATCATTAGGTTCGGGTTCAGTTTGAGTTATTTCGAATTTGACTATTTTCGATTTAAGTTCGGTTCGGGTTTAGCTCGGGTCTATGGTGATTTCGGTTCAGGTATCGGGTCAGGATGTCGAGTCGGTTAATTTTTAAGTAGTTTGATTTCGGGTCGAGTCAATGTCAGGTTAATAGGAGATTGATCGATTTTAGCGGGTTTTCAGGCCGAATTAGGTTTTTCCACTCTATATACGACTTTATATAGCATGTATATTTGACTTTTTGGTGAGTTGTGCGACAGTTCACATCTTATCTTTATTTATTTATTTTAATATTTTTTCTTTGTTTCAGGTTGCTTTCGGTTCGGGTGAAATCGGTTCGGTTCTATTTGATTCGGTTGAAAATCGGATCAAATCTATTCGGTTCAATTGAAAATTGAATTGAGTCTATTTTCGGTTCAACTGAAATTCAGTTTCAGTTTCGATTTATTTTGGGTTTCGGATTAATTTTAGGTCATCGTGTTCGGGTGAATTTTGAGTCTCGGTTTGATTCTCGAATCTCGGGTCAAATTTGACAATTCTTAGTTTCCAGACATTCTTAATAATTTTTTCTTAAAGATTTTGTTGTAGTACAACAATGGTCGGTAGTTGTAGTACCCATTTAATAATCCACTGTCTCCTCCTCCTGAGTTTTTGTTTTATGAGCTTTTCTTTTGGGGTTAAGAAGTGGAGAAAAGATTAGTAAATCAAACATATCGCAAAAGTTAACCCTGACCATTATTACGGTCTATAACATACCAGAACTACTTTGACACAACGATTTAAAAAAAACCCTCAAATCATAAACTCTGTACTTTATAGTATAGAGTTTATATTCGTTTTACATGAGAAAGGAGATAATTAAAAAAATTAAAATTTATTAGGATAAGATGTTATATTCTTTAAGTAAAACGTAAGTTCGGATTTTCATCTAAATTAATCGGTCAAAAATTAGAAAAAAAAATGAAAAAGCATGGAGTTGGTGGTGTGGAAGAATGAGTTCCAAGAACCGACAGCAACATGTTGGAAATGACCCACATAGACCCAAAATGGAAAACAAGATGGGGTTTTGGGCTCCATTGGAAGATGAAGACAAAACATGCAGATAACAAAGGTAGGAACAAAAATGGAGGATCAAGCATTTGGTCGGTAAAATTAAAGAAATCCCGCTTCTTTTCTTTCGTTTCATGACCCTTAGCTTGTCTATTTGCTTCATGGAACTTTGTGATCAAAGTTCAAAAATATGGCGATAGCTTAGTCACACATTGGCAGGTCTGCCATGCGTGGTAATTCGTACATGGGCCCACATAAATTTAATTGGACTCGATTCGAGTTTTTAACGAGCTAAATTGAGCTACTTAATACCTAACTCGAAAAGCTCGTGAACTGCTCTAAAACATAATAATATTAATAAAAACATTATTATGAATACGCATGAAATAAAACAAATCACGAGTTACTCGAGTTCGACTCAATTAAAATCCGGTCAACACTCGACTCGAAGTCGACTCATGTTCTTAACGAGCCGAGTTAAACTCAATATTACTCGAGCTCGACTCGACTCATTTAATTTACACCTTTATCTAAATGGGTAAATCCAATGGCTGTTTTGGACACAAAATAGTTTTTGAGAATCTTAAAATAAATAATATAAGATATATGAGAAAAAATGAATGGCTTTTTATATATTTATTTGGAAATTTTGCTAATAAAAACAACTGTATATGTTATCAGAAATATGATTTTGTTCCCAAATTTTTTTCAACGCGTGCACATATTTTGGGTTTTGTATGTCACTACCCACCTTGTCCCAGGTAAAAGATTGTGTTTTTGAAGCATTTAAATGTAAAACACAAAAGAAGGGACCTTTTTTTATTCATGTTTTAATTTAAATTATTAAGTTATAAGATTAGGATCTATTAATAAATTGTATGTTTTAATTTCAGCCATTTATTTTTACTAATCCAACGATTTAAAAAAACATATAAAACTTTTAATTCTTACATTGTGTTAATAGATCTTACCTCTTATAGACCTATTAGTTGACTTAATAGTTAAAAATGTTCGTATTATCTTATCTTGTATGAGTCTGAATCTCAATATTTACTTTTAAAATATAATATCTCTACTTAATACTTAAGTTAAATAGTTACTAATATGATTTCCAATTTTGGATGAAGGTAAGGTTCAAGTAATTATAAAAATCCATTTACTTTTCTAAAAAAAATAATATGACCTTCATAATACACTGAAAATGATTCTTGTACTTTTAAAATGCATCAAATAAGTATTTTGATTAGAATAAAAAAAATTATGTCTTTTTTCAGTGTTCCTATTTATGCCCCGTAATAAAAATTAGGTTTAGTGTTTAGGAAATTTGAGATATGGTGTATAGTATAGGATTTAGGATTTAAAATTTTGAGTTAGAGCTTAAAATTTATTTTTTTAGTATTTTGAGTATTGAGCATAAAAACACTGAAAAATAATATATAATTTTTATCCCTTTAATTAGTGCTAATATGGTCGTGAAGCTTACTTATGTGACAATCCAACTCGCCAACGTAGTAATTTGTGTCTGTATAACGATAATATATGAACTTAATTGATTTTTAAAAATATCCAATGATACCGTTCACAAAAAAATATCCAATGACTTATTATAAAAATATTAAAAAGAAATTCTCAAAAATTAAAAATTATATATAGCATAGAAAAATCTCTAAAATATTTAATTCTCAGAAGATAGTTAAATCCTTTTAAATAATTTTGAAATATTTTGAAAATTTTAAAATATTTAAAATCAAAATTGGAAAAAATTCAAAATTATAAATATATATTAAAATATAAAATAATAAAAAAAATCACAATTTTAAAATATTCAAGAAATTATTGAAAGTATTAAAAATTACAGAAAATTTTCACACCTTCCCCAACACTTTTAATAATTATAATACTTTTTATTTTTTTTATTTTAATATAGTTAAATTTTAATTTTCTAAATAAATTTACATTTTTCATATACCTTTTGAATTTGAGATTTTTTTAATAATCTTATAACTTGCTTAAAGATTAAATAAAATCTTTGATATTTTTCTAAACACAAATTAAGTTCATCTATTGTATCGTATGTACACGTGGATTCTCACGTTAACAAATTTAATAATTATGTTAACATTATACCAATCAAAGACGAATTCTGTCAGTTAAAAAAATATTTTAAAAGTATAAGGATCACTTTATGTGCATTTTTGGAAGGGACTAGATTGATTTTTTAGAATAAAAAATTACCTTAAGGGTAATTAGTACATGTTTATGTTTTTCATTTAAAAAAACATATATTCTTATATTCAATAGGCAAGAGAAATATAAACACGAAAAAAATCTGAATGGTATACCATCAGTATCATAATAATATACTATTAGAATTACATTTTTTAGAAATAATATTAGAGTTACTTTGACATACGTTCTAAGATGAAAATTCCTAGTTAAATTAATTTATGCATGAAATATTAGGGGTGTGCATTGTTTGATTTTAACCAAAATAATTGACCGAACTGAATTTCTTTTAGTTAATCGACGGTTAGTTTTAGGTAAATTTTGTTAACGGTTAAGAGTTTTTCAAACTTCGGTTATCGGTTGGTTAATTCGGATCGAAACAAGTTAATTAACCGAATTAACCAAAATGATTATATATTAAATATTATATAGATTACATATATTTATTTTTGGTCATTAAAGTTTTTAAAAATTATAAAATGACTATTAATTTTTTTGATATATTATAAAATGATCATTAAACTTTTATCAAATTAGCATAAAATGAAAGTTTAGTGACTAAAAAGATCATTTTAATATAATTTAGTGACCAATTGTGTAATTTACCCAAAATTTTATAACAAATTTCGGTTAATTCAAAAACCAATCGAATTAACCGATTTGTTTGGTTCGGTTAAAAAGTTTCGGGAAAAAGTTGGTTCGATTAACGGTTAAAAAAATCGGTTAATAGATTTTGAGTAATTCAGTTCGTCTGGTTAACTGAATTAACCGAATGCACACCCCTATAAAATATGTTGAATATTTATATAGTTATATTAAAAAAAATTATATAGTTATGTCATTAAATGTTGAGATCAATCGGACGAGATTATTTTAACTCATTAAAAGTTTTAAGTTCAAGTCTTTGAAAATACAACAACATTAACAATATTTGATGAGAAAGATTTATCGTCTTTAATTTTTTACTCGACATAATAAAATTAATCTTTTATTGGATTGTTGAGCAGATAGGTGAAGAATGTCTATGGTTAACATAAAAAAAATATTTATATACGTACTTTTTTCTTCTAAAATTTATTAAATTTTGAATTGAATTAGAATTTGTTATAACATCCAGTGGACATCTTGCTTTATTATTATTTTTATTGCTAAAGCAATAAGATAGTGGCGTTTTAGTTTATTTATTTATGAAAACAAATCTTGACTATAAAAAGGAGAGATCAATTTGAAATCCCTTTTAGTTTATAAAAATATACTATATTTATATTTCCAAGGGTATAATTATCCAAGAAAGGATATATATGCCATTGAAATTATAAAAGTTTGTGATATTATTCATTGATATTCACAAACATTTCAACACAGTTTATTTTGGGTATAAAGTTAAAAATACCGATCTATGGATTAAGATGCTAGTGAACTAACGATAGATGACTTGAAATAATGTTATTATATGACAAATATACATGACAATATTATATAATAGATAAATGTGTTGTCTTGAAAGAATGTTACACCAGTCAAAAAATAATTATATAAATTTTTTTCTGATGATGTGTAAGTTATTTCAAGTTGCTTATCGTAGTTGACTAACAATTTTCATCCTCATAGAGATCATTTTGACCCAAAATGAAATGTTGAGCGTTAAATTGCTTCAAAAAATTAAGGGCAAAAGTGACTATTCAGCCAAATTTACATGCATTGTTTGACATTGTGCCTTTATTTTAAAATTTAAAAGCTTAAGGGTGCTTTAAGCCCTGAATTTTTGAAAAAAATTTAATTAAAATCATGAATTTTTCCACCTAATTAAGCCCCTGAACTAATAAAATTAATCAATTAAGCCCTTTAACTTATTTTGACAATTTCTTTCTTGAAATATTATTGTCACACGACTCATAACTGTTCTGTCATGTGACATTTACATATTTTTTTAGAATTCTTAGAACTTTTAAAGGAATTTTTAAATAAAATAAAAAAAATCTGAAAATATCAAGTGATAATATTATAACACGACAAATTATACTAACTGATCCAAAGAAAGCTGTTAGATTTAACAGTCAACGCCGGTCAATGGATGAATTGATGAAATTTTAGAACATAAAAACTTAATTAAGTGTAAAAAATAAAATGCTTAATTAATTTTTTTTTCTAAAAAAATTTAAGGCCTACATGATACCCTTAAGCCAAATATAAACATGCAACGGTTTTCTTCTTCTACTTCTCGTTCTAGTTCTCCATCCCTAGTTTAAAAAAACACCATTTTGGTTCTTGATTCAATCCGTGGAGCTAATTGAATATTTTTAAATATTAAATGAAATTAATGTTTAATATACACATTTTATTAGCGTGATATTATTTTTTATGAACAAGAATTTGTTATTATTTTATGAACAAGAATCACAGGATTTAATAGAATAAATTTGATATTATTTTTTTTAAATTATTAGCGTGATTATATAGTAATATCTATTCATACTTTTTTTTAGAATTTGTTAAGAAAGCACACATTTTGTACACCTATATACTCAAACTCGAATCTCCTAATAATTATTGCATGAACCCACGCACCCAAATGAATTAATGGTGATGATTTAGCTTCATTGTATCTAAGCAGGCTCATGCCCAAACACTCATAGTATCCTCCAAAAACAATGAATAAAATCTTGGAAAGCTCACTTTATATAATGTTAAAACAGCAAAATAATTTAATTAATTTATCAAAATTACATTAACAAAAAATATATGGCATCGAACAAAGGGGATAGAGATAAGGGTTGTGGGACACTAACTTTGGAGGAGGGGGGACAAAGAACAAACAAGATTCTTGTTCTTAATCTTTTTCATTTGCACATCTCGATTCCCATGATCTTTTTAGATACAGTTAGATTAAATTTATTAATTATTTCGAATTAAAATTAAATTAATAAAGAATAAATATTTTATACACAGGTAGTGGAAATTGAAAGTTTTCACAAGCGCCTTAGTTGCCTTAGTTTTAGGGTATAGGAAGTTAGTTTAGGATATAAGATTTAGGGATTTAGGTGTAGGGGGTTAGAATTTAGGTATAGTTGTTTCAACTTAAAGTTTAGGGTTATATTTTAGGGTTTATAGGTTGAAACCTAAATCCTCACCATATTACCTTAAAAACTAAACCCTAACATATACACCCTAAATTATAACCATAACCCTTAAACCGGAACAACTATCCCTAAATTTTAAACCCTTAAACCCTAAACTAACTCTCTATACACTAAAACTAAGGCGCTTGGTTTTCACAGCCAATGTATATGATATTAATCCATTAATAAAATGTATAAGTTTTTGGTTTAAGTTTAGCAAAATTATTTTAAATACCAACTTGAGAAATAATGTATAGTTTAAATATCAAATTTATATTTAAGCCATATATTAATTATATTTTACACGTGTACTAAAATATCACTAGAAAATAATTAATATTTTATTATTAAGAACTTGAAAAAGTATCAAATTGGTACTATTTTACGTGGTAAAGAAGGGTATATTTAGCGCTCTTTCGAGTGGAATCGATCTAAGCTTCTGATTCTCTGTCATTAATTATTTATAGAGTTTAGAATTTAGGTTTATTGTTAGAATTTAAATTTTTAAAGAAAAATATTTAAATCTGCATATTTTTTTGAGTACACGTGCATTTGACAAGGGCATCAGAGTCATTTCCAAAGTCTAATGATGGTGTATAAACAGTAAGTCCGACACTACTTTTAAAGGTAATTATTTAATACTACAATTATCTTAATTTTAAGTTTAGTTTGAAATTATAATTTAAGGTTTACAAATTAAAATCTAAACCTCTAATCATATTATACTAACCTCTAAACTTTAAATTTTAAATTCTAACTATAACCATTAATTTTATTTTTTAAACCCTACGATCTAACCCTAAAACCAAGTTTTAATGTTCAATCTTTTGTAAAAAGAAAAGAAAAATCTGGATGCTTTTATTTTATTTTAGTTTTCTGAAATACACATGGCAATCCTGTAGTTTTGGCAAAATGGATGGGCTTTTTATAATTGATAAGTTTTTTAATTAATATAATAGCGCACATGTGGCACTTCAGTCTTCACAGAAGAAAACTAGTTAATTCTTCTCCCTTTCAAAACTCAAAGCTCTGAAAGCTGAAGATTCCTTATTCTAAAGCTGGGTATGTTAAAACCATCGTTTTGATCTTTACAAGTTAATTTATTTTCCCAAATTTTGTTTATTTTCCTGCTTGCCTTTTTTCTTTTTTAAGTATTATGGTGAATGTATTCAGTGTCACTCTACTGAGAATGGTGGTGCTGGATCCACTAAAACTAAGATGATTTTCAAGTAATTCTAGTTTTATTTTACTTTAAAAAAACCCTGAAATGGGTCCTGATTCCATTCCTATCTGGGTTGTTCTTACTTGTAAGAAACAAAAAAAAAAGATGTTTTCTGTGAAGAACTGAGTTTTTTTAACAGTTTCATGGTTTTAGACTAGTGAAAAATAAAGACTAAATCTTTTCTAGTTGTAAAAGTTGAAGCTCCTTCACAGTTCATCATCTTCAAGAACTTAAGTCCTTATAAGTAATGATCTGGTTGCTGAAATGAACTTTTATTTATTTATGATGTAAAACATATTTCAAATTCAGACATTATATTTGGCCTTGGAGAGAGAATGCCTAGCTATAAGTTGAAGTTCTGATTGGAGTAAAAGTCCTTTATTCAATTTGGTAAGACTGGAATTGGAGTACTTAGTAGGTCATGGTTGATTTTGGGTAAAGGTCATTTAGTTTACTTTATTTGTCTCCTTCTGCAGCATCAAAGATGTTTTCCCTTGTTAGAGTTATACTTATATCCGACACTTTCGTCCGAATCCGGATAACATTGTATGCATCAACTTGCGAAAAAAACAGCATCAGCTAGAGGAGGTTGGATTATTCAACATTTTTTATGTTGTGTTATATTATGTTATGCATTGTTCTTGTTGAAGGTGTAGGAGTCTATGGTTGAAGTGGTTTTCAGTAATGATATTTCATCCATGTGTTATGTAGGTTTTTCAATATATTAGAATTGCATCTCCATTTAGCCGATCTAAGGGTGAAAAGCCGGATGATATAGAGGTGAATGTGAAAGGGTGCATAGAAATGCATTAACATTATCTTCAATATGTTTTTGAGCCGTTTTGATGATCTAAAAGTCTTAATAACTTTAGGAAACTGGTGTCTCGGGTTCGAGTAAATCTGTTTTGCTATTTTTTGTAATCAACACTTTGATATCTGTATAAAATGATACATTCTATATACTTATGAATCTCAATGTTTGTTTAGGTTTCGGTGAAATTGACAGTGAACCTAGGATTGATGAACCTGGAATTTCCGTTGTATTCTAGATGCTGCCACTAATTCTTGCTGAGCTTGTTCCTCTTTTTTGCAGACCACGAAGAGAAGAGATGGAAACAATCTGGATAATTGGGGGAAAAGGATCATGGTGATGTTTTCCCCCCTTAGTTTCTATGCAGCATTTAGCCTATCAAAAAGAAACAAGATACACCAATAAACTGCTGAATTCTGATTGCTAAGAACTTTAGATTTCGTTTCACGACAATCCTGACATGCTTGATTTCTTTGGTTGCCCCATCCCACATAAAGGGTCAGAGAAGTTCAATTAAATTATCTGTCATTGCAAGCATCCCGGCAACATAGAAGTTCAATCATGGCCAGCGGGTTGTATCATCAAGTAAAGCAAGAAGTCGAGCCCTACTGCTTACCTCAGTTCCCTGCTATTGATAGCTCTCTCTGCTATAGCGACAACAGCCACAGATCCCATCTCTCGGTTAAGAATTCCCATGAGCTTTATTGCACTTTGGAGTCATCTTCTGCACATGGCAGTTATACGGTCTACAACTCTTCATCAACTGTCAGTTTCTCATCAAATGGAAGCCTGATGTCAAAGCAAGAATCTCAGTCATATCCGTCTGCCCTGCATCAGTCTCCGGATAATACCTATAGCTCTCCTATTAGCGGTTCCTGCATAACTGATGATGTAAGTGATTTGAGGGATAAGCTGAGAGAACTGGAAACTGTGATGTTGGGGCCCGATTCTGATATTATCGACAGCACAACCTCACCATTGATGGACAATTGGAGACTTGTAACAGATGCGGTCTCCAGACGGGATTTAAAACAGGTCCTTGTCTACTGTGCAAAAACTGTATCAGATAATGATCTGTTGACAGCACAGTGGTTAATGGACGAATTACGGCGGATGGTGTCGGTTTCTGGTGAGCCCATCCAGAGGTTGGGAGCATACATGTTGGAAGGGCTTGTGGCACGACTGTCCTCCTCGGGGAGCTCAATCTACAAGGCTTTGAGATGCAAAGAACCGGCAAGTGTTGAACTATTATCTTACATGCACATTCTTTATGAGGTTTGCCCCTACTTCAAGTTTGGTTACATGTCTGCTAACGGAGCAATTGCGGAAGCCATGAAGGATGAAGATAGAGTTCATATTATTGATTTCCAAATAGCTCAGGGGAGTCAATGGATTACTCTTATTCAAGCATTTGCAGCTAGGCCTGGTGGGCCACCTCACATTCGTATTACCGGTATTGATGATTCCACATCTGCCTATGCCCGTGGAGGAGGCTTAAACATCGTGGGAAAGAGGCTGTCTAAGCTTGCAGCGCATTTTAAAGTGCCATTTGAGTTCAATGCTGCTGCCATATCTGGTTGTGAGGTTCAGCAGGAACATCTTCAAGTTCAACCTGGTGAGGCTCTAGCTGTCAATTTTGCTTTCATGCTTCACCACATGCCTGATGAGAGTGTCAGCACCAAGAATCATCGCGACCGACTCTTGAGGCTGGTTAAGAGCCTGTCTCCAAAGGTTGTAACCCTAGTAGAGCAGGAAGCTAACACAAATACTGCTCCATTCTTCCCAAGGTTTCGTGAGGCGTTGAACTATTATACAGCCATGTTTGAATCCATCGACGTGACTCTCCCACGGGAACATAAAGAGCGGATTAACGTTGAGCAGCATTGCCTGGCACGTGATGTTGTTAACATCATAGCTTGTGAGGGCCCCGAGAGAGTGGAACGACATGAGCTCCTAGGGAAGTGGAGGTCAAGGTTCAGAATGGCAGGGTTCACTCCTTATCCATTAAGTTCCTTGGTGAATGCCACCATAAAAACACTGCTTGAGAAGTACTGTGATCGATATAGGCTCGAGGAGAGGGACGGGGCTTTATATCTCGGATGGATGCACAGGGATTTGGTTGCTGCTTGTGCATGGAAGTGATTTTCACTCCCCTATAATATATTGTACTCTCATACATGAGAACAGGGGAGTTTGAACATAGTTACCCCTGTTCTGCACCATTGACCAAGGCCTCTGGCATGCATGGATGTGAAAATTATGCTTCTAAATGTTGCCTTAGGAGCCTGGGCACTGAGCAATAGCCGAATGTATTCTCTTTCCTCTTAGCTACCAAGAGCTTATTAAAAGGTTTCTTATTTATTTATTTTTCTTTATTGTTGGGAAGGTTTTAAAAAGCCAGCTGAATTATTCAGAAACTAATTTCTCTCTCTCTTTTCTTTTCTCCCAACATTCACATCTTTCTTAATTAACATCTTCAATCTATTTCCCTATCTCTAACAGCCTTTAAAAATAAAAATAAATAGGCACTTTTGCTTGATCATGATTTCCAAGCATTGGCCATGATAGAAAGAGTGCAAAGAAGAACATACACAATCTACTTCAATTACAGATTACTAACACATCAAACGCTCATCCATGCCGACATCAATGGAAGATTCGGTTAACACCCCATACAATATTCTTAGAAACAAAAATGAACATGCCAGGCTGTTTGCATTATGCTGCACGAAGATGCCAAAATTGCATGTCAAAAAAGGAAAAAAATAGTCATCTAAAAGACTAAAATGAAAAGTAATCTAATCTGTTAACCAAGCTAATTCTACAAACCACAGAATGAAAAACAGGTCAGGCAGTTAGAACTATTGGACTTGCAACATAAATATCTTATCTTTGTGCAACCAATTATCCTTGCCACGAATAGAAAGCTGAATCCAGTTCATCTTTTGCAGCCTGTCGAAAACAAAACATCTCATTTCAGAGTGTAGTAGACAGGAATTCAAGGTGCATTACCTAAAGTTTTTTGTATGTATGTGTACGTGTATCTAATTTTATAGGCAAATACATTTAGCGAATTCTCCGAAAATTACCTCCAGAAAATAGATTACAATGTGTCCACGTTTTATGCTACAACACTATTATCAGCCTGCTGAGCAAGATCCTCCGTATTTTCACAAGACAACAATGGAACAACCTCTGCTTCTTCTTTTACCATTTGTTGATCACTGTGAACAGCAACATCAGAGGGTTGTGACTCGCTGACCATATCAGTTGCATCACAAGTTTGTGCTTCATTAACATGAGTGCCCACAGGTGTTTGGAGATCATTGATCCCATTAGTAGCATTACAAGCTTGCGCGTAATCAGGCTTGTTAGTTTCATTATGAATTTCTGAATTGTTGGTACCATTGGTAGCATCAGGTAGCTCAAACGACTGTGGAATAACCTCCTCCGCTGTTTTGGCAGTTTGCATATCACTTTCACCAATAGCCATAAGTATATTCGAGTTGTCAGCCTCATTACTTGCATCACAAAACTGTGAGGCATCAATCCCATCAGTTGCATCATGAAGTTGCATGTCATCAACTTTATTGGGTGTGTCCAATAGCAGTGCGGCTTCACCCTCGATAACTGTATTACAAAGGCGCAGATGATCTACATCATTATTTGTGTGATATGAATGTAATTGATCTACCTCAACCACTATGCCACAATACTGAGACTCATCCTCGCTACCTCCATGACCTTCCATGGGATCATTACTACGCTTCCGTTTCACAGTACCCTTCCTTCTCACCCTCTCCTTTCCCCTAGTCCTTTTGCCAAGCTCAGTTCCCACAACAGGTGACACAACAACTGTGCCTCCACCTTGGTCTCTCAAGCATTCTTGTGCAATAGACATAATCCTGGAAATTGACTCAAATTGCTCAGGCAGCAGTCCTTTCAATGGGAAAGTTTCCGCCAAGTATAAAATTTCCCGTACACCACCAATCTGTTTCATTGAAAAGAAAGAAAAGAGACTTACACATATGAACTTTTCTAGGGACAGGACATACACATTAGTTAACAAGTTATAGCCTTACTGTTCTTTGAAACTCCGACGAGATAGAAACAGGTCTCCCTATAACTTTACGAGTTATTCTAAAATACCACGCCATGTATTCATTTTCATCTGCACAATCATCACCTTCCACAATATGGAGTGCACGATTTGCCCATTCGTTAAGTTCTGATTCCATTTTCGCAGACAAGTCCACTCCGCCATCAACTCCACGGCTTTTTCTTACCCATTGTGGCACACCTTCTGGGATTGGTTGGAGCATACCAAATTGCCTTAGGACACGATTAGGAAGGTGCCTTTCTGCCTTGTCAAAGCAGATCAACATTGTTTTAGACCTCCCCAAAACCAAACTATTTCTAATTTCCTCCGGGATTACAGTACTATCCATGTACTTGTAGGGAAGCCACTCCACCTATTTTTCAACAACATGCAGCTGCATCATTCATTCATTTTTTTATTTTCAATTTTTTCATTGTATCCTTTGGTCAAAAGCTGATTCTTTCACAGATGGCAAATAGGAATATATATCATCTTTTGTTAAAAAAAAATGGGGGACAACAACAACTTACATCAGATGGTTCCAAGGAGTCAAGTGCTTTACGGTAGAAAACTACATCACGGTTTGTTGTTGGACCACTCTGCTTTCCCTTCCACCTCAGTACAAAAGGGAAATGATCGTGGATAGGGTCCCAGTTGAGCTTTGGTCGACCGGTATTTAGATGAAAGTAACTCCAGCACTAAAAAGGATGAATCATCAATAGCATTAGAAAACTTCACCTAAAAATCCTCCTGATTGCTTCCTTTTTCAAGAGAAGCCGAAAGATGCCAGGCCCTGCAAAAGCACTTATAGAAGGAAAAAAAGTGAGGGGGAAACAAACAAAGAAAAGTGAATAACCTGAAGTAGTGTTAAGCATCCACAAATAGTGCTTTGGGATCTAACAGAGGCATTCCCCAGTGCCCTATACAAGAATGCTAATGCAGCTGCTCCCCATGCATATCTCCCAGCATTTTCAAAATTCTCAAACAATGGAAGGTACATGACAGGGACTTTATTCCCTGTTGTAGTTGAAAAAATAGTGCTTCCCACAAGATACAAAAGGTAAGCACGCGTGTGGCGCTCAATCTCTTCAATTGATGCATCCTCAGGGCACTGAGAAAAGAACTCTTTCAACCAACTTAGCTTCACCATCCCACCACTTGCATAAGTGGAATCTGGCGCTTTCCCGAGATACCTTTCACACACCGTGCCACAAGCGGTATATGTTATTCCAATTACAGGCATCCCATCGATAGCCAATCCCAACAAGAAGGCAACATCTTGAAGAGTCACAGTCATTTCTCCAGCTGTGAAGTGAAATGTATTGGTTTCTCTCCTCCACCTCTCAACTAATGCTGATATGAGCGGATTATCTAAACTAATGGCAGGTATCTCCCTCAAGTACCCAAATCCTGCTTTCTCAACCAATTCAATCTGTTTTGGGGTGAGTCTCCATTCACTCAACTTTGATGTATGCTCATGACATCTTAGTGCACCACGCTCCTGTAGTGTATATACATGTATTAGATGAAATATATGCACAAATCAAAATTACAGTCACAAAATCAAACACCACATATATAAGCACAAAACTAGTCTAGTGCATGGAAGAGATGAAACTTATTGTTTTGGAACTTTTCTACAGGTTCTGAAACATGTTCGGTGTTGTCCTGGCCACGTGCTCCGGTGCTTACACAAGTGCTCCGGCACCCATGGCACTCCTCAAGAGGCAACACCCCATTCGGGGACAATACGGAACATGTTTCAGAAACAGTAAAAAAGTTTTATAACACTTATAATACAACCAATAAAATTGACTAACTAATGAACCAGTGTATAGGCAGAGAAAATACAACATAAAATAAGATTGAACCTGAGACAATACCTGATTGAAAAGTAAATGGTTTAGAGAATAGTTTGTTCACATTTGCAAATAGATAAAGGGAGAAGAAGATTGGTGTGAATGGGGAACGAACCTGGCCATCCCAAACAGCTGAAGATACATGCTTTTCTTGATCATACAGAACTGAAGGATCAATGGGTCCAGGATTGGCTGCAGATGGGTCCATTCCAATCTCTTCCATTGATTTTATGTTCTAAAAACTAAACCCAAATAAATCAGTAATACATTTTTATAAATAACGTGGCCTGAAAGGCAAGCCAAAATGGATGCTTTAGTCTCGAAAAATAGCTGAATAACCCTCATTGACTGTTAGCAAACTTAAATTTTACATTTTGGAGCCAATTGTAATCAAGAGTTCAAGACCCTGAACAATATTAAGATAATTAAGATCAATTCGGAACTTTTTTTGGCGATTTAATTGCAGTTAAATGAAATACATAGAAAAACGACCATTCAAATTAAAACCCTAGTTTCCGTTTAATTCTCCAGAGAATCAATATTGGGTTTGAACATTTGAGTTGTTTAGGTTAGATAAAGTTCTTCTCTTTAAAAGAAACAATAAACGCAGAAGAAAATACAAGAAATTGGGAATCGTAAAGCGAGGTGAGGGGGGAAGAAAAACGACGCCGGACGGAGAAAAAAGAAAATAAAAGGAAATTTAAACACGGTTTTAGTATACCTGAGTTTTAATCAAAACGACAGGAAAGAAAGAAAGCAGCACCACCGTGGAGAAAATTTTCAGCAGAATTCAAAGCCAAATTAAAAAAAATAAATAAAAACCTAACCAAAACGCGTCGTTGCAGTGTTTTGCGCTGCGTTTGTGAATCTATTGCCTACAGGGTTAAAATTTGGAGATCATATGAATACACGTGGCCTGTTTTGGGTAATTTGGGCTTCGGCCCTTAAGTTATCACCCAATGTGAAACATTTCATTAGTCTCCAATTTACATTTTTAAGTTTTTATAGTTTTGAATCTATTAAAATTAGATATTTAACCCTTTATTTTTAATTTATTTTAGGGTGTAAATTTAATTATTAATAAAATTACAATATAATATCTGATATAATTATTTTTTATTACACAATATTGAAATCTATGAAATCAAGTATTATCTTTAATTTAATTACTTTTAAACTCAATGAGTGGTTTCAGTTAAAAAATGATGTATTCAAGTACTTTTATTTATAAAGTGTGTTTTTTATCAAAATATTAAAAAAAATGTGAATACATAGTACATTATGATCACCTTTTTTGTTGCCCTCCAGTTCTCAAGGTTTGGTCTCCATTAATTTGGACTGACTCGTGTCACACACCTGGTTTTGGTGAATAAATTTTTCGACAAAATTTTTTTACATGCACGAGACCTCAAACTCGAGACCTACTTAATCTATATTAATTTGATTAACACTTATTTCACGTCTAAGAATAGGCGGGGTCATTAATCCTACATCGAAAAGAAAAATAGAGGACTTAGGATATATAAATGGTGGCGCTGCACATCCTATCAGAGTGACCCTTTGATTGCCTGATTTCACGCCGAGCGCTCATGAGTAGGGTAAGCATGGTGGATAACTGTGACAATTAGTCAATCACGAGAGTAAAAACGAGCTTAAGTGAGAGAGAATGTCACGTCTTAAAATAGACGAGGTCATTAATCTTACATCGGAAAGAAAAATTATCAGACATGTTTTTGGAAGAGATAATAAACCCGTGACACTTAAATCAAATAGTAGAGTACAAATGATGAGCCATAAAGTATAAAAGGAGGAGGACAACTGCATCTGCTGCCTCTTCCATTGGTTTTTAGTGGAAAAATCTTCGCTTTTCCACCCCCTTTGCTTGAACAAATAAAAAACATTGTATTTTTTAAAATAATAATCATGTATATAAATATCTCTCTTAACTGAATTTGCATTTTGGGTGTATAAGAAGAAAAAAAGATTGAATTTTTCACAAGATATTATCTGAAGGAGGGAAAGGGAAAAAGAGAGAAGAAAGAGGATGAAATTAACCTCCTCTGTTCTTATATTTATTGTGCCTCCTCTCAGATCTCAGTTTCTTGCAAGATTTCGCTTTTGGCTCTCCTTTGATTGGTATTTTTTATTATTATAAATTTTCCTGTTGAATCTGGAAATGGGTTTTCGATCGTTTGCTTAAATTTCCATTATTCCAATTGATCGTCCTTTTTCTCCCCGCTGAATTCCAGGTGAAATTAAATCATGGGGTTGGTGGAATGATGATCGTTGAAGAATCTGTTTATTTCTAAAATCTTGAATTAGAGAAGAAGTTCTCATTGTATGGGATTACAATTTTTGTTAAAAATAAAAAAAGGGTATTGAATTCAATCTGCATCATTGCAATTGGATTGCTATAGTCAATTAAAGACACAACTTAGATTTATTATTCTGATTCAGCAAGAAGGATTGTTTTGGTGTTGCTTTTTGCTTGATCTATTATTGTTGTTATTGCCACGAACTTTTTATGTAAATTTGACCCCTTTTTTAATGTTACTGTGTATATCTGATTTGCGGTTGCAGATAGTTTAGATTTCATATTGATGAACTAGTTTTTTCAATGTAGAAAAAGATGTCTGAAAATGGTAAGCTATTTATTGGTGGGATATCATGGGACACCAATGAAGAGCGTCTCAAGGAGTATTTCAGTAGTTTTGGTGATGTGGTAGAGGCAGTGATAATGAAGGATCGGACCACAGGGCGTGCCCGTGGTTTTGGTTTCGTTGTTTTCGCCGACCCGGCTGTTTCTGAGAGTGTCATCAAGGAGAAACACAACATTGATGGCAGGATGGTAAGTTGTTGATCTTTAAGCACACCTTTTTAGATCGATATTGTGCGTTGTACCGTGTTTATCATTGATGCCATTAGGTTAGTGAAGCAAGAGGTTAAAATTCCATTCCTTAACGGAGTCATGGACCTGATATTGTAATTGTTCTTAGTTCCATGCTTCCTTTTTTATGTTTTTTTTTTCTTTGCAATGGTATTGGTTATGTTTGCAACTCTTCAATTAGTCCAATTCCTCATTAAGCTGAAAGAGTTTGCTGTGTTTAAGTTTCATATTCGTTCTTGAGTTACTTATACTCAGGTTGAGGCAAAGAAGGCAGTTCCTAGGGATGAGCAGAACATTATGAGTAGAAGCACTGGTAGCATCCATGGTTCACCAGGTCCGGGCCGGCCAAGAAAGATTTTTGTGGGAGGTTTAGCATCTACGGTCACCGAGAGTGACTTTAAGAAGTATTTTGATCAGTTTGGGAATATAACAGATGTTGTGGTGATGTATGATCACAACACCCAAAGGCCTAGGGGATTTGGATTCATAACTTATGATTCAGAAGAGGCAGTGGACCAAGTGTTGCAAAAAAAATTCCATGAACTGAATGGCAAAATGGTTGAGGTTAAAAGAGCAGTTCCCAAAGAATTATCACCCGTTCCTAGTCGTATCCCCCTTGGTGGATATAACTATGGTCTGAATAGTGTCAACAGTTTTCTTAACGGCTACACTCAGGGATTTACTCCAAGCAGTATTGGAGGTTATGGACTTGGGATGGATGGTAGATTCAGTCCAGTAGCTAGTGGTCGAAGCGGGTTTCCTCCTTTTGCTTCTGGTTATGGAATGGCCATGAACTTTGAGCCAGGGTTGAACCCGAGTTTTGGAAATGGTGCAAATTTTAATACTAATATGAGCTATGGACGACCATTGAGCCCTTACTATATTGGAAATACAAGTAGATTCGGTAGTCCTATTGGATATGATGGAAGAAGTGGAAGTAATACATCCTTTTTCAGCTCAATGACCCGTAACCTTTTAGGAAACGGGGGGATCAATTATAACACAAATGTTGCTAGTTCAAGTGCATGTATGGGATATGGAAGTGGGGGCATTGGAGGAGGCACCTTTGGAAACAGGATTAATTGGGGTTCTTCTGGAAGTTCCAGTCAAGATGGAGGGAATAATGTTTCTTGCAATAGCGTGAATTTTGGCTATGGAACCGGATACAATAATAGATTTGGGTTGGGGACTGCTGGCTATGGAAGAAATACTGGAACCAATCTGGTGCCAACACCATCATATGCAGCATCAAATGGTGGCTACGATGGAGCCTATGTAGACCTTTATGGTGGGACTTCAGTTTATGGCGATACTGCATGGAGATCATCGACATTTGAGCAAGATGGTTTTGATTCTTTTGGGTATGGACTTGGTAGTGCAACTTCTGATGTTTTGGGTAAAAGCTCTCCTGCTTATGTCGGAGGTTATAGCGTTAATAAGAGACAAGAAAATAGAGGTAAGACTTGTTATTTTTAGCTTTTGAAGAAATTTCCGTTGATGGTCATATTAGTATGGTGGCATGATATTGTTTCAAGTGTTTCAGAGGCATGATAGAAAGAAGCTTAAAAACTTAATACAAGGACTCTGTAAAAATACTGTTATTTGGGCCTAAGTTTTGGAAGAAACCATATGCTCTAATACGATCTCGTTTGTTTGTACAAAAACATGTCTGTTGATGTACATATAGCTTCGGTATTCGTAGTTGGCTTCTTTAATAATTTTGTTTTCTCTTGGTTCAGGAGTTGCTACCTAGAAGATTATTTTGATTAGCACAATACTATAGGTGAAGATAATCTTTTGAAGCAGGTGATGTCTGAATTCTGCATGTTTTCCCTGGTTACCAATTACCATGTTTTCAGTTCAAACAAAGCTAGTTATCTCATGCTAATGCTATATGGTGGGTTATTTTCAGGTATGCTCTGCCTGATTCTTTCTCCACCGACACTTCCCTGCAACAGGTTGAAACGTTGGTAAGTACTGAAATGGTCGATTCGAGCTGATTTTTTTTGTCCGACATCTTGTTGGCTTGCTATACTCTTATGACAACACACGAAGCGACGTTCACAACCAGTGGTATTTGATATGATTTCTGCATAATGCTATCAGTTTGGTAAGCAAAGTTGGACCTACGAATACAATGCTGTGGAACATCACATTGCATTGGTTGAGCTTTATAATATGAGCATATATGTACATGTTCTTATGTTTATAATATTAAATCTATCACACGAAGTTGCATCATCGGCTCGCTTTCGTGTGATAGTCTTTAATCTGAAATTTCAATTCAGGTGATTCGAGTCCTCCTCATTAGAGTGAATGTTCTAAGCTGGCATTCCTTGTTTTAATGCCATTTGAATGCTGTGTCTGGTTCATGCATAGAAACTATGCATCATATTAGACATGTCAGAATTCGAGTCACTTTCCGTTTCCAGTTCTGTTCTATGAACTGGCCAGCTAAATATGAGTTTTGGGTTTGTCTGGATATGGTTAAGTTTTTAAGAATTTCTCTTATATATTTGAAAGATCACATTCAGATATTCAGTTAATACTTTTAAGAAAAATGAAGAGTTAAAATAATGTGGTGGTAAAGTTGTCAAGGAACGCCCAACAAGAACCGATATATTTGACATTTGAGATTATTGTTGAAGACTGAACGCTTGTCCTTCATCTTTGTCTACTGGTAAGTAAAAAGAATGTTTTATACTTATCTTTGAGAATTTGAGTTTGAACTTTAGAGACAATATTGTTAACAGAAAGAACTACGAATTCCGAACATGAACCATAAAATGAGATTATCCAACGATAGATTGAGCATTATTTTCAATTCGATTCCAGTTTCTGGACAAAATTTGTACATGGTAAAATTCGAAATTGATATCTTAAAAGTTTTCCGGTAATTTAAGTTTGGCAATCATGTCATTAAATTGAATATATTATTTATTTATTATTTTTAATTATATATTTATTGTTAATTTTTTAATTTATTTTCATTTTTATGAAATTAATTGTCGTGACCGTTACTTAACGAGACAATTGTTTTCTTAATGAAAATATCTCCTTATATTTTAAATTGGTTGAACTACTAGAATATATACTTGGACTTAAAGATTTGTGAGCCTTGCGATTTGAGAGAGTTCACTCAACCTGAATTTTATCTTGAATTTATTTAATTCGACTTGATATTTACACGAAATCGACATAACTCACATGAATTTGATCCGAAATCGGTGTGACGCAATTCAAACTTGACCCGATACTCGAAATGACTCGACCCAAAGTCAATTTAAAATAAAGTAATATAATCGATTCATACCTGAATTATTTTGACCCGATCCGAATAAATTAGAATCAATCAGATATTGACCCGAACTCGAATTGACCCAAACTTAGCCCAACTGGAGTCGACCCGAACTTAACCCGACTCAGTCAAACTCTTAACTGGACCTGACATAACTCAAATTCGATTTGACCACTTGATCGGACCTAAAACCCATCCAAATATCCGATTCTATATCCCTAGTCACTTTAAATTATTTATCTCTCCTATATCATTTAAAGTTTATATTCAAATCTAATCCAAGTTGAAGTTAATGGGATGAAATATTCGGATACGGGTTACCAGTTACCACCAAAAGTGGCCCTTAAACCTTTCCCAAATTCCCAGAGCGAAACCAGAAAGTGAGTGAGATTTCAGGCAGAATTGAGGCATGGGAGTGAGCTTGGAAGGACAGAAGGTGATAATGGTACCATACATGGAAGCACATGTCCCAAAGTACCACCTTTGGATGCAGGACCCTGCTCTCCTTCAAGCCACCGGTTCAGACCCCCTCTCCCTCCAGCAGGAGTACGATATGCAGCTCTCTTGGAACCAAGACCCTCTCAGTTCACTTCTTCTCTCTCTACACTTTCTTCCTTTTTGTGCCAATTTCTCAATTGGTTTTTGTATTTCAACTTGCGTTTGTAATTAAAGTTTCAATCTTGCTTTTCAACAGAGAAAACTTTCATTGTTTTGGATAAGGAGATGGTCGAGGGAAAGTTTGTTCATGGACATCCCCATGTGGAAGGTCACCTAATTTTTTACACCCTTCCTTTCCCCCCTTTTCTTTTACTTGATTGCACAGAATTTAGTGAACAATTTGTCCCTTGTTCAAGTTATAAACTTCATCCTTGATTACCCTTTGATTTCTTTAGTGTAATCCTTATGATTTGTTATGATTCATCAAGGACTGATGTGGACTTGATGGTAAATGATGATCCAGCCATGGTTGGGGATGTGAATATCTACATGAATGACATAGATGACCCTCATTTGGCAGAGATTGAAATTATGATAGCTGAACCAAAAAGGTACTTGCTTTGCCTATCTTCTCTTCAGTCTTCATACTTTTGCACCCATTTAGAGTCATCAACATCAAATTCCTTGTACTTCATTTCTTTTCATTTTAAGTACCACCCGGTTTTGGTTGCTTTCTTCTTCTTCTTTTTATTGTTTACATTCTGATTAATTGTTACTGTAATTACCTTTCATTTTTTTAACTTCAGTTTTATGTGTGTGCTGCAATCGTTTCCCTTTATGTTTTTGGTAGAATCCAGCAATCATTTTTGTGTGTTTTTATTGTGTGCTTGGAGACTTGATTGATTGGATAATGCTACTCATGAGAGATTGAGAGGAGAAAAAAATAATGAGATGATTAATTCCAACAAGTTGGCAGGTTTAACATTTCTAAAACTCTACATGTATCGCAGATATAAAAGTTACTAGCAATTTGGATTTTCATTTCTTGCTGTTATGCTTCATGTCACATCATATAAATATTTGACCAATCTTGATTGTTTTGATATAGTCTCCTAAAGTGGACATTGTCGTTTTGATATTTGTCAAGTCCCCTACCGTAGCAGCATATAGAAAATATATATAACTAATGGAAGGAGTTTTACGATGGTTGAATAAAAACTGAAAACATTTCAGGCAAAAATTAACAGAGAAATGCATGTCTAAATGGAGCAACGCTTGAAACGATAGGGTACAATTCCTTTGGAATACAAAGGTTTTGTCATTTTGAGTCGAGTGTTATTCCAGTCACTTTTTTGTGGATAACTTTCTGGGTCCTTATGACCTTGTATTTGATGTAATAATAATAGTCTAGTAAACAGCAGAAAGTATCAAACTGTAAAGTTGATATAAATGCTTTTTTTTAATTCCCTTTTAATCTTTTCTCATATTTTTCATGCTAGAATAGCCGTGGTAAGGGTCTTGGGAAAGAGTCTGTGTTGATGATGATGGCCTACGCAGTTCAGAACTTTGGAATCCATGTCTTCCGCGCTAAAATTGGAGCAACCAATGGGTCATCTCGTAGTTTGTTTCAGAAATTGGTCTTTCTCTTGTTCACCCTCTCTCCTTGCGCACATTTATTCACATTCTTAAAAGGCTTATTTTGTTGTTTTTTCCTTTCGTCACATTCATGCAAGTCATTCATTTGAAATTTGAAGGATTAATGTCCTGGATATTGCATGGCGGTTAAGAGAGTCGTATGCAATGCGGTATTTGTATTGGTTCTTATTCTCTTGTGCTTGTTCTTGACATGCCATTATGGTTGTTGTAGGGATTTGAGGAGGCTTCTTATAGCGAAATCTTCAAGGAGGTGAGATGAGATATTTCCTAGGCTAAAGTATAAAATAAGTGCCCAAACTATGTCCTTTTTTTTTGTAATAGGTGCCTAAAGTATTTTTTGGTTGAAATAAGTGCCTAAACTTTCATTTTTGGCTTATTTTAAAGTCTATTTTGGCACCTACTTAGGCACCTATATCAACCAAAAACGAAAGTTTAGGCACCTATTTCAGCCACAAAAGAAACTTTAGGCACCTATTTCAGCCAAAAAATACTTTAGGCACCTATTGTAAAAAAGAGGCATAGTTTGGGCACTTTTGTAGTTAAGTCTATTTCCTATCCCTTGGTTTATTATGACATAGTAGTTGTTGAGCCTTCTTGATTGTTTTGTTTCCCCCGTCGATCTCTTCATACACAAACCATTTTAAGAACTAAAAACTAGTGTACGGCTTTTAAATAAGGATGCCATTTTTTCCTAGCTTACTAAGAATGTCTTTACTAACTGACAGAACAAATGCCGGAAAATTTATGTTTCTTGACCAACCAATGTTGTAGAGAGCCTAGCTTGATTGTAAACGTGTTAGTAAGGGGTGGTCTCAATGTTCCCTGTTTAACTTTTTCTATCTTTTTACTTTTGCCCTTGGATGACTGAGGACAGGTAACATTGGAGTTGCCGGTGACGGAGCAGAAGCAAGAGGAGCTTTTGCGGTTGTTTGGCAGTGTCGTCACGCATACATAGCCTATGGCAGGTCATAATTTATCCCACCCTGAAGTTATTTGCCGTGATCATACATGAATCTGTGAGTTGTAGAAACTAGAATTGCAGTTGAATTCTGAGTTCTCGGAAATGACCACGTAAAAGAGTTTGATGTTTATGATGATCATCAACAATGGCAGAGACTTACATTTGCAATAATGGAAAACAATGATGAGTGGAATAAACATTAACTGAATAATGACAGTCGACGAGGACTTTGCCATTTTCTTGTAGTGTTGTGTCTGAATATGTAATAGATGGACCGAGTTTGATTGGTTATAAAATAAGTTTGTTCGGCTTGAGTCTATTTGAATTTGTATTTATTAAATAAAAATGATTTAGATTTAAGTGTAAACTACACTATATACCATTCAACTATAGCCCATGAGTCGAAAATGCCACCGAGCTTTAAAATTGTTTAAAATTATCATTGAACTTTAATATGTGAATTGAGAATACTACTTTGCCGTTAGCTTTAACGCCCTCATTAAGTCAAACCGACGTTTTAGTGCGGCTGTTTTGCAGCTTAATTTAAGCTAAAACAACGTTGTTGTTTTGCTGGAGGAAAAATATTAAAATCATACGTTGAAGGTTTTAAACCGAAGACCTTTAGGAGAAAGAGCTAAGCTTTAACCACTGAACCAACATAATATTATATAACATTTTACCACAAGTATTATACATCTCAAACCAACTAAGATTAATTCAAATTATTTTATAAAATAAATAATATTAACATGTAACAATATAAATATATATTATTTGCATATATATATATATATATATCAATATATATAAATAAATATATATTACTTTTATATATTATTAATAATATAAATATATTATTTTTTATAAAACCCCTAAAAAATTCATAAAAATTTATAAAAATCCCAAACTTCAAATTATAAGATTTAGGGTTTGAGATTCGAGCTTTGTAGTTTAAGGTTTAAGATTTAGAGTTTTTTAAAACAATATATTTTATATTATTTATATATTAATATTATTTATTTCATAAAATAATTTGAATTAATCTTAAGTAGTTTGAGATATATAATATTTGTGGTAAAATATTATATAATATTATGTTGGTTTAGTGGTTAAGGCTTATTTTTTTCTTGAAGGTCCTGGGTTCAAACTCCCCCAAGCGCATGGTTTTAATACTTTTCTCTAACAAAATGACGTCGTCTTGACTTAACGGCAAAATGGTATTTTCGACTCATATATTAAAGTTTAGCGATAATTTTGAACAATTTCGGTGACATTTTCGACTCATGGGGCATAGTTGAATGGTATGTGATGTAGTTTACCTAAATTTAAATAAAATTATAAAATACATGATTATTAGTATAAAATTGTTTTTAAATATTTTAAACAGTCATGTATTTTCATGGTAGTCCAGAAAACATGGATGCAAAGAGAAAAATTGGTGATATATGTGTTATTCGTTAATATATGGAAAATATTGCATGTGTTTATTTGTGGGGCTTAAGGCCCGTTTGTATTATATTTTTGTTTGTATATATTTATAATACACGCTTTACTTTATTTGTGAGTTAATATTTATTTATTTCCAGTGTAAATTTTTATAGGGTTAAATGCCACTTTGGTACATGAGTTATATCCAATACCTCAATGTAATACATTTAGTTTTTTCATTCTCAATTTAATACATCATAACGTTTTCGCCCTTCAAATTGAATTTTTTGTCCATACTGAGACGTCATTAATACGATATATTTAATTAATACAAATTATATTGTTTATATTTAAAAACGCAACGCGTCATATTTGTTTGTCAAAGCAGAAGAGAAAAACTACGTACAAACATTTTCAAACATGGACTTTAGTTTATGTGGAATTTAATTGATGACGATGACAAACATATTCTTGAAATTAGTTTTGTTAATTAAAGGAAAATTCAGAACCACATGAAAAGGCAAGCTTTATAACTATGGTTGAATTGTATGATAAAAAAATGTGGTCAGAATCTAAGTTCTAACCGTAAATTCATACGATATATTTGAGGTTGTCGAAAATGGAAGAAGGAGTTGGTGAAAAAAAACACCCAGTTTGTATTTACGTAGAAAATTGTGGAATTTGTCATAAAAGAAGAGGCTTTGTTTAGGCATTGAAATTTCAATGACATTGACAGTCATGTTTGGTCTATAAAGTCTGCAACTTGCGATGCATGCATGCATGGCTGCCCGATTGAAGAGAAAGTTATTTAGAGTTTGGCTTTCAACTTTATTTCGGCTGTCTATTCTGTTTTGAATTATTATAGTCAGGGACGGAGCTAGAATTTAATGTTGAAAGGGCCAAAAATTTATTAAACTTTTAAATTTAAATTAATATTTAAATTAAAAAGGACTAAAAATACAATTATACCAAAAAATTTAGGAGTGGCAACAACCCTTTTCACACCCTACATACTTAAGTCCCTAATTATGGGGCAGGGCTCCCGTTCTTCATTATGTATAGATTGTATGTGAAAGGTAACGTTTTATGTTTCTTTTAAAATTTATCTAACAACGATCATAAGATCGTAAGGTGAATGATGAAAATTTCATGTGATTCGGAAATGACTCGAACCAAACTCGATTTTCACGTCTAGGAATAGTAGTTGAGAGCGACTTGACAAAACGTGGAAACTACATAATCAAGTAGAAAAGGCTTGTGGAAATTTAAGCCATTTTAAGGCGTATGGGGTATTAGAGTATAGTATGCTGAGCACTCTTAGCTCGTTGTTGAGTTTGTTATAAGAGTTTGTTAAAAGTTGGTTAGTTTGTTAGAATGTGGGCCGGTTATCTTTAGCTGATAAGCTTTGTTATATTGGGCTATAAATATCTCATGTATTGGGCTTGTAAAACTATGGGTTTTGTATTTTTCTGATTCAATTAAACAAATATCTCTCTTTCTATTTTTCGTCTTTCTTTTCCTTTTCTATTTTCTTGTTTGCCCTAATCGCCGTCATGCTCAGTTCTTCACCGTCCTCTTCTCCGATTCTATCTCTTCTCTGAGTTGAATCTAATATGGTATCAGAGCCTGTTCTGATGTCGTCGGAGTAACTGTCGTCGTCATTTCAGAAGATCAAGTACCTTTTTCGTTTTTCTTGTTGGAGGTTTTGTGATTGTGGCTGCTGCGTACTAGGAGTTTGTCGTTGCTGCGATGATGATGCTGATGAGCAGAGTCTTTCCTTGCTGCTGCGGTGCTATGCTTCGGATCTGAGTCTTGACTCTTTAATGCGTGTCAAGTGTGCTTTGGTGAGATCGTTCTTTTCAGATCTGGTTGTCTTGTATTGTTCTTGCTTTATCACGATTTGTTGTTTGTATTCTCCTGATTCTGTTTGGATATTGTCTCGGTTGCTGAAGTTTGTTTGCGGATTTGCTCATCTTTATTGTTTTTAGTCTGTCTCTGCTTGTGTTTCTCAGATCTGTGCTGTTGATTTGTTTTACTGTGATGTTGTGGTTGTTTAATCTGGATCTGTGATTGCTGGCCTCTTGTGTGTTGCTCTTCTTGTTTGTTTGCTATGGGTGAGGATGATGGTGTTACGTCTGATAATCCTGCACAGTCACGTCATGAGAATACATCTGGTTTACCTGGTGATACTGGGAATGAAAATGTTAACATAAATGACCCTAATAATACTGGAGCTGTTAATCCTCAATCGGGTAATAATGTGATGTCTGGATCTAACTCTGTTCCTGGATCTGTTGTTGTTACTAAAGTCTTTTCTACTAAAAAGATAAATGTTACCCTTGATGACCATAATTACTTGCTTTGGCATCAACAAGTCTATTTGACTATTAAAACTCAGAGATTGCTGCGTTTTATTGATTCTAATGTCGAACCACTCGTTAAGTATATCACTGTGAATGAGGTTGTCTGCATTAATCCTGAGTTTGAGATTTTTGAGGAACAAGATGGGGCATTGGCCACTTGGTTATTATCTACTGTTAGTGAGAGTGTTTTGCCTAATCTCATTGGTTTGAGTACTGCTTCTCATATTTGGAATGCTTTGCATAGGCGGTATAGTAGTAAAACTACATCTAGGTTAATGTCTTATAGACGTATGTTGCATAATCAGAAGAAGGGAGACATGAGTATGCATGAGTTCTTGATGAAAATTAAATCTATCTATGATAATCTTGCTAATTGTGGAGAAAAGATTTCAGAGCATGAACATGTTACTGCTGTGTTGAATGGTTTGCCACCTGAGTATGGTCCTGTTATAACTGTTATTGCTGCTAGTCCTTCTGCTTCTGATCTGACCTTTGTTAGCACTATTTTACTTGATGCTGATGTTAGAGAGGCAAATCTGTTAGGCTCTACTTCTAGTACTGTAAATGCTTCAGCTCATCTTGTTACTCAGAATGCTGGTTCTACGTCTACCCCCTCTACTTCTACTGTGTCTATTGGTTCCTCTATATCTTTACCCTCTGTTTCTCAGTCTACCAGTGCTGTGTCTTCTCAGTATACTCTCTCTGTGTTTACAACTGTTCATCAGAACTCTGGACAACCTTCCCCTAGTGTCCTTCCTTCACCTCAGTATTCTGCTGCTCAGAACACTGTGATCCCTACGACTCAGTATTCTTTTCCTCAGATTGATCAATCTAACTATGGCTTTGGTAGAGGTAGGGGTCGAGGCAGAAACTTTAATAACTTTAATAACAGGCCTCAGTGCCAAATTTGTGGGAAACTTGGGCATCTTGCTGATAGGTGCTACTATCGTTTTGATATGAATCCAAGGTTTGCTGATCAGAGGCCTAGTTTTGCTCCTCGACCTGTTATTTCCTCACAAGCTAATCTTACCACTTTTCAGTCTCCTAGTGGCTTCTATAACTCCTTGTATTACAGTCCTGCTGGTTCTGTTGTGACTTCTTCTCTTACAGCTAGCTACACACCTTTTCATGTTCAATCTTCTGTTGTTGCCCCTAGGCCTGTGTTTTCTGTTGCTCCTAATACTGTCTTAACTACCTCTTCTCCTCTACAAGTTCAATCTCATTCAGCTACTCCTGTTCTAACTACTGGGTCTGATCAAGTGTTTCCACCTGGCTCTATTTTTGTTCAGCCTCAATATCCTTCTGTGCCTACTGCTGCTCCCACTGTTCAGTTTAATCCTCAAGTTCATCTCACTACCACGGAAGTTTCTAATGATAATACCTGGTTTCCAGATTCTGGTGCCACACACCATCTTACTAATAATCTGAGTAATCTTCAGACCACAGCTGTGTACCCTAGTTCAGGTAGTGTGCAAGTTGGTAATGGTCAAAATTTACCTATTAAGTGTTCTGGACAATCTTCATTCTTAACTGGTTCTAGGAAATTTTGTTTAAAACAATTTTGTTTGTTCCTTCAATTACAAAGAACTTACTTTCTGTTTCTAAGTTTACTCAGGATAATCAGGTTTGCATTGAGTTCTATCCTAGCTATTGTTTGGTTAGAGACTTGAAGACCAGGCAAGTGCTTCTTTTTGGATCTGAGAAAGGGGGTTTATATAAGTTGGATTTACATTCAAATGTTTCTAACACAGCTGGTTTGCATGGTTCAGGGCAATTGGTTGCTTCAGCTAATTGTTTCAGTGGGGTTGATATGCTTGCTTCCAGTAATGCTTGTGTACCTAATAGTTCTAGTAATAATTGTGTTTCTGTTACTTCCAGTGGTTCTTCTATTTCTGTTGATAGTTCTTTTCAGTCCTTATGTCATTTAGCTATAAATAAGCCTATGTCTGTTGATGTTTGGCACAGTAGGCTGGGTCATCCTTCTTCAAGAGTCTTGATGAAGGTTTTGTCTTCTTGTAATCCTTCTGTTTCTATTAATAAAATGACTTCTTTTGATTCCATTTGTTCTGCATGTCAGATGGGTAAGTCCCACAAATTGTCTTTTTCTAGTTCTGTCACTACATACACTAGTCCCCTTGAATTGGTTGTAGCTGATGTTTGGGGCCCTGCTCCTCTTCCCTCAAATGGCTTTAAATATTATGTGGCTTTTACTGATGCTTATTCTAGGTTTACATGGATTTATTTTCTAAAACTTAAGTCTCAAGTTCATGAAGTATTTGTTCAATTTCATCTTGCAGCTGAACGTCAGTTAGGGGTTAAACTTAAGGCACTACAAACTGATGGTGGGGGAGAATTTTTGGCACTTCAATCTTATCTCAAAAGTCATGGGATTTCTCACAGAATGTCTTGCTCGTACACGTCTGAGCAGAATGGTTTAGTGGAGCGTAGACATCGACAAATCGTTGAGGTTGGCCTTACACTCTTGGCACATGCTGCTATGCCTCTAAAGTTTTGGAATGATGCTTTTTCTCATGCCATGTTTCTAATCAATAGACTGCCTACACCAGTTCTTTCAGGTAACATTTCTCCACATGAATGTTTGTTTAAATCACAACCTGATTATTCCTTTTTTCGTACATTTGGGTGTTTATGCTTTCCTTTGCTGCGACCTTTTAATTCTCATAAGTTGCAATTTAGGTCTATGTCATGTGTGTTCCTTGGTTATTCAACAATGCATAAGGGGTTCAGGTGTTTAGCACCTACTGGTCGTGTTTATTTGTCTCGTCATGTTAAGTTTGATGAGGGTGCCTTTCTGTTTGCTGTCAAGTCTAAAAATTCTGCGCAGTTTGAGTCTGAACAATTAGTTACCCAGTTGGATTTTGACTCGTTTCAATCTTTATCTTCTTTTGCTTCTGGCTCCCCTTCTGTTTCTAAAGGTAAGTCAGTCTCATGTCCTGTACCCATACAACTGCCTTCTGGGTCTCTTTGTTTCGTCAATAAGAGTTTTGTTGTGTCCCCTCAAAGTTCTTCCCCTAAAGAATTACATCCTGTGTCTTCTCTTGTTCCTGAAAAGGTTGTGCTTTCTCCTTCTATTATTCCTCTTGTTTCTTCCCCTCTTGTGTTTCCTCATTCTTCTCCTTTACTGTCTACTCGTCCAACTTCCATTCCTTCACCTGCATCATTCCATTCACCTCCATTGACCACTGCACCTTCTACTTCCATTCAATCACCAGCATCTGTTCACTCCTTGGTTCCTGACAATACTACTTCACCTGCATCATTCCACTCTATACCATTGACCACTGCACCTTCTACTTCCATTCAATCACTAGCATCTGTTCACTCCTCGGTTCCTGACAATACTACTTCACCTGCATCATTCCACTCTACACCATTGACCACTGCACCTTCTACTTCCATTCGATCATCAGCATCTATTCACTCATTGGTTCCTGCCAATACTACTTCACCTGCATCACTCCATTCTACACCATTGACCACTGCACCTTCTACTTCCATCCATTCACCAGCATCTCCTACTTCCCCTTCACTTCCATCTCAATCCCCTTCATTTTCATCCTCATCTTTTCCATCCTCCACTGTTCCCGGCTCTGTTGCAGTGACTAGGCCCCCTGTGATCAACTCTCATCCTATGATAACTAGAGGCAAGGATGGTGTTTTTAAACCAAAAGCTTATCTTGCTGAGGGTTCTATTTCTGAGCCAGTAACTGTTTTTGAGGCTCTTCAACATCCTGACTGGCGTGCAGCTGTCTTTGCTGAGTATAATGCTCTGCTGCGAAATGGTACGTGGGATTTGCAGCCCTTGCCTTCTTCTCGCCGACCTGTTGGGTGTAAATGGCTTTTTAAAGTCTAGTACAAATCGGATGGTTCCGTAGATCGATTTAAGGCTCGTCTTGTAGCCAAAGGCTACTCTCAAACTATTGGTAGCGATTTTCGAGAGACTTTTAGCCCAGTAGTGCGCGCTGCTACGATTCGAGCTGTGTTAGCCACTGTTGTTCTTGAGCATTGGGTTATTCGACAGATCGATATAAACAATGCATTCTTGAATGGGGAACTTGAAGAAGAGATTTATATGAGTCAGCCCCCTGGCTTTGTGCAGCACGGTTCTAATGGGGAGGAACTAGTATGCCATCTCAAGAAAGCTCTGTATGGTCTAAAGCAGGCACCTAGAGCCTGGTACACAACACTTAAGAGATTTCTTGTAGATAAACTTGGTTTTGTGTCTTCTAAGGCTGATTCCTCTTTATTTGTCAAGATTGACTCTGCTGATCATAGATTACTATTGATGGTTTATGTTGATGATATAGTAATCACTGGAAGCAATTCTGCTGCTGTGGATATGATTGTGCAACAAATTGAAGCTGAGTTTTTACTTAAAGACCTTGGGCACCTTGAATTTTTTCTTGGGATGGAGATCCAATCCTTTTCTGGTGGTCTCACTCTGAATCAAAAGAAATATATCACAGATTTATTAGAGAAGGCTAATATGCAAGATTGTAACTTCACTCCCACTCCTATGATTGTGTCTCCTAAGCTGTGTGCTTTTGATGGTCCTCCTTTTCCGGATATTCATCTCTATCGTAGTATAGTTGGTGGTCTTCAGTATATATGCTTGACACGACCTGACATTGACCTGACATTGCCTTTGCTGTCAACAAAGTCAGTCAGTACATGAACTCTCCTACTGAAGTTCACTGGAAGGCAGTCAAACGTGTTCTTCGCTATCTTAAGGGTACTGTTGATTTTGGTCTTGTGTACTCTTCCTCTGGTAGTTTTGACTTAATAGGGTATTCTGATGCTGACTGGGCTACATCTGTTGAAGACCGACGTTCCACAACAGGTTATTGCATTTATCTTGGCCCCAATTCTGTTGCTTGGGCATCTAAGAAGCAAGCCGTTGTGTCTCGATCGTCATCCGAGGCTGAATACCGAAGTTTAGCCAACTCTGTCTCTGAAATAGTGTGGCTTGAACAGTTGCTTCGGGAGGTTGGTGTTCAGTTAGTTCGACAACCCACGGTTTGGTGTGATAACACGTCAGCCGTGTCAATGGCAGCTAATCCAACTCATCATGCTCGTGTGAAGCATGTGGAGATCGATCTTCATTTTGTTAGAGAGCGAGTTTTAGCTAATCAACTTATGGTGAATTTTGTGCCCTCCTCTGAACAGGTTGCAGACATTCTGACAAAGCCCTTGCCTCCTGCTGTGTTTGTGCTGCTACGATTCAAGCTTGGTGTTCGTTCTTGCTCTCGTGATCAAAAGATTGAAAAAGATTCTGAGAAGGAAGAAAACCAGAAGGATATTAGAGTATAGTATGCTGAGCACTCTTAGCTCGTTGTTGAGTTTGTTATAAGAGTTTGTTAAAAGTTGGTTAGTTTGTTAGAATGTGGGCCGGTTATCTTTAGCTGATAAGCTTTGTTATATTGGGCTATAAATATCTCATGTATTGGGCTTGTAAAACTACGGGTTTTGTATTTTTCTGATTCAATTAAACAAATATCTCTCTTTCTATTTTTCGTCTTTCTTTTCCTTTTCTATTTTCTTGTTTGCCCTAATCGCCGTCATGCTCAGTTCTTCACCGTCCTCTTCTCCGATTCTATCTCTTCTCTGAGTTGAATCTAATATGGTATCAGAACATGTTCTGATGTCGTCGGAGTAACTGCCGTCGTCATTTCAGAAGATCAAGTACCTTTTTCGTTTTTCTTGTTGGAGGTTTTGTGATTGTGGCTGCTGCGTACTAGGAGTTTGTCGTTGCTGCGATGATGATGCTGATGAGCAGAGTCTTTCCTTGCTGCTGCGGTGCTATGCTTCGGATCTGAGTCTTGACTCTTTAATGCGTGTCAAGTGTGCTTTGGTGAGATTGTTCTTTTCAGATCTGGTTGTCTTGTATTGTTCTTGCTTTATCACGATTTGCTGTTTGTATTCTCCTGATTCTGTTTGGATTTTGTCTCGGTTGCTGAAGTTTGTTTGCGGATCTGCTCATCTTTATTGTTTTCAGTCTGTCTCTGCTTGTGTTTCTCAGATCTGTGCTGTTGATTTGTTTTACTGTGGTGTTGTGGTTGTTTAATCTGGATCTGTGATTGCTGGCCTCTTGTGTGTTGCTCTTCTTGTTTGTTTGCTATGGGTGAGGATGATGGTGTTACGTCTGATAATCCTGCACAGTCACGTCATGAGAATACATCTGGTTTACCTGGTGATACTGGGAATGAAAATGTTAACATAAATGACCCTAATAATACTGGAGCTGTTAATTCTCAATCGGGTAATAATGTGATGTCTGGATCTAACTCTGTTCCTGGATCTGTTGTTGTTACTAAAGTTTTTTCTACTAAAAAAATAAATGTTACCCTTGATGACCATAATTACTTGCTTTGGCATCAACAAGTCTATTTGATTATTAAAACTCAGAGATTGCTGCGTTTTATTGATTCTAATGTCGAACCACCTGTTAAGTATATCACTGTGAATGGGGTTGTCTGCATTAATCCTAAGTTTGAGATTTTTGAGGAACAAGATGGGGCATTGGCCACTTGGTTATTATCTACTGTTAGTGAGAGTGTTTTGCCTAATCTCATTGGTTTGAGTACTGCTTCTCAAATTTGGAATGCTTTGCATAGGCGGTATAGTAGTAAAACTACATCTAGGTTAATGTCTTATAGACGTATGTTGCATAATCAGAAGAAGGGAGACATGAGTATGCATGAGTGATAAATCATAACATTAATTAATTTGAACAATCACCCAAATTTACTTTTACTTTTCAATATCATGTCTAAAATAGACATTTTCTCTCCTCAAAATCACTTTTTGACATCAATGACAAACAATAACCAGCTTTTCAAAACTACTTTTCAACAGCTAGTTTGAAAATCACTTTTTTCACTGCACTTTTTAAAAACAACCACAAACTAAGCCTAACGGTCAGGAGCTGAAGTCTGATAGACTGGTAGTAAATTATGTGCACGGCGAGACAATGTTTTATAATAATATAAAAGCTTTTGCATAGTACGGAAGCATTGGCTCATGCTTGCCTAAGCAGCGACATATTTTGAAATATTTTTAAAAATAAATACATATTAAATCTCAAAATTTTTAATCTGACACAATTCATAATAATTAAAAACTAATTCATAAAAATTAAAGTTAAATGTACAAACTTTAAAAAATTTAAGATAAACACAAACTCGCTCACTTCATGAGCTTTTTGTGAAAGGGAAAGGTTTTGGTGGTAGGTGTTGTGCATTTCAACAAATCGGCTAACTAAATTTTGTGATTCAATAAACTCTTAAATAATTGGGTCAGCTTGACTTTACAACAAGCATCAAACAGGATGGATCAAGTGTGATGAGGTCTCACGAGATAAAGTGCACAAAAATGCCACATTCCGCATCTAACAGTTTGGAGTAAAAACAATATGCTTTAATCCCACATTAAAAGAAAAAAACTCCAATATAAATAATTACATGAGATATAAATAATATAATTATATATTTTAATTCTTTATGTCATGTTTGTTGTTACGGAGTGAAACAATGCACAATTGATGTACATATACACACTGTGTAAGTAATACAATAATAAGTTTATCGTCCCACAAAAATTGAAATGATTCAATTTGAAGCAGTTCTACGTAAAAAAATAAAAGTAAATATTAAATGATATTTGGTGAAAGCTATCACAAGTATAGCGAAAATATTGTAGCAAAATATAAATGTAACTGAGAAATTGAGATATAAGCAAAACAAAAACAAACTCACACATAAATATCAAGAGGAATGACAGGTTGGGTTTACTGATGAATCATATTCTTAACTATTATTATAATGCTACCTTCATGGGATTTTTTAAATAAGAAATTAATAAATTTTTTTATTTTAATTGGATGACAAATTTTTTAATAACTGTTGACGAAAATATCTTAAAATGATCATAAAAATAAATATTAAATATTTATTTAGACAAAAAATAATTATGAATTAATATAAAACTAATTAATTTTTTAAACATTATGTTTATGTTTTGTTAGGAAAAAAAGAAGATTTGGAAAGGGATAGTCGGAATTCCCAAATTATTGGGCCGTTGACGACGCTGCCTAAAACGACAGCAGCCGCAGTTAAAAACGACACAATTAAGATGCCGAACCGACACGGCATCTTGATTCTGGACCCACCTACGCGATGTTTTTCATCAAACTAAAACTACAACAAAATCTAACTTCTGCCCTTCCATTCAAACTTTTGACTATACACATCATTATAAGCTTGAGAATTACATTTAATTATTCGGTTGAACACATTTTGTGCAAATAATATAGAAGCAATTATAAACTTATTATTTGTGTGTTCGTTGTATTATTAATTAAATAAATGCTGTGGGATTTAGCCGCCGACATTGACCCGTACCCCCAAGTCAAACAAGTTGGTTTAATAGTAACATAAACGATGAAAATTTCTACCCGTTTTCGGCGCCTTACTTATACCCCACATTCAAAATTATATTTAGGATTTTAGATTAGGGTTTAAGAAATTTAGGGCAAGATGTATTTTTAGGATATAAGGTGTAGGATTTATAATTTAGAATTTATTGTCTTTTAGTGTTGAGACATAAATACAGGCACCGAAAAGAAGCAGAAAATTTTTATCCGTAACATAAACTTGCCTTGGATCAGTGTTTTTTTTGTTTGAGCCAAGATATTCACTGCCGATAGCAGTGACAAATTCCCCCACTACGGAAAAATTATATTATGGGTGATTCCCACCACGTCATCCATGAGACCAACCAATGAAAATCATCCACTTCACCATAATTTTTTCAAGTCATTTTTTTCAACTAATGAATCTTCACTAAAGTTTTTCCATGTCATTTTAAAAACTGCTTTTTGGAAGTTATTTTATTATTAGATTAATGACATTGAAAAAATGATAAAATGAGTGGTTTCTAGTGGTTGGTCCCATGAATGACGTGGTGGGAATCACTCATGATATAATTTCTCCTCACTACGAGTGTTGTCATTAAAAGATAAACGACCGACTATAAAATGTACTCCATTCCTATCCGTCGGTGTTTTACTGAAACATGAAGTTCTTTCCAGCTTTATTGGTAGGCTTACAACCTTGCAGCGGCCATTTCCGAGTATAAATTAACTAGCACCTGTTCCAAATGTGAACATAAGTGAAATGCATAACTTTCTCCCCTGTTTCTTCAAAGTCTTTTAGTTATATATATATATGCATGGAGAATTAGTCAACAAATACAAGCTCTTTCAGAGACTTTACTTTCCTCCCTCGCATCATCCCCATTTCCTGGATCGTTCCCTCCCGGCTTCTATTTGAAACATATTTCTATATAAATTGTGTTGTTTGGGAAACAATTCATAATTTCTGGGATTGAGTTGAGTTTCAACTTTCAGCATGGACACAACCTGGAAACATGTCATGTTATCATGCCTCCTACTTTCTTTCTTTGCTTCATCTTCTGCCCAAACCTGTCGTGGCCAAAGGTTTTTCGACAACAGGCAATACGCCAGCTGCACCGACCTTCCGGCCTTGAACTGTTACCTACACTGGACATATGATCAAGCCGCAGGCACCCTCGATGTCGCCTTTAGACACACCGGAACCACGGACTCTAGGTGGTCGGCCTGGGGGCTGAATCCAAGTGGTGCAAGAATGCAGGGTACCCAGGCTTTGGTGGCCTTTGTCAACTCCAGTGGCGTTGCTCAGGCTTTCACCACATCCATCGACACCATGAGCCCTTCCATGCAATCAAGTCCTTTAAGATTTGAGGTTCCCACCCTCTCAGCCAGGTTTGATAACAATGAGATGACGATATTCGCTGTTATGAGGATCTCCGACACCTGGTTATCGACCAGCCAGGTTTGGCAAGAAGGTCCTGTCAGTAACGGGCAATTAGGGGTCCATCCCTTTACAGCAGCCAACCTTGGATCCGCTGGAAGTGTTAATTTCCTCACCGGACAATCGGGAGGGAGCTCGTCTGCCGGTTCAAGAGCTCGAAGAAGAAACGTAAGTGACTCCTACAGTCGTACATATCTTGGCTTATTTTCTTCACTGTGTGGATCATTTAGGTGATGTTCAAAACCAAATTTGCAGGTTCATGGAGTATTGAACACGGTGAGCTGGGGAATCTTGATGCCCTTGGGAGCCATAACAGCTAGGTACATGAAGGTGTTCAAATCTGCAGACCCGGCATGGTTTTATCTCCATGTTGCTTGCCAAACTTCGGCCTATGCCGTTGGTGTTGCAGGTTGGGCCACTGGTATTAGGCTGGGCAGTGATTCTCCTGGTGTCACACACAACCCTCATAGGAACATTGGCATCGCCCTCTTCTGCCTCGCTACTCTTCAGGTAATTTCTTCTCTCATAGGCTCATCCTTGTTATTTCTTCGAATCATTTCGAGTTCGAATCATTCTCAATACAAAAACAGGGGAGGGGAGACATCGTTTCGAGTTCGAATCATTCTTACAGAAACTTTGATTGGCAGGTGTTTGCGTTGCTTCTGAGGCCAAACAAGGAGCACAAATACAGATTGTATTGGAACATCTACCATCATTCCGTAGGTTACACCGTCATCATCCTCAGCATCATCAACATCTTCGAAGGCTTCGACATCCTTCAACCGGAAGACCATTGGGAGAGGATTTTCATTGGAATTCTCATATTTCTGGGCGTTGTTGCCACTTTGTTGGAAGCATTCACTTGGTACGTTGTTCTGAGGAGGAAGAAGAAAGGGTCTGATAAGCACCCTCACAGCATCAATGGAGCCAATGGATATGGTGATAGGGGACAGCAGGTGTAACAATTTTGAACATGTTACATATACATACATATATATTTGTTGTCGGTTTATTACACCTTGAGACAATCACATACATTTGTTATTCTTCTTCCTTTTTGTTGTATTGTAGTTATGGTGTGTTATGAGTTGTATACTGTAGCTTTATTTTATTTATTTATTTTTAATGTATTCATGATCTCCATTGTTTCTTGATAAAATTTTTGGTTAAAGTAAAGAAAATGTTTTTGGTTAAAACTTTTAAAAATGATTTTTGGAAAATGAAATGCGTTAAAGCTAGAAAACAATCAAGAGTTGTTTTCATTGACTTTCCTAAAATATTTTAATAATTTGTAACTATCAATATATGATTATGTTCGAATACTTAGAACCTACACTCTATAGCCTAAAAAAATATACCTTACAAAATTAAATTTCAAGCCCTAACTCTAAATTTTAAATCCTAAAACTTACACCCTATACCCTAAAAAATACACCCTACCCTAAAATACTTCAAGCCCTAACCATAAACCCTAACCTAAAACCCTAAACCATGAACTCTAAACCTAATTTTAAACGTGGGGCATAAGTAGGGGCACCGAAAAGGGGCAGAGGATTTCCATCCCTTAGAGGATAAAATTCATCTGCCCCTTTTCGGTGCTCCTACTTATAACTCAACACTAAAAAACACTACAAAATTAAATTTCAAGCCCTAACTCTAAATTTTAAATCCTAAAACCTACACTCTATACCCTAAAAAATACACCCTACCCTAAATTCCCCAAGCGCTAACCATAAACCCTAACCTAAAACCCTAAACTATAAACTCTAAACCTAATTTTAAACGTGGGACATAAGTAGGGGCATCGAAAAAGGACTGAAAATTTTCATCATTCTCTCTGTTTTTTATTATAAAAGAATAGGTCTCAAATATATTTTCTTATTTTTTATTATTGAAAGTAATTTTTTATTTTTTCACAATCGTTTTAAATTTTTTGGGAAAAAATTAATTTTAAAAATAAAAGCATAAAATATTTTCAAAAATCTAAAGAAATCTTCATATTTTCATTTGAATTTTACCATGGATAAATTATGTATGAATTTCCAACCCAAAATTATTACGGTGTAAGCATACAATTTAAAGGGCCTTTGAAAGAAAAGTTTATAGGCCCAAAATACGAATTCTGATTTCCTAAGCTATAAAGTTTAATCAGTCCATTTTAGATTCCCTATTATTTCAGTTCCGTTCCCTTTTCACCTTGGAAAATACAACGACAACAAAAAATCAACTTTCCCGAGAACACCTCGATTCATGTCGGATTTCTTTGCCTTCTTCCAGTCGGTGGGTGTTTTTGTTTTCTCCAAATAGGTATCTTTATCAGTTCATTTTCTTTCATTCTAGTTTGTTGTTGGAAAATTGTCTGGAAACAGAACTTTTGTTTGCTTGTTTGTTTTCTGTAAACTAAAACTAGGTTTAGAATGTAAACTGAACTTTCATATGAATGATCCAAAGCTAGTAACTGGGTTTGAACCGCTAAACATGCAGATGAACCACTTCCTCATAATTTTCTGATTTTAATAATCTGTCGATATATGTTTTTATCAGATCTACAAAACTGCATGAACTGAAAAGATGAATTTTCTCATGGTCCGGGACAGATATGTTAATTGTTATGATTTCTATGTGTTGAATTAAAAAAAACTGCAGTTACATGCATAGGGTTTAGTCTTCCAAACATTAAATGCTAATTAATTACTATTTCATATGATTTCTTGTTAGTTTATACTGCTCCTGTAGATTGTTATCTGTGTTAAATCGTGTATCCTAAGCGTTGATGTCGAATTCGACATGTATTGAGTACAGATGAACTGCAATAATTGGTAAGAAATACATTTGTATTAGCCGATGATCGAAGTTATGGAAGTTAACAGCCAAATGTTTCGTTTTTAATACAAGAGAGACTCAGAGATACAGCATTAATGACTGATCATTGATTAGTTTGTTTGACTCGGACGGTTTTTTGTTCGGATCTTGTGCTTCCGTACAGTACTATTTTGTCGGGTTTCTCGTTTTAATCGATTCGTTGACGTCACGTGGATTATGTTCAATTGTATCCTTCTTTGCATCATCATGCTGTTTGCGTATATTATAACCTTTGAATCTGTACCTATTAATGTATTTCCTTACAAGTATTTAAGAGAAGGAACAAATTTGTAATGCAGACCAACTAGAAGGATGGAGCGTCTTCCTCCGGATGTCGTCCTTGATATACTATCAAGACTTCCTATAACAACTTTGGTGCGATCAAAGTCTGTATGCCGATCCTGGCGAAGCATAATACAAAGCTCAGTACTTGTTGACAAGCATCTGTCGTATATGGCCGAGAATGATCCCTGCATCATCTTTCAAAGTGATGTGCCCACCCCGGACCAATACTACTTAGCAGATTTTGCTGCTTGCAGTGAAGGGAACAAGAGCTTAAAGAAAATTCCGGTTTCAGCAATAGATTCTACATTGGTTGCTTCATCGAATGGCCTGCTATGCTTATTATGCAATTCTTCAGTCCACATTTGCAATCCTTTAACCATGGACTCCGTAGAGATTCCGAATTTATTATTAAGAGATCATGGAATATCTGGAGTTTTAGGATTCGGTTTCAGTCCAACGACAAAGGAATATAAAGTGGTTGAGATTATTTATCGAAGAAAAAGGCTTAGATTGCACCCCACTCCTGCAGACACTAATCCATTTCAGTCCCAGGTACGAATTTTAACTCTTGGTAGCTCCCAATGGAGAAGTTTAGGGATGGCACCGTACAATTTCATTCAACGACTGTCACAAGTTGAAGTCAATGGGAGGCTTCATTGGATCTCCCATCCTGGAAACGTCGTTATATATCACCGGATCATTTCATTTGACCTGACAGCTGAGCAATTCCAGGAGATTCCTCGAGCTGATTATATGACCTTAGACAGGCGGTATTTAGATCTAGTCGTTCTCCGAGGCCATCTTTGTGTTGCCGCTACTAATGCTAGTTGTGGTTTAGACATCTGGGCTATGAAGGAATATAATGTCAAAGAGTCTTGGGTCAAAGAATTTGTCATCGGAGGTTATCTGCCGGAGGAGTTGCGCTCCAGTTATAGAGTCCCTTTCTTTAAATCAGATTTTCGAGCTGTATGCAGTTTCAGAAATGGGAAGATCCTACTGAAAATTACGGGCAAACGCTTCCTTCTCTATGATCCGGTTCATGAAAAATTCGAGGATATCATCATGTTTGAAAGAACACTTAACTGGGATAAAATGGTTGTTCATGTTGGCGGTCTGGTTAGCATCTAAAGTAGGAAATTAACAAAGAAAAACAGTGGTTTTCTGTGGCTTTTTCTCCTTGTAGCTGAAACTTATCAACTTATGACTTATCCGTGTTGTATCTTTATTTTAATGGTTGACATCCCTGTTTGGGTTTGTGCTTTATTTTAATCTTCTGTTTAATTAATCAACTGAAATATTAATTGATAGAAGGGTTATATTTATTGAATTATTTTGAATTAGGACTAAATTGATAGCATATATAACTTTTGAGAATAAAGTTGTCATTATACCAAGTCTGGTTAGATGTCTGTTCGCATTTAAACGGGAGAGTGACTTAATTTTAACTAGAATATTAATTGAGTGACGACAATATAATTTACCTTTTGTAATAACATTGTCGTAATATAATTTGGACAAACTCGCGTCGCACGAGTCGGACATTTAATTTTAATAGATGAATCTTTTAATGAGAATTTTCTACAACTTGAAATCTCTTAAACGATAATGTTTTAGTCGATGATGAATGATTTTGTAAACTACATAGGGATGCACATTTTACCCGACCGAGTCGAAATTTTTAATGAAAAAATCGTTGTCGAGTTGGGTAAAATGCTTAATCTTTTAATGAGAGTTTTTTACAACTCGAAATCTGTTTAAACGATAATGTTTTAGTCGATGATGAATGATTCTGCAAACTACATATGGATGGGCATTTTACCCGACCGGGTCGAAATTTATAATGAAAAAATCGTTCTCGGGTTGGGTAAAATGCTTAATCTTTTAATGAGAGTTTTTTACAACTCGAAATCTACTTAAACGATAATATTTTAGTCGATGATTAATGATTCTGTAAACTACATTGGGATGGACATTTTACCCGACCGGGTCGCATTTTTTAATGAAAAAATTGTTGTCGGGTTTGGGTTTAGGGTGAAAAAGATCCTACTCGATCAGAGATTAATTGTGTAATTTTCTCTTAATTTTTAGAGATATTTATGATAATAGTCCCTTTATATATTTTTTTATAATTAGGTCCTTAAAATTAAATTTTTATTTACAATTTAGTCCTTAAATTTATATTTTTTTACAATTAAGTCCCTTAATTTTTTTTATAATTAGGTCCCTAAAAATTATTTTTTTTCTATAGGTCGGGTCGGATGCATGTATAGAGTATTTATTTTCGGGTCGGGTCAGGTCAAATTTTTTACAAAATATATTCGAGTCGGGTCGGGTCAAGTGCGGGTATAGAATATATATTTTAGGGTCGGTCGGGTGGGCCAAAAACCCAACCCAACCCAACCCATGGCCATCTCTAAAACTACAACACCAACTAATTCAAATCAACACATCCATCTACTCTTCCTGGAAACTAATTCCCGACATGAGTAGGGCCATGTTTGCAATGCCATGGAATTGGTCCATAAAATTTGCTTTTTCCACATTCACATTTCAGCAATCTATATGCTTAATCGGACGGTGCAGATTGGTATGTCCATCAATTCCCCTATACCTTTTTCCCCATTAATCTTAGGAGAAAAAAAGAAATAAAAGCAGTGTATAAGGCAAGGGAATGATATTTTCTATACAAACACTAATTCATTTCCTTGTGGTTTCCGTCTCTCCTTTTCTATAATAATATTCATACCATCTTATAAAACTCTACCATCTTTATCTTCAACCTTCCTTTTCCACCATCTCTCTTAAAACCCCACCATTTCTAGTCCATGTGTGTTCTAAATCTCTTCCCGGCCATGGATTTAGACGACCGGAGCCTCGCAAAGAGAAGAAAAACCAAGCTTGATGATCGGCAGCCGCAGTCGACGACGACCGGGATGCAAACCCTTCCTAATGAAATCGTCGTCGACATACTCTCGAGGCTGCCGATCACATCTTTGGTGCAATTCAAGTTCGTATGCAAAGGGTGGCGTGGTTTAGCTCAGGATCCTGTCCTTGCTGCAGAGTTGCAACGTCCATGCCTAATCCTTCACTGCGATTTTCCCATCAGAAACCACCTCTATTTTGTTGATTTATCGCCTCACAACCAAGACAAAGACAAGGTAAAAAGATTATATGTACCTTTCCAGACATCCATGCCTGAATTCGATGTAGTTGGATCATGTAATGGTTTATTGTGCTTGTCTGATTCTTTGTACAACATGCTCTTTATGTTTACAACCCTTTCACCATGGATTATATCGAGCTGCCCAAATCCAGACAGTATCCAGATCAGGAAGTAGTGTTCGGATTCGGATCCCATCCGAAAACCAATGAATTCAAGGTAGTTAAGATAGTTTATTATAGGAACACAAGTAGTAGTAGCAGCAGCAGCAGCTCCGGTCGTGCCCGAAGAGTTGTTTATCCACAATCAGACATCCAGGTTTTCACCCTGGGAACCTCTGCCTGGAGGAGCCTAGGGAAAATACCGTGCCAACTCGTAAGGCGACCGGCCGAGGCATTGGTTAGCGGAAGGCTTCATTGGGTGAGTAGGCCACGGAGAAATTATCCGGCGCGCCGCATTATGTCATTCGATTTAGGGGATGAAGAATTCCGGGAGGTCCCGAAACCTGATAGTGGTGGCCTAAACAGATGTAACTTCCATCTGTCTGTTTTAAGAGGTTGTCTAGCAGCAGCTGTGTACGGGAATTATGGGAAACTGGAGATATGGGTTATGAAGGATTATAATGTGAAGGAATCTTGGACTAAAGAGTTGAGCATTGGAGCTTATATGCCGAAATGTTTGAAAATAAAATCGGACCGAGATAGGCCATTGAAGATATGGAAGAATGCTTCGAATGGTAAAGCGGTTCGAGTTCTCGCCGTTCTGGACAACGGCGAGATCCTGTTGGAGTATAAGAACAGGGTTTTAGTTTCTTATGATGCAAGGAAAGCCAAATTTACAGATCTTGTTTTCCAAGGAATCCCTCAGTGGTTTCAAACAGTTGTTCATGCAGCAAGTTTCAATTGGATTAACAGTAACACCCTCCCCTGATGCTAATCTTTGTTTCTTACATTGTAATTTATATGAATATTGTTTGTTACACAGAATCAAAATCTGGGAAATTTAGAATGTTAAATTTATGATTTGAGAAACAAAGTTGAAAAAGAACTCAACCACCATTGGTACAAAGAATTAAATGATGAGAAAAGAAATAAATAAAAATGGACTGCTTTTTTTTATATTCATGTGCAGTGCACAGGGATTTGTCTATCTTCCAACTCACCTCTATTATAATAATAATCAACTCTTTTCTTACAGTTTTTTTATTGTTCTTTGCTGTTCTAAGATAGCTTAAAGGGTTTAAAGCAAAAGTAAGGGGCTGTTTAATTAATTAATTTACAACCTTTTTTTTGTTCTTGTGTAAATGAAAAGATTTTCAAAATCCTAAGGGGTGCATGGGGTTGGTAGTTGAACCACTTAAAGTCTTGCACCTAAAAAACTTGGTGGAAAAGGAGAAAAAGTCATCTCATCTTTTGCTTTTCCGACTCAAGTTTGAGTCGGGGTGGATTCTTTTAGGATAAAGTTGGGTCGGGTTGGGTTTGAGTTTAGGGTGAAAATACCCACACAATTCAAAAATAATAATATAATTTTATTCTAAATATTTAAAAATTATTACTATAATGTCCCTCTTTATATATTTTTTTTTAATTACCTTTCTATTTTGTCTAATAAAATTTGAATAATTGTTGTAAATTTTTACAAAATAAAAATGAAAAAAGATATTTTTTATTTATGACGGGGCTATTTCAAGTTTTAACTCTGAAATTCAGGTCAGATCAAATTCGGATAGATGTTAAAAAAATTTAAATGAGTATGTGTCTGCTGATAATCCGACCCATGACCATCCCTATTAATATTTCTTGTTTTCTCATAGTATAGCTGTCAATGAAAATTACCCCAATGTGATCAACGAATGCCTTGTGAATGGTTACAATTCTCTTCTTCTTTGCAATAGAGTGGTAGAAACCTTTGTTTCTCTCACCTTTTGCACACCAATTGATTCTTGACTTTTTTTTTTTTTTTGAAAACCAATTGATTCTTGACTTGTGTAGCCAAAATATGTAAGTTCTTTTTTTTGCATGTATGTTAGCTACCAAAGCTAGTCTTGTTCAATCCTCTAGTGTTTGTAATTTTGATCTAACACATAGATACATGGGCCGGATATTTAGGATTGGGCATTTTACCCTATCTGGTTAGGTTTCGACTTGACCAGATTCGATCGGGTTAGGAGCTGATTGACTGCGTTAGAGACACAGGGAGGAAAGAGAGGTTATCTCTAAACCCAGGGGTTTTATTAAGGGTGATTCTGGGTCGAGTTCGATTTGGGTTTAGGGTCAAGAATATTCGATCCGACCCGAGACTAAAAATATAGAGATATTCGCAATAACGCTCTTTTTTTTGCAATTACGTAATTAAAATTATTTTTTTCAATTAACTCCCTTAAAAATATTTTTTTAATAGATCGAGTCAAAGTCAAATTTAAGTATATAATTTTCAAGTCAGGTTTTTAAAAGATGATGTTGGGTCGGGCCTGGTTTTTAAAAAATGAGGTTTAAGATACATATTTTCAGGTCAAGTTCGAATTGATTAAAAACCTAACTTGATCCGGCCCGACCCGTGCCATCCCTAACCAGATCCGACTTGATATGGTTGGTTCGGAACCCATCAGATCCAAGTCCATACCCATTCCTAACTTTAGTACGATGAGAAATATCTCATAAATAACCGATTGATATTTTTTATGAAATAAAAAATAAACCATTCCGTACATTATTACCAATATCAGTGTCTAAATTTTGATAACATCAATATATATATATATATATATATATATATATATATATATATGTTAAATAAATTAATACTAACGAATATAAATGTGAGTAATATTGGTTGGTAGAAATTACAAATATGGGATTTACAGTTGGGAATGGCCATCTTCTCATAGCAGCAACCAAGCGACAGCCAATGTTGGTTGGCTCCAGTAATCTCACGCATACCCTACCTTATATTTTTCTCAAATCTAATTTCCTTTTTCATCAATTTCTAATTTTCTCCATTTCAATTTAATCTGTCTTAATATTTTTTTAATTATCTTTTTTAGGTCAGAATTAAAAAGAAATGACATGGGGAAATATGGACTCGAGTTGTGCAGCATTTTTTAAATGAAATTTCACATTCTTATAATAATGTTAAGCCACTTTTATCCTTTTTTTAATTCATTTATGTTAGCAATAACCGATATATTGGGTTCAAGTGGTAAGCAGCTCGTATCGCTTAAGCAGATTTTGAATTTGAATCCTTGTGTATGCAGAAAATTTTTACAACGCGAGTCGGTCTGAATTAATTAAGAAAAATCCTGAAAACCAGAAGTATAATTTACTTGCCTTTTACATCCCCTCTAAGCACCAACAGGCAACAGCTGGTACCAGTCCACCCCACATCCACTTGTATATATTACAACCAAAAAAGGCCCATCCATCTGCAACATCCATACCCGAATTCCTCTTGCTCAGGTTAGTTTCCTCTCATTCAAATCTGCTTTTCTTAAAACTTCTGTTGCTCCATTTTCTTTCAATTTTGATTATTTTGTGTGAATAAGTTGAAGAACAAAAATTGGATCATACTTTTGAGTTTTGAATTCAGTTCATGCTTACTGTCTGTAATTACTACATTATCTTGGATCAAGTTTTGAGCTTTTTGTCAAGATCTGGTTTTTCCATCACTTCCCTATTACCATTACTAGTTTTATTTAGAAGATTCATTAAACCCTGAGACCCATTGTAAAATGGGGATCTGAATTCTGATCTTGTGAATATTATAGTGTGTAGATTTTGGGGTTTTCAGGTTTTACCTGCAAATGCAATTATAACCGTGAAGGATTTGGTTATTGTAGGAAATTGGGGGAGTGGGCACTTTTCAAAACCAAATTTTGAGGGTGGAAAATGGAGTTTTCCAGGAATTTTATGTTCAACTGTTGTGCATTGCTCTTCTGCACTGCCTTGGCATATGGTAAAGCCATTAGTCCTCCGGCTCCAGTGGCAATGAGTCCAACTCCAGCACCGGCACCGGCACCGGCATACGTTAATCTCACGTCTTTACTCTCTGTGGCCGGTCCATTTCACACATTCCTCGACTACCTCGAGTCGACTAAAGTCATTGGCACCTTCCAAAACCAAGCCAACAACACTGATCAAGGCATTACAATTTTTGTACCAAAAGACAACGCCTTCAAGGGTCTTAAGAAACCTTCATTAGCCAATCTGAGTGATGACCAGCTTAAATCACTCATCCTTTTCCATGCCTTGCCCAAATTCTATTCCCTTGCTGACTTCAGTGAACTCAGTACAAAAGGCCCCATTAGTACCCTTGCCGGTGGCCAATACACTTTGAACATCACCGATGATTCCGGCACGGTTCACCTCGATTCCGGATGGAGCAAAACAAAAGTCACCAGCGCCGTACTCTCAACCGATCCCGTCGCAATCTATCAAGTCGATAAGGTCCTTCTTCCTGAGGCAATATTCGGTACCGACATACCTCCGACTCCTGCTCCAGCACCAGCTCCTGAAAGTAGTCCTGCAGCCGCAGCGGATTCTCCATCAGCAGAATCCAAAGGAAGTGATTCTTCACCAGAGTCTTCACCTTCAACTTCATCATCTCAGAGGATCCTGAACTTGAGCATTTGGAAGCAGCTGGTTTTGGCTGTCTTAGCAGTTGGGATTGTCCTGTTTTTCTAAGATAAGGACTTGATTGAGTCTAGGTTAAATTCATGGGGGCCTCATACAGCATGTTTCTGAATTTACTTTGATTTTTGAAACCAATTTTTCATTTGTATGTTCAATTCAGATTGTTGTGTTAAAAGTGTGACTTCTTATGTTTACAGTTACCGTTATCCATTTTATCATATACTTGTTTCTACATAGTTTCAACTGTATATTTGGTTTCATTGACATTGACAGTCTGTTAAATTTCTGGTAAACTCACTTCAATATGAGATTTTTTATATTCTCAACGTGCACAAAACAATCACCTCACGAAGATTTTAGAAGACCATGGTATTATAAAAATAATTTGAAGAAGATTAAAATATGTTTCAATTATTTTGTATTTTCTTACATTTAAAATTTGTTTCTCCAATTTTTTCTGAAATTTAGTTTTGTTGGACTTCCTCTGTCACCATTTCTCTGTTCCAACTCCTTCGGACATAGAGTTTCTGCCTTCAAAAGTGCTTTTGGACCCAAAAATTTATTATTCGGGTCAAAATATTTTACAAGTCAATAATTTTTTATTTTATATAGAGATATTTACATTTCTAAAACAAATGTCAACATGCGAATTTGTACAAAATAAGACAATAAACATTATTCACCACTCGACCAATTAGTGAATTTCATTTTACAAGTCAATTTTAAAGTCTACAATCTAAACTACATATTAAGTTGGTGTTGGGGACTAGGGAATTTGGGATCAATAGCATGACAAGGGGGGAATTCATTCACGCCATCTGTTCCTTCAAATTTTATGTAGGGTTATGATTAATATTATTTTTTTTAAATTTTTATCATTTTTGTCCCTTGATTTTTGTATTGTTTTATAATAATTATAACCATATTAATTTTGAAATATTTTATTTTATTTACGTTTAAGTATTTATAATATTTACATTTCATGTGTAATTGTTTTCAATCTATCATAAATTTATGCATTGCTCACCATTGACCAACTCGAAATTCCTACAAAGAGTCATTTCAGGACGCATCTTTAATATCTTCCTCATCGTCCAGCTAAAATGGGATCGATTCTCTAGAAGCCAGAAGTCAACTCCCTTAAAAACATATTCCTGAATTCAAGCAGCTCATAGTGAGCCTTGGCCTGCAAAGATGTTGCGCACAAGAAAAAAAATATGTCTTATTCCAGCAGCCTAGGTCCTTAAGACCCAAACCTCCTTTCAATTTTAAAAAACAAATATCTCTCCATTTTACTTAAGCTCCATGCACTGCCACATCACTACGCTTTCAAAAAAATCTCATACAAAGTTGTTCGATTCGGCAAATGACAGCCTTGAAAAAGATCAGTTGTCTACACTAATAATTTGTGATACTAAACAAATCTGATTGAATTAGTTGCAGCCTGCCTCCATAACTCAGATTCTAATTCGACCAGCAGTTTAACTTGGTACTTATCTTGTCAAGCAAAGGTTGATAATCTTTCTCCCTTAATTTTCTTGTCACTAAAGGCACTTCCAAGTATCTCACAGGCAGGTATCCCACTTTAAAGCCAGTAGCAGATCAAATACTCTCTAAATTCTCAGCACCAATACCACTAGCAAAAAACTCAGTCTTTGCTACATTAAGCTTCAAGTCCGAAATATCATAAAATAGGTCTAAGATGCTAACCACACTCAAGATAGAATCTAGGTTTCCTTTGCAGAAAATTTAAAAACCATCAGCGAAATACAAATGGGTTAAAGTAACACTTTTGCACTTCGGATAAAACTGAAAAAATTGATATAGTTGCTCCAAGGTTCAATAAATATGAAAGGACATTCATTATCATCACAAAAAGGTACGGAGATAATGGGTCTCCCTGTCTCACCCCTCTTCGACCTTTAAAAAAACTCACCGAGAACTTAGAAGTCATGACACAAACTTGAATCCAGCCACGAAAAATATCAGGTAAACCCAAAGCTTCCATCACCTTCTCAAGAAAATTTCAGTTAACTGAATCAAAAATCTTCTGCAGATCAATCTTGATGGCACAACAGAGAAAAAGAGACTTTTTAGATTATCGTTTAATCAACTCCTGTGCAAGCAACATATTATCCACGATGCTTCTTCATTTTACAAATGCAATTTGATTAGTGCTATCATATCATGGAAGTATTGTGCAAGGCGATCTACAAAAATTTTTGTAATTGTCTTGTAGACAACAGAGCAACATGAGATTGGCCTAAAATCTTTCGCCATGCTTAAGTTTGGGAGTTTCGAGACCAACACAATGGCAGTTGCATTGAAACCATGTAGCATCTCCGAGTTAGCTGCAATAAGATCATCCTTGATGATGCCCCAGGCATTCTTAAAAAATCAAGCTGTATACCTATCTGGCCCTGAACTTTTTTCATTCTCTTATTCAAAAAATGCTTGTTTAATCTCCTGAGAGGACACAACTCTGCATAACACATCAGTAGCACCTGCATGTAATGAATATTGCAGCAAATTCTGCAAAGCTTCAACAAAACAGCTCTTAACATTCGCACCCACTGTGCCAATTAGCTTAGTGAAAAAACGAACCATTTCCCCTTACATGGATTCAAAACTTTCTAGATGTTGACCTTCCTTATCATGTAATAATCGAATTGTATCTTTCTTTTTCTTAACAGCAACAACATTGTGAAAAAAATTAGTTCTCAAATCATCTTCCTTAAGCCACTGCACCTTAGTCTTCTGCTTGTAGAAAGAAGTTTCGGCCTTGCGAAGCTCTGTCAGTTTAGCTAATAAAAAAAATTCCTTCAAGATCTCTATTTCCATTTCGAGAAAGATTTTTCAACTGCTTCTGCTCAAATTTTTCCTGCGCATCTCTTACTTTTTCTTATATATATTATCAAAATAAGTTTTGTTAAGCTCCTTCAGTCGAGATTTTAAACTTTGAGTTTGGCAAAAAGACTCTGCATCGGGTTTTCTTCCACAGAAGCTTCCCACGACTCTTGAACAACATCCTTATAATGTGAGTGTTGTGTCTAAAAATTAAAAAACTTAAATGGTTTGGGATGATTAGCTGGAACCTCTAGCAAGCCAAACCAATGAAGGACAATGATCTTGTTAACAATATTGTTACAATTAGTTGGGCTGCTGTAACTAATCATGGACTGCTGTAACTAATCATATAATTAGTTACATCTTGGGCTATAAAACTCAATTGTATTGGACCTATTGAATTAAGCATTGTATTATCAATGAAGTAATTTCAATGAAATCCCCAAATTCTATTATCTCTGTAAATCCCTAATTACAATGCTTCACATGGTATCAGTCGTTTTCCGATCCTGAAATTTCTGCCCATTATCACTATCTCTCCGCCAACTGATCCTCCGTCCGATGATCACCTTGATCTATCCTCGCTCGATGATGGCCTATCTGCGTCTGGTTTTGCAAACAAACAAACTAGCGTCAAACTAGACGATGACAACTTTCTTCTCTGGCGTCAGCAAGTCAAGCTTCTTGTTCGTGGTTTTGGCCTTGAGCACTTCCTTGAAGAAGATACACCGGTGCCGGCCAAACTTATTACTGACTCCAGTGGTGAGCGTGCGATAAACCCTGCGTACATCGCTTCATCAAACAGGACAGCTCGCTCGCATCCTGGCTTCTCTCCACCATCACTTCGAGGCTGTTGTCCCATTTCGTCGGTGCTGAATCTTCTGCGGCGGTCTGGAGTGCCGTCTGTCGAAGGTATTCTAAACTCACAACTACTCGATTAATGCACTTACACTGCCGTCTTCGTTCCATTAAGAAGGGTACCCTGTCGATGTCGGAGTATACATCTCAAATCAAAGAACTCTGTGATTTACTGGCCAATTGTGGGAATCCAATCTCCGAAATCGAGCAAGTTGCCACGGTGCTGAATGGTCTGCCCTCTGAATTTGAACCTACGGTGGCGGTTATCACTGCAAGCAAGGATCCGTATACCTTCGATGCTGCTGTTTCTTTGCTTATTGATGCGGAGGTTCGAGTCACCGATCCTCTTCGCCTTCATGTTGGTATTAACAACACTGCGTATATGCCGTCTGTTGATTCCGCTGGGGAGGTCTTTGATGGTCAACGCTGGTCTCCTCCTAATTCTGCAACTCGTGGTGGTTTCCGTCCTCCAGCTGCTGGTCGTTTTCGGGGTCGATCCAAGCCTCAATGCCAGATCTGTGGCAAGTTTGGGCACCTGGCTGATAGGTGCTGGTTTCGTTGCAAGTCTGGTGGCCGGGGTTCGAGTTCTTCACGCCCTGCTGATCCACAGTCTCATACTTGTTGCTGTCATCATGACAACTTTGCCGATCATTCTTATTCTCCTTATGTTGATAGCCCCTCTACTAACTCTCCTCTTGAGACTCCACAGGTCAATGTTGTTTAGGTTACGTCTGGCACTTCATCGGCAGTTTGGCTCCCAGACTCGGGGGCAACTCATCACGTGACCAGTTCTCCACCTACTCAGATTCACTCTGCCCATCAGTATACAGGCCAGGGTAAAGTTCAACTTGGGGATGGTTCCTCTCTTCTCATCTCCAGTGTTGGTCAGTGTCACATTAATTCTCCCATTAAGCCTTTAATTCTTGATCAATTATTGGTTGTTCCTCAAATCACTAAGAACCTCTTATCAGTATCTAAATTTGCAACTGATAACCAAGTTTATTTTGAGTTTCACTCACAGTCTTGTTATGTGAAGGATGAGACTACAGGGGCTACTTTATTGGAAGGTTCTCAAGTTAATGGGCTCTATCAGTTTCAGCTACCAGTTTCGTTTCCAGTTCTTGCATCAAGGCAGTTTTGTTATGATTACCAACTATGGCATCGACGGTTGGGGCACCCTGCACCTGAGGTAGTCAGTTTAGCTTTGAATAAAAGGTTCTCTGTAGATAGATCTTCTCTTTGTAATGCGTGTCAGTTGGGTAAGAGCCATGCTCTCCCTTTTGCTTCTTCTCCTACAGTTTATGATAAAGTTTTTCAGTTGATAGAAATTGATGTTTGGGGTCCCTCTTCTGTTGCTTCTGATGGATGCTTTTATTACATATCGTTTATTGACATGTATAGTAGGAACACATGGGTTTATCTTCTGAAAAACAAGTCTGATGCTTCTACTGCATTTAAGATGTTTTATAGCTCAGTTCATACTCAGTTTTCTGAAAAATTGCTTGCGGTACAAACTGATGGAGGAGGTGAATTCTGCTTTCTTGACTCTCTCTTAGCTCAGCTTGGTATACAACATAGACTTACTTGTCCTAGGACATCTCAGCAGAATGGTGTAGTGGAGAGGAAACATAGACATATCATTGAAATGGCCCTTACTCTTTTAGCTCAGGCTTCTCTCCCTTTGAAGTATTGGTCTCAAGCTGTATTAAGTGCTGTTTATTTAATTAACAGATTGCCAACACCTGTTCTTCATGGTTTATCTCCTTTTCAAAAGTTGTTTGCCAAGGCCCCTGATTATCAGTTTATGAGAGTTTTTGGATGTTTATGTTACCCTCATCTTCGAGCTTATAACAGACACAAGCTAGATTTTAGGTCTCGTCCTTGTATATTTTTGGGCTACTCTCCTAAGCATCATGGGTATACTTGTTTAGATAGCACCACTGGCCGTGTGTTTATTTCGAGGCATGTTTTGTTTGATGAGAATGTCTTCCCTGCTGCTCTATCTTCCTCTAGTTCAGCTTCTTCTTCACAGTATATCTCTCCACCTTTGCTTGTTAATGACTCTTCCATGCGTGTTCCTGAGCCTACTCACCCAGGGGGTGCTGAGGATACACACCCAGGGGGTGCTGAGGATATTCATCCAGGGGGTGCTGATGTTACACACCCGGGGGGTGTTGCAGTTCCTCACTCAGGTGTTGTTGAGTCCTCTTCATCAGTTGAAGCTACTGTTGTGCACCAAGAAAGTGTTGTTCTTGAGCAGTCAGGAGATGTTCCATCTAGCTCTCTCAACACTCATCCCATGACCACTAGGAGTAAGCATGGAATCTTCAAACCCAAGGCATATCACCTGCAAATTGAGGAGGTTCCCAGCTCTGTGCATGAGGCTCTATCTCACCCTGATTGGAAACCAGCTGTTGAGGCCGAATACAATGCTCTCATTGCCAACAACACCTGGGAACTTGTAGAATTACCTTCTGATCGTAAGGCCATTGGATGCAAATGGCTCTTTAAGGTGAAAAGACATGCAGATGGGTCCGTTGAGAGGCTCAAAGCTAGACTCGTAGCTAAAGGATACTCCCAAGTGGCTGGTTTTGATTTTGTAGATACATTCAGCCCCGTAGTTAAGTCCTTCACGGTTAATCTCCTCCTCTCCATTGTTGTGACCAAGAATTGGAAAGTTAGGCAAGTTGATATCAACAACGCCTTCTTAAAGGGTGACCTAGAGAAGATTGTATATATGCAACAACCAGAGGGGTTTCAAACTACTGGTGCTGATGGTCAACCATTGGTCTGTAGACTCAAACGAGCTCTTTATGGGTTGAGACAAGCCCCTCGAAACTGGTTCACTAAGCTCAAAGGGTTCTTGGAAAAATTGGGCTTCACAGCATCTAGTGCTGATGTCTCACTCTTCATTTTCAAGTCTACAGAGGTGTTTACATTCGTAGTTGTCTACGTTGATGATATTTTACTCACTGGCTCCTCTCCTGCACATATTACATCTGTTATTGATCAACTTCATCATCAGTTTTCTCTTAAGGATCTCGGTGAACTTCAGTTTTTTCTTGGGATTGAGGTTCGATATGTTTCTGGGGGACTCTTTCTCACACAGAAGAAATATATTGTTGATCTATTAGTTCAACATGATCTAAGGGGGCTTCATGCTGTTCCTACTCCCATCTCCGTCACTCCCAAGTTAGCCAAAGGTGATGGGTCTCCTTTCCACGATGAGCACATCTATCGCAGTGTTGTAGGTGCCTTGCAATACATATGTCACACACGTCCGGACATATGTTTTGCTGTGAATAAGGTTGCACAATTCATGCAACAGCCATCTAATGTTCATTGGGCTGCTGTAAAGAGGATCTTGCGTTACCTAAGTGGTACATTAGACTACGGCCTATGGTTCTCTCCTCAATCTCTATCTGACCTTAGCCTCACATCATTTTCTGATGCTGACTGGGGCAGTGACCCTGACGACCGTCGATCAGTATCTGGGTACTGCACTTTTCTGGGCCATCATCTTCTGTCCTGGAGCTCTCGCAAACAAAGATCTGTCTCTCGTTCGACTGCAGAGGCTGAATTTCGCAGCCTTGCTAATGCAGCCTCTGAACTCATTTGGCTTCAGGCTCTGCTTACTGATTTAGGTGCCCTCTCTGCTTCTGCACCTGTCCTTTGGAGTGACAACACAAGTGCTGTTGCCATGGCTGCGAACCCGGTCATGCACTCGAAGACCAAACATGTGGAATTAGATCTCTTTTTTGTTCGGGAAAAGATTCTCTCTCAGCAGCTCCGTATCAACTATGTTCCAGCTTCTGATCAAGTTGCTGACATATTCACCAAAGCCATTCCCATTGCTAAATTTGAGGAATTTCGTTTTCAACTTGGTGTTCGTAATTTTGAAGATCTGAGAGCTTGAGGAAGCAAGGGGAATGTTAACAATATTGTTACAATTAGTTGGGCTGCTGTAACTAATCATGGACTGCTGTAACTAATCATATAATTAGTTACATCTTGGGCTATAAAACCCAATTGTATTGGACCTATTGAATTAAGCATTGTATTATCAATGAAGTAATTTCAATGAAATCCCCAAATTCTATTATCTCTGTAAATCCCTAATTACAATGCTTCACAGATCTGACCCCCTTGCACCAAAAACTCAACAAAAGAGTCCGTAAAAACATCCAGTCATTGCTTATTTATCATAACCCGATCAAATTTTCGAGCCAGGTAATGTTCATCTTGCCTACTTGTTCAACCATGTAAACAGTGGCCCTGAATAAGGGTGATCTAGCAGATTAAGAGTCTCCACAGTCTCAAAAATCCTGCATATCCCTCGTCAAAAAAAGACCTAGGGCCTTTCAGAACTTTGAAAGGTCTTGGTCTTGGTCTTTTTTCGGTATGAGGTTACGAATTTTTTTATTATTGGTTGATGTGACATAAGACACGTAAATAAAGTCATTTATGTAAATTGTCACATAAACACTTTTATTGATGTCATTATCTATTAAGTGTCACGTCATAATACTTATCGGTCAAAATATGTATTTAGTTGAATTTTGTGGTTAGAGCATTTAGTAAATTTTTCTTAGAAAATTTCAAGTATTTTGTTACCAGTAATTATTCTAAAAAATAATATTAAATTTACATAATCTTTAAGGATGATTGCCTGAAGTAATTAAACTAAATATCCCATAAATTTTAATAGATTTGTGTTAACCTCATTTTTCTTTTGTTCTTTTTATAATATCATCACCATATGAAGAAGTAGAATGACCTGAATTTGATGTAGAAACAAGATAAAAAGATGGTTTTAAAATTTGTTAGAAAGTAGTAGTAATTGTTTAGCTTTTGCAATGGAACTCAAAATACCAATCTTTATTAAAAGATGTACCCTGAAAAGTAAACCTATTATGAAAGTCCTATCACAAAACTCAACACACTATGTAATGTATGACTCTTGAAAATGCAAAGATAACCTCCATTCATCTATGGCTCAATCACCTTTCCAGCAAGCACAACCCAATCTATTTAACTTGGTTTCATTCCAATCACCAATTCACATTCCGGCACATGCCTGTTCCATTCCGAGAGACGCCTCGTTACCATTGCCCATCTTTGGTTCACAAAAGGAAAAAAAGAAAGCAATCTCCTCACCTGTCATTCGCATACGCCGGTAATTTTCATATTCTTCTACCTGAGGGCAACCTGGTCTCCATTATTGGATGTTCAACGTTCAACACTTCCGGTCTCTTTCACAACAACTGTTATTTCTCGTTCGCGGAGTTTAGTCTTCTCAATCTCAGATCGAGCTCTTTCATTACTTCGGTTTCTTGCTTTTTCCTTTGCTTCGATATTGTGTTTGTCGTCATGAATCCCATCGTCTCAAATGCAACCTGCAGAGATGTAAAGGAAGGTTTAATTTGGTTGCTTGTGAAGGAAGAATGATACAGATTTACATACACCAAGACCATACCCCTAATACAACGAGATCGAGAAGGGAAAATACAGACAACCACGAGAAAGAAATCTAACATGATCAATTCGGATTAGGATCCGGATTGTTACTTTTCAATGAACTCATCATTTCCATTCAATTTCAAACATGGAAGATACACTTATAACTGTAAAGCAATGGAGGGGAGCCGGACTCGTTCCATTTCATACACGATGTCATAGAACTAGGTTTCCATACCATGCTTAAAATCCATATACATGTTCCTTGAAATGCCATGATCTCCTCTCGGGTTTATGTCAAGAACTAGGTTAGCTATTCATCATTTCATTTCTCCGAACAGAAAGGAAAAAAAATAATGGAGGAACAAACAATGACTTATCTTACCGTCAATAACTCGTCAGGATCAAAAAGGTGATGCGTAGTTCTCTGTAATATATTAATAATGTCACCAACCTGATGCGTTAGAAGCAATTCGTGTTCGTTCATCTGCAAAAGCAAATCAAAAGTTAACTTAGCTCCCACGGTATTGTTTTGACAACTGGGGCACTCTAGGAATAAAAATTGAAGAAAATTATCAACTTGTTATGGAATGAAAAAGACATTGGCACCTTAAATATAGCCAAAGCTACATGAAAAAGAACCTTTGCTCCCTCGTAGAAAAGGACATCCCATACCCGCAGAGTTGTCTGGACAAATAGAAAGCAACTTCAAATAAAATCGACACCGTCTGCAAAGAGGACATAAGATATAACAAAAGGGATACGGTAATGGAAAATGGTTCGGACCTCTGAAGGCAAGCTTTTAGAAAAGAGGCACAGGAACCACTCAGTAGCAACAAGCGAGACATTGAACCCCAATGCTTCCAAATGAGCAGCAATCCTGCATTGTTTTATTCCATTTTTCAATAAGATGAGTGTCGTCTAACCGTCGAACTAACTAAAACAGATTACTTTAACTAAAACAGAATACCTTGGGCATTTCTTAGCAAGCAAATCCTTGAAAACCCTTTGCTCAACATGGCATCCAGATAAGTTATTTGTATAGCAGTCATTAACTAAAACGTTTTCAAGGAGGACAGCAAGCATCCAAAATGCATCTTCCTCTGTTTTCATGACGAGCAATAATAACGCAGCGACATAATTTAAGCCCTGCACCAAGAACAAGTTGTCTTAAAATGAAATCATAAAATGTAGAATTAATATGTATTAACGGTTAAAGTTGGAAATAGTAGGTACCGATTGGAAGTAGTAGTTGAAATGATAGGTTTTGTTAATATTCCACATCAAATTTGGTATGAATATAACAAGAGTAATCAAAGAAACGAATGCAACAATGAAGTTTGATTAGGGTCTAAACTTAAGTCACTGTAAACAACGAGACGGGTAAGGACATGGACAAAATGACTGAAATCGAAGTTTTACTTTCCTCGTCATTGGATCAATCCTTATAGACCAAAAAAAGCAGAGTTTATATATCAATATTAAAAGAAAACTTTGCCATTTATTAAGTTTGCATGATCTTTGGACCCAAAAAAAAGCTTGCACCATGCTTGGCTAAACCAAGCATGAGCCATGCTTGCTAAAAACAAGCTTGCACCATGAAACCAGTCTAGCTTGTTTCTCATTGTTGAGACCATAAAAGACTATTGTCGGCTTTTTATGCCCATGAGAGTTAGATGCAATCAAATTCTGTAAGACAGGCATAAAATTGATGAACTCACCTGACAGTAGCCTACATAAGAATCACGGAAAGAATACGCCACAAGCACACGCCGTAGAGCTGCATGGCCCTCTACTGTGTCCAACCATGGATGACCAGGGAAGGTTCGTGGAAGGTCCTGCAAGAATACATATAATAACAAAAAGCTCAACCAAGTAGCCTAATTTAAAAGAAATGAAACACCATAATAATTCAATATACAGAAACTTAAATTTTAATAAATCAATTACATCACAATTTTAGTTGTATATTACATTACATGTATACATCTTCATTCATAAAACTTTCTGGTCCTGCATTCAACAACATATGTTTTCAATTCGAACCTCTTGAGATTTTCATTTACAAAAAGAAACCCTTTTGTCAAAAGATCAAAACCCAAAATTTGAAGAACTTACATGATCAATCTGTCGAGTTGCAGGCGTGTCCATACCTTCAACGGCCTTCAACAAATCATGGTAATAGCTTTCAGGCACCGTAGACTTCTTCTTGGCGGCACCGGAAAGCGAGAACCAAACCTTAGGCCTGAGGACAGGGGGAATACCTTTCCTAATAAGTTTCTTCAATGTAATGGCATTAACAAAACGTGAGAATTTGAGTGAAGATTTCAATCCAATTCCTTCAGATAGGGAAGAAACCTGCGGCTTCAAATACCAATTGGCCCCTTTGCTTGCTTCGAGTGCCCACCAGACACGCCCTTGTTGCCTCACCTTTTCTCTGACCTCATTCAACACATTCACATCATCCACATTGCCTTCCACCGTGAACCCGTAAAGGTCTTGGAATTTCACTACTATATTTGCTCTCCTCGCATGGATGCTCTGCCTTAACATCGGAAATTGCGATTGCCATTCCAACGCAATCTCCCTTTTGCTTTGGCCACCATACATTTTGGATGATGGATCGAGAGAAAAGAACAACAGGGTCGTAAGGGTCGTGTCAGAAATGGGACAAAACTACAAACAACCGTGAAAAATGCGAAATTTATTCGAGCTTTTGCAAGCTCAGAAATTTCAACTCTTTAAATTGGGTTTTTATTTAAACAAGAGATGGGATCTTGCAGGGGGGAATTCTCTCACACATTTGGATGGCTATCAAACTTTTCCATTCATATAACCGATAACTAAATGGGAATCATTCTTTTTTTTTTCTTTCCAAAACCAGAAAGCTGAAAGCAGAGCACAGCGCAGACAAGAATGTTTTTTGCTCCGATATAAGCGGGGGAGTAAGAAAATGAACCAACATTTTCTAAAAAAGGGATTTTTTTTGAATTATTTGTTTGGATGACATGAAAATTTAACAAAGAAAACAAAACATGTTATGATAGAAACCGAATTATACAACTCACTCTTGTTATGTCTAATGTATTGTGAATTGTTTTGTAATACAATCTTTAATTTTTACTTTTGTTGTTTTATTATTTTTATTGTTTCCGAAAATTAAGAAAGGTGAACCTAACAATTGAATTCAGTAAAAATTATGATGATGTTTATTTTAATAAATTCAAGCTCGAGCAGATTTGTCTATAATGCGTATGTGTGTTATCAATATATACCAATAATCAAGTGATCTAGTTGGGATGAGATATTAGATTTTTTAAGCAATGTTGGATTGAGAGAATCTCCTTATAATGACCTCTGCAAAACCCGATTTGAATTAGTCGGCTAGTGGGTCGGAAACCTATGGTTAAACATATACAGCATTAGTGTAAGTGAAACTTTTTGTAAAAATAATTCTATTCTATTAGTTTTCTTTGATAAAAATAATAATAATATTTTTTGTCTAACAAATTATTCATTAAAAATATATTATGATATTTATTTTGAGAAACAAATAAATTCTGAAAAACGAATAGTAATATGAGTATAGCTACATAATATGAATGTGATCATCTAATATTATTATAATCACTTAAATTTATGTGTATGATATATGTGAAATCGATAATTAGGCACCCAAAACAGAGAAGAACATATTTTTGGTCTAACAAAAGGTCATTTTTATTGATTTTATTTTTAAAATCTACAAATCTAATTTAAAAGCCAAAAAAAGAAGAAGAAAGAAACAACCAACAGAAGAACTAAGTTGAAAATGCAACCATGAGAGCTTCTACAAAAAGCTTGGAAGGGAGAAAACAATCAATATCTGCAGCGGCAGCAGCAGCAGCAGTTATTTTCCGATGAATATCGCGGACGAGATTCTCTTGTTATCGACAATCTTGTAAGTATCGTCGAAATCATCTTCGTCCTCGGGCACATCGAGGCATGTTCGTTGGGCGTCGTCGGGATTTGCATGGTGACAACCTTGGCCATTGCCGGAGTCGACCAGGAATGAACCGAGGATGAGTGTTATGAAGATGAAAACAACCAGTCTTCTTGTTACGGCCATTGGCTTTTCTGATTGTGTTGTGTTTTGTGCAGTGGAATTGAGTTTATGGAGGAGAGTATTAATATATAGATTTTATGTGGGCTTGAGCGCTACAACTGAGTTGAGCTGGTCATAAGGTAGACTAGACTTCCCAATTTTATGTTTTGATTTTCACTACATATTTTTAGCCAATATTAACAAATCTCTTTTCTTTTTTAATTTCTTACCAAATAATAATGATAGGGTAAATAATATCATTGGTCACTAAACTATTTACATTTTTCTGTATTGGTCACCAAACTATTATTTTTAACAAAATTATCATTAATGTTGTATTTTTTCCTCCTATTTTGACCGCTCATCGTTAAATAGCTCACAAAAAAAACAATAGTTTGGTAACCAAAACAGGAAAGAATCAATAGATAGGTGACAAAAACAGGGGGAAAGGTAACATTAATGACTAAAATAGGAAATAAAACGTAATTTTAGTGACAATTTTGCCTAAAATAATAGTTTAGTGACCAAAATAAGAAAGCAAAAATAATTTAGCGACGGATAGTGTTGTTTACCCTTAATTATAATTTCACTTTCGAAACCTTTGAACTTTGAAGCAAATCAATTGAACTTCAAATATTATGTTTAATATTATATTAGAAGAAAAAAGTTTTAACTAAAAATGCAATTAATTAAAACCACAGCCGATAAAGATTAATTATTTGACTTGCTTCTGAAAAATACGTTTGAAAAATGTTCGATTCTTTTAGAAAAAATTCAAATGAGGTGTGTCCTTAGATGTATTCAAGAGTCGAGTTATTAGCCTAAACTTAAAGGTCCATGAGTGACCAGGGACGGACGCAGGACTTTAGGTTAGGGGAGCGAACTTATAAATTTTTAGGGGGACGAACTTATAAATTTTTGGGGGGAAAAAAAGATTTTTAATAGAAAATACATAAAAAGTTCTAAAAAGTTTCTGAATCGTATAGGAATTTTAAGTTTTTAGGAGGAGCGACCGCCCCCGCCAGCCCCTCGGTCCGAAACATATTACATGAACTGCTGATAAGGAAATAGAAAATAACGTGAAAAAATTAATTCGATAATCAAAATATAAAAACGAAAATAATTTAGTGGCTAATGGCATTTTTTTTCTCTCTATTAACTCGTACTATTTAGGAATGCATAAGGTACATATCATGTAGGTCTCGTTTGAGGTTTCGGATTTAAACAAAGATCAACAAAAATGACGGTTTCAATCATCATGAGAGGTTTTCGAAGAACTCTGCAAAGAATGTGGTGAAGTAACCTGCTCAGGCGGATCATCGGAATTCTTAGTCTCCAAGTTCAGGTGTTTCTTGCTGGCAGGATCGGTGTTCCGTGCTAAATCAGACAACTTCGACGGCAGAGGAGCCTCAGACAAATGGGCTGTTGGTGACATTCTTTGATATGTTAAGAGAGACGTATCAAGGCTTAGACCATAATTGTAAGGATATCCGACGTATGGGTGATCGAATCTGCAAGTTGGCCCGTATTTGCAGAGACCATACATAGTATAGCTACAACATACGGCTTGTCCCTACATATAGAAGGAGAAATAATCAACGTGGTTAAATACCTGACCATGTAAAAATACAGTAAACTTACAGGTCTTAAAGGAAGCTCAAGTGGGCCAATACTGTGTACTCCTGAATCAGCAATCCTTTCCTTTGGATGATGGTACTTGCAATCGGATCCGTATTTGCAAGTGCCCGTGTTCATATAATACCGACATTCGGGTTGATCAGGTCTTTCAGGAAAACTTGAAGCAGATGTTGATGACAAAAGCGTTTGTCCACTAGAACCTGACTCGGCAAGATTCATCGAGTTGTAACCAAAACTGGATCTAATAGTACCAGCAGAAGATACAGGGCTCATATTTCCCTAATCAGATATAAAATAGAAATAAAAGCAAAATGAGAAGAAAATCCAACGAACAAGAGTCGTCTATATAACAAAATTTTCATCAAAGGAATTAAAGGCGTATAGGTTATGTCCACGAAAGAACGCGTGAATGACAGTAAAACGAATAGTAGTAACGCAATTAAGACACGGTTAAGTTTGTTTTAAACAAACACCACGAAGCAACAAAGTTAATCAATTTTAGCATACCGGATGAGCAAACCGAACATGAACAAAGGATGCCCTTTTAGACATCCTCAGCAAGCAGTCAGACAACAATTGGACAAAGCTGGAACAGATTGATGCTCTGCTCCGCAAGTTTTCACATGGGGAAGGGTTGGAAAGTTCTGAGTTCTGACCAAGGCATTCCAACCGTACCAACAACCAGAATATTACTCATGATAAGAAATGCCTTCCACATGTTGGGAGAAGCACAGTGGTGGTTTTATGAACTAGAACGGGAAGAATCAAATATGACATGGAAGTTCTGGCAATTCCATCAAACTTTGTCTCAACTTGGGAATACATTATTCACTTCAAAACCGCGTCCCCTGAATTCAAGCTTTTTTTTTTCTCCGGGAAGGGAGAAATGTTAACAAATTTAACTGGGATTCTGATTTGGTCTCAATTTGGTTCATTTATGAAAAATGGAGTCAAGCCAGGTAATTTTATCATAACATCTCAATGACAGCACCTCAGTCAAACCATTCGGGCATTCAGAACCAATAAAAATGCTAAAAGTGTAACATAACTGATAATAATGCACACCATGATTCTTTTTACCAGATACGATGAAAATGCACATCACAAGTCTTTCCAAACAAACATGCAGAAAACCCTTGGGACAAACCGGGTCGTAGTTGCATATGGTAAAAGAAAGTTCATGAACAACCTTTTATAATCAAGACCACATCACATTATTCCCAGAACCCGTGACTCAAAACACAACATTCGGTTTAGCAATTTAAAGGCACACCAAATCTAAAAACAATGTTTATGCTTTGGATTTTACAAATTTAAAAATCAATATACTCTGGATTTTACAGGCTCTCTTAAAGAAACACCCTGGAAGGACTGGACCTAGTGAAGATTAGATTTTGGAGCAAGAAATTCAGATAGAAATTACTCAACATAAGAAGAATTCACTTACCATGTAGGTGCTCCAACCATGAGCCGGAACTGCATTTTGAGGAGAAACAACGGGCATGTAGCTTTGGGGTCGTAAGCGCGGGCCAGAGATATAAGGTGGTCTAGGTAACGACCACGCGGATAAGCCACCAGCATATGGCACACCTGAAGGTGGCAAAATCGATGGTCCCACAGGCCCATTTGCAGGTAAGCCAGCCCCAGGTGATGCAGGCTGGGGATGATGGAACTTGCATGCAACTCCAAACTTGCATGATCCAGTCTGCATGTAATACGGGCATGATTTTTCTTCCTGATAAATACAGACATAGCATGAGACAATAGATGGTTAAAAGCACAATCAAAAAAGAAAAGAAGATAGCACCTGACGCATAGGGAGTCCAAGAATGTTAAATGTAACAGGTCCAGCCCCATTCCTGTCCTTCGGATGGTGATATTTACATATGGATCCATAGTTGCAAGTTCCTGTCTTCAGAAAGTACTGCAAAACGAGGTTTGAAAAAAGAAATTATAAAAAAGAACGTTTCCACTAAAAATACTTTCAGATTATAAACAAAAAGAGAGGCAGCATTGGCATGATGTCAAACACCTGGCACTAAATCAACCATACCTACAATGATCCTGAGCCATATCCAAAACGAAAAAGTTGTGCATCACCGGGTTAAAAATGAATATTAGCACAATGGTGAGATTAAGAAAATAATCTCTGCTGTCTGATGGTGAAACAGAATAATAAACATTAAGTACACCATCAATAATAAACGCAACAGCTAAATTATGGCTGGCATAACCAGAAAACTCCATTTCGCTGCATATCGTGTTAACATTATTGCACATGTAGTTAGACCATATCTTCATATTTCATAGCCCAAGAGAACAATTAACATGCAATGTCAGTTTCCAAAAATATGTTTCGAATGAAATAACATCTATCCCCATAACCGAGCCACATTAATTGCCTTTCCTTCTCTAAGCAAAAGTTATCCCAGCAGAAAATGGCAAACACAGACATTTCCAGAGAAAGAAAAGGAGCAATTTACAGACTATAGGAAACCACTGATCATAAATAAGAAAGTATATATACCCCACAGTCTGGTTGTCCAATTCTTTCTGGGTGTTCTTCTCTATATTGGCCACCCTGCACCAAATAACAACATAATGGAGCTACATCAGCGGAGCTGTATATGTATATGTATATGTATATGTATATGTATATGTATATGTATATGTATATGTATATGTATATGTATATGTATATGTATATGTATATGTATATATTTAAAAAAAATCACCATCATCATTATTGCAGTGGAACTAAAAAACACTTGTTAGGAAACTGCTAAGTGTCTTTATACTATATTAAAAATAAAACCAACTATATATCTTAAAAGAACAAATCTGAATCCACTGGTTTTTATTCTTTTTTTGATAAAAAAAAGAAACTTTAGGGGTTAAATGAAAAGCAGATGATTGATTACCTGGGCATCATGAACCGGATGATTGAAACGACAGTTACCTCCATAACCACATGATCCGGTCCTTAAATAATAAGAGCAATCCGGTTCACCAGGACGATCAGGGTACGAGGCTGATTTAGACACACCCACAACCTCATTGTTATCATTAATTTCTAATCGCAAAATTGCTTCTGAAAATCCCCAAAGTGGCCAAAATCAGAATCTCCCATATAATTTGAATGCACCGAATTCGATATTTAAAAGTTGAAGTAACAAACTTAAAACAAAATTTATTGCTACTTTAATTTACAACAAAAGAAAGAAAAAAAAGGTTGCTCCGATTAAAAAAAAAACATACTTTCCAATTTAAATTAAAACATAAAAGTTTGCTTTTTTGCCCATTTACTGAATAGAAATTTATGATTTTTCACAAAAATTAAAACTACGATCACAATAGAAAATGATCAGAAGTCAGAACCTTAAAAAATGAAGACAAAAGATAAAGTAGCATCAGATCTTTGTATAATTTGAAGCAACAAAGAGGATACGAAGAATTGGTGCTACCTTCATTGTTGTCAGCAGATTGATTCGACACGGCATTGTTCTGAACTTGCCGATTATCAGGCATCGGTGATGGCAACACGGAAATTTGTAAAAACCGTTTCTTACTTGTTGATCAAAACAGACAAAAACCAGAAAAGAAAAGAAAAAAAACTGAACTTCAGGGAATGAATCAAAGCAAATGCTATCTGATTTAAAAAAAAACTTGGATTCAAAATAAAATGATGATGATCAAGAGAGTGGAATAAGAGAGAATTTTTTTGGGTAAACTACATAAATCGTCAACAAACTTTTAGAGCATTTTTAATTTGATCACCAAACTTTTAAAAGTTTCATTAGAATCACCTAACTTTTATTTCGTTTTTATTTTAATCCCTTCCGTTAGAAAATGCATGGCCCGGTAAATTTTCTTCCTCAATAAAACAATGGGTAAACTACATAAAAGCCACTGAACCTTTAAGCCATTTTCATTTTGATCACCAAACTTTTAAAACTTTCATTAGAGTATACCCCTGATAATTGGTCATTGTCTCTTAGCCATATGGACAAGACGTCCTGGATTGTACCACCACGGCTCCTAATTATTTAATGTATGTCAATAAAAAATAATTATTGGTGTGATTTCATTTTAACTTAAATTCTGACCCCAAAAACTTGTTTTTTATACATTCATTTTTATATATTCTAGTCATAAATTGGATAATTCTATAAATCAAATTCTAAGCTCATCGACAAATTGGAAAGAAAAGCCTTTACTTTTTCCAGAATGCAACTTCTAAGCAATATATCTATATACCCTAACCTTTCATATTAGGCCTAATCCCTAAAGAAACACTACTCATGGTTTAAACAAAAACATTTGTCCCCTGTAAATGCCCCCAACTGTTGCAAAAACTGGGAGTCCCATTGTATACAGCTCCTCAACAGAAGAACATTGAGCCTGCCACATTCTTTTTCAGCCGGGGGAGGTCTGGAACAAGGATACTTCCTACGTTTCCCGAAGATGTTTCCGAAAGTTCCTCAAACTTCACAAATTGGCCCACTTGATGTGCGGCGTGGTGAGCGTAACAAATAGGAGCCACTGGATCCAAGATCATGAAACAATAATGAGAATGATTGATACAAACAAATGACTTGCTGAATGTGAAACTAGGGAGGGATACGGGGAAAGTACCAATTGAGGTAGCTGATGTGCTTCTTTGGTATCTGCATTAGTAGAAAAGTAAACGAATCAAAAACATTTCTACGACATTAGAGATGACGGGTGCAGCAGCTCGACTGCTCGAGAACTTACACATAGGAAAGAGCGTGGATGAGATTCTGCAAGTCGTTAGAAGAGAAACCTATCTCATCTACCAACACATGGTAATGAGCTGGCCTTGATGTTCCCTGTTACACATGTATATTATTCAGAACAAGAAAAGATGCTGCTTTTTCATAATGTCACAGGATTGAAACACTTTTTTTTCCTTTTATAGTAAACAGTAAAGCCTACAATTAACCCGGCATGAGCACACATGTAGAAATCATAGTTTACTGAATGCACAATTTTTGTGTCCACAACTGTCCCTGATGAGGAGAGAGAGAGAGAGAGTAAATCAACAAAGTCATCAACTAGAGAGGAAAATGAAATATCAGGAGCAGCAAACCTGGTGGAACATTTTCAGGGGCATTAGCTTGGAATAATTTGGTATGATGATTCTTCTGAGCAACTACCACTGTGAACTTCGGAACACCGGTTTCACCCAGATGCTGATACGCCTGTATAAAGGAAGTTTGACCATCTAAGAATTAACTATTACCAAGAAAAGAAGAGGCCCTCAACTAAACTAAGCCATTGCAGAATCTGATAACAGAGAAAAATTCTGGACGAAAAAGTAGAACAAAGGCACTTCTAACAGCCTATTAGAAACATCAAATAACATGTATCCCTCTTCCCCAGGCGTACCTTGATGATTTGCTCCAGCTCAATGTTTAATACTTGGTTAAACTGTGATTCACTTACTCCATCCCTAAAATCAAATACAATTATTCAGAAAGCAATAAGGAGAGTAAAAGGCATGATGGGAAGTTTTTAACCAAATATGAATCAAATTGTTTAAGCAAACTGCATATGATTCTTGGGCAGGGCAAACAATTATTTCCATTTTTCTTTCACATCTTAAGAGGAAAACTGCTGGCTGAATCACTGAGCAAACTTAAAAACCCAGTGAAGGGAGATGATTGATTTAAATTCCAACTATCTAACTCGTATTCAAACAATAATGTAATACAATGAATGAAAATCTATATGCATAAGTGTACATACCTGAAGACGATAATCTGTTTTGGTTTGCGAGAACCGCTTGTTCTATAGAAATCAAGAAGCAACTCCCTTGCAACAGCAACACAGAAAATTAACTCAATTTTTTATTTAAATTAAGCTCAGAAGCATATTCATCATTTTAATTTTACAGCACCAGCAAAGCCAAGGCTATATACATCCTGCTGGTATCAACTCATAATAAAAGTTTTTTTAACAAACTCATAATAAAAGTTATGTGCATATTAAAGTAGCGTCAAGCAACATAATAGATAAAAAATTACATTTTAATGCATTGTAAGAGTATTTCATTCTGGCATTCAAAATTAAAAATAATTATATAAGAAATAACATCAGAGATGGGGTAAAAACGGTTTATTTGACTGAAATATTAATCTGGAGCTTGTTTATTATGATGTAACCACAAGAATAGCAAAATTCTTTCAAATCAAGTGAGAAATAAATCAGAACTATCATGAAATACTTCAATACTCAATATCAAAACCCTTAAAGGTAAAACAGAGCAATCACTACACATGGAGTTCGTAATGTGGTTTTATTGGATTACCTGATAATACCATAATCAACCTTTCCATCTGGTGATGGTTTATATAAAGCTTCAATCATCTCCATCTTTGGTGATTGTGTTCTCACAGATGCTCTGTACCTTGAAATCAATGGCCAATGGAGCGAACCAACAACCTGATAGATACAGTAGATTTTAACAGTTGGATATGGTATCACAAAATTATGGGAATAAATATAATGCTTTAAATTGTTCAGAAACTAATTACTGCAGCTATTGATGGGACATCTGATCGACCAGGGGAGCCATGAGAGACGTCCATTCCCAAAATCAATGTAGGAGTATCTTTAATCAATGGGAGATTGGAGGGTCGCTCTATTTCCAACAAAGAATTGATTCCTCCCAGCTATACAGAAGATATACACGGTTAATATCATAGTGCATCTGAGGTGTAGATCTACATAAAAGAAAAAAAACAATTCTTTATTTGTTCCAGGGAAAATGCATTGATTTAAAGATTGTACCTTTGAATTGATTTTAAGGAGCACATTTGTGAGGTATTGGTCAGTAATTTTTCCAGGGGAAATGCATTGTGTGACAATTCCCATATCACAAAGACATTTTTTCTTCCAAGGACCTTGACAAAGCATGGAAAATGTCAGTTGAATAATCAAGTAAAGATACTAACAGGAAAATCCTTACCATAAATATCAGAGTTTTTTCTCACTGGCAAGACACATAGAATAAAGTCAGGAGGACCAGGAAGCTTTGCTATAATCTGCTCAAACATTGCCTCCACTCTACCAGCAGGGCTGGCTGTAGCAGCTGGAAATCTGCCCTCCTCAATCAATGTGTGTGGGCGTTCCATTTCCTTCATGTATGGATACATTTGCATAAGAAAACAGTTATACTAAACAAGTTATATAGCAGCATGACAGCCAACATATGGAATAACCTACAATGCCCTTGTTTCTTGCGCAACTGATTAGATCCCTTGAAATTTTACTGAGGTCACAGAGAGCAGAGAAGTTGACACCAATCCAACGTTCAATTCTTTTTGGATCCAGAAGTTTCTGCATAGAGATGGAGAGAATGTGTATAATATATATATATATGAACACAAACTGTTATATCAAATGCTATGGGATGGCAACCAGAAGTAAGAAAAATGCTGAAGCACATCAGCTAGCAATTAAGATTGAGACCAACAAAGTAGACTATGACATAAAAGATCGTGGATGAACATAAACCTCTATTAACACTACCTTGTTCTTGAAGTTCCAACGTCCATTCCGTGGGGTGCAAACCTCGTGATTACCAACCTTCAACTGTTAATCACAACAAATATATTTCGTTATGATGAACCAACTAATCACTTAAAATTAGGTAAAGCTCTCTTTAACTTTCTCCTGACATAAAGAGGCAGCAACACATACCCTTGGAGCCTCTAGGATCCGACCATCAACTTCTGTCAATTCCCTACTTATGGAAATTCCACATTCAATGAATACAGGGTTCTCATTGAATTTGTTGCTTCTCAAAGCCTGCCAGTTTGATGAAGCAAAAGATTGTGGTATTCAAGAAACAATAACACAAGGTTAATGCCATAGGGACAAAGAAACATACATCAGTCAGAGTTTGAATTCTTTCTCGAGGCTTTTGCCTGGATCTTTCTACCAGGGTTGTTCTTTGATATGAAGATAAAGCTTTCGTATACCGCTGAAGTGAAACAAGTGAACAGAGCTAGAACGCCATAAAATTAAATGTCAGGATCTTAGATATGTGATAACTGTGTAGAGTGTAATGAATTAAAAACACAAATATTATCAAGAGTAACAAACTTACAAACCTCTAGTGGTAAATAGTTGGGACGCTTTGGTTTACCAACATCAATGCATGGCATTTCCGCAGAATATGTAAGTTCAATTCCACAATGTTTAGCGAAATACTCATACACTGTGATCTCAACTGTATTTGCATCACCAGAGTCACCATTTTTAACTTTCATTGGGAAGCTAGATGAGATAAAAGACGGAAAGCCAACCATAGTCAATAATCTTTCATGGAGAAAGAACACAAATAGAAGTTATGAAAAGAAAAAGTGTCCGGCAAATGAGCACATACTATAGCTCAGTACACGGCTTTTCACTCAGACCAATTATTTTGAATTCCATGTTACGGTGTACTGTTTTAATCCTCATATTCTTCAACACTCGTTTGGCCTGTAGAATTTGTAAATTAAATGTTCAGAAAGTAATGAAGATTTTTTGTTTGTGATTTCTTACCTTCATCCAGAAGTGATCATCATTTAGATTCAAGTTTTTCCTTAGAAACTCAAATACCGGTCCAGGCTTTAAAATCATTGTCATAGACGCATCTGCAACAAAAAATTAAGGATGGAAAATGATGGCAAGAATCAAAATCTAATAAATCAAAAGATAGAATGAATAAAAATATACCCATATTGAGAGACAAGCCCCCTTGAGTGGGACGAAAACTGGAATGGAATCCCCGCAGACCCAATACACCTCCTTCAACATCAACATAATTCCTTGAATCATCTTGAAAGAAGGATTGTCTTACCAAAAGGCACCCCCTAAAATACCAAAACTTGCATTAAAATATGACGGGCCAAGCAGTACACACACATATGCAAAGCAAACACACATGGTTCAGTGAAAATGGTCAAGGTCTTGAACCAGAAAACAAGATTTAGAATATTAAATACCGATCAGCAGCTTGTTGCCTCAGAGTGATGTCAAGCACTCTCAAAGCATCCTGAGTCCTATTATCTGATTCAACTCCTCTGAGGGCGAGAGATATTGACTTCAAAGGTATTTTAGCAGAATAGCTTAGTTCTACTATGTAAGTCTTTGACCGGAAAGAACGCTTTGTCCTCTTGCCACTCTCAGGAGGGCCTCCATCAGCATCAGGACTCCTGGTTTCACAACCAGACAGTGAGTGATTGTTACAAAACTTTTAGTATCTAGATTCCAACACATTCAAAATCCAAGTTCAGCTAGGAGTGAAAGAATATACCATTTTGCAAATGACTCCTCTGCCACTATTGTAAATTCAAACTTGTTTTGTGGCAAAGGACCCACTGTATACAAACTCTTGTCACCATCATATACGAATCTTTTTCCAGCAAGTTCTGAAGAGTATGTTTGGTAAAGCTTATCAACAAGTTTTCTCCCAATCCACTTGCTTTCAACAACTATCCTATCTTCTGAAAAAATGGTAACCTGCAAATCGTATTTTGGTAAATATTCATCCTTAAAAGTGAACATCCAGGGAAAAAAACAGAGTGGAAACACAAAATAAACCTACAGTATATTGGTAAAATACAGCATCTGTGGAATTGACAGAGACTTTGAAGTGATTGGCAAGCAGGGATATCTTTTGTCCATCAGTCCCAGCCTCACGCCTACTGACAATAGAATACTTGGGAGGCTCCAAGATCTCTGGCTTCACATCGGATGGTATTGTTGGTGGCGGCGGTGGAGGCAGAGATGGGGGTTTAAGTGCTTCTTCAGTACCACTTGCTTTCTCCATCTATAGATCAATGAGTGAGGGCATTGCTATTGACTACTACATTGATAGAGTTAAGCATCAACATGAATTACAAATATAGTGAACATGCAAACAACTAAGATGTACAAGACTACACAAATTTATGGTGTAGTAAAATGTCAGAATCACCACTGGAGCATAATCTTATAAGTTAAACATTTTCCCAGATTTGATTAATAGCTTCAGATATTTTAATTGTCAAGGAAGAAATCCACAGAACAATGTTTCTTAAAGAAAAGAAAAAACTGTGAATATATAAAAAAACAAATGGAAAATATATGAGAAACTAGGAGCCCAATATTACAAATTTTCAGAACCAGCATATTAGATTAGATACAGATGAAGATTGATGACCAACATCAAATCATACAAAAAATTTCCAAAGGCAAGGGCAATTAGATTTTCTTGAGAAGGAAACCAATATTGTAAATAGCATGCAAAGACAATCGTGAAAGGAAGAAAAAAAACTAAACCTTACATAACTGTCTATAGAGAGCAAAAACTAAAATGCTCCGTTTTCTTTTTAAAATACCAAATAGCTCCACAAGAACTAGAAACATGCACTTCAAGAAAAAAAACAAGATTAGCAACATAAACTCCATTTTAACAGTAAAATGGGGTTCCGTACTCGCATTCAGTTGTTATGGACTCAACAATGGAGAACAAGCAGGGTGGAAAAAGACTAAGAAACAAAGGGAACAGAGTTGTTTCAAAGATACAACTTATTTTAAGAAATAACAACAATATAAGAGCTTCTTTCCCCGAAATATCTTCTTAATTAGGGTTTTCAACACGGACTAACAAAATCAATCCAAACCAAAAGAAACGGAAACATCATATATAGTCAAAATCGCTTTGACCATGATTTAACATATCTAAAACCAAACGGCATTGTCTATGGAAAAGACTTTGAACACTAAATAGAATTAAAATGTGAAGAAAAAATTCACACGATTCCTCACCGATTAAGAGGGGAGGGGGGAAGAAGCAATAAAGAGAGAATTACAATAATAGACTGCTATTGGAGTCCAGCACGAGACAAGTTTTAAAAAAAATATTTTCTTCAAAAGCAGAATCTCAGAAAAACCAACAATGTTAAACTAAGAAACTAAAGAAAAAAGTCAGAGAAACAGAAATCACAAAATCTTGAAGCGAAAAAAGAAGCTAAAATTCACAGCAAGATACGAATAGTCATGAAAACAAAAGAAAGAAAGAAAATCCTACAGAAACAAATAGCAGAGTGTTAGACAACAATGCAGTTCAAAATCGGCAAAAAGAACATGAAGCGGGAATTTTCGAAATCAAGAAAAAAAGAAAACACCAAGAAAGACTATCAACATTCAACAAAGGACCAAAAGAAAAAGCGCGCGAAATCATACCGCAGAGAGAGAATTTCTAGGGTTTACGGGGGTGAAAAAGACGGGAACAGAAGAAGAGAAGAGCTGAAGAGTCGGGTCTTGGGCACAGAAAGAGAGCAACAATGGAGGGTTTAAGGGAATACTATTGAAATAAAATTCCCTGCTTCTAATAAGAGCGACAGTAAAAAGAAGGGCTCTTTTAGTATGTAGTGTTGAACACTTTAGGCTCTAATATTTGGGATGATCTCCACCGCAGCACCGCTGACCTTATTAATCAACGTTGGTTTGACTAATTATATCTTATCTTAAGTAGGGATGAACAAAATTCGATTCCGCTCGAAAAAATTGATATCTATGTCATTGCTGCTTGTTTAAACTAACGAATTAATTATATGAGACTGCTTGATCCGGTATTCAAAGTTTACGAAAAAGAATTTCTTCCCATCGAAAATGAATTTCCTCCCATCGAAAATGAAATTGATTCTTATGTCATTGACACTAAATCCACCATACGCCCAGATCCAGCACTAATAAGAGAAAAAGAACGTCCACGATCGACACGAATTTACTATGCCGAGGATCTGGTCGAACATAGAAAAAAAATCGGACAAAATAAACATTGCAGTATATATAAAAATATTGGACACACAAAGAACAAATGTTCTAATCGCTCGGGCCCTCGTATTAACTAAGTTTTATTCGTTTTAAAATTTAGTCTTATTCGTTTTAAAAAAAAAATTCTCGGCTTGTCGTTCTTGCAGGAAAGAGTCTATGAGGTCATTTTATACTTTCATACATTCACAAAACAAGCTACTATATTGTTTTCAACGTGAAATTTAGTAGGTTTAGAACGAACCGAACTAGGTCATATTGATGTCAAATGAAAGACATGTTCCAGTACTACGAACCCAAAGTGAATGTTTACAAAAAAAATATACGATTAATAAGCTAAAATAATGCTCGAACATGCCTATCGAAGTTTGGTTTGAGTGTTTGAGTTGCAAAAAACTCGCAAACTGCAGAAAGTGAGTTCCCCACGATAAATTCAACCGCCTTTTCAAATTCTCGAGGAACTCGTGTTTTGCAGAATGCGAGTTTCCGTAAAATTCATTATTCTGAAAAGTGTTGTTACGTATGCGGAACTCGCTTTCCACATAGCGCGAGTTCGTGTCTCGCGACCCCTGAAACGTGAGTTCTTCATACGTAGCAGATTTAGGGTTTTTTTTTAAATAATAATATGTGAGGGTTATTTTTTTAGATATTTAATTAAAATAAGTTTTTGGTGTAAATTAGCCGCCGATGTACCTCTCCCCTCTGCTTCTTTTTTTCTTTCTCGACCCTGGTTGAAGTCCAAGGTTATCCAATCGAAACTGGGCACTAGAAGCCGGAATCGGAACTGGTTCACAACAACTAAAGACCTTGTCTCTTGTTGCGGCTGTTGCTAGTTTCTGATTGAGATACTGTGAAATGGGTTTGGGCTCAAAAGTAGGGGTGAGTAAAACACAACTCGACTTTAAAAAATTAAAATTTTTTAAGTGAAAAAATATGACTCGAAATTACATAAATTCAATTCGAAAAAATTTCAAATAAAATTTGAGTTGTAGAATGAAAATTCGAATAACTTGAAATTTTTAGTAATTAGTATATTGATTTTTAAGTTCGAGTCAAGTTCCTCAATTTTTCCTTATATATATATATATATAATATGAAGAAATATATGTCAAATATGAAAAAATATGATGAAATATACATATGTATATGATTAGAGAAAGCCGTTTAAATTAAAATCAAAGTGTACTATAACAGGATAAATAATTACAATTAAATTTGTATATGTACTCGAAAACTCGAGTCAAATCGAAAAAATTACAAATAAAATTTAAATTGTTAAATATAGCGCGTTAACTCGAATAATTTAAATCTTTTTGACTCGGTTTAACGCTCACACCTACTCAAAAGCCTCAATTTTCCCTGCAATCGAAAAGGAAGCTTGATGGTCTGGTGGTGTGTGCGTGTTAATGAGAGAGGGAAAGATGACCTTGAAAGTAGAGTGAATAGAAACTAAAGTTGAAATTTAAGTGTTAAGAGTAAATTAAAAATTAAGATCAAATTCTTATGATATGTAACTGACATAGATCAAATATATAATTATATTAATTTTCGTTAACGGCTACGATATCACTTGGACGGATAAAATAGAAATAATTTTATAATTTAGTGGTTATTTGTGTAATTTATCTTAAATTATATAATACTAGGGTAAATTGCAAATGTGGTCTATTTTATTTTTAATCTGTTTGATTTTAGTCATCGATTCTGAAAAGTGACTTTAGACATTTAGATTATTAGTTCATTACTTTTGGATCATTGGTTTGTTACCTACAGTAGATTGTTGGTAACTTTGTGTGGCGCTTCAAGAAAAAAATATTAATTTGTAAACTGAATTTTGAACTTTTAAAAATTCATTTTTTATCCTATTAAAAAAATAAATATTTGATGCACATGCAGTCTAATTATTCTTATAAAAGCATGCCTATTAAAGCACCACCCTATAAAATCTAAATCTAATCTCTAACACCTAAACTTTAAACCCTAAATTTTAATTTTAAACTCTAAAACATAACACATAAACTATAAATTATGAAGTAATAAAGTTACATGTGGAAAACAAAATTTTCACCACTCGTACATAATTTAAAATAATAATAATAAACTTTGTCGACCTCTATTTCCTCCCCTCCTCCCCAAAAAAAAACTATCCTCTCTCCCTTAGGGGTGCTTAACGAGTTGAGCAGTTTGTGAGCTGCTCGAACTCGACTCGGTCAAAACTTGATAAACGCTCGACTCGGGTTGATTCTACTCGAACTCGAGGCCTTAACAAGTTGAGTCGAACGAAGTCTAACTCGACTCGATAAGTTCGCGAGCAACTCGTTACTTTTTTAAAATTTTTTTTAATAATTGCAAGTAACAATGAATGGAGTGAAGAGATGTTGATTTCCTTATTTTCAAGGTTGGTTATGTATCATTGAATTTTTTTTTCAAGAATGCTTCAAATATGTTAGTTTGATGTATTTGTGGATTGTTACTTTAGTTTTAATATGTTAATTTGGTGAACTTGTGGATTGTTACTTTAGTCTTAATATGTTAGTTTGGTATATTTGTGGATTTTTAGTTTGGAATTTCAACTTTGAAAGTGCTTTATACACTCTTTTTGATATATTTTTTTGTTAAATTTGTTAATTTATGTTAATATTAAGCCTTATACATTATTATTAATTTTTACTTTTAGTTAAAAAAAATGAGGTATTTTTTTAGCGAGCTTAACGAGCAACAAGTCAAGCTTAACGAGCAACGAGTCGAGTTGAGCAACAAATTTTTTTAACGAGCAACGAATCGAGTCGAATAACAAAAAATTTTAACGAGCACGAGTCGAGCATTGCCCTACTCCCGATCGACTCGCTCGATAAGCACTCGTACGCTCCCCTAACTGATACCCTACACTTTTTGTCGTTGATGTCTTCAGCCGCCAACCATTTTTACGCCGGCCATCTCCCCTACTACCAGCGTCCATGAATGGTTAGAGAAGAAGAAATACATGAAAAGGGAGAAACTTTTGTAGCTCCAAAAAGCAGTAATTTGGTCCGGCCATGTTGAATGCAAAATGCTTCGCATGCTGTAGACACAATATCTCTAGTGGTGTAAATTAAACAAACAAGACTATATTCGTGTTTATTTGTTAATTTGTTTATTTTTAAAGATGTTCATGCTCGATTCGTGTTCGTTTATTTATTTTTGAAAGTGTTCGCATTCGTTTGTTTAGCGTTCGTGAACGTGTTCGTTTATATGTTCAGAAATGTTAACTAAATTAACAATAAACAAATAAAACAAAAGCACTAAAACAAAAACTTACATTTCAACATGAATTTATATAAAATCTTTAGCAGCAACAAAACATGGTATTTATATACATCGACAAGTAATTTCATCCCATAAACGAGCGTATAAACGAACCGAACACACCTCTGTTCATGATAGTTTGTTTATTAAATGAACATAAAATTTTTATTCATAATCGTTTATTTAACTTAATAAACGAACGGCTCGTCAAACATTATGTTATTTTACCCTCCTAAACAGTACATAAACTTACTGCAGCAGTAGGATTATCCTTCTAATTTTCCTTTTTTCGGTTTTTCAGCTGAACCAAGCATCTGACTGAACTATATGACAGTGCAGTCATATTTAATTTTACATAATTTTTTTGAAAAAACCAAATACAATTATACGAATATTCCTAATCCCGTGTTTGTTAACCTATAACTTAAATCAACGTCATATATGGATTGAGTTTTGCAAACAATAATGTTCTTGCTTATGACTGCAACAAGAACAAGTTGGTGAGTAAATATTAAGTAAGTTTCTATATATACGACATTTGGTAGATGTATATAATTGTTTAGTAAGTTTTATTTATTGTTTTTCAAATGTAAGACTAATGTTTTCCTTTTAATTGCTGCTTGTCAAATGCTGAAATAAGACTTTTAAAAGTGTCTAATTTCGGTTCTCATGTCCTGTAATTTTTAAAATTTCCGTTTCCCGTCCTCATCCCCATATCTATATGTGTGGGTGACAATGGCCATCTAGTTTTGTTTTAGAAATAAAATAATTAGATGAGATATATATCCTTTAAAGTATATTAAAAATAACGAAATAAATTGAACATATAATAAAAAAATATAAACACTTTATAAAATAGAATAAAAAACAACCACATACATATCAAAATGAAACTTAAAGAACTACTGCAGCAAAGTATTAGGAGTAAAGTAATATAGTATTAATTTTAATGATTATACCTTCTTTTTTTTCAAACAACAGCTAGCTATTGCTTAGCCAATAATAGAAAACCCTTCAAAATAAAAAATTATATTAATAAATATGGTAGATAAACACTTGAACAAACTGAATAAGCTGATGTTTAGTATACATAATAGTAATTATTATTCTTTTATTGTATATAATGAGATCATGGTACGCCTACCATTATGCGTGGAGCTAAAAATTTATTCAAAGGGTACTATTATTTTTTTAGCGATATTTAAGAGAGTTAATTATTTATAAAGGAATGTCATTTTATTATAAAGATGTGTCATTTTATTTATAAAAGAGACGTCATTTATATATATTTTTAGTTTTATATATAAAGTATATAAGAATTTTTTATAAAAAAAATTAGGGTATCATTAGACACTCTATTCTATCACTTGGCTCCGCCCATGCCTACCATAAATGATATATATATATATAATGAGACATAATTGTCCTTAAAATTATATTTTAATATATTTAAAAAATTTAAATATTTTTTACTAATTTAAAAAGCTTTAAAATAACTGGTGAGTACACAGATAGAATATGGATAATGATATTTAATGTTGGGAGTGATTCAATGGTGTGAAAATGAAACGATTTGGGTTGTGAAAAACGCCGCCGCATAAACTAATCCAAGGAAACGACCTAAACAAAAATGTGTTCCTTGGATTAAAGAAAGTCAAAAGGCTTGTTTTACGGAAGCCACATAGTCATACAAGTATTAATTATGTAATCCATGTATTTATATCATATTTACATATATATATATATATAATATATTTAGGATGAGTCTACCACATGCGACGAACACCGATGAACATCACTAATGATGAACACCGATGAACACCATTAAATTAATTAATAAAGATTTAAAATTTTAAGGACCCATAATACAATTAATAATTATTTTTAAAAATTAAATTAAATTATTTTTTATATATATTAAAATTTTATTTTTTAATAAGGGTAAACTATATATTTAGTACCTCACCTATTTTCGTATTTCTATTGAACCCTCATTATTTAAATATTATTTTAATTTGACCCTATTTTTATAAAAAATAATTTAACCCTTAACCATCAACCTAAAACCCTAAACTATTAAACTTTAAACCCTTAAAGTCTTAAACATATACCCTAAACGATATACCATTAAAAATAACTTCACCATCATCGATTCAATTCAATTTAATAGTTTATTTAGTAAGGAGGACGGGGCCTGGAGCGAATTGCACCAACACCACCCAAGCACGGCATCATTGCCTTGCTACTATTCCAGCAAATTGCGATATTTCCTTAACCACAGAGTTAATTATTTCCCTTAACAACTCACGAACGCACCAAACTTGGTTTTCAAACAAATAATTAAAAAGGGAATGAGGGTCGAGTAAAATACCAACCAAATAGCAACCCCAGCCTCCCACACAACTCCTGCTTTTTTCTTCCCATGACTGCTGCGACGTCACTCGACGGTGAAATTATTTTTAATGCTATATGATTTAGGGTATAGGTTTAAGAGTTTAAGGGTTTAAGGTTTAATAGTTTAAGGTTTTATGTTGATGGTTAAGGGTTAAATTATTTTTTATAAAGTATAGGGTCAAATCAAAATAATATTTAAATAATGAGAGTTTAATAGAAATACGAAAATAGGTGAGGTACTAAATATATAGTTTAACCTTATTAAAAAATAAAATTTTAATATATATAAAATAATTTAATTGAATTTTTAAAAATAATTCTTAATTGTATTATGAGTCCTCAAAATTTTAAATTTTTATTAATTAATTTAATGGTGTTCATCAGTGTTCATCATTAGTGGTGTTCATCGGTGTTCGTCGCACGTTATAGAATTTTTCATATATTTACAGCTATAGACAGTTCAAAGATTTTGAAAGTTGTACAATTTATTAAAATAAAGTCTTGATGCATATATATATATATATATAATATTTTATTTTATTTAAAATTCAGTATATTAATGAAACCGTGGAGTGGTCTCAATGATAAAGGATGATGTATTTCATTTAGGTGATCAGGGTTCGAGCACCATGTGTGCACGGCGTGTGCGTTATTAAAGGGCTAAGAAAATTGAACATATACTACATTATAATCACATCAGCATATTTAAAAAAATTAATATACTAATATTTATCATATATAAATTTGGAATCATATTTTTAACCAACGTTATCTAATTCATTAGCTGATTAATCTAGGTCGAATGTTGTAGAAACTCATTATGGGGACGACCCTTCCAACCTAATTTTAGGCTCCGGTTGAATTCTATGTTAGATTACATATGTGAAAAAGATTATAGAAAGTAAGATTGTGTGATAAGATTATGAAAATGTTCCATTTCTTTATCCGATTCTCTAAGCCAAAATGTAAGATTACAATTTTTGGTTGAAGTAATGTAAGATTATCTAAAATTAAATTTTACTTAAACAATCTATATCTTATTACTTTTCAAAAAAATATTGAAGAGATCCACACATTAATTGAGTGACCAAATATGATTATGTTGTTCAATTTTGTATAAGTTCGAATCTCGACATATATTTTGGAAATGTTATATGTATATATTTAATAAAAAGAAATATTGAAAAATAATTACATTGATTAAACTGATAAATAAAGGATAAATTGGTTAAAAATCTAATAGTATGTCCTTGATAAAAAATGATAATGTTATTATTATATTCGTAATTTTAGATTATCAAAATCACATCATGTATTTTTATACCAAAATCCAAAATCACACCGTATAATCTTAAATAACATGAACCAAACTCTTATATATATATATATATATATATATATATATGGGTTAGGATCAACTTACACTGTGTAAAACTCTTTAAGTTTTACACCTTTTTTGGATCATTGGATGGGGAAAATGGATGGTTGAGATTAACTCCGTGTTTTTAATTCCCAAGTGATAATCTTCACATATTTTACTGTTAATCTTCACATATTTTACTGTTAATCAAGCGATTAGGTTAGTTGGAAATTACGTGACAACATTGCTAAGAAGGTTGTGCCCTAACCAATCACGTAAAGTGGAAAAATATTATATGTACCGGCTTACCACATCATCCGTGACTCTATTCAATAAAATTCATTCATCTTATTTTTTTCGAAGGTAAATTTTTAATTGCATGTAAATAAAAAGTTGATAGTTATCTAAAAGTTAAATTAAGATGAATAAACTTTATCAATTGAGACAACAAATAACGTAATAAACCGAATCCATCTAATAAATTTTTTCCTGTAAAGTAGGTTTTTATTTATTATTTTCTAACAACGCTGTCCATGAATTGAAGCAACCCCACTAATTAAATCACTCTATTCCGTGGAAATTCCATGCATTCATTCGTTGCTGTTGCTTGTAGGGTAACAACTGCCAAATTATTCAATTTTAGAAAATTGATTCTGATTTTGATTGAAAGAAGAAAAAATCAACCTTTTGACTTGAAGTTTGGGAAAAAATTAAATTGTTGTAGGAATTTATTGGACAAAAGTCGGTATTTATTAACGAAATTACAGAGATAGGCTGTTACATACTAATTTTGCAAGAAAAGAGGCCAGGGAAAGAATACGAGTTTTATGATTAAGCCATTAAGTTACGGAGAAATTAAGATTACATTTCTTTAAAATGATAAAAAAAATAATTATAATGTAGTATTTGTTTATAAATATTTTTAACCTTGATAATGCACACACCTTGCCGACATTCTGATTGAACCTGAATCTCTTAGGATGAACATCACCCGCTTTTCCATTGATACCACTTGTTGAGTTCAAATTAAGATTATATATGTTTTGAAAGATTAAAATAGATTTATATTGAGATCCACTTGGTATAGTGTCTAAAGATACTCATCTTGACATGAGAATGTAATAATTCTCTATTTAATAAAAAAAATGATTTTTACTATTTTTAAATGAACAACAAAAAAACTAAAAGACCTAATGTGTTTCGACTGGAACTTGATGGGAAAGGGTAGGTGTGAACAATTTGATCGAGTTGAGTAAAAAAATTTGAGCTAGTCGGGTTGACGAGTCTTATTTTATAACTTAAACGTTATTTGAATTTTTTTAAAGTCGAGTCGAGTTGTTCGAGTTTCTATTCGAATTTAATTGTAAACATTTATAATGTTATGATACTAATTGGTTCTAGTTTAAATGACTTTTCATAACCATATACGATATATATATATATATATATATATATATATATATATATATATATATTTCGTATGTGATATACATGTATCATGCATGGTTGAGGGACTTGTCGTGAAAGGGTAACATTTTCGATTGCAACCTGAAATGTTACCCAAAATCATTACAAAGTGTGTAAAAGGGATAATATTTTAGGCTTGGTTGTGTAAGTTTTGAAACTCAGAGTCAAGTTTCGATACTTGTTGTGAAATATGTTCAGCCTTGACTATCAAATTTCATGCAACAATTTAAGTTGCAACCTAAAATGTTACCGTAATTATAATTATTTAGGTTGGAGTGGGTATGTGTAATAACGACCCTTTAGCTCGATGAATTTAATTATTTTTATTAGAGGTTTTGAAAACCCAAATTTATTTGGAAAATCCGGCTTTGAATTAAAGTTGGTCACCGATTTTGAAAAATGATCAGTAAGGTCACTTACGTTTTCGGAGTGTAAACTTTTGGTCATTCAAATGTTTATTCCCGTTAAACGTTGACGGCTTGTTGATCTGGCAGTGAAAAAATAAGGGTAAGCTACTGCAATGGTCACTTACATTTATCTCATGTACATTTTTGTCCCTGATTTTAAAAATTAAACCTCATGGTCACTACTAAAAAGGTTTATTTCTAATTTCACCATTGAATTTTTAAAAAATCATTTTCAACTCTATATTTAGTCAAAATTCAAATTCCCTTTTTCTCCTTTTGTCTTCTTCAAAATCTGATATTTTCCTCGAATTTAGTTGAATTTCTAATTTTTCTTCTATTTGTAGTACCTTAATTTCATAATGAGAAGCTTGAAGCCTTGAATTAAATCCTCGAAAGCTAATTTCATCAAATTATTCCCCCAAAATCAAATTTTTTCACCAAAATCCCCTATAATTTTACAGATTCATCTCCATATAATTCTAATTCCCTTCTAATTTTCAAAATCTAATTTTTCCCATCAAAATAAAGATACCCCAAATCCTCAAAACACACAAAAAAAATCAATTTGAGATTCTTCATGATCGGGCTAGTTACAACCTTAAGATTTCAACTGGTGAGCTTTAACCAGGCCATCGATGCTACAAAGGCAACGCCATTCTTCACGGCGGTTTTCGCTTATTTGATGACGTTGATGGGGAAGCCTGTCTTACTTATGGTACCTCATCTTTGTTGTTACTGGAGTTATCATTGCTAGTGGGGTATGCATTTTGGCTAATTTATGTTTATTTATTTGTTTAGATTAAAATCTCTGGCTTTATTCATTTGGGTTAGAAATTAAAAATGGGTTGATGAGTTATTTTTATTCTTTTGGCTTGATTAAATTTTAATTGAATTTTATTTTATTTTTATTAAAATTTATGTACCAAAAATAGTATATTTTTTAAGGATTTAGTTGTAATTTAGAAATTGATTTACTTTAGCTTATTCAAGATTCTAATTTTGTTCATATAAAAAATCTAATTTTGTTATGTTTTTTACATTTTATTGAAATTTAGCTCGTTTTTTTGTGTATTTATAGAGAATTTGAATGGAATGTGAAAAATGATTTGCTTTAGTTGTAGGGTTGAAAAATGATTTTTTTAAATACAAGAGTGAAATTAGAAGTAAACATTTTTAATAGTGACCATAACGTTTACTTTTTAAAATTAGGGACAAAAAATGTACATGGGATAAGCGTAAGTGGCTATTGTAGTAGTTTATCTTTATTTTCTCTGCTGCCAGATCAACAAGCCGTTAACGTTTAACGACAAAAAATGGCTGAAAGACTAAAATTTTACGTATTGAAAACGTAAGTGACCTTATTGGTCGTTTTTCAGAATCGATAATCAACTCTGTATTGAGAAAAAACATAAATGACTATTTCAATAGTTAACCCTATAAATAAATATGATAAACTGAATTTGATTTATGAAAGAAATAAAGTATGGGAAAAGTACGATCTCGCAATTCGAGCACTAATAACGTACCCCAAAGCATATTCTTTAGAATCTACTCTTTCTTCTCCTTCGCTCCTTCATATCACCTTATTTTATTTTTATTCTGTTAATTTCTGTGTTTATGTCATTTTTATTATACTTTATATTTATTTAATTATTATTTTTTGTATTAATTTTATATTGTTCTTATATCTTACACTCACATATTCCTATATTTTATTTCATTTTCTCTCACTATTTTCTTAAAAAAAAGTTGCTTTTCAACGTCATTGCTTCCTTAATAATTTCATTGATTTAGAATACTTGTTTAAAAGGATTATGAATTACTTGTTATAGTTTTTAAGTAAAAAATAGGGTTACAAGTCAAGTGAAAAGAAAAATCAAATAAAAATTAAAGATATATTAAACACCTCCCATGCTTACTCTACGAGTGTAAAAATATTTGTTCAAATTAATAAAACTTTTTAAAACAGTTATTTTAAAATAATTAATTTGATCAAAAATTATATATATATATAACTAAATATTTTGAATAATATTTATTTTTAGTATAATTTTATTGAAGTACTCTTATAATAACTATGAGATGTGGTGTGGTGGTTGATCACCTCGTCTCTTAACTAATACTTTCTTAATGAAAACAATTGATTTTATATGTTATTACAAAGTAGTATATGCCATACATATTCTTAATCCATTAACAATACACGCATTTTGGCTCATCCTCTTGTATCCTGGTGGCAAATGTAGATGTTTATCATCCCTTGGGACACGGGTTCGAGCACCAGTTATGCCATGCTGTGTGTGCCGTCTTTGAAAAGACTAAGAAAGTTGAACAGATACTACCCTTGCATCGCACCAGCATATTAAAAAAAAAAACAATACACGCATTTTGCGTACATATTCTTAATCTTTTAACAATGCACATACCAGTGTCTCATAGGATGAACATCATCTGCTTTTCTACCGAAGCACTTAATGATGGATAAAAAATACTCTGCCCCTTTTCGGTGCACATACTTATACCCCAACACTAAAAAACACTACAAAATTAAATTCAAAGCCATAACCCTAAATTCTAAATCCTACACCCTATATCCTAAAAATACACTCTACCCTAAATTCCCAAAATCCTAACCATAAACCATAACCTAAAAATTCTAAATACTATACTCTAAACTTAATTTTAAGTGTAATAACATAAGTAGAAGCACCGAAAAGGTATAAGATTTCATCCTTTAATGAATTCATAAAAACATTAATTTTTATACCAACTACTAGATGATTTAACACATATAATTATCATAAAAAATAATTTTCCCAATTATAAAACAATAGAACTTTTTCAACGAAAAAAACACTCAGTTTTCCACTTTTCTTCCATCCATGGCGTCCTCGTCTTCACTTTCTGTACAAAAGTTCATCTTTCTCACTAAAAGGAATCAAATAAAAATAATAATATAACTTTTGGTTTGGGTTATATAAGGAGGCCATGTTCATCTCCAATCTCCATCTTCCTTAACGCCCTCTCCCTCCACTTTTAACCACCACCTTCTTCCTTCTCCACTTTTCACACTCTTCACCTCTTTTAACTGTCACCGCCACGGCGCCACCGTGAAGCTGCCCAATTCAGAACCATCCCCTAAAGAAAACCGGCATTTTCGTTCATGAAAGAAGGTTGTCTTAATACCAAACCAATCGCCCTAAACCCACAACCAGCAGGTAGCCAACAGATGTGCAGAACCCTAGAAGGTGTCGCCACCGTTGACCACCACGTAGACGTGTCGTCGACAGTGGTGGTCCCAGCCAACTCCTCAGATGACCTTAACTTGATTCCTCCGTTGAACTTTGCTATGGTCGACAATGGCATCTTCAGGTCGGGTTTCCCCGATTCTGCCAACTTCGCTTTTCTTCAAACACTTAACCTCAGCTCAATCATGTGAGGCCAAAGTTTCTTCCTTTTTTACATGCAAATGAATTTCTTTCTACTTTGAGTTTAAAAAGTTACTTCCTTTATGTTAGATATCTGTGTCCTGAACCATACCCAGAAGCCAACACTGAGTTTTTAAAGTCCAATGGGATCAAGCTTTTTCAGTTTGGAATTGAGAGTCACAAGGTAATTTTTTCTTTTCTTTTTACAAACGAGGTTGCAAGGGAATGAATATAAGTGTCTGGATTTGAAGCAAATCAGCTTATGTTCTTAAAATCTGCTTTGCAATCTAAGCTTTTATTTCCGATTGAGACCAAATGTTGTGCATACATTTTGATGATGAATATGATCTTTGACCAAATAATTTTCGAATTTAGTTATTTAGGAGATGTTATATATTAAAAACCTACAATTTATCATGCAAATAATTGTTGAGATTTTTTGGGGGCCTCCAAAATGATTATAGACCAAAAGTTTGCCTAATTTATCTTTTTTTGTTCAATAAGTTTGCCTAATTATTGCACTTTGTTCATTATTTTATGCATCTGAATGCTTGGGGCTTTGATTTGTGTATCTTAAGCTTATTTTATTTGATGCAAATGGTGTTTCTCTTTTTAGGCCGATATTCTATGAGACCGAGAGTATGCACAATTTTTGATCTTCTTTTATATGTTCGAAGGATCACACACACGTATTTCGTTCTCGTCTGAGCATGCAATGAACACAATTTTCAAGCACTAGCGCATTTGGAAAACCAAAGAGTCAGGATGACTTAGTTGAAATGCATTTCTCAAAAGTACAAAAAGCAGTTTCCTTTTGGTTTTTAGAGTTAATCATGAGAAATTGAATCAGGAGTTGTCAAATGTTTTGGTGTGAATTCTTCTCCTTTTAACTTATAGTTCCTTGAAAATTAGATGTGGTATTGGGAAGAAATATTTCATTTTTCTTCATTTCCTAAAATTTGACTAGTTTATGATTATGCAGAAAACATCTGATGATTTTTCATTAAAATTTCAAATCAAAATATTATTGAGCTGTGCATTAGTCATAAAGATGAACCTTTTTTTTCTGTTAAATTTTCCAAATCTTGCTTGAGATCAAATCAAAACATTAATTTGAAACTGTAAGGTTATTTTTGTTGCATGCAACATCTAATCTGCATGTATTTTGATATTGGGATTTGGGATATGAATGTGTATAATTAGAACTTATATACTTGATGATGACATATGACTATATTTATTTGTGAAGTACTTGAATTCTAAGGTCAGATTTGCCTACGTGAACCGTAATGGGATTCGATTCGAGTCATTTCAAAGTCTAGCCTCATTCTATGATAAAGTGAACCTCTAAGAACTAATAAAGCCTGATGCTTACTGTTCCATATGTGAACTTCAATCTTTGGTGCTGGTGATTTGTTTGAGGATGCAGCAGTAGCTGTTGCTTGTGTGAATTTCCTTTTCTTTTTGTCTTTCCCTTTCCGATTTTCGTCTGCTAAGTTGCAAGTAAATCCAAGTAATGATAATACTCCTTGTGCTTTGATATGTGTAAGTTCTTGAATCACTGTTTTCCTCTTTGCTTGTTATAAAGCCTACCACATTTTATCTGGCATTGATTCTCCAAATATATAGAAAACTAAATGTTTTACCCATGTTAATCCTAGAACAAATAAGATAATTGTTCCAGAAATTGCAGAAACTGCAATGGAGCTGATTTACTCATAGAGGGTTGTATGAAGTGCAGTGCAAGTGTGCAACACAGGCTACATCGTAATGTTAGTATTTAGAGCAATCGAGACGTCCAATCTACATGTCGTATGGCTTGTGGTTGTGGATTTATTACGTATATGTATTTGTTTGAGCTTTTCAAGTAACTAGTATTTGTGAAACTATGTTACTCCGAGTCTTCATTTTTGTTGAAATATCTGTTCCCGAAACCTCTGTTCATCCCTTATTTGGACATGGTTATGGGGATGTCCAAATACATAAAAAAAGTTGACATACCTATGTAAGGAAACATATTTGTTATCTGAAACTCAAGCTCGAGTTCCAGTAACATAGCTGTGATATTGAAAGGCCTCTGTTCTTACATAGTAAAGACACCATGCATCGAATAAAGCTATTTTCGAATGATGTATCCTAGATTAGAAATTAACTAATATACACATTTCATCCAGGAGCCATTTGTAAATATACCGGAGGACACAATTCGCGAAGCCCTGAGAATTGTTCTTGGTATGACAAGCTTTTAACGCTATTAGACTTCATCTCTATCCATGTTAAAAATGGTTCATTGGTTTCAAGGCACTAATTTTACCCTCTGTGGAATGCAGATGTTAGGAATCACCCGGTTTTAATTCACTGTAACCGAGGGAAGGTTTGTGCATGTTGGTTTCTTTTTTCTTCTCCTGATTTTTCATACCCGAGTTCGACTAGTCAGTAGCGTTGAGACTTATAATCTTGATTCATTGTCTTGTTTTACAGCACCGAACTGGCTGTCTGGTGGGATGCTTGAGGAAATTGCAAAGATGGTGTTTGTCGTCTGTGTTTGACGAGTACCAAAGGTTCGCTGCAGCGAAAGCTAGAGTTTCGGATCAGAGGTTTATGGAGTTGTTTGATGTTTCTAGCTTAAAGCATCTGCCAATGTCATTTTCTTGCTTGAAGAATTAGAAAACAAGGAAAACACATGAAATTGAATGGCTTTTGCTTTCCTGTCATGTGCAGCTGAGAATGCTGGTGATGAGTTCTGGAATTGTATTTCGTGGGCAAAGGAATTCTTCTTATTACTATCATACATGTTTATGTTTTGGAGAACAATAGAACACACAGATTGTGATGTTTTTCGGTGTTTCGAATCTCTGTTCTCTTCTTTACTTGTTTTCCATGGTGGATGTAACAATTATCATAGTAGATATAATAATCTCCATGTTTCTTCTGAAACTTATTGTTAGCTTTGTCCACAGTTTTTGGACAAAAATTTGACTGTCAACCTGAACCAAGTGATTATTTATGCACAATTGTAGTTGTCTAAGATTTATCACTACAAATTCTGTAGATGCATTACCAAGATTATGTACCAAATTCTTCAAAATTCAATGCACTGCGGCACTATTTGTATGCAAAATTTGTAACCTTTTTAATTAAATATGAGTTTTTTTAATGAAAAATATGAGTTATTTTTTTTATACTCTATGTAAAATTTATTTTTCCCAATTTTTCTATATAAAGTCTAAAAGATTTTAAGAATTGATATTCAATACAACAGTTGTGAAAATTTTATAAGTGCCTTAGTTTTAGGTATTTGGTTTAGAGTTCAGGGGTTTAGGTTTATAAGATTTATAATTTAAGGATAATGGTTATAATTTAGAGTTCATGATTATAATTTAAAGTTAGATGTTAGCATTTAGAACCCATGGAGTGACCCTAGTGATAAAGCATGATGTATTTTATCCAGATAATTCAAGTTCGAGCAGAGTGTGTGTACGTTATTAAAGGACTAAAAAAATTAAACAGATGCTACATGAAGTTTGTTCTTGGTGCTGTGGTTTGAATGGGGAGTCTACTGGGTGCATTTTGTAATAAAACTTTAGATTTTGTAATAAAATCTTACGTTCGTCTATTAATAAAGCGCATGTTCTCAAAATCGTGCCATGCCATGTAAATAAAAGTGTACTATGTTAATCAGGCAGACCTTTTAACATTAAGAACTTTATTTCAGAAACTAATCTTTAATGATATTATTTTGATAAAAAAATATATATACGTATATAAAAAGTAAAAGAAAAAGCATCATTAAAATTTAGTCATTAAAATTTTTGCGGCATAAATATCTTTTGTCTTTGCAGTTTTGAAGGGTGAGCATTTAAAATTAATAGAATAAAGTATAAAAACCGAGTTAGCCATGTTTATGAATCTTATTTTATCAATCAAATTTTATGTAAAATTTTCTCGAGTCTAGTCGTTTGTGTTTTTTTTTTTTTTAAATTTTATGTTAACATTTATAACGTTACGATATTAATTGGTTTCAATTTAAACGAGCTTCTATAACCATATACGATATACATATATACTTCTTCATATTTTTTCAAAGTGTAAATAAAATTTATTATATTTTTTTAATAAATCAATACCATCTAAAATTATATAATATATTAATATATTATTTTTTGAAGAAAAAATATTGATGATAGTACACGAGTTAAGGAATTAGTGGGAAGAACTAACAGGTTGGTCCAAGTGGTAAATAACTTGGTACGTTTAAGCATGTTTCGAGTTTGAAATATTGTGTATGCATAAATTTTTCACCAGAAAATTCACCCACCAAAATTAAGTGTGCGACACGAATCAATTCAAATTAATTAAGGTAAAGATGCAAAAAACCAGAAGGGCATAAAAAATAGTGTGAAGAAAGCATATGTAATTTGTAAAGAATTACATTCATATACTAAATTGAATAAAATATAAAGTTAAAGTGCTAAATTAAAAAAATATTCATTCAAATTCTTAAAATAAAGAAGGAATCACAAAATTCCAAAATCTCTTTCCTTTCCTTCCCATCTAATCCACTGAGTAAGCGCCGAAATTCAGCAGCCCAGAAGTTGCCCTTTTCTCGTTTTCCTTCTTCTCATTTCGCTGCTAATTCGCTGAATCTCAGAGATCCAAAACTTGTATACAAAGACAGGTTACGAGATCCAGAAAGTTTATACAAAAGAAAAGAAATGAATGAGGTGATGACGGCAGCGGATAAGAGCTCCATGAGAGGCCTTGGATCGACGTCGTTTGCATCGTCTCCGCCCTCCAATCTGCTTCCTAACAACCTTCCTCTCATATCCGCCTTCCTCGCCTTCGCTCTGGCTCAGTTCCTCAAAGTCTTCACCAATTGGTTCGTTCTTTCTTTTTCTCGCTTTTGATTTTTGCACTTATGCTTCCTAAATTTGAGAATCCTGGTTTTATTGTTGTTTGACGCGAAAGTTAGGAATTTGTACCTTGTTTTATTGTTGTTCCAACTGCTCATAAAGGAACCCTACCTATTTTACTGTAGGAAATTTAAACAAAAAATGTTGGTGTATTGGTTAATTTAATGCCCCCTGATTGCTATGAACTTGTTTATCCCCTGTTGGAGAAACCCTTGTTTTGATTTCTTTTTTGTGATTTCTTCAATTTAATAACTCATGGGGCAGTTTTGATGATTGATCATTGGTGAGTAAGTGTTTGACTGGTAATGTTTACCAATGTGCTGATTTGGTTGCCATTCGGAAAGGGAATCTCCCACGGTATTTTTAGCTGTTCAAGATGCATATTGATTTTCTTTTTCTTGTTAAAGAAAAGAGAATGAGAATTTGATAGAAATAACCTATCCTAGAGTGAAATGCCCTCGTTTTCTTCAAAATTTGTGAGGAACTGAAAGAGAAAATGCTTACTGATGTTAAAGTAAGCCTTAATTTTTTTTCCTTTTCCTTTGTATCATCTTCATTTTTAAGACTTGTTGGAAACTTGAAGTTAAGATTCCAGATTCTAAAAATTTAATGGAATCATTGAAAGCATATTTTTGAGTTTCAGTTGATTCTAATCACAGATCTAATTGTTTGTAAACAGTAGCTCAAACATTTGAACTTGTTTCTCCTAGATGCTCAGGTTTAAAGAAAGGAGATGGGATTCTAAGAGGATGATTGGTTCTGGTGGTATGCCATCATCACACTCTGCAACTGTGACAGCTCTTGCAGTTGCGATAGGTTTACAGGATGGAACGGGAGGATCAACTTTTGCACTTGCAGTTGTCTTGGCATGTGTTGTACGTTCTTCCTAACTATTCATTTCCTTGGGGTAACATTCTCATGTAGGACAATTATCAGAATGAAGCCTTTCTAATAGTTAATCAATATAAACAGAGACAAATGCCCCTCTCTGGAACCTTCTTACTCCTGCTGGCATGGGAATGCTGCAGACAAGTCATGCTGCTTATAATGCTAGGAATTATTTTTAGTTTTTTTTTATAGAGTATGCTTTCTCTAAAAATACTTTAGCTATATCTAGGCGGACACATCAAGAGAAGTTTGTATACGTGATAAACTACACTATAAGTTTGTTACATGAGATTATTCCTACTTTAGGTATTTTCTTCTTGCTTAGATGAATCTATATTCTCTAATAGAACACTAGATAGAATGTATTGTTAGGTTCTACCTGGAGACCCACCTTTTAACAACAGAGAATAAACAACCTCTTGGCTTAGTGGTAAGATATTTGTGTTGTGTGGAATGAGAGCTTCGGTCCAGATTAATCCATATCCCCATCTCCTAATTATTTAAAAAGAAGAAAAGAATGCATGAAGACAACTTGATATTTAACTTTATGCCATGTAGAGTTAGTTATAAGTACGTCATTTGTTTGGAAGACCAATGTGGCCATGTTTGAGGCTCTCCTGAAATATGGATGAACCTAATCAGGATTGTTTACAAAATCTTTGTACTGGATAGAAAAGAATTAACATGCTTATTAGTGTGTGGAGTATGGTTGATAATTTTTCAATTATACAGGTGATGTATGATGCAACAGGTGTCCGACTTCATGCTGGCCGTCAAGCTGAAGTAAGTCATATTTTACTTGATATATAGATGCACAGTTTATTGTATTTTTTCACTTATATTCTTATGCACAGATGCAATGTTCATATTTTTATTCTTTCCATATTGCCAGTTGCTGAATCAAATTGTATGCGAGTTTCCTCCTGAACACCCTTTGTCCACTGTGAGGCCTCTGCGTGAATTACTTGGCCATACTCCACTCCAGGTCTGCTACTATCTAAACTTAACAAGTAGTTAAGATAACTATTGCTCGGTTCCAAGTACTGCTTGTTACTTTGCTAGTACTTTGCAGAGCATTTGTTTCCAAATTCCCAGCATATCTATGTTGTTGAGTGTTGACTATTCTTTTATTAATGCGAATCAGTTTGTAAGCTTGACATCACATTGGTGTTCCACCCTTAAATTTTCATCTAACTTATAGCGAAATAAGTATTCAATTGAAAAAACATAAGATAGGAGGAAACAATGTCTTGAAGGCTTCAGAAGTTTACTGTTGAAACCCCCCACAGAAGAAGAGACTTTAACTCTGCCAAATCATGCAATCTTTCCAGATTGCTGCAACCCAGCTTTCTTTCATCCTGATTTTTTCTTTTCAAGGATTCATAAGTGGAGATCGCGATGTCTAACTCAATTATCAATTACGAGCTGCTAAACAATAAGTCTTGCCATTGAACACAGCCATTTTGTTCCCTATTTTCTCATTTACTCCATATTAAGGCTTTGCATTGAGCACGGTATCTTTATGTAACCCCAGAGAAGCACTTATAGTTTGGGAGATTAGTGTAAGGTTCAAGTCTTGCCGTGTAATGGAGTCTAAGAGATCAACACGAAATTAAGATGGGATTCAGCATGATAACATCTAGGGAGATGCAAGTCATACAAGCATAGCATTGTCGTAATAACCGAAATATGTGGTGATATGGTGCAGGTTGTGGCAGGTGCAATATTGGGATTCATAGTGGCTTTTCTGATGAGAAATTCCGACGGCGTTGCATAAAAAACAGCATTGATTCATTCATTTGCCTTTTCAGTATGGTGTCAAAACTATTCTGTTGTAATTTTAAGGTGGGTTTTAGATGATCAGTTTCTGGTAATTTGAACTCCATCTTATATACTACACTGTAATTTCACATTCATATGATAGCTTTGTCAACACCTGAAGTTGAATGATGGAAATATTCTGCTACTTATTGACCTTGAATGAATTTGAAATATTTAGTCAAAAGTTGATAACCTAATGCATCCATATCACTTTAGAAGCTAATCTATTTTGATTGTAACCATATTCTTAATTTCATATATGATTTTTTTTCTATCTAACGGGTTTATCTATTTTCGTGAGTAGGGGTGAACAAACATTGGCTCATCTCGATTCATCAAAAAAAATTCAATAAAATTTGAGTTATAAAATAAAAATTCAAATAACTCTATTTTCTTTTTGTAATTATTGGATTGATTTTTCAAGTTTGAGTCACGTCCTTCAATTTTATTAATCATTTTATTAATGTGTCATGTCATCATTGAACATAATGATAACAAAAGGGACTTTTGGTGTAATTTACCCTATTAAATAATATTAAATATTAAAAAATATATACTGTTATTTTTAAGGGAAAACTACACCAGTGACCACCGAAGATATTGGGGATACCTATTTGAACCACCGAACTAAAAAAAACGTCAATCACACCATCGAACTTATAAAATTAACCTATTTTGACCACCGACGTTAAAAACCTAACGGTGGAGTGACGGAACTGCCACGTGGCAGTTGATGAGTATATTTAAAAATTACACATTTGGTCCCTATTATTTACACATTCTTTCAATTTAGTCCTAATTTTCAATTAATAAAATAATAAATTATTTAATTAAGTGGTGACACATGTCAAGACCTTATTGGAGGATTTTAATTATTTATATTTAATTTTATTAATTTGTTTTCCCCTCCAACCAGGTGATAACATGTGTCACCACTAATTTAGAGGATAAAAACAATTTCTCACTCACATACGTGCTAAGGGACTCAAACCTGAGTCCCTCAAGTGTAAATGCAACAGCCTTGCCACTGCACCAAGCACATCTTTGTGCTATAATTCTCCACATATAATATATATCTCTTATTAGTTTCTACATTTATAAGCCAAAAGCTCAAACCCTAAACACTAATTTCACATATATAAATCATAAACCCTAAAGTCTAACCCTAAATATTTCAAATTAAACCTCAAACCCTAAATATTTTAAATTAATTCCACGCTAAATATTTCAAATTAAGCCTTAAACCCTAAACCCTAAATATTTCAAATTAATTCCACGCTAAATATTTCAAATTAAGCCTTAAACCCTAAACCCTAAATATTTCAAATTAAACCCATCAACTGCCACGTGGCAGTTCCGTCACTCCACCGTTAGGTTTTTAACGGCGGTGGTCAAAATAGGTTGATTTTATAAGTTCGGTGGTGTGATTGACGTTTTTTTAGTTCGGTGGTTCAAATAGGTATCTCTAATATCTTCGGTGGTCATTGGTGTAGTTTTCCCTATTTTTAATTAAAATAATATTATTTATTAATAGATTTCAAATATATTTTTGTTAATAATTTAATATAATATATAACATTTAAATTATCAAATTATTTTTAATTAAAAATAGGACCAAATTGTTAGAATGCATAAATAATTAAGATTACATTTATTGATTTTTTTCAAATTAAAACTAAATTAATTGAATCTACAAATATGATAGATTAAATGTATTGTTATAAAAAAATCTTAAATACCACATCATCTTTAACAATAAATATCTGTACAGTGTGCGATGATCAATTTTAAAAAAGTTAAAATTTAATAACCATTTTATAATATTTAAAAGCTAAATAATTAAAATGAACGTTTTAAGATAATTCGGTGATCATTATTCATAAGCTTTATCCATAATTTTATAAAGAGTTAAATACTAGTATCCGAAAAAGATTTAAATATAAATAAAAGAAACAAATATCCGGAAAATGTTGTGGGTCGGTGATAAAACTGTAAATACAATCACAATAACTACATTACTCGTGTAGAAATGATGGACTAAAGTATTCGCTCTGTAAACGTTCCCAGTAACTATTGGACTGTTGAAACTTTAAATTATCCTACATGTAACTTTATCTATCAATAGATTCAATACACACTTGACTTAGGGATGGGCACGGGTCGGGTCGGTTTTTTGGCCCACCCGAACCCGACCCGAAACTAATTATCCTAAAACTGAACCTGACCCGACCCGAAAATAAATAGTCTAAATTCGACTCCGACCTATAGAAAAAATTAATTTTAGGGACCTAATTGTAAAAAAAAATTAAGAGGCATAATTATAAAAAACAATAAATTTAAGGACTAAAATATAAATAAAAAATTAATTTTAAGGACCTAATTATAAAAGAAATATATAAAGAGGAGGTATTATTACAAATATCTCTAAAAAAATTAGGGGAAAATTATCTATTAGTCCCGGGTCGGGTCGGGTCGAATTTTTTCACCCTAAAACCCGAACCCGACCCGACCTCACCCTACATAAAACCCGACCCAAACCCGATTTTTTCATAAAGTTACCCGACCCGAAATCGGGTCGGAACCCGTCGGATCCGGGTGAAATGCCCATCCCTAACTTGACTTGCAAAAAATTATTTTATTTTGGCTTAATACCTAAATAGGTGCCTAAACTATGGTTGTAGATCATTTTTTGTGCCTAAACTATTTTTAGCTCTAAATAGGTGTTTAAAGTTTTAATTTTAGTCATTTTAGATGCCTAACCGTTAACTACCGTTATTTTTATTAAAAAATAATTTTAATTTTATTTTTTAACTTATTTTTAAAAAAAACCCCTAAATTTCCCCAAAACTCACAAAATGGCCCCAAATTCGAAATCCCTAACTTTCCCGACCGAACCCGCTGCCAATGGTTTCTCCGCCGCCTCCATATCCGCCGATGGACTACCAGGACCGTTTCCCCAACCATCCATCACCGGTAAACGACAGTAGGTGTGTCGATCGGCTTTCTAACGTCAAAAGAAGCCAAAATCACGAAAAGAAGTCGTCGGTACACCTACCGTCAGTTATCGGCGACGGGTGGTTGGGAGAAACGGTCGCGGTGGTCCGGCGACGGTAGTGGTGGCCTTCGGTGATGTAGTAAACGGCGACAACGACGGTAATTTGGGAATTTGGAGTTTAAGTTAGAGATTTGAGACTGTTTTGTAAAGATTTAAAACTGTTAATTGTTTTAGAAAATTGAACTTTGAATTTTATTTAAAAATTAATTAAAAAAATTAAAAATTAAAAACATGCAACATGTTACAATTTAATTGGCTAACAATTTTTTATTAACGGTTAGACACTTAAAATGACCAAAATTAAAACTTTAAACACTTATTTAGAGCTAAAAATAATTTAGGCACCAAAAGTGATCCACAAGCATAGTTTGGGTATTAAGCCTTTTATTTTTGTTTTTTTAATTTCTTTTGTCAACATGTACGGACGTATATTCGGTTTTGAAACATAGAATTCCGTTTTTTGCTTGGTTTTTATATGAACTAAAGGAAAATGGGTGGTGTTTTATGTTATGTTAGATTTTATTTTGGGAAAACTACACCGGTGGTCCCTTAACTATTATCATCTTCCTATTTTGGTCCCAAAATTAATTTTTTTGACAAAATCATCCCTTCTATTACTAAAAACTAACGAAATTGCTGACGTGGAATTTTTTTCTTATTTTTTAAATATTATTTTATTATTTTCTCTCTTCTATATATATATTATTTAAATTTTTTATTCAGACTAATTTTTTATATATAAGAAAGAAAATAAATTGAATTTAAGGGGGGAGCTAAGATTCGAACCCACGTCCCCCACGTTCCAAACCAACAGGTCAACCATTGGGCTAAACTACATTTGTTGTTATATATTAACACAACTTAGATTTAAAACAATCGAATGGAGACGCAGATGACATCTTCTTCCCCATAATTGGCTGTTGCAGGCGACATATAGTTTATTGACGACCGGTTGCTGAAAAGTGATATCAGTCACCGTGAGAGATATCGATGGAATACTAGGGGGAGAAGAGGAGAAAGCTATCAACCCCGCATTGAAGTTCATTCCTGTAAAAGTTCCATGGCTGCTAGGCGCCTCACACGCTGCATAAGTCGTCTTCTTCGATAGATGCCTACCAGACGTAGGATGAGTACTAGAGCAATTGCCGAACAATCAAACACCCTACTGATTCCTAGCGCACCTGAAAAACAGGAAAAAGGAAAACGCTAGCATAAGCATACGACGATGCATTAGCTCTCCAACACCAAAATGATCCATAAAATGTCGATTACCCGGACACTTATCATGACCATCACTGAATTTACCCTACTCAAGAAAAAAGAAAGTGTGTGCTGTGTATATATACACCTGTTGGAATAAAATCAAATGGTGTAGCTCTGTAGATGATACTCAGCAACATCTGCAAACATGGGGGACAATTGTTAGAATTTAGCCGGGAACAGTTGGGAAGCCGATTTTTAAATGAAAAGAGCAACTCGTTGAACATAAATTATCTAATTGAGAGCAGTTAAAGGTAACATTAACTTAAAATAAAGACAAGGACAAGGACAAGCACATGCATATGCACATGCACACCACCAGACATAATGTGCTTGTGCAGGCTAGCATAATTTGTATAATCTTAACTGCAAAAAGGCGTATCTCAGCAATATATGTATCATTTGTATCGAGATCCATCAACCCTTGGAGCATTCTCTAGATGAGGAATGGTAACTCCCGCACTTTCTGATAAGAAAAGTTAGGAAGAAAATATTCATGGCCTGCTCACAACAGACCAAAAGATCGTACATCACAGTTGTAAGATAAATGGAACAAAATAATCAAGAAGCAAGCATGAGGATATAAGGGAGAACAACACAAAACAACACTCGTCTGCAGTTCACCTCCAGGGCAATATCAGAACCATTAAATTATACAGAAAACCACACTGTTACAAAGTTTGTTCGAATCCGATTCCGACCCTCAAACTTCACAACAATCACTTTTCAGCAACCGGTCGTCAATAAACTATATGTCGCATGCAACAGTCAATTATGGGGAAGAAGATGTCATCTGCGTCCCTATTTGATTGTTTTAAATATAAGTTGTGCTAATATATAACAACAAATGTAGTTTAGCCCAATGGTTGACCTGCTGGTTTGCAACGTGGGGATGCGGGTTCGAATCCCAGCCCCCCCTAGTTCAATTTATTTTCTTTCTTATGGTGGTGACATTAGTCTGAATAAAAAATTTAAATAATATATATATAAGAGAGAGAAAATAATAAAATAATATTTAAAAAATAAGAAAGAAATTCCACGTCAGCAATTCCGTTAGTTTTTAACGACGGGTCCTAAAATAGGAGAACTATGTAACAGAATGGACGATTTTGCCAAAAAAAAAATAGTTTTGGGACCAAAATAGGAAGATGGTAATAGTTAGGGGACCACCGGTGTAGTTTTCCCTTTTATTTTCTACTTGAAATGATTAGGACAATAATGTTTCCCTTCTGAAGGTTCTATTTCCGAAAAAGAAAAAGAGATCGTTTTTTTGTTTATCTTTTAATAAATTAATGATCCAAATCTGTCAACCAAGCCATGAGGAAGAAGCTCGATACCCGTTTCCCAGCCGTAAGCTTCCTATCTTTTTATTTTCCTTTTGTTTTTCTTTGATTTTGTTTAACTTCTTTGCTTTATTTGTTGTTAATTTGTTTTAGGTATTGGATTCTTGATTGATTCGCCTGAAATTGAAACCTAGGTCTTTTTTGGGTTTTGATTTTGTGATTATTTTTGTTGCTGCAATTTCGATATGTGGGAAATTGGCCTTATATTAGCTGATGTAGTTTTCAGCAGTTAGGGTTTTTGCAAGTTTTGTTATTTTATTTAAAAAAATTATAGACTTTTCATGGAGTGTGTTGTTGGGTTTGTGTTTTTCATAATCATTTTAGGGAGAGTTCATTTCTTTTTGGCTGTTCTATGAAAACCCCATGTGGGTTGTTTTATGGTTTGCTATTTTTTTGAATGGTTCTACTAAACTGGTCAATCTTTACTAGCTATGGAGGTTATGTTTTCTTAATTTCCTTGAGTTATGTGCTTTTTAAGGCTTTGGTTGGTTCAAACAAATTAGGTAATTTGATATTAAAAGTCAGTTAATTGATATTATGGCAATTAGGTTGGAATATGTGAGTTGCAGTTGTATTTTGTGTTATTGGACTATAATTTCTTTCTCTACTTTAATGCTATTGTTGATTGGCATTCTAATTGGTTTGGTTTAATTTAGGCAAACTCTTTTGAAATGTTTAGTTATGTTTACTTTTTTTTTCTCTGCTTGAAATTAGGAGCCAAGTAATCTTAATGTTGTTATTTTGCTCAGAATATTTTAGCTTCTTTAGAAAAAAGATATCATTCTTATGCAAGACGTATGTGGTTTTGATCATGGTTTAGTTTTGATCTACTTGTCTAAACACTAATGTTGAAATGTCAATGATATGTTTGTTATCGTTTATTTCCTTCACTTGAAGCAAGAACAGAGGGTTGTTGATTCTCCACAAGGTATCAATACTACAGTAGTTGAAACTTGGGATTGGTTATTTCCCCCGGTTCTTATGATTAAATTATTATCAATTAAACTCCCTGTTTTGAATCCTTAAGTAATCACTTGTATCAATTTTATCATATTATGAATGAGCAGTTATGGTGCGGTCTCCGTGATTGCTAACTCCACTCTAGATTTGCCTGTATCTCCTTTTGTTCTCACATTAGCAACTCCTCTTTGTCTGAAGCATACTTCTTTTTTTGTAATCACTATTTGGAGTTTGGAATTCAGTAGTATTGATAGGACACTTTTGTGGACAGTTTCATTGGGGACTTTGTAATGCCTTCTACAGGAGGGTGAAGGATCATGTAACCCTTCAATAACTTTTTTAGAATATTGAAATAAAATGTGATTTTAAGAGAAATATAGGACTAAGCAATGAGTTTGCAAACATAGCTTTGGCTTTAGGAAGAGATCATTATTCATGATGAGTTTCTTTAATGAAACTTTTGGAATTGCCTTTTTTTTTTAAAGTAGTGGCAGGTAGCTCTTACTTATAAAATCTTTCAGAAATATAGCTTTTCATCAAGTTCTATAGTATTGTCTTACATAACCATACAATGAGTCATAACATCAAGCGATAGATGATAGGTTGCAGAATGTCTTGCTTGCCGACTTCTAGAGGTTTAGTTCCTTGTTGATCATGCTGTTCTTGTTTGGTGTTGACATCCGTGCTCTTTCTACTTCTCTCCTGATTGGTTTGAGATCAAAACTGGTAAAAAGAGTGAGCTTCATGATAGGTTACTTGCACTCTGGCAATTATATTAAACCAGTGACTTGTAAGACTTGCTAGGTGATGATCTCCAAATGGAGTGACAAGGAACTTTGTGCCAATGATCATTTCTTCTTGTTTTTGTAATCTCTCATATTGTTGAACAAACCTTGTCTGGTTTCTTATGATCTTGGTTGCTGAGGGCTTGCTGTTCTGTATCAGAATCCAGATACTAATAGATAATGTTGACTGCTTTTAATTTTATATACAGTTTTCTGGTTCCATACTAGAAACATTGTTGCATCTTTGAAGCTGTTTTTGAAATTGTGCACTAAGAGAGATTAAAAAGTTTGGTATGTAAAGAAAAATATCTGTGACTTTTTATATACGCTTTAGGACCATGGGTCTATATGCTATCCTTTGGAATGATAGTCCCTTATCTATGGTTTTTTTTTATATCATTTTTAATAGATGTTAGCTTGTGATTAGTGCTTAAACTTTTGACATATTTGTTTTTCAGGCTCGCATTAAAAAGATTATGCAAGCCGATGAAGATATTGGGAAGATTGCATTAGCAGTGCCTGTTTTAGTTTGTGAGTGGCAGTAACATTCATGATTTCACATAAATAACTTTCCCCTCCCCCATGCATATTACTTGCTAATTCTTCTTTCTCTTACCTTTCACTCTTGCAGCTAAATCCTTGGAATTGTTTCTACAAGACCTTTGTGATCGTACATACGAGATTACCCTTCAGAGAGGTGCAAAGACCATGAATTCGTTGCATTTGTAAGTGAAGAATTTATTTACATCCATATAACACTCTTTGGCCATTGCATTTAAGTATTTATTTACATCCCATGTTCTAGTCCTCTCAAAATACCAACATTCAAACATTTTTATATCCTAAGCATTAATTGAACCCTCTGCTGGCCTGTAAGCTATGTTACTCAGACTTGGGGGTAATTGTAGGATATGGGTACGTGTCTGATTTGGGTATGCTCAAATTTTTTTTCTTTTAGTTTTTCTACACATTTGGGGGATCTACCCTGATACGCATGTCAAAATATGTGGCAGATACAGGTGTCGAACATGGATACTTTAGGGAAAATGAAGAGTTTGAGCAACATATCCTATGATTACTACATCAGTTTATTACAGTATATTACAGCTTATGTATGATTTCAGTACAAAAAAATTATGTATTTTAGTCTACTAAGAAATTACAAACTTGGCAACTACATTGGCTGGAATGATACCCCCCCCCCCCCCCCCCCCCCCCCTGTTTTTGGATGTAGAAGTGCTCATACTAGTACTTAGTAGACAAAAAATGTACGATCTTTCTTCTATTTGTTTTCTCCACCTCTAAAAGATTACTTTGTGAATAAGAGAAGAGGATTGGCACGATATCATATCTAGAGTGAAGGGAGAAACACATGGTAAATATATCTAGGTGTGAGTATTGGATATGGTTATGTGTCTGACACGGGTATTCAACATTTTGCAACATTTTCTTGTATTTGGAGAGTCCTTGGAGAATGATATAACATGCCCATGTTTGAATATTCGTTATATATGGGTGTTGGATGGTACTTGAAGAAAAATGTAGAATCAGGGTACCATAGTGGAAAACCACAACCATCATCATCATTGCAAACTAATATAAAGTAACATGATATAAGAATATCTAGATTCCATGGTGATCAACTAGCATATGTTTATGTATTCATACAAGAGCTTTTGGGATGTTTAGGGTGAATGGAGTAGAAAGTTTATTGTAATGCGCTCTTCTTTGATTCCAATGATCGAAACTAGTGTTCCAAAATTTATATAGCTACATCATCCTTTTCCGACAAATTTGATTCATGAAAGGTTCTAATTTTATGTTGGACCTGGTCCAGATTTCCTCCTTTTTGGGTCACATCACAAAGTATTTAGATACAGATCAACTATGCTGATTATTGTAGATGGAGAATCGTGATTGTGAATTCTCCTTTTCCAGATCATGCTACATTTTTCAATTAACAAGTCTTCTGATCAGCATGGTATCATATTATGTTACTTCCAATCTTGTTCGTGTTTATCCCTAGTGATGTATTTGTCTATATGTTGTGCGTTGGTCTAACTAAAGTGTTGAACTAAACTGCAGAAAGCATTGTGTACAGAGCTATAATGTATTCGATTTTCTGAGGGACATTGTTAGCCGTGTTCCTGATTATGGCCATGGTCATGGTCATGGTCAGTCTGATGCTGTTGCTGCTGATGATCGAAGTGTTTCAAGGAGAAGGTTAGAGAAAGTTTTACTTCATGTTTGGCACTTTTTAATTCATAGAAAGATATTTCATGATATGTTTTCATATCATTCTGCCAGAAAAGCTGCTGGAGATGAAGTTCATGACAGTGACGAAGAGTTAAAGAGGAGTAGAATGGTAAGAAGGCTTTCATTTAACATCTTTGTGTGTGTATATATATAGACACGATATAAGAACATATAACATAGGATGCACTTTTTCAACTTTAAGAATGAATGGTGGCAACTGTTTTTCTTCAGTGACAAAGGTATCTGGTGAACTTCAGTTTATTAAGCCAAACTATCATACTCCGACTCGGGTACAAGTGTCGGATACGGGTATATATCCGACACTGATATATTCAATTGTTTATAACTTTTTTCTGACATTGGTTGCTCAATGTTTATAAGCCTTTTCCATGCATTTGGAGGGTCTTTGAGGGGTTATATCTTCATACCCATGTCCGGATATATCTTTGGACACGGGTATGTCGAGAAAACTAAAGAGTTGTGGAGGCTTGGAGCGATATAGATGCCAAAAACTTCTGCAAAAGATGAATTGGTTATATATGTGTATGTGAATTTTGGTACTTCCAATGACCGACTTTTTTAGACGTAGTCTATGCAGCATGATGTGGGTCATGCAGGCACCATTGGTAGAGGGAGAGGCCGGGGACGAGGTAGGGGACGCGGCAGAGGAGTCCGAAATGTGGAAAGGGATGCTCATCGTGAAATTGAACTGGAACCGTACTCAATTCTTCAGCAAAACAACCAAAGTGATTCAACCCCTGGAATGGTGATAGATGATGATTCTGAGTCAAAGGAACTGATCAAAGAGAACACAATTGCAGAAGATGCCAATCAAGCTGTTCGGAATTTTGATCTGAATGCTAAGGTAGATGAGAACGTGGATGCAAAGTCCGCAGCTGCTGCTGCTGCTGCTGTGCCAGTGATGGACAAGAATAGCAATCAAGCTCATCCTTCTTCAACAGATCCTAGCATCGAGACCAACCATGAAGAATACCCAGGGTGGTCCCTTTCAGACATGGACAAGATGGCCATTGATCCTCTTCAAATTACTCAGCTTGGCAAAAGGTTAGATGAGGACGAAGAAGATTATGATGAGGAAGGGTAAGGAATAAGGATAAGCAGTTGTGTTGCAAGATTGCTAGGAAAAGTTAGTATTTGAGATAAGAAAAGGCAAAAGTTGAGATGACCTCATCAGAGTATGGAAAGTATATCCTATGTAGGTCTCTCTTCGTTATCTATTATACATTTGCTAACATAGCTTTAAAATGGTAGCTTCTTACACCAGGGAGACACGGCTTTTTAGTGTAGCAGAGTTGCCCATAGAAAACCTATGTTTTAACTATGATCATTTGCTCCTTTGTATTTTCAATTAGCTCATTTAGGTCTTGATTGATCATTCAGCAGCCTTCTCCAGTTTCTCAGTTGCTTTTATCTGTCAGGCAAAGTTAAAGAAAATGATGTGCCCGGAGCAACATAGAGTCAGTCCGGTAATGGGAAAGACTAAAATAGGTAGCCTTTTTAACTTGAGCGTGTATGAAAGGGAGGGTGTCAATTGAGAGTTTTAATTATATGCTGTAAAGATGTTGATAATTGTTTATTTTTAATTTGTTGGTTTAGGGTATTATCTATATTATTTTACCTAAAATTATCATATATATACATATATTTGATTGTAGGTACGAAAATTTAACGCTGTATATAAATATTGATATTAGTCATACTTACATCGGACGTCCATTTTATACTTAAATATAGTAAATATTAAGTAGAGATAGTTCAAAGATTTAATACTTTACTAAATTATGGTTTTATACTAAGAGGTTTTGTGTATTTTACTAAATTATGGTTTCATTTTAAAATAAAAGATTTATTAATTTGTGTGCATGATAGACTGATTTTTGAATAAAAATAAATATAATATGATTTAAAATCTATTTTGCTATATTGTATGAATGAATTAAATTTAATTAATTTATACAACAATTACCGAAAGATGATGAGTATATGATTGATTCAAATCAATAATATTTATTTCCAAATGTAATTCACTTTAAATTAAATTTATTGCACGAAATGAATAGTCAAAATAAGCTCGGATCATGAATATAAAATATTATCTAAATTTAATATTTGTATCCGCACGCTTTTTAAATTTATCGAAAGGTTAGCTTAAATTCCTTAGATTTTATGGATTAAATTAGGGTTAATTGATTTAATTCAAATCCTACTATTATTAAATTAGGTCGACTCAACAAACGTCCATTGTAATACAAACCTAACGGTTAATTTTTTAAATCAAACAAATAATCAGACATTTAATTCTCTCAAAACATGACATTATCAATTGCATAAGGATGGGTAGCCCGACTCGAACAAAAACCAGACGAACAGGTAGCCCAAGTCTTAAAAATTACAACTTATTATGTAAAGAATGCTATTTTCCCAACTTTTGTATATCAAGCAAATAATTAGACATCTAATTTACATGAAACACGACATGCATGATATAGTAGATGAACTAAACAAATCCATACAGTGCAAGTGTGACATCTTTGACTGAAAAAGTGCATGTGGAATGGTTCACCAATTCAAGAATGTGTTTAGATGCTTCACCAATTCATAACATACAATACATAAAATAGTTTTGAATCAAACCCCATAGCCCATAGGAACAGGAAAGATATTCTACATTCCAAATCACTACAAACGTCGTCGGTCGAGCGGACATGCCTACTTAAACTGTGCTTATAAACACAGCCAAAATTGTAGAATGGCCACTATAGCATACTTATTACCTTTTTCTCTTAGCTCCAGCAGCCCCTGAACCACGCCCGCCTTTCTTTTCTGCAGATCCGGTCCTACCACCACCTTTTCCCCTGCCAGCCGGTGCCTTCTTTGCACTCGACTTCCCTGTCCCTTTCAACTCCATTTGTACTTCGATTCCTGAAAGAAAAAAACAATGCAAAGTATTAAAAACAATTGATTTGTAAGATGGGTAAAATAATCATCACTTGTCAATCAAAAAAAAAAAAGAATGAGATGGCATTAGCTACCTTTTGAATTCAAACTCTGAAGTTCGGCCTGTAGCTTCTCACCATCAGTAGTACCCTCTGGTGTGTCAAAAACAAAAGGTAAGGCATAAACATCATTAATTAATGGAAACCACTTGTTTGGATAGTGATAGTCACCCATAAATGAAACAACTAGAAAACCCAAGTCCCTTACAAGCCTTGAAAACAATTCCCAGCTTATTTACAGCCTTGGGACTTCAAAAACGTCGGTACAAGTTTATACCTTGAGAAAGAGGAGTGGGTTTTTTAGGAGACTTCTGATTTGAGAACTCAAGTTTAAACCATTTAATGCAAAGGGTTTTTTTTGTGTGTGTGTGTGTGTTTGGGGGTGGGGGTTAAGGTTTAGGCAACTATAGAAAGCCATGTTGAGGCTTATAATATGGAATGGTCAAGATTTATGACTTTTGATTATGGCATCTTAAGTTTGGAACTTGAAAGGGGGGATAGGTTTACAAGATGATCAACGCCTAGTGAAGCTCAATACATATCATTCACAGGTAAAAAAGCCTAACAAAATTTTCTACACCCTCACTAAACAACTTTTTCCCGCCACGTCAATAGCACCACAATTTCCCTGATAAAATGGGAAAACCAGTGTCCTTGTCCACAATACAGATTTTTGATGTCTCAGTAGAAAGCAGTATAACATATTTCCACTGCCACTTCAGTAGGTTTGAAGGCATGTGTATTTCTATTTCTGTCTCTATTACTATTTTTAGTGCATAAATGAGTTATTTTCCATCTCAGAATCAGAAAGCAAAGAGACCTCTAGCAAGATCGTATCGGGTCAAATGGAGCTAAAAACAAGTGAGAATTAATTTTGCTAAGGAAATAACAGAAGATGGGAAATTTAGTGAGTAAATTCAAAATGAATCAACACAAACATTCAACAAAAATTATTACCTAAGTCCTCTGTGTCTGAAGTGTTCTCAGTTTCCAGCAATGCCTCACCATTCTCCTCCCCTAATACATCATCTGAGGGTTCTAGAATTGCAGCAATCCGTTTCTTTGGGGCTTTCTTCATTCCAGGAATAGTTACTAAGTCTGCAGCCCGTACTATTCGTGTTTTGCTTCCTCCATTGTATGCTTTTGTCAGTGCTGCTTTGACAGCTGGCGGAATGCCTTCCATGGGATTTGGATGCCCCTGAACAGAAGTGATTTGAAAACAAAAAAGTAGTTCAGAAACGCACGAAAATAAAAAGAGATTATGTATGTTATATGCAAAGATACAGAAGTAGAGTTACCTGGAATTTAGATAACTCCACAACAGTGTCGAAATCCTCCTGGCTTATTGAGTAAGCGTTCATAAACTCTAAAACCTGCTTAACAGCTTCATCCTGGTCGATACCAGAGGAAAATGGGAATACTTTAAAACGGCGATACCTTACATAAAATATAAGGCACTTACAAAGGCATGAAGGTCAATTGCAAACACATCCAGATGTTTGAATACACCAGCACACCATGATGAATGAAAGAGCAAAATTATAATAACAATAAAAATATATATAAAAAATAAAACGGAGAACCACAAGTACAAGTAGAACCAGATAAATAACATACATCACAATAAACAGATGAACAGACATAAAATAAATGGAACTGGGAAACAAAGACGCAATTGGTACAAGGAGAACAACTAAAAGATTTCTTCAGGCCCACGAATCAAGCAGGAGATAGCAAAATTTGAGGTGGTCCAAGGAACAAAATTCATCACAAGTGATACAGATCAATAGTTGGAAGAGCGTTTTAACATATCCCCTTTCCCACTCCACCCATCCCTCAAACACCCAAATCCAACAAACAAGGAGCCAATCATTTTTATAAAATAGGTAGAGAAAGGGAGGGTAAGAGTAACCTAAGTCTTTTAAGAGAGAGAGAGAGAGGGAGAGAGAGAGAGAGAGAGAGAATAAACAGTCCCCGGTTGCTTTTATATAAATCAGAAAGGCAAAGTAAAAATAACACTAGTAGTTCAATGCATGCTTAAAAATGGGGGCATGAAATAGAATATATGATAAAGCCATTGGTCATGATACGCCCTAATCTTACATTTCTATTTGCAAAAGCAAGGTAAAAAAATGTAAATCAATACACATCACTCAGATATGATGGAATTTTATGGTAACCTGATACGGTTCCACCACCAAACCATAACTTTCAACAGCACCTATGACCAGCCTTGGGTCACATGATGCTTACATAGTTACATGTAAAGGCATACCAATTAAAAATGCATGTTTCAAACCTTAGGCATGTCTCGAAGTGGATTAGTCAATCTTTCCAGAAGCACTGTGAGATATTCAAGTCGAAGAGTTTCTCTGTATCATATACAGCACAAAACAATATTAAGCAACATGGGATAAATAAATAAATAAAAACAAGGTAATCATCTCAGATGAAATAAAGACCATGTTGAGATGAAATAAAGACCATGTTGAGACTAATAAAAACAACATAAGAGGTAGAAAAATCTATACGCAGACAATGAGCATTCACATAGATGACTGCAGACAAATAAGAAAATAAAATCAATAGAGTATGGATAATGTTAATTGTAGGAGATTTGAAAGTTGGAAGAAAAAGAAGGAAAAACAAAGAAGAAAGAATTACTGCTGTTACCATGAGAAAATAGAGAGTGGAGGAAGAAGAGAGAAAAAAAAGAAAATTAGGTTTAAAAAATCAGCTTGATTATTCCCTCAAGCTTAATTAGTATTTATAATATTTAAAAGATTACACGTGTAAATAATACTAAGTTAGCCCAAATTTACAGCCCGTAATATTTACATATGTTCTAACAGATAAAAAATCTATGTCATGCTGTCTGCCTTGAATCACGTGTCTGCAGCAAGCACAACCCAAAATGTTAAAAACAAGTGACAGAAAGTTATAAAACAAAACTATGAATTACCTTCCTGAACAAGATTCACGTGAAGCAAGAAAATGAACATGAAAATCCTCCAAAAGCCTATAATTTTTGCTCATAGTTGAATTCTTTCCTAGCCACCCACCAAATCTATTGAAATTGCGTTCTCCCTGTAAATATGAAACCAGCCTCCAATTAGGAAATATCTAATGTTTCGCGTGACGGCGTGAGAGTATATCAATTTATTGCACCAAATAATTATTATTATTCTAGGAAAAATATTAGTTTATTATTATTAGGATCAATTTATTATCGAAATATGAGAATTACTAGGAGCAAGTTTATTAGCATTAGGATATTCTATTTATTAATATTTCATAGTCTTAGAGGCCTTTCCTTGGTAGGATTGCTTTGTTTAGTAAGTCTTTTATTCAATAAAATTTAAAGAGGTCTAAGATTCTCTTTGGAATTCCCTTCAACATGTTTCATTGGATAATCGTAGGCCATAATCACGGGAGAACTAAAAATCAGGGAAAGAACCCTGTGAAACATCACTCAATGACTCGATCCATTACTAGGGACCATAACAATTTGACTTCAGGGCTACGCACAATGGACGGTTATGTTACTAGAGAGGAATTTCACATGGAGCTGGAGGATTTCGAGTCAAGGATTACTAGAAGCATTGAAAGGATATGGAATAAGATATTTCAAAAAATAACGTTCCGGATGCAAGAATTGATAGCTTCTAACCAACTTGGCAGTAAACCAGGACTAAGACAACAGGAGGATCAGATATTGTACCGCGACATACAAAGTTAGATTTTTCAATCTTTGATGGTACAAATGATCCCTTGATTTGGTTAAACCGATGGGACTGACCTAGTCATGATCAGGTTTCTTAAAAGGACATCGAAGGCTTCAATATTTTGGATTGAAAATTTAATTATACATAGTAGAATATAAAGGTTAAATCACCTTCCAAAAGGTACTGGTCAACCTTGCAGAAGAATAAAGTAAAAAGTCCATATTTAATTTTAATTTCTTTATTAAAAAAACAAGGAAACTGAAAAGAATTCTGGTAATGCATGAGAAGTCATAACTACCATCAAGAACCATCAGGATAAATACGTACCTGTTCAAAAGTCTCCCTTTGCCCATGTAGCAATGCAGCACTGATGAAACAGATAAATAAAAGAAAAATATCAGACAGCAAAATGAAAATAATTTGAACAGCTCTTGAACGTTCAAGGCCTGAAAAATACAACACATACGGAATGATGCCAGACGTAAGGGCACTAGTTTGTGAGAGCTGCCACTGTCGATATCTTCGAATCTGCACATTGACTATATCACCATCACCAATGGACTCAGCAGCTCGGACAATTGAGTTCAGTCGTTTTATCCCACTGTCATCTTTACCAATTGAACTCGGCCTATAATTGATATAATTTTCCTGCATGTACAAAAATACCAAGCCATACCAACCAAGATCAACAATTAGCAAATCAATGCAAAATGAGCAACAGATAAACTGTCCCACCACATTTGCAAGTACCGTACAATAAAAAAGATGGTTTAAGCAAAATAAAAACATTGAAACGCTTAAATCAAACAAGTATACGCAAAAAGAATACAAATGGACTTGCAAAAACTAAAAAATACTTGTACAGTAGAGAGAAAAAAACAGTATGAAAACTTTCAAGCTAAGAACTTCTAGTCATCAGATGTTGACCGCATTAGCAACAAAGCTCACATAATGAAAAGGAAATCTTACAGACCCAAACCCAAAAAATATGCACAAGTTGGAAAGCACTTTCAGAAGGGCAGGAACTAAAATCAGCATAAAGTCCTTCAGTAGGGAAACTAAGGACCCAGGCAAAACACTGCATGAATGTACTACGGTATTGAGGTGGTGTTTATAGTTGGCGCAACACTGACTCAACCTAAAATAACAAAAAGGAAAATGAAAAGAAACAATTCCAGACAAACTTTTGTACCTTTATTAAATTTACTACCATCTTACAGATATAATTTAGTCTTGAAAGTTCTAAAGAAGTACCTCGGCATTAGAAATAATCTATCAATGGAGCTAAACCACATGGAAATGGGGCCGTCATCCAACAAAGGCCCTAAAGTATTCTACATTTTTTCATTGATTGAGAGAACCACCAACATAATGGGTTTGAGGTTTCCCGGAAGATCTTTCATAAATGAATAATAGCAACAAAACTTAGGGAGATGAGCTAGAAAAGGCATAACCTGAACAATAAGTGGAACTAGATCAAGATCGCTCATGCTTAGATCGATTCTTTCGTCCATTTTCAACTTTCCACCATTAAAACCGAACAGCCTAAATACAACAGATTCAAATGGAAGACATGAGGAAGGAGAAAGAGGTTAGTAACTGGCAACATATTGATTATGCTTCAACAGAGTTAAAACCAAATTATCATTAAATCTGCAAGCATAATTGGACATTTCTAAATGCCTCATTGATAGGTATTTCAATTCACAAAGAGAGAGAGAAGCTTAATTGGATTGTATCAGAATTCTTGTCATTGATTGACCAGTACAAACATGAAAATTCTAAAACTCATCAACAAATTATGCTTGAGTCATTAACATACATCCTGAATTCCTGATAGTGACATAGTTGTGAGGCAACAAAACCCTACATTTTACACCACCAAACCAATGAGGCACAAAATAATGGACTATTTTGGGAAGAATTGTTTGACCTGTGAAACTGGGATATGCATTGAAACCATTGAATTATCGGAAATGAAAAAAACGATAAATACTAAGAGAAAAAAATCTAGGATACACTTGATCCATGATTCACTAGCTCAGTAACAAATAACAAGTCATTTCTCCACATGATCAAACAGTAAGAGAGAAACAAGAGAGGAGAAATAATTATTGGAAGAACCTAAAGTTCATTTTAAATAGAAAATGGCAGCAAGATAAGCATATCTAGGAAACAGCAATCAAACAGCAACACTCAGCAAAACTTATAAGCTCTTAATTATTACTTATCAACAGCTGTGAAGGGTGAAATATCTTCATCCTTGGAACTGCTAAGAAGGCGTTGCCTTATGTCATTGTAATTAATGACAGACATGGACAAACTCATGTACTGCAACTGATTTAGGGCCATGCGCATGTCTCCGTTCACTCTTTCAGCAAGTTCCTCAAGAGCAATCTGGAAAATTAAAAATATTTACTTATCTTTGGTGAGAGTGGGAGGGGAAGAGAGCTGAAAGGAAAACAGAAAAGATCATAGGTGATGTAACAAAAAGGTATATTCACAACAACAAGGTCAGCAGCTATACACCTAATAGTGACTGAAGAATGTTACCAAAAAAGGCAACAAAAATGCTGTTCAGTTTCCAAAAGTAAATCACCCAACTTAGAACATGCCAAAATCTTTAGATGACACTTTCTCCAAAACTTAATAGAAAAATGATCTCACTACCAGAGAGAGAGAATTTATGTTATTGACCAAGAATCCAGTAAGTCCATTACTAAATCATGAGTCAATTATATTATAAACCATTTAGAACAGCAATAGTGCAAACTAATGCACGGCAATGGAACAGCTATACACTCCCAAGTCCCAAGTGACTTTTACCTCATGAACTTGAAGACCTTCAGCATTTGCAACTTGCATTAATCTCTTTGCCATCTGTCATGCATAAAGTTCAGAGTTAGAAACTGGAATGGCAATATTCTTCTAAAAAGGGAGACCCCCCCCCCCCGAGCACCCAAAAACTACGTATAACAGCATTACAATTACATTGCATAAAGACTAGAGTGAGAAACTGGAATTATGATTGAGAACCCCACCCGTGAAACCCCAAAGAGACAAGATAGTATAGAAACTTCATAAAACTGCAGGGATACACATGCAGACAAAAATTCAGACGCACATTTAACTGGTGGAAGACTTTTATGAGTTTATATTGGTTTAACAGATCACAGAGACTCAACAGAACCTGTATATAAACAAAACCTGTTTATTAACCAACAATAAGAAGAAGAAAGATTATATTGCATTTCTATGCAGCATATGCTAATGCTTTCATAAGCCCATAGATACCATAATCTAAAACCAGGATACAAAAAATGAAGCAAGATCAAATCATGGTTTAACTATCTTCTTTGAAACAGAATGATTTTCTTTCCATAAGCGTACAAACACAAACACAGAGATTTAATTCATTGAATGCTTTACATCTCCACAATCTACATCCATTGAGTCTATCTTGGTTCCAGAGAAGAGGATAATTAGAGCCATGCTATTCTAAACTTGGAGCAACAGATATATCTCTAAACTAAGGCATGTAACATTCTTCTTCAAACAATTCTTCATTAAGTAAGAATCCGGGCAATTCAAGGTCCAAGATAAAATACACACATATTCAATCTTGAGTTTCAACGATTGCATGATTTTAAATCTGTTACACTGCACAACTGTGACTTGTAAGTTGTAACTTTGTAAGAATGAAGAGATTATTTAGATTTGGTGCTGGATCTCTGATTCAATATTCTGATGTGATTTTATGGTGTTGGCAGGCACATAATAACATTTCAGCCATTAGCTAAATCCAATGCTGTCAGCAAGATAGGCTTGTGCTGATTTAAGTAAAATACATTGCATATTGGCCCTACAGAGCAAACGATAGGCAGTAATTTAAAGAACAGCTATAAAAACAATAACAAATATTACCTGCTGTTTTGTAGGTTTGCGATAACTGAGAAGCAAACAGTAGTTTACAAGACTCTTCAGTTTCTGACTGTAGCGGTCATTACAGATGCAAATGATTGGGATTTTGGAAATCTTTATGCTAGCAATAAGATCAGCTACTCCACCTCTATCGCCAGCAGACATGCCATCCACCTCATCCATAATCAGGACAGTCTTCGGATGTTTTGAACTGCAATTTCCATTAGAAGATTGAGTGAGAATATAATTGAAAGGGAATTATAAATTTCCTATGCAGCACTGATGCCAAAAACAAACCGATCCATATTAACACCCAAGGCTTCATTGCTAACTAGTTCCTTTATGGAATTTGCATTGCTTCCACCAATTCCTTTAGAAACATTGGCATCAGCCTTTCCACGACTATCACTGGCGTTTACCTAAATGACAAATACAGGATAGACAGCAAGACAGGCATATAAGCTTTCAACAGTCTAATTAGAATTTATACTAATACTCTAAATTTGTTTTGGTAAAATGAAGTCCACCTCAATTGTCTGGAAACCCAGCATCTGACTAACCAACTTTGCTGATGTAGTTTTCCCAATTCCAGGTGTTCCACTTAACAGAACAGCCTTTTTAGCACCAGGGTCGTTTTGCTTTTTGCCCTTTCCCTTGCTTCCAGTACCAAGAAATTGCCTGTTCCATTGTGCCAGCCAATCATGGAGTTGTTTAACCTGCAGCCATGACAGAAAGAGACCAGAGTGATAATGTTTCTACCATATGATATGTTGCTCAGACTCAGGACTCTAAGACATAGATTTCTGTCCAACATGGATGCATTCAATATTTTTCAGGTTTTTCCACATATTTGTAAGCCAACACTCCATATCAACAGCCACTTTGAGGCACCAGATATGTCCACACAAGTAAGCAATATGGCTACTAGCCCTTTGAAGATAGAAATTATAATGTAAAACAGTGTTGTTAAGGCACTCGCCTTTTCACGCTGTCATGCCCTTTGAGCTTCATCACTAGGCTACAGAAAAGACAGCTTGACTATAGCAGTGAATTTAAGCAAACTTTTAAGGGTTTCTTTTTTCTTTAAAACTCAAACACCCACTGAATGGGGTTTTAACTTCTAAGTTCGTCTCTCTCTCTCTTCTTTCTTTCTTTTTTAAATAAAATTGATACGGTGGTGTCAGCTTTTAAGCCTCCCTTTTCATTTTAAAACTCAAATATTCACTGAAGCCTGTTTTATCTTTCAAGTTTCTCCTCTTTGTTTACCTCAAACAACATTATTTCCTGATGTCCACTTTTTAACTTCTTTTAGAATTTATGCTTCGAAAAATCATAGTGAAATTTTAAATATAATAGTTAATTTATTTTTTATGAAAAATATTTAATCAATATGTGATAGATGGAATGATTAAATTTTTAAGTAAATCACTGTATAGTTAAAATTAAATAATTATAATAAATTATACAAAATGAGCATAAACATGACATGGAAATAATATGAATATGTCGACACGACATGAAAATACTATGCACATATCATAAATATATGACTGTCAAAATTTACATAAAATAAATTTTAAATGTATCAATTTTTTAATAAAAAATATAATCTTTTAAATACAATTATAACACAAATAGATAACACGATTATAATCAAACACAAGTATACAATTTTTTAATGAGAAAAAAAGATAAAAGAAAATAAAAAATATAATTAACATGAGTTATTTACCAAATTATTCCAAAACATGAGCTAAAAGACATTGATAGTTGTCTAATAGCCTGCTACTTCAAATTATAAATTGATCAGTCCTATTGTAATGAGAAAAATGATAAAAGAAAAACGGAAAATAAAATATAAAAAACATGAGTAATTTACCCAAATCCCCCCCCCCCAAATATTAATTTAAATACATTAATTATGTGTCTAATAAAATGAGTCCTTTTGTTTTTTTCTTACTATGCATATAAAATCTTTCCGAGTTTACCCAAAACCACAATTTAATTATATTGCTTAGGTGGCAAAACAAAGGGAGACAACTTTTAAACTATTATATAGATTTTATAAATTATATATATAAATTTTAAAACTCAAAATATCATTATTTTTTATTACAACCTACTGGCTACTAGTCGTTTATAATATCAAAATTTTGTTAAAGCATAAAAACTCAAAACTACAACCTTCCTTAAACGCTCAAGCTCTGATGTACACTTTTTTATTATTATTCTGTCTATTCTACTATTGGTTCTTTTAAATCCTTTTCTTGTCTATTTTTTTTTATTTTTTACCATAATTTTTCAGTAATTATTCTGAAGAATAATTTGAATTTATTTAATGAATTATATTAAAATTTATCTTAACTAGTTTTATATTTATTATTATGTATTACATAATTTTTCATAAACATTATATGTATTTAATATATGCGCCTTATTTTACTCGGGCGTGCGGTTTTTTGCGCCTTCCGCCTCGGGCTACATAGAGGACTTCGTGCCTTGAGTGCGCCTAGCACCCTTGACAACATTGATGTAAAATAGTATAATAACAAAGAATGACAGAATAGACACTCGTACCAGTGATTGGTTCCCAGTTATCTCATTTGTAACTTTTGGCCTATATTTTTCAGTCCACGGCAGAGAAGAATGCTGGAGCAGTTGCCCTCTTTTCTTGGCAGATGGAACACTTGCACTTGGACTTTTGGTTAATGTGGCTGATGAAGAGTTGCCAAAGCAAGAAGCAAGATAAGTTAAGACAACACATTTAAAATAAAATTAAATGCATTCAGAATCCATCCATGTGAATGTAACTATATACACAATTCACAGAGATATATACAGGACGACAATATTCAGAAATAGTAGCATCAAACTGATATCAAGCACCAAACTCCATATTTAACAGAGACAATTCATCAACCCGAATTATTTTTTTTCTGGCAAGAATAAGTCTTTCAGCAAGACCCATTTTCAAGTAAGTAATAGCCATACCATACCATACCACACTGAACACATATACTACTACATGTAGTTGACCACTCAAATAATGCACCAGAAGCAAGATGCAAAGATTTTAGGGCATACTTTTCACTTCAGCTTTCTGGGGGCTTCTCTTAGGTAGAGAAGGAGCGACGGTGACTACAGTTTTGTTCGACTCTCCTTTCGATGAAGCTTTTCCATGATTTGAAGCACGGATCATGTCAAACAATCCATCCTCGGTAAGAAATTTAGTGCTACAATAAGAAATAGAAACCAAGTATAAACAAGAAGAGTAGCATGGCAATAATAACAGACTAAAATTTTTAAATGAGGCAGAAAACAAACCCAAGCTCTTTGGCTTTGGAGGACTTTCGACCTCCAATATCTTCATCACACAAAAGATAATTCTGCAGATGGACAACGTTAACCACTCAAATATTGGGACAGTAAATTAAGTTATTACCAGGTAGAAGTGTAGAATAACCGTTTTTTTGCTGACAGATCCAGTAACACGACCACCATGGCGTTTGATTAAGTCCTCTGCTTCTTCTCTTTCCAAACTGCAAACTCATAGTTCAATGATTATGGGGCCATGAAGAACCAATACTATCGAGGGAAGTCGTCCATAAGCATTTAACAAAAAATTAACATACAATAATAATCACAAGAAATATCAGAAAATTGTGGTTTATTGGTCCATAACGTTGAGAGAGATGTGTATGTGCAAAAAGAATAGTTTTCCACAGAACAGAAAGTGGTATAGATACTTACATAAAAATACCAGTAACAAATGCAATACCTGTCAAGTGTTCCACTAATTACAAAAGTTAGACCAGTTAAGCAATCAGGGGCACCTTCAGGGACTTCCTGACATTATAGAAATTCAGTGTTACCAAGACTAGTAGACCCCCTATAACAATTAAATCAGAAATTTCTTTTATATCTTCACCTTCTCTCCTTTATGTGGAGGGTCATTCCTTTCTCCAAAATTCATAAATCCACCACGTCCACCACCTCTGCCTCTTCCACTAGCTGATCTTGTTGATGTATCCCTGCCACCACGACCCCTTCCACCAGACTTTACAGGAGACTCCAAATCTTTAACATCATCTTCAGCGCTTTTGTCAATATCACCACCTTTGCCTCTTCCATTAGCTGGGCCTTTTGCCGCAGCCCTGCCACCGCGACTCTTTCCACCTGACTTTACAGGAGACTCCAAGTCTTTAACATCATCTTCATCACTTTCACCAATATCTACAGCTTTTGGGGCAACACTCTTGCCGGAACCACTCTTCAGTTTCTTACTTGGTGTGACATCAACAGAGTTCTTAGATTTGGGCAGAACAAAGTCATCATCAACATTGACTTTGCTTGGTTTCTTTGAAGGTGGGGCTTTATCACTACTGTCATTTTGAATTTTTCTCTTGGCTGGAAGTTCCTCTTTTCCTGGTTCATCTTTCGCCTTTTGATTTTCTGCTGGAAAATACTTGCTAGTTTTCTTTCTGCCAGAATTATCTTGGCCTCCAGGTACCTTGAATAATTGCAAAAGGGGGGAAATCATATTAACAAATAAACATTTAAGACCAAGTTCCACAGACATCTTCATGATTGCATAGGGGAAACAATAGGTATAGATCCATATCTGCTCACTTATGCTTTCTTCATTGTAATTTTCCTCTTAAATACAAGATTTAATGCATGAAGCCAGCTCATTATGCATAAATTGAGTCACAGTAATTCTTCCCATAACAACCTAAATAAAATCTTTAGATGGCAATACATGAAATTCATTCAAATCAATCTCAACATTATAACCAAGTCTAAGAGTAGTGAACCATGCTGAAATGAGACAAATATATATATATATATATATATATATATATATACTCACAGAATCTCCTTTGGTTTCTACTGCATTTTCCGGCTTTGAAGCACTAACAGTGTCTTTGCCTTTATTGTGTGCTTTCATAAACCACTTCCTGATATCCGACTGCAATTAACATTGAAGTAAGCCCATAGAACAATAACAAATAAAGAATCAACATAATTGAACTTGCGTTTTGCATATAAACCTCAATTTCCCTCGTAACAAAACACTATCACATTCCATATATGAATCCTCACTTGATTGTACCAGAATTCAGAAAAAAAAAATTTGGGGGCAGTTTTTTGTTTATAACTAACAACAAAACCCTAAACCCTAACTATCCACAGTTCATATTTAAAATTGAAAGAAAGTTTAAAAAAATCAGGAAATCACCATATCCGATGCTTAAAAAATCCAATTTCTTAGGGATTCCGCCTTCTCAAAACAATCTGCACGAGAAATTTCAACCGGTGTAAGTTAGACCAGACAATGTACTCGCTTCGCAACTTTATCAAATTAAACTTTAACAACAGCAAATTAATCATAGGGTTTCCCAAAAATGAAAAGGGATTTTTACTGTCAACTATAGAGAATCCTTGTAAGTTGAAACCAAGAAGTGAAAGGAACTGGTTTTTTTTTTTTTCTCTTTTTATTTCATTCTCTGCGTTCAATTTTTAGTGCCCGGGAAGCCTCCCGATAAATTCATTGATACGAGAAAAGAGAACCCGGGTCAGGTTTCGATATTGGATATTTAATTGGATTAGTTGGGCCCAATTTTAATTCAAACTATATAATAAAAATATTTTTAAATAAAATTTAATTGTACCTAAAATTAAATAATAATTTCAATTTAATTAAAAAAATTATTGTTTATTATTTCATACATATTTGAAGTGAGATGTTGTTTTCTATTAGTTTAGTATTGATTTTGAAAAGTGCAGTCTCATATCATATAATGAATAGTAAATGAATATTTTTTACGGAAATTTTCAGGCAGAAAAGAACATATTTTGTTGTTTTAAAAAATAAAAATCTTATCTATTGAATCATTGTACATTTAAATTTAAACTTTAAATTAGAAATTTTGGGTACAAATATACAAATACAAGTGATCTTTAACCACACATATATGTGATTATATATGTATTACCTTAATGTAATACGATAAAGAAGGAGGATTTTAATTGCGAGATCTAAAAACATGATAAAAATGTTTTTTGAGAAGATAAATAATAATTTAAGACATGATATTTTAAGTTAAAAATATACATTTGAAATATATTTAAATTAATTAATATTATAATATACGAAATATATCAATTTATACTACGATAGAAATATTAAAAAAATTATTATAAAAATTATAATAATTTTGGCCCTGTTTGACAATTAGCGGATAGCGAATTACATTAGTTGATAGCTGATTGTATAAAAGTTTTTGGTAAAATTGACTGATAATTGATAGTTGTTAGATTATTTAAACAAGCAAAATGACATATAAGGACATGATTATTGATACAGGGGTGTTGTAGATGTGCTCACATCAATTATATTCAATACTTGTTTTGATAGTTTATTAGTTATCAATATTTTGTATCTAATTAATATTAATTAGATCTATAAAATTATTTTTAATATAACTTTTCTAAATATATTCGAATGATTTATATATTAATTTATTATTTATATAATTGTTTTAATATAATTTAATTAATTAATAAATTTAAATATAGCTTATAAATATGGTGAGCAAATATTTAATTTAGGTTTTGAGATTTTTGGTAACTGGTTAGGGTAAAAGAGTATTTACAACTCTAATATCAAACATCTAATCTCAAAAAGCTCTTATTATGAGCTTCTTTAAAATTAACAGTTTCACTCCAATTCGCTCTTTCAATCCGTTGTTCACCAAACAACAATATTAGCGGATTTGACCGGTCAAACCTCTAATTATGCCTCAAACTTCTAATTTTTGCCCAAACCTTTAATTATGCCTCAAACTTCTAATTTTTGCCCAAACCTTTCTTTACCAAAGCTTTATGTATTCCATGTGAATATATAAAATTTAAAATAGTTTCTATCTAAAAATTCGATTAAACATATTTATTAAAATTTACAAAAAATAAAAATTAAAAAATTAAAAATAACATAAGTTATAAAGTGATGTTTTTTTAAAAAATAAAAATATTTATTAAATGTTAAAAATATTTTAAAATTAAAATATTAAAGAATGTATTGAAAAGTACTTGGGAATATAAAAAATTTAAAAAACGAAATTTTAAAAAAGTTTATATTGTTTAAATTTTACAAGGTAATGGTGAATCTGACAAATTAACTAAGGAAAATTTTTAAGCGTATATTTTGTAATTCTTTCAATAAAGTAGCAACTCGAAATGCTTCTTATATAGTCGTTCTAATGTTTTGAGGTCTTATTTAGCCGAATCTATATAGTGTTTCTTATGGTCTTGGGCTTTTGCTATGCTACAATAGCTTTGTACATCATCAAGGTGTCGTGCAACGGTGTATACTTAGCCTCTTTTTTTCTCCACAAGTGTTGGTTTCCAATACATATAATCAACTAATATGAGCTCAAATGCAACAACATTCGAATGTAACACCATAATTAGAAGGTGAAGCTCTTCTCAGATGCCTTACTAATAAACCCTAGGTATTTATACTCGTAAGGTTTAACCTACTAAGAGCAAGATAGTGATATGGATACTCTCTCGAGTTCACTAACAATTTTTCGACTCAATCACTAGCCATTTGGGATGCGGATATATTTATTTTTAAGTTTTAACAAAATAACGATTCATCAATAGTCTAAAAACTAAGGTTAAAATAAGAAATTGGTCAGTACTAATTTCGAACTGAATTAACAGATAACTAAACATTTGAAAAGATCTTTAATCATTAATCGATTGAACACTTAATTTAATCAACCAAATAACTTAAATATTTTTTTCCAGTCGGTTAATTTGTTTTAACCGATCGTTTGACACCCATTCCCTACTAATGGCATAGTGGGTTCTTCCACTAACATATCATTTTTAAAACAATTATATCATGTGTTATTCCTATCATATTAGTCAAGATCTCAATCGTATACCTCATCTATTTTTCATTTCCATCCCTAAAACATAGTTTATCCTTCCTAAATAAAACATAGTTTACCCAAGTCATAACATATCGGTCAACGTCACAATGTAATGTGCCAAAAGCCAATATCCAATTAGATCTCGCCATTTGTACACTTACACCTGTAAATCTCCGAGCGTGATGCACACAAGCGTTCCCCAAATTCTCTGCACTGCCCAAAAAGTCTTCGAAAGTAACGACGAAATTTTGGCAACCGGCGTTGATATTCTTCTCTTTTGCTTTCCAACTCACCCAGCTGTTCGACCCAAGCAACACTAAAAAGTTTGAAACTGTGAGGTACTGTGATTTTTATTTCTTCAATTCGAGCTGGGAAGAAAATGCGAGTTATTTAGTTTAATTTATTCTCTAATTTGGCCTAATTTAGGGTTCCAATCTTTCATTTTATAGTTTCAATTACTGTTCAGCTTGTCAAGATAGATTTTGCCTCTTTCCCCTCCTAATTAGCTGCAGCATTTGATTCAATGGAGCCTCCCCTGCCGGTTTTGCCAACAGATTACGGAATCTCAAACGGTATGTACATATTTATTTTAATTACCAAGGTTTATTGTACATTTAAGAAACTTGCTGTTTTCAAATTATTATGATTCTACATTTTATGCTTTTGGTATACGGTCTTCATTTTTCGTTATTTTTTTTTCAGTCTATTAATCTGTTTGCCTTTTCAATTTGTTATTTATTTTATTTGTAATTGTATAAGCGGATAATATATAATTTTGAGAAAAAAATGTATTTTTGATTTATTTGGGTTTTCTTTGCTGTTGTTTAGGTTTTCCCTTTTTATAATGTTGTTTTCCTTCTTTATGATTCTTTACAGAATTCTGTTCTAATGGATGTAAACGGACAAAATTATCGAGTGACTCAAAAGATTATGACTGCACCATCCCTGCTGCAAATTTTCAAGATGATGATGAAAAGAAGAAACCTAAGGGTTCACCAAATGTTATTGATTATAGCGACCCATTTGCATATGCTGAAATGCTTGAAACTTTTAATGTTGGTGGTAAATATGGAAGTGTTACAAAAGATTTTGAAGCCCTCATTTCTAGGAATACACAATTGGTAAGCAAGCTACTTGTTTTGCATCCTTGTCTTTCAAGTATGGTGGCGAACTTGGAAAAAACCCCAAGGAGAGAGGCTTCAAAGGTTCCAAGCCGACAACTTTCCCATTTGTCTCGAAATAATTTTATCGACTTGGAGGATGACTCTGTTGGAAATGACATCACATCATCAGCGTCACCAGTAGTGATTCTGGATTCAGATGATGAAGACAATAGAAATCCAAGGCCTCTACATCCTGTTCAGGAAATTGTATTGAGGAAGCCATCCGGGAATTTAATATATAAGGAGATAACGGTATGTTCTTGTCCACATCTTGCTTTTGAGTAGTGTCTGAGGATGAAGGTAGAATATTAAAGTCAATGCAAGGATAAAGAGCATGAACATTGAATTTTATTGAATAGTTTTGAATTTTAGAAAAAAAAATGGTTTACCTTTTTCATGGATCAAAATCATGTAAACTTTAATCTCTTAGTTCCGCTATGTACGGTCTCCTTTGCATGTATAATTTATTTTCACCTGCATTTAATCATAAAAAACAGGGAATAAGACATCATTCAACTATTCAAAGTAGCTAGTCTCTGAAGTTTCTCTCCAGGCCTTCTAAATTTTTAAATATGAGTTTTAATCATTAGCACATCCATGGAGTCTTGCACTATTGCTCATGTAGGAAAAAATAAAATGATATTTTGTATTTGTGAGAAAGATTAAGTTGCTCAAGTCTTTTCGACTCATGACAGCAATGAAGCTTTCTTCCTAACCTTCATAACAAACAGCATGGTAGAGATGAAGCAAAATGAAATCAAGTTTAAGCACTTGTTCTATTGTTTCTTGCATCACTTGTTCGGGATTCTATAAGGGCAGATGGATTATGCTGGGGAATTTTTTTACATTTTAGAAGCTGTAGATGCTATGTCATGGTGGGAGACTAAATCTATTCCATTTAAATCCAATATGTGAATAAAAAGGTATGAATATAATGAAACAACGAAGCTGTAGAACCTCAATTGACCTTGAACAAACTTATTTATTTTTCAAAGAAAATTAATCCCCTACTAAGTGATGCATAATTATGTTTTTATCTACGTTCAACTTTTTTCTAGTTTCATGTCAATCCTATCTTACACATGCTCAATGTAACTGTCACATTAATGGTTGATTATGGGTATTTTGAATCTTAATTATCATACTCTCTCAATGTGCATTTAAGTGAAATTGTGTACTATGGTATGCTTCTAGCTCTAAATTTTATGTTCCCTTTTTCAATATATATGTTTAATTCAATGACTGGCGTTATTGATGTATTTCAGGTTGGAGAGCCTAACTTGTCTCAGGTTGGGGAGTCTTTAGGAAACCGACTTAACAGTGAAAAAAAGATTAGCCTAATCAGTGAAATTGATGTTAAGAAGGATAAAGGTGTTTATGTTGGTGTTGAAGATGACGTTGATACTCAAACTGAGATTGAAGATGATGGTTTGGGAGATATTTGGCAGGAGATGTCAATGGCATTGGAGTTCTCAAAGGTATTTTACACTGCTCTTAAAATGTAGCTGGTGCCTGGTGGATATTCTATTCTTGCTGCTTTTTTTAAAACTATAGTGACAACTAAGTGCTCTTTTTTCCCATTTTTTCAAGAGAACTGTTGTTACTATGGTCTTGTTCAGACCATATTGGGTGCATTTAGGTTGAGAAAGGTCCGGTACAAAAATAATACCGAGCAAAACATGTAAGAGTGAAGACTTCAGAATTAGATAATTTTTCTTGGTAAAAGTAGTTCAGTATTTAACTTAACTCACGGTTGACACTGTTTATTTGCACAAATGGACATTAAAAACTGTTTATTTTTTAGATTTTTCCTTCAATTTTTTCCCTTTTGAGTTACTCATATTCTGATTCTAAACATCTTGTTCTTGTTCTTTGTGGCCTAAAATGTCATTGTTGTTCTGGTTGTGGCAATGAGAAACAATTCTTTCCGTTGCTTCTATTATTTTAGGTCAGATTTTGAATCTTTTACATACTTTTCATTGTCATGGAAGAATGAGAAAAATATTGTTTTACATACTGTTTTAGGTCAAATTTTTAAGAAACAATATTTTAAGAAACAATTCTTTCCATTATTTTAGGTCAAAACGGAAAAATATTTTAAGAATGAGAAACTATTGTTAAGAAACAATATTATAACAATCAGAACATAGTGTATAAAACAATTCTTCCATGACAATGGCAATTCTTTCCCTTATTTTCATTGTCATGGAACATAGTTTTGACCTAAAATATACTTCCATTATTTTCATTGTCATGGAAGAATATTGTTTTAAATTTTTAAGAATGAGAAAAATATTATTTTAGGTCAAATTTTTAAGAAACAACTCTTTCCCTTTTGAATCTTTTACATAAAAACAGTTCTTGTTCTTTGTGGATTAAAATATTTAATCACTGTTCCTGGTTGTATCAATAAGAAACAACTCCCGATGCTTCCATTATTTTAGGTCATATTTTTTTTAATCTGCCACATGCTTCTCACTATCATGGAAGAATAAGGAAAATCTTGTTTTATGTACTGTAATCAGTTAGATTGTTATAATTATTGAACTGCAGGCAATTGTTATCCCCTAGAAAGAATGTGCTATATTCATTATGACTTATGATGCTTTTGGTAGGATGCATTTGAGGACCCTTCCAATGAACGTATGTCAGACGATGATGAAGATTGTGATCATTCTTTTGTCTTGAAGGATGATCTTGGTTATGTGTGTAGAATTTGTGGGGTTATCGAGAGAGGAATTGAGACTATAATTGACATCCAATATAACAAGGTAAGTCAAGCTTATGCTATTGAGCATTATGATTGTCCTACATCATGTTACAAATTAGGTTTTAAATATCTGTGATTTCATTCTAGCTTTATATTATCTAGAAATTGAAGTGGAGTTTAATGTAGTTTGCACCCGTATTAAACATTGATTTAGCACCACCTATAACTCATTCTGCTGTTTCAAACGTGAAGGGATCTTTGAAGCTTTTCCAAAAATGAACGGCTTGCTTCTAGAGTTCTTTGGCTGAGAAAATGTATTTTAGTATCCAAGCCAGGTTGTAGCAGGGATCTTTACCCACATTACACTTGGTAAACCTGCTAATATTAGGGCAATTTGGGTCTGTTAGATTGAGTGGAAAATATGGTTAGACTCTGGTATTTTGATTCTACTGTCTCATGTGGAGGTGCCTTGTGTTGCCTCCTTTAGTTTTTGTTTTATCAGTTGAAATTCAAATTTGGATTGATTTATTGGTGTTATGGCAGTGGTGTTATATGCATTAAATAACACAAGCTCAAGGTTTCCCCCTTATATATTTAGGCTTGGTTAAATCCAACTAATAGGACTTATCAGCTCGTTCTGTCTGAAAACTTCATTTTCTGAAAATTTTCCTCTTTACCTATGCAGGCCAAAAAGAGTACACATAATTATGCGTCAGAGCCACGAAATGGAAAATATAGAGAGTCAATTGAAACAGGAGTTAAGTTTTCTGAAGACGATTTAACTGTAACCGACATAACTGCTCATCCAAGGCATATGAAGCAAATGAAACCTCATCAAGTAGAAGGCTTTAATTTTCTTCTGAGCAATTTGGTGGCAGATAACCCTGGTGGCTGCATTTTGGCCCATGCTCCTGGATCTGGAAAAACATTCATGATAATCAGCTTCATGCAAAGTTTCCTAGCCAAATATCCACATGCTAAACCGCTAGTTGTGCTTCCAAAAGGTATCTTGGCTACTTGGAAAAAGGAGTTTGAGACATGGCAAGTAGAGGATCTTCCGCTGCTTGATTTTTATACTGTGAAAGCGGATAACAGATCTCAGCAATTGGTGGTTTTGAAGAAGTGGGTTGAATGCAAGAGTATCCTTTTTCTGGGGTACAAGCAGTTTTCTACCATAATTTGTGATGGTGGAACCAGCCAAACTTCTAAATCTTGCCAAGAGATACTGCTTAGAGCACCATCAATTTTAATTTTGGATGAAGGCCACACACCGAGGAATGAGAACACCGATGTGTTGCAATCCCTTGCAAAAGTGCAAACAGCTCGAAAAGTTGTACTTTCTGGGACTCTTTATCAAAATCACGTCAAAGAGGTATTCAACATATTGAACCTTGTCCGACCAAAGTTTCTTAGGTTGGATACTTCAAAATCAGTAATTAAGCGGATAATGAGCAAGGTGCATATAGCTGGAGTGAAGAAGCAGTTAAAAGCTGGAGCTGATGCAGCTTTTTATGATTTGGTGGAGCACACACTGCAGAAAGATGAAAATTTTGAGAGGAAAGTCTCTGTCATCCATGATCTACGTGAGATGACCAGCAAAGTCCTTCATTACTATAAAGGTGATTTCTTGGATGAGCTTCCAGGACTCGTTGATTTCACTATTGTGCTCAATCTTAGTTCTAGACAGAAGGATGAAGTTCACAAGTTAACAAGGTCTCAAAAAAGGAAGTTCAAGATTTCATCCGTTGGCAGTGCTGTTTATCTTCATCCTAAACTAAATTCTTTCTCTGAGAACTCTGAGATGACAGATGATAAGATGGATGATTTGTTAGACAAGCTAGATGTCAAAGAGGGAGTCAAAGCAAAATTCTTTCTGAACATGTTAAATTTATGTGAGTCAGCTGGTGAGAAACTCCTTGTTTTCAGTCAATATCTCATTCCCTTGAAATTTTTAGAGAGATTGTCTGTGAAAATGAAGGGTTGGCAACCAGGGATTCAGGTTTTCTCAATCACGGGTGAATCTAGTTCTGATCATCGGGAGTGGTCTATGGATCGCTTCAACAACTCCCCTGATGCCAAAGTTTTCTTTGGATCTATTAAGGCATGTGGAGAGGGAATTTCTTTGGTGGGGGCATCCCGAATTATCATCTTGGATGTCCATCTTAATCCATCTGTGACCCGCCAAGCAATAGGTCGTGCATTTCGCCCTGGCCAAAAGAAGAAAGTGTATGCATATAGATTGATTGCGGGGGATTCCCCTGAAGAGGTGGATCATAGTACTTGTTTCAAGAAGGAATTAATTGCAAAAATGTGGTTCGAGTGGAACAAGTATTGTGGTAACCGAGATTTTGACATGGAGACTGTTAACTTGAACGAGTGCAATGATCTCTTTTTGGAAAGTCAGTTGTTAAGGGAAGATATCAGGGATCTGTACAGAAGGTGAGTCTGTTTATCCAACAACATTCTCATTTATTTTATCAACTTCTTGCATTCCAACTTTTATTTTCCATACATTTCAGGTAGATGCTGGGGCCGTGGGCCGAGGCTGCCATGGGCGCTAGAAGAGGATTGGGCTTTTCCTTTGTTGTGCACAAGTAATTCCTCACTTGTTTCTGTCGTCCTAATATGTTTCCTGGTTTGTTGTAAACTTTTGAAAGCAGTGTAGTGTAGGCGATTATCAATTCCGTGCTATAGAAATGACCTTGTTGACGGTTGTTGGCGACTTTCCCCTTGCTTGGATCGGAGGATATGTAATGGAGGGAGAAGTCAAGTAGTTTCTTACATAGTAGGTGTGTGCTAGACTAGTGTTGTAATGGGTTTAAGCTGCAAGTCTTTCTGAATCAGCTCTCTTACACACTTTTGATGTTAGGCATGTATATATATATGTTTCTTCAAATTTCAACTAGATGAAATTCGTAAATTCCACGTTGAAAATCCTGTGTTTTTAATTCCACAGAAGCTCCAGTGTATATAGCCTTGTGAAGTAGGCATGTATATATTATTAATGTTTACTAAATACTTTTTCTCAATTTTTTAACAACAATAATAGGATCCCAGAAATGCCAATAATCGACCCCCTCATTTCAGCTTTATCCTTTGTTCTTATTTCCCCTAAAAGTTGAGAGTTGTAGCATTAAAAAAGGGCCAACCTTTGTGCAAATTCATCTTCCAAGTCAAATAGAAAAGGGTGAATATTAGAAAACAAGATTTTTAAGAAAATGGGGACGCAATGTTTTGATTTCTTTTCTTTATTTCTATGTTATTCTTGTGCCATTGAGTGGTTTTAAATTCTCTTTTGATATCCCAACATTCTCTTCGTTTTCTTTCTTCCACTTTTGAAAAAACAACATACAATTGACATTCTATACACTTGAAAGCTTGGAGCCGAGAGAGGCTTAGTAAGAACAGCAACCGTCCTTGAAGGTCGAGATCATGTTTGGTCTTAGCATGCATAAACATGAGGTTTTTTGAAGCTCTTTAATTTGTTCCAACAGAAGCTTGTTTGAGGCTTGAATTCTCATTCAATAAACTGTTGATTTTGGTATGGTTTCCCATATGACATTGATTTTGCAACCAAAATGGTATATAATGATCTAAATCCCCCTCCCCCACCTTCTGTTTCATGGCGATCGATATTTGGATAACTAAAACAAAACCATTCACATTAGCTCACAACTATAAAACAAAAATCGCAAAGTTGTTGCATATTATTATTAACAAGCTATCATTCATGCTAAACCAGATTCCGTCATCTCCATAGTATCCAGGAAGAAAACAGTCATCGAGAAACAAACTTGTAATATTACCTATGTTAGGCTATTGTATATCTTTCTTTACTCATCGTCTTCACTGTGAATGAAGAGTGTTGATAGGTCCCCTATTTCTATTCCTAGCTCTCGTTCGTCTTCACTGTGAATGATTAATGTTGATAGGTCCCCTGTTTCTGTTCCTAGCTCTTGTTCGTCTTCTACCGACCGGACTTGTTCCGGTTGCACATCAGCGGCTGCATCCTCTCCACCATCGCTTAGCTTGGTTTCAAGAAACTGAATTACACCCTGTAGTGCTGCTTCGATCCTGTCCTCTTTCATCAACAGCTCACACACTTCTGCAGGGGTCACCTTCATTGTCTTGAGCAATTCCTCGATCTCCATGAACTGTGGGTGCTCTTTTATCCCGAGGTAATTGGAAGCCAACATTCTGAACCCACATGGTGTTATATAGGACATGTGGACCTGCACATCGATTCGACCAGGGCGTAGCAAAGCCGGGTCAAGCCGGTCCTTGTGGTTCGTTGTGAACACTATAATCCTTTCATCCCCACAGCTCGACCATAACCCGTCTACGAAGTTGAGCAATCCTGATAGAGTCATCTGAAACAAAAAACAGACATCAATGGATGACAGTCTAAAAAAATCAATCATAACATTATATGTTAAGTTATTTACCTGAGATATCTGGTTAGGCCGGCGAGAGCCTCTAGGCAACACAGCACTGGATTGAGGAAGCCTATTGAATTCCAAGGAACAATCAATATCTTCCACAACAAGTATTGATCTATTCCCAGTTGAAATCAGCAACCTCCTCAGCTCAGAGTTGCCTCTGATTTCAGTCAACTCCAAGTCATATACATCAAAGTTGAGATAATTGGCCATGGCAGCAATCAAGCTCGACTTTCCCGTACCAGGAGGACCAAACAACAAATACCCTCTTTTCCAAGCCTTGCCTACGCTCTTGTAGTACTCTTTCCTCTTCATAAACCTGTCCAAATCCTCTATTATCTTCTTCTTCAAATCTGAATCCATTGCCAGGGTGTGAAAACTAGATGGATGATCAAGATTCAGCGACTGCCACATATCCCTTCTCCCCTCACAAGCCCTATCGAATTTCAAGGTAAATAACCTCAGGGTCTTGTTCTTCTCCTTCAATTCTTTGGCTTTGGCCAACACATGCTGAATGTAACCGTTCAAGATCGTTTCTTTATGTTTCTTGTGGAAACTTAACTCGAAGCACCGAGTCTCACCGGTAAGCAACGCAGGGTTGTAATTGTAAGGATCAGGGTTCTTGGGGGCGAAGCTTTTGTACACAGACTTCCATTTCACTTGAATCCCATTGAAGTTATCGACGATTTCCTCACTGTTTTCGATGGAAAATGAAATCTTGGCCTGCTTCTTTGGCATGGTTAGTCTGATTCTCTTGGTTTCGGGAGGGATTGTGGGCTCGAGATAGAGCTGTGCAGCCTTGTAAAGATGGTTGTCGTTGAGGCCGTCGAATTCTTCGATGACTAAGGTGATGTGTGAAGTGAAAGAGAGGAGGAGGTTCTTGATTTTGGAGAAAATATAATCTCGGAGCTCTTCAGGGACGAGTTCTTGGGCGACTGATCGAGCCAATATGGCGGTGGCGGCAACTGATGCAGCAGCCGAGAAGAAGAACTTGGCAGTGGAGACTAGGTTGTTATTGGCATTCAAAACAACGCTGGGTTTTCTCTTGGTTTCCATTTTCTTGTGTTTTCTTTTGTAGAGTAGGAGGAATAGAGTGAAGAAGAAAAGGATGGAGTTTGCTGAAATTTAAAGAGAGAAACTTTGGTTTCTGCATATGTTGATCAAGAAGCACTGTTCTTGATCTTGGTTTGTTTGTTTTTATTTATTTATTAAATTAATTTTATTTAATGTGTAAGCTAGTTTTATTAAAATATAAAAAATTCAAAAATATAACTTTGAATATTGGATATTGTTAATTAATATTATATATTTTCTATTATTTTTTTGTAAAGACGATTTCTTCCTATTTACTAGGAGACGAAAAATCAAATTATTATTATATTTTTTTTTCTACTTCATTATATATATTTTTCAGAATAATCGTTTGCGAGTTTTTTTTCTAAGAATTGGAGTATTTAACATGTCCATATCTAATGATAATTAAATTAAATTATTACTTATTCTATTGCCGGGTTTTTTACATCATAGTTACTGTGGCACTAACCGAAAGTGTTGATAACTTGCAGCATAGTAGCGGTAACGAAAGTATTATAAACTACGAAACGAAATGTTTTATTTTTTTTATTGTTAATTTCGACACTTACTAAATACTACCAACTGAAAACATTATTAATTAGTGTAAAACAGTATAACATTTTTAATTTCATATTTATCAGTTAGTGCGGGCACCGCAGCATGCCTTACATTAGAGGCGACCCTAACATATTCATAGGTGACTTTGTACTTCAAACATTGATGGTCAATTACTGCAGAGAAGACGTTTGAAGTAATAATGGGGAAGAAAGAAGAAAGTGGCAGTAAATATACTTAACAAAAGATCACCCTTTTATTAATGATTACATAACAACAACATTAAATTTATTAAGGAACATAAGTTAGGTGATCAATGGGTGTGATGACCAGGCAATTTTTCCTTTATCTTCTCCATCACACTCTTCTTCTGGTGCTGCTGCATCTCAGGGCCGGTGGTTGTTGTGACGCTGGTTTTGGCAACGTAGGTCACGGTTTCTGACCCCTCCTCCGCCTCCTTATGCTTACCACCTGTTAGTTTCTCCTTTATTTTCTCCGTCAACCCTTTCTTCTTCCTTCTCCTACCACCCATTCCATCATCCTCGGACTATAACCAGAAAAGAAAAAAACGCATAAACTACACACCGACACAAATATATAAATAGACAAAAACCTAATGAGGTGGTACTGGTATTGTTTAGTTACCGAGCTGGAGTTGTTGGAGTGCTGAATCTCTTCTCTGGTAGTGGTGGAAACCTCGTAATGCAGCCGCTGTGCCTGTGGCTGCGGCTGCTCATAATAAAGCTGCTGCTGAGGCTGAGGCTGAGGCTGCTCATAATAAAGCTGCTGCTGAGGCTGAGCAGCATAAGCAGTTGGATCATACGCCATCCAAGTCTGATCTGTGTGGGTGACGGGGGCGGCGACACCAGATACGTGGACGGGGTTGCCGTGTTCGTCAGTCAATTGAACAGGGTTGCCGTGTTCATCGGTGAGTTGAATGGGGTTGCCATGCACATCTCTTAAATCTGCCATTTCTTTTTACGACGTCAACAAAAGCAAAACAAGGAAGCTAGAAATATGGATGGATTGATAAGGCACGCCCGCCCGGTATGTATAAAGACGGGAAATCCCATGACTGTAGGCTTTTGCATGCAACTTTGGGTATTTTACAGATGGCGACGCCTTTGCTGTTGCAGATGCTACGTTCAGCAACTCGCCACGTTCCAGAAATCAGAAGCCACTTGTAGCGTAGGTGTGGTGACAAGTGTGTTAGTAGAACCTGGAAAAATAAAAGATAAGCTTAAGGTTATTTTAACCCTGATTCACATCAATAATCAATTCAACTTTTTGTGTATTAATTTAAAGAGAAAACTTTGATAGCCATGTAATTAGGTAAATTTTAGTTTGTACAGGTCTTTTAATTTGAGGGGTTAGGATTTAAAGTTAAGAGTTTAAATTTTAAAGTCTAAAATTTAAGGTTAATGTTTAAAATGTAGAGTATAGAGTAAAGATTAAAAATTTAAAATTTAAATTTTATAATGTAAATATATAAACTTGTATAAAATTAATTTTACATAGCGTATCAAAATTGTACTCTTAATTTAATTTTTAATAGATAAAAATGATTATTGATCATTACGTATTGATATAGCTGTCAATAATATTAACATGGCGGTTCATATGGATAATGATACGATAAAAAAATTTAATCAATTTTTTAAAAAAGTTTAAAGGCTTATCTTTTAAAAAAAAATGAGAGTTTATTTAATCTTATAATTTTAAATATTAAAATTTTCAAATAAAACTAAAATCATGAAATTTAAAACATTTGAAAAATATTTAAAATATGAAAAAATAATTAAATTACAATAAATAATTAAATTATGAAAATTATGAATAAGACTACAACAAATGTCATGCACTAATAAGCACCATTAACGTTACACAACTCTATACACCATTTATTTTTTTAATGGTTTTTAAAAGCTTTGGGGACCCAAAGTGTAATTAACTCAATATAAATTGATTTAGAATTTAGATAGATTTCGGTCTTATGTCGTTACCATCCGTTTGAAACAACAAAACCAAAATCTGTATCACAGAAAACTAACAAACCACTCTTCCATTTCCAGGGAAACAAAATCTGAACTTTTTGACAGATAGATTTGGGTATTTCGAGACATCAAAATCTACTTCCATTCCAATTTCCATGCAAAGGGCCATAAGCTTAGAAAAGCACTTCCATTTTGTGAATCCGAAGAAATCAAATAAATACTAACCTTCTAGCACAATACATGAACTCACATCTTGTTAGATTTGACCTGGAAAAGTCCCTTTCTCCTGCTAGAATGGTTCTCTGAAGGGGAATTAATGCCCTTTTGTCCAAAGGAAAAGTGTTTTCGTAGGAAAGGTCTGCCTATGGAGTTTTTCATGCTTGAACTTGAGGCCCTCTTTTCTTTTCCACTACTTTTTTGACGACTAAATACAGCAGACTCGCTACCCATATCACTATCAACAATCCGGTTCCTTGATCTTCTGTTGATTTTAGGCTTCAAATCTGTTTCTGCTTTAAATACTTGCTCGGATGATTTATGCTTCTCCCCCAAGGTGCATATTGGGCAAGGAGGGTCATATTTGTCGATTTCAGGCGTTTTATTTTCCAAACATTCAGCATGGTAGACATGTCCACAAGTTAGAACAGCAACAACAGAAAGCTCATCGCTAATAATAATCTTCTGACTGCTCCACAAAGATTTTTCTGATAACAGCTTCGAGCAAACACCACATATTTGAAGATCAACAGAGAGGGATGCCGATATTCGGCCACTGGATTTCCTTATGTTCTCGTGATGAAAACCCCATGTATCACTATCAAAGGACTCTCTTTCGAAATGAGATGTAGCCATGAGTTCAGAATAGGTATCCATAGATGAACCACCCCGAGAGCCCCCGGTTGATTCATTGCTACATGATGTCATCCGTAGCCTTTCCTCACCAACCAAGTATCTATTAGGTGACTTCAACCCCAAAATCTGGTTATCAGGTAGTTGATGAAATCGATGATGTCGAGGAGATCGGAGAGGGCACCTTGTAGCTGAACTGGTAGGATGCACATAATGCTGGGATGATGGAGGGGATGTTAACAAGAAGGAAGCTGATGGCAAAGGAAGTTATTTAAGAGTTGGAAACAGGTGTTAGCCTAAAGGAAAGAGCTTTACCTGCTCTAAATTCACATCAATAGAGGCATTTCTTGAAATAGATTGATCTGCGCATAATGCATGTAAAACAACATTAGATAGAACAACTCATTCACCCTTTTATTGAAACATCCTTACAAACAGAATTAAGATAAGCCATTAACATCTATGAAGTCTGAATACATGATTCACATTAAGACCAGCAATCAGAGGAGATTACCTGAAACAGGAGTCCTTGCTTTCCCAGCAGTTCCTTCTGAAGTTGCAGACTTTAGCCACATTCGAGACTCGAAACTCCGAGTCAGATTTCCATCCTCCAAAGCAGATTCATATTTGATCTCTGATCCATCAATCCGACAAATCGCATCTGAAAACCAACTTACAGAAGTGTCTTCACCTACAACTTGCCCTCGGTTATCCGGACGCAAACTACGAGTTGGCGAATACCTTATATTCCTAAGTTTAGCCTTTCTATTGCTACCCGATCCGCTTACTATAGTTTTGTCTCCAGCAGCAACACAACAAGCAGCCCCCATGATCTACCAAACTGCAAATCAATTCTCCAACAGAATTCAAACAGCCATCGTTCACATTATAAGCAAAAAGAAGTCGACCATCATTTAGTTACCGACATTAAATAAAATTCAAAGCATCAATAAGCTGATTGGTAAAATATATAATAGAAACACTTGATTTTGAAACTTAACCCTAGTTAGCACTTACTAAATTAGATGTCAACGCAACAGAAATTGAAAAAGGAAAGTACCATTATTTGGTTAAAACGAAGTTTAATCAGGTAGAAACCAATGAAAGAGGCTCAGAAAAACACTGTCAGTGTGCACGCCAACTCAAGAGCAAACAAAAACAGCATTACTAATTGAACCCAAAAGAAAGGTAAAAAAGAGATCCGAAATAAATGCCTAAATAACAGTGAATCGCAGTCGAGATAACCGAAGAAAATCAAATTAAATGTAGAACATGAATGAATGAATATATGAGTAGCAGAAAGGAAAACGAATCAGATCAGCACCTGAGACAATGGAACCGTACCTGTTATATGACGGCGGTCGGCGAGAGTTGAGTGTTTTCAGAGAAAGAGACTCTGAGGGAAGGAGGGAAGTCGTTTTAGAAGCCTGAATGGAATCTGTTTGGCCTTAATTAAACTCCTACGGCTAAGGCCGTTCACTTTTTCTTTTACGCAAGTTTTTCCTTTTAGAACAAGTGTGATTCGATCGCCAAGGCCGGCTAAGAGCAGGAGCAGCCGGAGCGCTTGCTCAGGGCCCCCACTCTCAAGAGGCCTCATAAAATGATAAATGCTGATAAATCATTCATATGTGAAGGAACAAATGCAAATGCTTCTACTATTGTTTGTAAACAAATTTTTCCATAAAATGGGCCCACTTTGCTGACGCCAACCGTCTATTGCTTTTCCCATTGTTTGTAAACAATTGAAAAAAAAATAGACGGTACAACCAAACAAAAAATTAACATTTATCATTTATTTTAGTTAAATTAGTTGTATACAAACGAGAAATAATTGCCTAAAATAATTTCCCATTTTTTTAACTTATAAAACTTATAAGGAAAACAATTCCTAATCCTAAACCCCTACGACCTTAACTCTAAATTTTAATTATAAATATTAAATTTTACATCATGCAATCTAAACTTATAAACTCTAAATTTTAACTTAAATTCTTAAACCCTAAAATTAAAAGGTTTGTATAAATTACAGTTTACACAAACTTGTGTATCAAAGTATTTTCTTTAAAGAAAAGGGGAAAAGTTCTTTTCAAACTTGAATTGTCGTTGCCTCGGATACACTTGTTGCGAACCAACACCTCACTCTTCAATTACTTGAAGAACTAGTTCAGTCTCCTTTAATTTTTGAAATTATTTGGTTCGAAAATTAGGTTGTGTTGCTTCTACTCTTACTTTTTTAATTATATTTTTAGTTTTTACCTTCGATTTTTAATTATCTAACTATGTTTCATAAAAGAAAATACGACTTTGAATGTGAAAAAGCATAAAAAGAAGAAAAAAGAATGATGAATTAACTCAATCTCAAAAAGAACATCTTCATAAATTTTTATCAACGAATCACACGTGTCTGAAAATAAAAATAATGTTGGTGATTCTAATACTTAATTAATTAATAAAATTTTAAAATAATAGTTCAAATAGATGCTATATATTTTTGTTCTATAAGAACTTATTTTTAAGTTTTCGCTCAGGGCCCCAAAAATATATGAGACGGCCCTGTCGATTGCGCCAAAAACCAAATTCTTCCGCGCCAACCCAATTATATACTAAGTTAAATATGGCAAAATGACAAAAGATGTCCCAATATTTTTTTGGAGAAAATAACCTCCAACGTTTTAGTTGTTGAATGAAAACTGTCAGTCAACCGATGATCAACGGCTGATGTTGACGGGACTTGTGACGTGTGAAGATCTGCTAACGTGCTAGCATCATATTTACCACATGTCAACATCATATTCGGCACGTGTTATCATCCAGTTCAGTCACGTGTCAGCATGATAATCAACCACATGTCACCATAAAGAAGAGTATAATAAAATAATTTTTTTAAAATATGACGTGACATATGCCACATCAGCTGATTTTAACACGTGACAAGTCGAGTCAAAATCAGCCGTTGACCGTCAGTTGAGTGGCCGTTTTCATCCAACAATGATATATTTAAATCAAATTAAAAAATTGGGGGTTGTTTGCTCCAAAAAAAATAGGGGGCCAAATGACAAAACATGCAAACGCTGGAGGTATTTTTTGTCATTTTGTCATTAAATATTAGGGGTAAACTATCTATTTGGTATCTATTTATTTTTGTATTTTTATTTTAGTCACCCAATTATTTTTTTATGGCGTCTAACGTTAGTTTCGTTTTTATTTTGGTATCCGTTAACGACAAAGCTAATGTGACATCAACTTTATGGCTAATTTTTTAACGGTATGTACCAAAATAAAAATAAAACATAACATCAGGTACTATTTAAAAAATAATAATTGAGCGATCAAACCAGTTCTCAATTGAACCAATCCTATATGCCCTGAGTCCTCGATTTATTCGTTTGGGATCAGGAGGCCAGTCCACCTTATTATTCAATATGACCAAGTTTGAATTGGATGTTGGCAGAACATCGAATATTCAGAAATCTGACCGAGTGAGTTTAAGGTCAGGAAAACTTAAGGGCTGCCATTGGGATGCTTCTGAACCGTACGTTACTAATCAGCAATCAGCATAACCAATTTATCAATAAAGGAGTGGCTAATACACAAAGATACATTCCTAAACCTTAATTCTAATCTAAAATTACATGTCTTTGACTTAATACCATATATGTTAACAATGCTTTCAAGCTTAAAGAATTCCACAAATTGTACAAAAAGCCAACTACTTCAACACACTGCATATATCGCCATCCGTCAGGAGTATCGAACATGTTCATCCAGAAGAACTAGCACCAATTGCTTGGTCGTTTTCATGGCGCAGACTATTTTCTCTTTTGTAAGCAGCTTTTGCTCCCTGAGAAATTATAAATGGAAGATGAATTCATCAATCTTAAAAAGATAAAACGGAAAAGATACTACGACTACGAGCAGCTGAACTAGGAAAGCCATACTTGAAATATTGCTCCAAGTTTTTTCAATCCTTTCGCCCGTAAAACCAGGACCTCCTTGGATACACTGGGGTCTTTAAGTACCTGGATAACAAACAGATTTGAATTCTTAAATGAACCCGAAATGAGTTTAACTAAAACTAGTATGTTTATGCAATAAAGCTCAGCAACTTGATAGCTAATTACAATAAGACATCATTTGCACTAAGTTGAACCTTTTTATATTCAAACTCCTAACTTACATATACTGCAAAGCAACACAAGCACGGTGTGCATGGCATTGGCAGCTCCTCTAAAAGGATACAGAGGTGCGTTGGACCATTTTAATTGCAGAGCGGCAGAAAAAAGTGAATATAATCGAACATAATTTAAAGCTGTGCAAATTATCAACTCCTTGTCCAACTATATGGATTAGCTAAAACAACTGATATTTGCAGTCTTGGTCCTAATCCTAGGCTAGGCTCATTGAGATGAAATTATAATTAAAGCCCATACTTCATAGAGCACATGTAAAAGACACCACAAATGCACTGCTTTTTTATACGAACCATACTGACAAAGTAAAGGAAATGTTTTCTCTCACCGCTAAGCAGACGTGAGATAACGTTGACTCAATGTCAACCACGTTGATCTGCCAAAGGGATTGAAGCATGGCATCCTTTTTATCCTCAAAGGTCTTCATTACGTTCTCTTCTTTGTTTTCTCCTTGGGTCGCTTTCTTCAGCTCGTCTTGTATTTGAATTAAACTAACAGCACCTACAAGGTGATGCATGCACTTGTTAGATTCATTTGAAAATTCCAAAGTTCAAATAAAATGGAAACATCTTGAACGTTAATAAACAAGAACTACATCTTTAATTGAGGAATATTGTACCTGAAGCTGCCATTACTTGTGATTTTATACGGTGCCCTTTACCACGCACCCACTCCGCTAGAAAGGGTACCTTCATATAACGCTTGTCTTTTCCAAGTTCTCTGGCAGCTTTCCTCGTGTAAATGTATCCAATAGTATGTAACATAGCCTCACCAAAAGCTGAAAGTGGCGGAAAATTGAAATAATAACAACAATATCTAGTAAAAAAAACTGAAGATAGCAGTTATTTACCATTATCAAGCAAATACAAGAGTAAATTTTGGCTAAGAAGTACTAGAACCTAATCAAATAAACGTTGTGATCTGTTCTTCCTTTATTGTTTGTCTCATCATTATATGTATACATACATATATACAAACCACATTGATTCTCAAGTTCTTAGGAATAAGTCGAAGACTACAATGGGTGAGGCATTTAGTAAAGAATGCAGAAATGAAAATGTTTTATAAAGCTAAAGTACTGAACTTCTAATCTTGTAGGGTAGCAAGTTAAAGAAGATACAAAAATTAATATTACACAAGAGATAACTTATAACGTATACTTGCAGTTTACTTACCATTGATCTTACACTATTAATAATATTGTTCGGACCGGACCAAGATATCAGGTCTACTTTAAACTTAACTGGAACTCAACAAAAGATCCAAACAGATACTGAAAATGGCTTTTGATGATGAAAAATCTTAGAATCAGTGACACAAGAGCTTTACTATATATTTTTTAAAATTTCGGTAGTATTTATTAATTATTAGATATATTATCCATAGATACGATTATGAGATATTTTTAGGGTTCAAATCCGAGGATAGTTATCCCCAGTATAAACAACCTTATGCTTTTTAGTGTTCCAACTTCTTTCTTACTCATTTGTTCAACCTAATTCTATTGATTTGCGGCAGTTTCCCTCTAAACCACATCAATTTTGGTATCAGTCTAATTAGATCCAAGGCTATATATTAGGATTTGCTTTTAAGATCAAGATACAGAATTGCCTTTGATGCGACGTGTGATTGAAGAATTGTATGCAATTTAATCTTGGTTGCGACATGAACAAGTGGGAAGATTAATGGAGATTCCTAAAGGTGCCTACAACTAGCTTGGCATAAAAAAGGTAGTCTTGCTGATAACTTAGATTTTGGTGAGGAAGAGAAACAAGTGGGAACAAGAAGGATTGGAGGAGCAGTTGGTGCATGCCCTTAAATTAAAGGTGGGTGGAATTAATGTTGAAGTTGCTTAGTTTCATAGCAAGTTGCATGTGGAAGAGCAAGAGTAAGATCTATTAAATCCTATGTAAGACGTGTATATCCAGAAGAAAAATGAAGAAGTTGATGAGTATCGAGTTGAAGACAAGTCTTTGGTTGTTCATAGAATGACAGGCAAAACCACAAAAGAATGTAGTAGAGGCGAGCCGGAAATCTTTTGGATATCTCAAAGGACACAATGTTGGATGATGATTCTGTATTAGAAATAACTGACCCAAGTTCTACAATCGACTCTGATTCTTCCAAGATAAAATTTGGTGTTGAACTCAAGAGAAAGAAGGAATACTTTAAGGTTCTAATGGTTTCCAAGTATAACAGCCACTGCTAAAATATCCTTAGAAAAGGGAGAGGCTTGATGAAACAATTGATAGAGAGAAACTATAGGCTTTTCATCTTCTTTCTTACTCGTTTGTTCAGCCGAATTCTATTGATTTACTGTTGTTTTCCCCTATACCACATCACTAAGCCAATAACCTTTTCCAATGGTATTAACTTAGGAGGAAAAAATGAAAAAAGCTTACCCGCTTTTGAAAGTCGTTGTGCTTCTGAATTTGCCCAATTAATGAACTCATCAGTTTGACCTTCGACAAATGGTTCAAGGCGATTTTTCAGTAATGTGATGAGCCTTTCTTCCCTTTCTTTCTGAACTGTCTGCATGGTAAACGGAAAAGGCAAATAAGAGCAACTGAAACACAAACATTTAAGAGGATAATTAAAACTTCTGAAAATGTTTTACTTTCATCTTTTCCTGAAGTTTCTGCATTCGAGCTTCCTTATCAAGTGAATCATCTTCGGTTTCAATTTCAACAGATGCCAAAGAAGCCAGTGCTAATTGGCCAACATATTCTTCAAAATAATCACTTCCGAAAACCATCCCAAACACAGCTGAAGGGTCTAACATGGAGTCCCTGTCACAGAAAAAAGCAAACTAATTAAAGACTTGGAATTTAATAAAGCTCGCTGCTTGCTTGTAAACTTGAAGAGTATCACTTTCTAGCAATTTTTTGTCTAAAAACAAAACTTTGAAAATCTTAATTAAAAGAAAACTTACGGTTGTAGTCCTCCCTTTCCATGTTTGTCGTATACTTCACGCTTTTCAGGATCACTTAGAACTTGATAAGCCTCACCAAGTGCCTTCACATATATCAAATACAGAAGATAACTACGAAATATATGTAGGTGAAAAACATGTTTTCATTACTATGGCTTTCAATTTGACCAGTTAACTAACTTGAGAAACATGAAAATACAAATCCAATACAAATACTTGTTTAAAGAAGTTAAACGGCAGTTGCAGAGCCAAGGAATTCCTAATGGTTCCTGCTGGCTTTTCTTTTAGGAGATTTTTTCATTTAAGCTACAAAAATATTAATAAAAAGCATAATCAAAAGGTGGAAAAGTTTCAAAAGTGTTAACTCCAATAGCTTACCTGAAAATTTTCAGCAGCTTTCGGATCTCCAGGATTTTTATCAGGGTGAACAAGCCTTGCCTAAAAGATATCACATAAGAATCAGATGACAATGATAACAATAATAATAATAACATATTTCATTAGCCAAATCTCATATTCATGCTACAGATTCAAGCACACAGCCACTACGGAAACTCATTCAAACCGAAAACGACTTTCTAAGAACAAATCCACCTCAATTTCTTGTAGGCAAAAGTAAAGTCATTCCCCCCTTAAATTGCAGCAGCAATCTCATATGTGATTCTGAAATCATACATATTTCAAAAAAAATCTAAACATGATGGGGATTAAATTAGAAGCTTACTTTGAGGTAATAAGCCTTCTTGATTTCAGCTGCGGATGCATCAACATTGACACCCAATACATCATAATAGGCGGTCTCTTTTACCATTGTTATTCTCTTGACACTGGTTCTGGCATTAGAATTCGGCACCCGAATCCAACTAATTAGCTTCATGATAGAATAAAGAAGAACAAAAACAAGATAAAAACTAGTGACAAATTTCTCAGAACCAGAAAAGTTTACAGCTATTTATACAAGATGGGTAGGTACCCAATCCACCAAAAAATGACTCTTTAGCGATTAAACCCAAGAAAGAAGAACACTGTTTTGAAAAAAAATTGACCTTTAACTGTGACCCTATACGGCATGAGAATCAACCCAGATCTCTAAATTGAAATGGTATGAGTTTTAGAAATAGCAAATTCCAGGGGAAAATAAGCATCTAGTCAAATATAACAAGAGAAAACAAAAGGAAGAATCTTGAACTTACATGTTAGGATGAAGGGGGTAAGGAAACCGACCCAAAATAAAGGAAATGAAACCCAAGCTTAAGAGATATATGAACAGCACGAAGAGATTCCACCAATGGGGGGCTTTGATTATTACACGTGTATAAACGCGTTAGCCAATAAAATATAAGCAAATGTTGTCGGGTCAAAAAATTCCATTAGCGACAAAGCCAGAGCAGCAACGCTCTACTTTTTCTTTTTCTGTGGAATGAGAAGCTTGAGAGGATTAGGAAGCTTCCGAGTAGAGAAGAAGCTTAGAATTGAATGTTGGGAGACTTAAATTACATAAAAAAGGAGAATTACACAAGGTTTGTATAATCAACATGGCTTTTGAATATTCGTTTTACAATTGAAAAAACAATTTCCAGTCATTGCTTTGTTATCTTCCACCCTTTTTACCTGTATTTCGGTTCCAGTGGAACTAAACTTGAAAGCTTGGGCTGTTTCATTGTTCTATTGTGAACGGGTCAGAAAATCTAGTACAAGCTCCTGAACAATGGCGAGTCCAATGATGAAATATATTAAGCCGAATAGAATGGTGGTGACTCCGATTGAAACCGTCAGCAGATATTGCTTGCTCTCTCCCGATTCGGTTGCCAGCCTAAATCCGGTGTACGTTGCCCAAGTGATGACGAACATTGTTATTACAGTCACTAGGCCCTGCCCTATAGCTTTGGACATGGTCCTTGTCTCCTGCTGCCCTGTTTCACGGGCAATTCAAACATACAACCTTGTTCATCCTTTCCCAGATTCATTCTCAAAATCATCATTCATTTTGTGTCATAAAAACATGTTTCTGAAACCCAGATACATCAAGGAAATAAACAAAAAAAAACCATGTTGTTATTACCTTGATGCATACCGGATAGCTCCGGCAACTGTTCTGATATATTCAAAAGCATGTCTGCCAAGATGGAAAGCCCGACGATCAGAAACAGAAAACCAAATATTATTGTTGAGACCCCGACATGGAATGCCCGAGCTCCGATGGCGCGGTACCGCCAAGGTTCCATGGTCAATCGGAACCCGCAGCAAATGGTCAATAACAGCAACACCATGGTAACCACGGAGCTTGTTATGCGCAACAATGCAGGTGTAGCGGAACCATACCTGCGTTTCATCTTCTTCATCCTTGTCCTAAATTTACCATCCTCCATAGCTGCTGTACAAAGAATTTTAGAACGACATAAAACGTGGCGATGCAGGGTTTGTGTAAGCATTCCAGGAATCACCGTCGTGGAAATTGTTTAAAAAGCCTACAGGAGAGATGTGGATAGATCATGATTTTTGCATGGAGATGATCAAATTCAAACCAACTCCAAATCAAGATTTGTGATTGATAAGCCACGTAATTCAGATTTCTAATCTGAAATCACGTTTATGAAAAGTTACTTTCTCATATGGAGTTTTCGTTTGTTCTAACTTTAATGACGTATATACATCTTTGTTTTACACTAAATATAACTTCTGATTCCTTTTAATATCAAGTGCCTAATTTTTCTTTTTAAAAGAATATATCTAAATTTATTAAATCAGTTCTTGTAAAAGTAAAAATGTAAATTAAACAAAGGGATATAAGAAACAAATGGTTCAGATATATGATATTGTTTGAGCCAAAATAGAAGCAAATTTGAATATCAAATATTCAAATATCCATTACTAAATTCGCCAGGTATACTACATAGAGGTGACAAAAGGGTCAATCGGTTCAGGTTTGGTTGAGGTCATTTCGGTTTCGGTTATTTCGGGCCTAATATTTTTGGTTCAGATTCGGTTCGGTTCTAGTTCGGGTCTATTGTGTTTTTGGTCATTTCGGTTCAGTTAATTTTCGGTTCGGTTATTTTCGGTTCAATGAGAGATCAGTTGATTTTAATTAAAATTTTAGGCTGGTCAGATATTTACATCATATATATGACTTTATAAAGTCAATATATTTGACATTTTAGTGACTTGTGTGGTTGTTCATATTTTATCTTTCTTTATTTCTTTAATCGGGTCCATTCGATTCGGATCTATTCGATTCAACTAAATTTGATTTAATTTCGGTTTATTTCGAGTTTCAGATCAAATTTTAGGTCAATTTCGGGTTGATTTTCGGTTTCGTTTCGAGTCTCGGGTCAAGTTTGAAAGGTCTAATAATACAAAGGGTTTAACTGCTGTTACCAATATTGCTTGGATTTTTTTATTAAAAAATATGGCATGCAATACATTTGGACAAAAGCATAAGGGATATAGCATTCCAAAAGCCCTCGAATACATTGAAAATTAAACGCATACTCGTATCTAGCACTCACAAGAGACGATTCCCTTGGCCATTCAAAGGTTGACTAGGTTCTCACATCTTTCTTAACAAGATAATAGTCTGCCCTAAAGTTCATAGATAGCACCCCGACTTGATGACCCTAGCACAGTATAAAGTGCACCCTTTGATATCAACAAGTGCCCGAAGTAGCCATACAGACAAAAGATGCAAATATAAGATTAAGACAAAAATAGCTTGTTATAAAATGGCTTAATGGTCATAGTATTTCTGTGCAATGTCAACAACCATTTGGTTCCTTCAATCTGAGCAATGATCTTATATGATAAACCAGACACGATAATTAAGTCAAAAGGAACATCAACATGAATGTTATTAAAGCTTCGACTCGTTTCACTTCAATGAAAGCAAAAGAAGTTGCTGCCGTTTGATCCCTCTTTACGCTCAAAGATTCTCTAGACCTGAATCAACCAAAAATTACACGTTCAGTTCAGCATCACATAAATAATGAAATCGGTAACGCTGCAGAGAGAGGCTTTTAATTGCTATCTAGTACTACGTGATTCTACATGCTATTTTCTTATCAGAGGACGCTCAGGTAGAAGATTAGAACCTTAGTGCAAATATCATTCAAATTTGGGGAGAGATGTCAACATGTTAAATATAATTTTGATTGGTGACAAAATAACCATTTCCAAAAATAAACTAAATGATTTCAGGCGAGTACATCTCAAAAACCCAAAAATAAGTTCAGGTTATAACATGCTAATACATTTTTGCAAGTATATCTAAATAATAAAATACATGGCTAACCTTTATTTCTTAGAATAGAAAACATCACATTTAATCATTGTCTTCTTTACCATAATCATACACAATCTCAATCTGCATCAAGAAAGAAATATCAGAACTGAATAAAACTTAAGAAAACAATAAAACTAAATCAGAAATTTACAAATAGTTTCTTGGCAGCACCTAGGTCAGGTAGATAAGGAACAGTGGTGGATGCAAATGTTGGCTTGGGTGGGCACAGGCCCACCCTGAACTTTTTAAAGTTCACATATTTGCCTTTAATTTTTTTAAAAATTTTATGATTTAGTCCTTAATTTTTATGACTTGTGCCCACCCTGAAAAATATTTCTGGATCCGCCACTGAATTAAGAAACATGATAAAAAGCGCATTGTGGGACAATCTAATAAAATAAGATAATTAAAGGAGAAAATGTAGGAAGAAAGAAGCTATCTACTATAAAGAAACAAGGCAAGCTAATAGAATTCTCTAGTTACTTTTCTTCTTCTAATCTGCAGCATGATGGTTTGTTAATCATTATGAACATTGGATAACCGTAGAAGGCAAACGGACAGAACAAAACAGCATGGAATGTGATAGGAGAAAATCTCAAATTGCATAAATACTAGGAAACATATGTTGAAAGAAACATGTGAAAATAGAGTGCATGTCTACGTTAAAAGCACGGAAGAGATAACTTATGAATACTTCAAAACATAAGGCATAGAGTACAAAAAGAATCTCAAATGAGTAAGGAAACACGTGAAAACAAAGAAATAGAATATAGTTAGAGAGAAAGGAGTTAAACAAGTACCCCAGATGGCGGGACAGGGTTACGAGTAAACTTGGAACCACCGGGAGCCCAGGGAACTACAAATGGAACAAAAATATTACTTTCAAACAGAATAATAGGTTTAAAACAGAAAAGTATTCACATTGTAAGGAAATCACAACCAATCGGTCATGTGTCATAGCAAGAGCAAGACTTTACTGGTAATAACCAACTATTGGCGACTAAAAACAAGAATGCAAGTGGATGCAACTAAGCAAAAAGAGGAAAAGTGACATAGCAATAGTTTGGTAGCATTTCCCTTCACCTCTATCAACTAGGCTGAGCTCTCTGAAACTTGTTTCTCACAGTCAATGAAAGTTCACTAGTAATAATCAAACCATAATTTATCTGAGAAGAATTGAAATCATAACTAAGAGTTAATAAGTTATTGGCAAGAAATAAGCTCACTTTCATAATTGAGCTATATCCCTCTCAAATGTTTCACAAGAAAGTTCAAAAGAACATATACAAATTCTTTCCACACAAGAACTACTGGTGGCATAAACATTCAAACTCCAATCCATTAATCTCATTCTCCCCTTCTCTAATATGAATGTCTCATTGAGATAAGACTTCACATCAGCAAAAAGAGAATAAGATTTCCAGATCCATTAATTTCCATATCCCACGCAAGAACTTACCAATATAAGGATCAGGATGGCGCCACTTATTATACGTTGCTTCACCTGCAGCTATCATTTTATCAATTGTGTCAAGATCTTCCTGCAAAAACCCAGATTGTAAAAAACAACATCATCAAAGATACAAAGTGAAAAGCCAAAATAACCTCGAAGTTAAAGTGTTAAACCATCAAAACTCCAAAGAGTTCGACTACGATCATCACCATTTACACGAGTCCTTGACAAGTTCAATTGCAGAAATTCAATGAGCTAAATATCGTTCCAGTTTATCACTAAATATTGTTAATTAAAAATGACGAGGATATAATGTGAAAATGGGAAACGAGGGAAGACGAACCACATGCTTGTTGGCTTCGAACTTTTCGCGAAGATCAGAGGCCTAAAAGTAGAATTAAAAAATGTGAAATCAAAGATCAATCAATTAAGAAAATAAGAAAAGAGAAAGAGAGAAAAGATCTGCGATTTACATCTTGATAGAAGAGGTGGCGATGGACGGCCCAGTTGAGGGTATCTTTGAGGGCACGGCGGTAGAGGATCCGAACCCTTTCTTGCTGAGCTGCTCTCCGAGCTAAATACGCCGCCGTCGTGGCTCCGATCATTTCGTCTGCTTTTGCTTCTTCTTCTTTCCAGAATCGACACTCCTCTCGGTTTCTGGTAGGAGAAGCGCTTGTCTAAGACTGTAGACACGGATCCGTTGATACCAAAACGACAGGGTTTATGTTTAAATAAGGGTAATACATGGACGGACACTTAATTATGGAGAAGATTCTAATTCGGTCATCAATCTTTTAACTTTGTTAAATAGACCACTAAACTTTTAAAATAATTTCAATCAAATCATTAGCCATTAACTTTTGAATGAAATGAGGGCGTCACAATTAAGTAAATTTATATAATTATACATTTTATCCTCTTTAATTACTCATTTTATCAAAGTGATCTTGATTTTAATTTAATTTAATAAATTTAATTCATCAATTAAATTATGACATGTGTCCATACCTTTTCTCTCAATTTTAATTTATTTATTTTAATAGATTTAGGCTAAAACAAAACAATCAAATAAAATAGGAGAACTGGGCTTAATAGGATATGATTCCAGACCAATAACATGAAAAGGTAATTCCAGACCAATAAACTCACTTTATTATATTTTTGAACAGTCACTTTATTATATTTTTTATTATTTAAATTTTCATTCATATTTATTGTAAATCAAATTAAAAAATAGTATTTTTTATCAATTGAGTATTCACTTGGTAAAATGATGACTGAGAAAAATAATAAAGTGTATGAATTTTATTGGTTGGGACTATAAATGATGTGACGAAGAGGTATATGCTATAATTTCTCATTGATAACTTATTTTTAATAAATGTAGATAAGTAGATGGAAACATCAATAGAAATCTTCTGCCACTTTATGATGTTACTTTTTACATCTCACACTGAAAACTAGGTTGAGGAAACTATGTGTATAATGTACTCTTGTAGGGTTTATGATTTAAAATTTATAGTTGGGACTTAAAATTTTATTTTTTTTAATGTTGAGTATAAAAAAACACCGAAAATAAGTCAAGGAATTTTGTCCCAGAAATAAAGGGGATAGCATTTTCTAAATCAGTTGCCCTACCATTCCAACATATAACATAATTGAGAAAATGTTGGAAGACATAATTAGGTTATATAGTCACAGGTATTTGGACCACACATTCACATGTAATGGAGATGCTGCCATACATTAGCCATTAGGTTCGATCACCAAAAAGAGAAGAGATAATAATGAGGAAACTTCAAGACTATGACATGCTATACGGATCTACGGTATGCTTGTTTGCTGGCCCCAAAATGTGACACAACATTTAATATGGCAGCTGAGTATGGGAAAGAAAAATATAAATAAGGGCCGATAGGGGTAATTAACTTATGTGATTGCACATCAACTACGGTAGGTGACACATAAAATCGATGTCCCAACTGCTGTAGGAAAGGGGAAAGGGTAGATTATTTGTTTGAATAAATAAAAAATATTATATTTCTATATTAAAATTTGAATCAATGTAAAATAGAGTAACATGAGCATCCTTAGCCATTAAACTAATTAGTATAATGGTTAATTAGTAGATCTCGGAAAGAGTAGATTATTGGTTCATTGTAATAAATTTATAATATAACACTATATCTAGACTTGCATATTGAGGAGTCAATGGATTAGGTTGATCTAATCTAACCGACCGGATCACTACCAATTTATCTTAATATATATTTAAGTTAGATTTATAATATGAATATATAAATATTTTTTCAAAAGAAAATACATCTCAGATAATTAACAATGCCTTTTGATTCCCCTTCTTTCTAAAATTTTAAAATTTTTAAACGCAATAGCATATAATATGATTTGTCTTATAAAAAATATTAATAATAAAAGTTGAATGATATAATTTGATTGAACTAAAAATTTGTAATGTAATAAAAATGATCTAAAAATATAAATTGCCCAGAAAAATGAACCGAACTTAGCCTCTTCCCTCTTTAGCTTCACTCAAGATGAGAGACACCTTTTTCCAGCTTAAAAAATTATGGAACATGTTGAAAATCTAGTCGGATGTGGTGCTAACTAGGATTGGGATTGGCTGCAAAATAAGCCAACGCACCAACAAATGGTGCATTTATGTAAGTAGTCGGCTCTGATTGCCTAAAATCGCTTCTATCATCGCCATAAACATCATCTTCTCCGGGTCCTCCCACTATAGCACCAACTAAAACATTTGGGTTAGGACTCGTTGAATTAAAATAATTGGAACCTTCCTTGCAAGCAATGAACTCGGGATGATCTCTTATCGACGGTAACGAAGAGCCACGGTGATGAATCCGTTGCGGGAAATTGTTGCTATAACCCACCATGTACGATAATCCCATTCGATTCTCGCCTAAAATGTAATCGACCTGCTTCTTTGCCTGCATGCGAAGCGAAACCGGCGAGACGAATATGTTCCCGCAGTCAACGGCTTGGGAGGTCCGATCCAGGTATTTAGCATAAACCAGGAGGATGAATGAAATTGTGGTTGCATGTTGTAAGTTGCTGCCTCCTGGCTTGTAGATGAGGCCACCAGGGGTGTACTCGATGTGGGACGAAGACGATTCGGGGACTAATGTGCACATGAAGCTATCAGCTGAGGCTTTGTATGATTCAAGAGTGTACATGTTTCCTTCCAACACTTCCTGAAAACAGGGAAACCCAAAGTCAATACCAAAACAGCTAACTCGTTAAGGGGCCCAGCCGTGAAGGATAGTGTTGTTTTTCATAGGTGACCCAGATTTAAACAACGTAGTCTATATGGTATGTGCGCACGCGTTTCAAAAGATTAAAAGTAAAGAACAAATACAAGCGCGTAATATAAAAATAAAATGAGGCTTTACCTTGGAGACTAAAACGTTTAATCCAGCATGCTTGTTGTCCCACCCGAATTCATTAATATTGTCATCAGCACCCAGGGTTTTGCCATTGTTTTCCAAGTAACTAAGGTAAGAGTTGTCTTGAGAAGCCCTTCTTAACCATGCTGCTCCCCACAGCAATTCATCCTGACCCAATTAATAATGAAACAACCCATTTAAGTTTAGCGTAGTTTATAACACTAAACTGAAAATCGATACTATTTTAGCACTGAAATATAATTTAAGCTTCAATTATATCACTAGATTATTAAAATTTTTCTGCGACATCGATTTTAATGGCCTAGTAGTATAATTGAAGCCTAATCTATATTTTAATACTAAAATAAAATTGATTTTTAATTTAATAATATAATTGACACTAAACTTAAAGTTTAGTGGTATCTGATGGAGTTTACTCTAAATAATCTATTTATTTATGAGTTATTTGTTTTGAACTTACTTGATATCCGCTAAAATCACAGTAAAATGGGCAGGCACCGTCCCTAATGTTAGCATTGTCACTATAAGCACCTCTGAAATTGTCGGCAAATTGGAAAGCCTGAACAGCACTCCGTAACAACGTATCCGCATATCCTGGGTCTACTGATCTGAACGCCACGGACGAAGCAGCTAGAGCGGCTGCCGTCTCACCGGCCACATCCGAAGCCGGGTTCGGTGCATCCACGGCGTAAACAGTCCTGGCGGTGTCCATATCCTCCGGTCTTTCCCAACAGCTATGGTCTATGTTTGGATCCCCAACCTAGTACGCAGTGACATAAAATTAACCTTGTTTTCACAATTTGAAGGGAAAAACTGAAAAATTGCTTCGGAATTGAGCGCGTGAGACATTACATAATCCTATTCCAATCCACGCATATGGAACATGGATGGGGCCCAATAGCTTGACCCATGCAATTCATTGCCTTTAAAAAGCAATAAAGTAACGATGACATGATCTAGATTCCAACTTATTTTAATTTGTTTATTCCAGCTTTACGTGATTAGTTTTAGTTTTAGTTAAGATTCCCATTTTAATCACAAAAAATATTGATATGGATTACAAACAAACACGTGACCGCACCAACAAGCCTTTGGATTGTGTCGGATCCGATCACTTGTCCTGTAATTAGGGGTGATAACGAGTTTAGATGTGCTCGAGCTTGGTTAGGCTCAGCTCGGCTCGAAAACGGTATAGTTAGGCTCGGCTCGGGCTCGAGACTCACCGAGCTCGAAATTTTAGGCTCGAGCTTGGCTCGGGCTCGTCAGACTCGGCTCGGATTGAAATAAAAAGTTTTGTTGTAGTTTTTTTTATAGGTTCATTAAAAATTCCTTTCATAACCAACACTAAAACGAAATTTAATGACAGAAAAAGGGGAAAAAGTGTCAAAAATTAGATTAATCTAAATAACCAATAATTCTTATAATACAAATACATAATTAAAGAAAATACAAAATCAAACAATAACCAACTAAAATAATACCCAATTTATTTTAGTTAATTTACATTTTAGTAAATTTTTCCTAATATACTTTATTGCTTTTTTTTTTTTTTTGCTAAATATATTACTTTTAGTGCATATGTAGATTCCGAGCCTGTTCACGAGCTTTTCGAGCCGACCTGGTAGGCTCGGCTCGTTAAAGTTTCGAGCTGAGCCCGAGCCCGAATTGAGCTCACTCGAGCCGAGCTTTGACCGAGCCGAGCCCGAGTAGCTCGCGAGCCGATCAGGCTCATTATCACCCCTACTTGTAATAATTCATATAAAAACAATATTATTTCCAAATTGCCCTCACCCAATCGTGAAAGAAAAGAAAAGAAAAACACCACGGAAATCAAAGAACCAAAGAGGAGCGGCCACCCACCGGCCACCGTCACTACTCACTAGTACTGGGATAGCAGTAAAAAGGGAAAGTAAACAATAAATTTACTAGTAATAGTAGTAGTTAATACCTGGACGAAAATCCGGTTAGGCTGAGACACGGTTTTGAGTAAATAATCAGTGGCCCAACGAATCGCCACCAGCGCATTTCTCAGCTCATTCGGCGGCATTAAATCTCCGAACTCAATCACACTCCACGCCAACATTGTGGTTGTAAAGGCCATCGGAAACCCGAACTTAACGTTGTCGCCGGCGTCGTAGTATCCGCCGGTTAAGTCCGTGTTGTACATCCACCCATCACTCAGTCCCGAGTTACCCCTCCATCCTATACGTTGATCTTGCGGCAAAAAACCCGAGCGTTGGCCTTCGAAAAACAGAATCGATTTAGACAATGCGTCGGAGTAGTCAAGGTAGCTGGATTGAACCAAAGGGAACCAAACAAGAAACATAATGAAAAGAGATGAGGGTACCATGGCTTCCGACCCTGGCTCTTGTTCTTCGGGTTTTAGTGCGAAATTTTAATATTAGTAGGAACGATTCACGAGAAGCGCCGACACTGATTTGGGTTTTGTCAGTGAACGTGAGGAGTTCACCTATTTTTTTGTAAACTTTTTTTTCTGAACTGTAATTTCCTTGTAAACTTAAAAGGCCAAAGCGACAATAAATGAAGGGCCATTTTGGAATTATAATAAAAATGAAGGTGGAGAAGTTGAAGCGGGGACAAGGATTTTTGCTATTTCTTCTACTCTCAGCTTGAAGGATGTTTGTCACACCCGACGGTTTATTAATTCTTTAAAGGGAAAACTACATTAGTGACCATCGAAGGTATTAGGATACCTATTTGAACCATCGAAATTAAAAAAACGTCAATTACACCACCAAACTTATTAAATCAACCTATTTTGACCACCGCCGTTAAAAAATTAACGGAGGGGTGACGGAAGTGCCACGTGGCAGTTAACAGGACATTTTTAAAATTACATGTTTAGTCACTGTTATTTACTTATTAAATCAATTTGATCCTAATTTTATTTTAATTAAATAAAAATTAATCAACCAATCAAATTATGACACGTGTCATCACCCAATTGGATTAATTTAATTTATTTTGTTTAATATTTAATATATTTTTAATATTTAAAATTTAAAACATACAAAAAAAATTATAATTGTTAAGCGAAAATATTTGATTTTTAGATGTTTATAAGTCAATTTTTATTGCTCAAAAAAATAATCTAATAATATTTTTGTATTAAGATAATTTTTTTGAAAAATTACATTTTTTATTAATTATAAATTAAATACCTCATTTTAATAAATTGCACAGAGTGTGGACAATTAAATAGGTAAAAGAAAGCTAACATACAGACAAATGCAACTATTGCCAAAAGTGGCGGTGCTGTGCTTTGTATCCACCTTTTATTTTTATTTTTATCTTAATCTTGTAATATAGTGTGGATCATTTGATAAAACAGGAATAGAATAATTATATTATGACTAGAGATTGATGCACTGTGATAAATATTCATCGTCTTATTTTCTAGTTTTTTTTATTAAACTGATTTTGCTCAATTTATATAAAATTAAGTGAAATGAGAAAATCTACAAACTAACATAAATATATGCAAGCAAGTTGTATTGTTTTTTCTTTTCAAATTGTAATACTAATAATAAGCGGAATTTTTTTATTTTTATTTTTGGAAAAGAGTCGTATACCACTATAATGTATAATCCTGATAATGACAGGCGAATTTTTCCTTGAAGTAATAGAAATCAAAAAGCTGCTAGACAAGTTGATTTTCGTGGCCAATCAAAGCAATCATTCAAAATGATTTAAGGTTTCTTTTTGCTTTTCTTTATTGAGTGAGGATTATTTTGGGCATTTTATCCGATATATGTATTTTATTTAAGAATATAACATTTTTTTAATTATTTATCAAAATAGTATTATTTCCGTAAAGATGTGTCTTATAGAATAAGTTTTCTAGAAAATGTTTTATTGCCAACGTGACATCATCCATAGAAGGTAAGTTCTTTAGGAAACGTTTTTACTATACTATCGGATTAATATGGTTTATCGGTTTTAAATTTAGTTTTCTTTTCTAAATAAAGAAAATGTTTTGTTTTTGCAGTTTAGGCTTTTGTAAATATAGGAATTGTAATTTAGTGTTTAGGTAAATAATATTTAAAGTGACAAACAATCGTATCAACCCGGCAAGTGCAATCTCCTTACCTCTGTCGTCACCGAAAACAGAGACATATACTTTAACAACCTACTATATGACAAAAGAGTTTGAATTATTACATAACGAAATCTGATTTAAATATATCCATACATAATGAATTTCTAGCACTTCATAAGCTAACATTTTCACCCATAGTTTGTTAAATCAAAAGTTGGTATAAACCGGAGAATTCCCCATAAATGTAAGAAATATAGATAAGCTGTTTTTATGGTACCTGTAAACAGGGGCGGTTCAAAGATTTTAGGGCTCTGTGCAATATATTAAAATGTGGCTCTTAATTTATAATCAATAATAGATATAAGTTATTTTTTTCAAAAAAAACCTTAATACAAAAAATTAACTTATATACAGACATAATTATATATATAAATCTATAATTTTTTTACAAATATTTAATTTAATTTAATTTATGTTCTCTATTTTGGGGTCCCTCTCTATTGGGGGCCCTGTGCGGTCGCTCCTATTCCAGAACCCCACTACCTGTAAATATGAACGGAACCACCTTATAGAATGGGATATCTCAAAAAAAAATTGAAAACTTTATTTCTTATATGATTTATTCATGAAAAATTAAAAATATATACAAATGATACATTTTTATAAATAAAACGACATTCTTTCATAAATAATTAACTGTTCTTTAATATTGTTAAAAAAAATAACACCTATTTAATAAATTTCTAGCTCCGCCCTGCCCTGCCTGTAAATCAGCTGAAACCAACATCACATTGTAGTGAGAGAAGAGAGGTAGCGGTCGGCTCCCAAGGCGGCTTCAGGCAAGACAGCATATTGTAACACTTTGTCGGTTAAGATCATGTCGGAGAGCTCTCTCCTTATCTGTTTCGCAACCATTTTCACTCTCCTAGGATTCGCCATGCACTTTATGGCCGTGGGATTGGTGCGAACATGGTCTAAGATGGACGGTTGTGATTGGGAGGCGGTGTTGGAGGAGTACGTGAGGCATGGCTACGATGGATTTTTGGGGGGATTACACTTTCTTCTGGTTCTCATTTCTCAAGCACCCGAGATTGGGGAAGAAAAAGTAATGGAAGTAAAAGAAAAGAAACATATCTTTTTTATGGGTAAACACCACTACAAGTCCCAAAAATATTCAAACCTATAATGACCCGAACCAAAAAAGAAAAAAAAGACCCTAAATTAATCCAAATAACTCAAACCCAAAACAAATCTTACTCTTATTACTATGAATGATGCTCTTTTCGATGTCTCTATATATATTTTAACATTAAAAATATAATTTAGGGTTGATTTTAAAGCTTAAAGTGTAGGTTTATAATTAGGTGTAAATTAATAGCAATAATCTTTAAAAAAACATTAAACAAGCAAAAAACAATGCTACTGGTTGGTAATTAAAGAGGTCAGGGTCCTGATTTGAAAGTTGTTTAATTTTGAATGAATGATCGACCTCAAAAACTGAAGACTACGGCAAGCTTTCCAAGAATTTTAAATGGTTGGTATATGGAACTATTCTCTTTATAAAGTAATGCCAACTAAGTCATTTAAAACAGTCATAATTAATTTTTTAAGCAAAGTTAAGAGTTCGAATCTTGACATTGTGAATGAGTCAAATTGTGTTGAGAATGTCTTCCTATAACTGATTTCTGCAATACTCGATATGGATTAATAAGATAATAACTTGGATTATAAGTGGTTAAATAAAAAAAATGATAACAATACACTTTAAAAAACAACAACAAACTTTAGCAGATAAACTAATTAAATGCTAGCTAGCTGGTTCTTTAAACTTATGATTCTCCCAAAAGAAATGGACATTGGATAATTAGTTGTTATCAACTACTTTTAGTTTTAATTTTAAGAAGAAAAAACAGATGCTTTAGTTCTAATCCATGCTTTACCATTAGAAAATACAAAAATGCAAGGTTTTTAACTTTGTTCGCTTCTCCGTTTCTGTCCTTTGTTGTTCTTCTCAGTTCGTTTCTTTTTTGTTGTTGGTATTTTTGTTGTGCTTGTTTTTTCAATCGTATTTTGACCATCGTTTCTGCTCCGGCTCGGTGGGCTGTTTTTCTCTCGGCTTGTTGTCCGTGTTCTTCCCCGTCCTCCATGTGTCCTTGTGTTTGTTTGTGTGTGTTTTTTTATTATGAATGCCAGTGTTTCTTTGTCAAAAAAAAAAACTAAAGTTACATGTTAGAGAATTAAACATAAATATTTAAAAGTAAAAAATAATTTTATAATTGATTTAATTTTTCTGAAAAAAATTATATTTCAAAAGTAAAAAAAGTTTGATGCATGGGGGCAAGAACCTCTTCCAAGGTATCATTTTTAAGATTCCAAGTTATGCTATCAATAATTTAGGAGAGTGTAAATATAATCATATATTTTTAATTTTTTATGTCTGTGAAAGATTATAATTCATATGCATGTTAAAAAGATTGCTGCAGACGAGTCAAGGATCATTGCAGCGTGCACAATTGCGAAAAGAAACATGTCAGAAAAGGGAGTTTCAACTCGAGTAAGAAGTTTGGAAACGTGCATGGTTGTTAATTGTAATCGCGATAATCCAGTTATATACAATATTAGTGATGCGTACTCTTTTTCCACCAACTAAATTATAAGAAGATTTCTTAAAAAGGTCAACACTAATATTTTCCCATTCATAAATAAAATTCAGATCTTTCAAAAAAAATATGCATGTTAAAAAATCCTTGTAAGATACAATATAAATTAATAAAATGTCTAATCAAGCATTGGAAAACTTCAGTTGACCAAGGTTTCATGCATTGCAAGTCTCTCTTCTCCTTATTCAAGGCCATGGAGCTTTAGCTTTGCTCTATTTCTTCAAATTTGCTTTAAAGCAATTTTAAAAACCCCGGAAAGTGGCATTAGTTTAGTTTATTCTATTTCAGAATCTCGATTTAAAAGTACACAACTTGATTCTAAAATTGTCATTTTATCCTTTAAATCTTTTCTTTATTTGTTGATTTAATCTGGATTATTATTATGTTTTAAAGAAAAAGGTATCACCGATGAGTTGGTCCAAGTAATAAACAGCATGGTATCGCTTAAATGTGTTTTGAGTTCGAGGCTTTGTGTATATAGAAAATTTTCGTTAAAAGATTCACCTACCAAAACTTGGTATACAACGTGGACTAATTCGAATTAGTCAAAGTAAAACCATAAAAAATTAGTGGGCAAAAGAAGAAGAAGGAAAAGTATACCGAAGGATCCGTGTACACAGTGAATTTTTTTTTTGGACCGTTAGATGAGTGAAACAGATGGATGAGATTAACAGTAAATATGTGAAGATTATCACTTGGGAAAAAAAGAGTAAGGAGTTAATCTAAGTCATCCATTTCTCTCATCCAACGATCCAAAAAACGCGTAAAATTTAAAGAGTTTTACACTGTGTGTTGATCCTAATTCCTAACTCATATATATATATATATATATATATATATCCGTGTTGTATACTGCTTGTGTCCATTTCATTTTTTTTTTGATCAAGTGTCCATTTCATATTCTAATGTATTGTTTTTAGGTTAAAATAATTTCTCCCAAAACTTTTATTTCTACTTCTATATATCTTTAACCTTTGGTTTCAATTGTACCAAAATAAGTCCCTAACCTATATCTAAATAAAGCTTTAACAAAAATGTTTTTTTTTTGTTTGGAATCATTAAGAATTAATCAAAGTGTAAAGGTTATATATAAGGAATTGATAAAAAAAAATATTAGGGCTGATTTTAAAAAGGTAAAAGAAGTTAGGCTTATATTGTAAATAATTACTTAAAGTATATTATTTTTTTCATTTAGGTATCTAAAGTATTTTTGGTCTAAATATGTACCTAAAGTATATTATTTGGTCAAAATAAGTATATAAAGTATTTTTTTGGTCAAAATATGTACCTAAAGTAAATATTTTTTCATCTAAGATCTTAAAAGTTGACATGTGACATTGATTAAAAAGATGAATTAGGTACCTAAAGTATATATTTTTGTCAAACCTGACAAAAAAACTATTTTAACTATATATTTTAACCAAAAATGTACTTTAAGCACTTATTTTGACTAAAATAATCTTCAAATATTTAAAAAAAATTAATATACTTTAGGTAATTACAGGTTAAAATGTTATTTAGTAATGTGGCAAATTTATTTTGTTAGTTGAGCGGTGATGATGAGCAATGATAAAAATTGAAAGGCAGTGTTGCCCTTAATTCATAACTCATAAATACCTCCTTGAAATCAATGTTACAACTATTTTTTCAAGAAAACTATTAGGTTTATGATTTGGGAAAAAACATTACACTTTTTGTCTTATTATTCTCGTCACATATTAATTTTTTATAAAATTTTAGAAAGAATAAGTTTGTATAAATTGTGTGATGTAAAATAATTTAAACGATAAGTTTGTCATTCGAAAGTTGACTTTTATTTTTATTAGAAAGTTATAAAATGATAGAAAAGTAAATGTGTATTATAAAAGTTGTTGAGTATTTTAAAGTGACAATTTGAGTGAGACAATTTTAAAAGATAAAAGTGACAATTTTATTAGGACATAGGGGAGTGTTAGAGTTAGAAACCACGATTATGAGACAAAATATAATTAACCATAAAATTTAAATGATAATATATGAAAAAAAACTGTTAGTAGTAATTAAACATATAATTGATCTTATTTTATGTGGTTCGAATTTTAATATTTGTCAAAAAAAATATAATTTCCTCTTTATTTAACAAGAATTAGAGAATTGATTAAAACCTGATAATCCTCATCATAGATCACATGGGCGTGGCACCAACCGAAACAGCAAACATTATCTCATACTCAAAGGGTGTTTATTTTAAGGAAAATTCTACAACGGGCGACGAATATTGATGAACACCACTAACGATGAACACCGATGAACATCATTAATTTTTTTTAAAATTTTAAAAATCTAAAGGACTAAAATTATAATTAAAATTATCCCTTAAAAAATAAAAATTAAATTTAATAATTAATTTATAATAATTTTTTAATAGGTTAAAAAATATTATAATTTTAGTTATAATTTTAGTAATTATTAAATTATCTCTTAAAATTATAATTTGATTTGATTTTTATTTTTTAAGAGATAATTTGATTTTTTAATATGACTAAAATTATAATTAAAATTATCTCTTAAAAAAATAAAAATCAAATTTAATTATAATTTTAGTCCTTTAAATTATTTTAATTTTTTTAAAAAAAATTAATAGTGTCCATCTCCATAATTAACTATATAATATAATTTTAGTCCTTACTTTATAATACAACTTCTCAGCCGATATTTCAACTCAACAGGATTGAAAATACTTTTTCCCTCACTTTCTCGAGAAACATTCTCTTTACCGGCATACAGTTCTTGCTCTTTTATCCTTCCCGGACTAAGGAGAAAATGTCTAGTGGGATGGAGAAGAGCCAGAAAATTCGGCGCATTGTCCGAATCAGCCAAATGCTGAGCGAAGGAAAGCCCGCATAACGGCCAGCAACAACAATAAGGGAGAGGCGCCGTCAGATGTTCCGGCTGGACATGTGGCTGAGGAGATTCATCGTACGCGCCGCCTACCTAAACCACCCAATCTTCAAAAGACTCCTCCAACAAACAGAAGAAGAGTACGGTTTCAGCAGCGTAGGACCACTAACCTTCCCATGCGACGAGTCCTTGTTCCAACAGATTCTCCGACTCCTCTCCCGATCCGACTCGCCTCCTCCTTTCTCTGCTTCAGATTCAGATGATCTTCAGAGATGCTGCCACGTCGAATCTCGACCGTTGCTTGAGTACCAAATTACCAATACTCCTGGCCTGGGTAGACTCAACCGAGTTGGAAGACCAAATTACCAATACTCGTGGCCTGGGTAGACTCAACCGAGTTGGAAGACCTAACAGTTACTATTGTTATTTGTTTTGAGTGGTTAGTAGGTAATTTCTCACTAATTTTTTTCCAAACCTATAATTATATTATATAGTTAATTATGGAGATGGCGACGCGGTTTGTTTCCACTTTTTTACGCACTCATCCCCGTCTGAGTGAACTGTGAAGGAAGAATAATTATTTATATTCATATTTTTTTACTAATGATTTTCATTGGGTTTAATAACTTTGTTAATCATTCTGGAAAATTATATTGTTACTTTCTTCACCATTTTAATTATGGATAGAAATTCTCTATAGTTTTTCGGTGCCCTTACATATGCCTTATGCTTAAAATTAACTTTAAGGTTTAGAAAATTTAAGGTATAGTGTATTTTTTAGAGATAGGGTGTAGGGTTTAGGATTTAAAATTTAGGGTTAGAGCTTAGAATTTAATTTTATAATGTTTTTTTAGTGTTGGAACATATGTAGAAGCACCGAAAAGGGCCCGGCGAATTTTATACTTTAATTATAGCTCTAACTAATAAAAATTACTCACCTCATCTTTTTGTCTTGTGTCAATCTTTTAGCTATGGAATCTTTATTTATATTTTTCTACATTAGTTGTTAAAAATATTTTTTTTAAGTTACTATTTAAGTGAGTTAATGAGACTAATAAATAATGAAATAAATAGATTTTATTAGTTAAAATCATAACCAATGTGCTAAAGAAGATTCATGATATATTTTCTTCGTATCATTAGGAGAAATTATATCATAGGTGATTCCTACTGGTTGGTCCCATGGATGACGTGGTGGGAATTACCCATAATATAATTTTTCTATCATTAGTCATTTCTGGCAAAGCGCTACAATTCGTTAAAATTATTTAATATATTATATTACTATATAAATATAAGTAATTGTGTGGAAAGTATTAGTTTGTTTAAGTAATTGTATTAATAATTTGTTAAATAAATATAATATTTATTAATCTTATTTATGACTTAATAATTTAAATTATTTAATATGTATACTCGAGATCATAACATTATTTTTTATATTATATTATATTATATTATATTACTATATAAATATAATATTTATGAAAGTCATTTAAAAGTACGTTTAATATTTAATTGTATTAATATCATGTTACATTTTTGAAAAATTTATATAATGCAATGTAAATTGTTTTATGTATACAAATATTTTCAATTTAATATTAGAAGTTTAACTTGTTATAAAGAAAATATATCACAAGAATAATTAAAAAAAATTACTTTAAGATAATCTTATATTCCCTCAACCAAACATTGTCATCTCATATTCTTGCCAAATAAACTAAACAAGAAAATGTAATGTTCTCAGTAATGTATTAAATAATATTACATTCAAATAATTATATTTACAAAAATAATGGTCTTTTTCGTGAACTTAACGCACTCTGAATATTCATTATTCAAGCAAAGAAAGCCTACAATTCCTTTGATAAATGGCTACGACTAATAGGTACTAGTAATTAATTGTAATATGAATGCTATTATTATATTACAAAATCCTAAACAATAAATCAGTATGTTAAATTTATGTTTTTTTAATAATGACATCTGAATTTTATTAATCACCATGAAATATATTTTAAATACAATGCTTTTAAATAAAAGAAAAAAAAGGACTAGACCACAAAAAATTTCATACAAAGTGTAAAGAAAAGTAAACACTTTCATGGAGATTAGCATACCATCAAAACTCTGAAACTTTTATTAATCTCTTTGTCTCTAGCCAAACGAAACACTTTACGGGATGAAAAAAGAGCAGTAAGCGAACCAAACTATCAGGCAAAATACTCTGCAACACAGTTCTGATTACATAAGCTAAAAAATCATCAAACAAGTGAGGATCAATCTTTTTTATGACCACCGACAGAATCAAATTAGAAAATTAGTACCGTGAGAATCTTTATACAAGCACCAAACGGCCGATAAAGTAGGTTGAATTTGTGCCAAACGACAGATGAAATGAACCACAAAAGTCAATGAAAAACGTATCACAAAGGCAGAGGAAACGCATGCCACAAGAGCAAAGATTCTTATTAAAAATTAAAAAAACCTTAAGAAAATTAAAAACAAAATATATAAAAAAGGAAAATAGTGAACACCGACAATCGACAATCAACACTAAAATTCGTGCTGCCGCCGATAAATAAAAAAATATGAAAAAGTCAAGCGACACTTACGAGGTAAGAGAAAAAAAAGGTTTTTGATTTCTGCCATTAAATATATGTTTTTTTTAAATCAATATTAAAATTATAAATGAATCTTGATCTAGTATACAAGCTATATGAATTTTGATCTAGTATAAATGTAGACATTAAGTTTTGATTCAATTAAAATTTTACAAATCACTAAATTTGTTATCAATCTAGCATCATTTTATGTTAATGTATTATATATATATATATTCGAACAAAAAAGTTGCATATACAAATAATTACATAGGTAAACTACGTAAATGCCAGGTAATCTTTTGACTATATGATACTTTTTAGATGATTTTTTCGACCACAAAAAAACTATCAACTAATCACTTAAGTTATCAAAAGTTACAGACGGACCTCTCGCTATTAAATTTTAAGATAGAAAGTGATATAAAGTTAAAAAACAGATTACGACCGAAAGTAGTTGAAGTTGCATATTTGACTTAAAGCTCTAGACTATCAATAGTTGTTTCTTAGAAAGATAAAAATGATCTTGCAAGATAATTACACAAAGAGTATTCTAAAAGAAATATTATTGAAACAAAGTATGTGTTTACAAAGAGTTAGGTGCCTCTTTATATGAAAAAATATTAGATGATTTGGCTCATCATGTCATCTGTGGTCCCAGTCAATAAGTTCTATTCATCTCATTTTTTATAAAGTGAATTTTTTACTTTTTTCCCTACATGTCAATAAAAAGTGGTAGTTACTTGAAAGTTAAAATGAGATGAATAGTTGAAGTCGCATATTTGACTTAAAGCTCTAGACTGATCAATAGTTGTTTCTTAGATTACGTAAATGCTTGACATGTGATTCAGTTCTTTCGATTTCTTAACCACATCATATGTGACCTCAGTTAATAAGCTCCATCCATCTTATTTTTTTTCAAGGTGAATCTTTACTTTTTTTTCTTACATGTCAATAAAAAATGGTAGTTACTTAAAAGTTAAAATGAGATGAATTGATTTTATTAGTTGGGATCACAGATGACGTGGTAAGCTAGGTCTATCTAATAATTTATTATCTTTATATCTAGCTTGTGAAGAGCAAACACAGTTTGACTTGATCTAAAACTATAAAAGATAAAATAGGATTTATCTAGTTTTACTAATACACTCAAGCTCTTAAATTAGAGTACACAAGATAAGATATGATATATCTTGTCCTCTAATTATTTGAACTCCTAAAAAATAAAAAAACTGAAAATTTCTTTAGCTTAGTGAAGGTAAATTAGAGTACACAAGATAAGATACGATATATCTTGTCCCACTAAACTGTCACATGTTGGTCAAATTTTTTAATTTTGACTATAGTTTATTTAAAATTTTAATTAATTAAAAATTATAAAATATATATTTAAAAACTACTTGATTTAAAGTTTTTAAAATATATATTTTTATCAATAATAAATTTTAAATTATAAGAAGTCAAACTTAAAAAGATTTGACTCAAATGTCACAGTTTAGTATAAAAGAGTGTAAACGATGCAGTATCAGATGAAGCTGTTATACATTCTCTCTCCTGTGCTCCTGCTTATACAATTATGAAACATACAAGCATCGGGAGTCCATAACATTACACCTGATAAATACAGTGATCCAAGCAGCAACATATGTATTCTATCAAATTTGAAGCAAAATTAAGATCATCAAAGAAGGGTGGCAATGGAGGACAACTTTGACACGAGCTGTCGATTTACTCTCATAATTTCTCAGCTTCTGGAACACCAACCAGTGTTGCACAATAAAAAGTTGTTCACATTTCACAAAATGTACATTTCATGGCTCCAAATACGTAAAGGACCATTTCTTCTTTAAGGGAAGCATATGTATTTTGCATGTTGAAAATAGATACCTATGTTGCATTGCCCTGAAGAAGCTGGACAATCTCCTCTGTTCTCGCTTCGATGCCTTTTAAATATTCGGTTAAAATACGTTGCTGGTACGAACCTCCCTCCTGAGAAAGAGAGGGAGATTAATGGGGTGAAAAGGGAAAAAGGAGTGAATATACAGCCAATAGAAAGTCAAGGCAAAGGGTGTCTCTTACAGTTCGGATTAAAGTCCGCTCAATCCGTTTCTTGATTACAGCATAAAAATCTTGTGCTGAAGTTTCTCCTTTACCCACAGCTAATCCATCAATCAAAAGCTTGTTCCACTCTTGCTCAGGAGCTGCACAATAATATGAAAAGAATGAATAACAGTTTTACAGTCCGTTCGTAAACAAGAAAAAGATCATGTTATCAGTTGAATAATGCTATAGAAGATAAGGAAACCTTTTATCACAGTTTCGAGAAACTGCTCAGCTTTCAACACTTCATTCCCTGCACCAAATATATATAGGTAAGCAATTCATAATCAAGAAACTAAAAGTTGTGGTTGCAGTATTCAAAAATGACATTTGTTATCGAAAAAGTTCATGTATGGTTCGGTGACACAAGGGTGGTGCACATAAACTCGATGAAAAGATATCAGGTCATTACCTTTCTTTGCATAACTACGTTTCGAAAGAACTGTAGAAGCATATAGTTGCAGAACCTTTTGCAGCATAGCCTCAAGGCCTGGCTTATCCCCATCTTCTTTTGCCTGCAAATTACTAAAATATATCTTACTATTTTAAGTATATACATAATGATGTGTGGTGAACCTCAACAGTGTTGTAATAGAAATTTTATTATCATATATACCATTGAAACTTCAAGTACAGCGTGAGCTCAAATATAAACAAATTCAAGCAACTTAATACAAGTTGAAGGACCAAATGAGATAAGAATTAAGATAGATAAGCATGTAACATCCGTGACAGTTTCTTTCACCGGGAAGATTCAAGAAGAATCTCTGTGTATTCACATACCATCTTAAGCTACAAGCAGAAAGGTTTTCTATTACCATTAAAACAAAATGATTTAAGCTGCGGACTGTACTCACTTGTCGTAGTTGTGCACTGACTTCTGCAAGGAAGCCTTCATCTAGTTTCCCTTCTTGCTCCATTTGAATTATTTTCTGACGAGAAAATATTCTTAGATGAACAATTAAAACACCAATTCTATAACAGAATATGTGATAACAAATTAACAATTCACATCTAAGTAGTAAAAATCTTCAAAACCAAGTATGAGAATATTATTCTTTCAAAGAAAGAAGGCGTGAGAAAATTATTAAGCATCTAAAATATGGAGGTAAATAGTCCATATAAACATCAAAAACAGATTGATGAAATTTTCTATTATACGTTTTCCATTTGTTTCAGAGCCTCGGGATCTTTAGGGGGCCATGGAGTCTCTTCCTCCTCGTCGACTACAGGTTTCAAGATCTCCTTGAGAACATCAGTCGCTGAATCAATCTTTTCCTGGAAAATAAGGAAAACAAATCAATTAGAAATAGAGTGACAAAAGGAACAGAGCTTAACAGAAATCAAATTTTCTTCCATTTATTTCAGTGAGAGAGGTACATGGGTCTTATGAACAATGCGATCCACTATACTCATTACGGCAGAAGCCAATTCCTCATAATCTTTCTGCGTGAGAAAAACAAAAACAAAAGCATAACAAGAATTACAAAACCTGTGGACTATAATGAGGTCAAACCACATAAGTGCTATTGAAACATTAGAATTAACCAACTCAAAAACCGTGCTTTATCATCGTCGGTTTTGCAGGTGTCACTTCTTGCAGCAAGTCGTATCCAGAAGGTCTCATTGAATGCAAGGATATTTTCAACAACAAGTTTCTGAAGCTGTCCAATGAGAAAGCCAAAAACAATGTTATGAGAAAAATAAAAATAGTAAGCAGACTCAATCACATACAATCGGCAACTACAAGTAATAGCATCCAAATGAAGTTAAGAAATCGAAAGAACTGAACCACATGTCAGACATGACTAATTCAATATAAGCAAAGGTGAGATAGATCAAAATGCTGCCCAAAGTGACAACCCAGTGCATATGAAGACCAAACTACTGCAAACATACCATTTCCATTTCCTATTAAAAGACTAACAATAGGAAGCTATTTCCAGCTCAAATTCCACCCAAAGTTATTAGGCGGACGACACAGATAGTGAGATTATGGTCAAGCTTCACAACACCTTAAACATTTCAGAAACTAAACACACTTGCCACAAAACCATTGTTCCTCAAAAGGAAAATGCTTACTTCGGTTGGATTTGCTTCCCTCAACATATCAATGAGTCTATCCACTTCGACAGTCTTTTTGAAAGCTTTCTCAGCATCTTGGTTGACTGCACATATGAAAGTTCTCCTGTTTTATTAGGATTCAAAAACACTAACCATCAATATACAAAAAAAAACCCTATAAAGTTAGCAACCAGAGCAAATTGTAGTCATAAAAAAAAAACACAGTTTTTCAGATGTTTCTATGAAACTGGATTTCGTTTAAATAACAAATATAGAATTTGTTTACCTCCTCCTCCACACAATGGGAGTTGTTGAAGTGAAGGGCTCGAAGCTCGCCCTTCTGGAAAACCCAGGGTTCAACTTCCAACTCTTAAGAAATGAAGTTTGAACTACAGAGCAGTGAAACACCTGTTCCATAGAATTAGATTAGGGGGGGGGGGGGGGGGTATTAGTTAACACCATTGGGGAAGTTTTAAATTCCTCTAAAAAGGGAAGTTGTAAAAAAACTGAAAGAAAGCAATTGAAGTGTGTTTAGAAGATTTGGGTTTTGACGTTAAACTTAAAAGGAGCGAAATTGAAGCAGCCAGAGATGGGAAATGAAAGGAAAGGAGACCTGGTGACAATTAGGGAAGTGAAGAGAGAATATTGAAGCCATTGTTGGGCTGGCGGGAGATGGCGGCAGAGCACAGACGGCAGCGCGCTAGTGAGCGTTCAAGGTTGAGATGGGTTGAACCAAATCTTGTGTTTCTGGTTCAATGAAATTGAAGCGCAGGGGATTGATTGGCTGTGACATTCACGCCAAGTGACGTCGCGTACGGTAAAGGCTACGGCTCCTTTCAGCCAGCCACTACTAGTTACCAAACCGCAAATAGATTTTCATTCGGTCTTGTTCACTCATTTCTCCCGTTTTTGGTCATGTAAATCGAGTACCAATCTTCATTGCTACTTTGAACCAAGTATAAATCTCACATTATTATGTTTGGTTTTGGGTCCAAAAATCTCGATTAAACGAGAAAACATGTCTCGGTCATCGTGCGAACATATTTAGATCTAATATGTCTCGGTTATCGTGTTAATATGTTTGGATTTAAAAATTAAAACATGAGTTTGGACCTCAAACATAATTTTGGAAAAAGCATGGTAAAGATATTTTTGTGGTTTGTCGTGATTTTTACACTATATTTTTACACAATCGTCTCCCTCACCTTTGCTACTCGAACTAGACACTTGTATGTGTCATGTATCGAGCCCGAATTCCTTTTGATTTTCATATTGGTTTTTTTTTTTTTTTTCATGTCTGACTTTTCAATTTCCACTTGTTTTCAATTCCTTCCCTCAAAGAGTCAAAGTAGTTAATGTTATTGTGGCAATAGCTCTCAATTTCCCACTCAAAAATAACGAATTGCCACCTAAAACTTGTCTTTTGGGATTATAGACTAAATCATTGTCATGAATTTTCCTAGCATATGACAGCAAAGTGTAGCACCATATCTTAAAACTGCACAAAACCTTAATTTTCAACACTTGTTCCAATTTTGTAGTGTTTTTTACTTTCAGGAAGTATATACTTGTACATCTGAATTGTCCCAAAGAGCACTAGGCAGAAACTGGTCTTTTTCAATTAGTAAATTTACCTTCTATCAAAGAAATAAATAGTACACACTGTTCTTTTTGCCATTCTTTTATTAGTACAGAGCTCAAAAGCCAAGGAAAAGAAGAAGAAAATGAGAAAAAAACTCTGCAAAGTCTTAGAAGATACATATCTCAGTTACATTACTTTGCCATCGGGATGCCTTTGCCACAAAATCCATTTGAACTGGATGCGAAAGTCTCAAAATTTCCAGGACTACCGTAAATTCACTGCTCAGAGTGGTTTGAACTGTTGATTCTGCCCATCGGTCAAGCATATCTGTCGCCTGAGCTTAGCAATATGTGTTTGTACCTGCACATTCCAGATAAAATGCCAAAACATTTGAATTTCTCAACATCTTTACATGATAATGGACCAATCATTTTGGAAAGATGTTGGCAAGCAAGTTTTAGGACAAACCAAATGTGACTGGATGCAATTCACATTTAACAAATATGAAACTCATCCTAGGAAGTAAAAAAAGTTTGCTTGCTTACTTGCTGACGTGCAGCTGCAAGTTGTAATAGTTCATCAGCTTCTGAGAAATTCAAGAAAAACTGATTTAGGGGATGGTCCTTAGTGTCACCTCTTTTCCTTTTATTTTCATCTTCAACTGGTACTGCAAGTAATTAAGAGGTAGTCTGATAAACCAAAAGCATGACACAAACAAAATATTTCAAAGGAAAGGCATAGGAATAAACCAGGGGGTGGTAAAGTAAAACCAGCTGGTAATCTGGGGAAGGTTACAGCCGGATGATTCTGCACACGAGCTAAAAAATTCTCTGAGGGTTCTGTGAATACAACCTCATCATAGGATTCCACGACAACGGGTTTCTTAGTTGACATGGGGCCGGATTCATCTTCTGGGTATAACTTCAAATGATGATATCTGAAGAATACAATTTTACAGTCAACATTTTGCCTTGAAGCTTTGTAATTTTTGGTTTTCCACCGATGCAGTAGAAGATAACTATTTTTGAACACAAAGTTTTCAGTTAAAAACAAAATCACAATCATTGCGAGAAATTCCGGCAATCACTAAAAATCTTCGGTAGAAAGGGGGGGTGTCAGAAAATCTATTTTTTCTTTTTGAAAAAAGTAAATCCAACATTTAACTGGTCATAATCAGGACATTATATCTACTGACTACTTAAATGTTTGACTTAGATGCCAGCAAGTTCTTTAACAAACCAAATGATGATAAAGAAAGAAAACAACAAATAAAGTAATGCATGTATCTCGTGGATTATATCTAATACAACGAAAGTCATTTATTTTTCTACACTTGAATACCAACCGAGACACATTAACAGCAGAGTGCAGTCTTTCATGCTAACATGAAAGAAATGTCACAAGAACATGATATTGGGAACATCAAAATTAAAACAAATAGAAGTCCTTTCTTCCAGCGGAACACAACTGTATGTTCTCCTACACATCTTTAACAATGTCCTAACTGAACAATGACCTCATTAGGACTAAACTTCTGCTAGTTCTGGAATAAACAAATTAAACTAAAACCAGATTAACAGGGAAAGCAACTCACAGATTCAAGGGCTTCTCACAAACATCATTATGGAAGAAAAGTGTAATGGCAATCTCAAATTCACCCCACCCTGATTCCGATAACTCAAATGGAGCCGACTCCACGACTCTTGTAGGGTTATTGAAACTGGAATGCAACTGAAAAACAACCCGCTTTACCACCACACTAAGATCTTCATTTGTTGCCCCACGAACGTATACTGTCCATTTATGAGATTGATACCTGAATTAAACATTGAAAACTAGGGGTGAGCATTCGATCGAGTCGAGTCAAAAAATTTCGAGTTGTTCGAGTTGACAAGTCATATTTTACAACTCAAACTTTATTTGAAATTTGTTCGATTCGAGTCGAGTTTTCGAGATCCTATAAAAATTTAACTGTAATTATTTATCATGTTATAGTAGGGTTTGATTCCAATTTAAACTCCTTTCTCTAATCATATAAGATATGCACATATATATTTTTTCACATGTGACAATATTTCTTCATATTTTTATATATCAGTATGTATATATCATACTTAAAAAATAGAGGGACTCGTCTCAAACTTAAAAATAAATCCATTAATTACTAAAAATTTCGAGTTATTCGAGTTTATAAAATTTCGAGTGAAGTCAAGACGAGTATTTTTGACTCGAGTCGAGTTATTCAGTTTTTTCGAGTCGAGTCGGGTTTTTCTCACCCATGTTAAAAACACAGACCAGACATGTATTGAAACGTGCAAATAACAAACCAAACCGAAAATTTCAGTAGTTTTAAGTGCTTAGCAAATACTCACTCGCTTGCCTTTTTACCAAGCCAAAATGCAGCATTGCCATATACGATAGGAACACTTATTTCAACATCTTTGATCTTCTTCTGCACAAGAATCATAGATGAAAAAAAAACACAGAAATAAAATATTCCAGACAAAAGACTGCTATTTCCGTAATAAAAATACAACATAAAAATCTTAGTTTTACAGTGCAACCAGGTTGAAAAAACTAAATTCAACATTATTTTGACTGCTGAAATAATGGGTGCAAATACAAATTTTAAATGACGAAAAAATCAAGCTCCAAACAGCTTAACACGGCAATTTGAAAACAGATTTCTAAAATAGCTTATTCGAAATGACAAAATAAAATACAGCCTTTTGGCTTCTTGGGTGATGTTATTGTGGAGATTCGAGAAATGGGTAACAGTCCAAATTTCAATTGAGATTTCAAGGTTACCTTCTTTTCACTGTCTTCGGATTTACCCATTTTGGAGGGCTGTGATTTGGGAGTGGGCAAAACTTATATCGGAAGATCTGGATCTTGCTTTTACAGATGTTGAAGATTATATCATATCACGTAAGAAAATCTGGATCTGTGATTTGGTGAAAAGAATCGATGTTTGGGCGGAAGAAAATTAGGGTTTTTCTTTCCCCTTCATTACAGTGCCTGGTTTGCAGTTGCACGGCATGGGATTTGAGGAACTGATTGCGTAAGAGAGGTTTCTACTGCACTCATGCTATTGGACCAATAACTCAGCGACATGTAATGTGACGGACACTATAAAATGACGAAATTGCCCAGCTTGAGTCTGGCCCCTTTTTCTTATCGGCCCAAGCCCCACTTAAATTAAGTCCCTCAGAAATTAGCAACAAATTAATTTGCTTCTCTTACCTATGTCATGATGCCTTGCAATTGCAACTCGTAGGGTTTTCTCTTAGGGATGGCAAATGGGCGGGGCGGGTGCGGATACCCCATCTCCATACTCACTTAAAATTTTCATATTCACCACCTACCCACCACTCATAGCGGGTATAATTTTCAAATTCACACCCGCCCACGTGAGTATATTCTTAAATCTATCGCCACACCCATCACTCAATTGGATACCCATTATCCATCTCGTACCCGCTTGTACCCGCCTACCCGCCTACCTGGCAGTAACTATATCATATAAAACATGAAGGGATAATGGCACCAATGCCCCATGTACTTTGACGAAAAGTTCAATGTGGTGCCTGAACTTTGGATGCGTTTAATGTGCCCCTAAAATTTTCTTTCGTCATTTAAAACGCCCTGACCCTAACACTGTTAACTTGTGATGTGGTATAACTAACTTACACCGGTGTAAATTCTACTAAACTATAGCTAACTAACTATGACTAATTTACACCGATGTAAGTTAGTTATTATGTGAGAAATCTGAGGGTAAGACAGTGCAAAAAACTAAAGCAATGAACTTGAAAATTGAATAAAAAAACAAATTTTATATTGAATCAAACATCTTCAAAGCCACATAATATGGCGGGTAGCATACGAGGAAGACGGGTGCGGGGCGGGTAAGGTCTTAAATCCACCACCTACCCACTACCTGCGGCGGGTATGACTTTTTATATCCACACCCGCCCACTACCCGCCAAACTCATACACATCCCCACCCCAATTGGGGCGGGTGCGGTGCGGAATCCGCGAAACTGTACCCGTCTGTCATCCCTATTTTCTCTACTTATTTTTGGCTTAATACTTGAGTAAGTGTCCAAAATATATTATTTTTTTGATAGATATCTAAAATATATTTTGACTTATAATATTTTATTACGTGATCATTTAAATTTTTTCGTGACAAATATTAATTTTTTTGTTATTAAATAAAAATACGACACATTGAATGTTTATGTAATTTTTATTTTTAGAAAAGTTAAAATCTTCAATTTCTCAAACCCATAAATTGCCAAACCTTTAAATTTCTCTTCTTTGGTTGTCGATTCAACCATTATTGGCTACTTTTTTTTCGTCGACTCTTCACAGTCAATAATTTTAATCTAATGTCATCAGAAATCAACGAACGAGCGGCTAAATGAATCACAAAGTCGAACCTAAAATTTTCAATCGAACGATAAACTGCCGATGGACGAATGACAAATTGGGCCTTGCAACTCGTGCAACGAAAAGAGGAGACCTGCTTTGACGGCAACGGTGTGGTATTTGGGTTGTTTTGAGAAACATTGAAGTTTTGTGTGTTTTTAAGTTAATGATTTCCATTTTTAACAGATTTTAAATAACGTTTAAAAAATATGTCATGTGTCACGTTTTTATTTGATGATTATGGTATATTTTTTTACGGCCGTTGACGAAAAAAACTTAAAAAGATTACATATTAAAATGTTAAAAACTTACTTGAATTGAGAAATATTTCAATCATCTGTCTGAAAATTAAGGTATAATTTAAGCACTTATTTGTGTGTCAAGCATTTATTTTGTAAATAAACTTTCACACCTTTTTGAACTGCATGAAAAAAAAATCAAATCATATATTGTCGAAACAAATCCATAAATTCGATTGTTTACGATTTTTTTAGAAAATGCTTGTAGATTCGAAGTTTTGATAGGAGGATATTCTTCTGTTTGAACAACACTAGAAGTTGCATTCCCGCAATGTGGGAGACTACTTCACGAATCACCTGCACAAAAGAGCATTGCCTTAGATCGACAAAATAATATATACTGTATTAAGATTAAAACAATATATTATAATATAAATCAAAACTATAAAATAAAATATTCACATAAATGTAAAGGGTTGAAGCTACATGAATGGTGGGAGAATCTTCCGCCCACCACATTTTTTTTCTCATTTTATATATATATATATATATATATATATATATATATATATATATATATATATATATATATATATATATTAAATTTTTAGATTAATTATGAATTTCCAACGTTTTAAATTTTAAGTTTTATCTTTTTAACCTCCAACTCTGACTTAGGCCATGTATTTTGTTGCTGCTATTTGGCTTCAACCTCAATGCCAAACAACTTTCAGTTTGAACTTCAACTGGAGGTTGCAACCCAAATTTAGTGTTAGAGGTTATGAATCTGTTGTGGTTGTTAGACTTTCTGTTATAAGCTGTGTAACTGTAATCTTGCTTATCAGATCAAGATTCATCATTGAAGCTTTACTAAGCTTAGCCTATATAAGAAGAATTGTAATCTCTGTAAAATCATCTTGAATTCACAATTGAATAATATTTCTATTACTTCTTGTTTCATTTCTTTTCTATCTTCTTCTACGTTTGATCTACATTTCAACAGCACTTCTTTCCATTTTCTTCTACCTTCATTCTATAATTCAACATGGTATCAGAGATTGAAAGCTCTTCTTCTTCCTCCAAGTCGTTCACTAACAAGACTGTCTCTATACGGCTTGATGATTCAAACTATTTGCTTTGGAAACAACAAATTCTGTTTGCTGTGGAAAGCCTTGCTCTTATGGATTACATTGACAGATCTTTGGTTGTTCCTCCGCAAACGGTTTCCGACACTGGTGGTACGAGGGTTACCAATCCAGAGTATGTTCGTTACCGGCAAGAGGACAGTGCCCTCTGTTCTTGGCTCCTTTCTTCTATTGGGCCATCCATTCTTCCTTCTCTGGTAAACTGCAGAACTGCTCTTGATATTTGGAACAAGATAAAACTTGATTTCTCTATTACTTCTACAACCCGAGTCATGCACCTTCACTGTTCTCTCAAGAATATCCGGAAGAGAGATCAGTCCATGCGCGAGTATCTTTCGCAGATTCAATCCGTGTGTGATAGTCTTGCGGCCTGCGGAAATCCTCTCTCTGAAACCATGCATATTTCGACGATTCTTTCAGGGTTACCGCCGGAGTATGAGTCCGTCGTGGCGGTTATCACTTCTAGTCAACAGCCGTATAAGCTTGACGGTGTTGCTAGTGTGCTTCTCGACACGGAGGCCCGGCAATTGGAATTTCTCAGTCATGGGTCAGTAAATCTGGCTTATGGCCCGTCTAATGGGTCTGATGTGGCTTATACCCAACAAGGCCCATATTTTAATTCTAATATGGGTCCGAATAATGGAAGGGGTAATACCAGTCAGAGAGGTGGTCTAGGGTTTCGGCCGTTCTTTCGAGGTTCTTCCGTTCCTAGAGGCAGAGGCGGACGGTCTTTCCCTGGCCGTTCGAGGCCTCAGTGCCAGATCTGCGGCAAGATTGGCCATCTTGCCAATCGCTGTTACTATCGCTTTAATCAAGACTTCGATGGTGGTTCTGCTAATCAATGCTCCTTCGAAGATTTTTCTGAAGATCAAGGGGGTTTCGTGCAAGGGTTTTCTGGGCAAGGAGCCTTTGCTGGTCAAGGAGTGTTTCACGGTAATCAATCCGGTGCTCAAGGTGGGTTCAACACTGCTGGTGCCGGGGATGGCGTTTCAGAGCTTCCTGTGGCCACTGTTGCAGCCGTAACTGATGATTTCGGTGGTGGCTATGGCGACGCTGCGTGGTATCCCGACTCGGGTGCCACGTCACATTTGACTCCAGACGCAGGTAATATTATTCATTCTCTTCCTTACTATGGTAATGGTAAAGTGTCTGTTGCAAATGGTTTCTCTGTTCCGATTGCTAATGTTGGTATGTCTATGTTGCAGTCTAGTTCTAGATCTTTGTTGTTAAATGATCTATTGCGTGTTCCTTCCATCACGAAAAATCTGTTATCTGTATCTCGTTTTACTAAAGATAATAAGGTCTCTGTTGAATTTTTCCCTGATCATTGTATTGTGAAGGACTTGATAACACAACAACCAATATTGCGAGGGCTTCAAACTGAGGGTCTTTACAAATTTTCTGATGCTTCTGCTGCTGTTGCTCTTCATAGTTCTAAGTCTGATTCTGTTTGTAATAAATCTGTTGAAAATGTTAGTACTTGTTTTCTTTCTGAAAATTCTTCTCAGCTATGGCATAGAAGGTTAGGTCATCCTTCTACTGATTCTCTTGTTAAGATGGCTTCTGTTTGTAACATTTCAAGTGTTAATAAAATGTTGTTTTGTGATGCTTGTAAATTAGGCAAGAGTCACAAATTACCTTTCCAGAAGTCTGTTACTGTGTATTCTGAACCTTTGCAATTAATTCAAATGGATGTTTGGGGTCCTGCCCCTCTCATTTCTAATAACTGCTGTTATTATATTAGTTTTCTGGATGCTTGCACTAGGTTTACATGGATTTATTTTCTATCAAAAAAGTTCGATGTTTACAGAATAGCAGTTGAGTTTCATAAAATGGTTGAGAGACAGTTTGATAAAAAATTAAAAATTATTCAATCTGATTGTGGAACAGAGTTTAAAACTCTTGAGGCTTATTTTTCTTAGTTAGGTGTTGTTTTTAGGCATACATGCCCGTACTCTTTTGAACAAAATGGAAAGGTTGAGAGAAAGCATAGGCACATAGTTGAATTAGGTCTTACTTTGCTTGCTCAAAGTAGTATGCCTTTAAAATTCTGGACTGATGCCTTCTTTACTTCTGTTTTTTTAATTAATAAATTGCCTTCCAAGGTTTTAGAAGGGATAAGCCCTTATGAAAAGTTGTTTAAGTCCAAACTTGACTATTCCTTTCTTAGAGTTTTTGGCTCCCTTTGTTATCCTCTTACTAGGCCTTTTAACAAGAATAAGCTTGATTTTAGGTCTAAACCTTGTACTCTCATTGGTTATAGTCCTAATCAGCTTGGTTATAAGTGTTTAATGGATGATGGCAGAGTTGTTGTTTCTCGGCATGTTTTGTTCAACGAGTCTGTTTTTCCTTTTTCTGCCAAGACTAACTTCTCTTCTCAGAATAAGGATGCTGGTCTTTTTAAAGTCAAGTATCATGGTCCTGTTGCTTCTAATACAAGTCAGAGATCTCTTTCTTCAAACTTTCAGTCCAATTCTTCTTCTATAAGACAAAACATCTCTTCAAATTCTAATTTTTCTAGTTCTGACAATGCTTCTTTGTTTCAACCTGTTGAACAATCTGTTTCTCTAAGTCCTGTGAGGATGAATGTTCCTGGATCTATGGCTCGAACCACTACTGCTGTTCCTCCTGTTAATTCTCAGTCTGATCAAAGTTCTGGTCATTCTTCTACACCAGTTCATGTTGTTTCTCCTAGTTCTCCTTGCTTAAGTTCAACTCATGTTCCTTCTTTAGTTTCTGGTCAAGAGGCTCCTATTGTGTCTTCAGCTGATCAATCTGATGTACCCAAATCTACAATTCCTACTCACACTATGGTCACTAGATCAAAAGCTGGGATTTTCAAGCCTAAGGCTTTCCATGTTCTTGAAGAAGTTAATCCACAGCTGTCTAAGGATGTTTTTCAGGCTATGAATGTCAATGAATGGAGAGAATTTGTGTTAAAAGAATTAGATGCCTTGATTCAAAAAGGGACTTGGGATTTAGTGTCTCTTCCTAAAGATAGGGTTCCCATAGGATGCAAGTGGTTGTTCAAAATAAAGAAAAACTCAGATGGCTCCATTTCTAGGTACAAAGCAAGGCTTGTAGCCAAGGGTTACTCTCAACAAGCTGGCTTTGATTACAAGGAAACTTTTAGTCCTGTTGTCAAACCAGTAACTATTAGGGTGCTTCTTAGTGTTGCCCTGAGTAATGGTTGGTCTCTAAGACAAACAGATGTGGACTATGCTTTTCTCAATGGAGATTTAGCAGAAGAGGTGTACATGATTCAACCCCCTGGGTTTGAACAAGAGGATGGTTCAGGAAATCAGTTAGTCTGTCGGTTGAAGAAGTCGTTATATGGGCTTAAGCAGACACCTCGTGCTTGGTTTGACAAGTTTAAAGAACTTCTAGTTCAATCGCTTGGGTCTACTGCCTCTCTTGCGGACGTATCTTTGTATTTCAGAGAACGAGAAGGAAGCAAAGTTTACATATTGGTCTATGTGGATGACATAGTTGTCACAGGAGACAATTCTGTTGAAATTGATAAAGCGATCAAGGATATTAATTGTGTTTTTCTGTCAAAGACTTGGGTTCTTTGAATTTTTTTCTGGGCATGAGTATTACTCCTGTTCATAATGGTTTTGTTTTAAGTCAGAGAAAACACATTATGGAGTTGTTAGACAAGGTTCAAATGATGGAAGCTTCTTCTACACCTACTCCCATGGTTATTATTCCTAAGTTGTCTATTGCTGATGGAATACCTTTTACTGATGCAACTCTTTACAGACAAGTAGTAAGGTCTCTTCAACATATCTGTTCTACTAGACCTGATATTCAGTTTTCTGTTAACAAAGTCAGTCAGTTTATGCAAGCTCCGCTTGACACACATTGGAAGGCTGTTAAAAGAATAGTTAGATATCTCAAAGGCACGGCTGATCATGGTTTATTCTTTAGTACCTCTGAGACCCCTACATCTCTTGTAGGATATACTGATTCTGACTGGGGTGCTAGTGCTGATGATAAGAGATCTACAGGTGGTTATTGTATGTATCTTGGAGGTAATCTTGTAGCTTGGAGTTCAAAGAAACAAAGTGTGGTTTTTCGTTCTTCCACAGAGGCAGAGTTCAGAGGCATTGCTGATGCTATGTGTGAAGGCATCTGGATTAAGTCTCTTCTTCAAGAATTACGAATTCCCCTAGTCTCTGCTCCTGTTTTATGGTGTGATAACACCAGTGCAATTGCACACTCTGTAAATCCTGTTCATCATGCCAAGCTCAAACATGTTGAGCTAGATCTTAGCTTTGTTAGAGAAAAAGTAACAGATGGATCTTTTCGTATTGATTATGTACCAGCTACAGAACAAATTGCTGATGTCTTAACTAAACCTCTATCTGCTTCATCTTTTATTGATCTCAGACATAAGCTGAAAGTCTTCTCTGCTGAGGAAATAAGATTCAATGCAGCAAGCAAAGTTCTTTGAGTTGTATGATTGAAGAAAAAGAAAACACATGAAGAATGTTCAGAGTATAAATGGTTACTAGTTCTCAGAGAAAAGGAGAGAGAAAATAGGAAACATGTTAGAGGTTATGAATCTGTTGTGGTTGTTAGACTTTCTGTTATAAGCTGTGTAACTGTAATCTTGCTTATCAGATCAAGATTCATCATTGAAGCTTTACTAAGCTTAGCCTATATAAGAAGAATTGTAATCTCTGTAAAATCATCTTGAATTCACAATTGAATAATATTTCTATTACTTCTTGTTTCATTTCTTTTCTATCTTCTTCTACGTTTGATCTACATTTCAACAGCACTTTTTTCCATCTTCTTCTACCTTCATTCTATAATTCAACATTTAGCCCTCCAAACTGGCGTTTATAGAAATTGAATTTTTTAATTTTTTCAGAACGGGCGTTTATACCGAATTTACCTTCAAAAGCTAGTTTCTAACCTCAACCCCAAACTAAGCCGGAGTCTTTGTATATATATAAACTATAAAAAAGAAATATATGATATATTATGAAAATTGAATGACAGCAACAGCAGTAAATGGATCATTAAAGTGAGTGCAGTTCAAGAAGTAGAAGTTCTTAAGTTTTATAACAAAAATATTTGAGCAAATTATGGTGGAAGCTAATGAGTCGAGTAAGCAATTGAAGTCCTCTAAAGATTAAAGTTGTTAATTCAATTGACTTCTGGTTGTTAGAGGAATTTATATGCTTAATCTTACTTGGAATGAATTTTTTGAACAAATACAATTATTTGCATGCAAAAATATATGGGTTTCTTCCGAAATAACCTGAAACTTTCGATTTTATTTTATTGTGAAAGAATCCATCCTGTTTTATGATCTTTTCAATCTGTTTTTTAAATGAAAATTGGATTAAATTGATAGAATAAGTAAATAATAATTGTTGAATTTGTTATTTTTTAAAATAAAAATTAAATTAATTGAATTTATAAATATAGATGGTTGATCGTATTATTGTGTATCATTCTAACAATATTTAATAAACAATTTTATAACAAAATTTATAATTTAATATATTTTATGATATTTAAAAATTAAGCGACCAATTTTTTAGTAAATAATAGGCTTAATGTCAAAATTTATAATTTTTATGATATTTTTAAAGTTAAGTTAAGACACATATTTTGACCAATAAATTAAGCACTTAAAAGGAGTAAAAAAATTAAACACTTAAAAGAAAAAACGAAATAATTTAAGCATTTAAAAGAAAAAAAATATAATTTAGTCATGAAAAAAATAATTTGGACATTTATTTTGATATTAAGTCTAAATAATTTAAGGGTAATTGTTCTATACACAAGCGCTTGTGGAATTTTTTTTACACAAGCGTCTTAATTTTAGGGGTTAGAGACTTCATTTAGGGTTTAAAATTTAGGGGTATAAGTGTAGTAGTTTTGAATTTAGGGATTGTTGATAAAATTTTGGGTTTAGGGTTAAAATTTAGGGTTTATAGGTTAAAACCTAAATCCCTACACATATTACCCTAAAACTAAACCCTAACCCTAAACCCATAATTCTAACCCTAAATTCTAAATTCTAAACATGAACCATAAATTCTAAACATTTACATTAAAACTCCTAAACTCTAAACCCTAAGCCCTAACCCTAAACCCTATAATTGAGGCGCTTGTGGAAATAAAAAATTTCTACCGCCAGTGTATAGGATATTAATCCATAATTTAATGATATTTTTAAATTTTTATTTAGGTGGTCACTTGTCGGGTGACATGTGAGATCCGTGTAAAATAATTTGAAAACCTAGAAGTTGAAGCATTATTTAGTTCAGGGCTTCTGGCGACGGGTTAAAGTTCATTATTACCAAAGTTTGGGACCATATCCATATTACTCCATATTACCAACCCACTCGATTCCTTGAGCCTGCTTTAATTCAAATTTTGAAACTACAATGTCGGCATCTACGCTCTCCATCAGCGCCAACCCGGCGGTGTCCGCTCGTCGCCGGTCGGTCCTCCTCGCCGAAAATAAATCCAACATAGAATCATTGGTCGCCGAACCTAACCCTAATGGCGTTAATGTTGGGGATGATAAAGTTTCCGGTGCCGCTAACACTGCCGGTCACAGCAGAGATCTGAGCCACCATTCCATTCGTGGCGAGGCTTTGAAGGACTCTATGCAAGCAAGAAAAGTCACTGTCGGTCAAAACACGAACGTTCCGCTGCGGCGGACACGGAAGGGAGTGGTCAACAAGTCCGAGAAACCCCGGTGGCTGACTGTGGTTAGTATTTTTATTAAGAATTTAGTGCTTCTACTTGTTTTGGCTGGGTTAGTCCAGATAGTTAGGAAACTGGCTTTGAAATCTGGGGAGGGTAGTAGCGTTGGAACGCAGGTCAGCTTAACTGAATTTGAGGGTAGGGTTGCCGAGGTTGAGAGTTTTCTGAAAACTACTGCTAAAATGATCCAGGTTCAGGTAGAGGTTGTTGATCGGAAAATTGAATATGAAATTGGTGGGTTGAGGAGTGAATTGAATGAGAGAATTGATGATCAAAGTGTGGCATTGGAGAATTCATTGAGAAAATTGGAAGAAAAGAGTGAAGGATTTGATAAGTCCTTGAGCGAATTGAAGAGTATGGATTTGTTGACAAAGGAAGAGTTTGAGAAGATGTATGAACAAATGTTGAAAGAGAAGGGTGGAAATGGTAAGACTGAAACTGTAGTGAGTTTGAGTGATATAGGAGCCTATGCAAGAGAGATTGTCAAGAATGAGATTGAGAAGCATGCCTCAGATGGGCTTGCGAGGGCCGATTTTGCGTTGTTCTCAGGTGGAGGAAAGGTTGTTAGGCATTCTGAGCCCTTTCTTGCTGGAAAGGGAAGCAATTGGTTTTTAAAAGGTAGTCAAAATGTGGTTCATCCTGATGCAGACAAGATGTTGAAGCCAAGTTTTGGGGAGCCAGGGCAGTGCTTTCCATTAAAAGGAAGTAACGGTTTTATTCAGATCAAGCTGCGCACGGCGATTATCCCTGAGGCTATTACTTTGGAACATGTTGCCAAGGTAACATTTTAGTTTCACTTGCATCGTTGTAAAGTTTCAACTTTGTTTATAGTTCAACTTATACACGTCTTAGTTTTGGTTTGTGTTGTGATGAAAGTCCAATTATAATTCAGTTTCTTTTGATGTTGTTAAGCCTAAAGCTTTAACCTAATATACCTAGGGTTTGAATAGTCAAACTAGAGCACCTATACTCAGCCCCTTTAGCCAAAATAGTTTATACTGATGAGTGATATGAGCTATGCCTCTTAGCTCTGGTTCGATCGTTAATCTAGCAATAACAGTCTGTTTCTTGTTCAGGACATTATATTTCCACTAACTAACAGCAAATAACTCGTATTAGACTTTTTATAGTTAGTAGATTTAGCTTAACTTGATTCTGAGTAGCCTCAGACGATGGCAATAAATCTTATAGAGTTGGATGCGCATGGATCTTATAGAATTAAAGGGGGGAAACACAAAATTGAATTTCATTTTTCAGTTGGGATTGGCTAAGTAGTGTGTAATTACACCTCCTTAACTTGCATCCCACCTCCAAAAATAAATAGGTAATATGTATGATTTTCACTATGTGAATAATGAGGTTAGTAGGGTTTTCTTCCCTTCCATGTTGATACAGTAGCATCAAGTTTAATTTAATTATTAGGATAAGTTTTTATGGTTTGTTTTTTTCAATTCAATCTTTTGTGTTCTTCTTCTTATTTGATAGTTATGTGATTAGCATAGGACCCTTAGTAAGAATTCTAGTATAACTATTCTACTAGAGAGTAAATAGGACAGTTGGTGAGGGTTTTATAATAAATATAATACTAGAAGGCTGTTAGGGGCAGTTTTTATTATCATTATCTGGAAAATCACAGAACCTTTTTTATCTGCAATTCAGTTACGTTCGTCTTTTATTTTTCAATTTTCATAACTGTTCAGATTTTCCTCTTCGCCACATGGTGGCTCTTGGCAAATAAAATGTTGCTTAATAATAAAAATGCTGAAGTTTTAGTGAAGAGTGTGTGTCAAATGAGAATATGTTTCTCCGTTCATATTTGCTTTTAGCAGAGGCACACTTTTGGAAGTAGTGAATGAAGATATAGAGATTTCTGGCACTGCATTGTTGAAAATGTTCAATCAACGAGAAGAACATGCTAATATGAGAATGTATTAAATTCATAAAAAATTGAAATACATAGCAAGACATAATATGAAAGAAATAAAAACAACAAGAACAGTAGGATTTACATTGTTTTGGTTTAAGGTTGTATCCATGGGAAAAGACAAATTTCTACTACAATGGAAGCAAGATAGACTGATAGAGTGTACAACAATTTCGGTACTTAAAACTCACTCAAATGCACTACACACTCACAATCCAAGAGCAAAAACACTTACATTTATTAAAAATGATTTAATCTCTTCAATTAGGCTGGTGCATCCATTTGTTGTTGCAGCCAAAGCATCATTAGATTCAAAGCACTTTTGAAAAATAATTGATAGCATGTACCTGAAAATAATTAAGGGGTAGTCATAGGGGCTATGTAGCTGCCACTATTTTGTTTGAAGTAGCTGTGTATGCCACATTTGAACATAGGTGAGGGGATAATGGCCCTCTGCGAACCCTGAAAAAATGGAGCATACTCACATCAGACATGTATCCATATCCAACACTCATACACAAGTCAGTAACATAACCTAGGGGAATGGTTCTATGAAATTCTTTTCTCTTCGCATCTATTGTCTAAGTTGTGTTTGGAGTACCTATCTATGACACATATTAAGACATAGATGAGGGGATATGTTCCTCTGAGAACCCTCCAATTATATGGAAAAACTTAGAAAAAAGTTGAGCATACTCGTGTTTGACACATATATGATCCAACACTCACATGGTCACACCTAAGTTCGAGTAACATAGCCTAGGGAACGATTATACGAAAATCTTTTCTCCTCTGATCTAACTTGCCTCATTCTGGTGGAGCACGGGCACCAGAGGAAAAAACCACCACAACGATTATTTTTTTGAATCGTCCGTTTCTGAATTCTACAAACATCTATTATATACTTTTTTATCTAATAAAAATGTATATTTTTCTGTTGCAAAGCTGCAGCTTCTTATGATTGAAAGGAAAGGCAGTGTTTGTCTTTGCTGCTTGCTTCATTTTTCATTTAAATTACCTGCAATAAAAGTTACTATTTTAATTGGACTTGGGTGTAAGAGTCGGGTACAAGTAGGTTTCCAAAATGATTATGTTCAACTTTATTTATTTATTTTTAAAGTTGTTTCTTGTATTTGGAGGGTCACTATAAGGTCATATTCCATATCTATGTTCGGATTTGTGTTCTATACAAATGTTAAACACATGTACTTTGAGAAAATTGTAGAGCCAGTGTAGCATAGAAAATAAATGTAGGGCTGATTTAGGACTTAGGAGAGTGCTCCTGTTTCAGCTACCTATCAACATTTTGAAAGTGCTAAAATATGTTGTTCTTGCATTGTGAACAGAGTGTGGCATATGATAGATCCAGTGCACCCAAGGACTGTCGTGTCTCTGGCTGGCTGCAAGGTCGTGATCTCGATTTACCAATTGATGCCAACAAGATGTTTCTTTTGGGAGAATTCATGTACGACCTTGAGAAGAGTAGTGCTCAGACCTTTGATGTATCGGATGCTGCTGATGTTGGCATGGTTGACACAGTTAGGCTAGACTTCCATTCCAACCATGGAAGCACTTCACATACCTGCATTTACCGTTTGAGGGTGCACGGCCATGAGCCTGACTCCGTTTCAATGGTAAAAATGTAGCCTTGAGGTACATCACTCTTTTTGTATCTGCATTAGTCATGTAATTGTTATTTCCATCGCTGTATTTAATTAAATAGTATGCCATTTGACTCGATACAAATTCCCTCTTCTATTAAGGTTTTATTCTCTGTGTAGCAAATGAGTGAATGTACTCGTATTTTTCCAGCTAGGCTCTGCATAAATTAAGAGCAATGATGGAATATGAACCAGAAAAAAAAGAGAGCTTTGTTTGATAGACTGCAACTAATGGTTTCGGGAGTTCAAGACTAATGATTCTTGCTTAGATGAGTTCATTCATTGCATGGCAATTCAAGATTAGATTCTTTTTAATTAAATTAACAGTTCGAAATGGTAAAATCTAATGTTTCTTTGAAGTCGTCAGTATCATGAATGAAATTTCATGCAGTGTATATGAAAATGTTGTGTGGATTCAGAGGAGTCTAGGGTCGACTTGATTATTTTTCCCCAAGTTCCTTGCCCAATTTTGCCTGATGACCTATTTCACTATTTTATAATAAAACAATAATAAATTATTTCATACTAATATTTATGTATGTTTTTAATTAAATTTGTATAATATTTTATTTTAGGCTTAAGTGACAAATAAGTGTCTAAGTTATATATATATTTTTTAGATAGGTGTCTAAAGTATTTTTCAGGCTAAACATGTGTCTAACATTTTCAACGTTACTCAAATAGGTGCCATTGTTACTGTTTGTTAATTTTTACCATTTACTTTCGTTATGTGACATGTGTTAGCTTCTTAAAATTTTGAAATTATATTTAAAAATTAAAAAAATAAAATAGCCCCAAAATTTGAAATCCCTAACAACAAAAAACCCAAATTTCAATTTAACCTAATTTCGTCACCCATCACATCCGTTATCGGACCATCACGACCATTTACCATACCAGCTTGTCGTCGGAAACTGGCCGACGTAGTTCTAAACGTTAAAATTGTCGAATGGTTCATTCGAACGATTCGCGACGAAAAGCGACATAATGGACAATAAATAATGTGTGGGTCGTTCGGCGAGGGGAGGACGCTTCATTCTGTCATTGTAAACGCGACCAAAGTCGGTAGGAGTGGCCGAACTTGAGGGGTTTAGGGACGTGTGGACTATTTTGAGATTATTTGAAAATTTTAAGATATTTTAAAAGTTTTGATTTAAAAAAAATAAAATTCAGAAAATGTTTAATATTGTCATGTGTCATATTTTCATTAGCTAACATAATTTTTTAACTGTTGTTAACGACAAGACATTTATTTAAGTAATGTTGAAAACGTTAAGCAGCTGTTTGGCCCGAAAATACTTTAGACACCCATTTAAAAAAAATGTAATTTAGACACTTATTTGTCTTTTAAGCCTTTATTTTATTACTATTATATGATATTTTGAGCGGTATTCATCCAAATATAAAATATACTTTGTTTGCGTGGGTTAGATTGGTTGGAGTTTTTCTATTGCAACAATGGCTCAAACAAGAAAATAAGTGCTTAAATTATAATTTTATTTAATTTTAGGTGTCTAATTTTTTGGGGTCAAAATAAATATTTAACATTCACACCGTTACTTTTAGATGACTGACGTTTATATCATTACAATTTTAAAGTCGATCTGTTCAAAAAAAATTCAACACCCAATAATTATTTGACATTGTTTTAATTTTAAATCAACCTACACTATTATACAGACAACTTAAAATGTGTTTTTGGAGTTCTTGTCTTGTATTAGAAAAAAAAAGAGTCCACAAAAGAGAAGTGAATTATTTGGATATAGTGGTTTGCATAGAAAAAAAAAAAAATGAGATTTAGAATATTTTAACATTTATTAAAAAATGTCAGAAAATTAAACTGCGGATACTGAGAACACACGAATCCCATTTGTCAGTAAATAGAAGAGGGAAAGCTACACACACAAACCCAAACCAAAATCCACATTCCAAGCATATAACAAACCAGTTCACTTGAGTTCCAGCAACCACATTTTCTCCTACATTGTTGCTAATGGGAGCCGCAGCCTTTGAACCAGTAGAAGCGCTTGTTAGAGGTGGTCCATACAGTGAATTCCCAACAAAACTTGATGAACTAAAGCTTTGCAGTTGCGTGCCTGATGGGATTTTCCCACTCAGATTGTTATAGGACAAATTCAGGTAACTCAAGAACGTTAGCCGAGACATGGACTCTGGAATTTCACCAGAAAGTCTGTTTTCCGACAAATCAACACATTCCAGTGTATTCATGGCACCAATGTTACCAGGAATCTTCCCAACTAAATGATTTCTCGACAGATTCAATGACAGCAGCCCTATGAGACCTGTCATTTCCTCTGGGATTTCACCTGATAAATTGTTGTCCGAAAGATCGACAAGTCTGATTAGTTTGAGGGTGCTGCTGTAATCGAACACCACCCCTTTCATGGTAAGTGCTATGTTGTCAAAAAAACATCCCTTTGATGTCTTGTAAGATATCCTGCCATTCGATTCGTTTCTCGTGATCATGGCCGTGAGATTGTTGATGCAGCTTGGGATGTTTGCTGATAAATTGTTGTGGGAGAGGTCCAAGATTTGGAGAGAAGTTAGGCCGCAGATTTGGCTCGGTATTCGGCCATGAAACATGTTTGATCCGAGGCTGATGATGATCAATTTCGAGAGCCTTTGTCCCATCCAGGGTGGAATCTGTCCGGAGAGCCGGTTAGCAGAGAGGTCAAGAGTGAGTAATTCTGTACAATTGGACAGTGATTCAGGGATTTCACCGACCAGAGTGTTGTTTCTTAGGTGCAAGGACTGAAGTGAAGTTAAAGCTCCCATGGAACTTGGAATCTTACCACTCAAGTTGTTGTCACACAATTCAATGGCGACCAAACTTCCCCATTTCTCCCAACAATCTGGTATTTGTCCCGACAAGAGATTACCACCAAGACTGAGAACCTCCAGTTTCATGATATGGTTTTTGTGGCACAAAAACTGGGACATGGACCCCGAAAAACCATTGTTGGAAAGATCTAAAGCTGTCACGTTTGAGGATATACGGGGCAGTGAACCAGTGAAGTTGTTGAAACTCAAGTCCAACACAAGAGAAGCATGGTAATTTGTGAGAAAATCCGGGACTTTTCCCTGGAAACGATTCCATGAAATGTTGAGATATTGCAGATTAGAAGTGAAGTTCCAAAACCAATGAGGGATTTGAGTTTGATTGAAATCATTGTTGCTTAAATCCAAGTAAGACAATGAGTTCAAATCTTGTAAAGCAGGGTTCAACTCACCACCTAGCTTCAACCTGCGGCTGCTGCCATGTGCTCCGGCCGATGCAATGGTGTCGTTAGAGCTTCCGAGGTGAAGCTCGGTGACATGGCCGGTAGAAGTGTCACAGAAAACGCCGACCCATTTGCAGCAATCTTGATTTCCGGGGGTCCAATCAGCCAACATGTTTGAAGAATGTTTGAGATGCTGCTTAAACCTCAGAAGAGCAGTTCTCTCAGTTCCAATGCAAGTTGGTTCAGAGATTCCCTTGCAGTTGCAGAACATGTTTGAGCACAGCAACATGAGGAAAAGGGTTGTTGAAACAAAATCCATTCACTTCAACCATAATGCAGCACTTGGAAACAAGCATTCCTTAGCTCGTGCTTCTTGAAAACCGTTTTTTTCTTCTTTCTGGTGGACAAGAAATGAAGTGCAAACTGCAAACATACCAGTTTTAGGCATTGATTAATATAAATTCTCGTTTAGAAGTTTCCATGGAACTCCCTGAGACATTAACATAGCAGTGGTCCCACTGAAACTGACTCGCCATCATATCCATGGTATTGATCACTTCAATAAAGGTCCCCGTCAAACAAGTTTCTTAATTCACTTTAACATGTTTGGTTTTGCATTTGGGTCCAAAAATCCCGATTGAACAGAAAAATATGTCTCGGTCATCGTGCTAACATGTTTAGATCTAAAAATTTAAACGTGATTTTGGATCTCAGACAAGTAATATAGGAGTAGCTTTTGCGTTTTGTCGTGATTTTTTTAAAAAAAAAAAACTTTCAAACATAAATTAGGTTGCTTTAAAATCGAAAGGTTTTTGTTAAGATGTTTTTAATTCATTTAGGAGAATTTTGTGTTTTGCCATTGCTCAAGTCAAGATTGGAGATAATGGATAGGAAAATTCTACGACGCTTGACGAGCATCGACGAACACCACTATATACGAGTACATCACCGATAAACTAATTTATAAAATTTTTAAATTCAATGTACTTAATGCGTAATTATAATTTTTTTTAAAAATAAAAGTGTAATTTAATTAAAATACATTTTCTTAATTTTAATTTTGTTTTAAACATTATTAATAAAAATAATCTATCCCCAAATCAAAGAATCTTAGGTATTTTAATTAAATTATATTTTTAATTTTTTTAAAAAATATAATTATGCATTAAGTATTTTGAATTTAAATTTTTTATAAATTAATTTATCGGTGCTCGTCAATAATGGTGCTCGTCAAAGCTCATCGAGCGTAAAAGAACTATCCTAGAGAATAAAATATAAATGCTAAAAAAATAAGATAAATAAATTCATAATTAATCTATTTTTAAAAAGATATACAAAATAAAGATAAAATAAATTCTCCTGTGTAGAATTTTGTGTTTTGTCTAATCGGAAGTTTCGAAAGAATATTACCAAGTGAGTGAATGTCACAGTCACATTTATGCTAATAAAATACAAAACGAAATAAGTGAGAAATGATGAGGTCATTTTCATTGAAAAATGGCAAACTAACTTTTTTGTCATTATCATATCTCTTTAACATCAATCATTGGAATGCTTTGCTTGTAGCTTTGCTCCAATTGTTATTTTAACAATACAAAAAAATATTTTAATTTATTTTTAAAATAAAAATATTTTTATGATGTGCTTTTTGTTTGAAATTATTGTGATATCTCAAGGGACGCATAGAATAGAAGGAAATTTAAGTTTAATTATATAAAGTTTATATAATTTACTTCACAAGCGGAGTCAGAATTTTTATATAGTAAAATCAGAGTATAATATAAAATATAAAAAAAAGTTTATATCACTACAATAAGTATGTTTCACTTAGAGATAACGATTGGATGATGAATAATCAAGAATTGTGGTGATCCAAATCGACGGCATAGAGAATAACATAAAACCCATAGGAACGAAAGAGTTATATCACTGAAGCTCAAATGAGGATGAAGATAAAAACGGGAGCAGAGATTGCTATGACTGAACTGTGTGATAACCAAACCGTACCCGTATAAATCACCGTGAGAATCTTAAAATAATATTTGCAGGAGTCCTATATGTTTTATAATATTTTATAAAATTTGATGGCCATAAGGATAATTTACTCGTTTTCAACAAAAATCAAATATTGTATAACTTGAAAACGGCTGGCTGGAGTAAGTTTTTAATTTCTCTGTAAAATTCATAAAAATAACTAGAAAGTTGTGTATTCATCGTCGTAAACATGATTCAGCCAACTAATCTTTTCTTCCATATCACTAATCTATTCATAATTAATTTCTATGTAACCACAAGTCCACAACTCGCTTTTTACATGGTAAAAAATGTGAAGATTCATCTTTAAAAAACGACATAGAATAAAAAAAATAGTTGGCTGTTTTTTAGTGGATGAAACAATAGATAACGTAGTAAGCTGAAACCATATAATAATTTTTTTTTCCATTTTTAAGTTTTCGGCAAAAATATATGAGGCGACTCTGATTTAAACATTATAAATATATTGAATATATCAGAACAGAAATAAAGCAAATATGAACACAGGAGAGACACTGGTGAATGGACAGCAAAAAATGGCAATCAAATTGTATTCACTCGTGTATGTTTCTGTGTATGATTCTCCGGCTATAAACAATGCTAATTTACATTCTTTTTATACCATAAATGACATAAAATACAAACCTAAGGTTGTACTAATTCTATCCTTCGGATAGAAAATAACACAATCCGATAATGAAGATTAATATACTCTGCAGAAGCCTAAAGAACATGATAGTTTACAAAAAAGAAATACGAACAAAATCACCTTACTGCCTTGGATGATCCAAGATCAGATTCATTTCAACTTCTACAGCTCCAGACTCGCTCCGAGCCTGAAACTTTTCAGCTTCCCGTGCAATCTGAACATCACAAGGTGTGTAAGACTGATAAAGAACTTTCACGACAAATCGAGGTATTAGTGCGGTGATGATGATGGCAAGTAAACACAACCAAAACAATCCGGTTTGCGCAATTTGAAAGATGGCCCTGTTAGAACGCATAAGTTGGCAAGGGTCAGGAAATATATACACAAGGAAAATTAGCTTCAAATGAATCTTTATACTAAAATGCATGGTTGGCATGCTAATTTATGTCAACTCTTTAGCCGTGGAGCAGTAGGATCAATTACAGTCTGAACCTGAAATAACTCGAAGCCAAAATCGATCCAACCTGAACTCATGTAACACCTATTTGCCACCTCAATATGTATGGCCTAGACCTAGTACATATATTTTTGCAGAACATACTTTTTCTGTGTTAGCAGGTGACGAAAAAACCTGATGTTTTAAGATATTTTATGGGAAAGTGTCAAAAACAATTATCTCAACACGGTTCATCTACATGCTTAACTAAAGTAAATAAACTTACAGAAAATAAATGGGATGTAAATGGGCTTACCAGTAACCAACTAAAGATGGTATTGCATCAATAATGATGACGCAAATAAAAGTTGCGATTATAGATCCCCAAATGGTTGCATGAGTTAACCAATTCCAACGGTTGACATCCATGGCCAAGTGTAAATTAACCAATATAACCACTGCAAGAGTCCAAAGATCTCCAATACTTGATGCATCAATGGTGCTGCCCCAGTATGCGAGAAGAGGAATGAAAAAGACAACCGCACTTTGCCAGACAGTATCAATCATTGTTATCCAAAAGAGTCTTTTATTATAGCATTCTTCTCGGTGCCCAGCCCCATACAGCCGAGGATACTTTAATAGCGTCTGTCGATTTAGGTCCTTGTCAAGAATACCAACAACAATCGTAGGCACCGATGTGTAGATTACAGAATACAACACACTACTCCACTCGTTGATTGCAGTGCTCAAAGTGAAACAAGTAAAGAGCACATACCTGCAAAGAACATACTGAAGTTAAAAACTGCATATTCACTGCTGACATTTCATTTTAGTTGACTATTCAACCTCTATTTTGAATTAAGTGTGAATTATGATTCTGAATCAACAGGGATTAAAAATCAATTTTCCTTAACCCAATTGAGCAAAGGAAGAATATTCCTACGGAGAATTCACAACCTAAAACTAATTGGCAGTAGGAGAGGTCTAACACTATATAAGAACGAAACCCACTATTAAACAAATGTAAGATAGCACTATTTAACCTCGCATGTAACTCGCAGGGCACACATGTGGATAACCTCATCGGGGGTCAGGAACAACATAATAGACCTTGGCTTTAATATATATATATATATATATATATATATATATGATGCCATTTTATTGCCTCAACCTCGCTTTCAGCCCAGTTAGTACCAAAAGATACAGTCCCTCTTTGGTGAAAATCGAGGTCTGATTAAACCAGTAACATGCTCAACCACCTAATAATGTAGGTTGAATATCTGCATTTGGTACACATGCAAAAACTTGTGAAAGCACTCCATCTAAAAAAATAACTCACCAAAATAAAACAAGGACAAACACTGCATTCCTGTAAAAATTGTATAGTATCATGTAGCCCATCCGCTGGTAATTCCAATGCCCATGGACCAACAAAAGAGTAACTAAGAATCTGAACTGCCCCATTGCAAAATCTGATGCCATTACAGCTTGCCTACCCTCTTGGCCACTAATGCCAACTCCCACATCCGCCATTTGGATCATTGAAACATCATTAGCACCTATAAAGCACCCGGTAGTATTTCTTAAATAAGCCCAAACCACAAAAAGGAAAGCAGACAAAATTTAACATTTTTTTCTCTTTAATAATCATAAGACGATGATAAGAAAATCAAGAGAATGATAATTACCATCGCCAATGGCAAGTGTCATGTCTGAAGTCCTCTTCTTTACAAGTGCAACGATTCCGGCTTTCTGTAACGGGGCCACCCGACAACACAAAACCACAGAACAATTACAGGCTAACTCGAAGAGCTGCAAGCAAAGATGAAAAATAAAGTTGCGTCAGCATGCAGATATTAGAAATTGAAAGCAGAAAACAAGGGCAAGTTGAGAACCCCTTACCATTTCTTCGAGTTCACAGTCAAGAATATAAACAAGGCTGGTACCATCAATAATCAATGCTACAGGTGTTAAACTAGCTCCCAAAGTTCTCCCGGTGTCATTTGTAGTGCCTGACATAGTTGTAAGTTTCTTAGACATGATGATGGCATCTTCTAAACTCTTTCTGCATGATTCCTTAGAGTTGTTGTTAACTATAATCTGTGTCATTTTACTGGTCAACAGCTTCGATGAGTATCCGATTGATATGGCAGTTTCTTGCTTGTCCCCGGTCAACACCCATACTTTGATCCCAGCAGTTCTAAGTGACTCAATGGCTTCTGGCACTCCTTGTTGTAGTTTATCTTCAATACCAGAGGCACCCAGTATGCAGAGATTTCTTTCAATACTGTTTGCAACCTTTCGAAGCAAACGGGCTCTACCCATTAGAGCAGTGCTAGCCACCTCGAATGCAGAATGCCATTCCTCAAATTCTGAAGTACTCAGTTCTCTCATCCCGATGACAAGTGTTCTCAAGCCTATTGAGGAGTAGGAGTGCAGATGGGATTCAGTTGCCCGAATTATACTTGTATTCAAAGATCTGTCTATGACACTAAACATTGTTGTGTCAGCTCCTTTTACAAAAACTTTTACGGATTTGTTTGGCAATCCCAATATAACAGACATCCTCTTCCGATCACTATCAAACTCGTGCAAACCCAAAACATTGAACCTGCATGGCCCAAAACATTTTATTCAACAAAGAAAATATAATTGATGCTCAGGAGTACAACCAGCACATCTTTAATGTCAATTCCTAAATCTTGCAATATCCCAACCTCCCAATGTCTCGAATTCAACAATAAAAGGAGGAAAAATATATATCGATGCTAAACGCAAATAGGTATTTACATACATTTCCCCTACCTCGTACTTGGGAAATATGTAAAGACTTAATATAAATAAAGCCAATAACCTCAAATAATATAAAACCACAATTAATCCATGAAAAATAAGCTTATATAAGCCCATAAACAAAACTATATTTCTAAGGATCATGCTCTTCATCCAAGAAATACTAGTTATTTTCACTTGTGCAGGTTAAGAATATAGTTGCCAAACAATCACTTTATGGTATAAAAGGTGCGATAAAATTTTGACCCTCTAGAAGTTCTTATCACTATTAAAGCACCTTGTCCAAGTGTTTACATTAAATACCAGAAGCTCATATCTAATAGCAATTCCTGAGTTAATGCAGGCAGAGGGCATCAGAATATAACAATTAAACAGAAATGGTGGAAACAAAACCAAGAAGATAGAAGTCAGCACTTGATATTACCTTTGCCTTTCTCCTTGAATGTCAATAACAATATGGCCAGAGGTTCGCTCTATTAGCATAAATCCATATGCTGCTGCAGCATAAACCAATGCCTGTTCATCTGGAGACTCACCTTGGTAATCTATCAACTTCAAAGTAGGATCAGGCGTATCTACGATTAGAGGCACAATTGTATTGCAAGCTGCCAGTGCAAGGAAGAAATCATGGATGTGACTGCCTTCTTTAGTCTCTTTTCCGCTCCTAGAAAATTGTAGAAGCTCAGGGTCAGTCTTTACCACCATCTTCGGCCTCAAGACCTTCCCATCCACTAAATAAGAAAAAAAAAGGTTAAGTAAGAAAAAAAAAGCTAAACAAACCTAAAATAATGTTCATTTCTACACAGTAGTACTAGAGATGAATTTGTTGTTTACCTTGGACAAAGTAACCATCTTTCTGATCTTGGGAACTGACCTTTCCGCCATTATAATCTACCCCCCCAATACTTGCACACTGAAATTCCATCTTGTTCTCAGTAAGTGTACCGGTTTTGTCAGAGAAAATATATTTGATTTGTCCTAAGTCCTCATTTATATTCAAAGCCCTACACTGAAATCTTGAATTTGAAGGCTCGTCATACATCTGGGTGTCTCTAATCATGAAGTAAGCCTGACCAACCCTGACTAGCTCCATGGAAATATACAGTGAAATAGGAATCATGATCTGAAACACAATTACTGACATGAGGAATGTGAAAACTATTTCTAATCCCCATCCATAATAATTGTAATTTTCTTCTTCCTCCTCAGAGAAATCCTTTCTTCTGTAAAAAGGCAAGTAATCCAACTCATCCCTGTGGCGTCTCAACCAAACAGCAGCACAGACAGAGACAACCGTGCACAATGCAGTAAGAAACACTGAAAGGAAGATGATCTCCAAGTTCATATGGGTCTCAAGCCGACTCCTCTTCGATGGGGCCCCTGAGTTGTTAAGCATTGCTTTGGTCTCACGGCCAGCATAGACAACAACCCCAACAGCCCAAGTAGTATTTTTGAGCTCACAGCCCCGAAGAATAATATTGGAGGGACCAAGCGACACTCGTTTCCCATCAACTTCCATGTTAGCCTGAAACCCATATATGTTTCTGTTGGGTTTCTCACACTTAATCAACCCAGAAACACTCTCCTTTTCGGGAATCTTCAGAAGGGTCTCCTGCTTGGCATACCGTGTCTTCAGATTGGACTCTCCATCCAAATTAATAGTCTGCACATATGCAACTCCTGTTGGATCACAAGTTGAAAGCAGAACCATATCACAAGGAATGGTTTCATTAGCATGAATCTTGATTATCTCACCGACCTGGATGTCTTTCCATTTCTTTTGCTGAAATTCATGATTAACCAAAACTGATGCTAGCCTATTATTCTCAATCTTGTCTGCCCTGTGGCGCCTGTAGTCCTCATACGCATCTTTAACTGCTGTAACCAGAAGGACAAATGCCAGAGGCAAAATGGAAGCAAAGCGGCCAAATACTGCAAGCTGAGGCAGCTGATTGAGCACCGCAATCACAAGGAAGTATATATAGGCAACTCTATGAAACTGCTCGAACAAGTTCCTAGGCACAAATGTTAGTATCGAGTACTTTGCGGTCCTAATGGAATTCCCAGCAAACTCAAACCTCTCATTTGTCTTGACAGGATCATTTATTTGTATCAACCTAGCATCTTCATCATTGATCTCTCTTTGTGACATGCTATATATCTCTGACTCAGCACCACGAGATCCATATTTCACAGGCTTTGGTCCCAAATCACTAAAATTCACTTCCCTAATCGAATTCCCACCCAAAGATTTGGAATTAGCAGAAAGATTACTCCTCCTTGACGAGGAACTTAAGGCAGGTTCAATATTATACAAATTCTCAAGTGGGGTTTTTGAGTCCATCTCAAAAACAAATCCACGATCCCCTCCTTCAACTTTTTCTCTAAGATCAAAGTAATATAAAATAAAATAACAAACAAAGAAAAAAGATGAAACTACATAAACCGCTTTTGAGTCTATGATCTAAGGATCAAAGACATCTCCAACAGCTCGAAAGTCGACAAATAAATAAAATTCAAGGAATACCCAGATTATGATTCGCTTAGAAAAGCCAGACTTGAGAAACATACAAAAAGAAACAACCCAGAATTCCAATTCAGCAGAGTAAACCCAGAGCTACACCCCAAAATGATTTAGACAAATGTAAACTCGATACAAATAGAGGTACATATAAGGAATGAAGGAACAAAGAAAGAAAGAACCTTGAGTTTATGATCGTGGGCGTATATAATTTGAAAGCAACTTCAACAACAAAACATTGAAAGGAATAATGGGATATCTGTACAAGGAAAGGGAGATGTGAAAATTATAGAGCTTTGTAACCTGTTGTTGGTGTAATGGCGTGTTTGAAAGAGGGAAATGTACAAAGTCAAAGGTATTTGCAACCGAAATGAGGCGGCTTTTACAAGAAACAAGGAAACACTAAGGAAGAGTCTAAATGGGGTGGCGACAAAGGAAAGATCAAAATTCGGAAGCGAATCATTTGACAATGAGAATTAAAAAAATGAAAAAGTCTTGGGGATTGCCTAAACCTGGTCTTCACGAAGAAGAAGGTTCTTGGATAGTGATAGAAAAAGAAACCAAAAGAAAAAACAAAACACTGTTTTTGATTTCTATTTTGTTAATTGTTATAAACAAAAAAGTTTTCGATTTCTATTTCTAGAAAGCGTAGGACTATGTAAATAAAATTAATAATACCAACCCGAGATAAATAAATTTGTTGTAATCCAAAATCCCTGTGGATTAATGCTTTAACTTTTAGTAATAAAAGTTCATCCTGTTGTGTCAAAGGTATATATTTATTATTTCTTGAGATTCAGATTCGAGCATTAATAATATATTTTATGTGTGTTGTCTTTAAAAACATTAAAAAATTAAACATATGCTATCATTGCATCACACCAACATATTCAAAAAAAATAATAAAAGTAGTATTTTTATGAGATATAAGTGGTCGAAGATGCATAAAAATCCTATGTCGTTTTTCGGTGTAGCTCTTTATGCTTATTGATATTGTCTTATTTTGTTGTTCAAAATTTAAATTCGACATTTAATCTTTGGATAAACTACAATGGAGGTCACTCAATTATGGGTAAGGTTACATTTTGGTCACTCAATTATAAGTAAAGTTATGTTTGAGTCACCAATTATTAAAGATTACATTTAGATCACTCAATTATTTGACAATGTATGCTCAATCACCTTGCTGCAGTTGTTGGTGCTCAAACCCGTGGCCTCTAGGAACAACAATCGTTCCCTTAACCACTGAATCAAGTTGATTTGTGCAGAATATGTGTAATTTTGTTGAACAGATTATACAACCTAAGCCAAAGGCATAATTCTTATTAAAAAATTCTCTAAATCTATTAAAAAAAAGAGTGTATCAGACCATTGCTAAAATCGAATAAAAGTGTTTTCAATTACAGCCATCCCACAAAATTAACAACGGATAAAAAAAGCCAACGAGATTATACGTATTCCTTTCATAATATAATTTCATTAAAATAAACTTTAATAATTTAATGAAGTAAAAGAAATTATATTATATTCGGTTTGAATAAACAACAAATATAATTAAAACAAAATATATAATATAATTTAGGATTTTATTATACACAACATGATGGTTGCATATAAGAACCAACAAGATTCTTATCATTGATATTTATTTTATTTTTTAATAAAATTTACTAAAATGTAATTAATTACATACTTAAAAAGTTGTACTTTATTAATTTAGGGTATTTAATATAACTAATACTCACTTAAAATGTTTAAAGTTTAAGATTTAGGTGGCTGTGAGTTTTAGATTTTAGTGACTATGGTTATGATTTTTGTGGTTTAGAGGTTTATGTTTTAAGTGTTTATTGCTTAGCTTTTAGTAATTTTAGGTTTATGGCTTCTTTAGGGCTTATGTATGTGGTTTAGAGTTTATAATTTTTATGGTATATGATTTATGTTTTAGGGTTTAACTTTATGGTTTAATAATTTTTAGATTATATATTTATATGATTTAGGGTTTAGTGTTTTAAGATTTAATATATATTTACATTAAACACCTTAAATTATAGAGTATAATTTTTAGGAATAAAATTAATTATATCCTAGTAAATTTTATTAAAAAGTAAAAGATTGACTAAAGATTTTGAACAAAAATAATATTAGAGTTATGTAAAAGGTCGGCCTTTATATGTTTTTGGCCATGTTTGGTGAATATTATTTTGAGCAAAAATTAGAGGTTTATCAGTTAAATTTATTAATTTAAATGTTTTATAAACATATGAATGTAATAGCGCATTTATCTCTCAAATTGAAAAAACTACTAAAAGGAATTGTTTGAGTTTAGATGATTTGACATAGGAGTCCTAAAGTATTTTTTTATCCTTAACAATTACAAAAGTACCTAAATAACCTACATATTCTCATATATAATTTAACTAGTTATTTTCCTTCAAATATATAAGATTAATTTATATGGTTTGAATATAATTTAAATTTAATAATTAATCAAAATGTATTATAAATAAATTATATAAATAAGAAATTAATATATGGACCATTCAAATATATTTGGTAATGTTTATATTAAAAATGTAATTTTCATAATTTAACTAATATTAAAATATACAAAATATTGATAAGTAATAAATTATCCAAGCATTGCTATAAATAAATAAATTATTCAAACAAGTATTAATCATAATCGTGTTGTTATGTCATTTTATTTGTTCAAATAATCAAACAACTAAAAAGTATCAGATAATTCTACCAAATAACTCTATACAATTAGCTAATGTAATTTGTTATAAACCACCAACTAATATAATTCGTTATTAACTCAACTAATCGTCAAACATAATTTTTTTATTTAATTTTTCACGCTAAATCAACATTTCCTTAAAATGATAAAGCAAGTGATCATAATATTATTTATTTTTTGAAAAAAAAAATGAAAGACTTAACAAACATAAGTAATCAATCGTATAATTTAACCTATCAAATAATATGATAAAGATTTAAATTAATCTATTAATAAATTAGATATTTATAATTATAAAAAGGCTTAATATGTAAATAAGTACTCAAACTATTCTTTTTTTCAGTTAGGTGCCCAAACTATTTTTCGGGTCAAATTGAGACTTAAAGTTTCATTATGTGACCCATTTAAGGTTCGCCATTATTTTTTTTCGTTAAAGGACACGTGTCATCTCTTAAAATTTCTGAAAATTATATTAAAAATAGATAATAAAAAATATATCCTAAAATTTTCAAAGTAAAAAATAGTCCCAAATCCGACCACTTTCACTGGCGTTGGTTGCATTACCAGCGACGAAATGAAGCACCCTCCTCTCGTCGAACAATTCACACGTTGTTCGCCACCCTTCCGGTCGCCATTCGTTCGATAGAATCATTCGACAATTTCGGCGATTCCCACGAAGTTGGTCCATTTTCAGCGACGAGGTGGTGGGAGAAATGGTCGTGATGGTCCGACGACCGATGTGGTGGACGACGGCGTGACAATCGAGGGCGAATTCGACTCAAATCGAAATTTAGGTTTTGAAGAGTTAGGGATTTTGGAATTTGGGAATGTTTTGTGAAATCTATAAAACTTAGAATTTTTTTGAAAATTAAGTAATTTTATTTACTTTTAATATAATTTTTAAAATTTTCAAGAGATGACACGTATCTTTTAACGGTGAATACTAACGATAAATTTTAAATAAATCATATAATAAAATTTTAAGTTTTAATTGACCCGAAAAATAATTTAAGTATTTAATTAAAAAATATAATTTAAGTATTTATTTGACGGTAAAAAAAATACAAGCAAGAAGACACCGGATGCAAAATCAATGTGGACTTAAATAGAGCGGGAAAAAAAGTCGAAATGGTCAAATAAAAATCAACACAGTGAGATTCAGGCGTTTTAGCCAGTCCTCCAATGGCGAGAACCAAGCACGCCGCTTCTACGAAACGAAAACCAAAGGCATCTGGTATTTTCTCTCCTTCGTTCCCATATCTTTCTCTGTATGGACGAATTTGGTTTAGGGATTTGCTAACTTTTAGTTCTAAAATTAGCCGCAAAAGAAGCAACTGCCACCGCGGCCTCGCCGTCGAAGGCGTCTCCCCAAACCCGCTCGGTAACTTCTTTTTCTTTGCCCCGTTTATGATAAATTGTTCATAGAAAAGCCTGTAAATTAGGTTTGGTTGGGTTTTTTTTTCTTCAATTTATTTTCTGGAAAATCAAAACCAGTACAAGAAGTCTTAGTGTCAATTGTTTGCTTTTCACCTCTATTTGATGGCTAAATAGAGTAAAGAAATGAAGAGGCGAACAAATATTTGAAAAACACAAAATATTTAGCAAAGCTGAAAATTTCAGATCTAGTATTTATATTCAAAGAAAAGCAGGAAACAACTTGCAGAAGTAGGAAAACAATGAAACCGACAAGGTATTCGATATAGGCTGCAGTTGGAGTTATGGCTTGCTTCGCTGCCAGTAATTAAATTCTTGAAATGTGACTACAATTTACACTTAGATAATAAGGAATATTTTGCTCAATTGAACAATCTTCTTGATGATGTTATAAAATTTTCAATGCTAAATAAAACTTATTGGATTAGCTATATTCTGCCACCATACGAAAGATTCTTGACAGCCCAACTCTTCCTACTTGTGATTTTCTTAATTAATGGATCACAATCTTTATCGCTCAACCTTGTCCAAACAAGAAATCCCCCAATGCAACCTATTTTGAATCAGTAAAAATATCAAATAGCAGAAATATCCTCAATTGGCTAACCATTGTAAAAAAATCATTTTTGGAACTGTCGAGTACAGCCTGAGATTCTGTAAAATGCTTGAAGGATCATCTGAATAGAAAGAACATAATCTCTTTATTAACTTTGCATAAGGCCTTGAGGTCATCAGCCAAACAATGGTGTGATTAAGCTGAATTTAATGATATTGGATGAAATTTGAAATCACCCCTCAAAGTGCAAAGAGAGGAGAAAGACGGTTCCTTTCTGAACCTCCTAGCACCCAACTTTACCATTTTATTTGTTCTTTGTTATCATTTTTTTTACTTTAAAATTTGCCTCTTTCCTTTATCTTAACTGTAATTAAAATCCGAAGTCAAATTTGAATTTTTTTCCTTTTTGTTTCTGAAGGCTAGCAGTAGAAGGCCAAGTAAAACTGGAGGACAGGCTACATCATGTGAGTTTTTCTCAGACATGATATCCCCCTGACAGGTAACTAAAGGCATGGTGTATCAATGATCGAATGTTCTGATTTTTTTTTTAAATTTGAAGCTCAAGGAACACTGAGGAAGCCTCATCGTTTTAAACCGGGAATGAGGGCTCTTCAAGAGATTCGGAAATACCAGAAGGCCACGAATCGACTCATCCCTGCTGCTAGCTTCATCAGAGAAGTAATCTCTCTCTAAACTAGTTTATTGTCTCAACTGCATTATTAATTGAATGCAATTCAGTATATTTTCTGTCTTGTTACAACTAATAACTAATAGTTGATATTGAAGTAAGATTATTAATTCTCGGTACAAGTTATAGTTGAATTTGAAAAAATGGTATGATATTAAATTTTTATCTTTGACTGAAATTTCACAAATAACCAACATTAACATTACACTTGTGAAGTATACAAAGGGGACAAATGCCTTTACATTTCTTATGAGGCTAATCAGAAAGCAATGATGTTCGATATGATTTTTTGTAGGTAAGAGCTATTAGCTACCGTTTTGCACCAAACATAGGTCGTTGGCAAGCTGAAGCTTTGGTTGTAATTCAAGAGGTTCGATAACTTATCCTACCTTCTATCATAAAGAAAACGATAAACATTCAAATATAAATAGACATGTAGACTCACACATATGCACACACAAATATGCAAGCTATTTTTTTGCATGTCATTCTGGATGTGGATGGTCTGTTATATATATCATGCTCCCTGGTCTCCATATTGTCATACTGCCATAGGTCAGATTGCTTACGTTAACTGGCATATGTATTTACAGTTAAAATATGTTCATTTTGCATTTATGTGTCCGAAAATATCTACTTGAATTTGGTTATTGTATGCATTTGCTATTTTCCATTCGCTAATTAACTGTATGATTGTGACGAACTCTAGTTTGTTTGCTAATTAACAAGGCAATTAGTGGTATCAATAGTTTTGCTACTTCCTTCAACAAGTATGACTTTTTATGCATTTCTAGGCTGCAGAGGATTTTTTGATTAAATTGTTTGGAGATGCAATGCTGTGCGCAATTCATGCAAAGCGTGTTACACTGAGTAAGTTAAAGAATGGAGAAACTGATTTTTTTGTTTGAACTACTTTGATAACTGGATGTTGTGTATTTTCTGGGTTTTTTTTTCTACATTTCTGCAGTTAACTCCAGGTTTTATTTAGTTTGCTACCTGGGTGTTGTGAATTTGATTTACTGATGTTAGCTCTTTATACTCATAAGAGATCATGTAAGCAGAATGGTGCCCTGGGCCGTATTTAAAAGTTTGCTTCTCGGCCAACGGTTAAATCCCTAAAATATAATGGAAACATGGAGCAGTTTTTGGATTGCTTTCTATAAGTAATGTTTATTCTGCATTTATAGCATAGTTAAGTTTATGGACGGGAAGCATTCATGAGAGAACACTTTGTGGTTGCCACTCGGCATTTGTTAGTTACCATCTACTCATGTTTCAAACTTTCTGCTCATTGAAAAGCATGATTTTGCAGTTTCAACTATTTATTTTTATAGACTCATTTACAATGTGATTAACAAATAATTTGTTCCACTTTCGGAATGAACAAACTAACTTCATTTCCTTTGTCGCCGCAGTGAAGAAGGATATTGAGTTGGCACGGCGACTTGGTGGGATGGGGCAACCGTGGTAAGATCTTGCACTTTAACCACTCCTAGTGTCAAGATTCTTATGTTGTCGGGTACTAGAGCTTAGGTCCAAACGCTAGCCGTTCCAGCCCATTCCCCGAAAACCGAATGTACCAAAAGAGAAAACAAGAAAAGAAAATATTTGATTTAGGTAATCACAATCTAAAACTAATTTTTCTTTTGTATGTATCATATGCAGAGTTAACTTTTGAATAGACTAGTCTTAAATTCGGCATTACCGACTACCGAATCCCGAAACCTGGACCGTCTTGATTAGAATTAGAAACTAGGATTATTGTTGACCTTCAATACTTAGTTTTTCTATTTCTTTTATGTGTTTGATAGGTTTTTAACCGGCCTTTACAACGCATTTATGTTATTTGGATTCTAATGTGTAATGGTATTGTGTTCATGTCAATCCATTCTACTGTAATAGATTGCAATTTCAGCCTTTTCATCATCGATTATAGTTTAGGAAATAATTCTATGTATCAGGCCTATGATTTTGACAAGTGTCGTATCCCTTTAAGTACATCAGTAGAATTATCAAATATTAAGACACAATTTTAAATTCATATTAAAAATCATTTCATGTATCAAATCAATACTATTTAAATTATAAATTAAATATGAAAACAATTTGTCGGCGAAATTATATAAAAATTGTGTTTAATACCAAAATAATTCCACAATCCTTTTACATTGCACAATCATTTCTTAATTTATGATTTAATATTCATTTTGTTATTATTTTAAGATTTCAGTCAATGTTTTATTTTAAAACAAAGTAGCCTTTGGTTGAATGAAAATTTTCAATTGACTAAATAGTCAATGTCTATCGTTGATGCGACACATCTTATGTGTCCAAAATTCTGATGTTGCATTATTATGTGTACATATGTGTGTGGACGTGATTCAACCTATGTGTCCAAAATTTTTGCCTCTATGCCAATTTTGAGAATTTGAAGGAAAAAAAACAAATACGAGAAAATTCTCCTCAATAGCTTATAAACTCAAAAATACAATGGGTATTTATACAAGTTAAGAGTAAACTATTATGGAAAGCCTAAACTTTTACAGAGGAAAAATCCCTAATAATTTGCTAAATACCTAAAAGAACAGTAAGCTAAAAAAACATGTCAACAGTAAATAACCCTTAACTCGAAGTTATGTAGTTCTGCTGTAAAACTATTTTTGCAAAATATAAAGGCAGAAATATTTCTTCGCGCAAGCAGCTTACAAGCGCATACACAGTTGCGACCATCAGGTTTAAGACAGCTGAGCCGATGCTTGCATGAGAAGAGAGTTAATTGTTTTAGTGATCTTGATTCTGTTTCAGCAAGCAGTTCATAGATCTGGTGTAGAACTCTCTGCCATTCCTTAATAGTGAATCATCGAGACAAGTGGATGTCCGAGTTCTGTTTGTTTTAAACAACTAGACTCCAGGCCGCTTAGTCACAATGGAAAGACACGGCATGCAGAAATAGAGAAAAGGGATACTTATCGTCCTTTTGATCTTCGACGCTTCCCCAAAAGTTTTAACATGTTGTCAGTGACGTCAAGAGGGGAATCACCTTCATCACGGCTATTGTCCGAGGTATGAGTCAACCAAGCCAAAGCTTCTACTGCAGCGTCCCTCTCAGCAAGCTGCTTGTTTTTCATGGGCTTTCCCACAAACTGCATTCCTTTGAATTCCACTAGTGCCCTGAACTCATTTGTCTTTAGATGCTTTGTCTTGTACTTCGGAGGTGAGTGTCCGGCCCTCATCAACAAAGTTTGTAGCAAGCTCTTCGGATTTGTTCCATCCTTTGTGAATCTACTGTTATCAGAGGAATCCTTGGGCTTTCTGCTTACACGGCCGAAAACAAACCTCCCTTCACATAGATCTCCAGACACTAGATCTTGAACAGCAAGCATAAGGTACTTCCCTTCCTGGTGAATATCAATGCTAGGATCTTGAAGCTGCATACAGAAAGGTAACATATCACTCGACACGCGAAAGATCAAGCAGCAAAATACAAAAGCCAACACATATAACCGTGTTACTAAAACTCAAACACAGGTGTGTTCATTTTTTTGAAGTTGTTTATATTTGGAGAGTCCTTAGAGGGTCATATCTCCATATCCATGTCCTTATATACACGATACACAAATACTTCAAGAAAAATGAAAAGACTAAATAACAAAACCAGACTCTACTAAGCTGCTACGGTACATTGATCATTGAACTCTCACACACAGCGCACGCACACAAAATCAAACCACTTAGCTTGACATTGGGGTCAACATCTATTTAAAATTATGAATACATGAAATCTTTAATTCAGTCCAGCAATGTGATTGACAGGCAAGTAGCAGTACAAATTACACTAGTAAAATATGTATGGCAAGGATATCAAAGAAAAAGAATCAACTTTCCAAATATTTATTTTAAAATCTGTGTTGGAAAAACTAGGTTGTTGACGGATTTTTGCACTTACAAATTACAGTACCAAATTTCAATGAACCAGCATCAACCAATTTATTACTTCGCATTTGAAAAATGGCACTATGGATCATAAAACGCGAACTACAATACCTATATAAGGCAAACAATATGGAAAGTGCATCAATTCTATTTTGCATGTACAACCACATTTACATCATGCACAGAAAGATGCATTTTCATAGATTCTATTCGTACTCCACTTAATTTCTCATACAAATGGGTTAATCAGAAAAGCAGCTTTAAAAGTTCCAAAATACTGTTTGATTGGTAAGACAAGACCAAAATGCTAACAAAAGACACATCTTTTAATTTCTAATAATGTAAAAGAATGCATCATAAGAGTTCCATTTAAAAGTATTCTTTCACCTTCTTCTGGATAAGTCTATCAAGTTCTTCTTTGAGCTTCAAATAGCAGTCTGCCAAGCTAGAATCCATGAAGAAATCAATATATCCTTGCAACATTTTCAAATGCCCAACCTGGAAACAACCAAGATATTAGCTAGCTATGAAGCATGGGTACTTCAATCTAATGTTGTACCATGTACCCGATACGTCCTCGAACCGGGGACATATAGGGTACGGCTTTGGCACCCACAAGTATTTCATCACCCTATTTTTTCTTCTTCCATTCTCCCACCCTATTTATGTCTTTTTCTTCTTTCCTTTCAACTTTTATCTTGATCACATGATTCAACTATAAGTATATAAGTATGTGTGATGCCATGCTCACATGGTCTTTTTTATGACCTTTTATTTTTACTTTTTTTTTTAAATATAAAATTTATTCTATATTTGCTGTATTTTTGCCGTACCCATACCCTGTTAATTTTGAAAATTGCCGTTACCCGTCCCCGTATTCGTATCCGTATCACTGCAACATAGCTAAAATTGTGAACACTTGAATTCTTTAGGAAGGAAAATTATATGTACTCTTCAAAAATGAAATCACCTGTTCCCCACAGCTTAGAGCACCGCCAAAGAGCATCAGTATAGAATCAGATACACCAGTGGAGTCACGTATGAAAACTGTATTGACCTTTACTTTTTCACCAAAGACTAGCCATGGGTATGGAATTGTCTGGTACCGTGAATTCACAGAATTCTGAAACAAAAATCAATATCAGCTTCAAATAATAGCAGTGGCACTTGGAATTTAAGTTCCAACCAGAGAGAGAGAGAGAGAGAGAGTAAATTAGTAAATTAAGTAGAGAATTGACCAGAAATTACTAGGATGCATATGCATGCATGAGAGGGACAGGCAATTCATTTGCTAAAAGTTTCTTATGAAGATTATCATGCAAACTAAAGCCCAGAAGCACCTTTTTCTTTTTTGATAACTTACAATAACATTAAACACGGAAGTACAAACACGTAAACCTGGAGTAAATAAACCTTACAATAGGGCCATCTGACCCATAAATTTGAATCCATGAATGATTAACTAAGTTACTCGAACTTAAGGCGAGTGTTGCACAGGGTATGCTCAATTTAAGGTTCACTATATATTTAAAAGGTCAGCGATTAAACTAAATTAATAATTCAGAATAATTTCTAAAACTAAGCAATATAAAGGACTCGCATGGATAACCAGGCTATTACTTCGTAAAATTACTGTAGTATTAGAATTTTGGTCCCTTGTTATATGTTCTGCAAACTTTTAATCTATTTGTGGCAACAAAGTCTAGATTTCTTGATTTGAGTTGTACAGATATATATAACAGAAAAATGGTCAAAAACAAAATGATTGGCAGCAGAAAATAACATATGAGAAAAAGCAATAACTTTCTTGCCTACAAGTTTTAAAAGAATTGAAAACATAATTTCTCGTTCTAATTTACAACTGGTGTCTCACATGATGAAATAAAATGCTACCAAAAAGTTATTATGCAAGTAGCAAAATAATGAAATATATTTCTTCATCTACTTCTGGTAAAGGAGGCAATCCAAAGATAAGATCTTAATTTGCCCAGATTCCAGAAAAATAGAAAATAAAAAATGCAGATATGGATTATTGAGTTTTTGTTTCATAGCAAAGGATGGATTTCCAAAAAGCACGGAATAAGCTTGACTTTCATATGGAACAACATATTCTCTTATTAGTTTCTCTTGATTTGGTGTTTCACTTACCGCATATAATAAAACCTGGCCGTCGTCCATTGTTTTAAAAGACATTGATGTCTCTCTGTGCTGCACATAAGACACAAAATGGAAAATGTTCTCATAACCAATAAGTATTGAAGCTGCATTTATAGATTATAATGAAGTCTAACCACTACAGATGCTATTCCAGGAAAGAGTCCAGAGCATATGACAGCACGAACTAGAGACTGATTGTGACTTAATTTATTGTTCACAGCTGCATCTTCATCTACCAAGCCAACCTCTCTAAGGATGAAACCAAACTGTCTCCTAAGAGAATGAATAGCCTGAAGAGTTTGTGCAGACAGGAAGTTTCTCCAACAATACTCATATGCCGATCCTTCTCTTTCTGCATCCTTCCAGCCTTCATAAGCACGGACAAGAGCCATGTGATCACTGTAGTCTTTTGCAGAAAATCTGGACTTTGCTGTCCCAGCTAACTAAAACATAAAATGAATATTGAGATAAATATATCAAAACTTTGCTGTCCCAGATAGATTACAAATGTTTACTATAAAAAAAAAAACAGAATACACATCAATAGTTTATAATTCAGTAGTAGCAATTGTACACTTCCATTTACCACAGAAGAATAAGCAAAAACTAATCAATTCAGGGACAGAGTTTGAGCCACTATTTTAATATTTAACAAGTATGAGCTTTCAAAACAGACAAATGGTGTAAAATGCAAGGAAACTTCCATTATATTAGTTTTAGTATAAACTTTAACCCATAGTTGAGTTACACAAGTTAGATACCCCGTTGCAACAACAGTTCTAATGTTGATTTCTCCATCAAATTTAAGTGAGTGCAAATATCATAGAACTTCTTCATAAGCAAACAATCTACTCTTACTACTACAATAAAAGTACCCAGTCTATGCATTATCAGTTTAATTTCTCTCATAAGCAGAAAAGAAAATGACATGTTAAGTATTTCATGATTTATTAAGGAATTATATCCTTACAATACTGACTGTAAACTTATATATATCCTTCTCTTTTCTATCATTAATTTAATGAAAACATAAAATAATGTCTGCAAATTTGTTTGCTGTATACTGTAACATAAGAAGCAGAACAAGTGATGGTTATCAAGGTGCCATTTCTCTGCCCTCAATGTGATTTGCATGGAGAGAGAGAACGGAGAATCTTTTAAGAAAGGAATGGAAATCAGTACAAGTTTTGATATACAATTTCCTACAACCATATAATAGTATCAAGCCAGTTCAACCTGTCTTACTTCTCAACACATAATCAACATTGAAAGATACAAAAGCAAAAGAACATAATTCAATATGCCAAACCGATTTTATGCACTTACATCCTTCTTGTCTTGAGGCAACAGAAAAGGATCCCTGACACTTAGTCCAGACACTATTGTTAATACAGGATCAAAGCAACGGAAGATAGCACCCATGATCAGCATTTTCCCTAGTTTGGGATCTACAGGAAGCATGGACAAAAACTTTCCTGTTTGGAAGAACGGGAAAAACACAAATGAGAAATAAATAACAATAGCAAAAGTATTCCTCCCTCAAATTTCACATTGAACATCCATATTTTACTTGCATGAAGTTCAAGGAAAGAATTTCGGCATTTTCTATTTGAAAATTCTGAAACATCATAAAAAGCTTATGTTTAAGATCATTTTAGTCCAAAAGGTTGAGAAAATAAAATCAAGATATATAAATGTATGAAACAGTGCAGTCAAGGGCACCAGGCACACTGAAGGTGCTAAGACCTCTATATAACCTGAAGCTCAAGGCACAAAAAAAGATGTGCCGATTGAAATAAGGTGCATACATATAGATATATGTATATAAAAAATCATATAATACATGTAAACAATAATATATAATAATAACTTGCAAGATAAAATTTTTGCTCGAACTACAGATCAGATAGGGATTAAAGCAAAAAAATGAAAAATATGGTGACAGAGCACGAAGGTTTAAAGGGAGGATGAAGATGAGCTAAATTATTTTTTAAAATTTGATTTGAAATTTTAACTTGATAAAGTTGGTGGGTGAGATCCTAATTGATAAAATAAATAACATTAACAGAATTTTGACTTCTAAAATAGAAAATAAAAAAGAGAAGGAAGTTTATGTTTGTGGATGGGATTCTAATTAATAAGATAAACACCACTTAATATTGCAAAGTGTTTCTGCTCTTTTTGGCTGCACCTGAGTGCCTAGGCGCCCACCTTAACATCAGTGGTATGAAACAGTAAAGTACTAACTGGAGATGTTAAAAAAAAACAAAAGAAACCATAATTTTGAAATATCCGAAGAGAATAGACGGACACTCAATTTGTTATGAAGGGAATAAGCAATAATAAGTATATGCTGCAAAACACATTAACGCGGCATAGCAATAGCTAACTAACCAAGATTTGTGAGATTTTCTTTCTCATCTAGTGCCCCAACCATTTTGAGAAACTCGATTGCATTTTGGACCTGCCATTCATTATTTTGTTAATGGGTCATGTTACAGCATTCATAAAAATGAAAACAAGAACAGAAATAGAGGGACAAGAAACCACAATTGCTAATACAGAGCCAATGAAAGGATAGATGGGTAAATATATATATATATATATATATATATATATAAACTTTTGAAAGGTCCTTAATAACACTATCTATAGTTAAACATCCCTCAATTTTCACAAGTTTGCTACACAGGTAAATTTTTACTATCTTAGGCATCTACCATTTTACAGAAGGGTCAATGTATTTTATCTGAATGCACATGTTGCTGGTCAAATATAATGAATAGAATCATAAGGTATAACCCAGTCACTGGAGTGCTACTCTCATACCTTCTTCAATCAAAAACCTTGTTCAACCAAATTCAATAGTGTGGGAGACATGCATAAAGTGTAACTGGTAAAAGCTTAATATAGTACTTACAGCCAATGGTTCTGGTGCTTGCAATGCTGCCGACAAGAATTCTCCAATGCTTTCAACCTGCAAACTTTTTATTTGCAAGCAGAGAGAATTCAAAGGAGTTCTCAATAGTTCAGGAAGTTGATACTCAGAGAAAGCTTCATAAACACATCGGGGATATAGGTGGTAGCATTCGCCTGGCTGCACACGGCCAGCTCTACCCCTTCTCTGCACCACCAAAATATCACTCATAACCACGTACATCAGCCACAACAAGATAAATAGGCAACCTAGATAAAATAGTCTCTGATATAATTGAGTCAACAGTCAAAGTGTAACTCTTTAAATCCCAATGGTTGTTAAAAAAACACATAGTAGTCTTTGAAATTGTCTAAAGGTTGACCGAGTCCTAGAAAAATTAAACCATACTGTCGGGCTAGCAAGCACAAGAAGAATCTCCTGAACAATCCATACACACAGATGTACAAATAGGAAATTGAAAAAATCAGATTGCCAAACTTCTGCAACAATTGACCTAGTAAAAATTCTATAATAGAGGTATACATGTAAGAGTATTATCAACACATAAAAGGATAATCAAAACAATATAAACCTAGTTTAAAAGGATACTTACTTGCCGCGCTGATGCTTGAGATATCCACGAAGGCAGCAAACATGGTGTATTATTCAGTGCATCATATGTGGTCTCTTTTGCTTTTCCACAATCTACCACAAAAACTACATCATTGATTGTAATGCTTGCCTCTGCCATATTTGTAGCAAGAACAATTTTACGTATATTAGGGGGTGATTTCTCGAATATTAACCTCTGCAGAAAATAATAGAAGACAGTCAATGAATGAAATGTTGTATAAGAGCATAGTTTTCCTCTGCTTTAATAAGGTTAATAAACTTCAATAAATGGTAACTCCGGTTTCAAACAGTTCAATAAAGCATGTTAAGTTTATGAGCTAACAAATTTGAGTTAGTAGCAGAAGTGTATGTATTATATAGAAATGTATGTATGTATGTATGTATACATACATACATATGCGGGTGTACATTAACTGCATTGCCTCGACCCCTCCAAAATTTTGCTAAAGAATCAAATTATTACAGCGACTGATAGAACCCACGAAGAATTTTACAGAACTCACGTTTGGTGCTTGCTAAATACTCTGCTGCATAATTGGTTCTCCAAAGACCATGGATTAGAAGTTAAGGTCTCATGGTTTAAAGTTAAGGAATGCAGAGCTAATTAAATTTCTTCTTCCACGGCGTGCCTACTTGCCATGCTTTAGTGTCCAATTCTGTATAATACAGATCTCCATCTTTTATTTTTCTTTGCAAAACTAAATGCTCAACACCCATTAACTAAAATTACTAAGCTTGAATTTTATTGAGATGCTTATGTTTAAATGTGAAATGTGAATGCAATTTTGTTTAGTGTGATAATGCCTTAATTTTTGTTTAGTGTGATAAATTATATCCAAAACTTCAGGTAAATCAGAGAACAGAAATAAATCTACCTGTTCAGATGTCGCCATAGATCCATGACATGTTAGAAGCAGAACTCTGTTTGGATCTCCCAAAAGGGGGTGAGCTTTAAGTTGATCCCTCAAAGAACTGATGTCTTCCCAACCAGTCATAAATACTAGCACAGCACCTGGTCTTTCCTTTCGGCATATATGGCATAGAACTGCCTCAATAAGATTGAATCCTATGCAATCGGGCATCCAACATGCAAGAGAATCACGTACTCTTGAACTATAATTCTCAAAGCTTGATTTGTTCAGAGCATCCTGCAGAGAGAAAGGAAAAAAGCATTCAGAGATATAATAAAAATTTTGGTATTTAATTTTAACTTTAGAGGTTTTCAATCAAAACACGTCATTAACAAGTTTGTGTTAAAAATGTCAGTAACGAAATCCACTAATTGGCTTAGATTTTTTTTGAATAGTCTCATAAAAGAATATGTAAGTAACACATCAAAAACTGAGTAATTATGTTGACTAGTATTTGGTAAAATTGTTTTAGGAGTAATTATGTTGATTGTTGTCAATAACGATAATTGAGTACTTATTGCATTTTGTAATAATGCAATTGTTAGGGCCTATTATCATGCTTAGCGACAGTCCCCCTATTTTTTAGGAGTTTATCATATATAAACAAAGACATTTGTAACCAACAAAATGTATTGAAAAGAATAGAGATTTCTCTCTCAAAAGTTCTTTTTCATTATGTTTCTAACTATTTTCTCCAAAATTTCTCTTTTTCAGCATTGTATCAAATAAGCAGGTTCTAAACCATTCCTTAAAAAGGAAAAAAGATTAACAAAACCCCCTAATTAGCCATGGCAAGCACTGTATTAGGCCATAATACTGGTTTTTTATGCATCAAGGAATTAAAGATTCCAGAACAGCATCCATTTTGACATTGAAATCAAGATGACAGTTTCAAATAATCACCAAAAGGGATTCAATTTTCACAAAAAAAAAAAACAAAATATCACCGCATTAATCAATGGGACAGATGTCAACAATACTACAAATTCCAGATTGCTTAAAAGTTAAAATCATTCGTCATCTTACTAGAAGCAAATTAATTTGAACTATTCCAAACATTACCTCTACAAGAGCAGTAATCTGGTTTTTCCTTTTCCGTGGAGCAAGTTGCTTCTGCATTTTCCACATTTTCTCTTGACCATAATCATCAATTTGATTGAAAGAAGTTAACTTATATCCAGTAAGTTCCAACACATCTTCCAGGAACTGTGCCTGGACTGGATATGTAAAACCCTGAGTATAAATTCATGAAGTTAGATTTACACAAAAGAATTTGGGTAAAATGGTCTCATTAAATCCCATCAGAGAACAATTAATCCAAACCCCAAAAACTATATATAAGAATTTAAAATCACATAAATAGGCCCATGAATGCCTAAACTCTTATTTTCAACTGAAATAGAGCTGGTACATATGATAAAGCAAGACTTATTACTATTCAGATACATGACACCCCCAGCTTACATATTCTGTGAGCACATATTAACAGAGACACCAAAATTAGTACACAAAAAGAGTAAGCTCAACTTCTAACTTACAGGAATGTGAATTTTAGGTGCCCCGCCAAAATAATTGGAGAAAAGCTCCGCATTCAAAGTGGCACTCATTAAAATTAACCTCAAATCTCGACGACGTGGAAGAAGATCCTTCAACACAATAAGTAGGAAATCTGGAACACAAGAATGCCAAAAGGGAATCATATAAATATCAAGAATCACATTAGACTGCTTTACAAGAGACTCAAGACATTAAATGGTGTTTAATAGGACGGCACCTTCATTCATTCCTCGCTCATGTATTTCATCAACAAAAACATGAGTTATACCATTCAAGTTCCGGTCACTTAGCAGCCTCCGGAGTAGAATACCACTGGTACAGAAAAGCAGATGGGTATTTTTCCCTTTCATACCCTCCAATCGAACTTTATAACCAACCTACCAAAAAATATCTATTGGAGTATGGAAGAAAAAATAAAGAAACTTTCAAAACTAAATTATTGTGAGCAAAGAATTCTATAATATTTTTTAATGTACTTGTATATTAAAAAATACTAGACTTACCGTTTCCCCAAGTGGCTCTCCTCTTTCTGCAGATACTCTTTCTGCAACTGCCATAGCAGATATTCTTCGAGGTTGTGTGCAAATTATGCTACAGAATGCTCCACGGCCAGTTTCTATTTCTGACTCCAATATGTATTGTGGAAGTTGAGTGGTCTTCCCACATCCAGTCTCCCCTGATATCACTATGACCTACAATTGTAGCAAACAATTAAAAATAGTAATAGAAGCACAGGCATGAATAAGATTAGGCATTAATTAACTCTAAAGAAAATCAGTGTTGAATAGAGTAATCATTTATACACCAAACATGTTCTAAATTCATGATTAGTCCGTCAAATTTTAAAGATGTATCAAGCTATAACGGGCAACTAGAAATCTGTTGATTGCAATTCCAATGAAACATGCATAAAGGTACAGAAAATAGTGTAGCTGCTATAATACTACTAATAATACAATCAACACACACACACACACAGAAATCTGCATAATAAACCGGATGATTAAAGAGGACCAAACCAAACAAATGCAAAGAAATTAAAACCAGAAACTACTCAAGACAGAAAAGAATACAAGGACATTTCTCAGCAAGAGTTCAACTGTTTCATTGCATATGCTTTATGAAAATGAGCACATGCTCAAACCTGATTACGTGCAATTGCTTGAAGTAGCCTTTCCTTTTCCTTGAATGCAGGCAGAGATTTCCGAAATTCCATCATCTTCCGGCCTTCAGGCGATTCCTGAAAATGGTAAGGACAACTGATAAGAAAGATACATAAGGTGGTTTTTTCACTTTTTACCACTTTTCAGCAGGTACATTCTACATGATACAATGTAAGTGCTTTCAATTTGCAACAAAAATGCACGAACTCCACCACCACCCAAAAGAAAAAAAAGAAGCTCTTTTTATCTTAGAGGAAGCAATCAAAAACAACTAGGCGTGTCATTGACGCGGAAATGAAGAATTTGAACCTAGAGGTGGCACCCAGAAACTCTCAGCTTGAAGTCAATACCATGTTACTTGTGATTTAGCTTAAAGTAAATGCACAAGGCAAATCCAAGATAACTTAAAAGCAACATGCAGAAAATTGCATCTGATTTGGACTATTCCACTTCAACGCAAATTGACATACATTTGATCCTTAGTTGGAGATCAACAAAGGAGAATATGTATAATAACCTCACTCGTCTAACATAGTTTCACCCACTAATTACATACAACCATTTTTAGCCTACAATATAAATAGCAGATAATAGATTAAGCAGGTCAATTTTGTGTTATTATGAACTACCTAAAAGTAACATAAAGAAAGAAGCAATTGAAAATAAATAGGTTAGCTCTCAATCTTGCACTAAACATGGATGTTATTTGCAAGAGCAAGACTACAATTTACCATCCACCAGAAAAACATAAAACTAGATATGCAACAAATGATATTAAATTTGGAAACAAACATTCAATGAGCAAGAATATGAGAGGAGATACAGAACCATTACTAGGGGGGTCAATGAGCAGGAAACATAGGACTGTCATTGTACTCATCAAATAACCACTTGCATAGAACCATGAAGATCAATACTATGCCATTAACGCTTGGTTACATATGCAGTTTACTGATATATACAATGTCACATACACAGATAAAAATTGATTTAGCGGGGATACTTCATATACAAAAAAAAAATTATACACGATTACACGGTCAAAAAAGGATAACTGAATATGCTTTTATCCAAAGGAAAAGGTAGAAAACCATGCAAGTATATTATAGAAAGAAAAAAGGCAAGGAAATGAATGTCACAAATGTTGCCCAAGTAACAAAGTAAAATTGACAACAAATCAAAAGCATTCAAGAAGAAGAAGTTAATACAGTCATGCCCCCAAATCTCTTGCAGCTGAACAAAGGAATAAGAAATTTAAAAAATGTCATACCTGCCAAGCTCTTTGCATGTTACGCAACCGCAAACTCCTCCTTTGAAGAACCTTTTCCATAACAGAATTATCCAGGAATGAATCTGGACTCTCATCTGGATTCACATATTCTACCTGGGAATTAGAATCATCTGAATTCTCTCGGAACTTCCCAGAATTTAACTGCAGTCGATCGAGGTACTCTTGCAGTAAACGCTCAACTCTCCTCTGCAAACCTAATGGTACAACAACCTGAAAAATTAAACCATCAGAAATTTGGCTCTCCTCTTTCTGGCAATAATTACTTTTAAGCTACAATGAACTTGAAAACATGTAAAGCCCTCCCAGAGTTTGTTACCTCCCGTTGTGGTCGTTTATCATCCAAATCTGGCCTATAGTTAGGAAGTGGAACTTTGCTTGCAACAACCACTTTTCCATACATTTCACTGATGTATAAACAAGGGGGAAAAACCGGCATAATCAGGCAGAAATCCCATCATTATCATAGCACACACATAAATATTGAAAATTATATTTCCTGATACATCAAATATTGTTCTAAGCATGTAAAGGTGGTATATACCTGTAAAGTCCCATCCTTTTAGCAAGGTTGGAAATTTGTTCATAATCTCTCCTATCTCGTTTATCTCTAGATACAATTTCTTGATCGTTTTCATTACGTAACAGCATGCTGAGTTTCCATTTCCATTCATCAATGTTGGCAACCGAAGATGACGCCTAATAACATCAATAAATTGCAATCATAGCTATCAATTAGCATTAAAACAAGCTATTTTTTCTATTTCCGTGTAAATTAAGTGAAAAGGAAAAAAAACCATAATTCAAGTATAGTGGGAAAAAAAGATAAGGAAGAAAACCTTATGGCTCTCGAAATCGCACTCGTATTCATCATCTGAGAACTGCTCTAAGGCGTACCCGCATAAACGGCGTCGTACAGGGAGAAAGAACCTAGAATAAGAATAAGAATTTGGGAGAATGGAAGGGAGTGAATCAAACAAGGTGGAGGTTCTAGCGTTAGTGAAATTGAATCCCAAAAGCAAACATTTGAGCTTTGGATTTTGCATTATAAGCAGCAGAGCATTTGAATTCCAACAAATCGAACAAATTCAATGTATATATCAAATCAACATGAGGAAATTTTGGTAGAAGCTTAAAAAGAAAATCACAGAAATAGAAGATATTGAAGAAGAAAAAACAGAGGAAGAGGCATAAAATTGTAAAAGGAAAAGTTTCTCGGATTTCCATTCAATTGACAAAACCCTAGAACCATCTGAGTTTTACTCCCTCATTTACATACCACCGCTAAATTATTTACCCAATTTTATTTTGATCACTAAATTATAAATTTTATCAATCAGATCACTTAATTATTTAAATGAAATTAATCACACTATTAGTTGTTAAAAATTAAGGATATGCTAACGTGACAATTAAGTAAATTTGTGTGATTTCACGTTTAAACTTTTTCATATTTATAAAATTAATTAATTTAATTATAATTTAAAAATCATTAAATTTAATCATCAATATTAATAAATCATTTTAATTTAACTTTATTTTTAATTATAAATAATATAATATTTGTTTCACCAAGTGGATGATAACACTGTCACCATCTAATTGGTGAATAACTAGGAAATGAAAAATGCCCCCATTGAAGCTTGAACCAAACAAAGTAGAATGAGCAACATACTCAACCACTAAGCTAAGATTTATTTGTAATAAAAAGTTAGCATGTTTTAATTATAACTTTTTTTTTACTTGACTTTTGATCACATCGAATATTTTAATAGCAGCTCTAAAATTCAACTCCAACTCAACAAATATACTAGTATAAATAAATTTAATGAATTTTTTAATATTTAAACTTCAAAAGACTCGAAATAAATCAGAATCGATATTTTAGATAATTGAATATAGTAAATTATTCTAATTGAATTTAAATTGAATATATTATTTCTTTTAAACTCAAATTAAATGAATAATTTATATTCTTTATCCAGTTAAAGATTTATTGAAGACAACGAATTTAATGTCATAGATTTGGTTGTTTTCTATACATGTTAGCCTCAACAATAGAGAGAAATTTCTCATTTGCAAACACACCAAAAAATTATAAATTTTGCTTCTCTCTCTATTTTATTATCTCCTTTCTATTATAGTGTTTGTTCTTCACCTTTAAATATGTAAGGGATTAAAATTCTAAATGACTCTAGATTACAAGGATGAAAAATGAATAAAGCATGATTTTAATTTCCAAAAGTTAAAATTTCAAATACAAGAGGTTTAGCATCGCTAGTAAAACGTCAATAATTTCTTTGATTTTTGAAAGTGTAATGGGCAATTATTACTTTCGGTACAACGTTTAGTAAAATGTGATGAAAGGAAACTGAAAGTACAACTATTGTTATAAGGAACAAATTTTGATATACAATTATGTAAACTAAATTTACACGTGATTTTTAGTTTTTAGGGTTAAAGTTTATTTTAGGGTTTAAATTGTAAAATTTATAATTTAAAGTTAGAATAGGATTTAAAGTTTAGTATTAAAATTAGGGTTTTATTTTGATGCACAAGCTGTGTAAATTTTTTTTACACAATCCTTTTATAAAATTTAAAATTTAAATCACAAACCCTAACAACCTAAAACCTAAACCCTAAGCCCTAAACCCTAAACTCTAAATTCTACTCATAAACCTTAAATTATATACCCTACATACTAAACCCCTAAACCCTAACCTAAAACCATAAACCCTAAAATTAAAGGGATTGTGTAAACTAAAGTTTACACAAGCTTGTGCATCAAAGTATTTTCCTTAAAATTAAAGATTTAAAATTTAAATTTTATAGTATAAATATGCAAGCTTGTGTAAAATTAGTTTTACACATACTATATATAAAATTTTACTTTCATTATAACAAGGGTTTTATTTTGATGCACAAGCTGTGTAATTTTTTTTTACACGATCCTTTTATAAAATTTAAAATCTAAATCATAAACCCTAGCAACCTAAAACCTAAACCCTAAGCCCTAAACCCTAAACTCTAAATTCTAACCATAAACCTTAAATTATATACCCTACATACTAAACCCCTAAACCATAACTTAAAATCCTAAACCCTAAACCCTAAAATTAAAGTTTACACAAGCTTGTGCATCAAAGTATTTTCCTTATAACAATGTTAATTAAGTTTACATCATTTGTATTTGTAAATACACATTTATATACCATGGGATTTAATATGTTAATATTGAATGAGTATGTCGCTACGAGGTAATATATAATTTTTTAGCAATAAAAAATAGTTTTGCATGCTTGCTGTTGCTTTGACGGGTTTTGAACTTTTGATAGCTAGCTCATGTAGAGATAAGCAACCATTCATTTTTATGTGTGGAAGTATAAATTTTTAACTCTTTAAAATCATAGCGAAAAATAATCGAAGTCTCCTTGTATTAAATATATATATATTTTTAAAATTTTATAAATATTACGCGATGGTTGATAAATTAGAGAAATACGATGATAACGCTGAAATGAAAAATTCTTCAAATCAAATACATTCTAAGAGCTATAAAATCTTGATTTAAATCTTAAATTATGTTGAAAAATTCGAGATCTTGAATATAATGATTTTATCACTATCAATTTTTTAAAGAAAAATCATTATTGATAGTAAGTTATATTCGAACATAAATTTAAAAATGTTCTTTTGATTCTATAATTGACATATTTAAAAAGTGTCAATTCAAATATTGTTAGAATAAATGACTTTTATGAGTAGTGAGCCGTTAACCGAGTGGATTTGGGGTTGGGGGCACAATATGAGTATCTTTGGCGACTAAGTCAACTAGCGGATCTCACATCAAAGTCTTAGTTAATGCACAAATATCTAATTATTAGGGAGGAGCAAAGATTTGAGGCTGGGACAAAATATAATTTTTTTAAAGTAGAGGGGTGATTGACAATTTCAAAATTATTGGGGTTCGCTCGACTTACTCGTCCTCCCTTGTGAGCGCCTCGTCGTGTGTCCATAATGATGGGTGGTTGACAATTTTAAAATTTAAAGGCTCGTCTCATGTGCGAAAGTTCTTATGGCTTGTGTAATTGCAATAAGATCCTTACCAACAAGGAAAGGGTGAGAAGATACTTATCAGATGATGCTAGTAGTACTGCTTGTGGGTCGGATGTTATTCGCGATTGCCCAAAAATTTTTGTTGTTTGGTCTGCTTTAATTAAACCAGAACAGTTGGATACATTTTACGCGTTGGGTTTGCAGGAATGGATCGTGACAAATCTCAAGGAAACCAGCTAGTTTTCGATTACATCTTTGCACCACGGGTTGCTTTTTGGGTATATAATTTAGTCCCCTTAGCTCTGACGTATGTAAGATTTTTTTATCCAGATAAATCTGCTTTTGAACCGGCCATCCCTTATTGTAAAAGGCGGGTGGATGAAGCTGTTGTGACTCATGATCGAGCTTGTAAGAGTGCAATGAGTACTTACAGCCATGGTCGCATTGATTACGGGTTATGCCAATGGTCTCCTCCACTCGAAGATTGGGTCAAGTTCAACGTCGATGGCTAATATCGTGCGAGTACAGGAGGAGCAACGCGTGGGGTGTACTCTGAAATCACAATGGTGAATAAATTATGATTTTTACAAAAAGTATTGGTCTATGCTCGGCTATTGAGGCGGAGTTGTGAGGTACATACGAGGGACTTCGGCAAGCATGGGATATTGGTATAAGTCGCCTTTGGATTGAAACGGATTGTCGCAATGTGATGGATGTTTTGCAGGATCGATTGACTCCTAATGGTCGACCATGTCTTGTGCGTTATATCTGGGATCTAATGGATAAGCAATGAGAGGTTCGAGTGTCGGTTGTCTCACACGAGGGTAATAAGTTGGCCGATGCTCTTACCCATCATGCGTGGTCGCTTTCATTTGATTTCCATGAATTTCTGGAGCCTGTGTAAAAACTTCTAAAACTCGTGCAACAATACTCAAAGTTAGAGTTTAATGTTTTATTATGTGCTTTTTGTTTCAGTTTTGGTTTGTGCTTTATTAATTTTATTTCTATTCGAGCATGTCTTGTCTGATTCAGTGCAAATATTGTCGTGAACACTTTTTTTCCTTCGATTTAAGTTTAAGAAATTTTTTTTGAGGCTCATAATTATATCTCTTTTCAATAAAAAAGATAAAATTCTTTTAGAAGGGAATAATTGCTATAAAAGATTTGTCCCTGCTAGTATTCGCAATTAATAAATATTTATAACAAATTTTAATTTATCTCACAATTTACCTAATTATTTAAACACGATTCTATTTTTTTGGATAGAATATTAAAATAATAATCATTTAACACCATTATTGCAAAAAATATTTATTTATAATTACTTTTTAAATTTCGGACAAAGCCACAGATAGACTATAGTTAAAATTAAACTACATTTATTTACCTAATTATTTAACTGCGAGATACCTTATACAAAAAATACGTATAATTTTTCCCTTTGACAATATTATGGCCCTGTTTGGTAAATAGCGTTTTGGACAAAAATTAGACGTTTGAGGTATAATTAGAAGTTTGACTGGTCAAATTCGCTAATATTGATGTTTGATAAATAGCGGATTGAAAGAACGAATTAGGGTGAAAAAATTAATTTTGAAAAAGCTCCTAATACGACCTTTTTGAGATTAAAGGTTTGATATTAAAGTTGTAATAACTCTTTTACCCTTAATAATTACTAAAAATCTCTAAATAACCTAAATTAAATAATACAATCCACTTATCAAATCAGATCCGCTTATCAAATCAGCTAATGCAATAAGCTATCAGCTATCCACTAATTGCCAACAGGCCTATATAAAAACCCTAATTAGCCAACTTTTCCTCAAAATCCCTAACCCCAACATTCACTTCCCCTTTTCTATTCCTCTCTGATGGCGACTGCGCGCGAGGAGAATAATCCCTATGATGGCGTATTAGGAGCCGGGGGAAAATTCAGAAAACGGCCGTTACGGAGGACAACAAAAGCTACGCCATACGACAGGCCGCCGACCTCAATAAGGAACCCCAGGGGTTCCGGCGAGAGAAATGGTTGGTTATCGAAATTGGTGGATCCAGCGCGGAGACTTATTACTTCCAGTGCTCACAGGCTCTTCGCTTCCGTCTTTATGAAACGCCCTCCTCCCCCGCCGCCTCAGACACTGCAATTTCTGGGCTCTGGTGATTTTTCTCCTCGGTTTTATTTTTATTTTTTCTGAAATTAAAATATGGGGAGAAACTTCTTCCAACAAAATTATAGATTTTTTTTGCGGAATTGGGTTCGGTTAGGTTTCTCTTAATATCAGGTATGGAGTGGTAGTTTGTCAAAATTTGGTTCGAGAACCTATTGTTTCTGGTAGAGGAAGGTTTTTGGGAGTTAGGGTTTTACTTATTTCGATTTGTAATCTTAAGTATAAGACATTGTTTCATATGAATAACAATATTCTTTATAATTTGTATATAATTGTTTGGTTTTCTTTATTGTACATAATATTTCTCATTTAGCTGACGTTTCCTTCATTTAAACGTGATATGCGTTTAGATTGAACCAGTGCCTGATTGCGCACTTTTGTTTTACTTTGAAATTAATGTGTAATTTAATATATAGAGTTATTGGTAGGAATGGGGATGCCTCGAGTAAATTTTAATCAGTGTTTAAACTCTGCTCGCATAAGAGTTTTTTTATTATGTTAGGCATGGTTGAAAGATTAAATTACCATGAATTGGTTTAATTTTATTTTCATGATGTTGATTAAATGTGATAATGTCATCAGAGACTAATGAGGAACCAATGGGGAATCAACCAGAAGCGACTTCAACAGTACGTATTATTTAAACTAGTTGTTTTTATGTTCCGTTTAGTTTTTTTATTTTTTTGGCCTAAAACATTTCCGTTTGTGGTATTCCTTTTAGTTTTCTTTTAACGTTTTTATTGCCTGTTTTCACTTTCTTAAGAATCCTTTTAGTATGTCAAATATTTATTTTTAGAATGAAAAAGGTGAACATATTTGGTATTGGAACTTTCTAAGTAGTCCAAATTAAGAATGTTCGATGAACATAAAATTGATCATGAACCATTTAGCATTCCCTTCTCATTTTATTTGGAAAAGAAAAATGGTCTATTCTATTTTTTTATTTGAAACAGTTAAATCTATTTCTTCTCATTTTTTTATAAACATTTTCTTATGTAGTCACCAAGGCCTTCACTAGATTTATTCACTGTAAGTGAAACACAGAGCACTCATATTTGTTTGAAGCCAGACACATCCATTTCTTGGTATGTTATCCTCTGTTTAGAGCAATAGAACAGTAGCACACATGCAATAAATGTTAGGGACAGACTTTATCCTAAATTCTCATGTCCCCTTTATCAGTTGTTAATTGTGCCAGTTACTTTCAAGTTTTATTTTTGCCACTTATTTTTATGATATTTTCTTATGTATTTATTTAAAATTTTCCCGTTGTGGTTTTCTCTATGATGAACTGAACTTGTATGCTTTGTTGTTTTTATGTACATTTTCCACTTAGGTTCCTCCTGTTGTGCAAGGAGCCATTATAGGATGTGGGAATCCCATTAATCATACTGAAGAAAGTAGAGTTGCTGAACTTGAGGAAATTTTAAAGCGGAAGGCATTTACCAGGCAAGATGATCTGAAATTGCATCTTATGTTGCCCAGACTCTTCATTTTTAATGAAGAACTGGTGTCTGACACTTGGATGTGGAGATACGATCTCCAAGGATTCTTCAAATGCATTGAAAAACTTAGAAAAATCTGACCATACCCATGTACAACATATTCCCACATGAGTTCGAGTAACATAGGTTAATTCAACCACCTTCCTTTGAGGGAATTTTCCAAATCGTGTCATTTGTGATATTTTCCTGTGCTTTAGATTCTGAAGTTTCTATTTCTTTTAGTTTCCATCAACTGGAAGAAAAGGGCTGAGAGTATGAATTGGATAGAATCACTTTGTACCGCAAATTATAGCATTCCTGCAACCTTTGTAGTTGATTTACTGGAAATCCAGCTTCCAATTGTACATGATTTTGTAATGCTTTTTGATTTTTCCTCATTGTCCAGCTTGAGTGGGAATAAGCTTCAGTGGCAACTTCTTTTGGTGGTTAGAGTGTTTCTTTCTATTGGAGGAGTATCTCTTTCAACAGGAATTTTATTGATGCTATAGATAATAAATGCTATTATTCTTTTTCAGATCTGAAATTGATCGTTTGACAAGTTTACTACGCTCAAGAAGTACTGATATTTCTGGTGGAAATGAAGAAAAGAGGTCCGCCTTGATCTCAATGGGATCACATGACAAGAAAGAAGAATTTGCAATGACCCCAGTTAGAGAGAATGTGACTGAAAACCATCTTATTTCAACACCTGTTGTCAGCTCAACTGTAAGGAAAAGCTTTCTTTCCTTCATTTTGCTTTTGGGTTAACATACCCTCAAATACTTTTAACTAGGCTTAATAATTTTAATTTCACAGATTGAAAGGAAAATAATTAAAAATAAGAACTTTAATGGTTCTACAGGTTATTGATGAAGCTGTTGCTTCAACTGCTGAGCTTGCAAAAGCTTACATGGGCTGTAGGACAACAAAAGTATCTGTATCACGGCCTGGATTACAAAATCAAGTGCCTAGGGGAGATTTAACTTCTCCGAGCAATAAAATTTTCTCTTCTACATCTTCCGCAATGTCACTCGTGCCAATATCTTCTGGTCATGTTGGGAGTGTTGGAAACAGTTTTGTAACCCCAAGATTGAGGGGCAGGTCTGCAATATATAGCATGGCACGAACACCTTATTCCAGGGTTAATTTAGCAATTCCCCTTAAGGTTGTTATGCTCGGCAATCTTTCCTCTCCTGTAATTGCTTGTTCATCATTTGTCTTATCCTAGTTATTCGCTTATTCTGTAGAGTTCTGGCAATCCAAATGATGCTTTTGGCGAACCATCATTGCCGCAGAGTGCATGGGAGCAAAACAGAATTTCTCGTTCCAGACAGCGGGTACTAATTTAGGGTCATTTTATTTCTCCCTTTCAGGGTTTTTTTTAGTATAAATCTAGAGAATCATTCAGTGTATGTGTTTCTTTTCTTCGCAGGTTTTGAAGCACAGGAATTGGGTATTAGACAATGATACAGGATCAGCAGGTAAAACTAAGGTTCTTGAAGAAGGAAATGATGCTTTTGGTGGACCATCGTCTCCGCCGAGTGCATGGGAGCAAAACAGAATTTCTGGTTCCAGACAGGGGGTACTAATTTAGGGTCGTTGTATTTCTCCCTTTTTCAGGATTTTTTTTTATAAATCTAGAGAGTATCATTCAGTGTATGTGTTTCTTTTCTTCGCAGGTTTTGAAGCGCCGGAATTGGATATTAGACAATGATATAGGATCAGTTTGCCCTATTCGGCGGATACGTCAAAAGTCCAACCTTCCTTCTTCAAGAACCTTAATTTTACCTGCAGCTGGTCCTCTATCTGCTCATGTAGCAGGCACTAGTTCAGCTGATTTAGATAGTCTAGCTGTGAAAGGGGATAACTGCACTCCTGGCACTAGTCTTACCACTGTTCCATCCAAGTCTTGTCAGGTGGCCTCAAATATATTACAGCAACTGGACATGTTGGTTTCCCTAGAGGGAAAAACACCCACTAAGTTGTCACCATCTATGCTACGTGGGCAGGTTCTTAAAAGCCTTGAGACTGTAGATTATTCAAAATTTCTGGAGAACATGAATGATAATGATAAATTGAATGGTTCTTGCACTGTGCTGACTGGTTTTCAAGACTCTATCTCTCACGAACATGAAAAAGGAAAAGAAAATGGCTCAACAACGTTGGTTGCTCTCCTTGGCAAGCCAGTTCCTGGTTTAAATGGTGTTGATTGTAATAGTTTAACGAAGGATGATAATGTGCCTGGTGTTAATGCTGTTGATTCTAGTGTGATCAAGTCTCTCGTACAGCAATCTCAACGAAAGAGTGGGGTTTTTCAGATGAGTGCACCTGAGGTATGTGTTAATTGGTGATCAAATATGGCTATTGATTATCAAAATTTCTCCTGTTTATTGTGCCTGTCAAGAGTTATTGTTTCCACAAGACGAGGCTCTATTAAATGCCTCCTTTTGAATTGAGAAGGGATGTTTATAAGCTTCAGTTTTCCCCTATTCTGTTTCCATTCTTATCATCTTTGTGTTTATGGTTTCTGTTGCAGGATTATCTGGATCTGGACTATGATGACTATCCTAATGGATCCACACATGCGGAAGGGAGAGGGAGGTTGGATAACTGTCTCATGGGGAGTAAGAGTGAAACTCCTGAACCTATAGGGGAGCCTTCTAGTCTTTCTGAAGTTCAAACCATTTCAGTTGCTGCATTCAATAAAAAACCTTATTTGAAAACATCTGATGGATCCACAGCTAGCAAAAAGAATGCTGATGTTACTTTTCCACTTGTAGAGATGGCCACTTCATCTGTGCAGTCAGCATTTGTGGTATCTCCATCAACTCCAACAGCCAGTAAAGATGCTGTCTCTTCGCTCCCAAACGCTTCTCATATGCTCAGCATTGGAGAGAAAGTTTTGGCAGCAAAACAATCAAATGTTGCTGTTACTACATTTGGCTTTGCCTCTACAAATACTGGTGAGGTTTCATCAGTTACTGGATCTTCAGGTGTTAAGATCGCCACAATTTCAGACCAAAAATTAGAGAAGTCAAGCAGGTTGGTATATATCCATTATTCAACTTCCCTTGGAAGGTTGTCTACCTTTCTCTTCTGGTCGCCTTTCTTTCTTTCTTTCTTTCTTTCTTTCTTTCTTTCTTTCTTTCTATACTTCCAATGCAGGCATTGTTTGTAGAATCACTAATAATGTTTAAAAGTTGTAGACTTGTGGTTAGTTGATTTAAGAGGAGTAAAAGCTTTAAAATGTATGCCCAACCATGTTTCAGTGTTCTTATAAAAAGGATGGGTTGGGATTTTGGAGTAAATCTAACCCTACCTGTAGAGTCACTAATATCTGGTTGAATGTAGTAGAATAGTAGTTAGTTGACTGACTGGGTGTAAAAGGTTTTCCGTATTATGGTCCAGCTCTTATAGAAGATGAGAGGTGATTTTGAGGTAAATCTTACCCTTGCTTTATAACATCGCCACTAAATGCTGTAAATCCTCCTGATGATGTAGTGAACATTTACTGATTTCTTTGAGTTCGCTATTAAATTTTGTAAATTCCCCACCTCCCCTATAACATGGCTCCAAATTCTCTCTTCACTGTCGAAGAAGGTAAGAGAGTTGTTTCTGTATTAAGTTCTTTTTTCTCTTACATTTCCACCCATCAGGTTGCTTTCTTTTTACCTTCAAACTTATAAATGGGTTTGGGAGAAAAAAGAATGGGACAACTTTCTTCATAGATGGATTAAGCTGCTAATAACTGAATTTTATTTTTATAAATCTTATGTTGCTGGTGATAGTTGACCTCAGATCGTTAGAATCCATTGTATATCTGACTTCCAAGATAGTAAGGTTTTAGTTTGGGATTTATTTATTTATTTATTTGTTCCATTTTGTGATAATTAGTTTGGCATGCTGAGGTTCTGATAGTAAGGGACAGAAGTGTAAACAAAATTGCAATTTAGCACCTAAAGTTTAAAAATTCAGAATTTAGTACTTGGAAGTTGGCATCCATCTGTTTGCACCCAAAACGCCAATTGTTAGTGAAATAAATGTTGTGTCATAATCTTATTGGAGTATGTGACCCATTTGACTAACTATTATAGTCTAATGTATTTCTGGTTTGTTTTTCATCCCCTCTCCTGGGGTACTCTTCTTTAAAAGCTTTGTTGCCTTATGTTCAGCTTTGCTACTACTGCTCCTGGTACAACCAATTATTTGTCGGATAAAACTGATAAGGAGAACAATCTGAATGGGATCTTCTGTAGAACACCTGAAGCTGCAATCACCTCTTCTATATCAACTTCGACTTCAGCTGGAAGTATCTTCAAGTTTGGTGCCTCAATAGATAGGTCTACCTTAAATAATGGGTCTCTTGCTTCGAGTCCTTTTTCATTCTCTTCACCTGCGCCTTCTCTAGTCCCAAGTGATGGTCAAAGTTCATCCAGTGCAGCTGTCTCTAGTATTGATGCTTTACCTACTGCCACCACCTCTGCAAGTACAACTGCGAATGCCACCATTAGCCTTACCTGCAAATCCTCCGTGGAGGCTTCAATCCCGTACTCTACAGCTGCAACTGTTTTCAAGCTTTCATCCTCTGGGGACCCGCCGACTTCTGTTTCAACATTATCAGCAACTTCAGGGGAAGCAACTGAATCGAAGACCCAGGATACAAACATCGGCAATGTAGTGATCTTTCCGTTTGGTGGTACATCTGTTTTTACTAGTTCTGGAAGTAGTATTTTTAGTGGTACTTCTGAAGTTAAAAGTGCTGCAAGCAGCACTACTGGTACACCAGCTGAAGTTGCAAGCTCTGGAAATAGCAGTTTCAGTGGTTTATCTTCCGCGATTACGAACTCTGGAAGTGGCTTTTCTGGTAGCACATTTTCCACAGTGGCGAGCACAGGCAATGGTATCTTAGGTGGTACATCTGCAACTACCATTACAGGAGATGGTATCTTAGGTACATCTGCAACTACCATTACAGGAGATGGTATCTTTGGTGGTACATCTGCAACTACAAGCACAGGCTGTAGTACTTTTGGCGGTACATATTCGGCAATAGCTGGTACAGAAAGTAGTATCTTTTCCAATAAATCTGCAATCATGAGCTCTGGAAGCAACATCTTTGGATTCAGTTCTCCAGCTGCATCTACATCTACTACACAGACCCAGGGTTTAAATCCTTTTAATGCTGTTAATACCCAAGCATCTGCTGTGGGAACTGGCATTGGCACCTCATCACAAAGCATGCCCATTCTGTTCTCTTCATCTGCGTCATTTCCATCCTTTGGATTCGCTGGGAATACAACATTTTCTTCTGGCAGTTCAATGTTTGGGTCATCGACATCCATTGCTAAACCTTTTGGTTCAGGTGCTACTTTTGGAGTAAGTTCTGCCTCTTCAGAAACCAACCCTCTGAGCCCTAGCAGTGGCATTGCTTCTGGCACATTTGGCTCTAATTGGCAAGCCCCCAAGACACCCATATTTGGTTCTTCATCATCAGGATTTTCCTTTGGATCATCATCTTCTGTTAGTGCTCCTAGCAGTGCACCTTCTATATTTGGGTCATCCACCGGTGCCTCTTCAAGTTCCATATTTTCATTCACTTCAGCTGCGGCAGCTACTCCATCACAGCATGTGTTTGGTAATACTAGTCCTGGGTTGGTGTTTGGGTCAACACCCTCTACAAATAATGATCAAATGGAAGATAGTATGGCTGAGGATACAATTCAGGCTTCACCAACTGTTGCGTCATTTGGTCAACAGCCAGTCTCACCGCCTGCTTCTGGATTCGTCTTTGGTGCATCAAACCCATCAGGAGGTTCTTTTCATATTGGAAGCCACTCAAGCATAGCCTCACCACAGAATCCATCTCCATTTCTGGTTTCTGGTAGTGTGGAATTTAGTGCTGGAGGGAGCTTCTCATTGGGCACCAGTGGTGGTGACAAGTCTGGCAGAAAATATGTGAAGGTCCGCAAGCAGCGGAAGAAGTAATAAGATTTGATTACTTCAGGCAACTCTTTCATTTGAGAGACCTAAGTGAGTGATTGAATAATATCAAGGCAAAGAGAAGAGCTGCTGATTGTTGCTGTTGTATGTGTTAGCCATTCGAATTTGTTTGGTGCCAGCACTAGTGTTGACTGGACATTTGGAACCTGTTTTGTCATTTCTATGGGGCTTCTGGCAGAGGTTTGTCACAATTTTGTATGTTCATGGTAAAAGAAAATTGAGACACCATTTGGAACTGTACTATTACTGCTAATTAGCTGATAGATTTTGGGGTTTGAGCGATTACGCGTCTGGCCTTGTTCTATGTACCCTTATCATATGTAACATAAACCAAGAGGAAAAAGAAAAATGTAATAGACGATGGAACTGGTTATGAATTTCATTTTATAGAGGATCTCTTTTGTTTCTTAGAAAGGGTTTATATAATCATAGTTTGATCTTAATTATACTGCTTTCATACGGTACATTCTAAATTATGACAGACGGGCAAGTCGAAAACTGTTTGGGATCTCTCTTCTCTTGACATTCACCCCACGTGCTTCCATGCCTTGAAAAGTACTTTTGGTTGCAACATTATGCAGGTTTAAGGAATCAGAGTTTCAGTGAAGATGCTGGAAAAGCACTGTAGATATTAGAAGAGCAATTGGTGAGTTTCACCATTAAAATGAAGCTATGAATGGAGGGGCTCCAGAAAACCACCAAAGTTTTCTGGTTTAACGGCTCGCCTTGGTGATGATGCACTTCCCTTGACCTTATAAGGCAGAGTCTGGAGATGATGACTTCATTGCTAGAGAAGTCCGGGCATAACCTTTCTCCAATGGAAGGCAAAAGAGGAGGGCGACAATATAGGACTACTGATGGTCAGTTTTCTTTGTAGTTCCTCATCTTCCTCCATGCAACCGTAAATTTACTTTTCTTTGTAGTTCCTCATCTTCCTGCATGCAACCGTAAATTTACGGAGTTCTGTATACAAGTTCCCTGTTGTACTTTCTGCTTTTGATCCTTTTGTCTAAGGATCCCTGTTTTGTTTGAAACACTGATGAACCGTGCAGCAGGTGAGCATTGGTCAGTATAATGTTGAGACTTGAGAAAAGGAATGATGAGGCGCCATTTGCCGACGAGTGAGTCCCACGAAAGAAACAAAACCGGTTATCCTCGGGGGTTTTGTGATGCAATGGCGAGGGCCAGAGGTTGTAATTTTGGTGTTTAGTACTCTATAGTATAAACAACTAATGATAACCTATATGAAAAAAAAACCCTCAAAATTTAACATATCCATGTTTGATTATGCCCATATTGGATGCTAACACTTTGAATTCTGTACTATACGTGTTTGCTCTTGTTTCTGTAGGATGCTTTCTCTATATCTCCATTCAAGATCTAAGAAAGGGCCAACATTTGCCTACATGCATATATTTCACATGTATGCGTATATTAGGGCCCATGTGCGACATTGATAGATCAGAATTTAAATACCAATAGTAATACTAATATTACTGCGTAATTGATAATAGTTCACGTCTATGTGAATAATATATCAAACGCAATAAATCTAGAGTCACGAGTAAACGTATATTTCATATCATCATATATCACAGACTGAATCATTCACCATCTCATAGATCATGAGACACTTCCAAGCATTAAAACTCAAATTATAGCTTTATAGGGTTATTAAGGTAATTTAGACATAAAAAAGATTTTGGTAATTTGGCACTCCAGGGGTATTGTTGTCATTTTACAACGGAGGGCGTTTTGATCTTTTGGTGTTATAAGTAAGGGTGTAAACGAGCCGAGTCGAGCTCGAGTAGTGCTGAGCTCGACTCGACTCGTTAAGAATTCGAGTCGAATCAATGTTGAGCTTGACTTGGCTCGTAAAAAACTCGAGTTGAGTATTGATCGAGCTTTGACCGAGTAGGACTCAAGTAGTTCACGGTCTGTCTCGTTTCATTTACAACTATAATAATAATAATAATAATAATAATAATAATAATAATAATAATAATAATAATAATAATAATAATAATAATAATAATTGATCAAATTGCATGATTTCATTGTAGATAAAATCATACAAAAAATATTTCTATGTGACTCATTAAAAACTCCTAATCCTAATAAGAGAAAAAAAAGTACACGTGAAAATATATAAAAAGTTAAAGTAAAAATTAAACTAATATAAACATAACAACAAAAAACACTCAACATACATTTCAGTTCAATTTAATTTTAAAAATTAAAAAATAGTTTATTATATTTTCGAGTAGCTCATACAAGTCGAGTATCAAGTAGCTCGGCTCGTTAAAACTCGAAACGAATTCAATCAAATTGAGTATTGAGCGAAGTTTGATCGAGACGAATTCGAGTAGCTTGTGATTTGTATCTTTTTATTTATAGCCATAATTATAAGAAGTATTTTAGAAACTTGTCCTAACACGATTGACTTGGGTAATTCGTACGCTTTATAGGCTAAAATTGGATCTTCAAGTGATTCCAAAGGATTGGAGAGTTAACGGATTAACTAAGAAGGCGTCTTAGTAAATTTTAGCACAAATATATTTTAGTACTTAGGGATAATTTAATCTTTCAAGCCTCATAAGGACATCCCTTCATTTAAACGTTTTTGAAAACGACCTTTTTTGAAAATAAATGAAAAAACACGTAGTATAACATGTAATAACTAAATATTTTGTAACAATTAAATAATTTAATAATTATTTTATAACAATTAAATAATGGATTTATCATTATGTTATTTTGTAATACATTTTGATTTGTTATTTTGTTGGCTCTCTTATAAAAAATTATTCCAATTAAAACATGAATTGAAATAATAATTAAATTGAATTTACCAATAACTATACAGTCTAACGGGATAAAACATTATACTGCTTAAATAACGTTAAAATTTGAATTCTGATATTGTGAACAATACAAACTAATTCTCATAACGAGTCTTTATGCTATATAATTCAGATTAATCGATCAATATATAGCATACCATTAATTATAAAGAAAAACTCAATTAGATATGAACCGATTAACATGCCATAATCAAAGTGGCAAGAAAATCAAAATATAAACAGTTCTTTTATTCTGTTCATTGCTTAAAGGTTCTAAAATTTCATTGGTATCCAAAATATCATTATTTGATTAAATTCCCCTGCAAATATAATGCCTCCTAACAAAATGAACCTTGACGCATTTGGATACTATAAAACCAAGTGGATTTGACCAAAAAAATAACCGTAAAGCCAAAGCTTTACAAACCTACAGGAGTAGAGTAAATATACAATACATTTGTATAGTGATATATTTTAGGTTTTTTTAGCTTAAATATTAATCAAATAAATCTTTAATTTTTTTATTTTTAAATTTTAAACACTTTATTACTAACGTAAAGCAATTTAAACCGTCTAAATATTTAATCCTAATCCCGTCCTACTCTCAAACCCTACCAACTCCAACATCATCCACAATTTCAGTCCTATAATTTCATTGACTGTTTATTATTTATACATCTTCGGATTTGGGAATGACGCAGCCGGTGTGCATGCAATGGAGCCGGAGCCGGCAGAAATGGCCTCTGCTACCAAGGCAAAAATCCGACGAGCTGTTGAAGATGAAGGCGAAAACCGGCAGCCACAGCACCCCAAGGGATAGGGTCGTCATATTAGGGGATGGGAATCCCAAAGGTGATTGTTTTGGGAATCCCAAAGATGATGTGGGCACATACATGATCAAAGCTGTAAATTTTAAATCCATAAAATTTAAAAATACTAAAAACATGGCAGCAAATTTTAAAAAATAATAGCAGAAGCAGCCTTTAGAAAAATGTATTTTCATTACAATTAACCATAGATAGAGTACACCCCAAAAATACGCCTACACTATGTCAGTGATGGATGGCTCCTGATAAGAAATATGGTCTTTGGACACTACCAATTAGCTGTGCTAGTAAGATCCAACAGTGGAGGGAAACAATACTTTGTTGTGCAAAACATTTTGATCAAATTCTTCATCCACCATGAGTATAAACATTGAAGTTTCGTAATGAAACTGATCTTGTATTCGTATTGACTGCATACTAAAAGATCCATAACAGAAATGCATCTACACCAGAGGTGGAAATCAGTTATCATGAATTATCATCGGAATTCGACTTTTCAATTCTCCACCAGGTAATTTACTTACCCTATAAACAGCCAAGCTTCAATCCCCACCGGAGCCATTGTTACTTGTGGAAGCTTTCTTACCGGTGTATTTCTGTCCAAAGAGAAGGAAAAGATTGTTAGCTTTCAGGCAGACATATATTGGAGACTTATCGGTTGCCATTAGAAATTAAAAGTACAAGCAAGAGGAACTTGCTGGCATGGTTGCAATTATAAGAGTAGTTTTTTTTTTTTTCTCTTTTGAAGCTGACCTGCTTTCCAAAGCTGAATGGAATGTACTTGTATTTGATCATGTGTGCAATCTGACGCCTCATTGTAAGAACAAAGAGAACAATCCAGTAACAAAGCAATATAGGCCAAAAGACAGGGACATCAAATACCGAAAAGAAAGTCATGACAAATGCTATGCAGAAAGCCTTGGTCATGGAGTACCTACCAAAATCATAAAACAGAGAGTAATGTCCACACTTAAAAAAAAACTCATTCATTAAGCACAAATTCATATAGATCTCAAGCAAGATAACAAAGGCCACTCAGTGGTATCACATTTATATTCTAGAAATACAAATACTTCTCGAAACTGATAAATAAATAGAAAAGAGATTCTACATTCTAAAGGAACAGTGATGTGCGTGCGATTGAGTGATTGACAATGACGAGGTATCGGCTAATGAATTTGACAGGGAATAGCAAATGTTTTCAAGCATATTCTCTTGCATTTCCAGAACCAGAAACTTCAAGTAGGACACCACTGCTACTGGTTATTGTATGTACACATAATACAATAATGTTACAGATAGTCATGCTAGAATTTCCGTACTCTAGAACAACAAGTATGCTATAGAGAAACTAGGTATCAAAGAAAAGTCTGAATCTTAGAAATAAGTTCATGTCCAAAAAAAATTTACACTATCATCATGCCCACAGTAAAGTCATCATTAAGTTAATATCTTAAATCTTTCACCGATGCTCCCCAAGTTTCATACATTATGAAATGGTATAAAAGACCAGCAATAGGCCTCACATGGTAAATGATAAAGGGCATGTTCTCATCTATCACAAAAATAAAATGGTGACTTTGACTTGGCCTAAATAGGTAAATGAAACTTTTATAGATTGTTTCCTTAATAAACCAATTAACCAAATCACACAAACAAAAGCAAACGAACACGACCACTAAATTGTTTCTGAAACATAAAAAGTGTACAAATGAGAAGCCAATAAATTTTCAATTACCATAACTTAAACTCAGGTAGCCTACGAATAAACGGCTTAAACTCATCTGAACCTTTTGTTGGTAGTAAAGGCCCATCAGAAACTTCAAGTTCAGGATCAACCAGAGGAGATAAAAACCCAATTAGCAAATTCAGCAAGTAGATCCCAAGGCCATATGAAACTATGTAAAACCCTTGGACATAATAGACCCGCAAGCAGTATATAGCTGCTATAACAAGGGTTCCAATCCACCGGTATGCTGTATGAGGATTAGTCTTATCCAGATAAAACTGATAGATCCTCCAAGCATCGTGCCCCCATTGAGGCAAAGGTGATGAGACTGATGCACCGTCGCCCCCAATTCCCTCCATTCAGTATTAGCTTCAAATCCTAGATTGTAAGAGCATAATCCAATCAATTAAGCACAAAGGTATACTGAATCCCCAAAAATACAAGTAAGAACTCAATTAATTGGAGCACTACTAGCTATAAATCATCATACATCATCGTGTACGACAATGTGCGACAAATTAAAATGAAGTAATAGCAATAAATCGTCAGAATTCACCGTGTTCGATCATGTGCAGTAAAATACAAAGAATAACAGCTAGTCATTATCAATCATTGAATCCAATGCAAAGGAAACCCTAACGAGATGCTGTTTACCAATAAATTTTCGTAAAAATCTCATGCCCAGAATCTTAGAACAAAGAAAAACAAATAAACCTAACGCAACAAATAACCAATGATCCCAAAACCTTCCCTCAGCTTTCTCACCAACCAAAATAAAACATAATGTTTGTAAAAAAGAACTAAGCTTTGATAAACACGGATCCCGAGCTACCAGAACCATAGATTTACATATAATAAAATCGTTGATAAATGAAAGAATCAAATATCAACATGAAAAAAGAAACACGATTGAAGGCTTGAAAAGCGCCAAAAAAAACTAATATTTGAGGTCCTTCAAAGAAATTAATGCAGAGCCTAAAGATTGCTTTAAATGATTGCAAAATTGCAGTAGAAAAAAGGCTGACCTCAAAGGACTTTCCGTTGTTAAGCTTTGAACTTTAGGGAAATCGTTTCTCAGTATATGGAGCGAGAAACGAAAAGATCGATCTAAGCTGGGTTGGAAATGGCCAGATGTTTTTTCAATTAAACATAGGGTAAATTACTCAGTTCATCACACAACTTTCTTCTTACTCCTATTATGATCACTGAAGTTAATTTTTTTAATTTAATCACTCTACTTTTGAATTACTTCTATTTTAATCACTCTATAACAACATGACTTATATTATTAATATTTTCGTACGGTATATATATTTTATTAATACTACAATGTCATGTCATATTTTATCATTCTTACAACATAAAACTTCACTTCTCATTAGAGGTGTAAATGAATAAAACCTCCCATCATTAATATTTTTCGCATTATTCTTCTATTATTTTTCCTACATTGTTTTCAAAATTTTATCGCAATTTATTTCTTAATATTATTCCAATAGTTTATCAACCTAATCTTACTAGATAAAAATTGTAGTTTTGTGTAATTTTCACGTCGTGTCTAGAGGCATACTTTTATATATATTAATTTAATATAGACAAAAAAATTATAAGTATTTTGGTGTGATTAAATGATAATATATGTTTATTGATAACAAAATGAGGAGGCACCGAATAAAAAAAGTGGGGACAACTGAATTAAGTGGTTCTAGCGGATTCAGGCGATTCACCCATGTAAATTTACGGTGGAGATCCGCAGACATGACGACAATGTAGTTTTTGAGAAGGAGAAGAGGTTGACTTGTTCTCGTTAGATTTCTTGTGTCCTTTTTAATCCCAGTTACCTTTCTTATTTATACTCACTGACTGTTATGTGGTGTTCGATGAAAGTTTTATGAGTTACACATGCAATTGCTATGCTAATGCTCTAGCCCATCCATATGTTAAAGCATTCATTAGGTGTCAGTACAACTATAGGACTGACTTAGATTAAGGTTACATCGTTACATCGTGAAATGTTATTGGGATCTTAGGCAAGTTTTTTTAAGGACACATATTCTTTTAAGGGTTTTTTCTCGAAAGATGGGATTTTTGCCTTCTGTCTTCCGAAATTATCTTTTCAAAGCTATTAGTTTCCCAAGGTGTAACATTGTTCATTATGGTTTTAAAAGAATATATTTCGTTTTACCTTTGTTGGTCACCTTGTATTGCCGCAGCTGTCGTACTTAGAAGATTTAAGGTCGTTTAATTTGTTAATCATCAAACATTTAGTAATCGATGGCCAAAGAAATAAGGCAGGGCTGACGAATTAGGACACTATTATTAGGATTTCATTATTATTGATTTTTTTAACAGAAGTTCTTCACGCTCACCGCACCAATTGTTGATAGTAAAATTAAAAAGGTTGTAGTTGTCCGCGTTTCCTGTAGTTCACTCTATTTGACTTGGGCAAAGAGTCGCGATTTACGGATGTTCATGGTAAGTTAATCGTACAGTTTTTCCTAAACAATAGGTTAACTATTATAGCGGTTATGCAATCATAACCTAATCTTTAAAAAAATAGTTGACCGCTAAATTTTTAATGGTTAACCATTATAGCGGTTAATTGTTTCTCAATGGCTCGGTTACAAGTTAACCTATTATTACCTATTGCAAAAAAAAATCACATGTTAATTACTTTTGAGATTAATGAAAATATCTCTCCGATAAATATTATATTAAAAGTTTCAAAAAAAAACTTAAATAGAGAGATTTTAAACATAAATTATTTACTTAGTTAAAAAATACTTGTAAGTTAACCATTCACCATTATTTTGACCAGTTCATTAGTTATAATCGTTTAGACTTAGTGATTAGATTAATTAACTTGTAAAATGTACATTTATATCGGTTAATTATGCACACCTCTATCTATGATGACTATGTAGAGAGAGATAAGAGTTATTCTGATTTGTTAACCATATTTCACTTTGAGTAAATGTTGATCTCCCTTACGATTATATTGGTGGAGTCTAACGAATGTGTCAAATTTACTATAATGAGTGTGATAAACTAATGGTGACTTCAGTTAATAAAATTAACTTATGAATTAGATAAATTTGACAATTATCTTATCCGAACTTATAAATTCTCCGAGTGTTCTTAGGACGTTACGTCTAGTTGGATATAAGCTGAGACCTACATTATTAAGGGATGATGTGATTTTCGCGAAGATGATAGTGGCAGAGTACATAATAGGTAAAACAAAAGGGTTTCAAAGTCGAATGGCAGGAAATCGAGGGCCATCTTCTCTCACTACGTAGCTATTTATTTATTTATTTATTTATTGTACATGGCTGCTGCCTGCTAAGCGGTTCCACACATTAATTTTCCAACAGATTAAAACTCTTTGCTTTGACTTTTGATCGTGTTTGTGACATGTTAGAAGCTCAAAAAGTCTACTATAGGCGTAAACAAGGATAGACTTAGAGGGGCGGGAGAGCATGGGCGGATTTTGACAACTAAGTAGGGCCTATTTTTTTTTTAAATTTAGAAGTTTAAATTAAAAATTTTGACAACTTTAAAGGATTTAATTTGAAATTTTCATAAAATATAGGAGTTTAACTAAATTTTAAAAAATTAAAAGTTTATCAAGACTTTTAAATTTTTTTAAGAGAGGATTTAATTAAAATTATTAGAAAATTTAAAATATAATATCAATTTTTAAAATTTTTGAAGGGGTCAAATTAAAAATTTTAAAATCTTTTAAAGACTAAATGTGAAATTAGAAAATTTTGGGGGGCCTAGGCCCCCACCGGCTCCATTGAGCGTCCGCCAGTGCGGGAGGGGCGACCGTCTTTTAAAAATTTGAAAATCTTATATGATTTAGAAAAATTTTAAATTTTTTTATATATTTTATTGAAAATCTATTTCCACCCCTAAAATTTTATAAATTCACCCCTCATAAAAATTTATAGGTTCGCCCCTTAATATAAAGTTTTGCGTCCGTCCCTAGTAGTAAACCGTTCACATTTTTCATGAAAAAAGACGTTCATTTATAGTTGGATGGATCTGAACAAGCATCCTTGAAAAACATGAGAAAATTATTAAATATTCATATTCTTACATCACTTAGATTAACCTAAAATGAAGAGCTCTAGAAATATATTATTCACGGCATCGTGGTTTCGGGCATTCAGTTATGCAACAGTTGACTTGGAATGAGCTTTGTATAAAGAGCAAATGCTACGCAAGCAATGGCAGGTCCGGCCCAAAAAACCCAGTGTCCGTTCCAAAGGTGGCCGCCTCTAATTAAAGCTGGACCCAAACATCTTGCTGGGTTCATACCAACCCCGGCATAGCCCTTGGTGGAAGTTACGGTTGTCGATATAAACACGATAAGGCCCACCACGACACCGATGATAGAGCAAACCGCGATTCGACCCAAATGCCTGGCCTGACGTGCATCGAAAGCAATCCATATGGAAGCAAACAGAAACACAAAGGTGCAAATGATCTCAAGCCATAGGGCCTGGCTCGTCTCGAGACCGATAACAATAGGACCGGTTGTACTCGGTACAACAATAGTGAGGGTACAGCCACCAAGAGAAAATGTTTGCTCAATTTTGGTGTTCACCACAGCTTGTAATGCAAGTGCCCCTGCTATGCCACCAACACATTGAGCCAATATATATATGACAGCGCGTGAAAGCGAAATAACACCGGTAAATGCCGCGGCAAGGCTGATAACAGGGTTGATGTGGCCGCCGGAGATGGGAGACGTAGCGAGGAGGAGAACCGTGATAACGACACCGATAAGAAATGACATTATAAGGTGGGGCATTTTGGTTTGTGTCTCGTAGGAAGAGATGACTATGGTATCCATTGCAAAGACCAGCACTGCTGTTCCAAGGAGCTCAGCCAAAGATGCTCTCCAAACCTGACAATTCAGTAGCATTGTAGGGTTCGTAATGCCCTCTAATAATTGCACATATAAATAAACAAACAAATCCAGATACCTCTAAGGACAAAAGCTCATTGAAAGACAGAATCTCTTTCAAGGTTGTTGGATTTTGTTTCTTCTCATCCTCAACTCTCCTTTGCTCTACCCTGCAAATTTTGAAGAGACGCAATGTTAAGTTCTATATACTGCAAATGTTTTGAAGAATATGTGAGGCTTGCCTTGGTGTGGCGACAAAGGGTCGGACTCTAGTTCCAGTGTATACATTTTCTTCATCTTCAATTGCACCGATATTTCCAGTTCCAGCCATCTTCGGTTTTTAGCTATCTTCCTCCAGTTTTTGCCTTTGTATCTGTCATGTATATATAATCAAAGTAGCTACAACTGCATGAAAACTTTTCCTTAATTACGTAACGTTGCTTTATTTCTTTTGTTTACCACCCCAGTATCCGACTCATTGTCAGACTAATCCATATCAGGTTTTGCGGAGGCCCAATATGGAGCGACTCTTTCAACCCAGTTTTCTCTCTTCATATAGACAAGATTCGAACTCCTAACCTTATTTAAAGACTTAACGCCTCATCCCGCTAGACCAACTGATTGTTAGTGACGTTGCTTTATCTTTAACCACTTAATCGGTGCCCTTATCCCGCTGCTTCTTTAGCAGGCGCTATCTCAGCTTGCTTTATGGCTTTTTCAACCATAAAGATGTAGGCCTTTAAGATACTTACATTAGTACATTATATGTATATAAACTGGTGTTGTTAATCCTTGAGGCCAATGAGAACAGATTGGAGCTATTACTGAAGTCAGCGAACTGGGATGCAACTTGCAAGAATTAATGGGTTCACGATCAATAATAGATGCTCCATATCGAGAAGTGGACCAGTTTTTAATTTGGCTGATAAGTTGGGAGAGTGCAATTAATGGGAATTTGCCACATATTTGGCTGCTATTGGCTGCTCTATCCTTATCGAGCAAACAGTAATAGTTAGCAAGTAGGCAGCGTTATTAAATTCCAACTATATCAATGAAAAAGGAAACATATAGAAGTATTTGCAGCGGTGGCCAATCGGAAATGATTGAGGGTTTTTTTCCCATTAATTAAACTGATAATGACTTCGGAGACAAGCATTCTCAACTGCAGCATTTGCAAGGTTTCATAGTTTAATTTCAGGGTTATTCTTAAAAAGTGTCCCGATGCTCGTTAAAGGTACTTCACATTTAAACCACGTGAAAAAAAGATGACGTTCATCGTTTGAGATCTAATTTCGATTAACATTGTTTGCAAGGTGTACGTGTATTTTTTGTGAAGATGGTAATGTTATTTACAAGTAAATTAACATAAACCAGAGGATAAGTCCTTTAACTTAAATTGTTAGAAATGAAGCATCTTGTATTAAAGGATCTAAGACAAAATTAAGATAAGGGTTTGATTAGAATTTTTCAAACAGAAAACATTTTAAAAGGACAAGAAAATTCAAATAAAACGTAAATGAGTGAATCAACCAAAAGAATTGAATGAGAAAGGTGTGCGTGAATGTATTTTGGCCAGCAAAATGAATGGTTGAGACCCCTTGAATTGATGAAAAATTTAGACAGCGAAATAAAGAAATTAGCTGCAATTAAAGTAAAAATGATTATGTAAGAAGAATAAAAGTAATGTAAGATGGACAAGAGAATTTGGTGTTTGGGAAAAAAAAGGGAATGGGTCCACTTTTTTTTTATCAAAGAAGTTGCATAGATTTTAGTTAAGAGCAAAGGTTACATTGTATCAAAGGGTACAAAAGAAGGACTGTGGCCTTTAAGATCCGATTTAGCAATCCAATCGGCTGCTTGGTTACAACATCGTGGAACAAAAAAATCTAACAGAATCAAACTGCATTGTCAACAAGCGAATATCCTCCTCCACCCTCCTTCACAGAGGAAGAAATCTAATCGAAAGAGCAACCTGATTTGAGTCTTTGAATTACTGACTGACAATCGGATTCCATAAAGACTTTGGTTATTCCAGATTTGTAGGCAGTTGGTAAACCAAATTGAATCATCGTCGTTTCTGCTGCTTGTGCGGATGGGGCATGAAGAGGGGTTGAATCACATAGGATAACAACACCCTCATAATCACAGACAATGATGGCTAGCATGGCTTTTCCTGACATGCCACCAAAGGCTGCATCACAATTGAGCTTGATAACCCCTTCTGAAAGAGGAATCCAACGGAGGAATGGGGTCCACTTGAAACCCTTTGGACAAAAAAACTTAAATAACTTCTGATTTGTGGATTTAACAGATGCTTTTGCTTAACAAACTCGTTTGACATTAATTTTAAAAAGTACAGTGAGAAAATATTTTTACTAATGTTTATGGATTGTTTTATTTAAAAATTGAGTTTTTGAGGTTGCTGTCAAAAAGTATTTTTGAGTTGACAAAATATATATTTTAGATATGATATAGTAGAATAAAAATTAGTTAATTTAAATGCAATTTAATTTCATTGAAAGTTGATATAGGAAATATATCAACTTAGATTACAATAAAAATATAAAAATAATTTATAAGAACTTATTAGTTAAATAGAAAGGAATAATTCCCTAAATTAAGTTTAGCCTATAAAGACTTTCGTACTTTTTTAAACCTTTTGATAGCGTACACGTACCTTAAAGACAAAGCTATTCAAATTCAGGTATCCTAAAATAAATACCATTCTCTTTTCTACCGAGACCACTCAATAGTTTTTATTCAAACAATTTTATAACATTTATCATTCAAATCAATGAGCATGTTTTCAAACAATAATATAATCATACCTTAATCACCAATTCTCTTCATTTTCCATTCATAATATACCAACAAGTGTTGGGTGCATTGGTAAAACACATTGCACTTTCAAGAAGAGGACATGAGTTCAAGACAATTTTAAATCAAAACTCCCCTTTTGATTATTATTTAAAGAAATGACCACCGCAGACCTAAATATAGAAAAATGATCCCTAAATCTGCCACGTATGAAGAACTTGCTTTCTGGGAATAACGAGTCTAAACCTCGCTTTCTGCAAAGAGCGAGGTCTTCATACGTGGCAACACTTTTCAAAATAACGAACTAAACATGAACTCGCTTTATGCAGAACGCGAGTTCTTTGAGAATTTGTAGAGCCGACTTAATTTATCGTGGACAACTTAATGGAATTCGCTTCTGCAGAAAGCGAGTTCTTTGTAAATCGGGCTAGCAGACCAAGCGTCCATAGGCATTTTCGCGCAATATTTCTGGGTTATTGATTGTATAATTTTAGTAAACGTTGAGTTTAGGTACGTAGTACTGGATCTTGTCTTTCATTCGACACCAATATGGGCAAGTTCGGTGCATTGTAAACCGAGTAAAATTAGCATTGAAAACGGTTCTATAGCTTTGCTTTTGTGAATGAATGAAAATATAAAATGGCGTGATAAGCATATTCGGTTTATTAATCAAATAATGTATGTTATTGTTTATCCAAAAAAGAACATAAATAAATATAAAATCTAAAAACTATGTAAAAAATAAGGCAGAATAAATATTGGTAATTATAAAATAAGAAATAAAGTCTTGCATAAACATAATTAAAATTTTTTAGACACCCCCTCGTCCTAATGATGCATATGTCTACCCGTTCTGCAGCTGGGTGCACGACGATCTCGTGGCAGATTCTTTCGAACGGCATGTGCTCCATCGTCGTCGTCATCATCAGCCTCAATATGATCGTCTCTAAAATGCGGACCATTGCTGGCACCGGGGCCGGTGTAGAACAAGCTCTGCGGCCTCGTCTGCTCGACAATGTTGTAGTCGAACTATGCTGCCAACGGTGGAACATCAAACACCAGAGGAACATATTCAAAAGGCGGTGTCGAGTAATATGTTGGATGCATCAGCATAAAGGGACGAAAGACGTCCGTGATCAAAATCTCGCAAGCTAACATATTACCCGACATCGCTTTTTGCATATATTCCTCCGATGTTCGATGTTCCACTGTTGGCGGCATAGTTCGACTACAACATTGTCGAGCAGACGCCGACGCAGAGCTTGTTCTACACTAGCCCTGGTGCCAACAATGGTCCACATTTCGGGGAAGATCATGGTCCAATAATGATGCCGTCAATGACGAGGACGACAATGGAGCACATGTTGTTTAGAGGAATCCACCACGAGATCGTCGTGCACCCAGCTGCGGAACGGGTGGACATAGGCATCATTAGGACGAGGGGAATGTCTAAAAAAATTAATTATGTTTATGCAAGACTTTATTTCTTATTCTATAATTACCAATATTTTATTCTGCCTTATTTTTTACATAGTTTTTAGATTTTATATTTATTTTCGTTCTTTTTTGGATAAACAATAACGTACATTATTCGATTAATAAACCGAATATGTCTATCATGCCATTTTATTTTTTTATTCATTCACAAAAACAAGCTATGGAACCGTTTTCAACACGAATATTACTCGGTTTACAATGCACCGAACTTGCCCATATTGGTGCCGGATGAAAGACAAGTTTTAGTACTACGTACCTAAACTCAACGTTTACTAAAGTTATACGATTAATAACCCCGAAATATTGCTTGAACATGCCTATGGACGCTTGGTCTGCCAGCCCGATTTACAAAGAACCCGCTTTCTGCAAAAAATGAGTTCCTTTAAACTGCCCGCGATAAATTAAGTCAGCTCTTCAAATTCTCGGGAAACTCGCGTTCTACAGAAAGCGAGTTCATGTTAAGTTCATTATTCTGAAAAGTGTTGTCACGTATGAAGACCTTGCTCTTTTTCAAAAAGCGAGGTTGGGACTTGCTATTCCTAAAAAGCGAGTTCTTCATACATGACAGATTTGGGGGTCATTTTTCTAAATTTAGGTTTGCCAGGGTCATTTCTTTAAATAATAATTAAAAGAGGGTTTTTGATTTAAAATTGCTCGAGTTCAAACATTGGAGAAGACATTGTTGAGAGGGCAGTCTCACACCCTGAACATAGACCATAAGACAGACATGTATATTAAAAAAAACTAAAATTGCAAGCCCTAATCTCAATAAACAATGGTAAACACACAAAGAATAATGCTCACCTTAAATTCAAAAAAGCAAAATCACCACCAAAAGGAACTTCTTAGCTTCACACCTTCAATTTATCATTCTTTGTAGAAATTCTTTCTTGAACCTGTCTTTTACAAGCTTCAACAAAACATAAACAATAAGTGTTATCAACCATAAATAACACTTCAATAAATGATCAAAATAACATAAAACATGCTTGGATATTATGAAATTTCTCCCACCTCTTTCAAGAGCTTGATTTCTTCAAAAACTCAACTAAAACTTCCCAAGCTTAACCAAAAACTTAAGTAAGGACTTATTTGTAAGGAAGAGAAAAACTTTTCAGTTCCTTGCTATTTCCCACCAAATCTCAATTTTCTTCTTCTTCTAACTCACTCTCTCATCACGTCAACCAAAACAAAGGAAGAAGATGATGATATAAATTTGAGTGGAAATCGATAAAAGGATCAGAAAATATATAAAAACTGAAAAAAAAATTAAAGTATAGTTTTTAAAAAATAAAATATAGGTTCCAATCATATATAAACAATATTTAACCGTATAAATTTAAGGATAAATTATATCACAAAATCACTCAATTACTAGTAAAATTATAATTGAGTCACAAAATTTGAAACATGTCAATTTATATATCGATGGTGTAATAAAAAGTTAATGTCACACTTTAATAATAAAATGGCCAATTTATTACAATCAATAAATAAAGTGACTCATTTGTATTTTTTTAAATTTAAAATTCTATTTTTAATCTTAATAATAATCGAATAACAAGAATGTAATTTATTTAAACTTAAATTTGGGAGACAAAAATTGATATGTTTTTTTAAATATGAAGTGTTAAATTTATTGAATTATTTTGAACCGGTACTAAATGGGTAGAATACATAAATTTTGAAGACTAAAATTATTATTATACTAAATCTTTTTGGATGTCCATATATATTTTAATGAAAAATTGATTGATAGTAACTAAAACTTTAATTGAGTGATTTAATTATAAATTTTTAATAATTGAGAGACTAAATGTAACATTATTAATAATAGAGTAACCTTTGATGTAATTTACTTAAACTTAACCATTACTAAAATTCCTAATGTTTTCTACCGATAATGAATCTTCTCCAAAATTTCCAACCCATTCTCATCTCTCTTCATCACCGAACAAGCCTCACGCCACATCTCTGTCCCAACATCGTCTGTATCTTCCTCCTATTCTGTCCCTCTTCTTCTCTTCCTTCTCCAGTCCCTGACCCAAGCCCTCTATTGCCTTCAAGTTTCCGAGAGAGCAAACTAAATAAGGTAATTTTTGAAACCCTAATTTTAAGATTTCTAATATTTTGTGCTATTGCGCGGTTTATGTTACCTGCTCTGCACTCTGCATCACTTTGCTATATTTAATTTTCTGTTTTCTATTCTACTTCTTGTAACTCTTTCTTATCTCATACTCTCCCTCTCCACTTTGTTGAGAAGAAATTTTTGTTTAGCAAAATAGCAGATTGTTTTCAAAATCACAGGATAAGGCAAAGATACAACAAATTGTTTATATTATAAAATAATATAATAAAAATATGAAAATACTTTAGTACACAAGCTTGTGTAAACTTTAGTTTATACAAGCCTTAGGTTGTAGGTTGTAGGTTGTAGGTTGTAGAATTTAAAGTTTATGGTTAGAGTTTAGGGGTTAAGGTTAAGGTTTAGTTTTTAATTTGTTAGAGCTAGAGATTTAACTTTTAGATTTTATAGTTTAAATATGAAGATCTGTATAAATTTCTTTTACACATATCTTGTGTATCAAAATATAACCTATAAAAATAATAATGTAATTTGTGAAATTGAAATGGCTAAAAGGAAAAGTACGCTTTAGATGTAAGTTTGCTCCACCGAAACTTTGAGCACCGATTAAAATAACTCTTGTGTGTTGGGTTAATCTCACTTAGCATTAACTCAAATAATTTTGGGTATGCATGTGAAGCTCAAAACCGATACGTCATCTGTAATCTTCCAGGCGTACCCAATTACTTTTAGTCATGTTCCCAACAAGTACTCAAGCCATACCAAACTGTCCCCAGGACAGGGATGCACCGGGTATGTGACGACAGACCAATGTTGTACCCGTGCTTCATAGTTTTCCATTACATTGCTATTGAGGGATTTGTTCACTCTCCTATTGAGGTCCTTAGCGGTGGAGGGCTACGCCAAAAATAGTGGTTGTGATACTGCTATTTAAATCCCTTTTCCCATATTTGGCTCTCATATAGATCATGACTAACATCTCTCATTTAATGAGAATTATTATATTTGTACATGAATGAATTTTGACCATATTTCTACAAACATTAGCGATTAAAGGTGTTTGACTTCAGTTTTAGATGCCTTGTTTTTAACTCTTCAATTTCGTGTGTGTGGTGCAAGAGAGAGTGAGTCTATTTGATTGATTGTTTAGTCACTTGGATGCGGAATCGATTGTTAGATATGAATGTGTCCAACAAGGGAACATTAAAAATTTTCTAAGTTTTCCATGTATTTGGGGGGTAACTAGAAGGTCCCATCTCCGTAGCATGCTTGAATATGTCAGACATGAGTGTCAAACAAGAATACTTAAAGAAAATAAAAAGTAGGAGCAAAATATGTTTTTCCTTTGTGATGTTGAGTTATTGTGACTTTAATTATTCATGAAGATTTCCTTGCACTTCCATTGTTATCTAGCTAACTCTGCATGGTTGTAGTATTGCCTAAGGATAGTTTTTAACTAGCAATTCCCACTCACTCACAAGCCTGTTGGTTAATAGGAGTTGATATTATTGAAAACTTGCCTATTAAATTATGGGTTTGTGTATAAGTTATATTCAAATATAAAGGTTGCAACAATTGAATAGATTAATGGCTTATACCTTGCAACTAAGCTTTTTGTTTGTGTAGCTTTGTTTAGTGAAGTAGATTCTTAAATGACTCATGGAGTGAGTGAGTATGGTAAAAATGATACATATTGTTTGGGAGGTGGCATGGGATGGACATGCACCAAAAGCTGGGCTAATATTTGACACAATACCTGATGTTCACAGAAGGATAATTTGAAATTTCAGCCTAGAATCTATAATTACGTGTGAAGAAGTATGTAATCGAGAATAGGGGTAATTGGGTGGGGAATAACCGAAAACTGTGAGATTCGAACCGAGGAGATGTGAAATAACCAAAATCTTGGCTTATGAGAATGAGGATGAGAGAAGTTTTATTACCGAAGCTCAAATGGGAATGAGGACAAGAATTGTTATATTCAAACCGTGGAAATAACCAAACCATACCTTTATAAATTACCGTGGAGATTCCTGAAAAATATCCACTGGGATCATTGATATTTTACAAAACTTTTTAAAAAATATTTACTTAACTCCAGTTACCTATATACCCCTAATATATTTATTTTAGGTTCCTTAATATTTTTTTTACCTAAAATTAAATTTAAATCTTTAAATTATTTCTATGTTTGTGTTATGCTCTTTTAAGTTTTAAAATTTTCAAATATATTTTTTTTGATTAAATAGAGTTGTATTACATTTCAATACCAGGATTTGAAAAAAATGATATTAATTTTTTGGTGATAAACTTTAATATTTTTTTGAAATAACAGATTGCAACTGATGTTATTTACTGGAAATTACCAAGTACATATGATATTGCAACATTTTAGGTTTCATTTCAGTGCTAAAAAACAATATTCTAAAACTTTCGTATGTTCTCCACCACTGAGTATATTAACTCGCTCATGGGTAGGGGTGCTTAACGAGTTGAGCAGCTCGTGAGCTGCTCGAACTTGACTCAGTCAAAACTCGGTAAACGCTCGACTCAGGTTGACTCGACTCGAACTCAAACTCGACTCGAGACCTTAACGAGTTGAGCGAACTTTAATATTTGTAGATTGTTACTTTAGTTTTAATATGTTAGTTTGATGAATTTGTGGATTGTTATTTTAGTTTTAATATGCTAATTTGGTGTATTTGTGGATTGTTAGTTTGGAATTTAGACTTTGAAAGTGCTTTATACACTATTTTGATATTTTTTTGGTTAAATGTGTTTAATATTAAGCCCCATATAGTATTGTTAAATTTTACTTTTAGTTAAAAATAAGGTAAATTTTTTTGTGAGTTTAATGAGCAACGAGTCGAGCACAATTTTAGCGAGCTTAATGAGCAACGAGTCGAGTCGTGCAACAAAATTTTTAACGAGCACGAGTCGAGCACCGCCTAACTCGCGATCGACTCGCTCGATAAGCACCCCTACTCATGGGAATCGATCTTCAATCGCTCAGCTTCATTATATTTCTGTAGCTCTCCTGCATAACTTCCCTTTGGATTGAGCGGACATAGGATACAGTCCTCATCATGTAATGGTTTTACTAATATATTTAGCAAGAAAGAATGGGTGTGGTTGACTAAAATTTCAGTAGTGATCAACAAATACATGCTTAGTGACCTGGTATAGATTTGAGGTTGTATTGTTTAGGAGTTGAAGATTCGACCTCTCAGTTATCTTGTATTATGAACTTTTAAATTTTTATGTGTTTTCAACGTGATATTTAAAATTTTTAAATTTAACAAATAAATAAATAAAAATATAAATTGTGTACCCGTTATCCGATTTTTCAGGTACCCGAATAGCGGGTATTCGGATAAAACATGCCAAGACACGTGTCGGTACATGGACTACCCGGAAGAATCGGGTACCCGATTTGAGTACTCGAAAACCAGTTACTTGGGAATGAACACCCCTAATTGTTTGTACGTTGGAAGTATCATCTGTTGAATTGAAATTCTAAAACATGCTATATCACCTATATATGATCTGAGGCTCCAAAATCTACTATCCAAGTTGTGAAGTTTATATCACCTATATAGGGACAAGTGAGGTATATAATATGCTGGTTTGGAAGGCATTTTGATTGGATCCTGATTTGATTTATGATACCAAGTAAACTATTGAGAAAAAGAATAACTTCTTGGAAGAGAATTCTCTTCCTTAGATTTTCCCTCTTTGAATACAATGTTTATACTTGTAGACAAGTAGACTACAACGAAAATAGAGTTGTATTGTAAATACAAAGTTTAGAGTCCTATTTAGAAGTTAATCTACATAGATTGAATTCAAATCTAACTTCTACAAGATAAATCATAGGGTACAAGTTTAATAAGAACTAAAACACTAATTACAAAGTCATTTTTGGATTGTATGGCTACAATCTACAATTTTCTTTGTCTTTCTGGTAATACAAGTTACCTTTTTGTTCTTTTATTTTTATTGATTCTATTTGTTCAAATTAAGTAGCCTTCTGATTGTTGAATGGATCAAGGTTTTTTTGCACCTTATTTTTTTATAGTTATAAAGGTTGAATGGTTGATTTTTTAAGGTTGGGCCAACCACATACGTGTATTCGTAAATTTGCAGCTTAATCCTAATATAAAAGAATAATATTTTTTTGGCTTGTTGTCATCCTTAGTTTTCTCATTCTTAGATTTGTTAATATGGAGTTCTTTAATCACATTGTTGTATTGTTCAAAAAGTTCTATCTATAACCTTTGAAGCTCCCTCTAATTTTGAATTATTTGCGCTGTAGCTTTACGATCTTGAATTTGACATAATGGATCCGCATAACCTTCCATTTGAAGTTGGACAACTAGTTGAGACAAGATCTTTTTTGCCTGGTTATCGCGGTGCATGGTTTAGATGCAAGGTATATGGTTATATTGTATAAACATGTGCTTTTATTTCTATGAATTGTGTCATTACATGTTGATTTTTAAACTAAGATGCTGGGATTTTTGACAAATGAATTAGTCATATTGTATAGATCCCCTGACTATGCATATTTGGTAGATTTAGTCCCTATACTATGATATGAAAATTTCTTTTTATTTCTTTTTTTTTGACAAATCCTATATAATTCTAATGGCAAAATGACAAAAGATGCCCCTAACGTTTGCATGTTTTGTCATTTGGCCCCCTATTTTTTAGTCCAAATATGCTCTCAACGTTTCAATTTGGTCCAAATATGCCCCCGTTAGGTGAAAATTGCCAGTCAACTGACGTTCAACAGATGATGCTGACTGAACTTGCCACGTATTAAGATCTGCTGATGCCACGTCAAAATTTTTTTATAAGCCGTTAACCGTCAGTTGATTGACAATTTACATCTAACAGGAGCATATTTGGACTATGAATGAAACGTTGGGGGCATATTTGTACCAAAAGAAAGAATAGAGGGCCAAATGATAAAACAAACAAACGTTGGGGGCCGATTTGGACCAAAAAAAGAATATGGGGCAAATGACAAAACATGCAAATGTTGGGGGCATCTTTTGTCATTTTGCCAATTCTAATCCTACCTAGAGGGGAACGAGGGACTCTAGGGGAAATGAAGGGGTGTTCCTAGTGGGTCTAGAACCCATGACTTAAGGGAAATGAGGGAACAAAGATAAGCAGCTTGACCAACTAGCCAAATGTGCTTGCTCCTTCTCTTTATTTCTTTTTTTTGACAAATCCTATCTAATCCTTTATTTTTTGAAATGTGTATTTTTAGTCATGAGGTCAACCTTTTTATCTCTGTTAATTTATTTAAACATGTTGTGATGTGACATGCATCTTGATATTTTTTGTATTGTTGGATGAATGTTATATACATTATTCTTTTTTAGTTCTTAATATTGTGACGGGAAGGTCTAAAATTAGGCGCCGCAAAATTAGGCTAAAACTAGCCGCCTTAAAATTAGGCAATTTGTGTGTAGCTACGTAAATTCTTACCATTTTGGTAAGGATATGTGTAAGATGGATAAGAAATTGTGTAACTACACAAATTCTTATATAACTTAAATTCTTACCATTTATGTAAGAATATGTGTAGATTGTGTTGATTGTAAGAAATTGTGTAACTATATAAATCCTTACTATTTTTATAAGAAATTGTGTAACTCACGCCTAACCCTAGAAGTTCCCTATTGTGACCATTGATGAGTTTTTTTAAATCCTATGAGTTCCCTAAAAAAATGAGTTTAGCTACGAAAATAGCTTTAGTTTTAAATTAGTATAGTTTGTGCACTCTAAAGTTCTAGTTATGTATAATTTTATAGAAACATATGTGGGACGAGTGAGAGACTGTTGGTAATTTTTCATTAAATGGACTCGAATATTAATACAATTGTACATAGGTCTTTTATAGATTAAATGAGCCTTACCTAATGTAATAAAATTATTTTTTGATACCTAAACTACATATAATCCCCACAATCAAAGTAGTTTTTGGCCATTTGGGGCATCAAAATAGACGTACCAAGATGTCGCCATTTTGGTCTGACGTCCACGTTGTCAATCACATCATCACGTCGTTATCGAGTTAACGACCAAGTGAAGCAATCGAAAGTTCAATGCTATAAACGATACACCAAAGTTCAGTGATATTTGGTGTAGTATCAAGTAAAGCATAATGAAATTTAACATTTTGTCTATTATATTACCTTAATTTTTAATAATTTTATTAAAAGTGAGTTTTTTTATTATTATGTCTTAATATTAAAATAAGTGCTCAAACTATTTTATTTTTCCCTTTTAGGTGTCTAAACTTCTTTTGCTCTTTTTAGGTTCCCAAAAGTTTGGCCAGAAAATGATAGTTTGGCCACCTAAAAGGGGCAAAATAGTTTAGGCACCTAAAAGAGGAAAACGGGGCAGTTTGGGCATTTATTTCGGTACTAAGCATATTATTATTAATAATAATGTAAGTTGGTGAAATTTAGTAATTTTGTATATTATTATTTTCTTAATTTTTTCTCTATTTTCATAGTCACCTTTTATTTTTTTGTATAATTTAATATAAACATTTGTGAATAAGGATGATTTAGTTGAAAATGCTCTTAGGTTATCTTATATTCTCTCGACTCAAACTAAAGAATTTTACAATTCAGTTAATTGAACAAAAAAAAGTTAATATCTCCAATAATGTATAAAGTAATCTAAATAAAAGCTAATCGTATTACCCGAGGCAATCAAACACTTTCTGATCCAAACGCCTCATGTTATTGTACTGGAAAATAATACCTACTTTACAAGTGTGATTGTTTATGAAGTTCAAAATTGTCACCTTAGTACATGTAGGGAAATATTAGTCGAGTTTTACAAGGGTCAATCAATGCAACACAACTTGATTACTTGTTGAGCACATAGTCTTAATTTTGTATGTTTTTTTTGCTTAGAATGTAAACTTTCAATTTGAAGATAGCTTTGGAAAATGTGTACAATTGGGTAATCCTTGTGAGAATCAAAAGACACTTTTAAGGAGAAAGGGTTAATATTTTGGCCATTGAACTTTTTCTAAATGTTATTCTTAAGCCATCAAACCTTTATGCATTTTCAAAAGAAGAAAAAAACGTATTATTTTCTCAATTAATTGTAATTGTTTTCAGTTTGGATGTGTTATTCTTGTTAATATTGATGTCAATGGATTAATTGTGGGAGATAAAAGTTTGGTTCTTTGTAACTGTGTTTTCTTTCAGATTAAGGGAATTAGTTCGAAGAACAGGGAACTTGGACATGCCTTGGAATATGTTGATTTTCCGGATGAAAGTAAGTTGTCTCTATCTGGCTAAGTTATTGTTTTAAATATGATAAAAAAGCTATTTTTAAAAAAAAATTCCACTTAATATAATTTTCATAAGAGAAAACTAGAAGCAGGAAGAAATTAATTGTGCTGTGACCTAATGGTCAAGTGAACAAGTATAGGAGGCAGGAACACTAAATTTTAACACACTCGAAAAGTGTTTTTTTCCTTAAAAAAAGAAAACAAAATTAGTGAGTTACCCAAAATTTCAGAGTTCCATATACAATCTTTGTCCCCACCAACACGGTCTAACTGTGTCAAACTTGTCTACCTTACACACATTATAAACCTTAGTTTGCTCGGAGATAACCTCATTGTGAGAAATTTAAATGGTTGTTTAAGACTGATTTTAGAGATTTCATTATCTTTTCCACTTCACAGAAATACATTGGACAAAGTTATATCAATGTCGTAAATCTAAGGACAAAAAGCGAACCTTGATGGTGCGCCCTTGCTTTCCTTCTGTTTATCGCGAACGTCAGATGCCGGATGTCAATATCATCTCGGAGACGGTTGTCATAGTCAATGATTTTTGGAAGGTGGGTGATTTGGTAGATTGGTGGACTGACAATTGCTTTTGGACTGGAAGGATAACTGAAAAGTTGGATGATGAAAATGTTAAGGTAATATATTTTTATTTATGCTTTTGATGTTTCTAATTGAATGTATTTCTCAATACATCTGCTTGCTTTATTTCAAGAGTTATTTGAAGAGGCATCTATATTTTGTTTCCTGTAACTGTAGGCTCATATCATATGAGCTGTGGAAAATAATAGTTGTTTTAAGATATTTTTAAAATGGCTGCATAACACCACTTATATCGCTCCCGTCTGGCTATAGTTGGTATCCATAAGTGCCCGTCCATATAAACAATTTATTTAGTAACCCAACTTTTCATTTTATCACGTTCAATGAGAATTGCTTAAGACTGTTGTTTTTGTTCTAATGTTCTTGGTTTTATCTGTTTGCATAGGTTGAGTTGTTACCTCCTCCCGAGGGTGAAGGGTCTTTATATGACGCTTCTTGCAAAGACTTGCGTCCATCGTTGGACTGGTCCGTGGATGAGGGTTGGAAGTTGCCCAAGGTTGCCGTCTCACCCTCTTTCTCTTCCCCTACATATTTATCTGATCCGATCTTGTCTTTTATCCTGGCGTAGTTTTTGTTATCGATTTTGTTCAACACCCAATGGAGTTTAACTTGATATAGTAACAATGTGAAAACAAAGTTGATGTGATAATTCATGAAACAAAGATAACTCAGCATCTATAGATTTGTATAAATTTTCAATTTGTGGTAATTTGACCCATGTCCTTCAGTATTCTTGTTACGATGTTTCTTAAACATTGACATTGGTTATTTTTTGTATTTGGAATTTCCAAAGTTCATTGGTGCAAAATATGTCTCGTCATATGTGGACCTACTTTATCCTATAATGTCTAGATCAATATACTTTAACAAGGGAGGTGGTTATTGTATCTTTAATTGCTTATTAGTTTTTTTTTCTAATTTGCTTGTTATAGGGTAATAAATATGGTGTTTTCTGTGCTCGAATAGTCAAGCCTCTTAATCAAGGTAATAATGCTTCTAACATTCAATTTGTTTTTTAGTACTTTGACTTTTGATGACGTGTATGCATGGAGAGAATGCTTTGTTTCCCTTCTGATTTATATGTGTTAAACATTTGGCAAGTTTATTTACGCTTATTGTACTTTCTATCGAATCCTATTTTTTAGGAGTCATGTCTTTCAATGAAAAGACAACTAATGTTGACGAGGAAATATTATATATATGTGTGTGTATGAATAAACAATAATTTCTAAAATATACACAATGATAACCCTATTCAAGGGATTTTTTATAGAAACTTCAATAATATATATCTAGAAAAAGTGTAATTGACTATATAGTCATAGTTATTTAAATGTATTAGATTTTATTTATGTTTATAATATTATTTGTCATTTTTTATAAACTTTTTGTTCTATCTTTTTATAATAGTCTAAAGGTGATTACAAGGTAATATTTGTTCATATATATTTTTAACCCTTTGACAATGCACATACATCTTGTAGCCAGAGCGATTGAACCCGGGTCTCCTAGGATAAACATCATCTTTCCACTGGGACCGCTTGTTTAGTTCTATTCTATCTTTTGATTTCTTCCAAATATTGGTGAAAACATATATGAAAGGTCAAAAATGGTTTTCTATCTAAATTTGTGCCGCACATTTGCATTTCCTTGCAATTGTTCGGTATTTTCTCTTTGATATTTTTGTCGAATCTAGTTGGTTTATGTTAAACGTAGAAAAATTTAATGGAAAAACTCTCTTGATTTCTATACAAAAGGTTACATTCTTATATACAGCTTATGTCCTTAACTTAGGTAACTCTTAAGTTAGGAAAAAGACTATTTTAGGTAAATTAAAATCCTTTAAAGTTAGGGATTGAAACTGCTAACAAGGATCTACAGAATCATGTCTAATTATACATAGAATCTCTAATTTATGCGCATATTTCCTAACACTCCCCCTCAAGTTGGGAAATGGATGTCCTCCATCTTCAGCTTGCTAGTTAACCTCTGAAAAATCTTCCCAGATAGCCCCTTGGTAAGAATACATCTGCAACTTGATCTCCAGTTGATACATAGGGAGTACAAATTAGGCCACTGTCAAGCTTTTCTTTTATGAAGTGTCTATCCACTTCAACATGCTTTGTCCTGTCATGTTGATTTGGATTATGAGGAATATTAATTGTTGATTTATTGTCACAGTATAGTTTCATTGGACCTTCCCACTTGACCTTTAAATCCTCCAAGATAATTTTCAGCCACAATGATTCACAAATCCCAAGTGCCATGGCTCTAAACTCGGCTTCTGCACTAGACCTGGCTTCCTCCCAGAAATGTACAGTGGCCTAATGTTGATCTTCTATCAACCAAGGACCCTGCATAATTTGCATCAGCATAGGCTTCCAATGGCAGATTTCCTCCCTTTCTAAATAAAGCTCTTCTTCCTAGTGTGCCCTTCAGGTACTGTGGTTATTTAGGGTTGTGCATGAATTGGCTCACAACCCCAACTGCATAGCCAATGTTTGGTCTAGTGTGATAAATAAATCAGCCTTCCCACAAGTCTGATATGAGCCTCTGTCCACTGCTGCATCATTTGTTGCATCTCCAAGCTTGTGATTAACCTCTATTGGTATCTCGGCTGGTTTGCACCCTAGTTTGCCAGTTTCTGTCAGCAAATCTAAAGTATATTTCTGTTGAGATATGAAGATTCCTTGCTGTGAATATGCAACTTCAATTCCAAGCAAGTATTTTAGTCTTCCAAGATCATTGACTTCAAACTCCTTGATCAAATACCTCTTTAAGTTGTCAATTTCTTTTGAATCATCTCTTGTGACTATGATGTCATCTACATAGACTATTAGGGCAGCAACTCCCTTGAAGAATGTTTCACAAATAAAGTATGATCACCCTAACTTTGTCTGTAACCTAGCTTCAACGTCACCTTGGTAAACCTTCCAAACCAGGCTCTTGGGGATTGTTTTAGCTCGTACAAGGCATTTTTCAACTTGCAAACTATTTGTCTAGGTGGGATGTCCGTTTAAACTTCCTCTTCAAGATCCCCATGCAAAAAGGCATTCTTGATGTTATACTATTGTAATCTCCATCCTTGATTGGCAACCAATGACAACAAGAATCTTACAGTATTTATCTTTGCAACATGGGCAAAAGTTTCAAGGTAATCTATCCCATAGGTTTGGGAATACCCTTTAGCCACCAACCTTGCTTTATATCTCTTTAAGGAGCCATCTGATTTGTACTTCATTGTGAATATCCATCTACATCCCATTGTTTTCTTTCCTTCTGGCAACTTCACCAAGTACCATGTTTTGTTCTTTTCCAATGCTTCCATTTCAACTTCCATAGCATTCTTCCAATTCTCATTTTCTAAAGCCTCAGACACATTTATAGGAATGGCAATGGGATTTAGGCTAGTAAGGAAGGCTTTATGGTTGAGGGACGAGTTTCTGTAGGATATGAACAAATAAAGAGGATTTTTTGTGGTACAAGTTCTTTTCCCTTTTCTAATTGCAATAGGAAATTCAAAATCCCTATGATCAGAATCAGGATTAGAATTTTCAATATTATTTGAATCAAAGATGCGTTCAATAATTACCTCAGTTTGTGGAGGAGACAAGGGTGTGATTGAGCATGCATTGGTCTCCTTTTTCTCGAGTAAGTTTGTAGAGGACTAACAATATCTTGAATTCCAGTCTTAGGCGTGGTGGGTTTAGGTTGTTGTTGGTCAAAAGAAGGTTGAGGATCAAATTCACAAACAGATTGGGTAAGATCAGGCTGGCATTGGACAGGCTGTGCAGATTTAGAATCATTTTGTTTAGGCAAGGTGAGAGGCTGAAGAAGGAAATAACCTCTGTCCTTATCTTCTCTGAACAAAATCTCCCCTGAAGATAAGGGTGAGTAAAATAGTTTTCATTCTCTTCAAAGGTGACAACAGCAAAAGTAAAATGTTTTCATGTAGGTGGATGATAGCATTTATACCCTTTCTGAGTAGACGAGTAACCTACAAAAATGCATTTAAATGCCCTTGGATTCAACTTACCCCTATTTTGAGAATGAATATGAACAAAGGCAACAAAATCAAATACTTTAGGCTTAAGGTGAAGTGAAGGGCTAAAGTTAGGATAGAAACTATTTAGGACTTGAATAGGACTCTGAGATTCAAGAACTTGAGTTGGTAATCTGTTGAGAATATAGGCGGCAGTTAACACAACTTCCCCCCAATATTGTTTAGGAACATTTTTTTGAAACAACAAGGCTCTTGTTATTTGAAGAACATGGCCATTCTTTCTCTTGGCTACACCATTTTGTTGAGGGGTGTTTACACAAGATGATTCATGTATGATTCCTTTTTCTCGGAAATAGGAAGATAAGACTTGATTAAAGTAGTCTTTAGCATTGTCTGACCTAAGTCTTTTTATATCAGCCCCAAATTGAGTTTTAACCATGGTGTAAAAGGTTTTAAAAGTAGAACTAACATCAGATTTTTGTTTTAGAAGGAATATCTATGTCACCCGAGTGCAATCATCTATAAATGATACAAACCACCAAGCCCCCGTTATATTTTGAACAGTGGATGGTCTCCAAACATCACTGTGAATGAGAGTAAAAGGTGTAGATGCCTTTTTATTACTTTTGAGAAAAGAAGTACGTTTGTGTTTGGCAAGCTTACACATGTCACAATGAAACTCTTCATTATCTAAAGATTTGAACAAGGAACGAAACATAAACTTTAAATGAAGGGTGACCAAGGCGAAGGTGATGAAGCCATATCTGGTCTTTGGTGGTTTTAGATTCTGACACAAGTGAAAAAGATGGAGGATTTGGAACACTGACTTGTCCACTGGAATTTTCAAGATAATACAATTCATTTTCTTCTTTAGCATGCACAATCATCCTCATCGTTCCCTGTTCCTGAAAAACACATTGGGTAGGATAAAAAAACAACACAACATTTAGTGTCTTTGATGATTTTTTGGATAGACAGGAGATTAGTGAACAATTTAGGCACATGAAGGACATTTTTAAGTGTCAGGGTGTTACTTATAACAATATCTCCTTGACCAGCCACGGTTATCCTACTTTCATCTGCAACTGTTATCTTTTTATTACTAGGACAGAGTATATAATTGATAAAATGTAGAGAGGAATTGGTCATATGGTCTGTTGCTCCTAAGTCAATCACCCAGGAGCTTTGGGTAGGAAAATTCGAGACTTTAGATTTTTGAGAAGAGGATATACCTAAGAAAGCTAGACTACATGTACCTGAAGAGGAAGGTTTTTCTAGATATTCAAGTAAACTTTTCAATTTCTCTATTTCTTCCCTGTTGAACTCAAAGGACTATTCTTGGGCATCTTCATTCATCTGCTTGGTGGTATATGCCTTTCCCTGTCCTCTTGATGATCCTTCTCTCTCAAAAAAACTTTTGTTTGCTGTTTGTGGCTTCCCATGAAGCTTTCAACACTTCTCTTTTGTATGGCGAGACTTCTTGCAATAGGTGCACCATAAAGAGTCTTTGTGCATCATTTTTTATCCTTCTGATTTCTCTTTAAAAAACTGTTGTTCCAGGTTTGGTTTTCTTTCAGCTGCACCTCTGGTGACTAGAGCTGAACTCTCCACTTGATTGCTCTCAATCATAACCCCTCTTCTCCCTTCCTCAGCTCGAATGATTGCAATGACTTCATTTAGGGAGGGTAGCTCCTCTTTACCAAGAATCTGGACTCACTGCATCATACTCAATATTTAATCCAGCAAGAAAATTATAAATTCTTTCTTTCTCAACAAACCTTTTTAGGACTGTTGCATCTTCACAACTCTTCATTTCAATACATTGGTAGTGATCCATCTCTTGCCATAAATTTTGCAGCAAGTTGGAGTATTCTGTGATGGATCTGCCTCCTTGCTTAGTGGACGAGATTTTTGTCTTGATCTCATAGTTCTGGGCAGCATCTTTAACCTTTGAGTAGGTTTGTTTTACAGCCTCCCACATCTCTTGGGCTGTATTGAGAAACATACATGTGTCACTTATTTCTGGTAGCATGGAATTTCATAGCCAGGACATGACTAGTGAATCCTGCTCATCCCAAGCCTCAAATCGAGGATCTCCCTCCTTAGGTCCAGTTCCAAGGAGATGACTTAGCTTTCCTCTACCTTTCAAAAAGGTACAAACCACCTGTGAACATTTAAGATAGTTTTTTCCATTCAACTTATAGGCTGCCTAGATACTTTGCAAGTCCTCTATCTGACTCGAATGGCTCCCTTCACTCACTATGACTCCTTGCACAGTCTCAGTACTGCTTACATCGCCTTCCTCTACCATAGTTGTGCTAGGTTAACAGTGACACTTCACCGAACACTCAAAGGAAGGATTTTTAAGGGAGAAGAGGTTGTTAATCGAGATTGGCAGGACTCAAAAAAGGGTTAACAAAGCTCTGATACCATGTTAAACGTAGAGAAATTTAATGGAAAAACTCTTGATTTCTATACAAAAGGTTACATTCTTATATACAGCTTATGTCCTTAACTAAGGTAACTCTTAAGTTAGGAAAGAGACTATTCTAGGTAAATTAAAATCCCTTAAAGTTAGGGATTGAAACTACTAACAAGGATCTACATAATCATGTCTAATTATACATAGAATCTCTAATTTATGCGCATATTTCCTAACAGTTTAAGTTCAATTATGTTATTGTTACATAAAAAGCTTTTATTCTTTAGCTTGGTTATATTGAAGTATAGAAGAAGCTTTATGTAGTTGTTAGGTCTGTAGCTTAAAGATCATTCATCTGAGTTGCTTTGATATTTCATTTTTCTTGAACAACTCGTTCGTGCTACATACTCAACTCCAAAGATCCTTCAAATACATGGAATGATTAGAAAATTTTGACCATATTTGTGTTGAACACATTTATTTGATACTCATACTTGAGCTTGAGTAACATGGGCAATAATAACGAAGTGTAGAACTTTTTTTGTGCTTGTTGATACATTATCCGCATCTCTTAATTTGTTATCACGATTTTTGTCATCTCATGGCGCATTGAAATGATAGTATTTTATGACTTTTTAACTTCGACATTGTTGTGCTTCCATACCTTATTTCTTTTTTTGGACCTAATTATTGTCATGGTCCTAGAGAGGAATCATGAATCTCACATTCGTTGTGTATTAGAGTTGGCCCTGGATTATGTGGCCACACCACTTTTGACCAATGAGACGTCTATTGTGGACAAAATTGTGAGGCCCAATTGTCCAAAGTGGACAATACCTTACAAGTTGGCGAGAACCATGACATTTGGTATTACAGTCATCTCTAGGGTACTAGCCTATAAAGCATGGGTATGGCATCCCAAGGCCGTCTCATGTACTCGATATGTCCCTGGGATGGGTAGGGCTTGGGTACATGTCGAGGACATCCCATGTTCAAGGGGTACGTTTAAAATTAATTGGGTACATTTGGGAGATTGCAGGGGATGGCTTTTGAGCTTCATGCTCGTATACAAGGTCATTTTTAAGTTTTGGCTTAAAAAATATAACATAAGTTGCCCCAACTCCCTTTCACTTTCTTAGTTCTCTCTCCTCTTTGACTGCCAGTGAGGATTGAAGAGGCGAGATCAAGGAGGCCAGCGCTGGAAAGTTTGAAGCTTCGACGAGTAAAAGTGTTACTTCTATTGCTCATATGTTTGAGATTGACACTTTAATAGTGTGGTTTTTATGAATTTTTTTCACATTTTTAGAATTTTAAAATTTATTTTATATTTGTCGTATCTTCTTCGTTTGTGCACGCTATAATTTTGAAAATTATCATTTCTCGTACCCTTAGCTGTATTTGTGTCAATATCAGTGCAACATAGGTACTAGCTATTTGCCATTGAGAAAAATGGGCTCTTATTGGAGTGGAGGCAGATTTCATGATACTAGGTAGGAGTCATGAACCCCACATATCGGTTGTGTAATAGAGTTGGTCTTGAGATCCAAGTGTTCACACCAATTCTAACACGTGGGACACTTTTTGTAGACAACATTGGTGAGCCTAATGGGTCAAAGCAGACAATATCTTACAACTCATTGTCAACTAACATTGGGTATCAGAGTCAACTCTGAGGTACAAGCAATGTTCCATTAAGGATAGTGGGCCCTTATTGGAGTAGGGGGATTTCATGGTTCTAGTAAGGAGCCACTAATTTCATATCAGTTGTGTGCTAGAGTTGATCTTGGGATACAAATCTTCACACCCCCTTTAACATATTAGGCGTTTTTTTCCGGAAAAGTTGTCTGGCCTAATGGACTAAAACAAACAATACTTTGTAGGTTGGTGTGGACCATGACAATTGTAAAGAACATGTTTTTATGGCAATGAACAAAATGTTCTCTTTTTATTTTGTGAATTCCATGCATTGGACTCCCTTCAAATATGTATAGTTCAGCCAATCACCTTCTCGAGTCCAATGCATGAGATTCACAACCATTTAAAGTAAAATTAGTGGAGCAGTTCAAATCTCTACATAACTTGCTCACTGACATAAGATTGCTTGTCAAAGTAGAAACATAAAGAATAGATTGAAGAGTAGCATCCTCTGTAAGGAACATTGTTCTAGTTCCTTCAAAATTAGCTAAGGACCCATCTACAGTCTTCACATGCTTCTTTGTGATGTTGGGTTGTAAGGTTTTGAAACAATTTTGCATTCCCTACCATGTGGTCAGAAGCACCAGAATCCACTATCCATGTGTCAATATCACTATTGGCAATAAAAGAAGCACTACCTTCCTGTGTGGTGCAAGCCGGTATGATCACTAGTGGACCTCATCATTTCGATGAGTTTCTGTACCAGATAAAAATAAAAATAAAAAGTCTCCTTTGGTTCATGAGTTTTTTTTGTAAAGGACTACATTAGTAGGACTTGACCAATCATTATTTTCAAAAAGATCCAGTTGTTGCCAACACCTTGTAGGGTTGAAGTACTGAGTGACACTCATATCTCCTTGTTCAAGGCCATTGAGCTTGTTTTCAATCCCAAAGATTTGAACAATATTGTTTGAACTTGAGTAAGTTTCCTTGGCGGCATTCTAGATCTCATAGACTGTTGTATAAAGGAGAAAATTTTCTCCAATTTCTAGAGTCATCGAGTTAATCAACCAGGACATAATCATATGGCTCTCACTGAGCCATTGGTGATAGGTAGGATTTGTTTCTTCTGGTGTAGATACTTCTCCAGAAAGATACTTGTGCTTTCCTCGGCCATAGGGGAAGAATTTATATCAATTCTTGAACTTATTTCATAAGAGGAGGATGTCTTCATTTTTCTTTTAGGTGTTAAGGATCATACCTAAATCTGATGCCATGTAAAGAATAGGTATCAGAGAACAATATGTTTTCTCTATATTTTCTCATATATATATATATATGTGTGTGTGTGTGTGTGTACAAGGTAAGTCTTTTATATACAAGTATATACACTTCTAGAAGACTTAAAATTCATCTAATTTGTACTTTATCTAAACTTTAGGAGATTAGGACTCTATCTCTAAGTTAGATGAGACTTTTAGTATATCTCAACAACTAGTTACTGACTTAGGAATGACTTTTAACTCTAATAACACGTTTACTATCTACAGCAATTAGCATGTGAACTTACATGGGAAATGGTGGCTGCAGGGGGTTCTGCAAACTTGATAGATCGCATTGTGAATGAGAGGGAAAAAGATGTTCATTCAACAGATGCATCAATTAAGCTTGGGGATTCTTTATCTTCTCGTATTTCAACTGGCCCTTTACATTTTTTGTATGAACAAAAACAATTGGCAAAGAAATCATTGAATGGAAAACAATCAAACACCACAAAAACAATCATAGGCCTCGATATGGTAGATCATGTCCCTAAAAAGAGATGTTACTCAGATAGAGTTTCAAGTTTACATATTCAAGATACCCCGAAACAAGTGTTGGGAATGGCGGGCAAATTTGATGATGATGAATTAAAGAAGAGGAAAATCGATGGAAGTGTTTGCTTGAATTCCACATACTCTGATACAATAGAAGCTGCAGTTTTGGATTTGGAGGAACTTCTTTGTCGGGTTAAATGGCTTCAACGTATCTTAGATTTCGGAACGCCGTCACCAAATACCTCGGCGTCTTCTTGGAAGTTCATAGAACACCGTTCATCATCTATACCAAAATGAGTTCTTGTGCAAAAGGTTAGTTTGCATAATTAAAATTATGCCTATGATTTGATTAAGTTGGTCTAAACCTGGATTTGTGCATTGCTATTGCACTTTAGTGATGCGATTGATTTAGTAGCTTATGGAGATTATTCCTTTTTTGGTTAAAAACAGTTGAATGTGCACCATATAGTTTCATATGTGAAAGTTAAATATACACGTGAGGGTAGTCTTGTTTCCGACACTCGCCGTGGAATCCATGAAACATAGCCTATGTTGCTTCAACTCTACCTATTTCTTGAAGTAGCACTCATATTCAGATATGGATAACATAAAGAGAAATCAAACATACTTGTCCATTTTGTGGTGAAGTGCAAATATTAATTGCATGAATAATTTACTTTGCTGCTCATATGATCATCCTGGGGCCTGTTGTATATATTTTTTCTTGCCTTATGCAGCAAGGTTCTTTTTGCTATTTTGCATCAAGGTAGGATTTGTTATTCCAATTTGTATACAAGGAAACTTAACTCTACAAGAATCATTCTACATTTCCATCAAGTTAGTATTCTTCTGGTGTTGTGTCTGTGGCCTTTACAACGACTGCTAGTTCTCTCTTGTTGACGTGCTCAGAAATTCTCATCCTTCTAAATTATTCTTTGTTTTTCTTGCAGAGATTGGTGAATGTAATAGCAATTCATATCTGAAGGGGCAGCTTGGCTTGCTTTCACAATCTTTTTGGTACTTTAGAAATGTTCTTGTAAAGTTCTTGTTATAGAAACGACTAATGCAAATCCAAAGCTCAGTTTTAACATATAGTTTTGGTCAATCTTGCTTTTGAGTTAGTACTTCACCTCCTGACCTCTGTTGGTTATGAATTGTAAATACTCGGCTCTAACTTTTAGATACCTACAAAGAAGCAAAGTTTAAACATCTCGGATCGGATTCTCCCCTATTGTTTTTTTTTGTTCGGCCCTACTCATGAACAAGTTGCCTTCCGTACTGATATCTGATATGATTGTGTTTAAACATCTTTTCTTTTTTTCAAAATTTTACTCATTTTTTGTTTTTATTTTCTAAAAATCATTTTCAAATTTTGCAACTAAATATGTTTTCTTCAACATTTTCTATTTTCCAAGAAAATAAAAATAAGTCTTGTATTCTCTAGAACCAAACGCACCCTAAGACTTCTCTAATAGATTCTTTCTTTAAAATTAATTTTTCGTAAATTCGAAAAGTATATCTCGTACACCATCAACGTTGAAGACTACCTCAAAAAGTCACAAGAGATTATTCGGAAACCATTTCATCAAAACTTTCAAGCAATCAATATCCTTATATAACTATCGTTAGATCTATTTGTCTCACTCGTCAAGTCTACCACTTGACATACAGACCTGCCAACTGAACTAACATATCAATAAACATCAATCCATTAAATTTAGACTTAACACTTATCCTTAACAATCCATCAAATTTAGACTTAACACTTATCATTAACGAATACTAACCTCTCACCTTAAATACCACAAAAATGAACCGACAAAAAGGCAAAATTAATACTTTAAAACAGAGATTTTCCCCATAAGGTTGAACTACTCCGACATTTCTTCCTTCTACAACACCTCCTCCACTTTTTTAATCTGACCATTGTCTATTGGGGCTGTCCACACAAATCAAAAAGAGTGAATAGGTTGAAATTGTCACAACAATCTCGGTGTTAATTGAATTTTGACATTAATAATTAGTGTAGTGAGTTTAAATCAATATCTATCTTAAAAAAATTAGTTATGATAATTCTTCTACTTAAAAAAAGTTATCGTGCCAAAAGAACACACTTGAATATGTTAGAAATCACCCGACGTTGGTCGTTCGAGTTGTGACCATGGTCTCAAGAACAAGGCCGTCAGAGTAAAAAAAAAAAAGGGAAAACAACACTCACTGAAGCAAGGCATGATGGTTCTAGTGTTAGAAGCGCCAAGGCTCCCACTCGTAATAACAATAAAAGGGAGATATAATGTCAGTTGTGTAATTTGGCCTTGCGACCCAGGGAAAACACGAATGAAAGAAGAAATACGAAAATGATGTTTCTTTACTAAATATAATAGCATGCACATGTGCGTAGGGACGGAATTAAAATTTGACGTTAGAGAGAAATCTTAAATATTAAAAAAATAGAGGAACAAATCTACAAATAATTCATTTAAAGAAAATTTTACATCACAATGGTAAAAAATGAGTTGGAGGGTTAAGCCTCTCCCGACCCCATATTCCTATGTCCCTGCAGGCTGCAGGTGCGATTGGACGAAATGGTAATATCTGACTACGCCTACAAGTAAGATATTTCTTCGTTTTATGAGCGATACTCAGTGGCGGATCTACAAATTCAAGAATGAGATTTTTTTTTCAAGTGAGTATGCAAAAATAAAAAATTTCTCTACATACTAAATAAAATTATATTTTTTCTTCTAAAAAATAATACTAAATTAAATTTATTTTTTAAAAATATTTTTAAAAATAAGGATGCAGATACACCCAACTCTAGCTATACCCGCCTTGAAAAAGTTGTGTTTCAATGAATAAATTGATAAAATAATAAAACAGTTGACATTATCATTTCTATAAAGATAAAACAATGTCATCGTTCAATAACATTTAAATTAGTTTTGATAAAAAAAAAATTAAAGTTCAAGGGAAAAAAATGTAATAATAATATAAGGATTAAAATGATTAAACTAACAATGTCAAGGGACAAAAAAGGTTATATAGATATGGCCTATTTTATTTTAGGCTTAAAGGTCCATTTGTCCTCTAAACTATGCACTTTTAATGAACAACCTTTAAAGTATTTTTCGAAACGTTTTGCCCCCTGAATTAAACATGTAACCTCATATACCCTTATGTTAAACTCCGTTTAAAAAAAATTTACGGGCCAATCAGAATATACCATGTGTCATTTTAAAAAAAATACTTAAATAAAAGGGGTGAAATGCACATTAGGTACACAATATTTTATTTTTTGTTCATTTTAGTCCCTTATTTATTTGAACCGTTAATCTTCTTCTTCCCCTTCTCTTTTTACTATCCATCAATTCATCAAACCAGTCCCAATAACGAAAACCCACTGCTACAAACATGAAATCTGCTAATGGGGTCACTTTATTTTGAGCATCTAAAGCATAACAGTAAATTGGAAATAGGTCCAATATAAGCATTGCAAAGGAACTAGGTTATATCCGGGAATCAAGAAATATTTGATGTTTCTGTACTTGAAAAATACAACATTTATGCAGTGAAAGAACCCTAACAACAATGGCAGACACTTGTAACGGTGCACCCATACCCGGACACTTAGTGTAACAAACCCAGTCTCTCAAGTCACCAAGGAAGTCGAGAACCATACCCATATCCATGAAAATATAATTTTTATATTATCTGTTCATTTTATGCAGTAAGGAAAGCTTTTGCAGACTCTGATATCTCACTCTATTTATGTCCGATTTTCAATCATTTTTAATTAGGGAGATAACGAAATAAAGAAACAATTTATAATCTGTTCAGGAGTTTCGTTTATTTTTTATAAGCTTATAACTTCATCTCTTCAATTACAGCCTCTCAAGTCACCAAGAAAGTGAAGAACCGTGATGAAACAAAAATAAACTGACTTAAAAATGTACATATTGAGGAAGAAGATATATAAGGGACTAAAATGAATACAAAATAAATTTTGGCATATATAATGTGCAATTCACCCTTTTTATTTAAGTTAAATTATTTTTTTGTTAATAAAATAATATGTAGTGCGTTCTGATTGGCTCATGAATTTTTTTTAGCCGTATTAAATAAATGGGCTATATAAAACCACAATTGTTAGTTAAAAGGAGAGAACGTCCCAAAAAAATACTTCAAGAGATGTTCGGAAAAATAAAAATACATAGTTTAAGTGGGAAATGGCCTTTTAAGCCTTTATTTTATGGTTTAAATATCTAGAAGAGATTCCTTTGTTTGTATATCTTGAAAAGATAATTGTTATCTATTTGAACATGGCTCTGGTGGCACACCCGCCATCACCTTCCCATCACCGCCATCGCCACCACCTCCAGCTGCCACTTATCACCAGAAGAACAGCATATCAACGTCGAAACTCATCCAATTCTCAAACAACATCACTTCTTCAAACCAACACTTCAACTAAGTACCAACTCCCTCTCCTCCAACAATTAACCAGTCTTTGTCAATCAAAACAGAGCCTTCCTCAAGCTCTAACACTTTTACTGCAAGAAAATCCCCGCCATGAAACTCTAGATTTACAAAGGAAAGAAGCCATAGGGTTACTGTTACAAGCCTGTGGCCGTTACCAGGACATTGGAACTGGTCGAGAGGTTCACCGGATGGTGGCTTCGTCGGCCCTGTTCCACAACGACGTCGTTATCACAACCCGTCTCATCACAATGTACTCCATGTGCGGCTCCCCTTTGGATTCTCGTTTAGTTTTCGATGGTTTACAAAAGAAAAATTTGTTTCAGTGGAATGCAATGGTTAGTGGGTATTCGAGAAACAAGCTTTATGAAGAAGCTTTGAGGATTTTTATTGAATTGGTTTTGAAAACTGAGTTTAAGCCTGATAAATTCACTTTCCCTTGCGTGATTAAGGCTTGTGGAGGGATTTCGAATGTGAGTTTAGGACAGGGAGTTCATGGAATGAGTGTGAAGTTGGGTTTACTTGGGGACGTCTTCGTTTGTAATGCTTTGATAGCTTTCTACGGGAAATGTGGACTTGTTGACGAAGCAATTAAAGTGTTTGATTATATGTCTGAAAAGAACTTGGTTTCATGGAACTCCATGATTTGTGTGTTTGCTGAGAATGGTTTTACTCATGAGGGTCTTGGTTTGTTTCGTAAGATGATAAAATGCGAAGAAAGTTTGGTTCCGGATGTGGCTACTTTGGTGACTATTTTACCGGTATGTGCAGGGGAAGCGAATTTGGAAATGGGGATGGTTTTTCATGGTTTGGCTGTGAAGCTGGGACTGAACCAAGAACTAAAGGTGAAAAATTCCTTGATTGATATGTATTCCAAATGTGGGTGCTTGTCTCATGCCAAAATCTTGTTTGATAAGGATAATAACAAAAATGTAGTATCTTGGAACACAATGATAGGGGGCCTTTCAACGCAAGGTGATACTCGTGGGACATTCGATTTTCTAAGGGAAATGCAAGTTGAAGGGAGGGAGAAGGCTAATGAGGTTACTATACTGAATGTTCTGCCTGTTTGTCTGGAGAAATCTGAATTGCTTTGCTTGAAAGAACTTCATAGTTTTTCAATTAGGCATGGTTTTCACTATCGTGACTTGGTAGCTAATGCTTTTGTTGCAGCCTATGCAAAGTGCGGGTTGTTGTGCTATGCGCAGCATGTGTTTAATGGTATGGAGACTAAGACTGTAAGCTCTTGGAATGCACTGATTGGTGGCAATGCACAGAACGGTGCTCCTGGCGAAGCTTTAAAGTTTTACCTTCAAATGAAAAATGCTGGCGTAGAACCAGACCGCTTCAGCTTAGGAAGCCTACTTTTGGCCTGTAGTCATCTGAAATCTCTGCGCTTCGGCAAAGAGATTCATGGGTATTTGATACGAATTGGATTAGAAACAAATACATTTATTGTTATCTCATTGTTATCACTTTATATTCGTTGTGGCAAGTCAGCTAGTGCAAGAGTGTTGTTTGAAGAGATGGAAGACAAAAGTTTAGTATCATGGAATGCACTTATTTCTGGCTATTCTCAGAATGGACTTCCAGATGAAGTTTTAGTTCTCTTTCGTCAAATGCTTTCGGATGGAATTCAACCTGATGAAATTTCCATAAACAGCGTAGTTGGGGCTTGTTCACAGCTATCAGCTTTGCGGCTTGGAAAAGAAGCACATTGTTATGCTTTGAAAGCCTGCCTAGTAGAAGACGCATTTGTTGGTTGCTCAATAATAGATATGTATGCGAAAAGTGGCTGTATAGAACAATCTCGAAGGGTTTTCGACAAGTCGAGAGATAAAGATGTGGCATCATGGAATGCTATAATTGTAGGATATGGACTACATGGAGATGGAAAAGAGGCACTGAGGCTATTTGAAAAGATGCAAGAATTTGGCCAGAAGCCTGATGGTTTCACTTTTGTTGGTATATTAATGGCATGCTGTCATTCAGGGTTGGTAGAAGAGGGGTTGAAGTATTTCAACCAGATGCAGAATTTCCATGCATTAACACCAAAGCTGGAGCATTATGCGTGTGTTATTGATATGCTGGGTCGTGCTGGACGATTGGATGAATCTTTGAAACTTGTAAACGAAATGCCTGATGAACCAGATGCTGGAATCTGGAGTTCTTTACTCAGTTCCTGTAAAACATTTAGTGCACTGGATATTGGAACGAAAGTGGCCGAGAAGTTGTTGGAATTGGAGCCTAACAAAGCCGAGAATTATGTTCTACTCTCCAACTTATTTGCAGGTTCCGGGAAGTGGGATGATGTAAGAAGAGTGCGCCAAAAGATGAAGGAGATTGGCCTGCTAAAGGATGCCGGTCGTAGTTGGATCGAAATCAGAGGGAAAGTTTATAGCTTTACGGCTGGAAGTAATTCATTTACAGGCTCTCAGCAAATGCAGAACACTTGGAGAAGAATAGAAGAAGAAATACGTAAAATTGGATATAAACCAAATACAGAATCTGTACTTCATGAATTGGCTGAAGACGAGAAGATCGAAGTATTGAGGAGACATAGCGAGAAGCAGGCGATTTGCCTCGGATTGTTGAGGACAAGGAAAGGTGAAACACTAAGAATCAACAAGAACCTGCGTATTTGTGTGGATTGTCACAATGCTGCTAAGCTGATATCAGTGGCTGTTGAAAGAGAGATAGTTATTCGAGACAACAAGCGTTTTCATCATTTTAGAAATGGCTTCTGTTCTTGCGGAGATTACTGGTAGATACGAGGAACAAGTACTGGTGAGTGACTTGATTCACTATCTGTAACCATGTTTTATATGTTGGTATATTTTTAAAATAAGAAAGTATGATATTTGTTTGTGCATAAATAAATTAATATGTGTTTTTTTTATGTTTTAATCTAATGTTGAAACTCAATATAAGCTAGTTTAAAAGAGAGAGAGAGTGCAGTAATTTTTTAAAGAATTTTTAATATTGTTATTGATTATTGATAAATAAATTCAACATAAGTACTCTTTATATGTATTTTAGATAAATTAAGATCAAATTTATTATCTACTTTTATTTTATTAAGTTATTTAGATAAATTAGCATTTTTTTTTAGAACAACCCGGCAAAGTATTTATTTAATATTAAAAATAAGGTGAAAAAGGGGACAAAAAGAGGCAATAAACCCCCACCCCAAACCAGACGAAAGAAAAAAGAAAATGGTTCTGCTATCGAGGCCAAAACAAAACCCCAAAAAAGAAAGCTAAAAAACGAAGCTGAAGAGACGAAGTTCCCCAGACATCACCATGCCAGGAACAAAACGACAAGACTCCTCTCAACCCTCATCACCACCGTGAAGCGTCGGAGAACGAAAAACAAGCACATGCAAGAGGAGACGGGGCACAAGCTTTAGAACGAAAGCCCCCAAAAATCAACAACTGATACAAAGAAATCAAGGCGGATCTCAAAATCTCTTATCCGCCGCCACCTCAGGTATCGCACGATCCGAGACCTCATCAACCCAGAAAACCTCCGACGAAGCACCATCGAAAGCTCGGGCAACCTTATGAGCGGCCTTATTTCCAGATCTCGGCACGAAATTGAAGAGGCACCCTTCCATCGTCCGGGCGCGACTCTTCACCTCCCAGGTCAGGGAACTCATATCTGAAAACTCTCTCTGGTCTGATTTAAGGCTATTTACCACTGCTAATGAGTCCCCTTCTAATATTACACGACGCAGCCCCAGGTCAGAGGCAAATTCTAAGGCATGCAACGCCGCATATGCTTCTGCAACAAAGCTGTTGGGAACATGCAGAACCTTCCGATAGCAAGCTCCCAGAATCTCAGCGCGGCAATCCTGAGCCACCACACTGGAGAAGGGTTCAGAAGAACCCGCTGTGAATCGAGCGTCGTAATTTACATTAACCCAACCATCCCGAGGCGGAGTCCACCTAGAAGCACACGTCTCAGAAGGAGGACGGTCCAACGGCACTAAGGTATCCAACTCCTGACAGTAGGATCTGACAAAGGTACAAATTTCATCCCTCGACTGAGAAATGCCCTCATGAATGTGTTTATTTCTTGCATACCATAAAGCCCAAATAATGATTCCAATTTCTTTATGCTTTGCATGCGAAACGTTAGTGAAGGTCCAAACTAACCAGTCATATACACTATTAGGCTAGAATGAGAGGCCTAACGGTAACCCATATAGTGCCAGACAAGTTTAGGTAGACGGCAATCCCTGATAGCATGTTGTCCAGATTCAGTAGCCGAAAAGCAGATGGAGCAACTAGGATCACTTAGGACTCTCTTGATACACAGATTATGCCTAGAAGGGACAAAGTTCAAAACAAATTTCCATACTTGTATTTTAATCTTTTCCGAGCACGACATAGCCCACAAATGCTTAAAAAATTTCTTTTCAGATAGGTCGCAAGACAAGTTCTGAATAAGGAGCTTGTAACCGCTCCTTACAGAATAGGCCCCTGATAGTTCTGCTGACCATACTAGAGAATCCTCTTGCATAGATTTCGCAAGAGGAATACTGAGAATCTTCGATGCCTCCTCCTCTAGAAACCTATCTTCAATTAACTCAACGTTCCAGGATTTCAGATTTTCTTGAATAAGATCCTGAACCCTGGATACCTCCGAAGACATAGGAGATTCAACGAGCTTTGGCGGGGACACGAACAACTAGAAATCATTCCAGATATTTATGGACGACCCCGACCCAACTTTCCATCGAAGCCCCTGCAGCAGAAGGCCCTTTGCACTCCAGATACTTCTCCATACCAATGAATGAGCCGAGCCCAACACCGAGCCCAGAAAATCTATTGACCGAAAATACTTTGCCCTCAACACTCTGCTTACCAAGCTAGTAGGGTTAGTCATTAACCTCCAACCCTGTTTTTCCAGTAGGGCCACATTAAATTTAGCAAAGTCCCTAAAACCAAGCCCACCCTCCTCCTTCAAAAGGCACATTTTCTCCCAAGTACACCAGTGTATGCCACGTTTTTGTTTAGAATTTTGCCACCAGAATCTAGCAATAGCCGCTTGTAGCTCATTGCAAATTGCCTTAGGTAAAAGAAAAACACTCATGGCATATAAAGTGATGGCTTGAAGAACACTTTTAATAAACACCATTTTGCCCCCTTGGGACAAAGGCTTAACACTCCAGCCCGATGTCCTTTTCCTGGTCCTATCTTTCAACTCAGCAAAGGCCCGCGTTCTATTACGCCCAACTAAAAGGGGCAAGCCCAGATATTTTTCAATATTACTGCTTTGACCTACTCCAAAAACCCCTTTTACTGACAGCTGATCCACTTCATCAGTGTTCGAGCTAAAGAACAAGCCCGATTTAGAAAAATTTATTTGTTGACCCGAATACTTCGAGTATAATTCTAAGGCGACTTTAATAGATTCAGCATCACCGCCATTTGATTTACCAAAAAGAAGGCTATCATCCGCAAAAAATAGATGCGTGAGAGATGGAGAATACTTGTTTAGTCGAACATCCGACAGTTGTCCACGACTTTGGGCCTGGTGCAGCAAGGAAGAGAGTCCTTCCGCACATACTAAGTACATATATGGGCTGAGAGGGTCACCCTGACGAAGGCCTCTAGAAGGACGAAACGAATCTCCCACCTTACCATTCATAATTACTGAATAAGACACCATGGAGATACGACGCCAAATACGATCAACCCAAGATGAACAAAAGCCCATACGTAAAAGAATTGCTCGTAAAAAACTCCATTCGACCCTATCATAGGCCTTGCTTGTGTCCAATTTTAAGGCAAAGAATCCATTGTTCCCTCCATGCTTATTTTTAAAAGAGTGCAGTGCCTCATAAGCCACAATAATATTATCTGTGATCAACCGGCCCGGCACAAAAGCACTTTGGGCTTCGTCAATGCAAAACGAGAGGACTGATTGAAAACGATTGACCAAAACCTTCGCAGCCAGCTTATAGACCACATTACATAAACTAATGGGTCGGAAGTTTGCCATGGACCTCAGATTCTGAACTTTAGGGATAAGAACTATATTTGTGTGATTAACATCATCCATCGGATAGACTCCGTTTAGAAGATCTAGACAAAACATGGAGATATCGTGGCCCACAATGTGCCAAAACCTCTAATAAAAAATAGGCCCAAGTGCATCAGAGCCCGCAGCCTTTATGGGGTTCATGGACTTAAGCGCAACAGGGTCCTCTTGCCTTACTCTCCCTTAACCTTTAACAAATTTAGTAAAATTTTTATTTGGAGATATTGACAATCGAGAATGACAAACACATGCTCATATCTAATCTCGAAATAACTAGAGCAGCCCTATTGCCTCGAGTATATTGAGCATGAATTTCCAATCAATCGAGTTATCAATTTTGAAAAAAAAATAAATTTAGGATTAATGTTGAAAAAGGTTTTTGCAACAAATTAAAAAGGTTGTTAAACTCTTCAAGTCTTTTAACTTTATAATCAAAGTGAACAATACTTGATCATATTGTCACGGACCACTAGTTCAGTCCGAGTCACATGCACGCATGATTGCCCAAAGGCCAAGAGGTTCTAACGGAGATTTTGTGACTAAAGAGACCATCAAATTTAGCCCGAACTGTGGAGGATTCTAAAGGATAACCACTTTGACCAATGTAAACTTTCTATGTAAACATAGAATTTGTTTCCTTAGATAGGAGATATATTCTAGGGAATATTTCATTATGGTTGGTTGGCTTTGATCATTGTTATCGATGTAAATCATTAGAGACCGTCAGATTTAGGGAAACTCAATTATAAATAGAGCTCTTCCTCACCTCATTTGTATCACTTATCTTCTAAGTAATCAAGACATTTACTCTAAAACTCTATGTGTTGTTCTTGAGTTGTCTTCTCTATAGTTTGCTTCCGCTTAGAACGATTCAACGTTCTTAGTGTCTTAAAAGAATTTGATATTACTGAGTAAGAATTCAGGCCGACTTAGTCGTTTGTCTATATTTAATTTTTATATTTTACAATATGATGTGCAATTTTTAAAAAAAAAATTCACAACCGCGACACCCGCAGTAATCACAATAGCATCTGTTATGTTCGCAACCGCGATAAACACGGCCGAAAACACTGTCGCAAATGCTTTTTAAATCCCTGGGAAGTCTATTTCATCGATTCTAGGAACGAGCAACATAGAAGATTGTCTTGTTGAAGGATTCCACAACTTAAGTTCTTTCTTGCCTTTGAACAAAGCCACTAACCCATTGCAAGAACCCATTATTTCAGTTTCAACTCCTTCATCGGAGAATGGGTGGTTGAGCTTTTGTGCTGCTTCGAGTGAGTCGAACTCCACGAAAAAGATATCGCGGGCCCCGTCATGGAGAAGAAGAGATAGATGAGTACTTGTTTTGATAGAGTGGGAGAGATGAAGCTTGTTGAAATTTGGGCCATCGATCAGAGCGCACCAGGGCTTCGAGACACATCTGAAGCGGAGAAGGTCTTTGACACCTAAACGACGTAGAACTTCGGGGATAAGATCGCGCAGCCGGGTTGTCATTTTTGAGTTTGGAGGAAAAATGATTCACGAGAAACAAGGAGTTTTTTTCTCTTTTCCGAATGCGGCGGGTCTGTTAGAAGAATAAAAATTTTCTTATATACTTCACACTAAAACAATTAAAAATTAAATTCTAAACTCTAACCCTAATTTCTTCATATTGAACCCTAAACCTTATACTCAACCCTTAATTTCATAAATTCTAACCATTAACACTAAACTCTTAATTACATTGTGTTTAGAATTGTGTTAAAATTTTAAATTGTATTAGATTTGTTTTTTATTGATCAATTGTAAATGAATTGTTTAGCATTTCTCTAAATATTTCTACTTATTTTCTAACATTTGTTATATTTTATTTCGTCCTTATTAAAAAAATATTTTCTCGATGTTCTTGTATTAGGTTTGTTTTTTACTTATTTTCTAACATTGGTTATATTCTATTTCGTTCTGATACCACTTATTCAAACAAACCTAATACAATTGTGTAAAGAATATTTGTTATATTTTAACATTTGCTATATTCTATTTCGTCCTTATTCCAAAAAAATATGTCACTGTCCTTATTTAAAGAAATGCTCCACGAACGTAAGATAATTTTGTCCAGGGAAGTGGTATCAAGACGAGTTTTATTCAGGGAAGTGGTATCAAAGTGAGTGTTGTTTAGGGAAGCGACATTAAAGCGAGTCGACGAAGTGACTTGTGTTCGAGCCAACTTGCATGAAAAGACAAGTGTGATGGACTTCAGCTTGCAGGTATAGTCAAACGTGGTTAAGATTTTGTTCGTGGCAAATTTGATTGAGATGGCGCAATAGGAAACCGACAAGGAGTGCCACAATGAAAACTATTGGAGAATATTGACGGTGAAACATGTCAGATATCATATTGAGGGTTTTGATCAAATGACTGATTATTTTAATAAATAAATAGATGGTCTAATCAAGGGTGTAAACATTCTGATACCGAAGGTTGATCAACTGAGGGAATCAAAAGAGGAAGCCAAGCAGATCTAAGGTGTTGTGGAGTCGCGTCTTGAAAAGTTAGAGTTCTTAGAGTACAAGTTCAAGGCATATGTAAAACGAGCTAAAATAAAATAAAGAAAAATTAAAATTAAAAAAATAAATAATTTCGCTTCAAACGAGAAAAATCTTATTTATTTACAAAGCATAATATTAAAAATCAGTCCACATTATAAAAATTATTGTCGAACAAAAATTGATAAAGAAATACAAAAAAAAGTTTACAAAGAGTAAGTATAATTTAACTTAACAAAAGAAAATTTTTCTCTTAAACCACTCCCCCCATTTTCTCTGCAGCGATAACAAAAAGTTTGCAAGTTCTTCATCTTCTTCGTTGATCTTTTTCTTCACCGGCAACGACTTTTGGCCGTTTTGCTGGTTTTGTATATAAATAACTTTCATCTTTTGTGATGAATGCTTTATTTTTATATTTTTTAATTTTAAGATTTTACTAGCCTAAAATTAGCTATCGTCTTTTGTATTAAAGAAAGTTTATAAAATAACAACTATTCTTCTTCAAAAAGTCACTTTGAGAGTTTTTTTAAGTTTTTAGTCTTGTTTCTGCTTTGGAGTGTGAGTACTCATCTTTACTATTGACAATTTTTTGATTCTTTCTCGTCCTTTCCGAAACAAAAAAGTACTTTTTTTCTATTGAATTTAAATTCTTGTTCTAGCATTGTTATTGTTAACGAGTTAAATATTAAAAATAAATCTTCTTATGAATAAGAGAAAAGTGATAGTGAACGACCAAAAGAACAAAGAACTAATGAATTAAATGCGAAAAAGTAATGTTTTCACAAGCGAGTTTAATTTAGGGCTTACGAGAATAGTTTAATTTAAGAGTTTAAGTTTGTAGAGGTTAAAATTTAGGGTTGATGGATAAAATTTAGGTTTTAAAACATAAGAGATGAGATTTAAGTTTTATAATTTTAAAATTAGAGACTTAAAATTTTGTTTTTAAAATCGAACCTGACCCGATCTTATTATCCAAAAACTCGACCTAAAAATAAATACTACAAACTCAACCCCAACCTGGCCTATAAAAAATAATTTTAGAGACCTAATTATAAAAAAATAATTTTAGGGGAATTAATTGTTAAAAGTAATAATTTCAAGAACTAAATTATAAATAAAAATTGAATTTTAGGATTTAATTATAAAATATATATAAATAGAGAGTATTATTATAAATATTTTTAAAAATTTAAGAAAAATCGAGTCGGATATTTTTTCACCACATACCTGAATTCGGCCCAACTCCACACTTAATAAAATCCCGACTCAAACCCAAATTTTATTAAAATTTCAATAAAATGCCCCATCCCTACGTGCCGATACATAATATAATAACCATGGATTCAATGCCAACAAATAACAACAAACAAATTCAAAATTTCTATAGAACTTTGACCATCATGATATAATTTCTACCTATCGAGAACCCAAAAGGCTGACAGGGTGGCAGTGTCCCAGTAATTATTACACCGTCAAAAGTGAAAATCCTCATACTTTTTAACTTTACCCTACGACTACTGGCCAATAGACCGATCCTCCAAAAGCTAAACCAGAGCGCGGGAAAAAAAAAACCCATGTCTGCGTTTGGTTGTACAAATACACAACCTTAGACACCGCTACAACTCGCTTCTCTCAAACCAAAATGCCGAGGAAGAAGAAACAAAACTGGAAAGCCCCTATTGTTTTATGGAATATCTACAAAGACAAAGCTAGAAGTTTAGCCACCACCATCACTTGCATAATCCATCGCCCTCCGCCTCCCTTTACTTGCAACCGTTGTGAAGGTCGTTCTTGTCTTCGGTGTTGTGAAGATCCCATGGCTTTTCTTCTTCGACCAGATGACCCTTTGGATTACATCCATCTTCTCAATGACTGCTTTGTTGTTGTTAATGATGATGCTCCTTTCCTTCACTTTTATCCCGATCAACATTGGCCTCAAAAAACGGTCCGGTTTCTGTTTCAAAAAATGTGTCACTTCTGCTTGAATGAATAGGCTTTTTTTTTTTCTTTCTTTTTCTTTTTTATAAAAAGGGGTTTCTCATGAATCTTTGTTTTGGTTTCAGCTTGTGGTAAGGGCTATTGAGATGTCATGTCAAAGATCCAAGCCTCCTAATGTCATATGCTCTAGTTTTAACAAGGTAAGTTTCTGGTTTTCTATTCTGATTATTATTTTCAAGAAAGTTGGGGACTTTGGGTTTTCTTTCCACCACTTTAGTTGGCTACTTTTCATGTTGGTGGACTGGCTTTATTTATGTTCTTTATTTTATTGGGTTTTTAGGAATATAGGACTCGAGTACAGATATCGACCTTCTAACTTCAAACTTAGCTGAATATAATTTCTTAATGATTTTACTTTTCTGCCTTTTGTTTTGTTACTGATGAGGGCTTGGGAAGAAACAATTGTAGATATTAAAGATTTGAACTTTAAATTTAGGATAATGTAATTTCTTAATGTTTTTTGTACTTTTTTATACCTCACTTTATGAATATAGCAATCGGTTGCTGATATGGAGTTTTGAACTTTAAATTTAGCTGAATATTATCTCTTAATGATGACTGTTTGAACCTGAAACCGGGTTCATGGTTTTATGTGGTTTGTTTGTATCATTAGAAGGGAAGGGGAAAGGGAGGAACCCCCCCCCCCCCCCCCCTAAAGGAACCCTTTGATCCCATTCTTTCCTCCCCCCAAGTTCAAGGCATTCTTTTTCTTCTTCAATCCCTGCTAATGAGGGGGATTTGAGGGAAAGGAAAGTCTTTTGGATGATTCATGAATGCTTTGTCAATTCTAACCATGCTATGAAAATATTTATTTTATCCATCAGTTGTAATATTATAAATTGATCCCCTTCCGTTTCTCAAATGCAATAAACATACATGGAACACTCCATTTCTCTTATTCAAACTCCACAGTTCCTTTGTAATTTTCATATACAGCATTTTAGTTTGAAGAGTAATGACAATATTTACAGATTAGTTCAAGTCCTTGATTACTTAATTTTTAAATCAAACTACTTTTCTAATGAACCAATGCTTGTATTCCCGATTATTAGACCAGAGCAAGTGTATTTAGAACCTGCAGAAGTAAAATTTTCTCATGGAAGTTGTAATTGCTGTGCTCTTTATCATATATTTATTTGCATTTTTAAATTCATTTTTCATGGAAGTTGCAATTTCTTTGTTCTCTGTCATATATTTATTTGCATTATTATCTCTCATCAGCTTAACTTGTCTGCCATGAAAGTGGTAATCTTGATTGGAGCATCCTACAATATATGCATTTGGTATATGCTGTTGGCTATATTTTGCTCAAGGTTTCCTTTTCTTTGCATGATTGTTTGTGGAAAAACTTTTGTATTGACAAAACAGCATACAGAATCAAGCCAGATTGTTGAGCTTTTGACTTCTTCAGCATGGGATATTCTCCTTGGAAGGGTATGTTGAAGCTTTGACATTGTTTATCTGTCTGTCAAGTATGTCAAATAGGCTGGGCAAAAAAAAGTATGTCAAATAGCTGTATTCTTGGTGTAATAATTCTTTATTTCTTTACAATTATTGTTTATTTGCAGGTTGGGGATGAGTGCATGTTTTATCTACTAAGGCATACTTCAATATTTGTGCCCATTTTTGACAAGAAATACCTTCAAGTTGTAGGTTATCCTGTCAAATATTCACGCAAGAAGTTGTCAAAGAAAGTAAACATACCTCAATCTGGTATGCAATACCATGTAGCTTCTACTTTTCATTTTTTGTTTGATGTTTGTGTCCGATTCATATCCCAACATGGGAATGAGAATATGTCCCTTCAAAGACCATTCAAATACAGGGAAAAAAGAAAACTAAACTTGATAAATATTTGTGATAAAGTACACCATAGAATCAGAACTTAATAATAATACCTTGTAATGATGCTACTGTATAAATCTGTGTTATTTCGATATATTATATGCAACAAGAATCTGCTAAACTGGATAAATATTGTTACGTGATCGAAAGATAAAGTAATTGTGATTGTTATTATTATTATTATTATTATTTTGGCAAATGTACATTGTGAACTCTGATTTTAATTAGGCATGTCAGAATGCATTGAAGATTACATTATGATGACAACAATTTCCTTCCATAATGTGCTCTTGCAGACTCTGTTGCCGTTAGTAAAATAAAATTGTGATAAAAATTTCATCGGTCATGCATTTGGCACACACTGCTTATGATGTCCAGTTTGTGGGAGATGTTTGTCCTGAAGAATGTGCTTGGACATTTTAAAGTGGGCTAATTATTGTAGGGTGTGTTGTTTACCGCATCCCTCAAGTTTCTGTATGCTTGAATGCTTGTCATGAACTTTCCCGCTTCTACTTTTTTACTTCAAAATCTGTAGGCTGTTGAAGAAATAAACAGCTGGTTATTTGCACCCTAAAGTAACTACTTTAGTAGGGCCCTCAATGGAATATGATATACCAGTCAAGTGACAGTCATTGTCAACGGTTGGTTCTGTTTAACCATTAGATAACAGGAGGCATTCTTTGATACCAGTACAAGTCAGACTTGACAAAATTTGATCAATACTTCTCCCCACCCCACCCCCAGTTGCTATATTTAATGGTACTATCATGTTTAATGTTTCTCTACCTCTGTATGCCCTTTTTTACCCTTCCTTTATTTTAATGCTTCTCATTTTATTAAAAGGGTAAAATAATTTATTGGTCTTTGTCTTGTTGCCTATTGGTGTTGCCTCACTTGCAAAATTTTGATTGAACTTGTTAACTATGGTTCTTTACATCAGTTCTCTCCTGTGCAGGAAAGAAAAGGAAACGGAGCATTGGTTGCAAATCTCTTTCCATTGGAGAATTTCAAGGAAGCTCAATTCAGACTGCAGAAGAGCACAAACCATTTTCAAGACCAGCTAAATGGAAACGCAACAAGAGACACCAACGGCTAAATATTCCAGAATGCAGAGACAAGTCCATTGTCAGAACCATATGCTTTTATGAAGATTGCTCACCTAGGAGTCTCATGTGCCCCTTCAACACATATCAAGTTGGTTATTTGTTTTAACTCCATAACTATGTTTACATGCATAATTGTTTGATTAATGCTAGAGCACTTTATTTGTTGAATCATGGATGCCATGCTGCGTATGCTATGTAAGAGAGAGATTCATTTCTGCTATTATATTTTGTTTAGAAAGAGATCTTAGTGGTTGGATTGAGCAATGTTTAGATCCTACTGGACTTCTTAACAAGCTATTGTAGAGAAAAATAATGTAGCAGCTTGTGTAAGTTGGGGATTTCAATGTTTTTATTGTGTAACTAGCTTAATAATGATATCCGTGACCTCCAATATAAAAAATGATTACTTAAATTTGTGAAAATCACTGTTGCGTCTATATTAATTATAAATCTGAAATTGAGTTTGATGCCACAAATCAAGTGACACCAGTTAGATGGGGAAATTATGTAGACATATTATTAAAATCATAACAAAAATGTATTTCTTTGATTGACATTTGCATAGTCTTTACAGTTTTATTTATATTCTTTATGCAGATGACAGTCCAATGTTCCTGTTATTTGATGCTAAAAGCTCCCCATAAAGTCTCTAATTCGATTGAGATTAACAGGCAATCTATGTTTCATAATTTGGATCATTCTTCATCTGTTCTTCCAAGAGAACGTATCCTTAATAGATTTTGAGAGAGAGAATCTCATACTTGTTCCTTCAATTTTCTTTAAGGCATCAATTATCATAAATTTTGTACTTTTACCAGGCAAATTTTTTCCTCTTTGGCCTTAAGGAATCTATTGTGTTGCCTTAATATTCTAAAGATATACTAAATAGCTTAGTACCAAACTTTACAAGCTCGAAGTGTCTCATGGAGAATATCTTTAGTTTGACTGATGCAAAGGAAAGCAATCAATCAGTGCCATGCTCCCACAATGTTGAATGCCATCTTGTTGGATCTACTTGCATGTAAGTTGCATATTACAAATTTTATTACACCAGGGTTGCAATGTTCTATTATTCTGTGCTATGGTTTACAGTGATTTGCAATAAGCATAGTCTTTTTTATTATTGCCAAAATAGGTTATTGTTGGCTCTATAATCCCATATCTCACTATTATATGTTGCAGAGTATGTATATTCACACTGCGCTGAACCTATATGGTAGTATGTTTAGTTGTTTACTACTCAACTGTTCAACAATGCTAGAAATTGTTCTGATGATATACAGATCTGTTGTTTAACTATGCATATGAACATCAAGAGAAACAAGTAAGGTAAATGGATTGCTGTTTTAGCAGTCGCAGATGTTTGAAATCCTTTTGGTTGTGTGTGTGTTTGTATACTGCATTCAAACAAGTGTGGTCCTTGTCAATTATTTCGAAGTTAAGCCTCTCAACGTGTATGAAATCAAGTTAAAATTGTATTTAGACCATAAATCATGCGGTAAAGATTTTTATAATATGGTTTTTATATATTTGGTTCGCAGGTATCACTCATTTCTGAAGCTGCTGAAGCTGCTCGTACGCAGAACTAGGCGTTGCAATCATTTAAAGTTGCTGGAGAAGTATTGTCCTCTACCATCTTCGGGTCGAAAGGCTGGAAAGTCTAGAACAATAATTGAGGTTAGTATTGTTTGTGAAATTCATATAAGGTGTTTTCAGCTGCAAGAGACATCATCTGAATTGCTTAGGTGGATGTTTTGTCAGGTTGTTGTTGCTGCTTTTTGTTTGCGTGTTTGTGTGTGTTTTCAAGCCTTGCTTGATGCTATGATTATGGATTTCTGCAAATGTGTCTCTATTTTTATGGTGGTTGCGCTATCTTTAGATGAAATTGCATACATCCATTGTTGAAGGTTTAGTTTTTCTCTCTTTAGAAATAGAAGACGTGCAAGATGCTTTATTAAAAGTTGACTTTGACATTTTCTGTTCCAGAGTAGCATATTGGAAAAAAGAGGGCTCAAGCGATCACGTGGTGGTGTTGCCAAAGAAAACCACAATACTCCGGACATGGATAATACGGAGCTAGAGTCAACCAGGCCTTATTGCTCAAAGACTCAGGTAGTTGAATTTTTGTGGGCTGTTTGTAGATGTTTGGTTCCTCCAGATTTGCTGGGAACTCCTTCTAACTGGAGATTGCTAAAGAGGAATATTTTCAGATTTATTCAGTTGAGAAGATTTGAGAAGTTCTCGGTAATGCAATGCATGCATCAGTTAAAATCCTCAGATTTCCCCTTTTTATCAAATAACCATAATGCTCAGGTGCAGAAGAGTGGTTCAGAATTGAAAAAATGCAGTGAAGCAAATTGTGGTGTACATGATATTAAGCATAAACTACTTGTTAGCTGGATTTTATGGTTCTTTTCATCTTTACTGGTGCCATTGGTTCAAGCTAACTTCTATGTCACAGAAGGTGAGCGTGGGAAAAATGATGTTTTTTATTATCGCAAACCTGTTTGGCAGAAGTTCATAGATCGTGCGGTTACTTCCTTGAAAGATCAAAGTTATCATGAATTGGATGAGGCTGCTGTTAGAGCTATAATATGCAGAAGACCATTTGGTTTCTCGAAGCTGAGGCTTTGTCCAAAACAAAATGGTGTTAGAATGTTGGCAAATCTCAATACATCCTCAAAAATGCTGCAAGAAAGAACCTCAAAATATAGATGTTCTTGGATGCGGAAAATTTCAAAAGCTCAATCAAGAATATTTAAATCCAATCATGTTAAGTCGGTAAACTTCAGACTTCGTGGCATACATGCAGTTCTGAAAGGTTTACTGTTGAAGGAACCCGAGAAGTTAGGGTCAACGGTGTTTGATTATAATGATGTATACGCGAAGTTACGTCCTTTTATAACTACTCTAAAGGATGCATCAACAACTATGCCTGGTGTATTTATTGTTGCTGCTGATGTTTCCAAGGCATTTGATTCTGTTGATCAGGATAAGCTGCTTAGGATGATGGAAGATGTCATAGTGAAAAATAAATATTTCTTACAACAGAATCATCAAATTGCATGGTTAAAAAAATATTTGTTTGATCGCCAGAGTCTCATGTTGGTGGATGAGACTGTCGACCCGGGTTTTACAAACTTACTGTCTTCTATCTCATTTCGCTCACTGTTTGGCGTTCTTGTTAATCAGGTATGTTTTCTACTGTCATTGGTGGAACTTTTGTATTCTATTTTGTCTATTGAATATTTTGGTGCCAGAATCTCTCACCAACTTTTGGCATCTACAAGTGAGCATATTCCATTTTCCTACTCAAGGAAGGGACTGGCATAGTTATTTTAAGAACAAATAAGGGTTAAGTTCTTAATTCAATTTTTATACGTATATAAACCTTAGCCTGACCCCTTTTTTGGCGCTCGAACTTGCTTCCTGAAAATGTTTTCAGGGGTGCTGCACTGAAATTTTAAAGCAACAGTTGTTTTCTAACCTACACCAGCTTTTAAAGTGCAATGTGCTTCAATTGGATAAGAAGTTTTATTTGCAAACGTTGGGGATACCTCAAGGAAGTATCTTATCCACCCTGCTTTGCTCCTTATATTATGGGCATATGGAGAAGCATGCTATCTTTCCATATCTTGAAAAAGCTCTTGAACGTGTGACGGAAACTTTGTCCTCAAGACATATGCCTTTTGATCCCTCGGATGCAGTGATATTTCCACCTACTTATTTGCTTCTAAGACTTGTTGATGATTTTCTCTTCATATTGACTTCGAAAGATCTGGCTAGTGGTTTTTTGTCCATGCTGCGTCGAGGATTTCCGGATTACAACTGCTACATGAATGAGGAAAAATTCAGTCTAAATTTCGACGTTGAACATCATTCTGGGATTTTATCAAACAGGGTTTTTACGGGTGAAGATGGTACCTCGTTTATTCCTTGGAGTGGTTTGCTTATAAACTCTAAAACTTTAGAAATTCAGGGTGACTATACAAGGTCAGTTTCTTTCATGCATTTTTATCTGATCTTTTCTTCTTGATGATTGTTTTGCTGCAGTGGTAACTAACACTTGGTTTATAATAACGCTTAGATTCGTTGCTATAGATGTGCCCCAGATTAGCTGCATCAATGGTCATAAATTTCTTCCAGTTTGTGCATTTTTGTCATTGAAATCATCATTGAACATCAAAAACGTGTTTATTTATTCTACTCTAACTCTTCATTCCTTTGGAGGATTCATGACTTACACCACGTATCCGGACATTGATATGGAAAACTTGAGTAATTTAGCATATCCAATGTTGGAAACACATATCCTACCCTGATAGAAACATGCAGAAAGGAAGATTTTTTTGTTTTTTTAGAATGGATTTAATATGCAATTTTAATGTGTTTCCTGAATGATATATTCAATCTGTGTTTATTGATAGGTATTTAGGTAAGCAATTAAGCTCTACCCTTACCATTCGAAGGAGAAGACAACCGGGCAAGCATCTAAAACATAAGCTGTGCGATTTTACCAGACCCAAGTGCCATCCCATATTCTTTGATCCAAGTATCAATTCCGCATCCGTTGTCAGATTGAACGTCTATCAATCTTTTCTGTTGTGTGCAATGAAGTTCCATTGTTATCTTAAAGAATTATCGGATTTTTTCCAACCTAGCACAAGATACTGTCTGAAAATCATCCTAAAATCCTTCAGGTATGGATTCATTTCTTCATTGTGCTGCTGTAAATCACATTTTTGTTCTCATGAAAAAACTCACTCTAGTTGTGCCAATCATGCCTTCCCATATCTAGGTACATGCATGGGCTGATAGAGAAAAAAATGGGTTCTGTTCGTCCGAGTTCCGGTTTGTGTCTGGATCATAAGCATAAATTGGTGAAGGATGAAGTTGAATGGCTGGGATTAGCTGCCTACATGGAGGTGTTAAAGAGAAAACAATCAAGGCACAAGACATTGCTTTCAGTGCTAAGATCCAAGTTTTATGGTCACAGAATCACTGGGAATGAGTCATCTGAATTAAGATTTGCTGTTGAAAGATCACATTCTTCTTGTTTGTGGAGAATCCAGTTTTAGATGTTATCTTGTACACTTGGTCTTTCAAATTATCTTATTGTTCAAACCGTTTTGAGCATTTGAGAACATAATATTTAAATGTTTTTGTGCAACTTTATTGATTCCTGGTTATAATTTTGCATAATATTTTAGCTTCAAATCATATATCTATATTTTAAATAAAATTCTAGTTCAAAGGTTGACATAATGTTTCTTTCAATAAATTTTGTTTACCTATGAAGGTGGTATAGATTATTAGTGACACAAGTATATTGAGAAAGTCAGTGACTCCAAGGTTGAACTGTCATATACCTCCTTATTTTATCAATTATTTTCAATTTTATATACAATTTAATCCTCAATTCTAGCATTCTATTTACTTTTAACACTATTTAATACCTTACTAACTATTACTGGCCTCGGATAAAACTATGAGGGGCATGCAGTTTGTATAACGAAAAGAGTTGGACAATAATTTTTTGCAGAATGCTGGAATGATTAATTCAGAATTAGACCAACTGTTATAATCCTAATAATAATAGGCAGCATTAGCAAATCCATTAATCCCATACAACACAGTCGTAGCTTGAAAGCAAGCATTCATCTACCAACTTCAGTGCCAAACAAGAATATAAAAAGTGATTGATATTATACAATCTAATAATGTTTTAAAGTCTGGGTTCAATACAACTTTTTACCGGCCACCATTCCCACCACGCCCTCTTCCACGACTACTTCTCGCACTTCCTCTCCGGCCTCCCCTGTGACTGTCCCGATTGCCGTTCCTACCACCATAACCATGTCCACCACTGTGTCCACATTCACCTACATTGGTTCCAGTAGAATTCCAAACTCCATCATCACCACCCCAGTTGCCACCACCACTACCACTGCGCCCACGTCCGCCTCCAGTATGCCAATTTCTGTTGTAATTGTTTCCGGCGGCATAACTATCTCCCTCGGCATCATGACTTCCACTCCCTTCCGTGCCACTGCCACCCCAACCATGACTTCCCCTAACCCAACGTCCACCTGCATTGTTTCCACTAGCATTACCCCTTTCATAACCACGCCCTCTTCCACCTGTTCCACGACCACTTCTTGCACTTCCTCTCCGACCTCCCCTGCGATTGTCGTTCCTGCCACCATAACCATGTCCACCACTGTGCCCGAATTCACCTACATTGTCTCCGGTGGTATTCCAAACTCCATCATCACCACCCCAGCTGCCACCACTACGTCCACGCCCACTTATGTTGTTTCCCCTAGCATGCCAGCCTCCTTCACTGGTATCAAAGCTGTCGCCACTACTTTGACCCTGTTTGTTGCCACCCCAGCTACTGCTACAACGTCCACCACTGCTACCCCGAAATCCACCTGGAGCATTATTTTCGCGAGCATGCCAAACTTCATTGTTAAGGCTATCAACGTTCTTGGTGCTGCCCCAGCCACTGGCAGAATCATCTCCAATACCATTATCACCACTTTGACCCCGTTTTCTTCCACCCCGTTTGCTCCATTCACTGTTCCTGAAGCCATCATTTTTATCCCAATTTCCACCACTGCTCCATCCATCAGGCAGATCTTCGTTATTGGAGGCAAAATCATTATCATTACCGCATTTTGTAGCAACACCAGAAGAGACACAACCAGAACCATTGCGTGGCCTAGGAATTCCACTTGGATGCTTTTTCACAACATCTTCGTCTCCCTCGCCATCTCTATGATTCCTTCCTGTCAATGAGGCAGAACATACAAATGAATAACAAATCACTATGTTCCGCCGAAACAATTTCATTAAATACCAAGTGCACACTTGAATATTACTCCAGAGGAAAAGTCCTTCAAAATTAAAGTTTCTTAATTTCATACCTGAAGCTTTTAAATCAAATGGTTTATGGGTTTTCTCTCCTATTTGAAAATGCGCAGAAGAGGAATAACGGATATTGTTTTTCATCATTGTACAATATGTGCACAGCTTGCAGAAGTATATCTAAGTTAAAACCCCAGGACTAGTACTAGAGTACTATATTCATTAACTTGCATGTGAGCAAGTTTTTCTTAGGATGGGGAAAGACCCAAGACCCTATTACAACTTCCCACAAAGAAAATTAAATTCTAAAAAGGCTAATTATTTGATGACCACGAGTGGAATGTTTTTTTCCCCACAAATGAGCTTCTAAAACTGTCACATGCCCCTTTCAAGCCCTAAACATTAAACCCTAGACTCTAAACTTTAAATTACAAAATCTATTATCAAATATTAAAATCTAACCACAAACACTAAACCCCTAACACTAAACTTTAAACACTAACCTCTAAACCCTAAAAACTAAGCACTTGTGAATACAAAGTAGAATATTTTCCACCGCCAGTGCATAGAATATTTTTCCCGTCTAAAAAGTAGCTAAATGGCGAATAGAAATCTTCTACCTTTTTGGTGCCCTATTTATGTCCCCATATTAAAAAAATAGGTTTAAGGTTTAAGATTAAAGTTTAGGGTTAGAGTTTAGGAAATTTGGTGTAGGGTGTACTTTTTAGGTTTATATTGCCCAATGTAAAGAACAAATAATATACTTACAGCCAAAGTCAACACCATCTGTTAGTGACATTAAACTACTTTTTATATCATGATGACATCTGCAAATCCTAGGTTTTTATTATCGGTTATTTGGCATCCTAAACTTGTGTCATATCTAGCATCTGAGTAACAATATTCCAGTTAGACTGATCTCAACAAAATGAGTATAACCTATGTTGCTCCTACACTTTATTTTTCTTTAACTACCCTTTTCTGACACATAACCAGACATGGGTATAGAGACTAAGAGACATGACCATCCAAAATCATGGAAAAGTTTAAAAAATCGAACACTCACATTTATCACACCCGAATCCAAGTAACATAGTGGAACACTTCTTAGTTTATTCACTTTACCTTTTGAAACACCTCTGACTTCTCCATTATTGAACTTCCCTTGCCTACCATCACCAGTGTATGGTCCTGAAGAATTCCTGATTGCCAGATTTTCAAGTGCGGGTGACTTGTGCTGCAAAGCATCAACGTTTCTCTGAAAATATCCCACGAGATGCTCAATCTTCCCAAATATTCGTTTCCTGAATCTGAATCCAGTTGGAAGCAATCCAATATACTCATGGTGTAGGTTTATAGTTCTTATGTATGACAAAATGAAAGTGCCTGGATGCTCATAAGAAAACCCGAAATAATAAACTATCCTCGAAGGGTACTCTGCTTTCTCAGCTCTCAAAACTTCATCAACCTCTGCCTTTGAACCCCTCTTGAATTTTCGGAATCCTAGCATTTCTTTCAAGTGCTTTACCACTGGGGCAACATAACGATCCATAACCTGTTTTTGACACTAAGGCTCTTAATATATGAATATAAACATTATGACATTAGATGTTCATGTCAAACTAGCACAACCCCAGTGCAAGTATGCTTAACATATATAGATTCAAGAAAAAGAATGAAAACTCAAAAATATGCACAAATATTAATATGTGAAGCTTCAAATTTCTATTTGGATTTGACTTAGTAATGAACAGCATGTTTGCGTTATACTATGTTATAAAAAATATGTGAATTAAGAATTTCAGAGTTCTCTTATCTCTTGGGAAGTAAAGGCTGTCAACCAATTCCTGAAACAAGAACTAGGTTCGGTTACATAAGATTCATGAATCAGATTCATGTAAGCCATTTCTTTGCCTACTTCACTAGCAATTTATATTTTTGTAAGAAGAAGAAAGCTAATAATGATATCACTAACCAAAACAAAAGTGAGATGATGAGTGTTGTTTTAATATATATATATATATATATATATATATATATATCAACAATAAACAAATTACCAACCTCATCTAAATTACCAAAAGCTTCATCCCCTATCTTTAGTGTTTTTCCAAGTTGTAGCAAGCTCGTGATATCGTTGTGATCTTTTCCACTTTCAGCGATGTCTTTGTTAACATAAAGTTCATTAAAGACTTTTAAAGTTAGAGTCAAAAAAGATGTGCCTCTTGAACTCGGACGAAATGTACTTTCACCTGCATCCTTATCTGATAGAAACTGTTCATGGAAAGACAGAACATATACTTTATCAGCCACTTCAATTGTTCAAAAATAACATTAACGAGAAAAGGCATGGCTTTATAGAGCATACTTCCATTGCTTCATCCATAGTCATGTTTCTAAAGCAAGGATGGGTAATAGTTCGTGGCAAGAAATGCTTTTTTCCAAGCTTCTCCTCAACACAGATTTTCTTCTGCTGGTTTAAAGGAATGATCCCACCTTCATGATAGAAAGGGTCAATTTCATTGATATCTTCATGTCTGGTCTTCTTCATTTCACTTTCTTTGCAAGTCAGCAGAGCCTGGCATTTACTCTTGTCAATCTGTTTAATTTTACACAATACATTGTCCCCCTCATGTAGCTTGTTTTGCAAAGGACAATCATCACCCTCATCTGAAAAGTCATCCTTCATTATTATCCCAGTCAAGCCAGAATCAAGCACACAAAAAACTTGTTGTGGTCGAACATGCCGAACAATGGCTTGAATAAATCTTCCTTCAGCAACAACAGTCCCATTTTTGCCACATATCATATTGAATTCTTCATCAAGGGATGGTGCTTTATAAGGCTTACGAGGGTCTAGAAATCCGTGGAGCAATTCCGCCTTAATATGATAAAAGGTCTCTCTTCTATTTTCACCATTCATGTTTTCATAATTATCTGAAAAGCTATTAATATCAAACATACTCAGCACCTGTGGTTCCTTCTTAACATACTCAATAGGTGCCTCTGTAATATTATTACATGCAGCCACAGCCAGCCTCTCTGCAAGTTCATATGACTCGGGGTGAATTCTTGAGCCATCCAAGCTAGTACATGGCAGCCGACTGCTACGGACACACAAGAAACCAACTGCATTATGGAAAACCTTTTTCGTCTTAAGTCCAAAACTAGCCAACTCCTTTCTACTATTAACTGCTCGATATTGAGAAGCTTCCCTCTGTAAGATGGAAACTTTTCGTGGTCCAAGTCCGGAAACAAACTGAAGCAAAGGGAAATACCAATCATGCCTCACCGCAAAATTTATGTCAACACCAACCTGATTTGTCACATCAACCATCACTTGTTCAATTATCTCATACTTCTCATCTGGTGTTAAAAAGTTGTCTAAAGCGCTAAGCTTCAATGACACTATCTCTCTATTAGCTCCACAAAGCGTGGCAACCATAGCCAAGGGATTTTGGAGGTAACGACCAAGAGCAACGGCTCGCTTGACAATGCCTAAAATTTTTTATCCCCAAACAAAAGAGATGATTATTAAAGAAAAAATAATATATAAAAAGAAATTAAAATTTTAAAAATATGAAGAAAAAAATGTAATCACCTGGCTGTTTTGGAAGCTGATCCGTTGAAATTGGAGAATGTTCATAAAGCTGAGGCAAAGATTCATCACCAAAAACAACACTAATTCCTTTCGTAGCTTGACCAATGTCTCTAAGGCTTTCCTCCACTTTAGAAATGATCTGGTTGAGGCCAAATAAATCACACCAGTAAAATTTTGATGACTATGCAATAAACTTGAGATATACGCTACAAGTTATGCTTAGTATCAAGAAGAGAAGTGAAACTTAATATGTTCCCCATGTATTGTGGCTTTAAAAATGCACCTACAAAAATTGACTTTCATGGTATTTGCAACTCCCTTCTCATCATTCAATAAAAAATTTGCTGTGCAGAAAAATTAAAGTAGTTCATCATTAATTGCAATGGGTCCAGATGTAAAAGAAATGCACCAAGCAGTTCTCATAGATCAAGAGACTTCAGACAACTTGTTAAACATAATTTAATATTTTTCAATAAAAGACACACACCTGCGTGTGTAGATAAAATCTGTTTAATTTTCACAAAAAGGATGTAACAAGTTGATTAAAGTATAAGGACGGTAGAAATAGAAGACAAGCATCTAAATCTGAAATTTGATATATTGCGGCAAGTGTATATACATACCTCATTCACATCATCTTTCAATCGCACACAAGATGCATTAGTTGCCCCAATAACAATGATATCTGGCTGGTGAGTTTTCATGAACTTAAGGACACGTTGCCAATCATATTTCTTGCGCTGCTGGTCATCAATGTTTTGTGGCCGTAAGGAGAAGGACCTGGCTTCCAATGTATCCAACAATAATCCTGATGAACCCAACATCACAAATGTTGTAGCAGGCTTCCCAAACCCCCAGTAGCAAGCCATTACTTTTGGTGCAACGCTTTCCACTGACCCGAGAATATTTACATTGCATGAATAAGGACCAACAGAAACAATCTTCCACAGTTCCTTCCCGCACTCCATAAGCAACCAGTGTTTTGCTCTGGTGGTCAAAAGGTTCCGAGCTTCCTTCTCCATAGAAGGAAGAAGAAAGTTGAAGAAAGCATCATGTAGAATTAACTTATACTGTTCTTTCCAAAGCTGAGCAGATCTTCCAGGTCCATCGATTAAGTAGACTTCATTAAAGCCAGTAAACAATTTGTTCAGCGTACTTTCTGGCAATTTTATAGAAACTTGAAGGAGCTCCTCTTCTTCAGCCTTTTGAATAAAAAGCCATTGAGCATCATTGAATTCGGAAAGTGGTTTGTCGCATAGCCACTTAATGCTTGAAAATTTATGAAAGCAGTCTATAGTCACATTTCCTTGTGCAGTAGGTCTTGTTGAGACTACAGCTTTATCTCTAAAAATTCTACGGATATGTTTCTTGATGCATGGTTCACAACTCAACTCCAACGCAGCCTTAAAAAACAGTGAGTTAAAGAAACAGACAGAATTAACACCCCTGAGAAAGGGCATTATTAGACACAAGTATTGAAGCTTACCATGTGCCTGGCACCTTTAAGAACTAGTTGTGGAGTTTCAAACATAGCACATGTAAAATTTAGTGCTATCTCCTCAGGTGACTCATCTGGATAATATCGAAACTCCATGCCCTATAGTCGTGTGACACATAAGTTTAGACCCCTACCCAAGGAATATTTACATTAATAAATACATATTCACACATGCATCTTCAGAAACAAGTCCAAAAGAGTGCACCAAGATATTTTTCTGAAGTAATTTGCAACTATGTTACTCAAACTTGAGTGTAATTCTCGGATATGGGACTGTGTTCACACAAATATGTTCATTTCTCAGTTTTTCCATCTATCAAAAAGATCCTTGCAGGATCATAACTCCATACTCACATCAGGATGTGGGTCAGACTTCAATACTTCAAGAATAATAAAAAATCAGCATCATAGATTCGCAAACTAACTTGCTTGAGGGTATACAAGAAAAAAAATTCCTTAAGCAAGGAAGTATTTATGCGTATACTTAATTGAATATAAATACACACGCACCTCACAAATATAAAACAGTGTTCTTACCATTTTCTCTAAAGCAATTTGCAAACTGAGCTGCTCGGAGGCATACCAAAACTGGCTAGCTAGCTTCCGCAGGCCCGCCTTCACGCAGTTACCATAATGTGATTTCCTTATCGGCCTCTTAAATTTTCCATCCATCTTCTCTACAGCTGAAAGAAAATGCAGGCTGAACTTTGCATCAACATCACCAATCTCTTCCTGTGTTTCAGCTTCATTGAGAGACTTTGAGATTGATTCAAATAACTGCTTATTCAAAGCAAATCTTTCACTATTATCAACCTTCAGACATTCCTCATCATAGATTTTCCTTTGGTGCATCTGAAGAACACTCTTACGCTTCTGAAGAAGCAACCACATTTTGTCTAATTCTTTTATAACCCAAAGTACCTGCAAACAATGTAAGAAATGGAACTTTACTTGGGAAGTCACTCTTTCAGTGCACCATCACAGTATGAGACCAGTGATTATGGCATCTGTGCCATTCTTGACTCTAGGGACGTAAGCATACATTTAATAAAACACTACCTTATGCCACTTTAATTTGCCTGCTTGTCCAGCAGCATCATTATCTTCGTTCTCAGCCTCAGTTTGCTCTAAATCATCCAGTAGACTCATACATTGCTCCTTCCTATACATGGCAATAAATGGAACCTAGCATAGAGAAAAAAGATGCACGTAAGATTACATTTTAATTTCAAAATTAAGAGGAAAAGTTAGTATCTAAAGCTATTGGTACTCACATCGAACTTCTCCACATGATGCAATTCCAAGAACTTCATAATATCTTCCTTCTTAATTTTGTTCAGGAGAATAGATCTTTCTGCAGTTCTTTTCTTGCAGAATAAAAGATATGGATTCGTTACAAGTTGATTAAGTATCCAAGAAGTCTCCTCTTCTATGCTCCTTTTATCAAGCGGAGGAGGCCCCGTGATTTCTTCAACCATCTATGGAAAAGATATCAAGAAATTAATACATGACCTTGTGCCTTGAGAGATCAAATGCAAAGAAATATACCTGCATCCTCTCTGGTATGTCTGCCTCCCTAACATGATCATCCCTCTCAGTTGTGTACTTGTCCGCTAGAAAAAAAGGCTCAAACTCACTAGAACTATCCAGATTCACTTTTGAAGCTTGAACTTGCATCCGATGATTCGGGGTCTCATTGGCATCATCATCAATAAGAACATAGTTGTCTAAGGCAGGTGAACAAATGGTTACGACTTGCTCCCACTTCTTTTGGTTGATCTCCAACCACCTACAGAGATAGATATCATGAATTACAGATAATATATGGCAAGATATTTATTAATCAACCAATATTTGAGAATAAAAAAGTGATTTTACGATGAGTAATTTGTACCTTGTAGATGACCCCTCTCCATAAGATTTTCCGTCATCCACAATAAAATCAGTCATCTCATAATTTCCACTACCAAATGAAGCTCCCTCGTCTCTGAATAAATCATCAAACAAACCTACAATATTTAACTGCATTAGATAAAGGATGCAAAGGCAAGTTAAAACATCCGAGCAAATAAAGGCAATTAGATGCAAGCATCAAGTCAAATTGTTTCCAACATGATTAAGTATAACAACTGAAAGATTAATGGTATCAGAGTAGGAAATTACCCTCATCATCAGAAAAACAAGATTGCTCAACCTCCTTACTACTTTTTCCATTCTTTTTGAGCCGCTTAAACTTTTCAGTTTCCTGAGTACAATTTCATGCAGCAAAGTCATCGGGGATAAGCATGGATATTGTAAGATTGGCAACACATACAGGAAAGAGCTCAAATGTCAAACATCTTAACCATTAGCAATGGAATAAATTTTTCAAGTGTATGGATCGAGTTTGATGCTTACTTTAGGAAATTGACAAATGCCTGAAATTCTGTTTTCTTGAAGCAATTCAATGTCGTCCTCATCCAGAACGAGATCCTTCATTGACCTCCTGGATAATTAAAAACCAGTAGCACTTCACACATGGCAAAAATAATCATGAGATTAAAATAAATCAACATTACACATTAGGACATACTACCTTTTCCTCTTTTTCTTTTTCGTCTTCTTGCCTTTCAAGACTTGATCATTTTCATCTTCCTCCACCTCTTCATCATCCAGTACTATAAACCCGTCAGCTTCAAACTGATCCAAAGTATCTGCTCATCCCCAGAAACACAGATTCAGACATCATGATTCATGAAAGTCGAAACCAATAAATAATACATTTAAGTTAAAAACATACATAAATATATGGATATGTTCATTATTTTTCTATAATATATATATATATATATATATATATATATATATATGTGTGTGTGTGTGTGTGTGTATTTAGATGGCACCTGGAGAGTTATATTCCTATATTTCACATTGTTTAACAAAAAAATGTTCATTATTTTTAAAAAATATGAATTTAATCAACATAGAACTTACCTTTATCACACCATTAACAACCCTTAAAATAGAGGAAAACGAAAATTTTAGAAAAATATATGGATAGGAAAAGAGAAAAAATCAACAATACATGACTCCTGCAGAACACAAACATTTCATGTAACTTTTTTTTTGGAGGAGAAAAAAAAGTCATGCTACATCTGGAGAGAAACAAAGAGACGAACAATGTAAACAAGTAGAGAAGAAAAAACCCACATGGAGTAACAAAAAAACCTTAAAAAAGGCTAGCATTAACGTTCAAAAATGCCAGAAATGAGGCATCTTTAGCATCATTCACGTTCAAAAAAAGGAAAAAAGAGGAGTCTTTTATCATTACCACTATCTTCTTCTTCATCAAATGCCTCCATGTTTTCTTCCCCTCGAACTTAAATGTGGGGGGAAAAAGCTTCAGACTTTAATGGGATTTTCCTTTCTTTTGGTTTCAAGGCTTTTCCCGGCGCGGCCAATACCGGAGCAGAGGTTTCTTAAGAGTGTAAGGGTGGGGATTTCATCCAAGCTGAACTACTACAAAAAGCAACTCTGATGTACGACAATGGTGTAAAAATGATTCTGTTGTGTACAAATGACTGTTATTTACGAGGATGCCATCCCCATGCTAATGTAGTGTGCAGGTTAACTGGGGTCATTTTGGTAAATTTGTAGATAGTCATATATTTCTTGTGCAACCAGACCCAAATTCTTTTATGTTAAAAAAATCCATTGATAGCAAATTCTTTTATGTTAATAATTTGTAGAGTAAATAGTTAAATTTTTTTATTGATATATTTTTCTCTCGTTTAAATTGTGAGTTTAAAACCGGAGTAAATACTTCTTTTTCTCTCTTAAGTGAAAATTGTTCGAAAAAAGAGGGATTAAAATTCTCTACCCCTTTTCGGTGTTCTTACATATGCCCCACGCTTAAAATTAACTTTAGGGTTTATAGTTTTAGGTTAGTGGTTGTGGTTAGAGTTTAAGGAATTTAGGGTAGAGTGTATTTTTTAGGGTATAGGGTGTAGGGTTTAGAATTTAATTTTGTAGTGTTTTTTAGTGTTGGGGCATATGTATGGGCACCGAAAAGGGACAAACTAAATTTATCCAAAAAAGAGACTCAAATTCTTAAATAGAAATTCTCTACCTTTTTGTGTCTTTATGTCACATGCTACAAATTAGGTTTAAAGTTTAAGGTTAGTGTTTGGAAAATTTTGGGATATGGTACATTTTTTAAGGTATTTAGTTTAAGATTTAAAATTTAAAGTTAGAACTTAAAATTTAATTTTTTAATATTGGGCATAAAAAAAACATCGAAAAGATACATGTAATTTTTCTCCGTGTTTATATTATTTTTAAAAAGGTTAAAATTTTCAATAATGATTATTAATATTTCTATTATTTTGTATTACAATTATAATTAATTTTTAAATAAAAACAAATTCTATAAATAATTATTTCTAACACAATGTTTACTAAAACAATTTAACGTCCATCAATCCATAATGGGAGGATAATGCACGGTTAACATGCTCGAACTCTATTTTCTTATATGTTGCATAATAAAAGTACCAATTGAATTAAGACTCAAACGAAATAAATAATCAAATATTGTTAATCGAATATAATTGTTTGGCAATGAAGATATCATTGATATATGTAAACTATTGAGGGTCAATTTAACATTATTTTTAGAATGTAGGATGAAAAATGATTTTGAACTATTAATTATTTATCATTATAGATTTTAAGTTATATTAAAATATTTAATATATTTTAATTTATACATGTAATTACTTTTCGGTAAGCATATTTAGAAAAGAAAATTATGTCACGCTCGACAAGAATTGATGAACACTACTAACAATGAGTACCGATGAGTAATATTAATTTAATTTATAAAGATTAAAAATTTAAATAACTCACTGTATAATTATAAATTATTTAAAAAATAAAAAATTAATTAATTTAAATATATTATTTTAATTTAAATTTTTTAACATAGATCAAAATAAGTATCTACTTCTAAATTACAAAACCTTATTTTTTATTCATTTGAAATTCAAACCGCTGCCTCCTATCATCCTGCCAACATGGTTCAAAACCTGTTAATGTATCACGACTGCAAATTATTATTCAACTAACCAACAAATCATTAAAGTGAACAAAACCCACTGGATATTCACGGAAACGGCGATTTAAGCAAATTATTTAAGCAATATAGCAAACTTCAAAGAGGTTTACCGACAATAGACGATCAACAAATTATTTGACCACAAACTTCAAAGAGGTTTAACTTGCGGCCGGAAGTTTCGATTTATATCGAAAAATACTCTTGTTTTTTTCTGCTTCTATAGCACGTTTTCTCTCTGCTTCTATAGCACGTTTTGTTTCTTTGTTCTGGCTTTTTCTTTGATAGTTACATAAGAAGAATGGAGACGGTGGAAGATGACCTTGCGGGTCTGGAAATTGGGGAAGCGGAGGAGGAGGTTCTGCCATTGGTAACAACGGATGCATCTGTTCTAGGATCTTTCGCTAACTGCTTTGTGGGCACGTTCTTGACGAACAGTGTTGTCAGTTTTCAGTCAATGAGGGCTACTTTGGCGAACGTATGGCACCCAATTGGTGGTGTTTCAATCTCAGACCTGGGGGATAATCGATACCTATTCCGGTTTTACCATGCAATTGACGTTGAAAGAATTGAGCGTGGTGCTCCATGGAACTTCAACAATCATTTGTTAATTATGCACAAGCTGTGTGAAGGTGATGATCCAATGCAGGTACCGCTACACCATGTGAGTTACTGGGTTCTAGTCCATAACTTACCACATGGGTTTATGTCAATGGAGGTTGCAAAACAGATTGTAAAATTTCTGGGTGAGTTTATCGAGTACGATGTTAATGCAGTTCAATTGGGTTATCAAAGAATCATGAGGATACGTGCAAAAATTGATGTTCGGTTGCCACTGAAAAGGAGAAAGAAGTTTGGTCTACCAAATGGGTCTACGTCCTATGCAAGGTTTGAGTATGAGAAACTTACCCTATTCTGCTTTATTTGTGGAAAGTTAGGCCATGGAGAGAGTTTTTGCCCGCTTAGAGTATTGGATCCGACAAAAGAGCTACCGTTCAACTGGGACATTTCGCTGCGTGCACAACCGCGACGGGTGGCAGTAGCCCGAAGTCGATGGCTGGTAGAGGAGAGGAGCGGAACAGTTGCGGTTACGGGTCAGATGCCAGTTACCGAATTTGTAGTGGAGAGTGGGGGCACTAACCAACCTACTATGAGTCATGCAACCACGTCTGATATGGGCCAAGCTATTGCACACAAGCTGGGCCCTGGACATATTATTATTTCTCAAGGAAATCACAATACTGAGGGTGGCCCATCTGTAACTGAGGACATGATTGTGGAAAGGGAGGACAGTCCTATTTTTCATTCGGATGGACTAAAGCGCCAAAGAATGCAAAAGGAGTCGAGGACAGTGGGTGATCCTAATAAGCAAGCAACCGAGGAGGATGGTCAACATGTCTCTTCACCAACTAAGATATCGGCAGGTCTGCATAATCAGACCAGCCGGACGCCATGAAAATGTTAAGTTGGAATGTCCGAGGTTTGGGTATGCCTCGGACTGTCCGGCGTCTCCAACATATGTTGAGAGACATTAACCCATCTGTGGTTTTTCTTAGCGAGACAAAACTACGGAGTGCACAAATGGCGCAAGTTAGAAGACGATGTGGCTTTACAAATGGAATTGATGTTGACGCAGTGGGGCGTAGTGGAGGTCTGTCATTGGGCTGGAAAACAAATTGTGATGTGTCTCTTTGCTCTTATTCTCAGCGACATATAGACGTGATCATCAAGGACGATTCGGATGGCAGAACATGGAGATGCACGGGTTTCTATGGTGCACCGGAAGAACAATACAGGGCTGCGGCGTGGAACTTACTACGCCAGATTAATGATGTACCAGATCTCCCTTGGGTCATTATAGGGGACTTCAATGAAATTGCCTATTCAAATGAAAAACAGGGAGGCCTAATAAGGAGTGAACGACAAATGAGTGAATTCAGACGGGTGTTATCGGATTGTGGGATGGAAGACATGGGGTTCAAAGGACGGTGGTATACATGGGAGAAAGGTAACTTTGCAGCAACCAACATAAGGGAGCGGTTGGACAGAGGAGTCGCAAATCACAACTGGCTCAATTTGTTTCCCACCTATTCGCTGGAACATCTATCACACACATTCTCTGATCATTGCCCTCTACTTTTAGAGACTCAGGTGAATTCCAGTGTTAATAAAAGATGGCATTTCAGATTTGAATCTGCATGGTTAATGGAGGAATCCTGTGAAACAGAAGTAGCAAAACTCTGGGCCGAATCTGTTGGACCCATACCCGAGAGGATACAGTTTATTGGGAAGGGCCTAGACAATTGGTTTCGAAAACTGAAGCAGACACGGAAGATCACCGTTAAAGATTTAAAGGTACAACTTCAACGTTTATGTGAGCAGACCCCAACGGATGATGTGCTAGCAGATATCACCGATGTCAAATTGAACCTGAATTTTGAAATAGAAAAAGAGGAACTTTACTGGGAGCAACGTGCGAGAGTAAACTGGTTGAGAAATGGGGATAAAAACACCTCTTTTTTTCACAGACATGCCACGTACCGTCGGAAGAGAAACAGAATTGAGAATTTGTTAGATGACGGAGGCAATCTGATAGACTCAGATGAGGGACTTTTGCAATTAGCGACGACATATTTTGAAGATCTATTTCACTCAAATGGTGTTCAGAGCCCAGAGGAGATTTTAGAAGGTGTAGCCCCTTGCATCTTAACCACCATGAATGATTACCTAGATCGTGAGTTCACAAAAGAAGAGGTGTTTGCAGCCTTGAAGGAAATGAACCCATTAAAGGCATCCGGGGAAGATGGACTGGGGGCCATATTTTACCAACGTTTTTGGCATATTGTGGGTGCAGAGGTCTCTACTTACTGTATTGACATACTAAATGGTGAACATGAGTTCGAAAGCATTAACCATACGCGGATAGTCCTTATCCCAAAGACCAGCAAACCAGAGCGTATGCAGCAGTTTCGTCCGATCAGCCTATGCAACGTCCTATTCAAAATCATCTCACGTATGCTGGTAAACAGATTTCAAAAGGTGCTAAACTTATGTATTGACGAAGCACAGTCGGCGTTTGTTCCGGGAAGGCTCATCACTGACAATATACTCTTGGCCTATGAAATTCTACACTCTTTCAAAAACAGAAGACAGGGGAGGAAGGGATCCTTTGCGTTGAAGCTCGATATGAGCAAGGCCTATGACCGGGTGGAGTGGGTCTTTTTAGAGAAAATGTTGGAGAAAATGGGCTTCTCTAGATTGTGGGTTTTAAGAATAATGTTGTGTGTGAAAACAGTGACATACTCAGTGGTCTTAAATGGGTCGGTTGGCCCAAAGTTTGTCCCAAGTAGAGGGCTACGACAAGGGGACCCATTGAGCCCATACCTATTTCTAATATGCAGTGAAGGACTGTCATCATTAATGAAGACTGCAGCAGACAATAATTCCATTCGAGGAGCCCAAATCAATAGGTATGCCCCAAAAATAACCCACTTGCTTTTTGCGGATGATTGTTTGATATTTGGAGAGGCAACGAATGAGGAAGCAGAGAGAATTAAAGGCCTCCTAGGGGTTTATTCTAAGTGTTCGGGTCAGGAAATCAACTATGGGAAATCAGGAATTTTTTTCAGTGCTAATGTAGATGACCAAACAAAGCACAATATTTGTCAGAATCTACAAGTTCAAGAAACCAGCAACCCAGAGAAATACTTGGACTTGCCTGCTGTGATAGGAAGAAACAAAAGAATAGCTTTCAAGAGTATGAAGGAAACTTTCAAAAAGAGGACTGAGGGGTGGAATATAAGACCGCTGTCTATAGGCGGAAGAGAAGTATTCATTAAATCTGTCTTACAATCAATTCTAGTCTTCGCAATGAACTGCTTTCTATTACCGTCCACTCTTTGCAAGGATTTGGAAGGAATCGCAGCTAGATTCTGGTGGCAAAAATCAGGTATGAAGAGGGGTATTCACTGGTGCGAATGGTCAGCTTTATGCACGTTAAAAGAAGAAGGAGGAATGGGGTTTCGAGATCTATCGAAATTTAATATTTCCTTACTGGCAAAACAAGCGTGGCGTATCCTGAAATATCCAACTACACTACTAGCAAGAACTCTACAAGCAAGGTATTTTACAAACACCACTTTCCTTGGCTCTAATCTAGGGGCAAATCCATCTTACACCTGGCGTAGTATCTGGAGCGCTAAAGACCTACTCAAGAAAGGGCTACAGTGGAGTATAGGTAATGGTGTAAATGTCTCTATCTGGCAGGAATTTTGGCTACCGGGTAAAATAAATAGGCTAGTGGAAACACAAAGAATCCAGGGATTAAACAAGGTGTGTGATCTTATGTGAACAAACAAGTGGAATGAAAGACTTATTACTCAATCATTCAGTCAAAGAGATGCTGCAGAGATATTATCTATCCTACTTCCTGAATCAAACTTAGAGGACAAACTAATCTGGAGAGGGGAGCATACAGGCAGTTACACTGTTAGAAGTGGATATAAACTACTTTTGAATGCAACAAACACAAATTCAGATGAGCAGAGAATGTTTAACAGTATATGGAGCGTTTGTTGTCCACCAAAGGTAAAAAATTTTCTTTGGAAATCAGTCTGGAATTACCTACCTACTCTACAAAATTTGATGAACAGACGGATTGTTTCTACTACCAGATGCATGAGATGCAATGCCTGGAATGAAAATATTGAACATGTCTTTAGAGATTGTCCATTTACTCAACAGATATGGCAGGGTCTGGGCATGTCATGGCCGTCAAATGTGGGTAACCTAACCTACTTCGAATGGCTATCATGGTTGTTTAACAACAAAGGACCACATAGCAGAGAACAAATAACATATACATTATGGGCGCTATGGAAAGCTCGAAACCAGCACATGCATGAAGGCAAACTACACACTATACAGGGCCTGGTCACTTACATCCAATGTTGTGAGCTAGAATACAAGCAATGTTCAAAATCCCAGAATCTCCGGTCGACCCACACACCCTCTGGGTGGAACCCACCACCGGTAGGCGTCGCAAAGCTAAATGTGGACGCATGTTGTATTCCTGCAACAGAGAAGGCATTTTCAGGTTTTATTATTAGAGACGAAAAAGGGGAAGTATTAGGGTCTGGAATCAAAAGCCATGCAAGTTTTAGATCAGTGTTCTTATCTGAAGCTCGTGCAGTACGTGACGGGATTGACTTTGCGGTTCAACTGGGTTTTGGCTCCATCATAGTCGAGAGTGACTCTCGAACCATAATCAACAAATTGAGAGAGACGGAGGAAGACTTGTCAGTAATCAGAACCGTAATAGCTGATATTAAGAGTTTGATAAGAACCTTACCAGATATACGCTTCGTCTTTACGCCCAGAGCCGGAAATAAAGCAGCCCACTCCCTTGCAGTCCTCGGAAAATCGGGCATCGAAGGTCTATGGGTAGAGGAGGCACCTGCCCAAGCCATGCAAGTCATCAAAGATGATCAAGACGCAATCGCGTAAAGGATTTACAGTATTTACTTCGTTTGGGGAACTTTTTCATCTGGATTCTGAGAGATCCCCCCCAAGCACCCTGCTGCTCGAGTTCAAAGCGAGTTAGGGATTGTGTCGTTTGGTTTTTCCTTTGTTTTCAGACAAGCGGTCTATTAGGGTACATTAAAATGGGCCGCGTATGTTTTTCTTTTAGCTTTCTTCAGACAGATAGCCTAATTGGGTATGTCCAGGTGGGCTTCGTTTCTTTATTTACTGTTCAAATAATAAACCAAACGGCATTTGTTCAAAAAAAAAAAAAAACTTGCGGACGCCGATATGGTCAAAGAGGTTTAAGCACTTTCACTTCAGTTTATTTATTTATTCAAGCAATATAGCGAACTTTAAATGGAAACCATCGATTTGTATGACCATGTAATTTGAATATTCATGGCAAATGCGGTAGTGGCGGCAGCGGCGTCTTAAATTTCAAATGAATAAAAATTAGAGTTTTATAATTTAGGGGTAAATAGCTATTTTGATCTATATTTAAAAAAATTAAAAATAAAATAATATATTTTGATTAATTTACCTTTTAATTTTAAATAATATAGAATTATACAATAAGTTTTTTAAATTTTTAATTTTTATAAATTAAATTAATAGTGCTCATCGCTACTCGTCCTTAGTGATACTCATCGGTGCTCATCTAGCGTGACAGACCAGACATGCTGAGCATAAAGAAAAATCAACAAAATCTAATAAAAATAATATATTCACATCTATATACATCTCGTAAATATAATAATTTTAGGGTATAGTACACAAATAGTCACTAAATTATCCCAAAAAATATAAAATGGTCATTGAACTTTCAAAAATTACATAATAAGTATTGAACTTTAATTTTTGTTACAAAACGGTCATTGAGCTATTTAATGCCCTCATTAAACCCTCCATATTTACATCAATTTTTTTATAATAACGCATTTAACCCTCTATATTTACACATTCAATTAATTTAGTCTTAATTTGAAAAATATCTTTAAATTTAACTCTCGTTATTTATACATTTTTTTCAATTTGGTCATATTTTTAATTAGAAATAATTTAATAATCCTAATTGGATTAAAAACTTATTAAATTATTTTCTAATTAGAAATCTGACAAATAGAAAGAATGTCTAAATAATAGGGGTAAAAATTAATATTTTTTCGAATCAAGACTGAATTAATTGAATATGTAAAAATAGAGAGTTAAATGTGCTATTATACCAATTTTATAACTACCACATCACCTGATAAACGGCTTAGTGACAATTTTATAACAAAAATTAAACTTTAACGCTCATTATGTAATATTTGAAAATGTTGTGACCATTTTATATTTTTGAGATAGTTTAATGACCATTTATGCACTTTACCCATAGTTTTATATCGTTTAGATTCTCATAATTAATCCCAACCCCTAATCTTAAACAAACAAAAAAATGTTGAAGTAAGAGTGTCTGGATCCTGAACAAAACACTCCCAAACATAGTACCGCCGTACCGGAAACAAAAAAAAAATCAAAACCGAAAGGTTGTTTCATCAAAGCTGTCACTCTCTATTAAACCTAAGCTGCTGCTCTTCTCTTCACTTCCCCCAAACTGGTAATGTTCTGTTTTGTTTTTGATCTTTTATATTACTTATTCTTTTAGAACCATAGATCCCTTTGTCTCTATGTTTCTCTTGTTAATGGTTATTTCTTATATTTATGATATTGTTTTTGGCATAGCAGAATCTAGGTATACTCTTGGTTTTGATTTCAAGGGGAGAAAAATATCCCATTTTTGTCTAAAAAGCTTGATATTTTTTGTGTAATTTTTCTCACACAGGACATTGATTTTGTGCATAAACAAGTCAAGGGTGGGGACGACTGAAATGGGTATCTCTGGTTTTTCAGGACAATAGAAAATAAGTTTGGTTGGAAGGATTGATTGAATATTGATTTCTTTGTTTGTAATGGAAGGAGGATTAAGGGGAAACACTGTTCTACCAAATTCAAATGATAAATCGAAAGTTTTGGATGTAAAACCTCTACGTATGTTGGTTCCTCAATTCCCTGACTCCTCTGAGGGTCCTCCTTTTGTTTGTGTTCCTCCTGACGGTCCTTTCCCTTCCGGGTTTTCGCCCTTTTTCCCATTTAGTGGACCACAAGGATCCCAACCTACACCTGACTTTAACCGGAATGGCCTAAATTCAACCGCAGTGCCGATTCGGTCATTTAGGACGGACAATTTGTCTCCAATGGACGCACATGGCAGTCACAAGCAAAAATCGGTTGGATCAAGTTCTGTTAAGAAGAAGGCGAAGATGGACAAAGGTTCGAAGCTATCGTTCACTGCTTCCAGTAATTTTAATCCTGGAATTAGTTTATCTGAACGAGATGATGGTAATAGGGAACTAGTTGAAAATGTGCTTTTGAGGTTTGATGCTCTAAGGAGAAAGCTTAGCCAAATGGAAGATACAATGGATCCGCAGTCTGGTATTATTAAGCGTGCGGATTTGAAAGCTGGCAATACAATGATGAGCAAAGGGGTACGGACTAACATGAAAAAGAGAATTGGGGCTGTTCCTGGTATTGAAGTTGGGGACATTTTCTTCTTTCGATTTGAGTTGTGTTTGGTGGGATTACATTCTCAATCTATGGCTGGGATTGACTATATCAAGGGTGATTTAGACGGAGAACTAGTGGCTTTAAGCATTGTTTCATCCGGAGGGTATGATAATGATGCTGAAGATCCGGATATTTTGATATATAGTGGTCAAGGTGGGAATGCTGGTAGAGATAAAGAAGCATCTGATCAGAAGCTTGAAAGGGGCAATCTTGCTTTGGAGAAGAGCCTGCACCGAGGCAATGAAGTAAGAGTCATTCGGGGCCTAAAGGATGCTATCCATCAAGCGACTAAGATCTATGTATATGATGGGCTTTACAAGATCCAAGAGTCATGGATGGAGAAGGGAAAATCAGGTTGCAATATGTTCAAGTATAAACTTTTTAGGATACCTGGGCAAATTGGTGCTTTTGCAAATTGGAAATCAATTCAGAAATGGAAAGAAGGTGTATCTTCAAGGGTTGGACTTATTCTTCCCGACCTCACTTCAGCTGTAGAAAGCACACCTGTTTCCCTTGTAAATGAGGTTGATGATGAAAAGGGACCTGCTTACTTCACATATTTCCCTACTGTCAAGTATTTGAAATCAGCCAACTTAGTGCAATCAACTTCCCGCTGTGATTGCCGTGATGCGTGCCAACCAGGAAATTCTAACTGCTCTTGCATTAAAAAAAATGGAGGTGATTCCCCTTACACTGCCAATGGTGTTCTAGTGTGTCGAAAACCCTTGATATATGAATGTGGTCCCTCATGTCCTTGCATTCGGAACTGCAAAAATAGAGTTTCACAGACTGGCTTGAAATTTCACTTGGAAGTTTTTAAGACAAGAGATAGGGGTTGGGGTCTGCGGTCATGGGACCCTATTCGTGCAGGTGCATTTATTTGTGAATATGCAGGTGAAGTTATTGACAGTATTAAGGCAAGGCAAGATGGGGACAATGATGAGTACATTTTTTGTACAAACCGACACTATGAATCCTTCAAGTGGAATTATGAACCCGAGTTAGTAGGAGAGGAAAGTTCAGACACCACTGAAGATTTTGATATTCCATCTCCTCTATCCATAAGTGCAAAGAACAGCGGAAATGTAGCTCGATTTATGAACCATAGTTGCACTCCAAATGTTTTCTGGCAGCCAATCATGTATGAGCAAAACAACGAAGCTTATCTCCATATTGGTTTCTTTGCAAAGAAACACATACCTCCTATGACCGAGTTGACATATGATTATGGTACTCCACATTCAAATGAGACTGAACATAACAACATGACATATGGAAGAAAGAAATGCTTATGTGGATCACTGAAATGCCGGGGGGGTTTCTATTGACGTCTAGGTTGCATACCTGTATTCTGTAGACAAGCAAAAGAGGTCTGGAATCTTGCTTATCCTCGTCTCATCATGTAATGCTACACATGTATTTCCTCTTTACTTGTTTATAGCTTGTTTTAGGGATGCAGATAATAGTTTTGATATGGCTGCCATTACATGCAGAACTGACAACAAATGAAACCATGCAATGATGGTTCTTTGTTTTCAAAGTCTGTTTAATTTACTTAAGACATGCCAAAGTACTTGGTATTGAACTTCATTATTCTTGTTTAAGAGTCAGCCAGCCACAAATAATGTCAGGATTAAGACTTGGTTCGGATTGGTTATCCTTTAAGAATAAGAATCAATTATGAGTCATTGTTAGTTTGCCATTGGTTGTTTCAAGTTTCTTTTCTCTTAGTAGTAATATTATGCCATATCTAAGTTATGATCTCATTGTATGCAATCTCACATTCTATCAAAGATGCTTTTCAAAGTGATGGCTAGAAATGTTTGAGATATAAAGCTTTTATGCCCATTCATGTATTTTGTGTTGTAATCGTGCTTAAAGTATTTTATATTTTCATGTGGTATAATGGTCGAAGCTACGATTGTTTGGGGCAGATCTCACGGTATGCACTCTACATTCTCATTACACATGCTTTTCAAGGTGAGGGCTAGAAAGCTTGGAGACAAAATTTTGTGTTTTTCATGTCATAAACGTGTTTAAAGTTTGTAGTTTCCATTTTGTGGAATGTGCCATGCTTTTTAAGGTAAGGACTAGAAAGGTTGGAGACATCAAACTTTTATGTTCATGGATTTTTATTGTCATAATCGTGATGAAGGTTATATTTTCATGCCATAACCAGTGGCGGATCCAGAAATATTTTCAAGGTGAGCACAAGCTAAAAATATTTTGAGGGTGAACACAATAATAAAAATTTTAAAATTCAGTGTGGGCACAAGTCATAAAAATTTAGGGTTAAATCAAAAAAATTTAAAATTAAAGGTAAATATGTGAACTTTAAAAAATTCAGGGTGAGCTCGTGCCCACCCAAATCAACCTTTGCATCCGCCACTGATTATGACAATACCTTGCAATCAATGTGCCGCATACATTCATTTTCATGCGGCATAACTAGGGGTGTTCATGGTTAACCGTTGGTTAACCATTAAGGATGAGTCCATAATTTTATATGCATTCTTAGAAACATTCCCTATGCATTTTTTCTCTAATTACATTAAGAACATATAACTTTTGCACTAAGAACATAACTTATAGGTTAACCGTTATAGTATTTTGGTTAACCGCGAACACCCTTAAATAACTGTGTTTAATGTACACATTATTTTATTTTTGACTTAAGGGTTCAAAAATTCTTTAAACTTTTGAAGAAAGTCAATTGAATCTTTTGATTTTATTTGCACCCGATTAAATTCTTGTACTGATAAATTAAATCAATTAAGTTTACAAATTAAAAAAATTATAAATCTTTTAATCAACTTTGATTGTCAAGTCTTAACAGTTAAAGGTTATCTTTCATGTATAGCATCGGAGTATGTCACAATTTTTCTGATTTTTAAACAACATAGCTTATACACTTTGACACCAGCTTTGCACTCTAAAAAACACACTTAATATTGTTCTCTCACTAATCTTTCATGAATTTATATTAGATTTAACCGCTCACTAATCTTTTTCTCTCAACTATAGAGCCGCTTACTCTTGTTTTTTTTTCTTTTAAACGCCAATGGCGGCACTAATTTTAATATTGATCGCCGACTGTCGAGATTAATCGTTCGTTTTGTTTTTCAGTTTTTAATAAATTATTTTGTTCTTGTGGAACGATTTTACACCTATCTTATGGTACGTTTCTCTTTGTCTTTTGGCGCACTTTTTTTTATATTTTTAATTTTTTATTAGGGTTGAATCTGACGACGCCACAACTGATCATGATGGCTTCTTTCATTATGTTGTTGATCTCCATGTCTCGAACTCTCCAACTGGATTTGGATACACGATTACATCTACCGTTCCTTATTCGCGATTGAGTTGTGATAATGAACTTATTTTTAACGTACCTTCATTGTAATATGCATTTTTATATTGTTTGTTGATGGTTTTACATATTATCATTGATTTTGGTGATGTTTGTATCCTTCTTTTTATTTCGAGTCTTTAGGTTAGGTTCTTAATTTTTTTTGTATGGTCCTCGTATAATAAAATCAGTAGATTTTAATTTTTCAAAAAAAAACACATTTAATGGATCTTAGATCTAATTTACTATTATTAACATGAGCATAAGTGAGACAACCAACAATCTTTAAACCAGAATTATCCAAACTCCTAGACCATACATCGTGTATAGTCTTTTCCTCAATGTCAACCGACAGATCGTTTAATCAATAAACAAATGCAAGAAATATAATCTAACAGTTTTTTCTATCATGCTTTTTTCACTCACATGTCATAGACGCATATGTCGAAGTTTAGTAATATCATCATATGATAAAGAAGATGTAACAACATCACCTATAATTGTGGAACCATGCAAGAAATATAATCTAACAGTTTTTTCTGCCCTGTTATCATGACAAGGGAACCTTGCATATCTTTAGAACTCCACGTTATCTTTTTGAGTCAAGGGCACTTAAGAAAATTAGATTTTTCTTCAGGTTTGATACACGTCGTATGTCACTAAGTGTATTGTTGATAACATCGAACATCTTGATTTTTTTATGGTGCCAATTCCTGCAATTTTGCATGAAGCATTATTTCTTAGTAAAACAACATCCGTAGATAGAGGTATAAATAAGCCAAGTCGAGTATGAGTAGTATTGAGCTCAACTCGACTCGTTAATAATTCAAGCCAAGTTCAAGCTCCTTTAACCCGAGTCAAATTTGAGTAGTGTTAAACTCGACTCAGTTCGTTAAGAACTCAAGTGAGTTCAAACTCGAGTCGAGTTTTACCAAACTTTAACTTAATCGAGTCAAAGTTTGTTTTTTATTTAAAAAGGTATGAGTCAAGTTGGGTTAAAGTTTTGGGTACCCAACACGACACGACCTGAGATACTTATATTTTTCTTCTATATATTTAAAGATAATTGCTATAATGCCCTATAAATTTTTTAATTACATCCTTAATTTTTTAAAATAAAAATAAAAAAAAGAAAAAATATTATAAATACCCCTCTTTTATATTTTTTCTATTATCCCTATTATTTTTAATAAAAATAATATATATATATATATATATTATATATTTCGAGTCGGGATGAACAAAACAGGACTCTTCATCCCTACCTACAACAAAAAATAATACAATATAAATACATATTTTCATAATAATATCTTTAAAAAACTTGCTCACGAAAGTCAAAACTGACGGAAGAAGTTAAAGATGTGAATAAAGAAAGGGAGAAAAGGATCTTCCTTGAATAGAAAAAATGGCATGTGGCCGTATTGAAAAATAACGGCTTATAGCCATTTACAGAAGACAAATGAATTAATAATAGATGTGACGTATGACGATGAGTTCTGAGTTATATCAATGGAATCCAGCCCACAAAAGAGGTGGGAAAATTGATAATGATCGAGATTAAAACCGAGCAAGAGCAAATAAATTCCTTAATTTTTTTCTGCAATGATAATCTATAGAGACATAAATGTTAAAATATTAATATTTCAAATGCTAATATTTCAGGGATGTTGGATTCTAAAAAAAATCCTGAAATCGAAACGAAATAATATTTTTGTTACAAAGGCTAGAGAAGCCCAGATTAACATTGCCAAACATTAAAACACTCAAAATTCAACTCAAGGGTTAAGCTCTTTCTCTCTTTTTCATCCACCGAATTGAACTCAAATAACTTGCCACTTGTTTACACTCCTAATGGCTACCAGCTGCTTGTAAGCTTAACATGGACAATAATTTAGTTTCTAAGGGGGAAAAAACGTTAAACCAAACTCCCATTGCCAGGGAGGCTAAATTGAAACATTCCTTCAGAAAAGGGGAAATCATATGCAGCATTTTAAATACAACGGACTAAAACTTTTATCAGAATTTTTCTACCCTGATTTCCCCAAACCATCATTCTCCAGTTTCTGCCAAGTAGGATAACCGAAAGACCCTTCCGTACTACACAGAATTTGAATATGGTTATACTTACACGACAAATTTGAGCATGTCAGACGGACTGCTATTCTGAAGCCACAGATGCGCCCTCGGCTGATATGGCATCAGCCATATCGGGTAGCAACTCCACTGCTTCATCATCAGAGGCAGAGATTAGGGATGCTGATTGAATCTTTCCGGCATGCTCTAGTCGCATCAGAATAACGCCCCTGCAAAATAATGAAAGGATATACTCAATCCTACACTGGGAAAGAAGAGTCCTCAGGCATTATATGTAATAACCATGAACACAATACAACACAATAAGCTATTGTGGGGAGAGTAATGAACACATGAGACATGCATCCCACTCAAAGAGAGGGGAACAAATCACCCTTTTCCAAAAATTATACTTGATAAAAGCAAAACATAGATGTTATATTTGATCCAAAGTTATTGATAAGCAAAATAATATCCACTTTTAAATTAAGTTGCAATGCAGAATATGTGAATTGCGAACAAATGAACCATATACATCTACATATTGACAAATATGGCCTCACTAAATTAAACTAAGAGGATATGAAAAAGCACAGAGAATAAAACTACTCAAGACTTGCAAATTTCTACTTCAGAACTATATTCCTGGATAACCCATATTGGCCAATAAATGATCAGTAAGGAATAAGCCAGTTCTTACAAACTATTGTGCCTTCATATAAACAGATACATTCTATAATAATAAGACTGATTAATAAGAATATGGACATAAATTCAATTTGTTTTAATTATTTATCTTCTTTAGTCTTTTACAAGATTTGTACTTCAGTACTAACAGAGGCCTGAAGGCTGTCATGCGTTAACCGTAGATAAATGATCGTACAGGAGCAATATCTAGATGACTCCCCAATGAAGGAAGTGATCTGGGATAAAATAGTCCATTTGAAATTACAACTAAAATAAACTTTAGGGAGAACAGAGGCACATGCAGTACTTTCACGTGTTGGTCATGTATGAGCTGACCAATTGTTAGAAAACTAATCATCTCTTGCACAAATAAACTATCCTACTTATTATACCTTGCATAGCGGGACTGTATTGAGATATCCCGAACTTTAATTCTATTGACAGTACCACTTTGGCTTACTAGAACCACTTGCTCATCACTTTCACCATCTTCTGAAGAGAGAGAGAGAATCATCATAATATGCACTATTAATAATTAAGAGCGATTCTATCAGCTTTTACAAGAACATTACATATAAATCACCAATTACGTAATTTACCTGCCAATGAAAACCCAACCACAAAGACGGCTGCCAATCGATCCTCTGAAGAGAACTGAAGAGAGCAAACATGTGTTATTGTTCGGAAAAACGGAATCAAGCAGAACAAAAAATTCTGTAAACAAACACTAAAGGTGATGCAGTACCTTGTAACCTATTAAACCAACTCTGTTCAAAGGAGACCGTTTGAAACTACTCAACGGAACTCGCTTGCCACAGCCATTCTCAGAGACAAACAAGAGCCACGGACCACTGCCACCCTTGTCACTATGTGGAGAAAGAAAATAACCATAAATAAATAATAAATTAAAGTCAATGCCCAATATTATAAGCTAAACAGCACAACAAATTGGAAGTGAACTCAGCAGGAATGCAGTAAGAACAAATACAACTCAAAATGAACAGAGATCATAAAACATGAAAAATTAAAAGACAACATATAATAAGAAATAACTAAAATCCATGTATTGGAATAGATTAATCCATGACAAAAGAAGCATTAAATTTAGAGCTAGAAGCAAAAATGTTAAGCCCATAATTTTGGAGTGGAGCCACATATAGAAAACCCTGACATTTTTTTGAACATTATTAGCTAATTGACATACAGTTCTGTAGAGGAAACTTAAAGTTAAGAACATTAGAGGTCTCGTTTAAATTATTTACTTCAACCATCGTATGACCAATATTACCACAACAAGGGTCAGGGAGGACAAAATAGAAACAAATTTAGGAGCAGTGCAACAGCTTTGCAACTTTTTGAGATTCTTAAAACTTTTCTGAGTTGAATTTGCAAATCCCCCTAAATCCAACAGGAAACTATAATCTAACAATGTGGTAAACTTCACAACTAAAGTCTTAAGCAATTAGAAAGAGTAGTTTAAAATTATTTACTTGCTAATGGAATCTTCTGCTGCCTTATTCAGATCTTTATGCCTTGGAACCGGTATGATGTCCATGCTTGCCATCTTATCTCCTTCTTTCAGTCTCATAGCAATAGCTCCTCTGGTGTTTCTGCTTAGTGCTCGGATCTGACCACACAACATCAGGAAACAAGAATAATTATAGATTACATGATAAATCATAACCTAAGTAAAGGAATACTATGTAAAATTGGTCCCTTCTACTCTCTAAAATTGTTGTATTTGATCTTTAGGACAGGGAAAAAGAAAAGTCACCTAAGGACAAGGTGATTGGAAGTCGTAAGTTCTCATTGCAGTATTTGAAAATTACTAGAGGGATACCATTACAGACGGGAATCTAAAGATGATTGAGGCCAAAGTTCTAAGTTCATTGACCAAAATAAAAAAGTGCTTTAATTTTTTTGGTATTCGGCCCATTGGTTAACTAATTCTGATTTGGTATTGTAGAGGCCCATTATGGGGGCGACCCTCCCAACCTAGCTTTCTCCATTCACAACGCAAAGATTCGAACCCTAGACATTGTCTAAGGGGCCTAGCACCTCATCCCATTAGACTGGATAGAATTGTGCTGCAATTTGGGACAAGAAATAAGAGTCAAACCCCATTCATGAGATACTAGGCACCAACACACGACAACTTGAGCAGGACTTTGCAGAAATTGAGTTCAAGCTCAACTCAAATAGCTTGAGCTAGTCAAATTCATGTTTTCTAACATTGAACTTGAGCAGCTGGAGACCAAATATAATTTAAGGTTCAATATTTCTATACATGGTATAAATACTATATTACTTGCTCCTTTACTCCAACTAACTGGAATCAGACTGATCCCAAATGTTTTACATATCCCCTATTTTAAGTGAATGAAATCTGCAAGTTTTTGAAATAGAGCTCAAATAGTTCATGTGACAACTTTGCTCCATGCACCTACTTGGAGAACCTTTACAGAAAGACAGCACAGTTTGAGAGCTTTTGTATCTTTAGGGAAACGAGAAGCAGAAAAATTCTCCTACTGTACCTGGAATGTCATAAAACTATTTCTGTATCCAGGAAAAATTAGCTGCTTTGACATCATAATCTGGATACAGGATGCAGATACTCTAACATACATTTATAATCACGGAGTTTATAGAAAAAGATATTATATATGACTGCTAATTAGTAATTACATTTTCTCCTGTCAATGCCTAATCTTTGAACTAAACTATGTCATTTTAGTCGGAAGTTTAGTATAGGAATTAATTGTCAGAAAGAAGGTAGACCATTTATTGGGATAATCTTGGAACAGTTTTCAGCATTCAGTAACAAGCACATTCTAATTTTATGCTTAAAAGGATGTACCGTAAGGGCTGACATGTCACAGGGCGTCAAAAGGATATAAAAACAGCTTGTCACAATAATAAAGTATCAAATATGTATTTAAAATTAACTGCAACTAATATATTAGTCATTGGCAAGTACAAGATACATCAGCTGTCTTTAAAAATCCATGTGACAATTACAGCTTTGTCTAACACCCTTCATCATGTTCAAACACAAGTAATATTTGGATGGAAATGCTAATTATCTTTGTTTTCATTGTATACAAGTGACAAAGGAATGAGGTCTAAATCCTCAGAAATGGCAGTTATGATCCCAATAATTCCAGCAGGCCTCTTTACTCAAATTTACATTGAGCTGTGCGAAGTACGAATATGAACAATTTAACAGACAAATAGAACAGGAGAACTAAGATAGACAGCCAAAATAAGCGACTGATTTACTTATGTCACTGCTCGGTGAATCTTGCAAATATGTTAAAAGCAAAAAAGGCAGCAAACATTACTTACAATGTCACAGGAACTTAGAATGACCATTCCATTCTGCGAAGCCATGGCAACAAGGTCATCGTTTGTGCAACAACGAACCCACTTTAACTCATCACCAGGAACCTGACATATTAATATTTGAGGGGTAAGAGATGTACCATATTCAAAAGACTCGACTCAAAGCTTAATGCTAAAGCAGAGAGAAAGACAGACCAATTGAATGGCTATGATTCCAGTGGACCGAATAGCTGAAAAGTAATTCAGAGATACTTTCTTGATGTAGCCATTCACCGTAAGCATCACTAGAAACTGGTCTTCAGCAAACTCACTCACAGGAACAATCGATGTTATTCTCTCTCCTTCAGATAAAGAGATGATCTGTCATGGGCATGAAACAACACAAGCTGCCTTTAGCCAGCACTGAAAATAATTATCTACAAAAAGGGGATAGCAAAACAATAAATACCTGGATCAAAGGTGTTCCAGCAGCAGTTCGGCTACTTTCTGGAATCTTAAATGCATAAGCTGAGTACACTATCCCCCTATCACTGCATATAGCATTTGGAGTTTATGATGTAAAATTTATAGTTAGGATTTAGGAGATGCAGGAGAAATCCATCTTAAGGGGAAGTAGAAAGACATGCAAGTTCAAAGAACATGACAACCTTCACAAACCCACTGTATCAGGAGGCTAATTCCATAAACAAGGTGCTTAGGAAATGGGCAAAAAGAGTCATTACTAGAATACCCCAAAGACCATGGAAACCCATACTAACTGAACCATGACCATCCAAGCATGGTATGACTGACCATATCTAGAACAATCCACTCAGTAATTTAGTTACCATAATACTTGGTAATGATCTTGAATAAAGAGAGAGCAACTTCTGTTTTTCTCCTGAATACATTGATCTTACATCAAAGTTTAAAAGGAATAAATGTCATGGAGAAACCAGAAATTGTAATTGGGGTTAGTTGCCTTTCATGCGTAAATCAAACAGTTATAACCAGATGTTTTCCCCTACTTTTCAGTTAAGGAATTCAAACCTAATTCGCCCAATCATTCAACTTTTTATAATTGAAAACCAGAAGAAAAAGGCTACCACAATAACTCAACAACTGCAGTTCAATACAACTCAATTTACATTTAAACCTGCAGCAATAAACATAAAAATAGAGAAATAAACATAATTGAAAACCAGAATTGCAAAGAAAAGTTGAAATTCATTTAATGTTTTCAATTTTCAGAAAAATATCCACACCCACCAAGAAGAGAAATAAACAAATGCCAACACTGGGGAAATCAAACATTAGCATAAGAAAAAATAAACACTAATGCCAATAAAAATATATTAAGTCAAAGGTGGATAGCAGATACAAATACCTGAAATACAACACACGGTCATGTGAACGGCAAACTATGAAGTCAGACATTGCATCATTTACGCGAAGTTTTCCAACAGATTTACCAATTGTTCCACGATTTTGAAGATGAAAAGTGTTCGGCTTCATCCGTTTAACATAACCTTTTTCACTGAATGCCTGAAAAGGACACATAATTAAGAGCGAAACAATATACTATGATACTGATTCAAATACGATGTAAAATGACAGACAAGATGATTCCGTTCAAATGGAGAAATCAATTTCATCAGTTACCAGCAGTATTTCTTCATTTGGAATAACATCTATGTCTTCAAGTTGGCCACCGTCAGAATCCTCCAGCGTTGAACGCCTTGGACTCGAGAACTTGTTCTTTAGCTCGATTGCTTCTTGTTCTATTAGCTAAACAACAGGTTGACAAAAAGAAAACATAAAAAACAAGCCAGAAAAATTGCAGAATACCTGAAACAGGTATGGATTAGAGTGTTGTGCCCATTTAAGAATATACATCTTTAAACCATTAATTCATTTCAGATTTGAAAGGCTTTTTCTACATAGAAAAACACCAAATTTTTTTTACCAAATAGAACTTTAAAGATAAGGCAAAATGAGCACATATTTAGAATTAATTTGTTCATATTAGATAGAACAATAAGAAAATAGAAAGAAGCAGAAACATAAAGATCTCTTTTATGCTCTTCTTTTATTTTTGACAGTCAGGGAGTGCATCATAGTTATATGTCAAACACATTGCATAGCATGATATGCTTCTTCAATCAATTAAATTGTGTTAAACACAACAGATGAGACGAGCTAAATATTTAGAGATTTCAATTTGCCAAGTGGCCAACCTAACAGTACCACAAGCACATGTTCTGGCACACTCTCAATTGAACTCTACTGTGATTACATTTTCAAACATCTTAACTATGAATAAAAAAATAAAAAGGTTACCTGTAATATATTTTTTTGGCTTGATAATAGTTCTGTTATCTTTGAGATTTGTTCCATCAATGAGGCACTTTCATCAAGAAACCTTTTGCGCTGCAGAATAACAAATATAAGACATAATTCAGATAATATTATTAGCAAATATAACAACCTACAGAATAATATTGAACAAAGAAATTCAGAGTTTATGATAGAAATTGCAGCTACAGACCTCAAGAAGGTTAAGGCGTCTTAAGCTTATATCCAATATGGCCTCTGCTTGTTTAACAGAAAGATTGAATTCTGCCCACAAAAAAGAAAAAGAAACATTTCTAGTGACGATAGCTTTTATGATATGTAAATTCTTTTGGCCAAAATCTAAGCTGAAGGCACATGAAGAAACAGCCTCTTAGATTTGGGGAAAACCCCAACAAAACCCTTCTTTGATGATAAAGTCCTAACAAGAATAAAAGTTCAAAGCCCACACCATTGAGTGCATAACTTCATTCTTGACTATTCTAGAAACAGAATTTTGCACCATGATGACATTTGTGCACCACAAACCCAGTAAAAATCAAATAATAGCAATTTTCCTATTAATTAAGGATAACTAAAACCAATATCAATCAAATGCAACTCAAATAGAGAATGAATGATAATTAGCTGTAGTAATTGAGTAGAGAATGAACGATAATTAAGGATAACAAAAACCAATATCAAGAAAATGCAACTCGAATAGAGAATGGATGATAATTAGATGTAGTCATTGAATGGTAGTCGACTAATAAATCAATATCAACTCTGAGTTTCAAACAAAGGTCGAAATAGAGAGAGAGAGAGAACAGGGGGGAGAAAGAACTAACTTCTGCTCCCTGAAGAAATAGAAAAGACAAGACCCTCTTAATTAATTGACAGGAAAATGTTTATAGGGAGCAAAAATAGACATGAAAGGAAAACAATCAATCCAAACCTATCCTTGCCTTAATAATTACAAATCAAGCATCTTTACAATGCCCTAAAAATCGCTAAAGTCTACCTGTAAATGAAACAACATTCATGTTATTAAAGATGCTTTGTACAGCCTACCTGTACCCTTCATGATATTCCCAAACACTCAAGAATTACAGGTAGTCGGTGCCCATTTTTATTGTTTACTGGATAAACACTACTTATAAATGGAATAGTGACACATAAGCAATGACTAAAATGATACCTAAATGCATTAAATTTCATTAGATAAAGATAAGACCATCCTGCAGCAGAAGTGTTTCGTTTTCTTCCATTGCCTATCAATTATATGTTAAAGAAATGAGACCATGCAATCAGAGAAGAAGAAGACGTAGAAGTTAAAGGGACTTACCCTTAATCAGGCCAGCTGATGCAACTGCATTGCTAGAAGCCTCTTTGATTATATCAATTACTCTGTCCAAATTATCAAGCCCTACCACAATACCCTGAGTGCACATTCAAATATGAAAATTTTGAAACATAATAATTTGCTACCACCGCATAATGGTGATAGCACACGAAACCACTAGCAAAAATAATATATATACACACATATAATGTGAAAATAAATGGAGATTTTCAACAGATGGGATGCCCAAGCACATTATCTTTCTTAGTCTTAAATGTAACCCATTTTGCAGACATACCTCAACAATATGTCTTCTTTCTTGTGCTTGTGAAAGTTTGTGCCTAGCACGTCTCTCAACGACAGAGCATCTAAATTCTAAGAATGCCTGAAAAAATATATAAACAGAATGAAAGGAAAAGCTGGTATGCAAATAGTAATGATTTTTGCTATATAGGAACTTCAGATAGCCATTGAAATAGGCAAACAGTGTATTGTAAAAACAAACAGAAACATAAATACCAACATATGACCAAACATATACATTTTGGGATGGGGGCTAGGCTTAGATATAGAGCTGTTGTATATGCTGTAGAAACTAATGAAAGTAATATACAAATTAGCATAGTGGCAATAAATATATAGTTAGAGACAAATAATCAGTGAGTCCAGTAGCATACCCAAATTTACTAACTTATCACGTACAAACACAAATTTGTAGCATGATGATAGTGCTATAGATTTACAACCATGAATTCAAAAGTTATGACCCCAACCCTCCAAACCTGCATTTCTAAGCAGCTATTAGTTCCCTGGATATTCAAAAGCTACTTGCTAATTACATATATCAGTCCATTTCATACATTCAAGAATTGAAACCAGACACTGCAATAGGTTTGTCAAAACTATAACAAATATCAGGAGAAATAACCCATTTTGGATATTGATATAGAAAGGATTCAATATCCATATATATTTAACAAGACTAAGGGGGAAAAGGACCAACAATGGAGGACAATTTCACATTCAGTTGTAATGTAAGGCAAAACTGGACTAAGACATACAGCATAAAAAACTCACCTGAAGCAAATCTTTCAGGCCCATCTGCTTTGGTTGTCCATCAAGAATGCTATAATAGAAAGTAAAGAAGCATTCAACGCATCATTACAACAGGAACAACAATATAGAATTAAAACAGAATATCAGTTACAATCATCCACTTCAAAAAGTCTGATTTTGTTGTTCTGAACATTTCCCCATATTGGTTGTACAACGAACTTTCGAGTTTAGATCCTACAGGTTGGCTGGTCAGCCAGAATAGATATGCTTTTATACAGTACACAAGATTTGCAACTAAACTCAAAATTGGCATGCATTGCAGCAGTTATCTCAAATTAACCTTTTTGTTAAAAAAAAACTTGAAGATTTTATCTTAGAACCATGATTGCCATGTAGATAAGCCACAGAAGTTATGCATTTAATTCTACCCTTCACATATGTAGATATATAATTGTTTTAGGGTTCTTAAGGCACCATATGTACAAGAGAAATTCCACATATAACCAATCAATTATAGCCAAAGACAAGACCACAAATCTTGATATGATATAAAAGCAAGTGCAAATATTTTACTGGTCCACTGTGATAGGCTAGTTGATGAAGGACATTCTTGCAAGTTTTGGAAAGTGTGTATGTATTCTAAATCACTAGTCATTCCTATGCATAAAGTTCACACCACATAAGGACTATTATCGCAGACCATTAAGTTTATCAACATACGATAAGTCCATTGTACCTACACATCATGGAGAGTTTTAAGTGGTGAGAAAACCAATTTCAAACTAGTAAATTTCAGAATATCTTGAGACCTTATGCTTAAATAGGAGATTTCAACTTCTTGCCAAATAGTTCTAGGTAGACCACCCATCACAAACTTAGAAAAGTATTAGCATGAAAAAAGCATACATCACAGAAGAAACTTGAATTATTTATCCACACAAGCCAATGGCCAAGGTATTATTCCCAAAGTTGGGGAAAAGAAAAAACCCAAACACACACACTCTTTGCTGGTAGTTTATAGAAACAAGCTTAACAGAAAAAAGGCGTCTTGAATCATATCCATATATGGCGGATAAACAACTCACCCCACCATATTGCAGCTAAAACTAGACTGAAGAGCTGTGAGGCGGTAAAGATTATTCAGCACAATAGATGGGTCTGCTCCCCGTTTAAGCTGTGGAGTGAACCAAAAGAAAAAGGGTAAGGAAAGGTGTCTTTACCCGCTGGAAATGGAAGGAACTGCTTCACATCCAACATATCATACCTCAATGACCACACGCATTCCAGACCGATCACTCTCATCTCGAATGTCACTGATGCCCTCTAGAGTCTGTTAAAAAATTTAAAATTATCATAATAAGATACCTACAAATCTCTACAATGTCAATCCACATAAAATTATATTTAAGCATAAGTCAAATAATACTCTAAATAAGAACAAAAATAAATGCAGTAACAATAAAGATAATTTATGGAGTTAAATTCCAGACCAGACACCAAAAATACATCAGGGACAAAGACCGAACTTGACACTATACTATGCTCAATGCTGAATTTTGCCACTATATTTTTAATTTGAATATTTTCGGAAAAAATTAAAGGTGAAGGAATATCAGTTTCTGCAATTTTGTAGAAGTTTTGGAGAAGAGAAAACATAAGAATCTCCGTTTCTGGTCCTCTAAACTTATTTATATATCCATGAATATTCCTTCACTGTTATTTTTTGTCAAAAATCAACCAATAAAGGTATGGCAGAACAATCCAACACAACCGAAGTACTGTGGAAGAATACAACGTTGAGAAGGCAATGGATTAGAAACTTATGAGACTATTACTACAAATTAAAGGTAAAATGATAATTAATATGCTATAGACACATTATTCTAAGTTTCTTTATTTTTTTTTAAAAAGGATAGGATTACTTATGAACTGAGATAATAAGACATCTGACTTAGGTTTCCACTAATTGTATAATTTGGACACTTCGAAGCATCTCTGAAGTTAATTTTGTTATAAAAAACTCATGTCCCTACTTGAGCATCTTCTTCATGGATCATCTGCATTTGTGCTCGTGATAGGCATAGATAAAATTGCAGTGCCTTCCAAATTCAAGCTGTGTTATCAAGGACCAGCTAAACTGAAACATAGTACCCAGGGTGCAAGAAGTATTTTCTTTAAAATGCTATTTCCCTTTGGCTATTCACTTTGAAAAAGGACAGATATATTTTTCACTTCATACCTCTCATGTCCTTATTTTCACTCTACTTTTGCAGGAAGATGGAAGTTTTTAAGGGAATACAACTGTAAAAGCAACCGACTTGCTATACTTCAAAGAAGAGCAAATTTCTCACACATACGATGATTTGATGAAAGCATTAAGATTAACATTCTCGAATAAAATGGATATACCTTATTCTCGACAAGTTCAGCGATCTTCTCAACAAGCGAGGATTTATTTGTCTGGTAAGGAATCTGTCTCATTCCCAAAATATTATATAAGGAGAGCTTTCAAGCTACGAATGTTAAATGCCAGAAAAATAAATATCCACAGCTGATGCTATGAAAATAATCACCTCTTTAATAATAACTGCACTTCTCTTAGAGTCCAGCAGTTCAATGTCGGCCTTTCCTCTAACTACAATACGCCCTCGCCCAGTTCGATACGCTTCCAAGATCCTTAACAAAAGAAATCAATATTAGAACACTTTCCCACACATATTTTGATGTTTCCCAACACAAAGCTCTATATAATGATAAAACATGCAGCAAAGAGTATCTGACTTTTAATCTTATTAAAAATTCTTAAATTACCTTTTTTCTTTCAGATTATACGTTTATATTCCAAATATACCAAAAAAAACATCATATATATTGAACTCGTGTGAAGGCACACAACTCACAGTAGTAGCATTTATGTATTTGATTTACTTGTAACCAAAGATTCTCAGATTATTGAAAGAAGCGGTAGTATCCACTAAGTTCCTAATTGTTTACCAAGTCAATCAACAAGGACGAGAGTTCAATGCTTTTTACAGCATTTGTTCAAAGCTCAATTCAAACAACCGCAAATATTATAAACTACCTGCCAACATGGCAACTTTTAGAAGTACATTGCAAGTACAGCTGTTGATCATTAGGATCATATATCAAACTGTTATGTTTTCAAATATAATACAAATACAAGATTTATTGAAATATATTAAGTTTATGTCAAAATTTCTATGTACTAAAACACTAATGAAATATGTAATTTTACTTAGAATTTATCAAACTTTGTTTATATAAATAACAAACATCTTTCAAAGGCGTTTTCAAATAAATTTTTCAAGTTTCTAAGATACAAGTATCAATACCCTACATAGAGAATCGATGCCCTCACCATGTATCAATACCGTTTTTAGGTTCGATGTTTGAATTTTTAAAGAAAATAGCCCAGTCTATACCATTGGAATATCGATACTTACCCTTATGTATCAGCACCTAAGGATTAAGGATCACAAATATAGGCATTAAATGCAAAATGTACCGATACCCATTTAAAAGGTATTGTTACCTCTGTTGAAAGCTGTCTTAAATACATTGATTTTATTTCTCTAAATGGCTATTTACAACTCCCAACAACCTCAAACGGATATATTTATGAGAGTGGGCATAATTAAATAGAGCTCCAAGACAGTCCAGCAAGATCAAGAAAGCAAATACCAACAGTCAAGAGCCATTTTTCCATCTTGTGCTTCATTTTTCAATATTTTCATCTTGTTTAATTCTCAAACACTTGTGGGTTCTATTGTATTCTATTCATTTAAGAGCCAAAAATTCATCTTGGAACTTTTTGGTTTTTCATTTGAGCCAACACAAATTGTTTGTTGATACTTCTACAGGTAGAGACAGGAACCATCCAAGTCCAGCAACTTCAAGGACGGGACAGTTTCAAGTTAACATTTTTAATTTGTTCATGCCAGTGCTGGTCAAGTTAGGTTTCAAGCAGTTCATTAAGATTGTAGAGCTTTTCAAACCTCTAATGTTATGGTCTTCAGATTAATTACAGTTATATGGATATCCAAAAGCAATTATATTAGGTATGATTAGATTTAAAAAAGCGCTGATTCCTAAGATGGTTTAGATTTTATAAGTGTGCCCCAACAATAAAGGAGACCTTTTAATTTAGTTATATCCATCCTCTAGCACATGTAATGATCCTCCTTTTATGAGTCCTACACTAAAAATCCACGGAAAATAAATCAGAACAAGTAATCCTAGCCATGGACTACCAAGCATAAGACTGACAAAGTATGGTTGTGGTAGCAATCACAAATCCAATGGTTTGTGCAACCACTGTAACAATGCAGTTTATACTGAACTAGCAATCATTCTATCGTATTAACCTTGACAATATTAACTAATAATTACCATTTCTACCATTTCAATTAATCTGATTCACACCGGTCTTACGACATATGCCATCTATAAAAAGGAGTAGTAATCCAGTGCCTAGCCCCATAATAAAAATTTAAGCATATATGCCATCCGACATTCCAGAAATGAGCCACAAAAGAAAAATAGCAATAGCCACATGTCAAGACAAAATCTAGTAAACTTCCCATAGAGAACTATCTACCGCAAATCTAACCCAGAAAAAAAGAACAAAAGTTATTTAGTAGAGATACTTCATATGCTTATTCATGCAAAATAAAGGGCTACATGTTTTGTTTCTTCCCAGACAGAGGCTAAAATGTAACTCACCCAAGGTTTCCCATTATCAACCCTCCAGTAGGAAAGTCAGGTCCAGGCATGTATTCCAACAATTCTTGCAACTGAGACAAGAAAATAAGATAACTGGAAATCAAAAATAGAAACAGAAGAGTAACCACCAACAATAACGGCATTATAAGCTATGTGGATATTGATGTGGATTATAGAATATGTGTCTCTGTGTGTATATATAAAAGCTCATCTATTCCCACGGGGTAACAAAGTGTAATATATAGCAATCAAAAGTACAAATAACTTGGCCACCTAGCGACACAGAAAGATCAAGTTATGGAAATATTATCCAACACACATAAGCATAGTAGAGAACTAATGTCCAATCCTACCAATACAGTTCAATTGAAAAATCTCTTTCCAACTAGCCAAAGATATCAAACACTATAATACCATCAGAGTTGTCCACATAAGTCTATTATAGACAACCTGCAAAAAAAAGTTTATCCAAATTTGACTCCACAAGGCCCAGTTAACCCATAATAAAGTTGGCAATTGTTTTTGGTGTGAAGACAAGACAGCTAACATCTATGTAGACAGTAGAATAAAAAAAACTTTCATCCGTCGTTTTCAGAAACATCTCGTCTATTGGAAAACAGCCATTACTACATACAAGTTGATTTTCCCAATAGCAGTCAAGCTCCATAACTAGCAAACACAAAAAATAAAATTATTGGCCACAATAAATCTACACAACAAAATTAAAGATGCTACCACACACTAAATCTTATTGATTAATGTCAGAAGAGAGCCAAGCCCAGAAATTTGTTCACCAAAACATATTGCAAAAAGTAAACTGGAACTAGATACAGCATTGTAAGCATTAGCAACACGTATACTCAACAAACAAAGCCTTTTTTCCATTAACTATAGAACAGAATCATCTTTAACAATTCTTCGAGCCTACCAAATAATAGTTCCTCAACTAGCAACTAAACTCTCTAAGCTAACCAACAATCCTTACTCAAATAAGATATTTGACCTTCAGGCCTCCCAAGATGTTAAACAAACACATCATAATAGGATATTCCTACAAATAAGCTCTAATTAATCCACCTCAAAATTCATTTTTATGTAATTAATATCAATCAAAAAAAGTCTCAACACATAAAACAAAACAATTTCTGCATTTCTACCATTTCGGAGAGAGAATTTGAAACTCACTGAGGCCTCTGGATTATGAATTAATGCACAGAGCACGTTTACCAACTCTCCAAGATTATGAGGGGGGATGTTAGTTGCCATGCCAACCTGAAATTAGTAAATCAGCTGACTTTTAAATGGACAATGTCAAAGTTATTATAAACAATAGCTGCAGTTGAGAAGAGATAGGCATATATAAGTACGTATAAAAGAGGACAAGCGCACCGCAATCCCAGAGGAACCATTCAGCAACAAAGTTGGTAGTCTAGCAGGCAGAAGTGATGGTTCTTTATGTGAATTATCAAAGTTTGGAACAAAATCAACCTGCAATAAAATTAAGGATAGAAATTTCTTACAACAATGAAAAGTATAGTATCCCGACCTCAAATAATAATAAGGGTTATAAAACAAAACTTGCCGTATCTTGATCTAGATCTGCCAGCAAAATTGCTTCTGTGAGTGCCTGCAAGGACAAAATTGAAGCAAATGATAACAGTGCGAGACTTATGGAATCAAGAATATTGAATAATCAATCAGGTATCCGTGGCATCACACTTATAGCAATATAGAGAGCAATTAAACTTTAACACTCTTCCAATACATTACAAAGAAAGTAGGTCATAACTATTAACCACCTATTCTTGGTCACAAATATTAACAAGTTAAAAAAATCAAATAATGGTATACACATCAATATCGTTCATAAACTGCAAACATACATAAATAATAACCTTGCATATAAGAGAAAAGGTTCACCAAACCTCAACACTTTCTACCCTGCAACCCCTCCCCTTTTCCAAAAGGCCAACAAAGAATATAGAGCTCAATTTCAAGTTGATTGAAATTTCTAACTATTTCATTGGCAGAGCATGAAACTTTGACCATCAAATAGTTGAGTTAAACTCCGTCTGTTTTATGCATGTGATGTAAAATTGAATTGAATCAACCTGAAATTGACATCTACGAATTTCATGTCAACAACTCCCTTCCTGGATATATACTAGCATATGAGAAGCAATGTTAAAGATGTGGTGTGAACTAATTGTGACCAGAGTAGACTTGTAATACATTTTTACAACCCAATCCCATCCAAATTCTTTGTATGTGCCATGAAAAAGGATACATTTCATGGGTAGTCTATAGACTCATTTTTCAAACAATTGAATATGTTTGGCTTAATAAAATTGGAGTAGATATTTATGAGACCAAAATCATAATTTCTCCATATTAGAAGAAATATAAGACATGGAAAATAAAGAAGATTAATTACATATAAGAATTTAATTAGCATGCATGTTTTGCATCTCTCCAGAAGTGAAAAGATTCTTCAAGAAAGAATCTGACAAACATAATCTCTTTAACACTCCAATACATCCCTAAAAAATTAAACTGTTTAATTCAGTTCTTAAAACAAGCAAAAGGTTTACACAAGTTAATGCACATATCCTACAACCAATCAAACTCATTAAATAGGCATATATATGAAATGGGTGCATATATACGTAGATACATAAAGAATGAAACAAGTAGACCAATAAATCATGAAAGCCATTTTCTTATTGATGGTTAAAAACTGTCAAATTGGTATGTGCATATGAAACAATGCCCATGATGTCATACCATAAACAGTATGCTAAAAGGATAACCAAAAATCATAACTGCCAAACTCCCTTGGTAAAGGTACACTAATATGTCCATCACCAGATTATTTTTCTGAAACAATATCAGTGAAAGACTATTTGAAAAATAAGAGACAATTTAGTGTGAATGATTGAAACTAAAAACATAAAGTTGGATGTAAATTATTCTAGCCCATTTTAATATTATTAATGATTCCATTGATTTTATACTAGAAGGCAACAAATTCGAAATACGGGAATGATTACACAAGTATCAAATTTCAACCAGGGTTATAAAGAAGCATTTCCTTGACTTCCAATTCTTTTTCGTTAATTTAATTCTCAAATAAACAAGACTCACTAAGATAGTAGAATCAAGCAAACACATAGGCTCGATTTGGTTAGCACTTTGCTTTCATTTTTTGTAGCAGGAAAGAACAAAAGCACCAATGAAATAGAGCCTTAAAGTCCCAAAATTAAGTTTAAAAAGCAGAAAACTTAAAGCATACTTCAAGTCTGCACTCAGTGTAACGCATAGCAGCAGGAGGATCTGCATCAATCGAACCAAAATTTCCATGTCCTTGGATAAGAGGGAACCTCAATGAAAAATCCTGTACGAAAGAAAACAAACTTTTGAAATAAATCATGGAAAAATAGAAGTCAAAATCAAAAGAAAGTAAGTTCATAGTTACCTGTGCCATCCGCACCATTGAATCATATACTGCAGTATCTCCATGAGGATGGAACTTTCCAAGGACCTGAAATAGCGGCATAAGAAATAGAAACAGTTATCAAAAACAATTTGCTAAGCTGAAATGCACAAAGAAAGCACCCAGCGTTTTCGTGTTAAAACACAAACTGCCAAATGTTTTACCTCTCCAACAACTCTAGCACATTTCTTGAATGGTTTTCTAGACGAAAGACCTAATTCATGCATCGCAAATCTGTTTGTGATGGAACCAAATGCCATGTTAAAGAGTATGATTGAAATAAATACATAAAATATAAGCGCAGACAAAAAGACACAGGATTCAATAAATAAATAGACAATATCAGTTTATTTACTTACAGGATTCTCCTATGCACCGGCTTCAAACCATCCCTAACATCGGGCAAAGCCCGTCCAAGCAACACAGATAATGCATAAGCCATATATGAGTCCATAGCCTCCTTGTGAAGTTCGAACGGAAGCACCCGCCCATCAGTGCCGCCGGCGCTTCCATCTTTGACAACAGCCGTCAAACTTCCATTTCCAGCTCCACCGTCGTCCTCCTGCCCCACACCGCGCTTTGCTTTGACGGGATGGCGAACGGTGCGACGAGAAGGGGTGGATGAGAGGAATAGTAGTTGGGTGACATTAGGACGGAGAGAGGAGACACGAGAAGGGGCGAGGAAGAGGTTGTGGCGGAGGAAAGAAGAGAAGCGGAGAGTGGAAGAGAGAGACATTGGAGGTGAGACTGAGAAAGGGGGAGATGAAGATAAGGATTTCATTCATGCCATTGAAAGCGAAGAAGAAATTCGTGTGGGGTTTAAGGGGGGACTGTAAAAACCCTAGAAGAGTGGCGCCAATTCTTTTGGATTAAGGATAGCTTCCGGTTTTATTTTTCTATGTTTTAGGGTAAACTACACTGGCAGTGATCAAACTTTTAGAGTGCTTTCATTACGGTCATTAATCTTTTAAAATTTTATTACGAATCACCCAATTTTTATATCCCTCTCAATACAACCACTATCATTAACTATCATTAAAAAACATTAACTTAGCAGTTATTTTTTTTTCATTTTTCTTCTTCTTTTCTCTCTTTCATTCACAGACATACAAACTGATAATAAAAAAATAACTTTTTCATTTCTTTTTTCATAGTTCTTTTGTTCATGAAGAAAAAGAGAGAGAAAATGAAAAATAATGTGCCGCGTCAGCACTTTTAACGACAACGAATAACAATAATCGTAATAAAAGTGCCCTAAAAGTTCGACACTTATCAATGTAGTTTATCGTATTTTTATTAAGAATGAAAAAATAGATAATCACCCTATTTTATTCTCATTCATATTTTAGTTACTAAAGTTTAAATTTTTTAAAATTTCAACAAAAACAAATAAACATTCAACTTTTGAATTGATCATGTATTAACCATCTTAACCTATTTTATTGTGGTTTATATTTTGATATACAAGTTGTATAAAAAATTGATACAAACCTCCTATAAAAATAAAAATCTAAATCTCAAACCCTAAAACTTAAACATTAAACTCTAATCTCTCAATTCCATCCATAAATCTTAAATTTTGCACCATACAGACAAAACCCATAAGCTCTAACTTAAAACCTTAAACCTTAAAATTAAAAGGTTTGTGTATCAAAGTATTTCCCTTTTATTATATCTTTATATGATGTGTCATATTTTATTAATATTGTGCTACATAAGATTACAAATAAAAAATCAACAAGCCTAACCCTGAACTCCAAATTACACCCCCAAATCAAGAAGTCCAAAGAATGACAAGTTAGTATATGACTAATAAACGGTGCGTTCTTACAATTGTTGGATGAGCATTTTCTTTAAGAATTTTAATTTTGACTATTAGATCAAGAAAAAAAGTGTGCAACCGAGAGTATGTAGCCGGTAAGTTAAAAAACACGAAACTTAAAATGTTACCCACCAACCTAAATGTTACCAAAAGATATAACATTTTTACGTTGACATAATAAGTTTCGAAACTTACTAACAAGTATAAAAACTTATCATAATATGTAACATTTTCAGTTGCAACCTAAAATCTAAAAAAACACGAACTTAAAATGTTGACTACCAACCAAAATGATAGGTTGACATGGTAGATTTAAAAACTTACTAACAAGTATCAAAACTTATTATAATATGTACCACCAACCTAAATGTTACTAAAAATATAACATTTTAAGTTGACATAGTAAGTTTCGAAACTTACTAACAAGTATGAAAACTTACCATAATGTATAATATTTATGTTTCCATTATATATAACATTTTAGGTTGCAATCTAAAGTTCAAAAACTTAGATAACATTTCTGGTTGCAACTTAAAATGTTACCAAAAGATATAACATTTTAAGTTGAAACCCAAAATGTAACTACTATGGATGACACTTTAGGTTGAAATGATACAATTTTTGTAAGTTTTGAAACTTTCGACTAAGTTTCGATACTTGTTGTAAGTCTAGCCGAGTTTCAAGCTCTTTAATGGTGATTTTGTTAATTCCGAATTAAAGTTAAAATTTTATATTGGGTAATGAAAATTTCTTAGATTAAAGTTTTCACAAGTGCCTTAGTTTTAGGGTATAGGGTTTATGGGTTTAGGTGTATGGGGTTAGAATTTAGGGATAGTTGTTTTAATTTAAAGTTTAGGGTTATAATTTAGGCTTTATAGGTTAAAGTTTAGTTTTTTGGGTAATATAGTGTGGATTTAGGTTTTGACCTATAAACCCTAAATTATAACCCTAAACCTTAAATTGAAACAACTATCCCTAAATTCTAACCCCTACCCCTAAACTCCTAAACCATATACCCTAAACTAACTCCCTAAATTTCACCGCATGTGTATAGAATATTTATCCACCTAAAAATAGGTATTTGAAGAAACAAATTATTTTCAAGTTTTTTAACTTTTTAATGGTGTTTTTGTTAATTCCGAACTAAAGATAAGATTTTTTTATTGGGTAATGTAGATTTCATAGAGTATACGAGTAATCTAAACTTGATTTTAACAAATTAAACTCGAAATTAGACAATTGATGAAAGAAATAGCTTATGTTCAAGTTTTTTAACTGTTTAATGGTGGTTTTGTTAATTCCAACCTAATACTAAAATTTTGTATTGGGTAATGAAGATTTCTTAAAGTATATGAGTAATCTAAATTTAATTTTAACAATTCAAACACAAAATTTGGTAATTTATGAAAATTGCAATATTGATTTTAAGCTACAATTCTTGATTTTCAGTAAAACTTAGAGCAAAATTTTGATACAAGAGGGTAAATTACGTAAATCATCATTGAACTTTAGTCCCAGACCTATTTTGGTCATAGAATTTCAAAACATTCAATTTATTGTTCTGACCAGAAAAGAACACTGAAGTGGCGTTTGCCTAATATGGTACTCAGCAACTTACTTTGCATTATTCCAAATATGGAAGAAAAATTAATCTGACTAGAGCAATATATAAGTTTATTGGTACAACAGTATTAATGACAAAATACATATATGAATACAGTCGTATCTTCCTTGATTAATATGCAATGTAAATAAGCTACAATCTATGGTTAACTGGTCTAATATGGTTATCATAAAATGAAAACTGATCAGAACGTACCCCAACTGATCTGGTTGTACGGAAGACTGGAAATACTTCTCTACTTTGTATCTGAGGCACTAGGTCAGGATAGGAGGGGAAAGTTGGATAACTCTGCAGAGCAGACGAGGGTGGGCCTGGTTCTAAGTAAGGATCAAAACGCGGATTTTGAGTAGATCTCGACCCTGTCTCTGCATATCGACTGGTGAGAATTTGATCATCAGTTATGTAACCAGATGCAGTTGGGACTGTGGAAAAACTTGATCTAACATCCATGTAAGGGCTACTGTAAAAAGGATCACTAGCAACTGGCAGATAATTACTAGAACTGCTTGAATGAGTGTTGGTATAAGTTGTGAGCAGATGGTTGCTAGAAGTCGGTGCAACTCCTGCATCAGGGTAATAGTTTGCCAAACTCAACCGCAGACCTGATTCCGGAAAGTTCATTTTAGAGGAGGCCTCTGCTGAAAAGTCAGTTGGAACCCTGAAGAGTTCAGAGCATCCAACAGGAATCTCTAGCCTCTCCCAAGCTTTTCTCCCATAAACAGAAGGTTCAATAGCTTTTCCTCCAGATGCACCCTCTATTAGTGGCGACGTATTGATTTTCTGTTGTAAAGACATCCTAGCTTGTTTAAGTGCACCCAGCACATTGGTAAACCTGCCTGATGTTTCCCGTGGCACCAGTGCATAAATCTCATTTTTGTTTCCTGAAGGTTCCATAGTTGAACTTTGGCTCATATCAGATGAAAAGAGTGGCATTGCCTGGCTCCCTGTGGAACCATCTGCATGAGAACTGTGTAAAGGAGAATGGTTGCTCTGCGGACTCTCCTGATGATGGTTTTCCTTTGCCATGGGGGAGCTGCTACAACTACGATCCCGTAACTGATCCATATCACCATGTGAAGGTGGAACAGGATCATGTGATTGAGTTTTAGGTAATTCTGTGGAGAAGCAAATATGTTCCCCCTCTGCCTCTTGGACTCGTAACCTACCTGTCTCAGATTCATATTGAGTTTGAGTCTTGACTTCGTCTCTTTCCTCAGTGACATCTGAGTTGTTCCCAGGATCACATGAATCCTAAATAATTTCAACCAAAAGACCATAGTCAGCAAACACAAACAAGATATAATGCAAGCGCCAAAACATTCAATAAAGTGTCCGGACAGCATAGGATAAACATATCCACATTCTTAATAGAGATCAGAAAAAGAAAAAGAGCAAAAACGTGCATATAGCAATTTCAAAAAGAGCAAAGTGACCTTTTAACACATGACAAGGACTTAGAAAGTCTGTAATGTGTCATGGTTTGGGCGAAATATCTGATGTCTCATAACACGTGAAAAAGGGAGTGGACTCCAGAGGCAAAAAACTACGGGGACAAGAGATCCTGTGATTGGATAAGCATGCCTCAGAGCGTACTTGAAAACTACACCAACAGTAATGTTAGGACTTAGGAGTAGGGAGAAGAGTGATTCCCTCTTCTAACTGGTTACATGTATATGCTCCTTCCGAAGAATCATATCGTCAATTCACAAATTATTTGTTTTCTTCCAATTTTTAAAAGAACTTAAGACATCACCATTGCAAGCAACAATAACTCTCACATGAAAGCTCATTTGAAGGAAACAAGTATCCCCATAGGCATTTTGTACTCATCTGAGTGATATTACTCCCATCGCACCCCCAGACCAAAAAAATAAAGGAACACACACAATTCTTCAGGTCGTTAGAATTTGAATAAATTATAAGAGGCAGGTGGGAGAGGAAACAATTAACAGAGACGAGCCTGTTCCCAGTACAATGCAGCCCCGGCCTTAAGATTTCAGCATGCATCTCTCTACAAGGAGTCATGCTAGTACTGTATAGGATTGCGGACTAAAATGCTATCTAAGGTGATTTGCTACCTGTACAAATACTCTTAAACACTCTCCAAAACATCCCACTTAAATTAAAGTCAACAATTCAATTGTACGCATAGTATAAAACATAGATGCTAAAAAAATTCCTTGCAAGAACATTTAGGAACAAGGGTAAATTAGAAAATTTAAAATTTCCCAAAACTGAAAATATACACTGCACTTTTAGTCTCGGTAAACAATATTTTTTGTGTAACTTACCGACATGTTTCTTAAAAGAGCTTAAAGCAGGTTGATTCTGATAGGCAGATCATATGGATTACACTAAAAGGGGAACACATCCAATGCACACAGCCACACACACAAGCACACAAGTAAAGAAAGAGAGTAATCCAGATTGATAATTCTAAAGCTTAATGACCTGTATATGCTTCTAGGTACTATCAAATCGGACGAGGATATTTACTTGTGCATTTATCTTGACTGCTCAATTTACCAACATCCTCTTAAGTATTTAAGTCAATGGCATCAATCAAAGTTTAGTTAATTTCAGAATTATGAGTTGTTACCCAATGCATAATATGCTTTTGGTGTTGCTAACCGCCACCTTGTTGTAGAGGTTAGAAAATGTCAATAGTTTCAATGATCAAGTGACATCACTCCTCAAATAGATATGGATAGCAGAAGAACTTACTTAGGTGCACAAGACCATAGGACAGCAAACAAGAATCCACCTTTAGAACCAAATATCAAAGTTCTTTTAATTTGGATTTCAAAAATCTGATCAAAAAGTTTGGAGAACGAACACGTGACTCTAACTTAAAAGTTAGGTCAAGTTAGTGATATATGAAGGATTTGTCAGCTAGCACTTTCAGCAACCATGCATGTGTTTGCCAAAGAGAGAGGGCATAAGGAGTTTTCTCATCTCAGAAGAAAAATAAAAGATAATCAGTCCAGAGATAGTTTGCCGCAAAAAATCTGCAGTGGAGGTTAGCCAAGCAAAATAAAATTTACCCAACTTTCCACAGAACAAAAGAGAAATAAAGGCATCCACTTATACACCTTCACAGATTCAATAGGAGATAAGGTTGTAGACCCTCCTTTTCCACTTGATTAACCCAAGTGGCAACCTGCAGTTTTTGCAAGGTTCAATTTCCTTCATCATTTATATGTATTTTTATGGAAATAGATTCCTTTGAAAATAAGATTAAATAACTTAGGTTTTAACCTTTGTTTTATCTTCAAATTTCTAATTTCCCGGTCTATATCAATAGAAAACCAGATTCCACTTATCAATTCCTCGATTCCTCGACTGAAGTTCTTAAAAAAACATAATTAATAACCACATCAATTATGGCTTAAATACATGAATTTTCTTCAGTTGCTCTTGAAAAAAATAGACACCAACTATTTTACATTTCAGCACCACGTACAGATGTCAGGCTGCCATTAGTATTTTATGTGATTTAGCACTAAACTTTAATAAAAAGACCACAAAGGGTACTGCAGAACCCTGAAGATGCTGCACTAAGTAATTCTATCCGATACAACACTGGTTACACATATTCTGGACATGCATTTTATAAGAGCAACATCTGGCACTATTCAGACAATATGCAACTTCATATATGGCAGTATGTAAGAGAGAACAAGCATCCAAAATTACAGAAGCAAGGATGATAGAGAATACAGAGTATTCAACTAGTAGGAAGAGAGTTTTTTTAAAGCAACTTTTGCATCGAACGCCTTCACAGTCTCGTGTATAATTTAATTCCTTTTGCACCAGAACTGTTAAAATGTTCCACCTCAATAACCTTGAACTTAAACTATCGTGGAAATTACTTGTTTCAGATAAATATAAAACACGCGTGAAGTTTTCAAACGAAATCATAACCAAGACAGGAAAAGAGCACAAATAATCTCTATCAAATAGGTTTTTCTTAAACATACCGGTGTACTACTATTATTTTCTTTGAACTTCTCTTCCCATTCTCTTTGGGCCCTTTCCATTGCTTCATAACGGTCAATAAGTTGTGCTTGATGTTCTAGTGCCTTTTCCATGTCTTTCTCACCTTCATACCCATGAAAACCAAGACCATAAGTAGTTATATTTTTTCATCTTTTAAGGCATCTGAATGTAGATTGTCCATTGAGCTTTTATTTACAGGAAATTCTGAATGCAAAGGAAAAATATCAGACTCACTTTTAGAGTGATTAGTATTAACTTCAGGTGAGGTTACAAGTCCATTTTCTGGTGGATCAGCCTTGACATCATCTAATTTGGGCTCCTCTGCTACTAATCTGATGAAATAAAGCAAGCAATGGATAATTTTGTTACTTTACTAATGAAAGTTAATACCTCTGAGGATATCCAGCTTGAACATGCAATCAGTTGAAATGTACCGAGATGAAGAGAATTCTCAAGTGCAATCATTTTTATAAATGAGAACGAGAAAAATAATATCATTAATAATAATATTATTCCATTTTATTTCTTTTAGTTCTGATTTAAGCTCCTCTGCAACTGATCTGATAAATAAATAAAGCATTCATAAATATTTGGTTTACTAGACTAATGCGTAAATAACTATGAGGAAATCCATGTCGAACGTAAAAGAAATTAATATGTAACAAGATGAAGAAAATTCTCAAGTGAAGATATTTTTATAACTGAGAAAGAATGATCTTTAAACAATATTTCATTTTGATCATTCAGTTCTAATGTTTCCTAAACACATTAAGCCGTACAAAAAATATCAAAGTAAAAAAAAAAGTACCCTCTCCATCTCCATTTTCTTTCTTCTTTTCAGTTTTTTTTTCTTATGTCCAACCTAAGATCTACTATTACATGCATCCTTTTCTTTATCATATCTTATTCGGGACATTAATGTTAACATTCTTTGCATCAAAGAAGAGAGCATATCTACAGGATAGGACATTCTTTTCTCTCTTACTTAAAAAAAGGAAAGGAAAATGGCATGCCACGTCTTTCTGATAGAATAAGTGCAAAAGTATCATGCACCAACCTTGATTCTCGGCGTCTTATCTGCCGGCATGATTTTCCCTGGCGGTGTTTTGGGGACGAAAAACCCATACATGAAAAACTGTTGTGCCTTCTCACAAGTGAGTCTTTATACTTTTCAGGAGAATGAGAAACACTCTTGCGGCCTTTCCAAGATAGGCTTCTACCGGATACTGAGGAAAAATCATCAGAACCTGAAAGGTCCTCTGACTCTTTTCTTCTCACTTTTGAATTGACAGAGCACTCCTCTTCTTTAGTAGAAACGTTATCCATGTTGGACTCAAAAGGCGTGTCCTGGTCAGAGATGGAATCAAGTTCCTCAGATACATCACTTACCCCATTATTCTCCAAAATGGCAAGAACATCAGCCGTTGCCTTTTCAGCCCTCCTCCTTTGGACAGACACAATTCTTAGCTGTTCTTCCAGATCAGCAACCTAATTTATATAAAATTCAACACTATAAAGCATTACAGAAAGTCGATGCGCTTGAGCATGATATATATATAAAAATTAGGCCTCCCAAGTAAACATTTAAACATACCCTTCTTGCCAGTTCATCAGCTCTCTGTCTTGCACTTTTAGAGACGGATCGTTCAGACAGTAAACGTGCGCGAAGGAATTCAATGGTCATATTGGAATCCTCCGTGTTGCAAGTTGTCCTGAAAAAAGGGCAAAATAATCAACAAAAATCAAACAGCAAACCTCAGACCTAATCTAGTATATCACTTTATGAAAGATCAACTTGTCCCCATTTCGCATTTTCACACACAACAAGCATGCATGAGCAATAGTGCAATACACAGAAAGTAATGTACAAAACAAGTCCAAACTCCAAAAAGCAAGCTTCCATCCATTTATCCAGAAAGTATGAACAATTACTAAAGCTGACACAGTGACAGAAAATCTATCTTCACACCAAAGTTTCAGTTCCTCCTTGCATATAAATGAATTTACTTATGTGTGTGTAAGCAAATAGGAACCAGAAACTGTTGCTATAAAGGCACGAAAATAAATATTTTGATGGCATCAAGAGGCTTCTGGGAAACTAAACAACAATAACAGAAACTAACCATGATTTAGGTACACTGAAAAAGATATCTTAGATTTAAATAAGGCTACCAACTAAACTTAGAGCTAGACGCAATATCTCCAAACTGAGGGCTAGCACGAGACACAAATACAACTAGGATCATCAATACCAGCTCCCATGTTTTCTTAAGTTCTTTTGGAATCAGAATTTGTAAGAGAAACATCCCAAAACAACAATCCCAAAGGCCCTCCCTCCAAATTCCCGATCAATCCAAATCAAACACCAAACTCTGATCTATGTAGAGTTAACTGTTTATTAATCAGAACAAGGTTTCCAATTGGATCATTAACACAGACATGGTAGCTGAAGAAGTCTGAAACTTTGGCTTCTTAACTGAATCGCACTCCTCCAAAAGCCAAAACAGAAAGCAAACAGCAGGATACTAATCCAAAAACTTTAAAATATATATGTGTGTGTGTGTGTGTGTGTGGAAAAGAAAAACGACCCATGAGCTAAAACTAGTTGAAGACGCACAAAAAACTAACTGAAAGTATAAAAAGATAAAATTAAGAAATACCCAGATTATATGTACCTTTGATTGTGCTTTTCTTGATCAGAATTCTGCATTTTATGAAGCTGGCGACTTTGATCAGCTACAGTCCAAATATAACCCCAAAACCAGCTTCTTTATTTATTTTTTTAAGAAAGAATTAGAGTACGATGAGGAGTGAGGAAAACAAGGTTTTTGAATCAGAAAGATAAGCAGAGAAAAGATAGTGAAATTACGTTAGAAGGCAAAGTCCAACGAAGGAAGCCAAAATGGAATTGGGGGAAGACTTTTCGGGGTTTTTTTTTTCTTCCTTTTCACTAATTTTAAGATGGAAAGGGACAAAGGGTCCGTTGGGAATGAAGAAATGAGGCAGAAGTTCTTTCCTTTCGGGTAAACAATAGCATTAGTCATTAAACTATTTTAATTTTTCTGTTTTGATCATCAAATTATCATTTTTAATAAATCTAACATTACATTCTTTTTTCTATTTTAATCACCCATCATTAAAAAAATTATTAAAACAAATAGTTTGGTGACCAAAATAAAGGATAGAAATCTTCTATCCTTTTTGGTGTCTCTATTTATGTCCTATACTAAAAATTAGGTTTAGAGTTTAAAGTTAAAGTTTAGGAAATTTAAGGTAGGTGTATTTTTTAAGGTGTAGGGTTTATAATTTAAAATTTAAGGTTATGACTTGAAATTTATTTTTTTAGTGTTTTTTTAGTATTGGGGCATATAAAGAGACACCGAAAAATGGCAGAGGAAATTTATTCCACAAGAAAGAAACGACATATTAGTGACCAAAATAAGAAAAAAATAACATTAGTGGCCGAAATAGAAAAAAAGTAATTAGTGATGGCTTTGTTAAAAATAATAATTTAATGATTAAAACAGAAAAATAAAAATAGTTTAGTGATCAATGATGTTGTTTACTCTTAATTTTATCTTTGTGTTTTGTTGTATCCGTTATGATTAAGTCATAATCATTACTATTTATGGTTGTAAATGTCCAACAATCAATTGGTCTAGTGAGATGAGGCGTTAGATCATTTAAGTAACGTTAGAGATTTAATACTTGACATTATAAATGCAACAAATTAGAATGAAAGGGTCGGGATTTTACCAAAAAAAAATCAAAGGACACTCGTATTTTAGTTTATATAGACATACTACGCCACCAAATTAACCAATATATTATATTTGTACGTAGCTGAGATCACAAAGATGACCCTATTTACACAGTTTAATTGCAGGTAACATCAGGAGTATTACTAATTACTTGGCATTGGAAACAATCTGAAATAAAGAGGCTTTGTGTTGTTTGTCACTGCATTTCATCATCAAATCCACATATTCCATGGCTTCTGAGGGGATTAGGCCTTCTAGGAAGAAGTTAAACAGATGTGAATGAGTGGCCCTCATTACATTAAAGCATTCTTCAAACACCCTCATCTCTTCTTCTCCGCTCAGCTCCGTCGCCTCCACCAATGGCAGTAAATCTTCCTCCTCCTCCTCGAAATGTTCTTTACAATGTTTCTGCACCTCAACATCACACAAGAGTAGCTCAAGCAATCATCCAAAATATCCATTATATCATGACACACTAAACTTGTACCTGCAACGACTTGAGGCGGTCGGAAAGATTGGAGAGGCCTTCCTTGTACGCAGGGCCGCCGTAGTCCATAACTCCGATCGATTTCATGTCTTCTTTGATCCCATTCATAACTGGCAGATCCCTTGCATGTTCCTCATTTGCAGCTTTACATAGTCCTGCATTAATCATACATATTTACCACACCCCTTTCTCCGATTTAACTCGGAATATAACCATATACTATTTTGTAATTATCTCTAGACTATTCCGAGTTTTGTAATTATCTCTAGACTATTCAAAAAACTCGGAATATAACTCTTGAGTTAGAATGTAAGATGTCGGTAATGTTGTATAAACTTGAATGATGATTGAATCGGTTAGATCGTAATTTAAAAAACTACTGAATCACTCGTGAACCATTTTTTTTTATGAAAATCACTTAACAGAACTAATTGTTAGTTACTAAAGATGCTATCGATTTAAAACAATAAATAATATTAAAATATGATATTTTAATCAACAACTGGTTGATCCATTAAGACGTAAGGTTGTGCAAAATATTTGATTTGAGCAATTAGATATGTTTATCAGTCAAATCTAAAATTTTGAATATCCAGTTTATTTTTTTATCGTTGGGTAATTCATATCAGATACGGATAGAATATTTTGTTTTGGATTATACGAAAAATCCAAAAAAAGGTTTTTTTCCATATCGGATTAATTGTTATCTTGGTCTTTCTCTTTTGATTGTAGTTTAATTACTTATTATTTTAATTATTTAAAGTTCTATTTTTATTCAATTTGACCCCTTAACATGTTTATTTTTATTTTCCCCTTAATTTTATCATTTATTTATTGTATTGTATATTTATTATTATTATTATAATTTTATTTTATTATTATAAAACATCGCTACAATTTTGTCGATAATTAGTATACTTTTGGTATTATTATGACTTATTATATGATATGTTTTCTTCTATTTTATTTTTTTATTATAATTATTTTCATTACGGTATATATTATTATTACTATTATTATTTTGGTTTATTTTTTTAAAATTTAAGTTTATTACTAGGAATTTGAAAAATCGAACATTTGATTCGAAAATTTCACATCCAACAAATCAAATATCCGATTTTTGACATCAGATACATATTGTTATATTTAGATCTGAATAATTAAATATTCAATTTTTTCGATCGAATTAGATTTCTCCGACATTCTAAAATGCACAACCCTAGGCATTAGGTTCGTTAACCAACGTTTAGAATTTGAATTTTAGTATTATAAATAAATTTAATTAAATTGAGTCGTTGAATCTATTATATTCGATCTGAATTAATTATTGATGTAATTTTGATATTTTAAAAAATAATAATAAGAATGAGAATAAAAATATAGTAGCAAAAATGGGAAGCGGAGTGTGTACCTGGATCGGCCATTTGAAGAAGGGGAAAGACGACTCTCTCCTCCATCTGAGCATGCTCCAACATCACTTCCAGCAATTCAGAGTAATTCTTCCCGAACTTCCTCAGCTCCATCCTCGGACTCCCCACCGCCGGATCCACCGTCTTCCTCTTCCCACGTGTCCTCAGATCCTCCGCCCACCTCACCATCCTCTCCATGTGCCACGTGATGCTCCTGTGCTGCAGCCGCGCTACCTTCACCACCAACGGCTCCGCATCCACCGCCATACCAAGCTTCAGCGGCGGATGCGGGAACTTCTCCTCTATGAACCGCACCAGCGTCTCCCGGCAACCCGACACCCTTTCCGACCCGATCTCCAGCACCAGTGTTTCGTCATCAATTGGAACCAGCTGCAGAGACAAGTTCTTGTGGAGCAACGCGAACCGGATGTAGGCGGCGACTGCACTCGAAGCAGAGCAGTACAAGCGGACGGCGGGTGCCAGCGGCGCAGGCCTGAAACGCCTGGTGCAATCGCAGGGCGCGATCTCCGCCTTGGGTTTCTTCGACTTCGCTAAACAACTCCCCATCTTCAATTAATCAACAGCTTCAAAGGGAGACAACGGCCATTATGGAAATGGAGTAGGAAGGAGTGAAATAAAAGAAAGCAGAGAAGTGGATAAGAAGGTGAAGGCGGTGGTTAAGGATTCGGTTAAGGCATCAAAAGGAATTGAAAGGGAAGGTGAATGATTAAAGATGAGAAAACCAATGATATTGTAATCGCTCTGGAAAGGAATATGCGCACTTAATAAAGAGAGTCGTTGGATACAAGGAACAGCGAATCCGAGAGAGAGAGAGAGAGAGAGATTGGCTTTTCAATGAAGAAATTAGCTCTAGCTTGTAGAACAAGTAAATCAAAATCTGGAGATGGAAATCCATAGTTGTTACAACAATGGCTTAATTCATGACGACGGCTGGCCCCGCCGCCCATCGCCAATACAGATACTACAGCTCCACGCACTTCGCAGTTCGCATGGGTGACTTCTAGCCTTACTTTTAGGCTTAAGCGGCAAAAAGCCGCAAATAAATGACCAAACTATATAATTTTTTTTAGACAAGTGCTTAAAATATTTTTTTAACTCAAATAGAATCTTAATGTTTTCAACGTTACTTAAGTAGGTAATTTATTTACTTTTACTTCTTAAACTACTTTTTATACAAAACATGTATCTAGACTATATTATTTTGACCATTTTAAGTTAAATTGTTATTGAAGTTAAAATAATATTTTGACCAATTAAACATTGATATGTCATAAAGATTTATATACTTGTTTTGACGCTAAAGATAATTTAAGTATTAAAAGCAAAAAATATATGATTTATGTATTTTTCAAAAAAATAATAATTTAACTATATTATATTTAGTCAGAAATAATAGTTTATGTACATATTTGACTAAATTTTAATTTAATAACTTTAAGAAAAAAACTTAATTTAAGGACTGGTTTTTATTTTAACCTTTTTAAATAGCACTATTTTTTACTATTTAAGAACAATTTTAGTTTTCTACCAAAATACATTTCTCCATTAAACACTGCCATGTTGTTAATGGTAGTTAAGACGTGTTGTTAATCGTTGAGTTTTAAGTTTAAATTATAATACAAACATTTTTCTTCCTTCCAAATTGGGGTAAAAATCTCCTGCCCCCTAACCATGCCTCATTCTATGCCCCTGCCTAAAAATACTTAAAAATTAAATATTGCCCCGTAACCCTAATTTTCATATTCTAAACCACAAACCCTAAAAAATACATCATACCTCTAATTCTCTACACCCTAACCCTAAGCCCCAACCTTAAACCCCAAACCCTAAACCTACTATTTTTAAGTAGGGGCACAAATGGGGGCATACTTTGGAGGCAGATAATTTCCATCCTCCAAATTGTAAGTATTATTTTTATCGTACCTTTTTGGATCAAGCCTTGGGGCAAACATTTTTTTTTCTCCACTTAATCTTATTTACTTCAAAAATTCTTTATATATAAGAATTATGGATAAAATGCTCATCCTCTTGTGTCCTGGCGTCAAAGGTAGATGTTTGTCATCTCTTGGGACCCGTGTTCAAGTACCAGTAATACATGATGTGTGTACCGTCTTTAAAAAGACTAAAAAAATTAAACACAAACTACCCTTGCATCACAAAAATAAGGTGATTGTATTTTTATTTTACAAAAATAAAGTTGTTTGAACAATGTATGGAGAAAGTCAGAAAAATTTGATAATTTTTTTCTTTCTAAATTTGTCTGAAGTCGACGGGAAGGGAAGACGATTTTCCTTTTCAAGCATAGACACATACAACTGACATTGTTGTAGAAAAATGATTTAAAATCGTCAACATTTTTTGATTTTTTTTTAAAAGTCGATATGAAAATAAATTGACTTTCCACTTTATTGTAGCAATCATCTTAATTCGTAAAATAAAAAAGCCCTAATCATTAGGTAAGAAATAAATTTAACAACATTATTGCTTAAAATTTCCTCGAATACGAATAATTTAAAAAAAATAAAGCGAGGTAATCTTTGGGGTGTTTTGTTTTGAAAATAAGAAAACAATTGGGAAATGGCTTTATTATGGCGGTCCTTTTCCCTTTATTCCCCTATCCATCATCATCTTAACTTTCCTTCCAAGCCCATTTCCTTCATCCCGCAATACCCTTCTTCTTCCTCTCCATTCCCCAACCCTCGGAAGCCTCAACTTCTAACTCTCTTCTCCCGCGCTTGCTCTTCATCCTCCTCCTCCATGGAAGCTCCTCCCCAAGGTTACAGAAGGAATGTTGGCATTTGTCTCATCAATTCCTCCAAAAAGGTCTTTATTACTCTCCGTTTCTACTTTCAATTCTGTTTTTCTTTTCTGGGTTTTATATCATATGATGAATTTATTCATTCAATTTTTCCTTTTTGTAGATTTTCTCTGCGTCGAGACTAGATATTCCCAATGCTTGGCAAATGCCTCAGGTTCCCTTTTGTTTTGATTTTGTTTCTTTGTCTTTCTAGCAGTATTCGTAGTTAACTAAATTGGCTTTGATTATTTCAATGGAAGCAGTTGTTTTTATTATTAGTTTAAGTAAAAAAAGTTGTTTGTATTGAGGGGAGGAAAGGGAAAGACGGAGAAGGGGAAATCCCTCACCTTGTTTTGGTGAGTTAGGAAGGAAAGCAAGTGAAAAGTCACTTTCTTTCATTGGGTTCTTAAGAGAAATTTCACAGGGGATTTGCCTTCACTTTATTTCATTGACATTAGTTGACCTTTAAGTGTGGACCGGTGGCAGTATGCGTTGCCTTGGTGATTTCTACAGGGAGCTTCCTTCCCATGTTCAGAAATTAATTCTCTAGGCTCTCTCTCCTCTTGGCTTTGTCTCATTGTTTATCTCGTGATCGTTCAAATCTGTTTGAATTAGCCCCTTCTCCTTCCTCGTCTTTGATCCTTTTGAACAACATTCTCGGCTTCCACCAATCGGACCCCCCCTACTTTAGAAGTTCAGCCTTTTGATCAAAGAGCTGCAGTTAACCACATTTTGAAACTTCTGTTGTGGTAGGAGCTGTTTTATGAATATAAAAATTTACTCAAATTTGCATTTCATGAGACTTATAATTTACAGGGTGGGATTGATGACGGTGAAGATCCAAAAGTTGCAGCCCTCAGAGAATTAAAAGAAGAAACAGGTGTCAGCTCAGCTGAAATTATTGCAGAGGTTAGTTTTAAGACATCCTTTTTTCCTTCTTAGGAATTGCATTGGTATTTCCTTTACCCCGCTAACATTACTAGTGGACGAGTCTACTAGAACACACACTAGGGATGGGGGACAAGTGCTTCAAAATTGCAATTTTTCTAGGAAAGAATTTAGAGTTTGAGAATACAAGTATAGGTGGTTTGATTAATTTGATATTTCTAGATACTAGTCCTTTCACACCCACACTTCTATGCAGGTGAAATGAATGAATAACTTTGTCATTTGATAAATTTTTAAAGAACTTATCCTATAAAAAAATGTTTAAAGAACTTATAATTTTCACGAAAAATGTAAAAGACGGGAATAGCCGAATATACAGTTTCTTAGGTTGGAGAAAAATGGGCAGAGGCGAGACTTTAAAAAGTTGTTAGTCAAAGGACTACTGATAAGAAAAACTAAACGCTATTATACCTTTACCAGTGTATGTTCTTTTATTATAAGTTACTTGTGTACAGAAATTGACTTGTGATCCCAAACACAATAAAAAGTTTTATGTATTTTAGTTTAGCTTGAATATCATATATTTCAAACAGCTTCTTGAGTCCCAATTGGATTTCACAGTTTAGATGCATCAAAATTTAACCCTATTATATTAATGTAAATGATATGGGTTGAGAAACTTGATTTACCGTTATTCTTTATCCACAAATTTTGAACAACTGCTTCTAGACTAATAAGCTTTGGAACCTAAGGCTTTGCGTGGTAGAGTGAAAAGAAAATTGGAAGGATGGAAAATTATAGGGGTAGAAAAGTGGAAAGATGGGAAATTAATTTTTTATTTCCATTGGTGTGCTTGGTAGGAAGGTTGGAAGAGTTGGTAGAGTTGAAAAATGAGAGGAAAGAAATTAAGCTTTGAAAGAAAAACAAACATATTTAAACTAATTCACATCTCTCTCCATTTTCTCTCAAGTTTTACTTCTAAATTGGAGTGATTTGTTACACATGAGGATGAAAAATGATCTCTCCTCTCTTTTTATTTCCCTTCACTTTTCTTTTCTACCAAGCACACTCAAGATTTGTTTTCTTTCCACTTTTTCCTTCCATCCTTCTATTTTTCCATCCCAACCAAGCAAAGCCTAAATGTCTAATTGGGCTCTTATTTCTAGTGCAGCTATGATATTGTAATGATAATTTCTGGAATTGATGTTTGAAAGCTCATTTTAAATTGAAAACCTGACAAATTTCCGGTGCATTCATAATCCAAAGGCCGCAGTCATTTTGGCAATTGATTAGGTATATCATTGCTAAGCAACACTGAATGTTCTTATACACAAAGGTTGGCAAACTGTTTCTTTAAGTCCTAATAGTAATTGGTTTGGGATGAAATGGAGAAAGGCTTTTTGCAGGAAGTGCTAACCGTTTGTAATGAAACGGTGCAAAGTATTTTGAACCATCAATATGATTTTTTTGGTTATTTTACGCTATTGATCAGTTGGAATCGCCGTTCCTTTCATCGTTCTATTTTCTCAATTTTTACATTATACTCATTCTTCGGTGGTTGGAAGTTGGAACCTAATGATGCCAGGCTAAGGTGTGACTTACCCAGTGATATTAAAACCATAAAATACAGAAAGGCTATTGAGAAAATTAGTTTTTGCATAGGCCAGAAGACCTGCAATCAGCCTTTTTTTGGATAGATTCTTACTCATGATTCAATGGAGAAAAACTCAGTTGGAGTTTTCGACCTAAGAAACAAAGGATTATAATTCTTTTATTATTCATTGACAGACTGAAAGATTTGGCACATATTACTTTTTCTATATATTGGAGATTCAGGCAAGTGAAAGTTCTAATGTATACAAGTTAAAACAAAATTGAAGGTTTATGTGCTTTTGTTGGTAGTAGGTACAGTCAGGAATAGTGAGAAAACGTTTTGGTGGCATCTGTTTTTCTTCCTTGTGTTTCAATGGCCAACTCCTTTTAACACGTATGCAAGGAAGTCCAACTCATGTTTATGGTTAAATTATAATTGGTAGTTAGTGGGTTAACGAGTTTTACTATATTTGTGATCCATCCAACTGAGTTGACTTTCTCCTTGCTATTTCTTACCCGGAGTGTGTCCGGTTATTTTGTTCTGCCATGCAGGTGCCTTATTGGCTGACATACGACTTCCCACCAGAAGTTAGGGAAAAACTGAAACGTCAGTGGGGATCAGACTGGAAAGGTCAAGCTCAAAAGTGGTGAGTGCTTGGATCAACGTTTAATGCGTGCATCCTAGCATGGGTTCCAGAAGTGATTTTCTGTTATATTTCAATTTCCCTGTTTGTTTGATTTCCCATGCAATGTGGACTTCTCTTTAAATTTACCATCAACAAACAGGTTTCTCCTTAAATTCACCGGGAAAGAGGAAGAAGAAATCAATCTTCTGGGTGACGGGACTGAGAAACCCGAGTTTGGTGAATGGTCATGGATGACACCGGAGCAAATCATTGAGCTTGTGAGTACTCTTACCATTTTTGAATCAATTAGAGGCAGATTTTGCCTACAGCAGCATGGTTCATGTTTATTTCGCATCTCGTTTCAGGCAGTGGATTTCAAGAAACCTGTTTACAAGAAAGTTTTGGAAGTTTTCACTCCCTACCTCCATTAATATGAACATCACATTCACACTATGTCTCTGATGCAATAATTTGGATACTATAGTTTGGTGGGAAAAGGGTATAGATGGGCTCTACACATATTTATGATGATGATTAATATATTGGAAAACAATGTACTGGATTCCAATCCGAATAGTTCAATGTTATTTTACTGATTTCCTGGGTTAATTTACTTACAAATTCTATCAATTTTACCCTCCACATTTACACAATTAGTCCTCAACATCTTCATGAATGGGTCGAGCTGAGTGACAATCTGGGGTAGAAATGATGAATGGTTTTACAAACGAAGCTTGCAGTGATGATTGATGATCTTAGTTTCAGTGTGTTTGCCCGTGTGCGTGCTAAAATTTAGGTTCAGGTTTGAAACCTATTTATATAAATCATGGATGCAAAGCTTATTTTGGGTGGGACTGTGCCCATCCTAAAATTTTTAAAAAAAATTTTAAAGTCCATACATTTGTTTTTAATTTTTTAAAATTTTTATAAATTAGTCTTTAGTTTTTATAATTTGTGCCCACCTTAAAATTTTGAAACTTTTATTATTGTGTCCACTCTTTAAAAAGATTTAATTTGTGCCCACCTTGAAAAATATTTTTGGATCCGCCATTGGACATAAGATGGAATATATTATTTATGATTGTACTATAGGCACCTATTTCAGAAAAAAAAAACTTTAGGCACATATTGTAAAAAGAGACAGTCGGGCACTTGTTTTATAATTAAACTATTTATGAATCGATTGTACTTTAAAAAAAAAAGCACTTCAAGGTCAAATGTTACCTAAACCTAAAACGGATAACCCAAGCAATGTGAACATACTAAACCAACAGTTCCCAGTCCCAGCACATAATACAGAGGTGAAAGCGAAATTAAAGCTTAAAGCTGAAGTTTACTATTCTATTGCCCAAACAAAGCACACTGCAACTGTTTATTTAATTCAAGTATTTCACATGTTGTAATGTTGCAATAACATTACTTGTTTAACATGAACAGAACAGACTATCCTTCTGATTATTATTATCAGGCAATGAACGTAGCATGAAAAGCAGAATGTATACTTCTCTTCCACCATACTACATTTGTCTCTACATCTTCGACCTGGAACGGCTCAAGCTTGCTTCGATCGATCCATGAGGTTCATCCGTTGGAAGATAAACATCATCATTGAACTGCACAACATCAGATGATCGTAAAATGTCATTCGCCTTCCATGTAAGTTCCAAGAAAAAGCATAAAAACAAAACAAAAAAATATGTATTCCCTACTTTTTCATTGAAATCACTCTCTAAATTAAGAGATTCAAACTATTAGAAGCAATTTAAGCAAATTGAGTCTTAGGTAAATGGGTGAAAAAAATGAGCTTCAGGAGTATGCGAACGAAATGTAACGTCCAAAGTTAAACTTTAGAACACTGGCTAATGCAAAAGCAGCAAGTGGCCATCAAAAGTAGGGAAATTAAACAGGGCTATGAACATGACAGAAAACTTCGACACCATTTGAACTTTCCAGCTGACTGAATTATTTTTAGTCAATTCCTTGTATTCTATTTGAGTTTTTCACGGCCTATTCGGAAGATCAGTTTACTTGCATTCCAAAAACTACCATTTGGCGGATATCAACTGGCAGAGAGTCGTACCTTTACAATGTTGCCATTATCCTTGCTTGATATATTAACAGGTAAGAAATGGATATTTGGCATTTTCAGTTGAACGGATGATATGTCGGTGAACCTTAAAACATAAAGACAAAGATTAAATCAGTTCAACCAACAACAGTGGGTAAAATCCAAAACCACTTTTGTGCAGTGGTCTAATACTAGAGAGTTCTATGAGCATGTATGTGCACGCACAGGCGCACACATGTGACAAGACGATGCGTGAGAGAAAGCAGAGTCAGCAGACAATATGTGCACATGAGAGAGAGAGAGAGAGAGAGAGAGAGAGAGAGAACCTGCTAAGTACAGCCTTTGCCATCTGAAGGAGAGTGCTTTGAACAGATGCACTATATACACCACCGACTGGAGGACCAAAGAAAGTATCAACCAAAACCTTTTTCACATTCAAGTACTGGTCATTGAAGTAAAGAGGCTTCTGAGGGATGCTAGAGACAGATTCATACGAATACCTACATCCACAAATCACATTTATTTTGGTCAAATAACTTAACTCCATGGTACAAAAGGTTAACAATCACGCCAGCAGGTCAATGATAAAAGTTATCTTCAAGAGAAGACTTTTTACTCTAGCATATTTTCACCAAGTAATTACCCCATATGCCCTCTTTAAATATTAACAAGTAGAAAAGAAATTATACCTCCAAGAAGCTGTGACCTCTGTTGCCAGCATCCTTTCTCGCGTTTCAGGAAGAGCCGTGTATTTGTCCCTGATGAACCCTTCAAATCCCGACTGTTCAAATTCATATACACCAAAAATCAGTTCAAATAACCAAATATTTGATCTTAAGAGTCCTCAACTACCAAAATCGGGAATTGAAATTTTTTCAAGATTCTGCAAATGAGGACAGAACATATTTTTTCTTATACTAAGTAGACAACATTACACAGTCTACACCTTGCAATGCATCAATTGTGTTATAAACAAGGCAGCAATGATGATTGCTGCGAAAAGGTGCACATGCTGGCCATATATGTGTGTGTATCTTACTAGTGCATCTATACAGAACTAGAGGATAAGGAGGCAATTATAGTAACCCGATTACTGATATGATCACCATTCAATGACAGATGACATATTTAGGGCCTTGGAATATATCATCCGATGAATAGAAGATCCTATCATGAGAAACTCCCCCCTCATGCACCAAGTGCACTAATCATGTTAAGACTTGTCACTTGTTATTGCTTAGCCTGAGAAACTGCACCCTAGTACAATATTAACACTAACAGTATTAATGTTACAAGGTAAATAAGATGAGCAAAGAAGGAAACAGATAAGAAGATAGAGATTATAATCAAGCAAAAGGAAAATGCTAATTGTATTGCTAATTTGATGCAAAAAATGTCTCGGAAGTAGCAATTTAATATTCCCTGGAGAAAAGAACACTTTAAGATGAGAAATATAATTACTTCAACAAGAAGATTCCTTTTTTCCTGACCATTTAAAGGGAAATTTAAAAATATAACCACATGCCAAATGAAATACATGAAGACCAACACAGTTACCTGGGTTGTCTTCAGCAAAGACAGCCCTTCAATACCAGATGTCAGTTGTAAAACGCCAGACTTCTGTACAATTGCTTCCGTAGTATGCTTCTCAGATCCAAGTTTAAAGCCTTCAATGAACAAGATACCAAAAACATTCAATTATATTAAGCAGAACTATTAATGGAAGTTGGTCCCAGAAGAAATTCATCAAACAACAGAAACATTGCAACGTCACCCAAAATTAGGAAGACTAACCATGTTCATGTGGCTGACCATTTACTGAAATGCGTTCCCACGGCTTTTCCACTATCTTTACAATTGCTGAAAAAACCTACATAACATAAGCATCAATCAAATGGAAAGAAGTTAACAGAATATTTAATGTGGTACACCCAAGTCTTATATGGAGCTTAATGCTTCAAACGAAAGACATGAAAGGAATCGAGAAACTTGTCAACATGTCAAGCTAGGCTAATTAAGACGGTCATTGATGGTAATCTAGTTATTCAATAATGCAAGCTCAAGATTATATAAATCCTGTATGCTGAACAAATACCAAAACATTGTGCAATAGGTGCATTTTACACTTACAAGACACTACTCAATGTCATGTTTATTAATAAAAGAAGTCATCAAGAAACATTTCAAGACACATAAATTTGTAGAAGTATGCATGAAAAAGAGATGGAAAGAGTGACAAGAAGGAGCGGGTTTAATCCAATGTTAAGTTTAAGCTCTATAAGGTAATTAAAATCATGAGAAGGAGCTAAAGAAAATAAATTGTCTGCTCATTCAAAGACATCACCAACATATTTTAAGAGAACATATAAAAGTATATTCCTAATGAAAAGCTCATCATACCATCACTAAAAGCAAATGAATAACACATAAACTTTATTCAAAAAGGACTTGATGAACACGACAAAGATTTTTATGTTATTTTATTTTGCTACAAAAGAAAATGAATTTCAAGAAGTCCCTAAGCTTATAGAGGTAGAAAACTTTACCTCAACAAGCTCAAATAGTAAACATGATGATAAAAATCCTACATTCATCCTCCATTTCTATCATCATTTTAAACTATTCAGCTTACAACTCCAAGCTACTATGAATTTAATACCTCATATAAGCCATACAAACAATACCACTATAACATAATATCTTTCAATTTCTCAAAAGAAAATTAAGATGTCAGGGTCTCTTGTCTTGATTAATTTGACTAACAAAAAATAAAAATCTCTAGACTGATTTCATTTTCAAAATTTAGTAATAAAAAGTTCTATACTGAAGCCCAAACAAGAATACATAACGATTCTCAGACATTTTTTATTGATTGTCAACATGAATGGTTTTCAGTCAATTGTGAATCAAAGTTCTTGTTCGTTTTCCCTGGCTCAATAGTAGTAGATGTAGGAAAAAGGTCTGGATAGAGAAGACCTCCAATCCCAACCCAAATACATTTACCCAAAACATTGTGAAGGTATATCCTGTTAGACAGAAATATTGAATTGGTATTTTAATCCCCTCATACATGGAGAATGTCGAGTTCCTACATTCATGTTTCACTTTAGCTAGCAATTAGCGTTGTTCATGATAAACGCAAAGCTAACAGTGCTGAGGTTTAGGGATTTAGGAGGCTTCTTTTAGCAGTGAAGCTGTAGCCTGCTTTCATCTATAGCATATGTTTACCTATAGTATCCATCTTTACTTATACTTTGAGATTTTATTGAGTTCTAAACAGTTCTATGAAGTTTTTTAATGTATTTTCTCCTAAATATTTCATGCAGTACGGCCTATTCCATCGGGGTATATATAAAGCATATTTATTGCAAAAAAAATGTCTGTTAATCCCTAAACCAAAAAATTCCCCAGCCACCAAATTGGATGATGTGTCATAAGCCTTAATAGCCTTTTCAAGAGAACTATGCTACACTGATTTCTTCCAAATGTAGGGACTACGTTACCTACGGAAAGGAAAGAGAATTATCTTCATACAAAGAAGAGAAGGAATCATCCAGCACCTGGCTACTTTCTCCATAAGATTAAAATAAAATTTTAAACATGAAGAAACTACCTGTGGATAAAGTGATGTGAAGTGCTTGCCAAGTAGAATAGCAAACTCCTCTGCTGAAAGTTGTTCTGAACATTCCTTTGCTTTGACATAAACCTGTATTAATTTTAACAATTACTCTCAGATGATGAAGCAACAATGCTGAAAGTCAGCAGATCGAGCAAAGAATATATATCACGAATTGAACAATACAGAACTATAAGTCTATAAAACTTTGAATAGGAAATCATGCTAAAACAAGTATATAACAAAATTTCATACATTAGTACAACAAAATGCTTCACAATTTAGCCAGAAAATGAAATCAAAAAGGAAATCAATTTAATCTTTCAACAAAAAATTATCTACTTTTTAACTGATCCTCAGATCATCAAACAAATAAAAGGCATCTGATATTAACCAAGACGACAAAATAACTTACAGAATCATTTTGTTTCTTGACTTTCCCTTCTACCAACAAACACCTACGCCCTAACCTTAGACTTGATCTAAAAAGAGAAAAAGAAAAAAAGAGCAGTTTCAGAAACGAAGATTACAGTGTTTTTCATGGTGTCAGTAGCGACGATGTCAGAGTTATCATCGCGGACATAGGCGGCAACGCAATCGGAAAGCAAGCTGATGTTAACATTCCATTCCACCATGAAATGGTGGCGTCCATCTTTGCTCCTCCAAACTCTGCCCACTCTCACCCTTGCCTTTCCATGCCTTTGCTCGAAATTGAATCCTTCCAACTCCTTTGCCATTGATCTTCTTCTTCAACTATGCTTTCTGAGATTTATTTGATTTTTTTTAGAAGCAAAAGCTTTTACGTTTTTGTCGCTGGAGAGAACATGCTCCCACTCTGCCTTAAATCTTGAACCCAATCCTTTTTTAATTCTTTATTAGCTCATCAATCTGACGAGTCGATTGTCGAATTATTATTTATTTTTTCCTTTTCCTTTTCCTTTTTCGTATACGTTTGTTTTTTTGGGGGGAGGTTACTAAAATGGTAATCTTCTGAATATGCTGATTTTTTATGGGTAAACTATAAAAGAGGTCACTTAATTATGGGTAAGGTTATATTTGGGTCACTCAATTATTAAAAATTACATTTGGGTCACTCAATTATGGGTAAAGTTACATTTGGGTCACCCAATTATTAAAGGTTGCATTTAGATCACTCAATTATGGGTAAAGTTACGTTTGGGTAACCCTTCATATTTAAAAAGGGTGACTCAATTTATGTATTAGATTAATTAATGATTTCAAATGAAGTACTCTAATGTTAACGAGGATATACACGTGATTTCGAAGAAAAAATGACTAAATTGATGTAATTTTTTAAATATGAAGGGTGACTCAAAAGTAACTTTACCCATAATTGAGTGATCTAAATGTAACCTTTAATAATTGGGTGACCCAAATGTAACTTTACCCATAATTGAGTGATCCAAATGTAACTTTACCCATAATTGAGTGACCCAAATGTAACGTTTGGGTCACCCTTCATATTGCCGCTTTCACCGTCGGTCGTCGCCCCTAAGCACACCCATTTGGTCGCCGGACCAATGCGGTCATTTCCCCCAACATGGGGTCGTCGAACGGCGTGCGAGTTGAACGTCGATTTCGCGTTCGACTGTACGTCGTTCGTCGTTTATAGCGACGTCGTGTTGGGGGAAATGACTACCTTGGTTCGGCGACCAAAAGGGTGTGCTTAGAGGCGGCAATTGGCGACGAAAGTGGCAGCGATTTGGGGGTTTGGGTAATTTAGGGATTTAGGGACTATTTTGTAAAAATTGTAAACTTTCAAGATTTTATAAAAATAAAAAGTTTTTTGTTTTTAATTTTTAATTTTGGAGGAAAAAAATTAAATATACTACATGTCAATCATTGATTGGTTAAAGATTTTTTTAACACCCATTAACGGTAGACATCTAAAAATATAACTTTTAAAACTTCGGGCACCTATTTTTACAAAATAATACTTTAAACACCTAAAGTTTAAAAAAGGCATACTTTGGTCACTTATTTTTGGTTTAAGCCAAAATAAACATTGAAATTATGTATACTTGTTTTAATAGTCTTTAGGCAATTTACAATATAACATTGGTTCGGTTCTTGTATATAGGGATGACAAAAAAACTTTGAATTTGACGAGTTTCGACCCAACCAAATTCAGTAAGGTCAGATTTTTTTAGTTTTTATTTATAACTATATATATTTATATTTATTATATATTGTATTTAATTTTTTATTAATTTTTTAGGGCCGAGACAAGTTTAATTAGTTTTTATTAAAATTTGGGATCGGGGTAGAATTAAGTTGTACTTTTATTATATCGAATTCGCTTGAAATAAAAATATATTAAACTTGAGTCAGATTAAGTTGAAACTTTTAATTTTTCAAGGCGGCAAAAAAATTAGCCCCGTTGTCATCCCTACTTATATAGTTTTTTTTAAAGGCACTACTTATATAGTTATATATATACTTTTTTTTTAAACGGAGTTATATATGTCCTTTTAAAACTGTTGTTTTAGTTTATTTTTCCTGTGCACACAGTTTTCGTCAAAACTATGGGCAAGTGCACTGAATACTTCAAGGTGGAAAAACTCTAATAATAAGTTTGTTTAATTATGACTAAACATTGATGTCCTCGTGTTGAATTTTTAATTACAGATATTTTATTTTAATCTATTGTTTATCTATAAATTTCAATAGTTTAATTTGTATTGAAAATATAATTCAAAGTAAATAACTACTTTTATTTCATTGGTAATAATTAAGGTCATTTAATTATATAATTGATAATGAATTTGTCAAAAAAAATATATATAATTGATAATCTATTCAAAAAATATTATTTTGATAACAAATAAATCACTTTTTTAATTTACAAATATATCGCTTATTTAAAATATTGTTATAAATAAGTCAATGGTCGTTAATATTATATGAGAATAATAAAGGTGATTTTGGTCTAATAAAAAATTTAGTCCTCAAAACTTATAACCTATTAATTTGGTCAAAATTTAAAATAATTTAATAATTCATATTAAAAAAATCACAATTTTAATCTTTGTTCTTCTCCTAAATTACTTGTTTTTCCTCCAGGAATGTCACATACTTTACTAATATACAAATCTAACAGTAACTTGTTTCTTTATGACATAATGCAATTTTTCAACAAATGCGCTGATATATAATGGGTTCGTTTGCTTTGATAGTATCACAAAAAAATTGATAGAATTTTTAAACATGAGGGGTTAAATTTATTGAATTGATTCGAATTATAAAACAATTAAAAGAATGTACAAGTTTTGGGATTAAAAATATTAATATATCATACTACATTAGACGTTCGTTTCAATTTTAATGACAAAGTGACATGTTTGTAACTTTTAGAAAAAATGACCTATTTATTAAGAAATATATAATTAAGTGACAATGGGTGTAATTTACCCTTATTTCATATATTTCAATAATTCTTTTTTTATGAAATCTAAAGTGATTACAAGTAGTATTTGTTCTAAATATACTCTCAACCATTTGACAATGAACGCTCAATCACCCTGCTGCAGCTGCTGGTACTCTAACTCGTGACCTCTATTCTAAGAACAACAATCGTTCCCTTAACCACTGAGGCAAGTTGGTTCGTGCATATATTTCAATAATTATCTTCTCATAGATTTGATATTTTTTAAATGTGGTTTTAATTTACTTTTTAGATAGATGTAATATTCTTATACCGAGATAAATCCATATAAAATAAAATAATATGAATATTTTTAGCCACTAGACCAATTAATGGGTCTTAATTTATTCTTTATTTGCACATAATTTTGACGGTAAACTATGGGCAAGAGCAATGAATACTTAATGGTAGAGAAACAATAATACAAATCTGGTTCAATTATGCCTAAACTTGATTTGACTATTATACTTATAATTGTATCTATTTGACCGTTATTTACACATTTTATCAATTTACTCCTAATTTTATTTAATAAAATAATTTGATTATTTAATTAGGTGGCGACACGTGTTGCCACCTTATTGGAAGAATTTATCTATATTTTATTAATATATATTTGATTTAATTAATTAATTTTCATTCTTCAATTAGGTGACATGACCTTTGGTATGGAAGTGACAAGTGTTTATCACTGAGCCAAGTATTTTGTGTGTGTTATAAACTACAACATTTAATATATGTGTTAGATGCAGTTGTTAATGCATGGAAAAAGGAAAAAAATGTGGTTTTAGAGAATTCGAAGATGACATATTTATGATGCATAAAAACATCTAACACAATTAAATAAATATAATAATTAAATTAAAGTAACAATATTTTATATATTTTTAATTATAGTTAGTGCACAATTTAAAATCAAACGTTTAATTTATTTAGCAAATCTAAACTCACGTACAAATTTTTAATTTTAAACATTGGATTTTAAATCGTGCACTAACTATAATTAAAAATATATAAAATATTGTTACTTTAATTTAATTATTATATTTATTTAATTGTGTTAGATGTATTTATGCATCATAAATATGTCATGTTCGAATTTTTAAAACCACATTTCTTTCTATTTTCCATGCATTAACAACCATCTAACATATATATTAAATGTTGTAGTATATAACACAAAAAACACTTGACCTAGTGGTAAACACTTGCCATTTTCACACCAAAGGCCTTGGATTGAATTCCCATAACGTCATTCTCTTTGCTCTTATTTTTCTTTCTCTAATCAGGTGACACATGTCATCACTTGATTGGAGGAGGAAAATTAATTAAATAAATCAAATATATATTTAATAAAATATAGATAAAGTCTTCAAACAATGACTAAATTGATAAAATGTGTAAATAGTAGGGACTAAATGTGAAATTATACCAATTTTAGTTAACGGCCACCTCCATTGGTTTTTAACGGTTGGTGGTCACATTGAGTTTAATTTAATAATTTAGTGGTTTAATTGCTACAATTAAAATTATAATGGTCAAATCGAGTCCAAACTTATAGTATAGTGGTCATTTATGTAACTTACTCTATGTAAAAAGATAACCTTTTTCCATTATAGTTTCTTTCTACACGTTCGTGTATTTATGTATTTAATTAATAATTTTGTTAGTGACAGTAATAGGATGATGGTTAGGGGTGTTAAATGTCGAGTACTCAATTTTTGGGTATTTGAAAACTCGAGTACCTAATTTATCGGTCTGTATCTCGGCCCGTTATATCCGGGTACTCGGTTTATATTTTTTTATTTTAAAATAAAAAAATCACATATTAAACATAAAAATAATTTTAAAAATTTTTAAATTAAAACTTAAAAAAATACATAATACAAACATAGAAAGAATTTAAGAATTTAAATTTAGTTTTAGAATAAAAATATTAAGAAGCTTAAAATAAAAATATAATTTAAAATATAAATATATATATATATATATGTTAAAAATTATCGGGCCGGGTCGATACCCAATAAGGGAAAACTTTCAGCCCATGTCCCAAAAAATTACCAGGTCGAGTACCCGGCCCGATCATATATATATTTTTTTTATAAAATTACCCGTCATTTTTAAGTTCGAGTCGTCGGACCGAATCAACCGGTTCAAGTATTTTTGAACATCCTGATTTTATGCAGTTTCACTCTTTTGATTTGGGCGGAGACAGAGACCAAGCTGTTTGGACTGTTGCTCTAACCCCAAATTTTTTATTTTTTTCTACATTTTAGTCCAACAATCTTTGTATGTCAATTGAATGAGTTTCAGATATAAATTTGGACAGCATGCTTATAATGTGTTTAATTTCGTTTTGGTACCATTTATTTTATGTTAGTCTTTAAAATTTATGTATTTACAATTTAGTCCCTAAAAATAATGGTTTTAAACCAAAAAAACAACTTTAAAACATTATTTAAAAGTTATCAATTATTTTTATTTGAAAGATTAGTTTATAAATATTTATGGAAGCGTCTTTAATCAAATAAATGTAAAAATAATATGAAATAAAGCCATTTTCTTAAAATGAAATGAAAAAAATCAAAGAGTTAAAATTGACAAGGAATGGATGTTGGAAAACCAAAACAAAACAAATTAAAATGATGGGTTAAAAAATCCAACTAAATCGAACCGTTCTCACATGTAAACTACCCATATATTGCAAGCTTCAACACATTGAGAGCCGTTTAATATAGTTTAAATAATCTATCCACAAGTGGAAAACAATCTTTAGTTAACTAAACTAAAACTCTAACCATAACTCAGTATTAATATAGTTTAAATAATTATAGATAAAGAAATGAAGAAATGTTCTCAATTTCCAATTAAGTAAAACTTGAACAACGTGCATGCCATTTACTTGCAAATATTTATAAGCCCGAGTCTTAACTCTCCGACCGTCAATGGCATCTCAAAACAATACGTCCACATTGACGCCACTGAAATCTCGACCGCCGATCTCTCTTCAACAACCGTCGAATAAGATCGGATCCTCGAAATCGTGTAAGGTGTTTAGGTTTCTCCATTCTATTTTCAGGTCGTTTCCGATCATAATGCCCGCGTGCCGAATCCCAACCAGTCTCCACGGAAACAAGTTACATGACAACCATATCCACGGAGGCATAAGGATGACCGGAACCCTATTTGGATACCGTAAAGCTAGGGTGAACCTTGCCATCCAAGAAAACTCAAGATGCCTCCCTGTCTTGGTCCTTGAGCTTGCAATAAGTACAGGGAAACTCCTCCAAGACATGGGGCTAGGGCTCGTAAGGATCGCACTCGAGTGCGAAAAACGCCCGTCCGAGAAGATCAAGATACTTGAAGAGCCGATATGGACATTGTACTGCAATGGTAAAAAATCAGGCTATGGTGTGAAGAAAGAACCAACGGATGAAGATTTAATGGTGATGCAAACGTTGCATCCTATTTCAATGGGTGCTGGTATTATACCGGCCGAAGCGACAGAGAATCCGGACGGCGAGTTGGCATACATGCGAGCGCATTTCGAACGGGTCGTTAATTCTAGAGATTCAGAAACTTACTACATGATGAATCCGGATGGCAACTCCGACCCTGAACTTAGCATATTCTTTGTTAGGATTTGATGAAAGGGGCATGTAAATTAGGGTTAATATGTAAATTGGTCGTTAAACCTTATACATATCATTTAGGGATTTGGTAGTTAAAGGAAAAACGATTTACAATTATGTACGTAAACTTTATTTTCAATAGAGCTTCATTTGAGAAAACTATTTGACCGAATATGTGACAAGTTTGTATTGGATCAACCACGAAAATTTAAGATTCGTTTGGTTTTAGAAAATATTTTATGTTTTTTATTAGGGTAAACTACATGAACGACCACCATACTATTGTAAAAGTCGCGATTTGACCACTTTACTTTTTTTTTAGCAATTAAACCATCGTACTATTAAATTGGGTGCAATTTGATCACCAGCCGTTAAAGGTTAACGGTAGGGTGACGTGTCAGTTAAAAAAATAAGGGTATAATTACACATTTGGTCCTTACTACTTATACATTCTTTCAATTTAGTCCTAATTTTAATTTAATAAAATAAATTAATTATTTAATTAGGTGGTGACACGTGTCACTACCTTATTGGAGGGATTTAATTATTTATATTTGATCAAATAAATTTATTTTCATCCTCCAATCAGGTGGTGACACGTGTCACCACCCGATTAAAGGAAGAAAATGGAAAAACAACACAAATGCATTAAGGGGGGGTCGAACCGGGGTTTTCTTACACCCAAGAGTGTTGCCTTACCAACAAACCAAACATTGTATTGTGATATACTTCCAGCAATATATTATATCTAAATAAACATCAAAAACTGAAAAATTCAATCATCCTCATTAGCTACAGTTTTTATTGATGTGAACTTTTCCAAATTCCCAGAAACAGAAAAGCCAAATTATATCATATATTGCAGAAATGAAATACCAAATAATTGTAACAGGATGAATAACCTTACACTATTGTACGTTCGAATTGATACACGAAAGAGAAAAGAAAGATAGTTGAGTTCAGTTCACCCACGTTTTTTTTTTCAATACCTTCAATCGACAGTACAAACAAATGTAATAATGGATCTCACATTGAAATTGAATTCTTAAACCCATTTTTTTCTTTTATTTTTGTCAAAAAGAGAGACTTTATTTTGTTAAAGTCCGTTGCTTTTTCTTTGTTTATAGGCTAAGGAAACTCCTTGATGCGTTGAAAGTCGTTGATCTGGTTGAATCTCTCAAGGAGAGCGTTGGGTTTTCGTAATCCTTTTGCCTAAATTACACATCCTACTTTTTCATGCATTGCTTAGGTTAAATTTGTAGATATGCATAAAGTTGGGGGGATATATGTGGATCAAAAGCAGCCAGTCCATACCTTGCTTCAAATTTGGCTTTCTTTTTGAAATACAATTGCTTTTCAACTCATAATTTGTTTATTCGGGCAAATATAAAGTAATTCATTTGGTCATGACGATGATGGAGTTGAAAGCAAAATTTTCAATTCCTGCAATATTGTTTCTGGGGATTTGCAGAAGCTCAAGGCAATGGAAAATGGAAAATCTTGTTTCTGGGAATTTAGAGAAGTTGAAGGCAACGGAAAATGTTTCTAGTGACGATGATGGAATTTTTCAGTTTTTAATGTTTATTTAGATATAATATATTGCTGGAAACATATCGCAATACAACGTTTGGTTTGTTGGTAAGCCAACACTCTTGGGTGCAAGAAGACCCAGGTTCGACCCCCTTTATTAGCATTTGTGTTGTTTTTTCATTTTCTTCCTTTAATTAGGTGGTGACACGTGTCACCACCTGATTGGAAGATGAAAATAAATTTATTTAATCAAATATAAATAATTAAATCCCTCCAATAAGGTAGTGACACATGTCACCACCTAATTAAATAATTAATTTATTTTATTAAATTAAAATTAGGACTAAATTGAAAGAATGTATAAGTAGTAAGGACCAAATGTGTAATTATACCCTTATTTTTTTAACTGACACGTCACCCTGCCGTTAACCTTTAACGGCTGGTGGTCAAATTGCACCCAATTTAATAGTACGATGGTTTAATTGCTTCAAAAAAAAGTAAGGTGGTCAAATCGCGACTTTTACAATAGTATGGTGGCCGTTTATGTAGTTTACCCTTTTTATTATCATTTTCAGACTACTGTTGAAAGAGATATTTTGATTCTAATAAAAAAGTCTGATTAAAAAGACTGAAATTCAAAATTCTATTTGATTGGAGATCGACTACAGTTAGAAGGGATATTTTGATTCTAATTCTTTTCTGATGAATTTTTTTTTGTCTTCTCTTTTGTTCATTCTAACTGTAATGTGGTGGCTGCTTGGGTAGCAAATAGTACTCAAACCAATTCATGTCCAACAAATTGGTTTGTTCTCTGCCAATGGCGGATCCATGTATTGGGTAGGTTGGGCCTGTGTTCACCCTGAATTTTTTGAAATTTATACATTTGCCCTCAATTTTTTAAATTTTTATGTATTAGTCTTTAAATTTTTGTAATATTCAAGGCTTGTGTCCACCCTGAAATTTCGAGATTTTATTTGTGCCCACCCTCAAATATATTTTTGGATCCGCCACTGAATCTCTGCCATATGAGCTTCAACTTCTTTAGTAATTGTTTATGTCGGTTTAATGATTGTCTTTTTTTTTTATATGGTGTATATTGGGGTAGTAGTTAAAGAAAAAAATGATTTACAATTATGTACGTAAACTTTATTTTCAATGGAGCTTTATTGAGAAAATTATTTGATCGAATATGCGATAAATTTGTATTAGATCAACTATTAAAATTTAAAATTTGTTTGGTTCTAAAAAAATATTTTATGTTTTTATTTTTATTTTAGACTACTACTGAAAGGATTATTTTGATAACGTCGTCTTCAAAATTTATGTTATATTCTTCTCATCGAGAGTGCAATGTATCTTGCTATTGTGTAAATTTTTATGATTATTAGGTTGGTTTAATGAATTTACTACAATTCAATGGCTATAAACAGTGTAAAACTAATCAACCATGTTTATGCATGCGATTTTTAAAAAAACTTCAATTAATAAGAAAAAACTATGTTTATGCAAGTAAATCCATGGCTTAACCTATTTGAAGCCCAAATTATTCATTTTTTTCTAGTTAGGTACTCAAACTATTTTTCGGGTCAAATAAGTGCCTAATGTTTTATTCTGTTATCAAATAGATGCCTACCGTCAATTTTCACTGTTAAATGCCACGTGTCACATTCAGAAAAATTTAAAATTATATTAAAATGAATAAAATTAATAAAAGAAAATAAAAATATATCTTAAAATTTTCACATTCTTAAAATAGTCTCCAAATCCCTAAACTCTCCAAATTTGACCACTCTCGCTGGCGACAGCCGCGTTGCCGACGACAAAATGAATCTCCCTACTCTCGCCGAACAACCCACACACCGTTTGTTGCCCCTCTTGCCGCCATTTGTCGCGAATCTTCGAAAGAACCATTCGACTACCTTGTCGATTCGCACAACGCCGACCGATTTCCAACGACGAAGTGGTGGGGAAAATAGTCAGGATGGGCTGACGACCGATGTGGTGTGCGGCGGCATGACAATTGATGACGTGATCGCCCAAATCGGGATTTAGGTTTTAGGGAGTTAGGGATTTTGGATTTTAGGGGTTGTTTTGTAAAATTTGGAAAATTTAGAGATTTTTTAAAATTAAATATTTTTATTTATTTTTAATATAATTTTAAATTTTTCTGAAGTTAACATGTGACATTTAACGGTGAAAATTAGTGGTAGACATCTATTTAGTAACGAAATGAAACGTTAGACGCTTATTTGATCTGAAAAATAATTTAAGCACTTGACCAAAAAAATCATAGTTTCAATACGTATTTGACTGTTAAGACTGAATTCATTTCAATTAACATTTTGTTGTGAGTAAATTGATACCCCGCTAAAAGTTGGGGCTACCATTCGACAGTTCACCCAAATCAGATCCAAATTCACAAAACCCCAGCACTCGAGCGCCTCCACCTCCACCTCCACCTCCTCCACGCTTAAATCCGGAGCTTAAATTCACAGAATCCACACCATATACATTATTCTTTATAGAACCGAGTCTTCTTCACGATGGTAAGCGTAACCCTAATTTCTTCATTTAAAAAAAAGATAATCTCCACCCTTTTTGATTATTTTCTAGTTTTGCAACTGAGATTGATTATTAATTTTCTAGGAAGCATTTAGGAATGCTATATTGCAGGATGGCCCGCCGGAAACATTTGCTCTTAAGACGGTTCAAGAGGTTATAAAACCTCAGGTATTTTCTTTGAATTATAGCCTTGTTTATAAATCCTTAATATTTAATGAACTTTTCTTTTTAACTTTTGTTTATGCCGCTTCCTTTGTATGAATCTTCCTTGCGATTATTTGGTTTCTGCGTTCCTGTTATTCGGTCTTTTGAATATTTGTCATCCCGTATATTGGCATGTCTGACGCCTTAGGCAATATTTCACATTGGTATGTAATAATTTATGAAAGGAGTTATGGTGGCGATGGAGGTGGAGATGGTGAAAGGTTTTGAAATTGGGTGTTAGAATCGTCTCTTGCGAAGAGATTTTAAGCTGCCATTTAGGGGAAATAAAGTTAGACACTTGTGCTGTGAGATTCTCGTTAGATCCCTGTGGTTATATGCTTCACAGAGTAGCATTTATAGATTGTTATCCTCTTGTTTGGAAAAACCAAGTTCACTATTAAGATATTCTTCTGTGATTTTTAGAGGTTTGGTGTTGAGTTCCTTAAAAATGCTATGAATGGTCTGTAAGTGAACCCCAGACATTGGTACTAGGTGCTTACATAGATCGCTGATGATTCCCTTCTTTTGTCTCTAATTTTCTTCCTTTTTAGTTGGAATGTCTAAATTTAAGTATCTAGGTGGTTGGACATTTCTTGGTTATTTGCTTCGTTATTTATTTATTTATTTATTTTTCAACAGAAACAAACAAAGTTAGCTCAAGATGAAAATCAATTATTGGAGAACATGCTTCGGACCTTGCTTCAAGAATTGGTGGTATGTAATCATATCTAGTCCAACATTCAACCAGTTCTTTTAGTCATTCTTTTTATATGTACATGTCCTTGGTCTTTACCATGTGTACATTATACTATCTCGTTTTACAGGCTACTCATATTTGGGTATTTATCAGTTATTCTCTTTAACTTATAGGTTGAGTATTCTCTTTGTTATATATTTGTATTCCTTATAAATATGATATGAAAGGAATATAAGCCATTGCTGTATAGCTTATTAAACAATTAAATCACAGGGACGGGTTGGGCTTTAGTATCTGTGACAGTTCTAGTTTATGCAATCCTGGATATTGGGCAACTCTTCCATGCTCAACCTTCCATTCCGTTTCTCTCTTTCCCAATAATGTCAAGAATTGCCTTAGGAAGTATACTCTTTGCTTGAATCATCCGAAACTTAAACTTGTAACTATTACTTGGCATTGGTGCTGTTGTTGTGTGCAAGTGCTACCTGAACATGAATTGTGTTACTTTTGAATATCTTTATTAGCAGTAGATACATTGTCTTTCCAAGTGATGCAAATCTTTAGTTACACCTACAAAGCACGCATGTATGTTTCTTTTCTATTTGAATCCTAATGCATAAAACGATGGGTCACTGTCTACCTTTTCTCCATTTTCAAAGTTCAGAAAGTACATCAAGCAAGTCACTAGTGGCATTTCTTCTTATTAAATATTCAAAAAGAAATCAGTTTTTCTTATTGGTTATATTATTTTAGTTAGGAAGGTAGGAAAAGATTATTCTGAAGTACTGAGAATGAACTGTAGTGGAAGTGTATGTGAGTTTGGAAATAATATTTACTCAATTCAAGCGGAAGAAGGTAGGTTTGATGATAAATTCCACTTTCAATAACTATAACAGTTCATTTTTCTGTGAATTGACTTGAGTTTGTCTGTTCAATAGCCTGAAAATTCTTATGTTTTCTAATGTGCAGTCCTCTGCGGTACAGTCAGGGGAGGAGATAATGCTTTACGGGAAGTCAATTGATGAGGATGAAATGCAGGGTGTAATCCCACGACTTCTAGGTTTGTGAGGATGCTTTCCTGATAAAGTTTTCATATCAGTTGTCTGTAGCCACTATTATAAAATTTCAGTATTGCATTGCAGTTCGTGTTACATTATCATTCCTTCGCATATCCCCATTAGTCTAGGATTTAATGTTAGAAACTTAAGTGAGCATTGGGGAAGTTGTGAATTCTTCCGAAGTGTTTAACTGCATAAAATTTAGATTCATTTTCAAGCTATAAACAAGTTCAAGCGTATCGTCACAGGCATTTAAATTGCTTATTCTTGTGTTGATGGCAGAAGAAATTTAACTTGTGTATGAGAATTCTGATAAACCTACATATACATATGAATACATTCAAATATAAATTATGAAGGTTTAGGCTTTATGATTAAAAAAAAGAAGGTTTAGGCTCAGTGAAATTAGAGTTTTAGGCCTATAAATTAATTAAATAAATTAGGTTCTGAGATTTGACATTGAAACATTGGCTAAAGTATGTAGGTTTGGTTAGTTGACTTTTTAAGATCAACCTTGTTGTGGTATGGTGCTTCTAAATTGGTAGGATTAGGACTCGTCAAATTTGAAGTTTTTAGGGTATAAAGGATGCAAAACACAGGTTTCAATGATAGAAGAGGATGATATTAGGTTTAGTGGGGTCTGTTTCTATATTGTGGTTTGTGAACACTAATTCATTCCTCAAGTTACGAGTAATTGAAGATTATGAAGAGCTAGAAAGAATAAAATAATGGATCAACGTCGTAAAGTTCTCTGAGATTCTAAATGGGTTCACATCCGTTATAAATCATCTTAAATATATCTGACATTACAAAGAAACACATTTAGGCATAGAAACTTTGGTCACAGAGTTGGATTATGAATTTATTTTGGTTGAAGTCATTAGAATTAGAAATAAGACCTAGCCTAAGTGAACGACAGACTATGGGAAGGACTCATTAGCTTAATTTTACTCAAATAAGGAAGAAATGGGTCATAAATCACAATAACAGGCCTGCTTCATGGCAAAATGTAAGCAACAGCTCTTGCACTGTAAACTCAAATAAACCACAAAAATGTCAGGCTAAGTGCTCAGTGACCTACAACACATACCTTCTCTTAAACCAAAAGGATATTTTATTGTTGAAGTACCCATGAACTTAGCTCTTGGCTTTGTGGATATGAAGGATACTGCGTCTATAACCTAGTTACATGGACACTACTATCAGCTATTTGAATTCAATTTGTTGGATTCTCTAACCAGTGATAAGTCAAGCACCACATCAAACTAGGTTGTTAGTTTACCAGTGGTGGAAACCATGGCTTGATATCTACTTAAAGCGAGTCTGCTTGATACCTTTTCTTGATCCTGTAAGTTTCGCTTCCCAATTGAACATACCTGTTTTTGGGCACATACCCATATTCTCCATTCACACCCGAGTCTGAGTGACACAGGTTCTATTTCATTCTGTTTGTCAAATTGTTAGTTTACTGTAATTGTGTCTCATCTGTATATACATGTTTATTGGCTACTTAATTTATTGGTACTTTAGTTTCTCGATTGCTTGCTACATTATTGTCCTTGCCTTTTCAGTTTTATATTTTTCATATGTTTCTGGAGGTTTCAAGAAAACAAAAGAACAGCCTGTCACGATATAATAAACAAAGTGAAACCACTTATGAATGTCTTCTAGAGACTTGTGAGGTTGAGCCCTATCATCCTAAATATTTAATGTTTTGGCTTGTCATGCCGGATACTGGCAGTTGGTATATTTGGAAAGAATTTTTTTAGCTTCTTAATGTTTCCATGATAACTTGGTTGGATACTATTTATTGAATAGTTTAACATTAGGGAAATTTATCTATTTGTAGATACTTGAAACTCCAGTTCCTCACTCCATTGCCCCATTTTTTCTTGTTTGTTCAATAGCATGTCATCTCAACTTACATCTACATGAGTAGTTAGACAGAAGCTTGCCTTTGAATTGATACGCTGACAATAAACATGTGATTGCATGATTATCACTTTTCTCGGATTTTCAGTCTACCTATTTCATTTGGTTAGATGTTGTGCTCTATCTTTGTGAGAAAGAACATGTTGAAGGTGGCATGATATTCCAACTTCTGGAGGACTTGACAGAAATGTCTACAATGAGAAATTGCGAAGATATTTTTCGTTATATAGAGAGTAAGCAAGACATCCTGGGGAAGGTGCGTTCTTAAGATCATTTCAGTTTCTTTTTGCTATTTATATACAAATAAAAATTTGGAAGTTTCCATTCCTTTTTTGATTCACCACTCTCCTTAATAAGCAGTGTCCCTATTATGGTCAAATATTCATTCAAGAAAATTCCATTTTTTACAGCAAGAACTTTTTGCTCGTGGAAAACTTGTCATGTTGAGAACATGCAATCAACTTCTTCGTCGTCTGTCCAAGGTAGTTATGTGCTTAAGAATTTCTATCTTCCTACTTTTTTTCCTGACTTACTAGTGGTGCACTTTCTTCATTAGAATTTGGATAAATTTGTTTCCTTGAAGGAAAGCAACATCCATTTTAAAATCTCGTTTTGAATTTCATTTAGCTACTATTTAGATTTTGTGGTATCACGTAATATTTGCTTGCTGATTCCGTATGGCTGATTTGTTTACTTCTCGTTACCTAATAAACCGAAAATGCCATCATGCATGAAGTCCTAATTGTACTAAATCTCTATGTATGAAGCCTATTTAATAAAGGCTTACTTTGTCAACCAGATTTGATAAGTAGAAAATACAGAGAGCAAGTTGATTCTCTGCCCCAAATACCCTTACTTTCTACATATACATGCAAACCTGTATAAACATCCAGCTCAGAGAGAAGCAATATTTCTATTGGTTCCAGTAATCTTGTTGGTCTCTATATGGTGTTATTTTGTCTGAAAAGTGATCTTTCTTTCTCTAGCCTTTTGTGTTTTGGTGAGTGTAAAAGTACAATATTAAAAAAAACTGTGTAACACGTTTTCTTTATCACGTTGTAAGGTTGTTTCATTGTGATATGTTATCCAAAAAATATCGGTCTCTTTGTTTTAAGATGTCCGAGAATTCTAGAAGCATGCAGAAGAAATCCATCTAACCGGTCCGGATATGGTGTTTTTTTTTTTGATAAGAAAGGGAGGCCTCATTAAAAACCCCCTTCATAACTGTCCGAAACCCTTGTAAGGGGATCGGCAGTCAGTGGAAGGAGGAAAAGAGTGCCTCAAATTTTATTCATAATAGGTTCAGTACATAGAAATACAACTGGTTCCCTGCCATTCCATTACAACCTACATCCCTTACTCACTCACCCAATCCCCTATTTAGCAAGTTCATCAGCTTTACAATTGCTACTCCTAGCAATTAGACAGCAAATGACATTCCTATCTATCACCTGAGACCTTATGTCCCTAACGATACTCCCATAACATGGAGGGCAAGGTACACGATCCTTGATCCACTCCAAAGCCACCGAGCAGTCACTCTCCAGTATAAGGCGTCCCTTCGGGCTCCAAACTGACTCGAAAAACAGACCCAACCCCCTTTTAATAGCTTTTAACTCAGCTAGAATCGGAGGGCCAGGCCCTATCGAGTTAGCAAAGCATATCAGTATTTTACTGTTAGAGTCCCTAAGCAATCCTCCAATACCACCTTTCTTCCAGTCACTTACCACAGCTCCATCAACATTCATTTTGTAATACCCCACAGGAGGAGGAATCCATCCACTGGCCTTCGGGTTGTACATCCTATTGGAAGCGAGACAGTCTGCCAAGCTTGGATCACCTGTAAGCGAGTCTATAGTCACTGCCGCATTAGGCTCCTTAGCTAAGAACCAAGCTGCAACTCTGTATCTAGTGATTGAATTACACTTATATAGATTTATAAGTTTAATTTGAAAGTTTTATTCTGATTGGTTATTATATTAGTTATGTCAATTATATATGTTTTTTTCCTCTAGAATCATGAAAATAAGGTTGTAAGGGTAATTACCTATGTAGAATGGAAGCACTTATGCAGCATTTACTTTGACGTGGATACATCAATCCTGAAATATGAAGTTTATCTGTTTTTCTAATTCACTGGAACTTGACATTATAGGCAAATGACGTGGTATTTTGTGGGCGAATCCTAATGTTTCTGGCTCATTTCTTTCCATTGTCTGAACGTTCAGGTAGTTTTTATTCAGCCTCATTCTACTCTTCAATTGTTATTTCTGATGCTTACTTTTGATTTCATATAATGCTTGCAGCTGTTAATATAAAGGGGGTTTTTAACACATCAAATGAGACAAAATACGAGAAAGACCCACCTGAAGGTGCTTTCTAGTTAATACTGGGTTTACGTTACTTGTGAAATGTTTGTACATTTTACCTCTCAGTTTCAGCTCAGACTTTAATTTATATGTGTTTCAGGCATTTCTGTTGATTTCAACTTTTATAAAACCTTCTGGAGTTTACAGGTTAGTTGTGCCACTCAGAACTTCGGAAGTGGATCTTTCTGAGCCTCTTAGAATCTTTATCCTTTGCAATAGTCCTAAGCTTAACTTTTTCTTATACAAGTAAGCTTCAGAGCTGCTGGTGTAGGTGATGTAGTCATTAGGTAGTATAAGTCGTCTTCTATAGGTGAAATTTCAGTATTTTTAAAACAGGGTGGCGATATGGTTGACTTTGTATGCATTTTTTCAGGGATGGGTCTACATAGGGTCTTGTGGGGGCAATTGACCCACTGAACTTCTAAATATAGAAAAATTCGAAATTTTAGTAAACATACCAATTCCCCCTCCCCCAACAGAATTAAGGGTTTGATGAAAATAATAGTAGTGCCCCCAAAGCATTGGAAATTTGAATGAAAAGGACAGTTTGCTCCTACAAAATTGAGAATTTTATTGGGAATGATAGTTTTACTCCTACAAAATTTTAAATTTTAATTAAAATAATGGTTTTGCCAATTTAAAATTCGAGCACCTAAATTTTTTTGAGTGAGCCATAACATATTTTAGCCTTCCATTATTGTCTAAGAAATATAGAAACGTGGAAATTATTATAATAAAAAGTAACTGTTCATTTAGATAACTTTGCCCTTTTGGCCTGAATTCCTGCTTGGTATACTGATAGCTTGTGGGAAATTCAATTGGTTTGCCCCAAATGCATGGGTTTAGATTCCTTGAGTTTCTTCTTTAGGAAAAAATACCAGTTCTAAAATGGTGTCCCTTGATTTTTTTAATAGCTCTTTTATAAGATCCTGCCCTCTTTGTTCCCAGCAAGGTTTCTTTTGTTGGACTGAAAATGAACTTGCATCCTGGATAAAAACACAATTATAAAGATTTCATCATTTGTAATCTTTTTCAGGAACACTTTTGCAATCCTGCTTCCCTTTCAAATGCTCCTATCAAGTGGCAGAGATTTACAGCCAGTTTAATGGTATGACCTTTATGAACGAGGCTTTTTTTCTTTCTTTTGGATCTCTGTTTCACTTTGTTGGACAGTCAATCAATTTTGTTCAGCTACCAGAAATTGGTGATTTAACTAGGCCATCATTTTTTTGAACTTTTGAGGTGTGCAGGTTGTGTTGAATACATTTGAAGCACAACCTTTGAGTGAGGAAGAGGGGGCTGAGAACAATTTGGAGGAAGAGGCAACCACTTTCAACATAAAATATCTTACAAGCAGTAAATTGATGGGCTTAGAGGTGAGTGGCATTCAGAAGATAAGATAATTTTATTTATGGAGTACATACTTGTTTAATCTGTTGTCCTTTTGAAATCAGTTAAAAGATCCAAGTTTCCGACGCCACATTCTTTTGCAGTGCCTCATACTATTTGACTATCTGAAGGTATTTCTATATTGGTATCTTTCAATTCAATCAGTTGGTTTTCTTCCACCCGTTAAGTAATTGATAAATCATTTGTCTGTTCTGCTAGGCCCCTGGAAAGAATGATAAAGATTCATCTGAAAGCATGGTTAGTTATTTTTTTATGTATTATGTTTGTGTTTTGGGCAATCTGCTAATGCCTCTCTGCTTTTCTTAAACTTACATTACAGAAAGAAGAAATTAAGTCTTGTGAAGATCGAGTGAAGAAACTACTTGAAGTGACTCCTCCGAAGGGGAAAGATTTTCTTCATAGTATTGAGCATATATTGGATCGTGAAAAGAATTGGGTAGCCTGAGTTCTTTATGTTCCTCGCTCGTATCCTTGGCATTGTGAGGGTGGTTGTTAGCTTAGATAATAATTTTGAGTCTTTGTGATCTTAGGTCTGGTGGAAACGTGATGGCTGTCAACCATTTGAAAAACAGCCTATAGAGAAGAAAAGTGTTCATGATGGAGCTAAGAAACGGTATGTGGGTGCAAGTTAATATTCATGTCTATTTTAAATTTCTTCAAACTTTTATCTGTTTGTAGATAGTGTATCTGATACAGGCTCAATTTCTACTAAGCAATACGACATGGTTTTCTTATTAATCCTTGTGTTAAGACGACGTGGTTTTGAGTTGTTTATTAGAGTTGGTGTATTGCTTATATGGTGCCGTTTGTATTAGGGTCTTAAAACCCCCAAATGAACTAGGGTTTGGTTATCTGGAGAATTGAATGAATTTTGGTTTTGTTTTCTCTCGCCTCCCTCTCAATTCTATCTTCATCTTCTCTACTGATTTCTTTGAAATCTGTTTTCTTCCTCTAATTCCTTCTAATTTCTGTTTATCATCATTTCAATAGTGTATTTAAACCAGGAGGGTGCAAAGAAATACATATTTCTTGCTCAGAATTTTTCTGTGTTCTATGATCCAATTTGCCTCCTAGGTTTGGTGATACTCTGTTCTGGCTAATTATTTTTTACTTACAGTTTAAATATTTGTCATGCTTGTGGTCTCACATTTCTTACAAACTCTATATCTTCTCCAATTAACAGTCGGCCAAGGTGGAGATTGGGGAATAAAGAACTCTCTCAGTTGTGGAAGTGGGCAGATCAGAATCCGGTGTGTACTTATCAACTCAATCTCTTATAATATTTGTACACAATAAAAGTTGGCAAACTGTTATACCCCTATCTTTTAATTAAACAATATTAACCATTAAACAATATTATTTGTGATCTTGTGTACTGAACTTAAATCCATCACTGACGTCTAAGTGACTGTGTTGCTACAAATATTATTTTCCTTAAAAGTACCCAACTTACATATCTCCTAATATTCCAAATAGTCAAATCATTTTTTTATGGCTTGAATTCTTTCTTTTTCTTTTATTATTACGCTTTGTATTAGCTACTGCTACTATACTACAATTAGGGGGGAATAAACCAAAAAGCTGTTCTCAATTAGTTCTTCAAAAGTTCAAAAGTGGTGTTTTTTTATCAATTTGTGATGTTGGTTAATAAAAGTAGTGGAAATGCGCGGGAATGATGTCATGGAGATTTATAGTAGTGATACTATAGTTGTAGTTTAGAAGTACAATACAGTGTAAGACTGGTTCTGTTAATATCTAGAGTTATCTTTATGATTTATATTTTCATTTGAAAGGAATAAAACATGTTCCTCATGAAACAATTAACTATTGGCAAGGATCATTCTTGACATCTTGAACTCTTTAAACTACCATGTCACATCTTTAAATCTTTCTGGCATCTAGTCAGTGTCAAAAAATTTAGACATTTGGTTACTAGTAGCCATAAAGAGTAGAAGTGGTCTGGTCATGCATTTATCTTTCATATGTTCTTCAGAGTTTTACATTTTCGATTGGAAGCCAATCTCCATGACCTTGTCTTTTGAATTTTGTTCTTGTTGTCACAGAACTTTTCTCACTTATCATAACTGCAGTTTTGAGTTTTAAATGGCGTTGTATTGTTTATTTCATTGCACTAACCTCAATTCTAAGTATCTAATAAGACTTTGTATCAGATATTCTCCAAATAAATTGATAGAACAAGGTTTGATCTGTAGTCAAAAGAGCATTGGTGTAATTACTTTTCCTGTATTCCCATAATGTAAAATCTATTTTGGCACGTCCAGAATGCTTTGACCGACCCTCAACGTGTTCGAACTCCTGCAATCACAGATTACTGGAAACCCTTGGCTGAAGATGTAAGTAAACTTATCTGGTTCTTTAAAGTTGATACTATAATTTGTTTGAACTGTCTTTTAGTGCTTTCATATTAGGAAATTGTGAGTCTTGTAACTGTTCTCTCAGTGCTTTTTTTTTCAGCATGTAAGCTTTAGAAAAAAATAATATTTTTTGTGAAATTACAGATGGATGAATCTGCAGGAATAGAAGCTGAATATCACCACAAAAACAACCGGGTGAGTTTTTATTCTTCAGGCTTGAAGCTCATTCAGACCCATGCCCATACCCATACCCATATAGACTCATAATATACATGCATGGGGTACGTGTTGGATTGATTATTATCAATGACAGTGAAGTTCATATGATATGCTCTAGACACTTAACCTTGGACCTTTTTACATAAACAACATAGTCTGTCATGGTAATTGAAACTGAATCAATGGCCATGGAATTATTCACTAGATGCATAAGCACACTCATCCTATATGCATATGGTTTTACTATTGGTATATAGGGACGGAGCCATGATTAGGGGTTGGGGGCAAAACATAAATGTTTGAAAGTAGGGGGACAAATTTCTAATTATTCCATTTTAAATATATGAATAAAAGGAAAAAAATTCTTGTGGCGTGGGGGGGGGGGGGGGACAAGAGCCCCTCCCAGTCAACATACAGATCCGTCCTTGTTGGTATCGACAAACAAACCTACCAAGATTCTCATTTTTCTTCTCCAGAAAAAAAATATCTTTTTTCTTGAAATAAAAAATTAAGAGTTTCAAATGGTTGTATTTAGATATAAAATGAGATCAAACTATCGTAATCAATGTAAACATAAGATACTGAATGCTTTTATATAGAGAGAGGATGTTGAAGTTTTCAAATATATTTTTAAATGCAGGTTTATTGCTGGAAGGGCCTTCGTTTTTCTGCTAGGCAAGACTTAGAAGGGTTCTCTAAAGTATGTTATATTTACATATGAGAGTTTTTAGATATAATGGTTAAGTTGAAGATCCTATTAAAATTTTCACGGTGGTGATTGCAGTTTACTGAACATGGCATCGAAGGAGTTGTTCCGTTGGAACTTCTTCCCCTTGAAGTGCGATCAAAGTTCCAAGGTAAACCTAGTGACAGGTCGAAGCGCGCTAGAAAGGAAGAGATGAAGAGTGCTTCACATCAAGTTGAGGAAAGTCAGGTATCTCTCTGTCTTTCCATGTATCATCATCTCCAGAATCAGCACTCTCGGTACTTCTAAAGTGCATAATCCGGATAGTTGGACTGTTAAAGATGCCTTTGATCTTATTTTCCTTTTTTTTTTTGGTTTATGTTCATGGTGATGATTCAGTATGAAAATGTTCTATAATTATTTTCTTGGAGATTATATTTCACAAAATACATGATTCATAGAGGATACAGAAAGTAGAAACGCCACTTTTATGGCACCCCGAGCCGTAAAGATGAATATTATTTTCATGTCATTCAGTTTTGTTTTGTTTGTTTGTTTGTTTTATTACTTTTTTTACAATCTTTTTCCCTTATTTGGCTTTCGTCTAGATTGCAACACCGGCAAGTGAGATTGAGGGAGAAGGAAACAGAACTGATATGGAGGCCTCTATAGCAGTGATGGATACCGATGTTTCTGCAGCAACGGGAAATAATTCCCAAGGGGGCACCCCAACTCCAGAACCAGATGAACATCAAAAGCAAAGCCCTGATATAGATGTTGGGCAAGAAGTTGGGCAAGTAGAAGAAGCAGATGCTGAAGTAGAGACCGGGATGGTAGATGGTGAGACGGATCCGGAAGCCGAATCCGATCATGTAGGATGAGATTCATGGTATGAAGTTGGGCAAGTAGAAGAAGCAGATGTTTGGAGTATATGACTGAATTTCCATCCTAGTTTGAACGTTAAATTCTGTTATTATTGTCCTTAGATTTTTTTTTTTTTGGGGGGGGGGGGGGGGATTGATGTTTAGAACTAAGATAAATTTGAGAAAACTGAAAATTGATTTGAAGCTTGGTGTGTTCAGTTCGGTTTCAGTTTTTAGCAGTTTTGATTCGATTTTTAGTTCAAGTATTAGTTGAATGTGTTCAGATCGGTTCAATGTATCTAAGTTAAAAAATTACCATTATTTCTGGTTTTTATATGATTTCTAATTTTTATTATATATAAATAATAAATATTTATTTCTAAGTTAGTGAAAATAAATTTTTAATATTATATAAAAATTATTTATAAATCTTTAAGACAATTGTTAATATGAATAGATTGAATTTGGTTCGATTTTAGTTGGACATTTTATAATATTACACAAACCATGGATTTTTTAAACCAAGTTGAATGTAACTATTTATCTATGACAGATGAACAAAATTTGAATTAAAACTTGAATTTTTTTTATTTGATTAGACTTTTATAAGTTTAGCTTGATTTGTTTTGGAAATTTTTTAGATAAAATAAGATTTGAATAATTAGAACACATAAGTAACTTCAACTTAGTTTATGAAAATTGATTCATTACTTTTGCAATTTAATCTTTTAATTTTGTATTTTTTTAATTTAACCTTCCGATGTAACTCTATGCAAGTTCATTTTTCCAATCGATTCCTTAACTTCTTTCTATATTTATCAATAAATATTTTCCCTGGAAATCCCTTTTTATTTAAATAACATTATAGAATATTACATAATTTTAAATGATATTTAATATATTAAGTAACATTACAAATATTGTGAAAAAATAAAGAAATATTATTAAGCCCTGAATTTAGAAAAAAATAATTTTATTTTTAAACTTTTTAAAATAATCAAATATTATCTATATGTCATGTCATAATTGACAAGTGAATTATCACACTTTGTATCATTAACGATCTTGTCAATACAATAATAATTAATGTTAGCCAAATAACTAATCGATGCAATTTTACGAATTGAAGAGTCATTTTTCGCATACGAACTTTTTTTTTGGACCAAAAGAAATAAATTTATTATTTGATACAAACTCAAGATAAAAATACTCAAGTAAAAAACCGCTCCTCTTACTGTGGGCCCCACACCCACACGAGTCCACCTGACTCTTTGCCGTCCAATTTCCAAGACTCAGAAAACAGCTCGGCCCAATTCACCAACTCTCCGTTAAACTCCCCGTAACGGCGGAAACGCAAATCCTTTACCCACCTTTTCTAAAGCGGGAATCTTCGTCACGGCTAGACGTTGAGCAATTTTGGCGGTAAAATCCAATGGCAACATCATGACGTGTCAAAGCGTGATTAGATGAAGATGAATATCATGTGCATGGTGCATGTCTATCATGATGTTATGTTGGTTAATTTTCCCGCGCAGAAGAGGAAATACCCTTCATTGATAGGGTTTCCAACAAAAAAAGAGGACCAAAGTTTAAAAGAAAAATACAAGAAAATTTTAGGGTTCTTGTTCTCAACTAAGATTCGAAAAAAGAAGAAATTATTGTTCTCTTTCTTGCTGGTTTTTCTTCTCGATCCGTTTAAAACGCTGCGTTTTGGGTGGTAGATTAGGAGATAGGGTTTAGCCTCACCGGATCTGTTCCACCTGTAGATCCAGGATCCCAATCGAATTCAAGCCTGAATTTTGTAAGTTTTCTTTTAGTTGTGTTTTAACTTTTCGGTTGGCATTCTTGAAAATCAATTCGCCATTTTCGGAAGTATAAATGATTTTTTGCATTATTTTTTCCTTGTATGGTAGCTGAAAATTTTGAAAATTTCGGCATGCATTTTCATTTGCAGCAGAGGTTTAAGTTGCTGGCATGTATTTGTATTTTTTTTTTCTCAAAAAGAAATTTTGAAGTGAATTTGTGTATTTTTTTTCTTTTGATAATTAGTGACTTTAATAGCTAGCTTCATCTTGAATATGCTAATTATAAGTTTATTGTTAGAACTGTAGGAGGGATTGAAATCTTTAACTTTTCAAAATTTAATGAATATGGAAGGCATGAAGCCTTCAGTAACAACTTCTGTTTGTGCGGATGGGGATGCCATTGAAGCTAGGTTCTCTGATTTGTGCAAGGTAGTGATATGTTCTTTTCAGTAGTATTATTTGAAATATTTCTTTCTTTTGTGTGTGTGGTTTTTTAGTGTTATGTTTTCATGATTTCCAGAATGGGTTATCTCTGGATGAGAAAGCTTGCTCAAATGCTATGAAGCTATTCAAAGAAACAAGACACCTTTTATCCTCAAATGTTTCAGCAATTGGGAGCGCGACGGTGGGCTTTTTAACTTCCTTTTATATGGAAATTTACTAAAGAGAATTACTTTTAGATGAACTAACTTTGTTGCATTTATTCTGGATTAGCTGGAAGAAGCAGAGCGATTTTGGTTTTCATTTGTTTTATATTCGCTCAAGCGGCTGAGCGAAAAGATTGGAGAAAACAGGCAACATGAGTCCGATGAAAGTGGGTTTTCTTTATGCAAGATATTGAGAGCTACAGAGCTGACGTATGAGGCTGTTAATTTTGTGTACATAAGGGTGGTTTTTCTGATTGGTAATTGTTTCAATGACCAAGTTTTTCTAATGTTCTGCAGTATTGTGGATTTTTTTAAAGAGTTGCCACAGTTTGTGGTGAAGGCTGGTTCTGTTTTAAGTAACATGTATGGTGAAGATTGGGAGAGTAGACTCGAGGTATCGAAAGAAATTGGATTTATGTTTTAACTTGCTTTTATATATGTGTATATATTTTAAAATTGTCTGGCCCCATTGGTTCCATTTGACTATCTGCTTTATTGTAATTTTATCAATTAGGCTAAGGAGATGCAGGCCAATTTTGTGCACTTGAGCCTTATAAGCAAGTAGGTGCCCTTCTTTTATAACCTGTTCTAGGTTATAAGGTGATATGTCTGAATAGCTTTGTAATGGAACAAGCGTTTCTCTTTTTTTCTTTATAGAACTATGCTACATTTGATGGGTTCAGATTTGCTGTGTACTTGCTTATTTTGTCTTGATCCTTGCCTGAAATATGCAAGAGCAGGCCTAGGTTACAGCGTTTTTATCAAGTCCTTACCCCCCCCCCCCCCCACACACACACAGAGAAAAAGAGAAAAACTTTTAATATTTTCCTTCAAGCAACTGTATCCTCAAAACCTTATTTTCTGGTTAGTTTGTATAATTTCCCGCTTTGTAAAGTAAATAACATATGCATCTTGCTATTTAATGGTATAAAAGGTCATACAAGCGTGCATTTTGGGAACTCTTCTTGACAAGTGATGCAAATATTGACAAGCAGCAAAATGCTACCAGTTTGCCGGATTATTTATCAGAGTGCCATCGTTTTGGGTGGTTACTGTTTTTGGCACTCCGTGTGCATGCATTCAGCCGTTTTAAAGACCTAGTGACTTGCACAAATGGTTTTGTTTCTATACTGGTCAGTTATGCTTTTCTGTTTCTTTCTTACCAGTTGATTGTAGTAAGGCAGACTTGGTTTTACTAAGGAATAACATGTCATCCCTTTTTTCTATTGAAAAATGTTCTTATTATAGTAGTACAGATAATGAGTTAATTTAATAATTATCAAATGAATGCAAACATTGAAAAGTACATTTAATAAATGTGCTTCGAAAGATTCAACTCAACTATGCATGTCTTCGATTCACTCTATCCATGTACATTGCTAGAGCATCAAGCAATAATGCAGAGGTTAATGTTTTCTTACAGCTTATGTGATTTTTAACAGGTTATTTTGATTATACATGTTCCCATTCACTTCAGGAACTTCAAAATCACTGACTCTCCACATTTTGGTAATTTTCTGCTCTTTTATGGCGGTATTTTTAGATGTCTTTGATAAAGAGAATGCATTGTGATTCTTCACTGGTCTTTTTCTTTTATTTTGTCCAAGATTGTTCACTGGTGTTTGGTCCTTACCCCTTCTCACTGCTTGACTTGATGTAATCATTCAGTTAAGAAAGGAGACAAAGGTGTCAACTTGCTTGCTTCACTTTGCAACATGTATGATGCTTCAGAAGATGATTTGAGGAAAACAATGGAGATGGCCAATAAGTTAATAGAAGATATATTGAAAAAAAAGCCATGTCCAGCAGCTGAGTGCAAAATGGAAACACTGGAAAATATTGATACTGGTTCGTCGTTTAAGTCATGAATGCATTTTTGGCAGCATGCTTTCATCAGTTTTGCTTACAATTTATCTGATCTTTTTTGATGCAGATGGCTTGATCTATTTTGAAGGTTTAGTGGAGGAACAATCTCTTTCATCCAGTTTGAATATTTTAGAAAAAGATTATGGTGATGCAATTTGTAATAAAAGTGATCTGGATGAGAGGGTGTTTGTAAATGAAGAAGATAGTTTACTTGGTTTAGGGAGCTTGTCTGGAGGGTCTATGAATGTTGCTGGTTTCAAGGTCTGTTTCAAATTTGAGGAAATGTATTCTCCCATTTGGTTTTTATCTTTACATAGTAGTCCCTTTATCTAAGAAAGTTGTTTATTCTGTTTTGAGTAGAGGAAACTTGATTCAATGGCCTCACCATCAAAGTCAATCTCAAGCCCGCTGTCTCCTCAACGGCCTCCTGTATCTCATGCGAATGGTGTCCTTGGGCCGCCGAGTGCGAAGATGGCAGCTACGCCTGTCAGCACTGCAATGACAACTGCAAAATGGCTTCGTTCTGTTATTTGTCCTCTTCATTCAAAACCTTCAGCTGAGTTGCAGCGTTTTCTATCATCTTGTGATAAAGATGTTACCAATGATGTGATTTGTAGGGCGCATATAATATTGGAGGCAATATTCCCTAGAAATCATGAACGTAGTGTAACTGGAAGCCTTCAAAGTGTAAACCTGATGGATAATATATGGATGGAACAACGAAGACTAGAGGCACTAAAGTTATACTATAGGGTTTTGGAAGCTATGTGTACTGCAGAGGCACAAATACTACATGCAACTAACTTGACCTCTTTATTAACTAATGAGAGGTTTCATAGATGTATGCTTGCTTGTTCTGCTGAACTAGTGCTGGCGACACATAAGACTGCCACAATGTTGTTCCCTACGGTACTGGACAGGACTGGCATTACAGCCTTTGATCTGAGCAAGGTGATAGAGAGTTTCATTAGACATGAGGAGTCTCTGCCAAGAGAATTGAGAAGGCATCTAAATTCTCTGGAAGAGAGGCTTTTGGAGAGCATGGTGTGGAATAAAGGCTCCTCAATGTACAATTCTTTGATAGTTGCAAGACCTGTGCTATCTGCTGAAATAAATCGTCTTGGCCTATTGGCAGAGCCAATGCCATCTTTGGATACAATTGCGGTGCATGTAAACTCTTCTGGAGGTTCTCCTCCAGTGCCCACTCTGCACAATCACGAAACATCAGCAGGTAATGTTGGTAGCTCAATCTTAGGTGTGCAACATTTTGAGCTTTATTTTAGTACTTTCTGACTCGTATACCGATTTTGTTGTTTAATTTAGTAACTTATGTTACAGGATTTGATTGCAGTTGTTTCCCCTCCTCAAAGTGTTAAATTTGATTCTATCCTTCACTTAATTTACATAGTCATGTTATTTATTTGTTTATTTATTTTTTTAGGTCAAAATGGGGATGTCAGGTCTCCCATGAGACCATGTGCCGAGTTTAGAAGTGTTTTGGTTGAACGGAATGCTTTTACATCACCGGTGAAGGATCGTCTATTAGCATTAAGCAATCTTAAGAAGGCTCCTTTACAATCTGCATTTGCGAGGTATTATGTGTTGTAAGTTCTAGGGAAGTAAAAACCTGAACTAATTGCATTGGCTTAACTGAATTTTCTTTTGGGGTATTTGTTTTGTAGTCCAACACGTCCTAACCCAGGTGGTGGAGGAGAAACATGTGCAGAAACAGGAATAAATATATTTTTTAGCAAGGTATCAAATATACTGTAGAATTTCTTAAATAGCTATGGTGTGCCTTATGTATGCTTATACTGGTTCAAACCTACTGGTATTTGATTGTAAAATATAAATATCCCATGATATATTTTTTGTCGTGGCAAATTTTCCTATAGTACTGACTACTGAATTTTGAATTTGATTTAGATTCTGCGATTATCATCTACTCCATGTTTAACATGTTGCTTGCTTTGCACTGCCTAGATTAATAAATTGGCTGCCGTCAGGATTAATGGTATGGTTGAGAGACTACAATTGTCTCAGCAAGTTAGGGAGAGTGTATATTCTCTTTTTCAGAAAATACTTAGCCAGCGGACTTCTCTGTTCTTTAGCCGTCATATTGACCAGATCATCCTTTGTTGTTTCTACGTGGTTGCAAAGGTCTGCTCTTATTAGATCTTTTTAGCCACTGTTAAATTTATCTAAACTGCTTCCTCTTACTTTCTGAATGAATGGCCTGCAGATTGCTCAGTTGCGCTTGACTTTCAAAGAAATTATTTGCAACTATAGGAAGCAACCTCAATGTAAACTGCAAGTTTTCCAAAGTGTATTTGTTGACAGGTCATCTGCACGACCAAAAGGGGTACAATATCTCATCTCTAGTTTCTTTGTCCCTGCTTTTCCCAGGAGATTTAACCATTTTAATGACCTGTGAACAGAGAACCGGGCAGGATAACATTGATATCATTGCATTCTACAATGAAATATTCATTCCTGCCGTAAAGCCTTTGCTGGGAGAACTTGGAGCCGTTGGAACAAGCACAGGAACGAACCGAGTTGCTGAAGCCAACAATAGTAATGATGGTAAATGTTTCATTTTTTCATTATTGTACCCTGAGGTTTTGGTGTTATATTCCGTCTTTGCTGCTTGTGCCGGCCATTCTAATTTTGCGTGTTCCATCTTCATTGCCTAATTAGGTCCATGCTCTGGATCTCCTAAAGTTTCTCCTTTTCCAAGTCTCCCTGATATGTCCCCAAAGAAAGTATCTGCAACCCACAACGTATATGTGTCTCCATTGCGGACATCCAAGGTACTAAGATCCTTTATTTCTCCTCTCCGATGAGTTACTAATTTTCCATTTCTAGAAAACCAGACTTGCACATTCAAGATTTTACCAGCCTCCCGGAGCAAGCAGGAAAAAAATCATTTTATTATTTAGAATGATTGCCACACAAGAAATTATTTACTCTGTCTAAAGATGCAGCACTCTTAATAAGGCCAATAAAAGAACCTTTAATTTCCAGTATTAAGTTCCATGAATCTGGTAGAAAAAAAAGACAAAGTTGAATCCCGGGTTCTGTTTTTTGATTGACTGAACTAGGTACTGTTGGAAATTCTTTGTACCCTTTGGTATTATCTCAATTCTATGTTATTTGGACTTAGGTTTGTGTGTCTGATATGAGAATGTTTCTTAAATGGGTATATTCAAAATTTTCAAGTTTTTCCATGTACTTGGAATGCCTTTGAAGGGTATATCCTCGTAAACAGGTTTAGATAGACGTGTATGACTGGTTCCAAACTTGGGCATTTAAAGAAAAATGAAGAGTAGTAACATAGTTCGAATCTGTGGTTACGCAATAAATAAGTTTGTGTGTTTTTTTTATTAATTAGATATTGTTTTCATTCACAGATGGATGCTCTAATCTCTCATAGCTCAAGAAGCTACTATGCTTGTGTTGGAGAGAGTACTCGAGCATTCCAGAGCCCTTCGAAAGACCTAACCGCGATCAACAATCACTTGAATGGGTATTCTTCTCTTCTGTCCCTGGGTAGTAAATTTTTTATTTTTTAAACATTGAAGTTCTTCCTTAACTAATGATGCCGATGGTTGCTTTGCTGCTTTTAGTAGCAGGAAGATCAGAGGGGCACTCAACTTCGATGACGTTGATGTCGGCTTGGTTAGTGATTCTATGGTTGCAAATAGCCTTTACCTGCAGAACGGGAGCTGCACTTCTTCATCTGGTGCACCTTTAAAATCCGAGCAACCAGAATCTTAGCGCAGCACATGTATTCCTTGTAAATTCTGCCCCTCTTTTCCATATTCGTCTTAGATTCTACGTATGTAAGTTCATCACACGGGGTGCGGATGAGCGGTGAGTTACTGTAGAATAGCCGCCACCTTCCCTAGGAATGTTAGCTAACAGTACTTTGAAGCTTGGCCTAACAAATTGAATAAAATTTGTACACTGTTTGATGATCACCATTGATTGGAATTACAGTGGCCTTTAGTTTCAAGGGGTGTATTTTAGGAGATGGTTTAGAAGCCAACGTATTGTTTAACAGTGTTTTTTAGGAGATACTTCGATTTGATCTCTTCTCCAACTCAAATTGAATTTTATCTGATTGGATTTATTTGGTTTATCGATTTTTTTTTAATAAAAAGCTATTTTATATAATATTTCAAAAGTTTTTTTTACTAATTTATTGTTTTATAAATATTAAATAAATATTAATTTGTTTGATAAGATTAATTTTTTTTATAGAAGCATCTAGTTTTATTAAAAAGAACAAAAAAATCAAATTACAAGAGTTTTCAATCATAAACTTAAATTAAACACATTTTTTTATAACAATTATATAAGAAACTAGTCACTTTAGATCATATAAGGATCATACAATGAGAAGGTTAAAACTCAATTAAAAAACTCAGACATAAAATAGATACGAACATATTTAATTGCATCGATAAATGGTGCCTGTAAATTGAAAGTATAAGTTTAGATCATGATGGCACAAGACTTAACTCATTATTAATTGAAAGAATATATTCGAACTCCCTAATGTCGTCTTTGAACTCCTCGATTTCTTTGCACATATTAATAACGAAGTTAGTCTTAAAATATTCTTCAACGGTAGGTTTAATAATATTGACAAAAGTTTAAACTAGCAACATTATCAAGGTATTTCATTGCTTTATAAACATCACATTCAACAACTTCACCGTCAAATTCCATTGTAAGAATTTTGCTTCTTACATCAATTTTTGTATGGGCAGTGCTTAGAAAGGGACGACCGAGAAGAATTTTTGAAGAAGTGTTGGACCAATCGTTTCCCATGTCTATTACATAAAAATTTGTCAGAAAGATGAGGTCATTTACCTTTACTAGAACATTCTCGAGAAATCCTTCTGAATATATTACGGATCGGTTAGCTGACTGTATTGTCACCTTTGTATCGTTCAAGGGCTCAACAGAAAGTGAGTTATATAAAGAAATGGGCATAACGTTAATTGAAGCCCCTAAATCGCACATTGCACGTTTTATACCAATATTACTCATTTTACACGAAATGACAAACATACCTTGGTCTTTCAATTTTGGCGGTAGCCTTCGCTGAAAAACTGTAGAGACGTGTTCTCCCATGTTCACTTTCTCAATCCCGGTAAGTCGTCTTTTGTTAGTACATAAATCTTTTAAGAATTTAGCATACCTTGGTACCTTTCGGATTACCTCAAGTAGCGGAATATTAATTTCTACTTTTCGAAATATATCCAAGATCTCTTCTCTTCAGCTTGCTTGTCTTGTTTTACCAACCTCGATGGCAAAGGAGGTGGTACAACGTAAGGAGAGGGAGTGGAGGATGAATCCGATGTACCATGTTGGGTCGTGGGTTGCGCTTTCTCCTTGTCTTTCTTTTGGTTGTCCTCCTTCGTAGCCTTCGGTTCAATGATGGTGCCACTTCGGAGTGTAATGGTGTTAACATTTTCACTTTGGTTAGGTTCGGTTTGAAACTGTAATTTACCTTGAGTCTCGAGTCGCCCTACCATCTGGGCCAATTGGCTTATTTACTTATCCAACTCTTGTAGATGGACCTCGGTAGTTCTGAAACTTCTCTTGAGATATCGCCAAACGTTCAACAATGAATTCTAAGGATGATTTCGGCTGTTGATAAGGTTGTCTATACTGGTATGATTGATTTGGCCTTTGGTTTGGTGCATAATTAAAGTTCGGTTGATCATTCCATCCCTGGTTGTATGTATTAGCCTTGGGATTGTATTGCCTTTGGGGAGGTCCGGGAAAATTGCCTATGGCATTTAATTGCGCAACATCATCCTCTTATATCATCAGGCAGCAATCTGTTGGATGTTCTGGATTCGTGCATATCCCACAAAGTCTAGTTGCGACCTTTTTATCTGCAACAAGGGTTTGAACAATTTCAGCCAATTTGTCAATTTTATGTTCTAATGAAACGTTACTTACCTCGTGAACTGCCGAGAGGGTTCACTAAAAAGGCGAAATTGTTGGGAGTTGGCGGCCATCGTGGAGATTAGAGTCATTGCCGTTGTTGGGGTCATGTTCACAAGTGCCCCTCCACTTGCCGCATCGATCATCTTCATTTTCATAGGGGATAGGCCTTCGTAGAAATACTGAAAAAGCATTTGTTTTCATAACCCGTGTTATGGGCAATTTGCGCACAACTTCTTGAATCTACCCCAGTAGTCGTATAACGACTTAGTATTCTTTTGTCGAATACTAAGATGCTCCGCCTTAGTTCGCTCACCTTGGTCGCATGGAAAAATCTGTCAAGAAAAATATGCGTCATATCAGTCTAAGTTGTAACAGAATTAGATGGTAGGTCAAATAACCAATCCTTGACAATATCAGCTAAAGAAAAAGAAAAAGGCGCGGAGTTTTATTTGGTCTTCAAATACTCTCTGTGGTTTTGTAATCAAACAAACCATATGAAATTCTTTGAGGTGTTTGTGCGGATTTTCGCTCGGCAAACCATGGTAGGTTGGTAGAAGATGTATCAAACCCTTCTTGAGTGCGAATTTTGTTTCTCCATTCGAGAATGTAATGCACATCGATTGTTGATTGTCAGGTGCTGCGACTAGTTGGCGAATGGTTTGGTCCTCGTTTTCCATTGAAGTGTACTCGTCGTTGGTGTACTCGAAGTATATATCAGCTTCGGAGGATGTTTTTAGGTCTTGTTGAAATCGTTGTTGTCGTTATTTTCGTTCTTGCTGTTGTTGTTTTTTTCTCGAAGTGTTTGTGCGTGTAGTCTTCGGGCTAATGCTTCAATCTCCGATACAAAACTGCCAGTTCGCTCGAATTCTTCTTGGTCATAAATCAAAACAAAAGATATTAGTAACTTTACCGAAGTCTCCAACAACGGCGCCAATTTGACAAGCGTCCTAATTTTTCAAATAATTTTATCTTTAATCTCAAAAATAAATAAAAGAAGATGTAGTATAAAGAAGAAGGTGTCGGTTCACAGAGAAAAGGTTTAGCGAAATGAGTGGAATAAATCTAAGCAAACGAAAATGATAAATAAAGGAAACTAAATAGTTGAAAGTAATTATGATAATGTATAGCCTCCAGCTTTGTGTCGTCTCGACTCATTTCGATAACTGAAATAGATTTTACTTCGAGTTCTTGCCGGTTACAGTCTACAATGCTCAACCGTTGTAACTTGCTCTTCTCTATGGTGAACTAATTTTTCAAGATCAATCCTCAGAATTTAGCACTTGTTTGGATTAACGGCGACAATCGATGCTAATGTCAAAGTTGTATTATGTAATAGAAAAACTCGTGCTCGGATAATATTGTCTTAAAGAGAATCATATTCTATCTTAATTTCTCTCGGCGAACCGCTGCTAAGTTTGTTCTTAGGGAGTTGAATTTGCTACAAGCCTACTCTTGTCCCCAACGATAGATCACAAAGTCGATCAGACCAATGCGCGCTTCTGGAAAAAATGAGTTGGAATGTTTAAAGGAAAGGCCGATTACCAATTCAGTAATGCTAAAAATTAAGAAAGAAGTTTGAAGATAAGAAGAACTTTTGCAATTCTCACGAAATGAATTGAATTTCGCTTAGCTATCAGCTAATGGTAAATTTAGCTAAGCATGACTTTAGTAGAAATCATACTTAGCATTTGTTTAAAGTAGAGTAAGAAAAGGAAATGTAAGAGGAATTTTTTTTATAAAACTTAAAAGAGAATAACAAGCTAAAAATAAGAGATGGCCATAGCTTTACCAAAAAGGTATTTATAGTTAAAAACCTTAAAAATAACCTTAAAAGATCAAAGATAAATCTCAAAATAAAATTCAAATTTTAATCTTAAACAAAAGATAACATAAGTTTAAATTTTAAATATGTCCGATAAACTATCAGAATGCAACTAATAAGCTAACATTGTTGCTAACGTCATCCTGTAATACTGCTGACGTGGCGTCCAATCATCATTCCATGTCCATATTCATGTTCACTATCCCAGTCTTGACTTCAGATAAATTTTACAGAATTCTGTCATTTTTCAGTGTGCTTTCAGAATGTAAAGCATGCGTGAAAAATACATAATAAAGCCCATATCAGCATCATATTCAAATTATTAGAGACATAATTAAAGACTTAATAGCTACCGATTTAGCTACTCATCAAATGAATCACAAAAATAATCAAAATATTGAAAGATCACTGACAACCGCAAAATAGAGCCGAACAATCTTCAATAAAGATAAAAAATGTGTCAGAAGACAGAGAGAAGTGCGTTATAAATGTAGAGTTGTTCTTAATGAAATTAGATGTTGCGTTGTGTAGTGTATTATAAATGGTACGCAAATAGTGTAAGTATACACGTCGAAACAATTAGTAAAGTGATGAGTGAGTATCGTCTCCACAGGGATTGGAGGTATTTTAATTCAGGTTTAAGCATACATAATATAAACTGAATATAAATGTGATAGAAAGTGAGAAAATATTAGAAATGTTGTAGCAAAAGCAATTAAATAAAACTGAAGTGAACTGAATAAGCTGAAAGGTCCTCAATTGTATGCGAAAGTCTCTATTGGGAATGACAAGCTGGGTTTGCTAAGGACTCCTAGTCTAGTTCTAATGTTTATCTAACACCTTGTAGCTCAAACTATGCTCGACATGGTTTCTTATAGTGTTTCTAAACTATCTCTAGCAAGAAACCTGACAACCAGAATGCTACGACAATACCTCTCAGCGTGAACCTTAGCAAGGTACTTATCGTTTACGTGTTATCCTTTTTATTCGTTGAAACTCTATCCTTATCTCCAAGGTGAGTTAGAGTTGTGCCTCTCAACAGCTAACCTCATTGTCTACATGGATCTAAGCTCAGCTCTCTCGACCACTAAACTAATTTAACACTTAAGTAACAACTAACTCTCGAAAGCTCTTACAAACTTAAGGCAATAAAATAGTAGACAAAGCATATGACATTGGAAACATGCTAAACATCCATTAAAAACTAAAACAAAATCATCCATAACAAACCCAAGCCATCTAAAGTTAGTTCATGACTGGGTACAAATCACCCATCATCATTCGTCTTAAACAACTCATTTTTCAAAATAAAAAGAGTTAAAGCAAACACCAAAGAAAAGAGGAAATCTCTCGTGATGTCTTAGACTGTCACGAACCACCCTAAACTTACTGCTTCTCTCAAAGGCCAACAAGGTCATCCCTTAAATCTTCGACAATGAAGGACACCAAGTTGAGGAAGAAGATAAAAATTAACCGCCTTTTCTCTTCACTTTTAGCACTCAAAAATAACTTTTTCAGCTCTTTTTTTATGTGGGTGTCTTGTTCTTTATATACATGAAGTTCTTAGGATTTTGTGTCCTAAACATTCCTTGTACGTCCTAAGGAATATTCCCTAAGACATACCAGGCACAACAGACAAATGGGGTTCTCTTCACGTGGGCTGAAAAATATCTTCGTTGTTTTATTTTTTTCTGCGCCCAAAATTGCTGTCCAAAATGTCGCAGCATTTCTTTGCTCAACCACACTCCCTTGCATACCTGCACATCACCATACCAGAACAATTCTTTCTCAGACATAACCCATTTCTTAATTAAATCAAAACAACCAAACTAACAACACCACATGCAACTATATGAATTAAATGCAGCTAAATGCAAATAAAACAAGCTTAAAAACAGGTAGATAACTAAGTTAAAAGACATGAAATGTATGCTTTTTACGAAGTTACCATTAGATAAAAAAGAAAAACATAAATATAACAAAAATTAACAAAAATAAAGATTACCAGTGATTTGCAACTGACACTAAAATTGATAGCGCATCTGATGGCCAAACAAAATGAAAAAGTTAAGTTGTTGTTAGAGAGAAATTTTGTAAGAAAACCCTAACGACTAAAGTGGTTTAGGTTTTATGATTAAAGAGTTTTTTGATTAGATTAATTTTGATTGTTTAACTTAAAGTATTCACACTTGTTGGAATCAGATGCATATATATGATATAAAATATTAACTCGTACAAAATTAAGCGTTAATATTTGATGCTCATACTGCGAAAATCTCCCCAAACATGTCTAATTTAAATATTTAACCCTAAAATTTAAACCATAAATTCTAAACTCTAAACTAAATCCTTAAACATTAAATTAAACTCACTTGTGGAAAACAAGTTTTGCATAGAGTATTTTTTCAAGTTATATATGGGTTTATATTTGATGCGATTTTTTTCTCTACAGATATGTGTATTTAGTTTTTAAAACCTAAAATATATTTGTTTGTCTATTGACCACAATCCTGCTTTAATAGAGATCTTAGTGTCCTTATTTATAATTTTTCTTGACTAAGATCTGAAGTAAAGCTATAAAATATCACTTTTTCATTTTTTTAATCAAATGTCGTAAATTCGTTACTATAAAGAATCCGTTACAAGAGCATCGGGATAAAGTCCGAGAAAAAAAATGACCAAAAGCTCAAAAAGAAAAAGATAAACAAGGCCCAATAATTAACTCTAATCCGAGAGGGGAAGAACAACCAACACCAATAGAAAAAAAATTAATGGTGGACACAAACCGAGAGATCATTATTAACATTTTCGGTGACATGGCAGACTGATTCGAGAGAACTCCTTAATCAGAGATGACTGCTAGAACTCTAAAGTTTTCAGTCCACATTATCGGGGGACTACCAACAGAAACCTCAAACATCGAGGTAAAATAGCTCTTAGAAGCGACAAAAACCGCCATCGAGCAACAACGAGTTCTACAACAGAGCATAAAGGCCTCCGAAGCCTTCGGAAACAAGTCCAACAAATTGAGACAAAAGGATTGGGAGGCGGCCGGGGTTTGCAAAGAAGAATCGAAAAAAAGGCTTTAGCCTTTAGTGGTGACCGAAAAACGGCGTATAAACTCCACAGGCCACGGCCACGCACCGTAAAATTAGTTGAAAGAGAACCAAAACTGGGGAAGGAGAATAGTAACATCAACCCATTCCTCATAATCCTCTAAAACAGAGATAGGTTCTTTACTTTCTTTAACGCCAAGGCTCCGAGGGACGACCAACGATATACTAAGAGGCGCGAATTCCATCAGAAAACAAGTGGCTCCCTCAATCAAAGGCCGTAAACATGAAAGGCATGCAGTCATCTCTCAAAAGTAGAAAAAAAAGATAAAAAACGGCGGTCGACGTCCCACGAAACTAAAACTATCTATAAGAAAGAATCTCAGTTGTGCAAAATGAAATAAAAAAATCTCCTTTAGTTGAGAAAAAACTTTGCGTGTTTACAGTCGGTCATGTAAATGTTGTATGGTCTACTTTTTCATTAACTTAGAATTAACATTTTTGGACCAGTGTAGTGATTATTTAGTTATTTTGATTAAACAAAAAAAAATTAAATAAATTTTCTCTACTTAAAGAAGTCTAAAATTATTTAAAAAAAAAAGCAGGAAATGGGTTGGTGAGAGAGAAAGTCATAACATCTGAAACTCAATTAGAAGTCACCAAAGTGAAAACAGCTTCTACTCCTCTCTCTCTCTATTTCTCGGCAGCCAAACTCGAACCCATTTTTATTTAAAATATAAAAAAACCCTTTCTTTATAAAACCCTTATTTCGTTTCTCTTAAAAGCCTCTCTTCCTCGGTCTCTTTCAATTTCTCCCCTTTCCTTTTCTTTTCATTTTACTAAAAATCGAATTTTTTGATCTCTTTTGTAAACCCTCATTACCCTTTTATTGGATCTGCCATTCCCTCTCCTCTCTTGATTATTCCTCTACAACAAGATCTTGTTTTTGATTTATATTGCTAAATCCCCCGTTTGGTTTCTGATTTTTTTTCTTCCTGTTTTTACTTTCCCAGAAAGTAAAGAAGGGGGAAAAATGAAGGTTCCTTGTTGTTCAGTTTGCCAAACGCGGTATAACGAGGACGAAAGAGTTCCTTTATTGCTCCAATGCGGCCATGGGTTTTGCAAAGAGTGTCTTTCCAGAATGTTTTCTGCTTCATCAGATGCTTCCTTGCCCTGTCCCCGGTGCCGCCACGCGTCCCTAGTCGGTAACTCTGTTCTGGCTTTGAAGAAGAACTATGGGATTTTAGCTCTTCTTAACTCAAACCCAAACTCAGCTGGGCCAAATTCAAGGAACGATTTCGATTGCGATTACACGGATGATGAAGGAGATGGCGACGATGAAGAGAGGGATGATGATGATGAGAATGGGGATATCTTCCATGACATTGCCGGTGGTCGGAATAACCGCGGGTCCCACGCTTCTAGTTCTGGTGCTGCTGCTGCCGCAGGATGCGGGCCGGTGATTGAACTGACAGCTCATCCGGAGGTGAAGTTGGTTAGGAAGATAGAAGGGAAAGGGGAAGGGAAAGGTGGGAGAGCAGGAGTGGAAACATGGGCGGCCGTGATTACTGGAGTCTATGGTGGTGGTGGTGGAGGAGGAGGACGGCGTTGTAAGCATAAGGTGGCGGTGAAGAAAGTAGGAGCAATGGAAGGTATGGATGGGGAATGGGTCCAAGGTCAACTTGAGAGTTTGCGGCGTGCATCAATGTGGTGTAGGAATGTTTGTACTTTCCATGGAGTTATTAAGTTGGAAGAGAATAGTTTGGGGATTGTTATGGATAGGTGTCACGGATCGATTCAATCTGCAATGTTCAATAATGAAGGCAGACTTACTTTGGAGCAAGTTCTAAGGTTTCTTTTTCCTATTTTTTTGTTCTCTTTCTTTTTGCAGTTGAGTCTTTTAATGATATTTTGTTTGGTGTTCATTGTGTGAAATATTGTTGATTTTGCTGGCTTTGTCAGATGACATTTTAAATCTTATTCTTTTTCCTAACAAAGCATATGATTGATAGGTTGTTTGTAGGCACTAGGCAATAGGAAAATGTGTTATGTGCCGAGATTACTTATTGTTGAGGCTGAATGACCCTCAAGCTTTTTTGAGCTTTCGCATGGTGATATTCTTTATTGTGTTCAGAATATTGGTTTTTGTTGATTTGGGCAGATGCGGAGCAGATCTTAATGTCTTATGTGCATTTTCTTTTTGTTATTGATGTGTGTGAAGATGTTGCGATATGTTGGACTGTGTTATTCAGTAGAAAAGGCCAACTTGCTAGATATGGTGAATTTTTGTTGCTTTTAGTGAAGGTTGAAGTAGGTTAAGATATGCGATTCCAAGGTAGGTGATCAAATTTTTGTTCTGGCATTGGAGATTTCATTTATGTACATTGAATGAAACTTTACACTTTATGGGAAGATTGTAGGATGATTAATCTATTACCTTGGAGCATGGGGTTGATATCTCAAATATTTAACTTTTCTCTTTACCTTCACTTCTAATGTGTATGTGCAGATTCTGTGCAGACATTGAAGGAATAGAACATTTTAACTTTAACCGCTTAATTGAGAATTCTTTGTCAAAGTGCCTGTTGACTTGATGTAATTTGTGTACGAATATTCTACTCCTTATCTGCACATAATAAGTTTCTGATGCCTATGATCTCTTTATTTTAACAGCTTTAATCAGAATATGGACTGGTTGTTTCTCATGTTGCGTACAATATTTTTGCAAATTTCATGAAATGGGCCACTTGACTTTAATGATCTTATTCTCTTTCCTCCTCCTCTTCTTGTTCAACACTTATTTAATTTGCGAATGACATTTCCGATAGAGTATGAGCTGAACCAAACTTGTGTTTTTCTAATTACTTTTAAAATTTTGGCTTCTTTTGCCTTGATTTCTGGTTAGTTTTGTGATGCTACTGGTAGGATATGTAAATAAATCAGTAAATTTTCATCACGATTTAAGTTTCCAAAGAAATCCATGACAAGTTTTAGGAGGCAATGGTTTGTATTGGGACAAATGGTGGAATTAATATTATTTCTTGGAGAGAATGACATTGGTAAAATTTATTTGAATTTACTGAGAAATGCAATTGCAGAAAAGCTCAAGAAGATATGTAGATAATATGAAATGTCAAAGTCGGTGGATTGATTTGAGAAATGAAGTATACATTTTTATAGACCATGGGAATTAGGAAATTGAATGCTATAGTATCATGCACATGAAAGAGATGTGTTTTCTTATCTTTTTTGCACCTGTTTTAACATTTTTATGCATGCTCTTAAATTTTGGTATCAAAGTTGGTGTATTTATGCACATAATATGATTTCCAGGTTTTTTATTTAAAATTTCTTTTCCAATTTTGAGGTTGTTCTGTTGTTTTAATCCTATTTGTTGGCTAATTAAAATCACACATATGGCGGTAATAGGCGACTAAAAATCACATATGGCGTTAATATGTGACTTAATTTTTTTCTCCCTATTTTTTTGCAATACTTGTCTTTAGCTTATCTGATATCTAGATGGTTTTTACCACGTGGCTTTAATTTTTTTCATGATTTAATAAGTATTTGTTAATTGTAGATACGGAGCAGATATTGCACGAGGGGTGGCAGAACTTCATGCAGCAGGTGTCGTCTGTATGAATATAAAACCATCTAATCTTCTTCTGGATGAAAATGGCCATGCTGTTGTTTCTGATTATGGACTTGCTGCAATTCTGAAGAAACCTGCTTGCAGAAAAGCGCGAACAGAATGTGATTCCTCCAAGATACATTCATGCATGGATTGCACTATGCTCAGCCCACATTACACTGCCCCAGAGGCTTGGGAGCCAGTAAAGAAGTCTCTGAATCTGTTCTGGGATGATGCGATAGGCATATCGGCAGAATCAGATGCCTGGAGTTTTGGTTGTACATTGGTGGAAATGTGCACCGGTTCCATCCCGTATGTGGAGCAACCCATTTTTTTTATTCTACTTTTATGTTTCTTTTCTGTGTATGTATTTCCATGTTTTGGTAAATGATATGGTTTCATTGTGACACAAGTTGAAATTCTTTATGCAGTTGGGCTGGTTTAAGTGCAGATGAAATCTATCGAGCTGTTATTAAGGCTCGGAAATTGCCTCCGCAGTATGCAAGTGTAGTGGGTGTTGGGTTACCTAGGGAATTGTGGAAGATGATTGGCGATTGCCTGCAGTTCAAGCCATCCAAAAGACCGACATTTAATGCAATGTTAGCAATATTCCTTCGTCATTTGCAAGAGATTCCCCGCAGCCCTCCTGCAAGCCCCGATAAGTAAGAAAATTATTGTTTTCTTCCTTCATCATTGTTTGTGCTTCCTTGATAAAATCTAATGATAGCCTTAAAAGCAGCAGATTATTTTAGTGTCGGTTATTCATTTGTGTGTTTGTTCATGTTTGGACAGAGTTACAGTAAAATTGGTTCATAGCCTTTAATAAATTTTATTGGTGTATGTGCAGTGGCATTGGCAGATTTCCTGGGTCAAACGCTGTGGAGCCACCAGCTGTGGATGACTTGGAAGTTTTACCAGATAATCCTAACCTTCTGCATCGACTTATTTCTGAGGGAGATGTCAGCGGTGTGAGGTTAGTGCATTTCAGTTAAGATATATTCTTATCACTAGTTTTTAAGAATGTCATCTCTCATGTATTTCATATGCCCTTTTCTTTGTCTCTGCAGAGATTTTCTTGCAAATGCTTCATCTGGAAATAGTGTCAACTCAATTTCTTCACTTTTAGAAGCAGAGAATGCTGATGGACAAACTGCACTCCACTTGGCCTGTAGACGAGGTAGTGCTGAACTTGTTGAGGCTGTATTGGAGTATCCAGAGGCAAATGTGGATATTTTGGATAAGGACGGGGATCCTCCTCTTGTTTTTGCTTTAGCTGCTGGATCCCCAGAATGTGTCCTTGCTCTCATTAGGAGAGGTGCTGATGTTCAATCCAGGTTGAGGGAAGGCTTTGGCCCTTCTGTTGCCCATGTTTGTGCATACCATGGTCAACCTGATTGCATGCGTGTAGGTCTTATGTTATTCGTGTATATATGGCTAATCTTTCTTGCTTGTTTCCAGTGTTTGAGTTATCTGGTTTGTGTCTCTAAATGTTTAACAGGAGTTGCTATTGGCTGGAGCTGACCCTAATGCTGTGGACGATGAAGGTGAATCTGTGCTTCATAGAGCTGTGGCCAAGAAATATACAGACTGTGCCCTTGTCATATTGGAAAATGGAGGCTGTACATCAATGGCTGTCTTGAATTCCAAAAATCAGACGTATGTACCATGCCACACTCCGCCAATGTGCTTAGCTTTTGTTTTTCTATTTCTCTTTCTTTATCCGTATGAGCACTAAACTATAAGCCCCCCACAAACCCCAAACACTTCCAGGTTGTATAGCTTTTCTGTTTAATTAGTCTGGAATCCCATAAACCGATCAGTGATTTAACTTTGTGAAAAGGAATCTGCCTGATTAACTTAAGGCTAAAATTAACCAGATTCCTTTTAATTTAATTTTCTTATTTTTCAATGTATACTCGCCGCTGATTTTTTTGTAGCTCTTGTTTTCTTTTTTATAAACACATTACACTTATTATTTGTTATCTGTTGAGTGGATGTTGAACTTCTGAACACCTGAAGATAAGATAAACTTGAAATTATCCATAATCACTGATACTTTTTATAGTCTAATGCAAGGACAGATGACTGGTGAACAATATCACTTCTCTATTATGTTGGAGTCAGATGCGTGCCTTGCACAATTAGGGTTGTGTTCTATTATTGTGCCTGTATTTGAATCCAGTCATCTATTGGTAGATGCGTTTATCTCTAAACTTGTTCATGATTAACATTACTTTATTGATATACATAGCTAGTGGTTTCAGGTCTAGTTTAGGAGACGGGGCTTGAGAAGACTGTGCATGACCCAAATGTAAATATTCATTGAAAGTAATTCCTTGAGAAAGAAATAAGTCTTAGGAATTGTTTCATTCTTCCATTTCCTGGATTTGTGTTATTTCTCAACTTATCACTGCTTCTCTCTCTCTCTCCCCCCTAATTATCCTTGTTTTTTTGGGTTGCAAACATGAATTTTCCTCAAGTTAAAAAGGGAAAAATTATTGTATTGATCAACTGGTTTCAACCTTTATAACCTCTTTGCGATCTGTGCTAACTACCACATTCATTAGAATATACGACTGCCATAAGTTCTTGGCATTTATTTTTTCATACCTTTTCCTGCTACTCAATGCCTTCTTTTCTTTACATTGTCATTAGACCATTGCATTTGTGTGTGGCAACATGGAATGTGGCTGTTGTCAAAAGGTGGGTGGAAGTTGCGTCACCGGAAGAAATTGCTGATGCCATTGATATTCCTAGTCCTGTTGGTACTGCTTTGTGCATGGCCGCTGCTCTTAAGAAAGATCACGAAATAGGTAGTTCAGAACTCATCATCCTCTTTTAGTCAATGGTCTGAGTTTTGACTCTTGAAAGTTGTCTCTAGTCAATTGTTCATTTGTAAAGCTGTTCTTCATAATCTCTTTAATTCAAGTACACTGTTAACATCTTCTATGAATTGCTAAGCAGTTTAGGTATATTGTTTACTTAAGAGGCTATAACGTCACATCTCATAAAAGTCACTAAAGACTCGAATTTAGGATTTTATTCTTTTTTATGAATTATTGGATTTATTTGCTCAGGAATAGGAATTCCTACATGAACTTACTGTTGGCTGTACATTGAAAGAGTTATTTTTTCACCAAAATTTTCTTGGAGCTAATGTATATGCGCTTTGGCCTCTTGTTACATTTTTACTTGTTTATGTATACAGGGTATCTTTCCTCTTCTTTCTTGTGATATTCTTCTCCCTGTTGCTACAGCATTCTGGGATAACTGTTATAACATTGTTATAATATCCTTAGTCACTTTCATGGTCGTAGATGGGTTCTGCACTTCTTTTAGCCCTTAAATCTTTATCCTTGTTTCATGAAGGCCTATTACAAGACCTTGGTTTACTTTCTTTTTTCTGATTGGCAATGTTGTGTCCATCTTCTCTTTTCCACATGAATTTTTATTTTTAAGTAGTGGTTAATTTTATTGAGTCATAAAACTGCTTGTAGAGGGTAGGGAACTGGTGCGCTTATTGCTTGCAGGTGGGGCAGATCCCACTGCCCAAGATGCTCAACACGGGAGAACTGCATTGCATACTGCTGCTATAGCAAATGATGTTGAATTGGTAAAAGTAAGCTATATTCCTTCCTTTTTGTGAGGTGCACTTATTTGTTATTCTTTTTTGAGTAATTTGATTCCTATTCATGCATCAACACAATGAGAAAGCATATATTCAGCCATATTTTGAGTATATACAACTTTTATAATTCCAAACTGATAAACAGATAATTCTTGATGCTGGAGTGGATGTGAACATCAGAAATGTGCACAATACAACACCCCTGCATGTAGCTCTGGCCAGAGGGGCAACATCATGTGTTGGATTGCTTTTATCTGCTGGGGCGGATTGTAATTTACAGGTGTCTGCTTTAATTACCTCAAGATCTTTGCCATGACATGCTTCTGCTTGTCTTTTCCCGAATAAAGTAAATGGATTATGGACCTTCTGTTACGAAGCAGAATATTATTTGGTGATATATATATATGGGTATCAACTGTATCAGTAGTTTATGCTTTACTTTTGGATGGTTGTTTGGGGTTTGCATATAAATCATTTTTCTGATTATCTTGGTTTGGTAATGGTTTGATCTAAATTGTAATAAATGAGTCTTCTAGTTGAAGAGCAGGACAAAAAGCCTCTATGAAATCTCATAATCGGGTGCTTAGTGATTAGAACAAACATAGTTCTTTGATTCATAACCAATAACCTACTTACAGACGCAGAAAACCATATAAAAATAAACTGAAATATTAGACATGGAATGGCCAAATTAATTGCCTAATCTCTGAGTTAGACTTGCTAATTGTAGTTTATGCGGGGGGGAAATACATGGCAAGTGATGCATAGAACTAGATTCAGAATGGGTTGTGCTTTTTGCAGTTTGTTGCAAGGCTTACCTTCTTCCACAATGTCTGCAATGTGTTTGAGGAGAATGGTGTGTTGTCATATGGGATATATTGGAACTATTCCTTCTTTGGATTTATGGTGAACTGGAGGTCTTAAGGTTTATGGTTATAGAGGGTGGTTTAAGGGATCATTCTTTAACTAGGGTTTAAACTGAGTGGTAAACATATATTTGTCATTAATTGATTGGAAAGATTGCTGAGTGTTCATGGTCTGGTTTATGAATTTGAAAGAAAGATTAAATTTGGGTTTGTAAACGAGAAGCTAAGAAAGTCCGTGGTGTGCTCTTAAAGTTTACCCCTTCTCAAATTGAAAAAGAATAGAAGCTTTTTAAGTTGGTGGAATTTTGCAAAGTAAAAAATCATTGGATGGATCGCAATCTTGCTTTACGTGTGGTGAAACTGAAACTTCTTTTTGGTCAGTAGATAGAAAGTTTTTTTTTTTTGGAGAATCCTTGATTCAGTCGTTGGCTCTCAAAGAAGATACCTTTTGATCGACCCAAGTTAAAGATATCCTGTATTGGAAAAGATTGTAACATGTTACAAGTTTCAAATAGTTTTCTACTTTGTGATTGTCCTGTTTATGAAGAATTTCAAGCCACAGCAAGAAAAGATACTTGGCAGTTTTTATTTGATTAGGTCAAAAAGTCTTAAATTCACTCTGTCCTATTACTTCATACCTGACTAGTCAGCAAAGATCTATATTTACTTTATATTGTTGCTTAGTTAGAGTCAGACATGGTTACATGGTTGACATCAATAAATTACTGTTTTTGTGTTTTTAGTTTTCTCTTATATATGGGAAGTCATAGCATAGAACATAGTGCTTCATTTTCAAGTATTTGATTTGTCTCTACATAGTTTGATAAGAAAATCAAGGTTATGTTTGCTTGGAGAATTGGCATTTGCATTTTTTATAGGAACTCAAGCAAAAAATAAAAATAAACTGAAGGCAGGCTACAAATAGCAAAAACTAAAAAGCAAAAGCTCCCACCAATCGTGGAAGTGTTGAAGCAATGAATATGAAAATAAGGAGCAACCATGCATCTAATATTTATGTATTTATGCAGTAATTTGGAGAAAAAATGATGCTTGTGATTGTCTTGATAGATCTATCAAGTGGTTATTCGATCCTAGTTGCTTTTCCAGTATGATGGCTTATGTTAATGTAAAATTGAATTTACAGTTAGGTTTGAGATGAAGTAAACATAAGAAATGGAAGGCATAAGTTTCCAATATTGTCTAACGAGGGTGTACTAGGAAACGTATGAGAATTGGAGTTGCTTAGCACCTTCTATTCTTGTTGTCACTTATTCAGTGTCTTTACTCATCCCTAGGGTGATGAAGGCGATAATGCTTTCCATATAGCAGCAGATACTGCAAAAATGATACGGGAAAATCTTGAGTGGCTCATTGTAATGCTGAGAAATCCTGATGCTGCTGTTGAAGTTAGAAATCACAGGTCAGTTCTGATTAATTGCTATCATTTCTCTTCTTTTTCATCAAATAATGCGCGTCTTTTTGTCTTGTTTGATTTGTGTTATTTTTTTTGGCATCACATTTTACACTGTAGAATCTATATGTTGGTCCTTATTGTTACTAACACGGTGATAATACACGTGATGACAGTGGCAAGACATTACGTGACTTTTTGGAGACACTTCCCCGTGAATGGATTTCTGAAGATCTAATGGAGGCATTAATGAATAGGGGAATTCATTTATCTCCTACAATGTAAGGAGAAGGCTTACGGTTACATCATCTTGCATTCACTCACATGATTAATTTTTCTTTTCATTTAATGGTGATTCTTGAGTTCTTAATCTTACTCAGATTTGAAGTGGGTGATTGGGTGAAGTTTCGAAGAAGAATCACTGCACCTACATACGGTTGGCAAGGCGCAAGACACAAAAGTGTTGGGTTTGTGCAAAATGTGGTGGACAGAGACAATCTTATTGTGTCGTTTTGTTCTGGAGAGGCTCGTGTATTGGTAAATGAAGTTGTAAAAGTTGTTCCTCTGGATAGAGGGCAGCATGTTAAGCTCAGAGCAGATGTCAAAGAGCCAAGGTTTGGACCCGTTTAGTTTCTAAATTTTAGTTCTGTTTTTTTGGGGCAGACTTAAGCCCTATGATTTCCTTTTATTACCTGGAATGGGAACTTTGCAAAACTCTCGACAACCATGTGTTTTCTTGGAAGGTGCTTTCTATTAGGGTGATGTTTTTGTGATCATTTTAGTCTTCCTAATCATATATCTAAAAATTACTATAAATACATGAAGATGTTTCCTTGAAGATATTCTCGAGTGGAAATGTTTCAATTATTTACTTTGTTTATCTCCTGTCGTAGGCGTGGTTCTAGGTGCTGTAATGTCTCTTACGTTGCTAGATGTATATGTTTTCTTCTTTTCTCTTTTAATTTAATTTTAGAAGGCAAGTAATAAACAATATCTAATCCTTGTGTATAGTTGCCTGCTAAATTTGTTCAAATAGTCTACAATTGATGGAGTTGATCAATCTCTCTATCTTTTTAGGGGGGGGGGGGGGGGTTATTGAACATGTCTTCAGGTAATTGCTTTACCTTACACCTAGTAGAAACTTTTTGAAGCTCGGTTTCATATATTGTATTTTTGGTTCCATTGGCTTAACTTCATTGTTGTAGCCATGTACTTGTCGTGGGTACAGGGTACTTCCTTTCCCCGTGTTTACTCTTTGTTACCTGTCAAATGGAAAATGGAAGGGTTCATGCTTCCTCAGTCATTTCAATGTTTATGCAACCGGAGATTCATGCTCTTGTTCGTACAATTCATCCAATTCCATTCATTAGATGCCAGTAAAATAATCAGTTAATTTACTGTTGAAGTTGTACATCTGCATTTTGCATGCCTGCAATCCTTTAACTGAATTAAAAAATATATTTGTTCTATTCTCAGGTTTGGCTGGCGTGGTCAATCTCGTGATAGTATTGGTACTGTCTTATGTGTTGATGATGATGGAATTTTACGTGTTGGCTTCCCTGGAGCTTCTAGAGGATGGAAAGCTGATCCTGCAGAAATGGAACGAGTTGAAGAATTCAAAGTTGGGGATTGGGTTCGTATTCGTCCTACTCTTACAACAGCAAAGCATGGATTAGGATCTGTGACACCTGGGAGCATCGGTATAGTATACTGTATTAGACCGGATAGTAGTTTATTGTTGGACTTGAGCTATCTTCCAAATCCTTGGCATTGTGAACCAGAGGAAGTTGAGCATGTTACTCCATTCAGGGTATATAAGAGACTTTAAACTTCCTTTGTCAATGGTGTTGATAAAGCTTTCCATTCACTTCACTTTTTTCTCCTTAACTGAAACTTGTTTTGGACTCAAAGAAAAAGTAATATATTGTTTGATTTTTATAGATTGGTGACCGTGTGTGTGTGAAGCGGTCTGTTGCAGAACCACGATATGCTTGGGGTGGTGAGACCCATCATAGTGTAGGAAGAATTAGTGAGATAGAGACTGATGGGCTTCTAATGATTGAAATTCCTAATCGACCAATCCCATGGCAGGCGGATCCCTCTGACATGGAAAAAGTTGAGGATTTCAAGGTAATTTACCTGCCAGTTTTCTTAATGTAGTCATTGGATCTATTAAGGGATTTTCCATTGGTCAGACACCTGAGGATTTTAATGGATCTTTATTCTGTATGTTTCCTGTTATGAGCAGGTTGGGGATTGGGTTAGAGTAAAAGCCTCTGTATCCTCCCCAAACTACGGATGGGAGGACGTTACACGTAACAGCATTGGTATAATTCATAGCTTAGAGGATGATGGTGATATCGGTATTGCATTCTGTTTCAGAAGCAAGCCTTTTTGTTGCTCAGTTACTGATGTGGAGAAAGTGCCTCCTTTTGAAGTGGGACAAGAGGTTCATGTGATGCCTTCTGTCAGCCAGCCACGATTAGGTTGGTCAAACGAAACTCCAGCAAGTGTTGGAAAAATTGTTAGAATTGACATGGATGGAGCATTGAATGTAAGTGTGCTGCTCATGTTTGTCCAATTTGTTCTTTCCATTTCTTTCTCTCTATTTGGAAGTAAGTAACCTGGTCTAATCTTTTAAATTATCCATTCTTTGCAATTTCATTTTTGTTTTCGTATTTTTTTACCCCCATTGACTTCTTTGGATGGCTTTTCTGGGAAAATGTTGGAGCATTATATCTTTCATTACTTCGTTGTCATTGTATCAGTGTTTGGGGGGGAATGCATATGTAATGGGGTGGTTTTCTTTGCAGGTGAGGGTTGCTGGCAGACATAGTTTGTGGAAACTTTCCCCTGGTGATGCAGAAAAGCTTTCAGGGTTTGAAGTTGGTGACTGGGTCCGTTCAAAGCCGAGCCTTGGCACTAGACCAAGTTATGACTGGAATACTATTGGGAAAGAGAATTTAGCAGTAGTGCATAGTATTCAGGATACTGGATATTTGGAACTGGCATGCTGCTTCCGGAAAGGGAAGTGGAGTACCCATTTCTCAGATGTAGAAAAGGTTCCAAGCTATAAAGTTGGGCAACATGTTCGGTTTCGAGCTGGGTTAGTTGAGCCAAGGTGGGGCTGGAGAGGGACTCAACCTGAATCACGGGGCATTATTACTAGTGTTCATGCTGATGGGGAAGTGAGAGTTGCTTTCTTTGGCTTGCCAGGCATGTGGAGAGGAGATCCTGCAGATCTAGAAATAGAGCCGATGTTTGAAGTGGGAGAATGGGTGCAATTGAAATTAAATGCTAGCAGTTGGAAATCTATTGGTCCTGGTAGTGTTGGTGTTGTACAAGGAATAGGGTATGAAGGAGATGAATGGGATGGAAGCACCCTTGTCGCATTTTGTGGCGAGCAGGAAAGATGGGTGGGACCGACTTCCAATCTTGAAAAAGCAGACAGACTCGTTGTAGGGCAGAAGGTGAGAGTAAAGGTCTCAGTGAAGCAGCCAAGATTTGGCTGGTCAGGTCATAGCCATGCAAGTGTTGGAACAATTGCAGCGATTGATGCTGATGGAAAGTTGAGAATATACACTCCTGTTGGCTCCAAAACTTGGATGCTAGATCCATCAGAAGTGGAGCTGGTCAAGGAACAGGAACTTTCCATTGGGGACTGGGTTAGGGTTAGGCCATCGGTTTCAATCCCGACTCACCACTGGGGAGAGGTAACTCACTCCAGCATCGGGTTAGTGCATCGAATGGAAAATGGTGACTTATGGGTGGCATTCTGCTTTATGGAAAGGCTATGGCTTTGTAAGGCTTGTGAGATGGAAAGGGTCAGGCCATTTAAAGTTGGCGACAAGGTGCGGATTCGAGAGGGACTTGTAACACCGAGGTGGGGTTGGGGAATGGAGACTCATGCCAGCAAAGGCCAGGTGGTTGGGGTTGATGCAAATGGAAAATTAAGGATTAAGTTTCAATGGAGGGAAGGGAGGCCATGGATTGGAGATCCTGCTGATATTGTTCTCGATAACAGTCTTGCATAAACAGCACCTCATATAGGTTTTTAAGTTCATTCCTGAAGCTTGAAGGCTCCGGTCTTCGCCTCTCAGCTCGATTAGAGAAGCCAGGGAGGTATGTACGTCTCACTGCATTTCGTAAAAATTATTGCTCGGAACTCTATCCAGACTGCGGTGGGAGATTTAATTACAGGATTATTTATTGTTAATAAGTAGAGAGATGGATACAGAGCATGAGAGGAAACTGGCTTGCCTTACTGTTAATTAATTATAGGCAAAAGTACAAAAGCAGCCAATGAAAACAACAGTAGCTTTAGGTCATGTATCTCTTAGATGAATGATGCTGGTAGTTTATATAAGCTGCTGAGGTATATATATATAGAGAGAGAGAGAGAAAGAAAGAGATGAATATGATCGATTGTTACATGTTATTTTGTACAAATTGGACCTTATGATGTTTTAGAGTTGGTCTAGTTTTTATGTTGCTCTCGGGTATGAATGTCAGATACTGATGTTTTCAATACAAGGATTTCTCTTCTTTTCTTCCCCTCAAAAGTTTGTTTTCATACATATGGAGAGTTATATTTGTATATCCATAATTCCATATGTTAATTACGAATGTTAGACGCAAATACAGAGCGATTTTAGCAATAATACTAAACTGGCTCCTTGTATATTCTTAGTCCTCAATTATTTATTTTAAGAAAAATATTGTTTATTTTAAGAAAATCTTTTATTATAAAAAATTATTTATGCATGAAACTATTGTTTTATGCTGGCTTCATATTTTCCTACTGTCTACAAGAGGAAAGCTTGAACATATTATAAAATGGGGGCTTAGGTGTAGCCCTGTTTTCGCCATGCATTGCTTCAGATTATCTACATGGAAAACTTGACCAAAGTATACTTATATAATCCGATCAACATAGCTGAAAATTTGACTCTGATATCACAATCTGAGAAGGAAGATTGAAATATGAAGACATACCTCCAGCCATTGTTGATCAAGAAGTAGCTTAACTTCAAGAAAACAAGGCACTGAAGAAAATTAATAAATAACATTTGATTTTCAATGAACCATTGTCAAATAATTTGAGTATTATAAGCCTAATGGAGAGTGAAAATGCCATAAAAAGGAAGTGTAGGAAAATGCCAACAATGGAGAGTGAAAAAGGTGCATTGAAAATAGATGAGCTATTAAAACGGAAATTTCTTGCACAACTTAAGATTGATCATAATTTTCAAATGGTCATTAACATAGTTCGACCAAGCTAGTAAACTAAACATCACAGTATTACTATGGCCGTCCATCACAGGTTTCAAGTGCAGCGCTCACGGGCTACACCCAACCTCGAATTGGGCACGTCGAAAAGAACCCGATGGTTTTGTTGCTGCATATTGGCTATCACATTCAGCACCGAGTTCACGTTGTCTGGTGCCGACGCCATTGCCAAGCATGTGATGCTGCCTGCCGTGCTGTGGATTAGAAGGTTTTCTTGTGGCAGAGTTACGTTCATGCCGGCAAACATGAAGGTTATTGTCGGTGCCACGATTGGGACCGTGTAACATGTGTCGAATCCTCCCAGGGATGTCACGTTGGCAACCTTAACTCTCCTTCGGAACTCATTCCGGACAGCTACATAGGCTGGTTCTACTAGCCGGGTGAAGACGGTGCCTAAATTCATTTACCATAGTTTAGTCATACTTCAATAACCAATAATAGAAAAGGTAAATTACGTAAATCATCACTAAATTTTACTTTTAAACTTATTTTAGTTATCAAAATTTCAAAAAGCGTTCAATTTACTCTTTAAAATTTAAACCTTGAATATTTTTGGTCACTAAATTTTAAACATTTAATATTTTTCTGTCACTCTTAAACCTCAAACGATTATAAATGATAGCCGTTCAATCTTAAATTTCACCAATCATTTCATCTAGGACACTAAACTTAAATTCAACCTACATTTTGTTGGAAATTGCTCCGAGGTTCACAAATCGATCAAAAACTTTATGATTTCTTTCTCATTGGTCTCACTCTTTTATTGTCGGATTAAATATGTTTATCAGTATGTTGCTTTTCTTGCACTGATGAAGCTTGTCACCATTCGAATTTTAGGAAAGTTTCCTCGTCCGTCGGTAAATGAGCGTCGATGAGTGACAAAAAAATGTTTAATAAGTAAATTAAATGTTTTAAAATTTTAATAATTAAAATAAATTTGAGGGTAAAATTTAGCGATGATTTACGTAATTTATGCTAATAAAAAAATCAAGAAATGTTTCATATGGCAGAAAAAGAAAGAAAAGGGAAACATTACCGGAATCAAAGATGGTGCCGGCACCGGTGGAAGGGTTAAAAGCCAATGCCTTGGGTGGGATATCAACAACCCTCCTCCCAACCCTAATCCCAACCAACCTCACAAAATAGAGAGAGGGTCTTCTGGGGTTCCTCAGCAATGGGGTGTACTTCATCCTCAATGGCTGACCCGTTGGCCCAAGTCTCAATGACCCGGAAAATCTTGGTGACCCGAAGCTGGGCAAGCAGTATGAGAAGGTGGATTTGTACAGATTCTGGGTTTGTGATAGGAGGGATAATGGGCCTCGGCCCAAGCCCATTAATCCCTGTTGTGGGACTGAGCTGCCCGTTGTCTTTTGGAGGCAACCGAAGATGTAGTTTGGGATAGGGTCAGCGGCTAGGCTGATTGTGTCTTGTGAGAGGTTTGCTGCTAACGATGAACTGCCGTAGGTCATGTTGAACACGCACGCGCTTCCACCGCAACTGGGATTTTGTACCTGAAATCATCACGTGGTATGCAAAGTGTTGAAATTTGTACGTAAACGTCACGTTATCTTTCAATTATTATTACAGATCTGAAAGGGAAAAATAATCTCAAATCTTTTACAGTTGTTTAATATCGTAATGTGCAATAATTTTATCATTATAACTGCGATTTTATTATAACATTATGTATACACTATACTATCCAGACTACTTTTTACTCTTGAAAATTATTGAGCGCTTAAGCATATTTAATTTCATGTTCTGAGCTTGACAAAAAATAATATTGTGTATTAAACCGTTAGAAAATGAGTTTAAAATACTAAAACTTGAAATACACAAGGATAATAAAGTTATTTAACCAAGCTATTGGAGGTTTTAATGTAGGAGTAAAAGTTTAGGGTTAACGTCATCCGAGAAGGAAAACCGTTGCTTTTTGGTTAAAAGCAAAGCAGCTTTTGACTTGTTAAGTGGGTTGGAGAAATGAAAGGATTATGAGGGTTTACCTGCTTGCACTGAGGCGCATGGCAGCCCAGGGTGGTGAAAGTGGTGGATTTAGCGGTGTTGAAAACCTTGGAAGAGCAGCCATGACAGCCGTGACAAGGGATCCAAGCAGCATCATTGCTGATATCCATGGCCATAAGCATGGTTTGAGGCGGGGTTCCAATTCTGACCCTCACAATGTAAGTCGGACTTTGCACCAGCTGCCTGCCTGAGGCTACAGGCACCACAGATTTCTTAGCCACCAGGCTCGACAAATACTGCAGCCTGGCCTGGTCCTTGCCCAGCATTGACAACATATCATCTTCCCGCCACACTGGGAACACTTGGAGGGTTGAACCATGGGCTTGGGAAGTGAACAAGAAAACTAGACACAGAATTAGGGTTTTCATTCTTCTGTGGGGAAATTGATGTTAAGCTTTGCTTCAAAAGTTTACTGGGTCTGAATTTTTGTATACAGTGGAGATTTTATATTTCAGAATAAAAGTTGAAAGGGTGACACATAATCATGGTGTTGGATAAAAGAAATAATTAAATATTAAAATATATGATAATTTCTTCTTTTTAAAAAAACTTTTCAGTATATTAAATGCCAACTCTATGTATCTACATAAATGTATGTTAAAAAAATGTTTCTACATAAATGTGTAAGTTGAGTAGCACCATTTACTAAGGTTGAGTTAGATTAGTGGGTTAATTCTGCTAACAGACTGTATTCCATTTGTACCTCTCATCATTCTACTCGAAATAGTATCTACTTTGTGGCTTGTGCTAGTGCTTCCTTTTTTTTCGAATTCAGTAATATTTTTATGTCACGTTGAAGACGAGAAGAGAGAGATTTTGGAGCATGATTTAGGACCAGCTTTATTGGAAAATCCTTTTTTAAAAATGTAGTGCATTATGGGTGGAAAGTGGAAACATAGTTCGCGGAGGGGGATTGAGCAAATCTCAAAATATTCTCATTGAATTGTGTGCTAAATAAAACTTTTGGATGATCTAATTGTGACGGTGTATAATTTAAGTTTAAATATGTTTTAGGTATTCAATCCTATAATATTAGATTTCGGTTACATTAAAATTTAAACTAGAAACTACTTTTTTTCTGAGGTAGTTACAAAATATTTTTAAATTCTTCTTTTTCATTATTTTTTTACCGGTAGCGGCCTTTGGCCGTTTTACTGAATCTGTACATAAATAAAATTCATTTTTTTCGATGAATGTTTCATTTTTTTTTTCAAGTTTGTTTCTTGTTTTTCGTCTACTTTGTCGAATTCTTATTCAAATCTGTTTTTATGGCAGTTATTTTGTCTGCTTGGTGACAGTTCTTTCGTCTGCTTTTTAGCAGTTCTTGTCTGTCTTTTGACAGTTACGCATTCGAGTGACGAGTATCAACAAGCGCTTTTTAACGAAAGAGGTCGTTCTATACATGTTATGATTCTCTTTGGTGGTTGTGCTGATATGCCAAGATCAAGTAGCGGAAGAATTTTTGCTATATTTAAAGAGCACTCAATGCAAAGTATAATTTTTTTTTGAATTTTTATTTCAGAAGATTTCTTCTGACAATGTTAGGTTTTCTATGTTCAACATCTTTCACACCTTTATATTTTTGTTGCTTTGTTCAGCACTGTACTTCTATTGTAAAAGATGTGAGTTATTTGTATTCCTTTCGCTGTTGAATATAATTTAAATTCTAAAAAATATATGTTTTGGGTACATGAACTATATTCAATATTTTACATTTACTAGTTTTTATTATTATTAATTGAATACAGTTTTTTTCGTTGACGAGTTTATTCATTTTCGCTGTGGAATTTTACGTAGGTACTTAAAGCAATCAGAGATTAAATGTGAAATTTTTTAGTCCTTATTCTTTAAAAATAGAAAAATTAAATATTGAGCCCAAACAAGTGCTAAGTAAAAAATTGAATGATATTCATCTTAGAGATTAATACTCCCTCTGTTCCACTAAAACTGTCATATGTTGATTTTTTGGGGGTCAAATATTTTTAATTTTGATCTCTTATAATTTAAAATTTATTATTGATAAAAATATGAAAAAATATATTTTAAAAACCTTGAATCAACCAGTTTTTAAATATATTTTTTATAATTTTTAATTAATTAAAATATTTAAATAAATTATAGTTAAAGTTGAAAAAATTTGACCCGAAAAATGCCAACATGTAACAGTTTTAGTGGGACGAAAGGAGTAATATGTATAAATAGATACGCCTTCTAATCACTTTTAAACCATTAAAAAAATAAATATTTATTTTAAAAAATACTGAACCAATTAGTAATTGACATGCAGCGTAATATTAATTAAAAAATTCATTTTATTTTTAACTTTTCCCATCCATAAAAAAGGAAAACAATAGGAAAAAAAGAGAACAAGTAGTTTCATTTTCACACCATGGACACCTACCTAGGGCTCACTGTTTGCCCATGGCCCATCACCCCTAACAATATTTATGTCAAGTTCGTCTATATTTATAAATTCTAATTCGAGTCTGTTTTGGTATGTTTATATTATTTTTACTATTTATTTTATTATTAATTTAATATTTGATAAATTTATATATTTTATTTATTAAATAATTTTTCTTTTATATCTGAACAACTTAGTATATTTTTAAAGAAAATACTTTAATATATAAGCTTGTGTAAACTTTAGGATACGCCTTTTAATTTTAAGGTTTACGGATTTAGTTTATGGGTTTAGTGTGTAGGGTATAGAAATTAATGTTTATGATTAGAGTTTATGGTTTAGGGTGTTAGAGATAGAGATTTAGGATATTATAACTTAAATATGAAGGGTTCTATAATTTTTTACACAACTTGTGTATAAAAATATAATCTTATTTTTAATAATTACATTATAGTATTATATATTAATACTTTATTCTAAATCTAATTTTACATGATATAAAATATAAAATATATTAAAATAAAATAATAAATAATAAACATATAAAATAGGTTGGGTTGAGCCAAGCTCGATTTTGACGATGAGCTTGAGCCTCACTCTATTATAAAGGGTAAAATAATAGCGGAACTCAACATTATTTATAGAGTGCTTTTCAATATATTTAAATTTATGAGGGATCAATAATAAATTATATATTTTCAAGGGATTAAATAACAATTCTACCATTATACCCACCAGTCCCTCACGCGTTCCGGCTCTGAAAAAAATACATCTCAAGTCACTAAATTATTAATTTGGTTACAAACATTTTACTTTTTTAAAAGTTGCAATTTAATCATTCAACTAAAAAAAAATATTACTAACATGTTATTGAACATTAAAATAGGTGAAAGATAATGATGTGACTCGATATAACAACAATTATAGTTCCAAAACTCATATATTTCTATCATTTTGGTCTTAATTTAAAAGAATTTAATAAATTTATCCATTCAAATTAAAAATCCATCAATTTTTTTTGTTCTCCTAAATTGTTTGTTCTTGTCTCATAAATGTTATATTTCTTTCTTATCACAGTCAGTGTCGTATCTAGCCCTGGGCAGGAGGGGCAACCGCCTAAGGCCCAAATTTTTATAGTCAATTATACTTGTAAAAAATAATTTTATATCAATTAGTGTGCCTAAATTTTAAATATTTGTTATTAAAGTTCTAATTTTTTCTCAATATTTATTATTATGAGCCTAATTTTGTCCTAATATTTATTATTAAGGATCTCAGCTCTTTCTCAATATTTATTATTAGGGGTATACTCTTAAAATTTAATTTTTCTATTTTTGTTATTAATGGCTCAATTTTCTCAATATTTGTTATTAGGGACATACTCTTAAAATTCAATTTTTTTCTAATACTTTTTATTAAGGGCCCAATTTTTGCAGTACTTGTTATTAGAGGTAATTTTTTTTCAATATTTGTTATTAGGGTATACTCTTAAAATTCAATTTTCTTTTCTTATACTTGTTATTGAGGATCTAATTTTTTCAATACTTCTTATTAGGGGCCCATTTTATTTTTAAATATTTGTTATAACAAGCATACTCTTAAATTTTTTTTTCTTCAATATTTGTTATTAGAGACTCATTTTCTTCTAATGATGGTTATTATGGACTCGACTCTTAATTCTTTTTTCAATACTTGTTATTAAAGACAAGGATTAAATAACGGTCCGCAACCGCAACAACGACTGTTATATAGCGGTAGCAACCTCATCCGAAACTACGATATCCGCAACCGTTGTGTCCACAATAGCATATGTTATTAAAAAATATCACAACCACGATACTCATAGTGACCACAATAGCTACCGTTATGTCAGCATTGTGACCGAAAACGTGACCACAACCGTAATTTAAATTTTTAGTTAGGGGACAAATTTTTTATTCGCCCTAGGACCACCAAAATGTCATAAACGAGCCTAGCCACAGTTATCCAACAATTATTTTTATTAGTAACATGTTCATATTTTATGGTATAATGCAATTATCCAACATCTGCTTTGATATGGTAAATTCGCTTAGTTTAACAATATCACAAAAACGATTAAATTAGTTAAAAATATATTGAATTGTTTTGAATTAGGACCAAATTAATCAGATGTATGAGTGTTAGGGACTGTAACTTTTATAATATGAGGCCACATTGTAAACCCAAATGGCTCAAAGATAACGTCTTCCTTGGAGGGGCGGAGAAGAAGAAAGCTTGATTGATTATTCAATTCCAGTGGTCCAAATCTGACCTCTAATCTCCAAATATTCTAATCACACGGTCTAAACGCTAAACCCACCAACCCAAACCTCATCGATCACGCCTCCAAGATTCCCTTTTCAAATCCTAACCCTTTGAATATAACCACACGACTAGGTTAGACGAGAGGGAGAGATTAGAAAGCAATGGAAGTTGTTGCTGCCGCGAAACCAGTGATCAATGTGGCTGCCCTGTGCGGCTCTTTAAGGAAAGGCTCTTACAACAGAGGACTAATTCGAAGCGGTAAATCTTTTGTTTTTCAGCTCGGGCTTTTGATTTGCTTCTCTGGGATTGTTGATTTGTTTTGTTTTGTTTCAGCTCTGGAGATTAGTAAGGAATCCATTAATGGGATCAAGATGGAATACGTCGACATTTCACCGCTTCCGATGCTGAACACAGATCTGGAAGTTGACGGGAAGTTCCCCCCTCTTGTCGAGGCTTTCAGGAACAAGATTTTAGAGTCCGATAGCATCCTTTTTGCCTCCCCCGAATACAACTATTCACTTACTGGTACACTGTTTTTTTTTTTTTTTACCTTAATTTCATCAAGAATTTAGAAATCTGTAAATTCTCAAGCATTCCAATTTGCAGCGCCTCTGAAGAATGCAATTGACTGGGCTTCAAGACCGCCCAATGTATGGGGAGATAAAGCGGCTGCTATCGTGAGCGCTGGAGGAGGATTCGGTGGTGCTCGGTCGCATTACCATCTTCGGCAAATCGGGATTTATATTGATCTCCATTTCATCAATAAACCCGAGTTCTACTTGAATGCGTTTCAGCCTCCGGCAAAGTTTGACAGCGATGGCAACCTTATCGATCCGGCATCTAAGGAGAGAATAAAGGAGGTTCTTCTGGCCTTGCAAGCATTTACCCTGCGCCTCCAAGGTAAAAACTAATGCTACTTGGGCAAAAACTTTACCCATTTTAAACTCCATTGCCTTGTAAACGGGGATTTCCTAAATGTGTTACTTCCAATTCCAGTACTTGTCATTGGTGTGTTTCATTCGGAAAACTTCCGATAACTTTACAACGGTATTTTATATGTTCAAAAATAATTAAATGATAAATGATAAATTAATGTTCAAAGTAGGTTAATTATGAATTGTACATGAGAAAGAGGTAAACTTATATACCATATTAATAGGTACCAAGCGTGTGTGTTATATCTTTATATACTAACCCAATTTTGCAATTATTGAATTACTTAAGTTGATATAATGTGATCGTGGGTGATGCGAATATTTGGATTGATCATGCCTTCTAAAGGCTTGAGAATATTATTTTGATAATGTAATATAATTTACAAAAGAATACATTCAAAAAATCATGAATATTACCGTATTTAAATTCACGAGTTATTGTGAAAATTTTATAAATACCGTATAAACTTACCGGGTTTAAAACACAGATAATATTTTTGCTCTTTTTTATTGAAAGAATATGAGGTTATGGTTTGTTAATCACTGTAGACGTTCTACTGTTGTGCTCATTTGTTGTTGTATTTTGAGAGATAGATGTCACACACAACATGCATTACTGATGTTCGAACCCTAATCCCAAGAGATAATGAACATCTACTTTTACCACCAGGACACAAGAGGATGAGCGTTTACTATTTAATATTAAATTTCTTTTTAATTTTTTTTGTATTTATTTTATAATCCGTTGAATACAATAATAATTTCAATATTTTAATTTATTTTTTTCTTGGATTATTATAGCTTTTTCTAACATATAATCCGTGGAGAAATGAGAGGGATTTCTCCCGTTATTACACCAATAACTAAATACGAATCTAATTACATTATGATAGAAATTAAGAAAAGGAAAATATATAAAAAAGGTATTTTACAAAATATATATATATATATATAAATAAAAGAAAAACAAAATAAGAATAATATTTTTTAACTAATGACAAGAAAAGAGTTACTAAAATTAGTGCTAAAATTGAGAGATTTTCGGACACTAAAAATGGCGATCACATCACCACCACTCTTTCTAATCCCCCTCCAACTGTTTGGTTTGCTACACATTTTAGGAGCTAAATCAGGAAATCTAAGGAATTTGGTTTTTGTTCCAAACAAACCAGAAAATACCCAGAAACAAAGAAAAAAACCATTCTTTTTACCAAACTTCATCAATCCAACAGCTCCCATTTCTTTGTAAATTTGTTTTTTTTTCCTTTCAAAATCTGAAAAATACCCATTTCTTAAAAAGCTCAAAACTTTCAAAAAGAAAAGTTAATAATAAAGAAGATTGAGGGTTTTTCTTTTTGTGTTGGTTTTGTTTATGTAGATGATTACATTTCCCTCCAAGTTTTCCATTTTCAATGTGAGTTCCAGAGATGCTTTCCTTTTTCTTAGTTTTGTTGGTCTTCCCGGAAACCCCACATTGATGCAATAGAGAAGAAGAAGAAGATATGGATAGAGACATTTTTTGATCTTTGGGTTATTGTTTGACAGAAAAAAAAGGAATGCAGAGTTTGAACGAAGATATAGCTTTTATTTGTTTTTTAGCATAGAATGAGCAAAAAGCTTGGCTTTAGAAAGGCACTGGAAACCAAAGTAAAGAAATCACAAGTAGCTGCAAAGAAGAAAGCAATAAGCATATTTACAGCAATGTCTGTTGCTCATGTCGATGAGGAAGAGGCTGGTTATGGTGAAGTTCGCCATGTTGAAAAAGTCCTTCCAAAAGGTGACTTTTATATAGGGGAATGGTGTGATGGTTTGCCTCATGGCAATGGAAAATATTTATGGACTGATGGATGCATGTATGTTGGTGAATGGTTTAAAGGAAAGATCATGGGGAAAGGAAAGTTCTGTTGGCCATCTGGTGCTACCTATGAAGGTGAATTCAAGAGTGGTTTTATGGATGGTCAAGGGACTTTTACAGGGTTTTCAGGAGATTCTTATAAAGGTTCTTGGATTATGAACCTTAAACATGGACAAGGGATTAAGAATTACTACAATGGGGATTACTACGAAGGCGAATGGCGAAGTGGATACCAGGACGGACAAGGGAAGTACCAATGGCATAATGGGAACCATTATGATGGTCAATGGAGGAACGGGTTAATGAATGGCAATGGAATAATGGTGTGGACTGATGGGAATAGTTATGAGGGTTCTTGGGAGGATGGTTTTCCTAGAGGAGATGGGACTTTCAGATGGCCAGACGGGAGTTCTTATGTTGGCGTTTGGAGTAAGGATAGTAAGGAAATGAATGGAACTTATAATCCTTCTGATTCTTCTACTGAGAATCCAGATTGGGATCCTCAAGTGGTATTTTCGGAGTACTTGAAAGATTGTAAGATATGTCCAGGTGAGAGAATGTCAATTTTGCCATCAAAAAAGATGCCACATTGGCCTGGAATGAGCAAAAGTATTGATGGGAGACAAAGGAGAATGTCGGACGGGAAGTTAAATTGTCGTAGTTGGAGTTCTGATATGCATGATGTTTCAACTACTAGTGAAGTGGATTCCAAGGATGATGATGATGGAATTGAGAGTCTTTGTCTAGAAGATTCAAGTTCAAGAGGGAGTTGTGTGCAATTTAGGATGTCGAGGAAGCGACAGGGGCAAACGATATCCAAAGGGCACAAGAATTATGAGCTAATGCTCAATTTGCAACTTGGTATCAGGTAATGTACTTTTCTATGGTATTGAAAATTGAATGCTGGTTTTTCTAGGAATGTGCATTGCCTTAATGCCAATATCATTTGTTTTTGGTATGTGCATTGCCTTTTAGATTAAGTTTATCAAGTTCAAGAATGTACGAAAGGAATCCGAGGTTTTTCTTTCTTTTTTGAATCAATCTGATGCAGTATTTACTCCCTTATTTTCTGCTGTCATTTTGTTCTCTTTAGAGGATCATCACTTGCAGTTCAGTTTGAATTGAAGATTTCTTGATCTCCAACTCATTTCTGTATTGAGATGTAGTGGTTTATGTTGTAATCATGCATGTATTGATTCTTTGGTTACATTGTAGGCACTCAGTTGGAAGACCTGGTCCAGCTATATCCCTTGATCTGAAGTCCGCAGCTTTCGATCCCAAGGAAAAAGTATGGACCAAATTTCCACCCGAAGGATCCAAGCACACTCCGCCTCATCAATCTAGTGAATTCAAGTGGAAGGACTATTGTCCACTTGTGTTCAGGTTAGAGACTGGGTCATCTACTTGTCCACAACAGATAATCCTTCTTTGCAGAACTATTCAGTCTTAGTTGTGCTACTATTGTTCAACAACTTTAGGCACTAATGAAAGTAGATTTTAAGCAAATGGAAACATACTAAGAATTCATGTTTGTCGAATTCATTACATGATAATGAAACTACTCCTAGAACTGTATCATATGAATTTGGAACTATAGTATGTGGTTACAAGAAGTTCCTAACATGTTTTTTTTTTACATTTTCAGAACCCTTAGGAAATTGTTCGATGTGGATGCAGCTGATTACATGATTTCAATATGCGGGAATGATGCCCTTCGGGAACTATCATCCCCTGGGAAAAGTGGAAGTTTCTTTTACTTGACCAATGATGACAAATACATGATAAAGACAATAAAGAAGGCGGAAGTAAAAGTAAGACTCAATTGTTCTTCCTATTGCATTTTTGCAGTTGAATTCAGAAATTATAAATTAGCTTTGTATTCAGCTGCAATTTCCCATAGATTTTTTTATTAGAAATAGAACTTTTACCTATCATAAGCGTCATCATACATCCTTAAAACTTTTTCTAGATGACAATAATCGGCCTCTTGCTATTCATTACATCATGGAATTTCAAGTTTTCAGACATTGTTCATATTTACTTATAAAGTGCTGAAACCGCTTTTAATGGCTGAATAATCTCAAAATGCATTACCCGTGGCTTTAAATGTTTACAAATCCAAGTGATGACACTTTTCAGGTGCTCCTAAGGATGCTTCCAGCCTACTATGATCATGTTCGGTCCTTTGAGAACACTCTAGTCACCAAATTTTATGGTCTTCATTGCGTGAAACTAACCGGGACAGCGCAGAAGAAGGTAATCTCAATGTTATAAAACTTTAACTTAATACATCATAAAGCTTTAGAAACCATTCTCATCCATTGTTCATATGGGATCAATTATTCAGGTACGGTTTGTTATAATGGGGAATCTGTTATGTACTAAGTACACCATTCATAGGCGCTTTGACTTGAAAGGCTCATCCCACGGTCGCACAACTTCTAAACCTGAATCAGAAGTTGATCCGTCGACAACCCTCAAAGATCTGGATCTCAATTATATATTCCGGTTGGAGAAAATGTGGTTTGAAGAGTTTTGCAGGTGATCATCTTTTCTAAATATGGCAGAGGGTTGAAATTTATAGTACCTTCAAAACTTTTGGGGTGATAATCATGGAACTTTCGACTTTTCTTTTCTGATCCAAGTTTCCCTTCATGCAGGCAAGTCGATAAAGATTGTGAACTTCTCGAACAAGAGAGAATTATGGACTACAGTCTTCTGATCGGTTTTCACTTTCGAGAAGTTCCCACACCTCTTAATTCTGGATCTGTCACACCTACCGGTTATTTCTAATGATCTCTAGTATTACAATGTTTTGTGACTTTGATACCAATGGCTGCTTAACTAATTAGTATATGTTTCTGGATCTACTTGCAGGAAATGAAGACCATGAAAATGAAGAAGCTCCTCGACTATCTCAGACCGGAAAGGATCAGGGCGATAGTGAACCCTCAGGGTAAGATGAATGATTTTGTTTTTGGAAACTCATTTATGTTTTCCTGAGGATTTCAAACCTTGGAATTGTGTCTAAGAAGGCATCACTGCTGTCTTGAAGTATTTGTTTCCAACACATTTCCGAATGGTTTCAAATTGATGGATGATCTTTCAAATTGACAATGCAGATCTTGCATTCGATTAGGTATAAGCATGCCTGCTCGGGTCGAAAAGACCGTGAGGAAAAACGATGAAACTCAACTTGTTGGAGAACCAACCGGTGTATGCTATGATGTTGTCCTCTTTTTTGGTATAATCGACATCCTACAAGACTATGACATTACCAAGAAGCTCGAGCATGCATATAAATCAATGCAATACGATCCAACTTCAATTTCAGCTGTCGATCCAAAACAATACTCAAAACGCTTTCGGGATTTCATTTTCAAAATTTTCGTAGAGGACACTTGAAACTATAAATTTGACATAGATATTCAACTTGGAACCAGTGTCCATTCATGTACATCTGATTGTTTTCTGGAGATGCGGGTGCTTAAAAGCCAAAAGGCTATCGTTCTTTGATCGTGTGAACAACCATGGAGGATGATTTACGACCGCACGGGACATGCCTTTGTAACTCAGGATTAGGTTATCATCCTCTCTTCATCTCCCTTATTTTACAGTTGCAGAAATATATATTCATATATATGTTATGTTATAGTGAAAGGTTTAGGCTAACATCGGAAACCAGAGTCACTAAAGCCTGATTCAAATGTAAATGAATTGAGATGGTGAAAACATATACATTGGGATTGAATTCTGGTTTTGAAAACTGAAAATTATTTCCTCCAATGGCTGAGGAATCTCTGGCTTCTGCTTCAAATAATATTGTACAGTAAGAGAATGGAAGGGAAAAAATAAAAACCCTGAAATTTTAGTTTGCATATATTGAAGATGAAAATGGTGTGCTTCTCTTCTGTCATTTTCTTTTTTTTCTGGTCTGATTAATGTATTTTGGTATTGATTTTTTGTGTTACAATTGTGCACTTTTTCAACCATAACTAGACATTTGATTTACAGTCAAGCTAACAATCAACCATAAAAAAATAATTAATCAAATGGTTAAGATTCAAAGTAAGAAAGTACTTATGAACAATAATGGAGCCAGGATTGGGGGGCCAATGTAATTATATGTAACAAAGGTAAAAAAAGAGGGGGGGGGGGGGGGGTTCGTCTCTAATTATAAATCTTAATCATTTGATTAATTAATTAATTTTTTTAATTCAAACATGTGATGTCTTTCCCTGGGAGATGTATGTTTGGTGCAATAATTCCAACAGGATATTTCATTACTTTAAGGTTGTCTGCACTGTCGGTGCTGAAGATCGTTGTTGTCATTGTAGTTGTGTTCCTGCACATGTCGTGTTTCATGACACTATTGTTATTATCATGCTGTTGCTCGTATTCTCACGTAATCAGTATCTAGCTATATAAGACGTATATATACACACACAAGACGTATCCTAATATAGATTTCGTGGTAGTTACAGTAAAAATGGTGGCTAATAATATTTAGCTATGATATTGGAGTAAAATTTTTAATCTGAATTGTCATGTCACTTCATGATTTTATATTGTTTTGATTATAAAAAGAGTGAGACTTAAAATTAGATTTTCATAAAGGGATAGTAATATGGAATTACCACGAGTCTTTATATTTTATTATTATTATTATTATTATTATTATTATTATTATTATTATTTTAATAAGTAGCAATATTATATTTTTAAGATTAATGTTAAAATCTAAATTCATATAAAATAGAATATTGCGAATATCTTTGCTCAATTAAGGGTTCTTTATTTTATAATTATCTTTAATATAGATTGAGCCTTGATTAAATTTTTATGCATGAGTTAATATTTAATCAATTTTTCATGGTGGAAATTTTTGTTACTTATGAATATATTTTTGTGAGTTGTTCTATTATTTATTTTAAGCAAATTTTATGATGAGTATAATTTTAGAATTCGTTACTAGTCAAATATAATTTTGAGCACATATTTATTCTGTGCGGCAAATTGGGTGATATATATATATATATATATATATATATATATATATATATATATATATATATATATTAATTGTCATTGACGGATTGATTTTAAAATGGTTATAGAATGAAATTCTAGATAATTATTTTATTTAAAAAAATTTAGGTACGTATCTCATAAAAAATAGTTTAAGCACTTATTTTGTAGTTAAGCCCCACATTTGGTGATTCAATATTTGATATGATAATTTTTATTTTTTTAAAAATGTATTGATATGTAAAATACATTATCAATAATTTTATATATTAATAAAAATTAGATTTGATATGAAACATACATCCAATATGAGAAAAAATATGTTTTTTACACGAGTATATCAATAATTATATATATATATATAATTTATACCCAATTCAAATCGAATTGATTCGAAAATTTAAATGTTGGCCCAAATAAAAAAACGACCGATTTAATATTGATTTGAAAATCAAAAGGTTAACCTGAATAAAAAGCCGACTAATATGATACTGACCCGACTAAAAAATTGATTAATCCCATATTGAATCAACACGAAAGTCATCGACCCGATATTAACTTGATGCTAAAGTCGACAGATCTTATATTGACCCGACACGAATCATCATCATATACCATTAAATCCAAAACCATATCTGAATCGAACTTAAACTGAGTGTAATCAAGATTCAAAATAACCTAAACCGAAATGACTCAAACTGAACCTGAAGGACTCAATTGCCACCTCTAAATTATTCAATAATAAATACAAATGATAATATTTCATGTATAATATCATTGACACAAATAACATTTTAAAATAATATTATTTTATTATTATTAATTTATAATATTATTTCATGTAGTAATATTAATATATTATTTATTAAGAATATTAAATTACTAAAAAATAGTTAGAATCTATTTACTAATAGATTTAAGAATATAATATTACTATTTTAATTAATATATAAATAATATAATTTATTTATAAAAATAAAAAATATTTTAATTATAATTATAATGACATAAAATAATATTTACTAATGATTATAACAATTTAAAATAATATTATGAAATTTTTAATACTGATTAAAATTGTTTTATGTCTTTAATATTAATATAATAATCTAATATTATTTTTAAAAACTATTAGATATTAAAATATTTATAATATATTTAATGATTTTCAATAATATAATAATATTATTTTCTTAATAGGTAACTGCTAAAATTAATAATATTTGTTGTTTTAATACAATATACTGCTCTTAATATTTTTATTTATAAAATTATAAAAACTAATATTTTAATAACAATATTGTCATTATTGAATAAAAATATTATAATATTTTAAAATATTAAAATATTATTTTTTATTATAAATAATAATATTTATTGTACTTGATATTTATAATGAAAAATTTTCAAAAAATTTACCCAACAGTAAAAAATACTTTGCACAAATAATCAAAACTCTAAAATAGGTCATTGGAAGCTGATTTTTAAAAGATATGTTTAATTTTCCACAAATAATTTTTTAATATATTTCCAGTGAAACAAATAAACTCTAAAAATTTAGTATAATTCTTAAAAAATATTTTTAAATGATGAAATATTTATTTTAGATATTATTTTTAAAATATAAAAATTAATAACATAAATAAAAACTAATAGACAATTTTATTAAAAATACCTCTAACAAAAGCCACAAATTAAAAATCTCAGGTTTTGAAAAACAAATTTTCAATTTAAGTTGAAAACACTAAATTGAAAAGCTACTTCGTATTATTTTTGTCCTTCGACATTATTTTAAGATAAGAAAAAGAAAAGCACGCACTCCCGTATGTTTTTGACTTTTCTGTGGCCATTTTGTAATGTTGTAGGATGAAAATCGTTGAATTTTGAAGAAAACCAGAAAAGATAAACAAAAAATAGCAAAAATTTAGGCAAAAAATGAGTTCATCAAGGACTGTGAGGAAGTTGGAAGTAGAATCACCAGTGCCAGCAGACATAGATATTGCAAACTCGGTTGAACCATTTCATATTTCTGAGATTGCTAAGGATCTTAATCTTACTCCCAACCATTATGATCTTTATGGCAAATACAAAGCCAAGGTCTCTCTCTTTTCCCCCCTTCCTTTCTTTGTTTATTTATGGTTATTGGATTTTGGTTTTTGTTGTTCTATGCTTTTGTTATTTGTTTTGTTGTTCAAAGATGATCAAGATATGGGGTTGTGGGTTCTTTAATGATTGGTTTAATCGGTTCATGCTATGATTTTGATATTTGGAACTTTTATCCTTTTCTTTTCCATGATTTTTCTTGGTATTTGCTCATCTGCCAAAAAAATAAAGCTTTTCCCTTTATTTTTTGTAATCCTTGAACTCCCAATATTGATATAATGCTGGAAATGGAAAATATGAGAAAGGGTCAACTTTTTTTTTCTTGCTTAACTTTTATTATCTTGATTTCTGACTTTTTCGTGATGGAAGTGAATTGAATGAAGAGGAGACCATTTATGTTGTATGCATTTCCTTTCATTTTTTCTTATTTATATTGGTCACTGAGTTCGGATTTGAATTTGGGCTTGATTTGGTTTGTAGGTGTTGTTATCCGTGCTCGAGGAGCTTGAAAGAAAGGAGGACGGATATTATGTCGTGGTCGGAGGGATTACTCCAACTCCTCTTGGAGAAGGCAAGTCCACTACTACTGTTGGGTTGTGTCAAGCTTTGGGTGCTCATCTTGATAAAAAGGTATTCATTATCTGTTTTAGACATACTGAAATTATTCTACATAGTCAATACCAAGTAAAATTGTGTTGCTCCTGCACTTGTCGGGATACAAGATCGAATTGTTTTTACTTATCGAGGGTTTCCTATTGTGTTCGAGATCCTCTTAGTTGTTGATTTGTTCCTACTTTTTGCAGCATTGAAACTGAATATATTTGAACCTTAAAATCTTTTATTTTGTTAAATGAACAACATTGCTGCTGAATCATTGCACACACACTTTAGGGTCAATTGATAATGGCAGAAATTTAAGTTCCATGATTCTTGATGGTTTGAATTACTTATTTATGAATTATCCTGTTAAGCAACCTCAGCCTTTGAAGCTACCCTTATGGTTGGAAATGACTTTTCAATCTCTTTGTATGCAATTTTAGTTTGAAAAAATTCCTAACCAGAGAATTATTACATTGCTTCTACTTTTTAACTATTCCTCCTCTGCAATGTTAGTTTAGATATTTAGTGAAATATTGGTTTAGAAGCCTACATAGTGAACTTACTAGATGAAACTTTCACTCGATGTTTATTTTTGAGGAGTTACGACTCTTCATCAGTTGACATGGATGCGGAAGTTCCAAATTTGACATGGATAAAACTTTCACTCGATGTTTATTTTTGAGGAGTTACGACTCTTCATCAGTTGACATGGATGCGGAAGTTCCAAATTTGACAATCTAATGTTTTAACTACTTGAAACTGTCCTGATACTATATGCTGTTCTCTACTGGTAGGTCATTACGTGTCTTCGCCAACCTTCACAAGGACCGACTTTTGGAATAAAAGGTGGTGCAGCTGGTGGAGGATACAGTCAGGTGATCCCGATGGATGAGTTCAATCTTCATTTAACCGGAGATATTCATGCAATAACGGCTGCAAACAATCTACTTGCTGCTGCCATTGATACTAGGATCTTTCATGAGTCAAGCCAATCAGACAAGGCTCTTTTTAATCGATTATGTCCACCAAATAAAGAAGGAAAAAGGAAATTCAGTGATATCATGTTTAGACGACTGAAGAAGCTTGGTATCACTAAAACACAGCCTGAGGACCTTACACCCGAAGAAGTTACAAAATTTGCTAGGCTTGATATTGACCCGAATTCTATTACATGGAGAAGAGTGATGGACGTAAATGATCGGTTCTTGAGGAAAATCACTGTTGGCCAGGGCCCGGAAGAAAAAGGGATGGTGAGGGAAACAGGATTTGATATTTCAGTTGCTAGTGAAATAATGGCAGTTTTAGCCCTGACAACATCTCTTGCTGATATGAGAGAGCGGCTCGGAAAAATGGTGATCGGAAATAGCAAGGCTGGTGACCCTATAACTGCTGATGATCTTGGTGTCGGAGGTGCTTTAACAGTGCTCATGAAGGATGCCATTCACCCTACTCTGATGCAGACCCTCGAGGGAACCCCTGTTCTTGTACATGCCGGTCCGTTTGCAAACATTGCTCATGGTAATTCATCTATTGTCGCTGATAAGATTGCATTGAAGCTTGTTGGACCGCATGGGTTTGTGGTCACCGAAGCAGGTTTTGGTGCTGACATTGGAACAGAAAAGTTCATGAATATCAAGTGTAGATACAGTGATCTAAGACCTCATTGTGCTGTCATCGTGGCAACAATAAGGGCCTTGAAAATGCATGGTGGTGGCCCGCAAGTTGTTGCAGGGAAGCCTCTCGACCCTGCCTACTTAAACGAAAATGTTCCTTTGGTTGAAGCTGGTTGCGTGAATTTGGCCAGGCATATTGTAAACACGAAGGCCTATGGTGTAAATGTTGTTGTTGCTGTGAACAAATTCTCGACCGACACTGAAGCAGAAATGAATGCTGTTATAAATGCATCTATGGTTGCTGGGGCATTTAATGCTATAATCTGTACCCACCATGCTCATGGTGGTAAAGGAGCGGTTAGTTCCTTCTTCCAATCTGTTAGTTTCCATAAAAGCATAATGATGCAGTCAAAGGTGCATATAGAATTACCTGCTTTGTCTTACACATGGCGTCTCTTATATTAGTATGTGTGCAACATTGGTTTGTTCATTTTTTTTAAGTTTTCCATGTAATTGGCGGATATTTGGAGGGTCTTATTCCCATACCCGTGACCGTAATATGTTGGACACGGATGCTTAAAGAAAAAAAATGAAGAGTTGAGCTAAGAACTAATGGTCTATGGTTTCTATCTATTAAATCTGCAATTTCATACTGTATTATCTACTCTAGACATTGTTCCGGATCTGACTTCATTGTCTACCTCTGTGACTCCGGATTTCTTTGTGAAATTCCTCTTCTTTTTGGGGAATCATATTTTACTAAATCGAAAAGCACCTTGGGACATTTGACATATGTTCTTTTAAGCAAAGTATTGTTCAAGTTTTCTACATTTTAGTTACAATTGGAGTTCGAATATAGTGCTCTTTCCACCTGTAATCTTATTCCTAGTTCTTATTTTTTAACTTCGTATCTAATTCTGTAAATCCCGTCTCATAAAGTTGACTTGAAGTTTTCAATGAGTAACAGATTACTGTTATTTTTGTCAGGTCGAACTTGGAGTTGCAGTTCAAAGGGCCTGCGAGAGTGTGAACCAGCCAGTACATTACCTGTATCCTTTGGATATTAGTATTAAAGAGAAAATTGAGGCGATTGCAAGGTCATATGGTGCCAGTGGAGTCGAATACTCCGAACAGGTAAACTCCTAATAGATCTTTAATTAATTTCTTCTGTGACACCCCTTTCAAGTAAACGTGACTATGATCTTGTGCACTCATTACTCGAATTTAGTTACTGTTTTCAGCGTTCTTATCTTTTTAGTTCTCTAATTTTTATGCCACATTATGTTTATGGAGAATTCTTAAAATTAAAATCTAAATCTATCTCTTTTCCCTTTCGGGTGGGAAACGGGATAGGCAGCTGACTGACTGAATCCCCTGTAAAAGCTCATGGCAATGAATTTTGACTCTCTAGAAAAAGATAATCAGCGAAGAAAGTTTGATTCGGATAAGTTCTTTTCCTTGCTCATTTTTTATTTGGATTGCATATCAAGTGTTCCAACTCAGTTCAGATCTGTTTTGGATCACGGAGTGAAAAACCGAAAATTTCCTAACTAAATTGTGATTTAATGACAATAAGTATATTAAAAAACTGATACATGAATAACTTTTTTGCCCTCAAATCAGGCTGAGAAGCAGATTGAGATGTACACCAGACAAGGATTTTCCGGTCTACCAATCTGCATGGCGAAAACCCAGTACTCATTTTCACACAATGCCGCACAGAAGGGTGCACCAAGCGGATTCATCTTACCGATAAGGGATGTGCGAGCCAGTATAGGAGCCGGGTTCATTTATCCTTTAGTTGGTACAATGAGCACGATGCCAGGGCTACCAACAAGGCCATGCTTTTACGAAATCGATCTCGACACTACCACTGGCAAGGTTATTGGTCTTTCATGAAAGCTTTGTTGAAATCTCTCGAGAGCAGGTTTGATTCTCTAAGAAACTTTGCTGAGGGCTTGTTGAGCAATTAAGCTGGAATTCGATCTGCCATGGTTCTAGGTATCTCTGTTCGTTAACTTTCGAGTTTTTATTCGTGTTATTTTATCGTGAAGTTGAATACTTGTGAAAAATATTGAACCTGGTTTTTAATCATCTCTTTCAGTTTGGAATAAAATAGTTTTTTTCCTTCATCAAGCTGTGCTTCTTACCGAGTTACCGTTGAAGCACAGAGTGTGGAAAGCTGCCGTGATTTAAAAGTTACTGGAAACGAGTTTCATTTATATCTTAAATACCGAGTTTTAATTATAATTTATTTGTAATTTAGAATTGTCTTATCTTTTTAGAAGATAAGTTTTCATATGAGAGACAAAAAAAAATAGTTTTTTTTAATATGCTAGTGTGATTATAAAGTAGTATCTATTTAATTTTCTTGGACCTTTAATAACGTAAACACATCGTGCACACATGGTGCTCGAACCTAGGTCACTTGGATGAAATACTAGTTAAACTCTACCTTTTGTCACTAAATTTTATTCTGGATAAATAATCACTAAATTTTAGTCTCAATTTTGGTCACGAAAGTTTCAAAATGTTTAATTTACTCGTTAAAGTTTGGATATTGAACGTTTTTGTCATTTTTCCGTTAACTTTTTAACGACGTTTATTTACTGATAAAATTTTTCTCAAATTTGAACGGTAGAAAGCTTTATCGGCACGAAGAAAATAATTTACTGAGAAACGTGTTCCATCTGACGATGGAAGAGGAAGATTTGCGAGAGAGGAACCAAAAGTGTTTTGCCCGATTAGTGGACTTCGAGAGATTTTTTGACGAAATTGAGATCAAATTTAGATTCAGGGGGAGAGACAAAACGACTAGTGAAATTTAGTATCAAACAGAAAAGAACAGTAGAGCAACAAAAAACGTTTAATGTTTAAATTTCAGTGACAAAAAATATTCAATGTCTAAACTTCAGTTATTAAATTGAACGTTTTAAAACTTTAGTGACTAAAATAATTTTAATAGTAAAATTCAGTGATAATGTATGTAATTTAGCCTTTTATTCTTCAAGCAAACAATTTAAACTAGCTCAGGTTCTCCCCGCCGTTGATGGGCTATGGTAATAATCTCCTCCCCTCTTTAGGTCTTTAGTTCAGTACCCAGTAAATGCATTTCCCTTTCCCCTACCCTAGATTTTCGACATTGTTCAATATATATAGTTTATTAAAATAAGATTCTTTCATTCATAATCATTTTTTAAATATATTTTATCTTAGTAAAAATATATTATGAGACTCTCTTTAATTTTTTTTTTGTAATTTATTAAACCAATTTTTTCTATATAAATATTTAATTCAACTCATTTAAGGCCCTTTTTTGGGGCCATGTGCGGTCGCTCACCTCGTACATGCCATTTTTCATGTAAGTACAAATGTGAATATATTTAAATGATGCGAGTGTTTCATGTGAAGCAACTTGAATTATTAGTTGGTCCACATGGATTTATATCTTATACACTGGCTGTAGAAACTGAAAGTTTTTACAAACGCTTTAGTTTTATGGTTTAGGGTCTTAGTTTGGAGGGTAAGGTTCAAGTGTAGTGGTTTAGAATTTAGGGATGGTGGTTAGAGTTTAGAGGTTGGGTTTTTAGGGTAATATGGTTATGATTTAGGTTTTAACTTATAAACTCTAAATTATAACCTTAAACCATAAATTCTAACCACCATCCATAATTTTTAAACCTCTACACTAAAAATCTAAACTCTAAATTAAGACCTTAGACCCTAAAAATTAAAGCGCGTATAATTTTTTTTTAGTTTTTAACGAGGCTCGTTTCCCTTTCATATATATATCTGAAAAATTAGAACTAATTTTATTTTTTAATGCAATTCGAGAGAAGTTTCAGGGCATTGAGTAAAAAATTAAGCAATAAATCGAAGAAGGTATTTCACTTACCGTTTGATTTAAAATTTCATTAAAATTTGTCTAAATAATGAGAATAAAATTATTCAAATGCCCAAATAGATTATTGCCAAATGCTTTTTTTAAGAAAAAAGAAAACTGTCCAGATAGATGTGACTAGCTAGATTATACCAATCGTTTGGTATGTATTAATGGAGTTGTAAATTTATTCAATTCGAATCCAATTTTAGGTAATGAATTTTATATATGAAACAAAAGTCTAGGGTTCAGTTCTTGTATAACTGAATTTTCTCTTAAAAAGAATGTATGCTTGTTTTAGTCAACAGAAATGTCAAAGATAGTTTTAATTGAATCTAATTATAAAATTAGGCATGTCATTGAAATTTTGGGTAGGGTTGATAAATGTTGATATTTAAAATTATTATGTGTAAATTTTTAATTCAAAATTTTCTGGTTTAAGTCTGATTATGTGTAGGTCTTGTCCAAGGTTATTTTAGTGTAAGTTGAATATATTTTGTTTATGACTTTATTTGTTTATGTATTGTAATGATTGATTTTTTATACTCTATTTTCATTTTAGAGTATATGTTTGGAATTAGTAGTTTCTCTTTGTATTTAATAATATTGTTTTTAAAGTTCGAATTTAAATTCATTCATTCAAGGTAGAATGCATTTTATTAGCACACCTAATACTTATTGGTATTAAAATAAGGATTAATATCCTATACATTGGCGGTAAAAACTGAAAGTTTCCACAAGCGCCTTAGTTTTAGCGTATAGGGTTTAAGGGTTTAGGTGTAGGGGTTTAGAATTTAGTGATAGTTGTTTCAATTTAAGGTTTAGGGTTATAATTTAAGGTTTATAGGTTAGGGTTTAGTTTTTAGGATAATATGGTGAGGATTTAGATTTAAACTTATAAATCTTAAATTATACTCCCTTCGTCCCACTAAAACTTTCACATGTTGACATTTTTCTGGTCAAATTTTTTCAACTTTGACTATAGTTTATTTAAAAATTTTAATTAATTAAAATTTATAAAAAATATATTTAAAAACTACTTGATTCAAGGTTTCTAAAATATATATTTTAATTTTTATCAATAATAAATTTTAAATTATAAGAGGTCAAAGTTAAAAAAGTTTGACTAAAAAATTGTCAAACATGTGACAGTTTTAGTGGGACAGAGGGAGTAACACTAAACCTTAAAGTGAAACAACTATCCCTAAATTCTAACCTCCTAATTCTAAACCCATAAACCTTATACCCTAAACTAACTCCATGTACCCTAAAACTAATGCGCTTGTGGAAACTTTCAGTTTCCACCGCTAGTGTATAGGATATTAATCCTTAAAATAATATTTTAATAATATTAAAAAAATAATCCAAACTTTGAGATATATTTGAAGATGAGCGTATTGTATTAAAATCACATCATTTTAGATTTGAAGGATTTGTGTGTAGATTTATTCGATTAAATTTAGTTGATATTGTTAATGATACATTATAATCGAATATTTTTCATTTATCTTCATGATATAATTTGTATAAAACCATCTTCGGCCATACCATTTCCAAATTCCAACAATTTCATTTATTTTCATTGCCCAACTTACAACTCCTCCTGTCCGCATGGATTCCTCAGTTGCCGTTGACAGCAACCTCCTCTCTTCTCAGAAAGGCGGCTGGAACGCCGCCATTTTTGTCATCTGTAAGCCCATCCTCTGCTCTTCTCCATCCTTTTCATCTTTCTTATGCGTTTTAATCTGATTCTGTTCCCTTTTCATGCAGTTGTTGAGATGGCTGAGCGTTTTGCCTTCTATGGTTTGGCCGGAAACCTCATCACTTATCTCACCAACAACCTCGGTCAGCCAGTGGCCGCCGCCGCTAAGAACGTCAATACTTGGGTTGGCGTTTCCGCCATCTTCCCTGTGCTTGGAGCTTTTGTCGCCGATTCATATCTCGGCCGTTTCAAGACCATCATCGCTTCCTCTTTCATCTACTTCCTGGTAAAAAAAAAGCACACGTTACTGTTGAAACTTGAAACCCGGAATTTATATCCCAATCACCACTCACCAGACGCGTTTTAACATCACAAAACTCTGTTTCCAATTTCCATGAATGCAGGGAATGGTGTTATTGAGTCTATCAGTCTCGGTGATTCCTACGCATTCTCGGAAACAAGTGTTTTTTACAGCACTTTACATATTAGCCATCGGCGAAGGCGGTCATAAACCCTGCGTTCAAACCTTCGCCGCCGATCAGTTCGACGAAAACAGCCCAGAAGAGAAGGCGGCCAAAAGCTCTTTTTTCAACTGGTGGTATCTGGGGATCGTTACCGGCGCCTCCGTCGCCATTGTTGTCGTCATCTATCTACAGGTAAAAACAACGTTACTTTTCCTTTCCGTGAATTATGGCTGAAACTTTGTGTGCCATAAACTAGCGTTACTTTTTTTTCTCCAGATATTTTCTAAATCTAATCTTAAAGTGATTGGAATTCACATGTGTAGGATAATGTTAGTTGGGCGGCGGGATTTGGGGTGCTAGCAGCGTCGTTGGCGGTGGCATTGGCGTTGTTTTTGATAGGAATGAAGAGGTATCGAAAGCAGCGTCCGACGGGAAGTCCGTTCACCAAGGTGGCTCAGGTCTTCGTCGCGGCGGCGAGGAAGTGGCGCTTGACTGAGACGCACGGTGGCAAGGGAATTTGCTATGAGGATGATAGAGGTCAGAGCCATATCGGAGGTCAAACCATGGTCCACAAATTGGTCCGTACAACGCAATTCAGGTAACTGTTGGATCATTGAAAAAAATTGAATCGAAAAATAATTGATAAAAATGTGTTTTTTAAAAAAAAATTAGTTTTTTTTTTGGCATTTTTATGATAAAAAATGGTAACCAAAATTAAAACGTGTAGACGATAAGTTTTTTCTTCATAAATAATTTTAATCTACAAGTCATTTATATTAAATAATAATTTTATTTAAAAATAGTACATAAAATAATATAATGGAATTAAAGAAATTACCAATTTATGACTTCTTGATTTGGATTCTCAAAACCAAGTTTTAAACCCAAAAGTCATTTTTGAGTGAATATCTAAAAGTTAAGAAAATTTCCCGTAAAAGTACAAAAATTATATTATTTATTTATCAAATTATATATATTTAAAAAAAACTTAAACATGTTTGCTCACTTATTGTCCCAATAGTAAAGGATGATGTAATTCGTCCAGGTGACCCAGATTTGAGCACCAATTTTACACGGTGTGTGTCTTATTAGAAAAAAGACTAAAAAATTAAACATATGATACTCTTATATTACACTAGCATATTAAAAAAAATAAATGTGAAAAAGAAGCTCTTTTGGTTATTGACATTATGGGTAGTTTGTATGAACAAATTTATTTTTTAATTTTAAATAAAAATAACTTTTTAAATATATTTTATTATTTAGTTTTCGTGCATTTTTTTCAAAAAAAAAAGTTATAAGTAAAATATTATAATTTAACGCATTCAGGAAAAATTACTTTTGCAAAATTGTTTCTTATAAAAAAGCATATCATTTACGTAATTTTTTAAGTATAATATGAGTATTTCTTTTTCTAATAGAAAATGAATAGTTATTTTAAGTGAAAATAGTAATTTTATTTTTCCAAAATAATATTTGCATTTTGTGTTAAAAGGATACGGATACTTTTAATTTTACAATTATAAGAATAAATATATATCAGCTAAAATTATTAATTATAATTTTAGAAAAACATTATTATTTTTTTATTTGAAAATTTTAATGCTTTAATTATACTTTTATTAAAAGTAATGCATTGTTTGACATTTCTCATATAAAAAGTACAAGGTTAATACCAGGTATATTATAAACCTTAAACCTTAGATTGATGATGTTTACATAAAATTTTTGAAAGTTTTAGAATCCAAAATCAAATTTTCAAAATTTTTGAAAGGTTTAATTTAAAATTTTGGAGGTCTAATTATTTTTTTAAAATGAGATTTAATGATTTTTTTAAAAATAAAAGGTTTAATTAAAAATATTTAAAGAAATAAACACAACTTAATAAAAATTTTAAAAATTTTGAGGAAATATAATTAATTTTTTAAGTTAAGAAGTCATACAAATTATTTAAAATTTTAGGGGACCATGACCCCTCCGACACCTATCATTAACCTCTTACTATTTTTGAAAATACATATTAATTTATTTTTGAAATTGGTAAGCAAGTGCATTTAATGTAAAGTACTTTTCAAATGGTTATCAGGTTATGTATTTAATATTTGGAAATCATGTTGTATTTAATAAAAAATAATAACAATATTGAATTACATAAAACATTTTAAAATATAAATAATTTTGACCTAGGTATTAAATTTCAAGGTCTTCAACTTGCACATCACCATTAAAGATAATTAATAAATTAGTTTAAGGGATGAACCATCTACATTAAATTTCAAGCCTTATCAAATAAGGCAGCTAGCATTATTCAGTATTTAATAAACCAAGAATCTAATTAAGATTGAACTTAAAGCTGAGGCGGCTGGAAATATCTAATTAATTGCTTAAATATATATTTAGTATCTGAAGTAGATACATTCTCTCAAGTTGGTACGAAATTTTTCTCTCACATTGGTATCTGAACTATACACTTTCTCCTAACTTGGTACCTAAAGAATTTTTACTCTCAAATTGGTACTTGAACTAGACACCTTATCCCAAGTTGGTACCAAAACTTATACATTCTATTAATTTGGTCTAATTTGAAACAATTCAATAAATATAACTCTCCATATTTAAAAATTCTATTTATTTACTATGCGTTATTCACCTAAATTGATTGTTCTTCTCTTAGAAATGTTATATTACTTTCTTGGTATAATAAAAGTTTAAACATAACTTGTTGATATAATTCAGTTATCCAATTGTTGCTTTGATCCGATGAACTCGCTTGATTTGATATTCTCACAAAAACGATTAAATTGATGGAATTTTTAAATATTAAATATTAAATTTATTAAATTATTTCAAAGTATGACTAAACTGATTGAATGTATACGTTTTGGGACTAAAACTGTTAATAAAAGTATTAAAATAATGGATGTAAATAAAGTTTGGGTATCAACTTGGGAGGAAAAGTTCTTTAAGTACCATGTTGGGAGAAAGTATATAGTTCAAATACCAACTTGGGAGAAAAAATTCTTTAGATACCAATTTAGGAGAATGTATATAGTTTAGGTACCAAAACTATATTTAAGCCTTAATTAATTTGTAATGCTTTTAGTTAATTAATTATTATAAAAGGCGTGTATCAAAAAAATAATACAAGGTAAAGGAATCCGTTCATAGTCATATAGTATGAGATAAAATCACCACTTTCATTTAAATATTACGAAATAAAATGCTTTAGGTCTACTTTTTTTATTTTTTTTATTAAAATAGTTTAATAATTTTTAAGCCTGTCTGTAATTCTTGATTGATGTTCACACAAATAGAATGAGATCCTATTCTCTTGCTAAATTAATTCCACTTATACAGCTTTTAATTAAATTAAAAGATTTTTATCTAAAAATAACTGATATCAATAATGGAAGAAACACTTCTAAATCTAAAAGAGTAAAATATTTATTTTTTCATTATAAATATCAATTTTAAAAATTCTTTGCTAGAAGAAATTGAAAACATACATATCCATTTCTCTGATCTAATATAAAAGCGTGAAAAAAATATTTTTTTAGTGTTTTTTTGTGTGTCCAACACTGAAAAAATGAAAATTCAAATTCTAACTTTAAATTTTAAAATTTAAACACTACACTCTAAAAGATACATCATGCACTCAATACTCTAAATCTTAAATTTTAACATTAAACAATAATTTTAAATTTTTAATAATGAGGACATCGAAAATGGATAAACGTTTTCTAATCGTATAAAAGCGTTTGATTGAAGTGAACTGGTCTCATTAATTAATTAAACAACTCCTCCAAAGACTATAAACATAGATGATGAGAAATATGCATTCTTCTATTAATGAATTTTTTATTTAATTGATTTAGACTGTAACGTAGGAGATCCAAATATTTATTTCACTTTTTTTTATAACTGCCAGGTCAGCCATTAACGATAGAATTGAATGAAATTTTGGGGAAAGACTAAACTTTTCAAATCAAAATTAGTAGAGGTACTGAATATCACAAAATTAAAGTATACGAGCTAAATTTTAAATTTTAAAATAATATAGAGACCCTTGTATAGTTAAACCAATTGCCAACTATAGTATAAATTGTACTGAATACAATGTTATTAAACCATTAATTAATATTACATTGGAATTGCAGGTTTCTAGACAAGGCAATGATCATTGACAACGAAGATGCCATGACCAAATCCAAGAATCCATGGAGGCTTTGCCCATTGAACCAAGTTGAAGAAGTTAAGCTTTTACTTAGACTTATCCCCATTTGGCTTAATTGCTTGATGTTTTGCGCTGTGATAGCTCAATTGCACACCTTTTTCACCAAGCAAGGCAGCACAATGTTGAGATCCCTCGGCCCCGATTTCCAAGTCCCTCCGGCCGCACTTCAGAGCATAGTAGGCATCACCATCCTCATCGCCGTCCCGATTTACGACCGTGTTTTCGTCCCCATGGCTCGAAAACTAACAAAAAACACCACAGGAATAACCATGCTACAAAGAATCGGTATAGGTTTGTTTGTGTCCGTACTTAACATGGTCGTCGCAGGCATTGTCGAGACCGTAAGAGTTAACACCGCTAGGAAACATGGCCTAATCGACACCCCGAAAGCAGTGATCCCCATGAGTGTATGGTGGTTACTTCCGCAGTACGTACTCACGGGAATCGGAGACGTGTTCACCATCGTCGGGTTACAAGAACTGTTCTACGATCAAATGCCGGAAGAAATGAGAAGCATCGGAGCGGCATTTTATATAAGTATAGTGGGAGTTGGTAGCTTTGTGAATACAGGAATCATCTCGGTGGTTCAAATGATCAGCTCAAAGCATGGGAATGAATGGTTAGGAGATAATCTGAACCGTTCAAATCTGAATTACTTCTATTGGATATTGGCGGGGTTGAGTGCTATTAATTTGTGTGTTTATATGTGGATTTCTAATGGCTTTGAGTACAAAAAGGTCCAAGACTATGATGAAAGAAAAGATTTGGAAATGGAAGGGAAAGAAACATAGTAGAATATATCTTAGATATACAGTACTAGGAATTGGAAGTGGGCAGTCCTAAATTTATGTTTAAATGTTAGAGTATGAAATTAATGTTTAAATGCAAAAATAGTTGAAAAACTATGCACGTATATTTCATTTGTATGCTATGTATGTGCATAATAATAATAATAATAATAATAATAATAATAATAATAATAATAATAATAATAATAATAATAATAATAATAATGATGATGATGATGATGATGATGATGTAAGGGTTTTAGGGTTATATACAGGGTTTGTGGTAAACATGGGCCTAGGCCTTTCATTTTTGCATAAATTCCAAATGAAATCATTTAGTATGCTTGCATTTGACTTTGGAAATGAAGATCACTTAGGAGTTAGGAGTGCTTCTTAATATTCACTTTCAAAAAAATATATTCACTAGTCGTGGTTATGCTCAGGGCCCAACTCAGTTTTCTTTTACTTTTTACGTTGTAGAGTTTTTTTTAAATGAATTATTTGTATATTAATCCTCTTCATTTTTAAAATATTTAAATTTATTTTTTTTAACCCTAAATTTTGACTCTGTTACTGATTATATTTACACTCGTTGTTTGTGATGATGAATTTGCATGAGAGAAAATGCATGGAGTGATCCAAAGATATTTTAGTTTGATAACATGTAAAAAGCCTTATTTTACCATTCTTTTTCGATCTAAAAAAATCTCATGTTTTAATCCCTTTCACACCACTTATTCACTTTGGTATGCTCTTTTATCACAATTTTTTATTCATGGATCTTTCAATCTTTTCTCCATTAATTCATGTTAAAAAATAATATATAATTAGTGAATTTGAGGCATATTAATTATATATAAATTTAAAGTTTTAAATAATTAATATTATGGTTTATATTGTACTCCATATGACCTTTAAAACAACATATAATATATTTAAATTAGTTGAATGATGAATGATGAATAATAAATATTATGGTTTATATTGTACTTCATATGGCCTTTAAAACAACATATAATATGTTTAAATTAGTTGAATGATGAATGAGAAATTGATGCTCAAAGTGAGCTATTTGCAAATGTTGTTGAGAAATGTGTAGTGCTTAAAACACTATATCACACATGAGAAATGTATGTGAGTTTGGAAGGTGTTTATAAGCATGAACTAACTTGTTGGTTAGTAAATTTGTAAGTTAATCGAGGTGTTTATTGAGCGTATTGAAATATTGTTTGTTAGCCTATGTAAAAAAATATTTTTCTCAACAAATTGTCCCTTGGTATTCCAAAGACAATTTAATATCTTGATTAAATTATTAAAATCAAATCCTAATAAACTCTTCATCTACTCCATTAATTCATTCTAATTTCTTCATCTTTCTCTTCATACTATAAATAAGATGTTAGTTCTCCGTTTTTAAACACACTAAAAAAAAATTATTTTCTTTCTCTCTCAAGTGTCGTTTAAAGTTTAGTGATAGAAAAAGGTGTGATTAAATTAGCCTATTTCACTGAAATTGTGCTGCTTACGGTAAACGTTTGTCGTTGTATCTTGAGAAAAAGACGTCCAACAATTCTTTAGCACTAGAGAAATAACGAATTTATCTTAAGAAAATTGTTTATACAAGCTTCAATAAAGTTCTATTTTTAACTTATATCCGTTCAGAAGTACATCGTAAAATTATTGTTTATTTTTAAATTAATTTACTGTTGATTATTTTATTTGTATATATTTATGCCTTGGGACTAACAGTTTAGTTAATAAATTATCGAACAATGGGTTCATTTGACTTCTCATTTGTGTTTCTTTTTAATGAAATTTTGAGTTTCCGTGTATGAAGTTTCAATCTTTGATACAACATAATCGAATTTCAAGAACTGATGCCCTTGTGTAAAATTTTGGATTATGTTTATGAGTTTTTGCAATGGTACTTCGAATATTGTTTTTTTTTTTAATACAAGTCGTTAGCCTTATTATGAAGAAAAAATATCTAAAATTATAATAAGTGTTTACAACTATTATTGTAAATTAAATGCATAATTTAGACATTTTCCTATAACAGTGACACTAGTCATTTTAGATCATATAAAGATTATACATGGAAAGGGTTAAAAACCTAACTAAAAGACTCGAACAAAAATAAATACGAACGAATCTGATTGTATCAACAAACGAATCACAAAATGAAACTACAAATTAAAGACGAGCGTCGTAAGAAACTATTTATAAATACAATCCGTATATCTGAATTTAATCCGAAAGTCCACAGCAAAATTACAAATAATCGCTCTCTATCATTGCGCGGATGTTGTAATGTGAGACATACAGAATAAAATACCCTAAACTGAAAGCAAATGGCAGAATGACAACAATCAAGAAACCCCCAAATTATTTAAATAAGTTCTTCATATCTTTCATCCTATTTTTTTAGTTTCGTTTCTATTTTTTAATAGATTAAAGGTAATTATAAGTAGGGTTGTTAAAAAATACTCGATTTGAACTACTCGATTCGTCTACCCGATTAAAATTTACCGGATATTTATATTAAAATATTCGAATTTTTCAAGTTGGGTACCCGACCCGCAATTTTTTCCGGGTAGTTGGGTCGGGTCATGGCCGAATTTTTTTTATAACTAGGTACCCGATCCGACCCGCTAATTTTAATATTTATATATTTCATATTTTAAATTCTATTTTTTTCTTATTATTTTTTCCTTAAAAATAATTTTAAATCCTTAACTTCTTTTTATACTGTATTATATACTTTTGAGTTTACAATTTTTCAAAAATATTTATATTAATTTGTCAATATGAGAGTCGAAAGAAAAATCATGGTCGAGATTAATATTTTTAATACCTACTTTTGTCGATAAACTTTAATATATATATATATATATATTCAAATATTTCTCTCTTAAAACTAACCTCAAATCAATAATTTTTGTGTTTGAAATATATATCATGGAATTTTATGTGTTTCCTATGTTTTTTTAAAAAATATATAAAAAAAGGTAATCCGGGTACCCAGTACCCGATTTTATGGGTAGCCGAATTTTGCCTGTACCCGGTTCTTATGGGCCGGGTTACGGGCCGACTTTTAGGTACCTGAAATTTAGGCTACCCGAATATGAACACCCCTAATTACAAGTTAATATTTGTTCATACATATTCTTAACCATTTGACAATACACACACTTTACAAACATTAAAATTAAACCCGAGTTTTCTAAGATGAATATCATTCACTTTTCCACCAAATTAAAATAAATATCATCTATTTTTTAGTTTCGTTCCCATCTTTTAACATTTTGAGGTGGTTCTATTCTATCATTTTTGGTTTAATGTTATTGGTCCAACCACCGAACCAACTGATTTCCAATTCAATTGGTTTAACCGATCGATTTTGACATGTAATGTTGGAAAGCTAATAATTTGAATTGAAGTTTCCTCTCTTTTTTCCCAACAAAATTTCAATAGAAAGGACCCACAAATGTTCCCTTCATGGAAAATATAATGATCACAAAAATTTAATTAGTGTATAAAAATAGGTGTGGAATCGATTTTAGTTGCAGGGACACAATTGAAAAGGGCCTACACATATATATTACTTTTCTTTTTCGAAGATCACATTCCCCTAAAACCAAACATATCGCGTGCTGCAAATTTCCATTTCCCTCATTATCTATGCTAATAGTACGTCCAATTTGGTTGTATAGGTTAATTAGGCAAAACTCAAATGCAACTTTTAAAAGTAATCAATTTGTTTTAGAAATTGTTAAATAATATTTTTAAAATTAATTTCATGAGTTAAGTTTATAAGATGATAATTTTATTTTTAATAAGAAAGACGTATCGTTATCATGTGTCTCATTAAAAAATTTCTCTAAACCTAATAGAAAAAAAAGAGTGCACATGATAAGATATACAAAACACATAAGGATTACATCCTAAGAGGAACTAAGTCCTCGCATAATAGATCAACAGCAAAATTCGGAACAGAATCTAGAAGAACTAAGTCGAGATTCGAGAGATTTGCACGTTTTGCCAAAGCATCTGCAACTTGATTGCACTTCTTAGGGATAGCACGAATCGAGATCTGCCAATCTCTCTGGATCACATCCTGGATAACACGTGTGATAGCGAGAGCAAAACTATCACGCTCTACCTGGTGAATAAGCTTGATAGCCTGAGCATTATCGGATTCCACCTCTAGACTCCGAAAGCGTAGACCCCACGCAATAACAAGACCCAGGAAAAATACTCCATAACTCGGCTTCCACGACTGAGCAACAGCCAATAAATTTAGTAAAACCATGCAGCCAGGAACCAGAATGATCCCTAATCACCCCACCACACCGAGCTTTCCCATCATGAGTCGAGCACGAGGCGTCGACATTTAGCTTCACCTAATCGACAGACGGCGGCAACCAATGAGCTACAGGCGTCACCGTTGAAGGCCCAACCTGCCTTCGACATTTAGTTTCGAGCGAAAGTCGAGTTACGTTTGCAAGCTAAAAATTTCGTTCAATGATAGAACCCCAATTATCAATCTCGGCACCAAATGCAATGGCATTTCTTCTACACCAAATGTTCCAAAACACCGCAGCAAACAGCAGATTTCAGTCCCCTTCCCTTGCGCCAAACGAAGCATTCTCCTATAAATTGGCCTCAAACCACTGCAGCAGAGAGAGATCAAAGAACTCAGCAATCTTAGACGCCCGAATCAGCCGAAACCAGACCGGTTGGATAGCTAGAAAAGAGCGCAACAGGTGCTCAACAGACTCGTTCTGACCGTGGCAAATAGGACATCGCAAGTCGATCATAAAATGACAACGACCACGTTCAACGTTGGTCATTAGTTTCTCCCGACATGCAAGCCACACAAAAAGCTTGATCTTTTGCAAACCGCGGAACTTGTGGATTAATTTCCAAACACGCTCATGATTACCCGTGATAGTGCCGAGCCGCAGCGCATACATTGACTTTATAGAAAAATGGTGATCCGTGGTGAGACCCTACCCAATTACATCACCTGGATAAGTCAAACGCGGAGGCTTGATCGCTGCCAAACACAGCATGACATTCAGCGGCAGCAACTGCTGCAAATCGTCCAACGTCATTTCCCAAAATTATCCACCATACGCGCAACCGGTATATGGGGAAGTTGCATTCGAAACGAAGGAGAAACCTGTGTCAACAAAATCCCAATATCTGGAACTCAATTATCAAACCAAAAGTCGATGCACAGGGCATTGCCAATAGACGAAGAGAGATTAGTTTTAACATCATCTCAAATTAGAGCCAGTGCCTTCCATAGCCGGGAATCGGAATGTGGTAGGGGGAGCATTGGATCATTGATGTCCCATTTATATTTGGCGCGCAAAAAGCACACCCATAATGCTTTCTTTTTAGCGACAAGGAAGAAAGCTAATTTCATTACAAAAGCCTCATTCAAAAATTGCATTTTGCGGAAACCCAAGCCACCATGGAAAGTTGGTTTGCACTTTGCATACCGCATCCCAACAAACAAGATGGACACCACGATTGTCCTCAGATATTCCCCAAATAAAACAGCGGATTAGCTGTTCAAGACTCGCATAGACTTTTTTAGGAAGTACTGTAGATTGCATAGTATAGATAGGAATGGTCGAGAGAACCGATTTGACTAGGGTAATACGGCCAGCAAAAGACAAAGTTCTAGCTTTCCAACCATCCCATCGTTTCTTCACCATTTGAATCAAATACCCATAAATTTTCGAGGTGACACGCTTGTGAAGAATTGGAACCCCCAAATATTTACCCAAGTCATCAACTTCAACAAACCCGAAGCCTTCGCTGATCGCCTGCTTAACGTTCATCGAAACATTCGTGAAATAAAAAATAGTAGTTTTAGCAATGCTTACTTTCTGACCAGATGCGTTTCCAAACTCATCTAAAATCCTTTTAATTAACTGCATTTGACTAACCGATGCCTCCGCAAATAACATATCATCTGCGAAGAACAAGTGGGATATAGGAGGGTTATTTTTAAAAGACCGAAAGCGATCCAAGAACCCTTTGCACGTTCTCCCTGAATAGATTATGCTAGTCGTTCCATACACAACACAAAAAGCTACGGAGACAGTAGATTGCCTTGTCTAATGCCTCTAGGAGTAAACGCTGCAGTCGGTGACCCATTCCATAAGATTTGAGTCGAGACAGAAGAAATACAACTCATAATAATCAAACGTAAGCTATTCAGAAGGCCAATGTCAATAAGAGTATCTTTGATAAACCTCCATTCTAACCGATCATAAGTTTTCTCTCAATCCACTTTAATAGCCATCCATCTTGCCTACCTTTCTTCTTTTACATAGAGTGAATTATTTCTTGAGTAATAATACTATTGTCAGTAATGGCTCTCCTCGAAACAAAGCTAGTTTGAAATTTAAAAACCTATTGTGAAAGAAAAGGTTTCAGGCGAGAAACGATAATCTTAGTGATTGTCTTATACACCACATTACAGAGCTCAATTGATCAAAACTGTGCAATAGATTTCGGTGTTCCTACCTTGGAGATTAGAACAAGAAACGTGCGATTCAGATTAGGGGAAATCACACCACTTTTATTATTTATTTGTATAACCCTTTATATTTTGAAACGTTGGCTTAAATGGGGCTCTTCTGAATACCTATATTTTTATTATTTATTTGTATAACCCTTTATATTTTGAATTCTCTTTTGAGTGCCATCGAATACCCATATTTTATTATTTATTTGTACAACTCTTTATATTTTGATCATTTAATCATTGAATTCTCTTCAAAGAGGAAAAAGTCAAAATGTATGTACGTTGCCAATATCTTCCATATCTTTAAAAATTGATTTGAAATCTTATATGTATATTCTAATGTTGACATTTAGTTTATAAAAAAGTATTTGCAATTTTAAAATAAAATTCTTAATTGGCAAATCAAGAAAAAAAAACCCACCCATTTTAGTAGACAAATATGACAGATATGGATATAATTAAGATTAAATGAAATAATACAATAAAATTAATAAAATACAATACGGCATAAAAATAATAATAACATGAGCAAGTACATCTGATTAGTTAATCAAATTGTTTATCTTTATTCTCTCATCTTCACTGAATACGAATATTGTTGTAGTGAATGTGAAAATCGTCATGTATTCTCAACATCTTCTTCATTTACTGTAATATTAAGATGTATAGAATAGAGGTTGTTAGAGAGAGAATATTATAATTAGTGAGAGAAAAGGAAAGAAAATGATTAAAAATGGGAACACACACACATCATATTCATCTTTGCTTCTTGTCCAATTCAAAAATCAACCTAGAAGATCCTGGATGATATCTGCCGGATCTTGCTTTCCAAACTGCCAGATTTTCTTCCATGGCCATGGCCAACCTTTTAAAACTCACCCCCTCCTTTTCTCCTTCTTCCTTATCCAACTCAACTCCCCCTTTCTGGGTTTTCGTATTTAGCTTTGTTTAACAATCATGGGAATGGCTACTCAGACTCAGTTCCATGTCCTTGCTGTTGATGATAGTCTCATTGATAGAAAACTCATTGAGAGGCTTCTCAAGACCTCTTCTTACCAAGGTAAACTTTTGTTGCAAAAACACATCTTTTAATGTAAGTTGTTTCATTGTTTGATTCAGACACAGAAGATGGGTTGACGTTTGTGTTTTGCAGTTACTGCTGTGGATTCTGGAAGCAAGGCTTTGGAGTTTCTTGGATTGAACCATAACAATAATGAAGATGAAGATGGAGATGGAGATGGAGAAAGGAGTTCAGTTTGTTCAGATGATGAACAAGTGGGGGTGAATTTGATCATAACAGATTATTGCATGCCTGGAATGACAGGCTATGATCTCCTCAGAAAAATCAAACAATCTTCATCTTTTAAACACATCCCCGTTGTTATCATGTCTTCTGAGAATATCCCATCAAGGATCAACAGGTTTGTATACCATTTGCTCTTCTTCTCTTTTTTCCAAAAAAAAAAATAGGAAGCTGACATGAATTTCTTCACAATCAGATGCTTGGAAGATGGAGCTCAAGAGTTCTTTCTGAAGCCAGTTCAATTATCAGATGTAAACAAGCTGAGGCCTCATCTCATCAAAGGAATTAACAAAAGAAAGGGTATGGAAGATATTCATTCCCCTGATAGAACAAGACCAAGATACAATGACTTGGAACTTGTCTGATCTGGAAAATTTTCTTGCTTTTTGGATACAAAGTGGGATCAAGAAAGGGTTGCTGTTGGCATATGCTGAGATCCAAACTCTGTTAACTCACTCTTGGTTCTTCTTTGTTTTGACTCTTTGCTTTATACAAAAACATTGTACAGAATTTTGATTTCATATTAGGGGAGAGAGAAAGCTACATAGTTGTGTTTAAGAGTTGCATGGAATCTAAGTTTCCAAATGTAAATTGCCGAAGGAAAATTATAAACTCAATTTTGTTGGTTCATTAACATATTTGCTCTCTACCTATATGTATGTGTTACAAATGTTCTAGTTCCATATTTATGTCTCTGAAGGCTATCCATCCTAATGTTGCAAATGTTCTAGTGCCAGAAATTCTCATCCTGTAATTGCTTTTTCTCGATCAGTTTCTCATTAACCAAACACTACTATATATGCTCTGTAAAATGCAACAATAGGGGGGGAGGGCAAAAAGAAAATTTCAAACAAGATTCATAGGGAACTTTCTCAATAAATAAGAAATGGTAAATTAGTAATGATTATAATGATAAAGCAGAGTCATTCTTTTTTACTTCAAAACTGGATTGCATCCCCTACAGGTTTATAGAAAGCTACAAGGAACTATGATATCCGGGCTTAATTCATTTTGCTGATCAGGTCATTGATTTCATCCTCGCGATTTCCGGCATCTCCCCCTTCTTTATATGGTTGTTTCTTCCCCTGGATTAATCCATCTTCTGGCTTGCTAAGCATAAAAGGTCCCATAAAATGAACAACCTCCTTGAAATGTGGACCCACATTTGCAATTTCGTGTATGATATCCTCTATGCATATGATGCCATACTTTCCTAGTGTCTGAGAAACAAGGGAATTTTAGTTGGGAACATTACGAACCTACAGACGAAGTTAAACTGGGAACTCCAACTGTAGCCTTGGTTAAGATAATTCCAATACCTGCTCAATGATGTTATTATCAGTCAGAGGAACTGCTTTCTTGTCAATCCTAGCATAACCTTTCTTGTAAACCAGCTCCTTCAAGTTCTTAAGATTAGGGTATCTGCACAAAACGATCTTGTGGTTACAAAAGTTGAAGAAAGAAACATAAAAGAACTATGCATTCTAACTGAGTGCGAGTGTTGGACGTGAAGAGTCCTCTCTGTTTTTGCATCTTCTAAAGGACAGATGGTTGCTAATTTATGAGGTAGCAAATTCGTCAACAGGCTTCCTATTCGAAGAAAATCTCATGAAGCTCTTTTTTAGTTGGAGCGCACCAGTAGGCTCTGCCAACGCTCCACCTAGTCCTAAACTATCCAAGATAAATGAATCAACTCCAACATGAACTAATATACAGTTCAACCTCTAAACATGTTATGCAGGCTCATATCAAATGTCACTAATAGATAAGATCTAATAAGATATACAGTATTTGCTCGATAAAAAGTTCACAGAAAGCAGCGGCTGTACCATTACAAAGAAAGCCCAACAGCAAATCACTTAGGATTCTAGCTAGTATGATGACTATGAACAATTTGCCATGGCAAGTTCCACAGATCTTTTCACAGAAACAAGGTGTATGTTGATTGCCATGTGTGGACATGTAACGTAACCTTAAACCCTAAATTGTAAAACGACAATATATTTGCAATATTAGAGAATGAAAAACATCAACAAACACGGGATAGCCCCTTAAATTTTATGAGTAAAGGTTGCTTCCATACCCATAAGTGACATATGGCTCCACCTTCTGCAGCATGTCTATTACACCCTCAGTTGCCTTCACAAAGACACCGCTGAAAACTTTCCTCAATCTTAGGTTGTATAGGATCTTCCTAGTTTTTGGATGCATGTCATTTTTTCTGCAAAACAAAGAAAAAAGATCAGAGCTGGAAAAAAAAGATGGAAATACATTGAATAGATCAGGGAAGAAAAGATCAACTACCCTTGTATACGGACAATGAAAAGCAACTTTGATTTCGGCTCTGGTAACATTGATTTTGGCCTCTTTTCCCTCTGTTTCATTCTGATCAGGTCCAATTCCTAAACCCCAAAAATGTACATTTTAATATAATCTGATTTCCTTTCGAAGTAGTATGACTACTAGAGGTATGAGTTGAGCTGAGCTGAGCTAAGCTAATATCTATCAAGCTCGACCTCAATTAAGCTTATGATTTTCTGTACTAAACCTCAGCTCAAACAAAACAATCAAGCCGCAGAAAACTCAAATAGTGCTAATTATAAGTAATCAAGTAAGGAACTTGAAACTTGAGTTCAAAGTTCAAACACAGAGTTTGGATTTTGCATTAAGATACTACAATGAACAAGTATAGTTTGGCTAGGTAAAAATATTAGCTTCACTCGTTTATAGGAATGCGTTGAATCAACAGTAAAAAACACATCTTTCAAAAAGGGGTAAAAATATAACCTTGTCTCTGAACTCTTTTATGAACTGCTCGGGTCTTTTGATGTCGGAAACATGGGGCTGGTTCTTGCTTTTCTTGGCTCCATATTTTCCCAACTCCAACTGTGTTCTCCTCGTAATCGCTAACTCGTCTTTTATTTTCCTTTTCTTCAATATTATCTCTGATACGTACGGCAATGGCTGCCCTTCCGCTTCCGCCATAATCTTCCTGTGTCGTACAGTTAAAAAAAATAAAAAAAAGATAAGAGATTTACGCAATAAAAGGACGTTGAATTGCAGTGGCGCGGCTGAGGAGCAACGGAAGCGGTGAGGCGGCAGATAGCTTAGAGGGTCTTAAACAGAGAATAAAAGAGAACAAAAATTAGGTCTTTCGTACGGAAATACAATAATCGGTATTTAAAAGATAGGGTAAATGATATCAAATACCACTTAATTTTAGATATGACTCGATTATATCACATAACTAAAAAAATAATATCATTATGCCATTAAATTTTAGTAAAAAGTTTGATTATACCACTGAACTTTAGTAAAAAATTAAAATATATTATTAAACCGTTATCGAGTTATCAACATAATCAAATGAACATCGGTTCAACACATCAATTTTGAACTAAAACGGTGTTGTTTTGGTATATTTGCTTATGTCTAATATTTATACCTTATACTCCCTCCGTCCCACTAAAACTGTCACATGTTGACTTTTTTTGGTCAATTTTTTTTTAACTTTGACTATAATTTATTTAAATATTTTAATTAATTAAAAATTATAAAAAATATATTTAAAAACTAGTTGATTCAAAAATTTTAAAATATATTTTTTTATATTTTTATCAATAATAAATTTTAAATTATAAGAGGTCAAAGTTGAAAAAGTTTGACCCAAAAAAATCAATATGTGACAGTTTTAGTGGGACAGAGGGAGTATATATTTATAATATTTATCAGTATTAATTTTTTATGGAGATTATTTATGCATATAAGAAAGTTTACGAGACTAAGTATATTAAAAAAAACATGTTAGTGTGATAATAAGGTAGCACATGTTCAATTTTCTTAGCCCTTTAATAAAACACACATTGTGCATACATGATGCTCGAAACTCGGGTTACCTAGATGGAATACATCATCTTTTACCACTCTACGGGTTCAAGTATATTATAGTTGAGTTGCTGAAAATACATGGTATGAATGATTGATTTTGGTACCTAGGTTACTAAAAGTGACTTTGTTGCATAATAGAGATTTATGCCTCTAGATTTCAATTCAACGTGTTTTTTATTATGAAAAATCAGTTGTAAATGTATTTTTATGTATATAATGTATTCATAATGCATTAGGAGTATGTATAGGTCATTTGAATATATTACAGGGTTAATTGGACATTAAAAAACATTTTTCTGCATCTATGGGTTGAAGACTTGAAGTTTCAAAACTTGATGAATGTGTATCGAAATGATAGTATAAGTATCGAAACTAGGGTGAAATTTTTGAAAGCCCTATGAAATACTGGTGTTCTAAATTGAGTTTACAATCTTTATTTTTTAGTCCTGTAACTTCAAATTGCAATTAAATGAATTCTAGATGTTCATTTGAGCTGAAATTTGGACCACTCGTCTAAAATATGTTAACTTCATGTAAAAACTTTTAATTTTAATATATTTCATGTATTTTTGATATTTACGATTTAATCCCTAAAACAGTAGTTTTGTAATTCAGCATGTTTGAAGAATGAGATTTCAATTTTGTTATTAATTTCAAGTGTTGATGTGTCAATGATGCAAGTAAAATAACCATTTGCCCCTTGAGTGCTTTATTATTTTCTCGATTATCATATTGCATTTTTAGAACTACAACCCACTTTTTTTAATCAAATAGAACTACAACCTACTTATGTATGTTAATGTAATTCCTTTTGAAAAATTTTAATAGGAACATACTGTGCTCAATTCATATTTCGGTGACTAATGTAGAGTTCAATATTCGGATCAATCTTAGAATGATTTACAATCTGTAATAATTAATAAATTTTTCATAAAATGAACGTGATTAGATTAAACCACGTTTTAACATAAATATTAGTATTTTTTATCAACAATAAAGCAAGTTCTTAACTTCTCTAGTGGTTAGGCTATGAATCATATCATTTGACCGAAGAGTACTAATTTGTTAAAAAATTAAAATGTGATCCTGTCACGTCAACTACCGTTAATAGTTTAACCACGGTGACTCCAATAAAAGTTTTTGGTTACAAAAATTACCCAAAGAATTAATTTGTAGTTTAATAATTAATAGTACACGTCTTACCCGAGTATGTTTAATTAAAAAAATTAAATACTTAGAAAGTAGCCACATCTGAATGTGTGGAACACATGTCAGATTCGAACAATTTAAGGAATACAATATTGCAAAACTCAACAAATACCATTTACTTGGTGATGTCATCTCTGCTAACTATTCTAGCAAAGACATCAATTTAAGGAAGCCAGACATAATTCCAAACAAACAAACAAAACTGTTCAAAATTTCTAAAAATAATTGGTTTATTGAGGCTGTTGGCCGTGCGGTGGCGGACCTGATGACTGTGGTGGAGGCAGCATACTAGACTGACCACCAGACTGCAAAAAGTGTAAGAATAACAGGTTAGTATTCTTATGAACTCAAGTAAAATACCTGATTGCAAGCATTGAATCAGGCTGCTGCAATGTGGAAGAGTATGGCCCAGGCAATAGAATCGAATATGCACGTGAATGTAAAACATCAAACGCAGTAAAATGGTGGAATTTGAGCGATAGTGTTGATGCATAACTTTGAAGGAAATAGGCTGTCTACTACTATCTCGGTTATTCACTTGGTCGAATTGGTTCAAACAAATGTGCAATCATTCCGAAGGAATGTTATAGTTTTCACTAAGCTCTTCATTTTCTCAAATGAATTGCAAGAAAGAGAGCTTCGAGAAAGAGATGAACAATTATATCGATTCATTTAGCTAGTTTGAGTAATGGCCGGCAATCCAGACAAATTAAAAAAGGCTTTGATTTACCTGGTAAGGATTGAACCCTGATATCATTGGCATCTGCCCACCCTGTGCGCGATTGAATGCTCCACCCTGTGGATACATTTGGCCCCCACCCATATTTGCTGGGCCCTGCATATTTTGCATACCATTTGGGAAACCTCCAACTGAAGGGGAACCACTGGTTGGTAAGGACCCTGAGTGTATTGGATTCATGCCCATAAAATGGCCTTGTGGCATCGGAGGAGGCATCTGATTCATTGTACCTTGCATACCCTAAAATTTTGATCAAATCACCTTATATTTGTCTCCGATAAAAGAATGAACATAAAGAAATCACTTAGACCACAGATTACGGAAAAAATTACCCCAGCAGCACAATACATAACTTCAGCATTACCATATCTGAGAAAATTAAATCCTTTCCTATTCCACTTCTCAAAACCATAGATTATAGAATGTCTATTTGAGAACAAATATTAACCAATAGTACCGGGAGCCTCATGATTTGAAAGTTGAAACTGGAAACCATACTTGCTAAAAGGAAAAATACGATGTAAAACTATTTAAAAGATCATACCATTTGACCAGGCATTGGCATTGACGAATGTGGAGGCAAAGATCCTGGTATTGACGATGGTCCAGGTGAAGGGACACCATGGGGAGGCATTTGTGGTGGCGGGCGTTGTAAATGATGATGTGGAAGTAGGGGCATATGAGATCCAGGTTGTAGCTGTGGCATATTCGGAGGTACCATAGGCCTAGGAGGCATTTGCTGTTGTACTGGACGTTGTTGAATCTGTTGAGGGTTTAGTTGATATCCATGCTGCTGATTGGCTGCAAGAAGAGATGGATGTGGTCCAGGAGGAAGAGGAGGAGCTCCAAAAGGCATGGAACCTGGAAGAGGCTGCATTTGGTCCCCTTGAGAAGATCCGTCAAGAGGCATCGCAACTCCAATACCAGGTATTGTACCCTCATTTCGAGTCAACCCAGGTGCAAATGGTCCTGGAGTAGTTGGGCCTTCAGGCGCAGCAAAATTACCAGGCATACGACCAGCTAGTGCAGGGTTTTGCTCACCAAATCCTAGATAAAGTTCATATTAAATATAGATCGAAAAAAAATGCTCCACCATATTTACAGAACCATAATGAGTTTTGCATAAATTCAAATATCAGATGAGTGAATATGCAGGTGAAGTGGATATAATAAATAACCGCTTGAACTTTTTTTTGCCCATTTTGGGGAAGCGATGAAAATGGTAAACAGCACTGCAATAAGTAGAAACCTTGGTTCTGTCCCATGCTAAATTTATCACGAACAGCATCTCCAGGTCTATTTCTGCACCAGAACTTTGTCATGTGATCATTGCTACCACTGCATGAGTATGTATACGAGTTAAACACCTGAAGGTCCGCTTGGCATATAATTTGTAGATGTTCTCAAACAATTTCATTAAATTTCTATCTCAAAAAATCAAACATATACATAGCCAACACTTGTCAGCAGTCAAAAATAGCATATCATACTAACACAAACAAGCATATGCATGTATAAAATTATACAAGGAACTACAAAAAGCAAGCAGAATAATCGTGAAGTAGTAGACTGAGTTTTACCTGCATAGAATATATCCGATAGGATGCCAAGCAACATCCCACACGCTATTATCATGTGCATTAGGAATTTCAACCTGGGGAGTTTCACGCCTGTACATCAAGAATGATCTTTAGCAATTATAAGTTAAAAAGCCTCATGCATCAGTTATTCCAAACAACTGCAATAAATGTATAACAAATATTTGAAATGATAGAAAAACAAACTAACTTTATGATACAGAATGGCATGTTGAATCTTATACAAGGAAGTTTTGGTAGCAGAAGAGCATTTTCATAGATGAACATAAAATGAATCTCAGTATCAAAAATTAATCTAATGAAAACATATAGCAAAGTTGCTTTTAATGAAAATGTTTGTTCCTTTATGGTACCATCAAGCCTATATAGTTATAACTATGATTTTAATCTCATCGTCTACAACCTTTGAAGTTTTCACGGGTTTTGATTTCTCTCCTATATATACTTCAAAAGACAAACATCCCAGATAAAAGTAAAGCATATAAAGGCACACAATCATTTGACGTGAGTATAAAAGAAAGGACAAAACAAGGAAACACAATGATGCAGCGACTACTCTGAATCAGAAAGCTTACCCAACAACCCAATGGAAAATGGATCCATCAAAACTCCCACTGACAAAGTATTCTTCATGGAATGGGTGCCAAGCCAATGCTGGCAAAATCGGAGATCAATATAGTTAAGATTTATCCTTATAGAAGTCATGACGGGAGAGAATGTAATGATCAAGCCAGATAAAAACTATAACCCACAATCTACTTAGTCTCTCAAGAACTGTATCCCAATGGTGAATTGAATAAAAAGCTTAAGTCAAGATTATAGTAGATGGGTCAGTTTTTAAGTAACACAAGGAGTTCACTTAGAATAAGTCAGACTAACCAGTCACATCCTTCCTGTGGCCTCGGAAAGATTCGAGTTCCTTCATAGCCCTGATATCATAAAGCTGAAATGGAAATACAACGGAAAGGTGAATATGACAAGACAATATCTACTCCCATCAATTAAATAACAGCTTTGCAGAAAGAAAAGAGGATGTTGACCTTGATGATTTGATCCTTTCCAGCAGTCAACACCCAGTTACCATTTTGATTCCATTTGACACAAAGTACTGTGTTTTTGTGGCCATGACTGCAAAAGACTTGCATTACTTCTCAAAATAATCAAAATTGTAAGCAATACTATGAGTTTCACCAAAATATGCACTCACAAAGAGCAAAGCTCTCTCCCTGTCTTAGCATCCCAAAGCTTCACAAGGTTGTCTTTTCCGCCTAAAGAAAAGCACTCCAAGGCATTATATAGGCAAGTTGCAAAACGATCATGCAAAAAGAAGCTGGAAAAACAAACAACATACCTGAAACCAATAAGGATTTTGTAGGGTGCCAATCTACACTTTTGACATCCCAACCATGGCCTGCCTGAGTTCAAACCATGTATGGAACTTTAGGTTAATTCATGCATACAAGAAAAAATATACATGAAAGTAGATTTTGAATTTAGCAGCCTAAACATTTAGTGTTTTGAAGAAACCAACTGTAGCAGATGCATTTGTCAGCAAGACATACAAGAGGCGCTCACGTAAGGTGCGCACAATCAACAATGGAGAGGAACATTGATGGCATCAAATATTATTATTATTTTAGGAAGATGTCAATTTATTATTATTAGGAGATTTTCTTCAAAAAGTAACTTTATGGTATTAGGACTTCCTTTATCTGGATTCCTTGTTGTAATTTCCTTAGCTAAGTCTTTTATCCAAACAAGTAAACCTGCCAAACCTCTAGTAAAAGAGGCTGATTAGCAGCAATACGATTAAGTCAGATTAAATAAATTTTAAGAGGCTTAAGATTCTCTATAACTAGTCTAAGGAAGGGACTTCCTTAGGGCATCCGCGAGAAAGAAACAGAAACAACAGGGAAAGCCTAGCTTAGGTTAGACGGTTTCCCTACGAATCGTCCGGTGACTCTATCCCTAATGCGGGACTGTAACACCAACTGATGTATATATTGCCGATCTTTGTCAGAGTTGGCAATGCTTTATCAAAATAAGGTAATTAATTATATTATCTAATTTAAGTAAGACTGTAAAAAGGAAGCAGAATAAATAGAGTAAACAATGAGGAAAAATGCTGCATTCGTATGCTGTCAGGAAAACACCAAAACTGCAAACATACGCAATCTTACTGTTGATAGTTGATAAACAGTCAAGAAACATTACCAGTTAACGAACGCTCCTCCTGGCACCGGGCAAAGTCCCAGACTTTTACAGTAGTATCGTCAGAACATGAACAAAACTTTAAATCTGTCCTACAAAAACTGTAATAAAGAGTATGTCATAAATTATACACAAATAACACTCTTATAGGGAAAAATGTAATAAAAATTTAAAATGGGTACCTTAAGTCACGAACTGATTCTTTGTGAGAAGATTTATTGATCTTAACATTATTCATGTTATTCTGCCAATACCTAAAAGGTAAATCCCACATGCACACTTACATCAGCATAAAATTATGCCTATGTCAAACAAATAGTCACAAGCATGGAAGCAGAGGGATAAATAGCACAAAAGAATATTAAGAATATATACTTTATTGTGCCCCCATCATCACCAGAAACCATCCAGTTGTCATTGTGACTCCAGACCATAGATCTGATGGCTTGATCATGAGCCTAAGTATTTAATGGAAAAAATGTCAAAAGATATCAATGTGGATTATCTACTGAAAAAAAAAACTAGTTAAATGAGATAAGCATCTCAATTAATGGAACTATACCTGAAGGATCATTTCGAAATTAAATGACTGCCCATTCCATAAAGTAAATTCCCCACTCTGAGAACCTGTGATGAGACGTCTACCTGTGGGAGTCCACTAAAATGAAGAAAAAAAAAGTCTAGTAGCTAAGTTGATTTATGACTTGAAATAAGCATTCCTTATAAAAAGTCATAAGCAAATCCAAGAAAAAGATGGCTAACAGCAACAATAACAAGCTAAGTTTCTTCAGCAACATTGGATCAAGTCATCAAATTTCATCCAAGAGATAAGCATGCAAACATGGAGGTATAAACAATGTGGCTTCTATTAGGTCCACTATCTACAACACCTGATGGTGAGATGGGGATAAAAAATAAAGGTTAGTTGGATGTTTTCATCCATTTCAAATCCAATTGTGGACATACTCCTTTATTGTCAATTTGTTGGATAAATGATGATAAACCCAAAGTTTTAGAAGTTAATTTGATTGGATGGGTATTTAATCACAGTAACTACATTAAGATAACAGATGCTTTCATTTCAAGCAATAGAAAAGCTATGGAGCCTTTTAACATAAAAACAATTTGGCCCCAAAGTCAGATGCCAAGTCAATTTTGGGCGATTGTTAGCAGATAAAAAGGATCAAACAGCTTCTTCCACATGAACCAAGACAATTAATTAATCACATGACTTGTGCAATATAATTTAACTCATAGAAAGCAATATGAAAGACAGCCCACTGAGCTAAAAACTAAACAGAAAAGAAAAGGATTTTAATATATCTCACCAAAACTCGATTAATTGAACACCGGTTTTTATTTAGAGATGTATGAACAAATTTGGCAGCAAAACTTGTGGATGGATTATCTAAATAGGCAGCTGTAGGCAACATCTGCGTGAAAGACCAACAGAAATACATTTGCATCAGACAGAAAATTCTTAATCCAGGAAACAAGAGAATGAAGATAAAGACATTTTTACTAACATCAATTGCTGCTGCTGGAGTAGGCTGCAATGTTGTCCTGTCCCGTGAGTCCCGCTGCCAAGTACGAATCTGCACAATCATTGATTTTTTGTATACAAGTCAAAATACATCAGAGGTTCAAAAGTGGAAAAAGGAATGGGTTGGCATAAGAGAAGAGAACATGTATGCCAAAGAAATAAACATATATGATAACAAGATGGTTGAGCTACTCAGGATCTTAACTGTTTTTGTAGGATCTACCCATGACTCATGAATTGAATAGTGATGATAGGTGTTGTTGATTTATATCAATCCAAAAAGTAATAAAGGGAGCAAAGGAACCGAAAATTGAGTTCAGTCTCCATAGAAGAGAAAATGCATATCAAAGGAAATAAACATGATATAAAAGAAACTATGGTTGAAACACTCATAATCTTCTCGATATTTGAAGGACCTACTCATGAGTCCTGAAATGAAAAGAGATGATAAGCAAATTTGGTTAATGTTGGTCCCAAAAAAAAGTAATGAAGGGGCCAACTCTGAGTAAATAGGAAAAACAGAACAAGTATTCAGGACATCAACTTAATATTGTTGCCTTGAAGAAAAAAAGGCACAGCCAAACACCATAATAAATGGCATGAAGTAAACCTAAGATGTTTGCCTCTATATTAAGATGGATTCTCCAGCACCAGTAGAAAACAGTGAAACACAACTTCGTTGTTGATATCTTAAGTTATAATACAGGTAGACTTTTGGATAAGAATAGTACCAAAAGGGTTTATAAACTTTAAGCAAGTGACAAGCAAATTGAACAATGAACTTCAGCAAAAATTTAAGGCAGAAAAAAGCATGCAGATTCCTAGGTAGAGAAATCAACGAAGATGTTGGTTAAGAGCAGACATAAAAATAACAAAGATAAAACTAATGTACAAGTCATCTAACAACAGGCATAAGAATCCATGTCAATGAGATCCAACAATCTGACCATGCAATATATAAATATATGTCGGAAAGCACATGGAAACAACCAAACTTAAAAGCTTACCTGCATATATCGCACAACAGTGCTCGTATAATCGACAGCCCTCCTTTGGGTCATCTTTCTCATTCTTTTGGCAGCAAAATTATCACCATGAGCTGAAAGATTGAAAGAGAAAAAGAAAAAGTAACTTTCAGAACAACTAAAATTTAGATAGCCTGATTTCAGGTAAACTGCAACACATCCTCTCAAAATGCAGTAGCCTACTATTAGACATTTAGACTACAGGCTTACCATTAGACAAGGCTCATGATGTAAAAGGAACCTCAAAGTGTAAGTCCATGAAGCTTACAACCATGAGTGGCAAAACTGAAATAAAATCCTATGACATAAGAACTTCAAATGTCTTCACATATCGATTTGGTAGACAATGATTCCTAGATTTTTGGAAATAACCAATTTTAACTGAGATTGAGATACAAACATAAAATTACAAAGGAGAGGTTCTAGCATTGCCTTTTAATGCAGACAACCAATAGCTAAGGAAAGCTCAAGCCAATAGTTTTAAAATTGGAGATTATTAAAAAACAGGACTTCCAAATTTGTTTTTCTTTAATGTAGGACATATAAGGTGTCTGCCCAAGATAAACTTTTGTTTTACACTTTTCAAGTATTGATTTCATTTTCTAAAGATCTAAGAATCAAGGTAGAATACTTTTTGAGGAAGTTGTAAAGTTGAAGTATCAGGCTCTTATTTCTGTTCTCATAAGGTTTAGCAGTTATTTTACAACAATTTTGGTAGTTCTCCATACTTGATCTTGAGCACTCTGTAGAACTAAATTTTTTAACTTGCATCAATTTAAGCACCATTAGATTGATGCATTTGCAATTGGCGTTTTGCATCTTGAATATTTGCTAAAGCCAGTAGTAAAAAGCAGTGATAATAATCAATTAAAATCAATACCAGTTATAACATAACTTATTTTATCTATAATCTTCCAAAAAAACAATTTCCCAAGGTAACCGTATGCACTTTCCTTGCTTTTTTTTATTTTGCTTCCGGAATTAGAAAGCAAGTAACAAAAGCACAAAGTAAATGAATCCTTAAATCTTGTTTGTTAAAGTCCCAGCAGCAATTATGTTTTCTTTAGGCATCTTTAAACGAACCCTAACCTAGATGTGACACCTACTGAACCTCAAGTACACATTCCCTTTTTACAAAATTCTAGACGTATTTCAGTTATGCAATCACCAAAACTTTGAATTTCGATAATTTAATAAATATTTTTCAAAATGATTTTTGCCATATCATTTGAATTGAAAAAAATACAAAAAATAGACAAATTGAGAATTATTAGCCTACCCTCATAAGGCGGAATCTGAGGAGGAGGACCAGGGTGGTGATAATCTGAGTTAAGAGTAGTGGAAGAAGCAGAGGGCTGCCGCATCATTTGCGGAAGCGACGGAGGAGGACCTCTCGGGAATTCCCCACCTTGCGGCAGCGGCGGCTGGTTCTGCTGCTGTTGTGGGTCACCGTACATCATTGTGAAAAACCCCGGATGAGAGCCCTAAATTGTTGGGCGGCGAAGAGCTGTAGTGAGTGGATTTGCAAATTGCACAGAACTGGATAGAACCCCCAAACCCTAATTTCTGGTAGATTTAGGAGCGGGAAATGGAGTGTTATTTTTTGAGCATTGGAGTGTTAGATTTTTTTAGTTAAAAAAAAAGCAACTTGATCAGATTTCGGGAATTTTTTTACCATTCCCTTCTCTTTTTTAGTTGATTATAAAATAAAGAATAGTGGTAAATTATCATTAATTTTTATTTTTATTTTAATTATTAAAATTTTAAAATATTTAATTTATTTATTAAAATTTAATCATTGGACATTTTTATCACTCTTTGTTAATTTTTTCACAACGTTGTGACGTGGACGTCATCTATCGTTTATCGTTGTTTGAAGTCACCACCAACGGCACTAAATTATTGTCGTTTGGTTTCAAATTTCATCAGCCGATTCGTCTCAGCTTCATGAATTCGAATTAGAATTTTATTTTAATGAAAAGTGCTTCGAAATCCGTGAATAGAGTAAAAATCTTTCGATTTTTTTTACCGATCTTTTTCTTTTATCGTCGGATGAAAGCTCATTTTTCAGTATATTACTTCTCTCGTGTTAATAAAGCTTTCTACCATTCGAATCTCGAAAAAGTTATTATGTTGGACAGTAAATAGATGCCGTTAGAAAATTTATGAAAGAATGACAAAAATCGTTCAATGTTTAAATTCCAATAAGTAAATTAAATATTCAAAAACTTTAATGACCAAAATAAGTTTGAGAATAAAATTCAGTGATAATATACTAATGTAGCCTAAAATATATTTTAATCTTTAGGTTAAAGAAAAGCTTTTTTTTTTTTTTCAAAAGAAAAATTAATTCAGTTTTGAAATTATTATTTTTGCACCAATTAAATTTTGGGTAAACTACTGCATGGGTCACTTACGTTTAGCGTCTGTACAGAGTTAGTCACCACTTTTGAAAAGTGCCTATTAGTAGTCCTCTACGTTTTCGATGTGTAAATACTTGGTCACTCCGACGTTAACTCTGTTAGTCCCCTAACGGATTGCTGATGTGGCGAAATTAAAATAAGGATAAATTACTACAATAGCCATTAAAATTTATCTCATGTACATTTTTTCTCATCAATTTAAAAAAGTAAACATTATAGTCACTAATAAAAATGTTTCTTTATATTTTCACCCTTAAATTTTTAAAAATTCATTTTTCAATCCTAAAACTTTACAATCAATTAACACAATAATATTATAAATGCTTAGATGAAAAATAGGTGCCCAAAGTATACCCTTTGAAACTTAGGTGCCCAAATTGTTCCTATTTAATAACTCAAACTTAAAAATTTAGTCCACTAACTACTAAAAATATTGGAATTTCTATTTTATAATTCAAACTTTATTTTGAATTTTTGAGTCGAGTATTTTCACATCAAATCAAAAAATTTAATTTTTTCGAGTCAAGTCGAGTTATTGGAATTTCTATTTTATAATTCGAACTTTATTTTGAATTTTTGAGTCGAGTTTATGAAATTATGAATCGAGTATTTTCACATCAAACTTAAAAATATAATTTTTTCGAATCAAGTCGAGTTATTAGAATTTCTATTTTATAATTCAAACTTTCAATACACAGCTTTTGGTCTCAAAAGCTTTTACTATTTTCCATTATGATTCGATATAGGAGTATTAATTAAAGGTGTATACTCATGAATTAGAACTGTTTTGAAAAGAAGAAAAAAAAGCTTATCACAGTGCCACAGTTTTAATTCTTTTCGATTGTTTCTTATATTCTTCGAACATTTGAAATTTAGTTATCTAGTATTTTATTTATAAGAATTTTGTTTTATATTTTTAGAATTTAAAAATTTAAGTCTAATTCTCAACATTGTTAATTTTTTTGTTAAATTCAGGTCCACGCTAACGTAGTTATGATTAAACTATGAGGGGCATAATGATTAACTTTGAGATGAATTAAATCTTAAAAACATTTAAATCGTAAAAAATTAAAGGAGCTAAGATTTAATTTTATTAATTTTAAAATTAAACGGTCTTAAAAATAATTAAACTTGAAAATTAAGGGATAAATATATTTTATTAATCTTAACTGACGGAGTCCTAATAATAATAAACCAAATTTTTTTATTAAAAATAATAGCTTATTTTCAATGGTTTCAACATACTTGTCGTGAGGGTAACAAAGTCGTCGATCAAATGACGAAGTTTACGGTTTTGAATTATTTGGAGGCGTGTTTGTTCCCTAATCCCCTGTGATAATCGGACATCGTCCGTCTTTCTTCATGACGAAGTTAAATATTATTTTATAATTCAAACTTTATTTTGAATTTTTGAGTCGAGTTTAAGAAAAAAAATAAAAATTCCAATAACTCGACTTGATTCGAAAAAATTAAATTTTTAGGTTTGATGTGAAAATACTTGACTCATAATTTCATAAACTCGACTCAAAAATTCAAAATAAAGTTTGAATTATAAAATAGAAATTCCAGTAACTCGACTTGACTCGAAAAAATTAAATTTTTTGGTTTGATGTGAAAATACTTGACTCATAATTTCATAAACTCGACTCAAAAATTTAAAATAAAGTTTGAATTATAAAATAGAAATTCTAATAACTCAAATTTTTTAGTAGTTAGTGGACTAAATTTTTAAGTTTGAGTTATTAAATAGGAGCAATTTGGGCACCTAAGTTTCAAAGGGTATACTTTGGGCACCTATTTTTCATCTAAGCGTTTATAATATTATTGTGTTAATTGATTGTAAAGTTTTAGGATTGAAAAATGAATTTTAAAAAATTTAAGGGTGAAATTATAAAAAAACATTTTTATTAGTGACTATAATGTTTACTTTTTTAAATTGAGAAGAAAAAATGTACATGAGATAAATTTTAATGGCTATTGCAGTAATTTATCCTTATTTTAATTTCGCCACATCAGTATTCATTTAGGGGACTAACGGAGTTAACGTCGAAGTGACCAAGTATTTACTATTTACACATCGAAAACGTAGAGGACTACTAATAGGCATTTTTCAAAAGTGGTGACTAACTCTGTACAGAAGCGAAACCTAAGTGACCCCTGCAGTAGTTTACCCTTAAATTTTTATACCAAAAATTAATTTATTTAAGTTCTTAAATAGGTATAGGTGGGTAAGCAGGGCTCTATTGAATACCTTCACTTTCATGTATTGGATTTTTGAACCCTGCTCTTTTAATAGTGCCATACACGCATCCATCACTTTGTAAATTGATTAAATAGAACCTAAACTACTGTTTTTCATTTGATAAGGTCATACATTCCCCAAAGGTTCTTCTCCTTATAAATTTCTCTAATGTTGTTCCAATTAGTTGAATAACAAATTGGAAAAAAGAATGCCTGTAGATTTTCAGGTTTACAACATACATTTATAGACTTACCGAGATTCTAATGCTCATTAACTTGAAGTGGGAACCGACGGCATCCGAAGAACCTGTTGCAGTAAGCGAGCTGCAAGACGCTGAGTGATCCCACCAACTACACGGCCACTTAGACTGCGTGCCTCGGGTTGTTGAAGTACCTGCTCAAGAACCACTCATCAGCCAGTTCCAGCGGATATAATTATAATTATGTAAAGAAATGGTTTGGGACTAAATGAAACATCAAGAGTTGGTTCCTCATTCAATTGCAGGGTATCCACTGCCCGTACTGGAATCCTCACAACAGCTATACCGCTCAATTCACCTAGTAACGGTATACGTTCCTAAAATCTATGTTGCTTTGACCCTTCACTTTCATTGAAATATCGATTTTTGTCGTATATTTAAGACCCTCTATATTCATAACAAAATTTAGATGAAATTAAACATACCTGTGTCAGACATACCTATGTCCAACACTTGCACACAAATCCAAGAAATATAGCTTAAACAAATACCTCCCACTGTTGGAACCATGAAAAAAGGTTCATGGTGAAGACCCAAATACTTTGCACCTTATGCAATTTTAAACTATATATTAACAATTAATCTTTGCACTCGAATAAAGCATATGTATCAACCATCCAAAATATTTTGGCAAAAAGAACTGATATAAGACGCAAAAATCAATAAAAAAATTCTAACAGTAGCTTGTAACATTGGTGCATCGATTATGGCTTCTGTGTTTGTGTCCGTGTATGTTCTTTTCTACCATAGTCGCTAAACTATTCCACAAACAAGGTTTACTTACTTGTAAAATAGGTTGCAAAAGTGCTGGATCAAAGCTTTCAGAGGATCGCAGAAGTCCCCAGATTCGAAAGACTTGGTCCCGAAGCTCCATCATGCTTTGCAATTCAGCACTGCTCATTGCAAGTGGTCCGTTTCCATTGCCATTGAACATTAGAGTACGCAGAAAAGATGGTACAGAGTTGTATGTATTAACAACTGAGCCTAGAATAACAGCTTCAGTAACACGAACAGCCTCTTTAATGACCAAAGTCCTAAGGTCTTCACCATCTGGACCCAGTAGTAGCTTTAAAACAGGTTGCAAAGCATCTTTTGCGGAGAAATCTCGGTCCTTGCTTCCCTGAACAAGAAGGTTTTCTAGTCTATTCCACCTGTAGCAAACCAAAATTACATATTTCACATTGAAAGATTCCATCGAGAACTGAATACACAGAAAAAAGAGGATGTATAAGTTATCCGTACCTAAACCTTCCATCCTTAAAGAGCAACTCTATAAGAGCGTCTCTCAGATATGGATTCGGATCTGTGAGAAGCCTTTTAGCAAAGTAAGGGTATGAGGCAGCTAGCACCTTAAAATTTGGATCGGCATAAAGGGCCAACCCTTCTAGCACAGTAAGCGATCGCAGTATCAGTGCATAATAGGGAGGTACTGCACCCAAATTAAAAGAGGTACCATTAGACGACATAAAAGGAATTCAGTCCATATCATCTCTCCTCACTCGGGCTTTAGAGGTATGTTGAAAAATAGAGGTTTTTTTTGAGACATTTGAAGATATAAAATGAAAATAGTGGTAGGAGTCTTTTTAAAGAACATTACACACACACACACATATATTTGGTTTATATCATCCACTTCCATGTATTTGGACGAACATTGATCATATTCTTATACCCATGTTTGGACACAGGTACTCAAAAGAATGAACAGTCGGAGCAATATAGACTATAGCAAAACAATCCATTTAAGAAGCATACACTAGCAAAACTAGAGGATAGGGCTCAAAATTATATGGAAAAAATCAGCTCACCATTAAACGGGTATTGGTATAAAACAGCACCCAAACCATCAACTATTGTTTTGAAGTTAAGTTCGCTCACAGTGTAGCTAAGAGCATCATCAAAGAAGTCCCGAAGTGCTGGCACAATTGGGGAAATGTCTACATCAGTCGACAAGAAATCCAGAGCATAGTAATCACGGGCCATAGCTTCATAATCCCGATTAACCATGTGTACAACATGACCGATTATAGCAAATCTTGCTTCCTCTGGAGTCTCACTCATCATTCCGAAATCTAGAAAAGCAAGCTTTCCTTCAGGTGTTGCCAACAGATTACCAGGATGAGGATCCGCATGGAAATATCCGTACTCTAGTAGTTGCCTGAGGCTGCACTGGATACCTGTGGTCACTAGATCCAAAAGTTTCAAACCTTGCCTTTCAATGGCGGCTTGTTCATTTAGTTTCACTCCATCAACCCACTCCATTGTCAACACTTTGCCACTCGTGTAATCCCAAAAGATATCAGGAACGAGGATATCCTCCTTGTCAGCATACAACATCTTGAATTTCCTTGCATTTTGTCCTTCCTGCAGGCACCTGTCAATTAACGCTCGTACCGCAAAATTGGCACAGAGAATAAGAAAGTGCACTTCTTTTTTGTTATTTTGTTTCACAAATTCAGAAAAGATAAGTACATCCAATTTTAACTAATTTGTATGTAGCATATGCATTACATTCTCAGAATTTATATAGCAAACTAAATCTAAATCAACTCCCTCAAATTAGTTTACCGAACAGAGAGAAAAAGAGAAGCATGTTTCTGGATGATTGAGGATTTTTCTGCTTCTGAAGATAAAAGTGGGAAACAATTGCATTGGGATGTAATAAGATCAGTGACCAAAAAAACTAACCTGAACATAGTTGAGCTCTTGATAAACTCGACGGGCAAATTCATCAACGAGGGCAACAACATCGGTGGTGATTATGTCAACATACTTATTAATGAAAAAACCTAGACCTCTTATGAGGTAAAAATCAAGCCCGATGGTTTCTTCAATACCAGGTCGTTGCACCTTGACAGCAACAGTTTGACCCGAATTCTTAAGTTGAGCTTTGTACACTTGACCTAAACTAGCAGCAGCAATAGGAGCAGGGGATATAGCAGAGAAAATGGAGTCCAGCGTCAACCCCAACTCTCTTTCGATGCATGAGAATGCATCTGCATCAGGAAATGTAGGCAAAGCATCCTACAAACATATCAGACTTAGTAAATCTCACAATATCAGACACAATTACATGTTCATTGGCTATTGGCTAAATAATACGAACACGAGTACATGAGTGTCTCAAAATGCTCATATTCTTAAGACAACAACATTGATACAAATATAGAATATCTAAACATGATTATGAGATGATAAAATACACCAATACCTGCAGCCGAGACAGCTCCTCGAGATATTCCGGTGGGCAAAGGTCCGGCCGAGTGGATAAACCCTGACCCAATTTTACAAAAGTAGGGCCTAATCTGGTGAAGATAGTCCTCAATTCAACTGCTCGTTTTCTCTTGTTTTGATCCAATGTCCCCTTCTTTTGATCCAGAAACAGTTTGAAAGCAAAAAACCCCAAGGCTACCAAGATTTCCAAAGTCCTCTTCACTGCCTAAATCATAGCGATTTGCAATTCAGGATTTCCAAAACCCAAGGGCCAAAGTCCTTCTTTTATAAGGATTTAATCATAAACATCAAAAGTAAATCATCACCTTAACGGGTCGAGACCCATACTTGTTGATAAGCAATTCAGGAGTGTAAACAGACGCACCAACAGCTCGAGCAAGGGCCCGAGCCTCGGCCTGTAGGTCCTCCGCTGGGCGAGTTGGTAATAGGTGCATAGACAAGGGCGATGGCGAACCGTTGACCCTGGGACTGGCTTCCACCAAAGCAGCTCGAGGACCCAATTTGTAGCTCTTGGGTTTGGATATTGAAAACCCTTTACCGGCGTGTAAATAGGAGTGACCCCCGGCTGAAGCAACAAGACTCATGGCGGCCACTGCACCTACTTTCCCCCCTTCGGCTTCAACCAATAATGCTCTCTCTCTCTCTTTTATATATATATCTGGTGGAAAGTGGCAACCGTCACCCTGTTGGTGGACTGAAGAAAGGTTGAAAACAATTTTCTTTTTTAACTTTTAATATAGGAATGGCTCATAGAGAGAGAGAGGTTCCATAAATGGATTTCGTTTCCGTTTTCGACAGCCTTCTGAGAGTTTCTGATATTTGCGGTTTAAAACCTCACGGCAATGTTATTGTGATTAATATTTAGAATATAGTAGATGTTAAAAAAAATTTGAGGATATAAATTATTTTTTATAATATATATAGAGACTTCACCACTTGTAAGTAGCGTTTATTAATATTAAGGGTAAACTACATAAATGACCACCTTATTATTGCAAAAGTTGCAATTTGACCACATTACTTTTTTTTGTCACAATTAAACTATCAAACTATTTAAATGGTATCAATGTGACCACATGCCGTTAAAAGTTAACGGTAGGGTGACGTGGCAGTTAAAAAAATAAGGGTATAATTACACATTTAGTCCTCGTTATTTATAAACTCCATCAATTTAGTCCTAATTTTAATTTAATAAAATAAATTATTTATTTAATTAGGTGTTGACACGTGTCAACACCTTATTGGAGGAATTTAATTATTTATATTTAATTAAATTAGAGAAAAATTCAATTTGCACAAACATGCTAATAGTGGGAATCGAACCCGTGTATAGGTAATTTAAAAATAATGGCTTAGCCACTGCACCAAGCATGTATTTGTGTTAAAAATAACCCTTTTAAATATATCTTCTATTGTGTAAAGAATCGAATCGAACAATTACACATATTCTTTCTCAATCCAAACACTGACTTAGAATCCAATAGGACGGCACACAAGTCATCATCTCTTGCTGACAACCAAGGCCTGGCGTGCATTGCTTTGCAATATATAAAAGCATTCCAAGGTGATTGTAAAGCTATAGGAGAATCCAAGAAGCCTTCAGATTCTCTATTTGCTGAACTTTTTGCCTCCAGCTGTGATGTTGACACCTCGACCCTCACTCCAATCACTGGCCGTTTACTTGGATGTCAATCCAAATATGTCGAGCCTTCTAAGGCATTCTCGATGTTGATGGAAAACGAGAAGTGTTTGAAAATTCTTTATAATAAGAACCACACCGAAGTTGGGGCTGCTGTGACTGGCACAGATGGTGGGGGTCCCTATTTCTGGTGTGTGCTGTTCAGCAGTGGTAAGCATAATAGTAGCTTCGTTCCACAGGGAGGTGTAGCTAAAATTTCCAGACCTAGATGCTTTAGTGGTGCCAATGATCAATGCAGCGGTGCTGATAATTTATCTCGATCTAGCCACATGTGGTTGTACGCTGTTGCAGCTTTCATTGCTGCGAGATATGCCTTTGGGTTATGATCATTTCCCGTAGTATCTGAGCCATTCTCCACTTGATTGTTCACACTTTATGCCATTGATTTTTTCCAGTTTTATGTTTTCAAATTGATTCAACATACTTGATTGTTCACACTTTATTAAATTAAAATTAGGACTAAATTGATGGAGTTTATAAGTAACGAGGACTAAATGTGTAATTATACCCTTATTTTTTTAACTGCCACGTCACCCTACCGTTAACCTTTAACGGCTGGTGGTCACATTGATACCATTTAAATAGTTTGGTGGTTTAATTGTGACGAAAAAAAATAATGTGGTTAGATCGTAACTTTTGCAATAGTAAGATGATCATTTATGTAGTTTACCCTAATATTAAATAAATGAACTTTGCCGCTTACATCTGACATTTTTTAAACAAATATATTGAAAATAAGACCTCGCCATCCACAAATAACAAAGTATACTGTAAAAATTAATTTATATCTCCAAATATTTTTTAACATACTTTGTATTTTAAATATTAATTTTCATTTAGATTATTCTTTAAATTTCTCTTGATTAAAAACTGCCATTTGTCAGTAGTCCAACCCATTTCTGTCTGTTTACGGGGTAAATTAAGGTGGGAAAAATGGTTGTCCAAAGTTAATTTTGACTGTAACTTTTTTTCTTATTAGATATCTGTTTGAAATTTTAACAGATAAGTAATATAATGGTATCTAAATTTTAATTTATTAGTATATTTATAATTTCACTAATAATTAAGTGATTTGTTAAATATTACATTACTAAGGTCAGTTTGCATTTAAGCAGAAGAATAACACAATTATAATTAGAATATTAATTAAGCAACCTGATTATAAATTTTAATAATTGAGTGATTTGAGTGACTTTTACTCTCCATCTTATTAAACTAACCGGTAGTTAGAAAAATATTTTTAATTTCTCTTTAAATAGTGTAACATTATAAATATATCTATTAAAGTCTATTAGAAGTCATTGTACTGTACTTAAAAATTTATTTTAGTTTTTGTACACTTGAAAGTGAATATGTTGGTCCAAATTTATTTTTTTGAAAACTATAATTAGTTAATGTTGATATCTTGGTTTAAACATTCTTTAAGTACTTCCTAATTTTAAAATTGTGCAACCTCTTTAAAAAAGGAGAATAATTTATTCAATGTAATTTTTGTAAGTGAGTAAATAAGAACGATGATGATATTGACGTTTTCCATGAGTACATGACAACGTCAAATTATGATTAGATAATTTTAAAAATAAAATAAAACCCCAAGAATTTAATATATTTTTTTCATATTTTTTATTTTCTTAAGTTTTAATGAAATTCTAAATGTTAATATTTTTTTTACTATTTTTCAATAAACCCTCACTTTCCTTTTAAATCTGAAAATTTAATGTACACTTTTCAATTAAACATTTTAAATGATTGTTATGTTTTGATAGAGATTAATTTGTTCGAGTTTAAAATTGAGAGGAATTACAAAATACTTAAACTAAAATATTTAAGCAAATCAACAATAATTTGGGTAATTTGGACCAAAATAACTTTCTAGACCTACATCGACTAAAATATTTTTTTTTCAAAGTAGGGACTAAAAATGAAATTTTAGGTATTGTATGAGGATTAAAATATTTTTTTATAATATATAGATTAAAATAAACTTTTAAATATAATAGAAGGACTTCTAATTGACTTTAACCCAACATATCTTAAATAATTATATAAAGGGTAAATTAGTTGGAAGCGAAATTCTTGCTTTTGAGGTTATTCCTACAAAAAGCAAAGTTCTTCCTCTCCCTCCATTTCTTTCTTAAAATTAAAAACAAATTTCAATCTTCTTTTTTTCAAAGGCAAAACACAACAAGAAATTAAACAAAAAAACCACTAAACCCAAATAAAGACTAATAGAAATTCTGAAAACCTTAAATTTTATTCTTCGTGAAAGCAAAAAAGATTTGATTTTTGTGCGTGTTTCTAAGTATCTGGATCGATGGCCGAAATGGGGAAGAACAAGGTGAAATCTTCGTTACAACCGTCGTCACCTGGGTTCTTAAATCGTTCGTTTACAATGTTCGCCCCCTCGAAGGTTGATTCGAAGAATCCAAAAGCTCAATTTTACCTCCAGAATCAGCAGTCTCAAAATCGAGCTGCTTCCGTTGCCAAAATTCACGAACCAATGGATTCCGTCAAAGGTAAAGTTCAAAAGCTTCGGAGTTTATTCGAATCAGCCAAATCTCCACCATCTTCCTCCAACTTACCCAGTACTAAAGAACCTGCCTCTAAGCCCCTTTTAAGAACCACAAAATCGATGGCGCTTTCATCGGGATTTATTAACCCTACCATAAGATTACCCGGAACTGAAGATCGAATTGTTGTTTATTTAACCAGTTTACGAGGAATTCGAAGGACTTACGAGGATTGTTATGCCGTTCGGATGATTTTTAGAGGGTTCAGACTTTGGGTTGATGAAAGAGATATTTCCATGGATGCTGCTTATAAGAAAGAGTTGCAAAGCATCTTGAAAGTGAAGGATGTGACTTTGCCCCAGGTTTTCATAAAGGGAAAGTACATCGGTGGTGCTGATGTGATTAAAAGCATGTTCGAAATGGGTGAATTGGCTAAGGTTCTTGATGATTTCCCTAGGAGACAACCTGTGTTTGTTTGCAATGCTTGTGGGGATGTCAGGTTCGTGCCTTGTGGGAATTGCAATGGGAGTCGGAAAATGTTCGATGACGACGAAGGCTTGCTCAAGAGATGCTTCGAATGCAACGAAAACGGCTTGATCCGATGCCCTTCTTGCTGCGATTGAAGCTTTGGTTGCTACAAAGTGCTAAAAGGTACATAATGAAGCTCATGTTCTTCATTTGTTAACGTATATTGATGATGTGGAATTGTGGATAATGCACTATATGGTACATAATGAAGCTCATGTTCTTCATTCATTCGGTGTCTTGTTTAACTGGATATTGTAATAATACTAATAGTATGATGTAATCAAAATGTCATAGCATTTTTATTGTTGAGGAGGTTGTTTCTTTCTTTCTTTCTTCCTTATGGTATTGAAAATTTTTAGAGTTATCTTAATTACATGGACTCGCATATGTTCTAAGCGATGGATCGGGACGAGATTACGAGAATAGACTATTCTTCATGCTTTACTTATGTTCTTGAGTTCACTCGACATCAAAGAAACTTCCACACATTTGCCCGAATTTTCGTTCTTTCATATGGAACCAAGAATTTAGGAATTATTCCTAGTTTGTTTCAGGTTAAAGTGATACCTAATTCCTTTTTTCATGAATTTAGTTCTTTATTTTAGGTAGGTCTATTTGGTATGCAAACAATGGTTTGAGTATAGACAGCTTATATTGTTCGGTTTATGGGCTTGTAGAATAGTGAAACTTAGTTATGATTTCTGAGAGTTTAAACAGATTGGCAGATAGATTCTGTAAATGTGTTGATCTGATATCCAAACTACCTTACATCGTCCCGGTTTCTATCATTGCAACTCTGCTTGTAGTGCCTCTATCTCGATATCCTATTTACAAGCGTGTAGAGTAGTGTACCACTTAGTAATGATTCACAAGATTGTAGACAGATTGGTCTCAAGATCTTGTAAATGTCAGCACTCAGCTCTGTTTAAGAATATATTGATCCGATACCGATAACCAAACTACCCTACATCGTCTCAACTTCTCTTCGGTGCACAACTTAGTAGTGAGTAATTAGATTTAGGCAGATTAATGTCTAGATTCCGTGAATGTCAACCATCTTTAAGAATGTAAGAGCTCCTTTTGAGAACTCCTCTTACAAAACAAAAGCAGAACCAGTTTCCTCTAGGAATGTAAGAGCTTTTGCAATCTGTTTCTCCAACCTCGTTCCCGGAATACCATCACTGGATTGCCGCCGAGCCAACGAACCCTTATTCTCTATTGTCGTCTACTTTCCAACTTCATAGGCTAGCTTGCAATCCTCCAGCGGATGAAAGAGTAAAAACCAGCATTAATCACCTTTTAACTCTAGGAATTGCATTGTAAAGCTAGTGAATTTGAAAGTTAGTTTTGTTATGGAGTAGTATATAATTATCTATAAGAGATGACTTTCGATAAGTATGGTTCGAATTTTAATCTCCACAATCTTTTCTTCTATCTCCAGCTCGATACTTCTTTTATATGGAAAAAAAGTGATTATCCTTTTCCAAGAAAAAAAAGGAGGAAATATTCCATGCAAATTCTTGTGATGATTGCTTGACAATTTTAAAGGTTTTTTTTTTTCAACTTTATTTATTTTTTTCTTACTAATTTGCTTAGCAGGAAGGAAAATGCTTGCTATGAATCAATAATTCGTGTTCTCTATGCAATAGCTTTGAAATTAGTTTTAACAATTTAAGGATGTTTAAGATCATTCTCTCAAGTGCATTGTACCTAATTTGAAGAATATTTCAAGGAGGAAATGTTAGAATTTCATAAACTAAAAATATATAGAGATGTTGACGTGGTGTGATATTATTGGTCATATATTTTTTTTAAAAACGGTTGGGATAATTTAGATAGCCTCTCTAATATTAGAGGCACATGAATTCAAAAACTACGTTAGGTACCAAAAATTAAAAAAATGAAACGTTAAAAGACAAATATTGGATTAAAGCGTAAAATCTTTTGCAATCTACTTTTTTTTAGTCTACACTACAATAGTGTCCACGTGTTGATTTATTGAGGTTTTTATTTTAATTAACCGTTAGTTATTTATTTATTTTTGTTCTTGGTTATTAATAGCTTATCAACCGACAACTATTAATTTAACAAAGCTAAAAGAAGATGGCTTTTCGCTTTAGGTCTAGAGTAAATAATCGTTGATCTAAATAGTTAGGTCAACTTATTTTTTTTTGTCCTTCCAATTTTTGAAGATTTTGTCCTAATTAGTCTAAATTATCTCGCGTTGTATATCTGTTGTAGTGTGTGAATCTCTCAGCAAGAATCTTTTTACGTACACAGCCTCAAATTTAAAATTTACTTAAACGATATCAAACTGCACAACTTGAAGCAATCTATATTAATTTGTAATTAGGATAGTCACCATCTTATAAAGATGCGTCATATCATTTTTTATGAATTTTTTTTATTATCATGTGTCTCATTAAAATTTCATAAACTAAATTGGAGGAAAAAATACACATAATAATAATTATGTATAAGTACGGGATAAAATGCATCATATCATTTTTATTTAACAGTTATAGTCATGAAAAGTTCATGTACTATTAAATGATTTGCTATAGTTTAGGGGTCAGTTATGAATTATCCCTTTGCTTAAAGTAAATAGGTCAATAATATTTTTTTGGGGTAAACTACCGAAATAGCCAGATAATCACCAAACTATTACTTCACTCTTATTTTGACTACCAAACTAAAAATAATTTGTATAATTATACATTCAGTCTCCATATTTATACATACAATTAATTTAATCCTAATTTTAACATAAAAAACCTTTGATTGTAAAAAAGAATTTAATGGAATACAATCAGTCAATCACGGACGTACTCCTTAACTCTTACTAATCAATAATGATCCTATATTCAACCAAAACAAAACCTTTAACTGGAAACAAAATAAATTGCTCACGTCATAATAGTTAGGGCGAATGGGCGATAGAGTTATTCGGTTTAGAGATTCTGGAGATAGTCTTGGAAAGAAGGCTGCAATCCAGCCACACATTGTAATTCGATAATTACCCATTTGGGCATTTATCTGGTAAGTGACCACAACATTAATTTTTTAAAATTGTTGAGTAAAAGTGTACACTTATTAAAGATAAGTGACCATTTCAGTATTTTACCCAAAACAATTCACTCGTGTGTAATTACATTTGCTTTACTTATATTTGTGTAATTATAAGAAAAAAGAAAACACTTATCTTATTATTCTCTCCCAAATAAAGAAAAATCAGTCATTTCATCCAAAAGGAAAGAAAAAGTTTTATCTGTTCATTTTGTTTATTCCAATTCCCACACAAAAATCCACTTCCATTAACAAACTAAAAATCATAAAGTTGTTAAAAAACCATTTCAGCTTTGACTTCAAAGAATTGTTTTCCTTTTTGTCAGCTGAAAAATTTTGCAAAATTCAAGCTTTGGGTCTTTCTGTTGTCAATCAGATCTGATTATGTTGAAGCTCAAATATTGATTTGATAGCTTGAAAAACAGGCCCTTGGAATTTGCAATATAATCATCAACTTTTTGTTTGAATTGTAATGGATTTGGATGATTTCAGATCAGTTCTTGAAACAGCTGGTGTTGATGTGTGGACTTTTATAGATACGGCAATCCTGGTAGCTTCTTTGGATTATGGCCAAGAGTTGAAGCAGAGGAGAGATGGGATTGTGGAGAGGCTTTATGCTACTTCCATGGCTACCATGTGTAAAAGCTGTGATTTTGGTGAGAGATCAAATGGATATCAAGTTAATAAAGAAGATAGCCCCCATGAAGCTAAAGGAGGAGGAAAAGGGTCACCTTTTACGCCTCAATCAGATAAAGATAATGAAGATGATGATTTGGACCCTTATGGAGGCTTGTTTGATGATGAACAGAAAAGGGTTCTTGAGATTAAGGAGCGTCTTGAACTACCTGATCAGGTCTTTGAATTTTTCTGCAATTCTATTGTTGATTTGATAAATTGTTTTGGATTTTGATTTGAATGAAATATTTTTTTTTCCAAATTGTTTGTACAGTCTGAAGATTCTTTGGTTGATTTACTTCAAAGCTTGGCAGACATGGATATAACATTTCAAGCTCTCAAGGTACTAATAATTATGTGGAACACTGTTTTTTGGTATAATTCCCTGTTTTGTTTGATTTAAGACCATTGACATGTTATGATTCTATCTTCAGGAGACCGACATCGGGAGACATGTTAACAAATTGAGGAAGCATTCATCAAATGATGTTAGGAGATTAGTGAAGCAACTTGTCAGGTTTTAATGGACTTCTGGAAATCACATATATCATATATGTTAAATGTTTTGTTTTTTTTATGTCTATTCGTAAGTGAACAAATTGAGGAAGCATTTATCAATGAAAGTGTGTTATATGATTTCTTCAGGAAATGGAAAGAGATTGTAGATGAATGGGTAAGGGTGAATCAACCTGGAGAACCTGAACCTGCTGGACTTATGGGTAAAATTATTATCTAAACTGTAACATGAAGAATTTTGACATGTCACTAAAGTTAAAATGACTACAAATACTGTCTACCAGCAGATGGAGATTCACCACAGCAAAAGCTCCCTCAAAATGGTCGTCAACAGGTTAAAGAAAATGCTTTTTTCATGTGAAAGTTGCTTTGAAATTCTGCCTTGTTTTTTTGTATCTTTCTAAGATTCCGTTCTGTTATAGGTTCCTGATTTTGCATACTCTCCAAATCCACACAGTAAGTAGAATCTGATTCAAAGTTGGATATGATATTTGTATCTTTCTTTTTTGCATTCAATTAATCAACCTTCTTTTTAATGTCTTTCCACATGACAATTGACAGATGGGAGTTTTGGTTCAGACAAGAATAATTCAGAACCTGAAAGGAAGCCAAAGCCAATCCCTCCTCCCCGAAAAGATCCTCCATCAAGACATACTCACTCAACTCCTCCACAAAACGTACAGGTATTAGTACATCCTAATTGGAGCTTCTAATTGCATCATTATTTTGTTGAGTACATGGAGATCTGATACCAAATTTAGATAGAAAATGCTTTCAAAACGATTTGTTGATGCGAAACCGGTGTTTTGAAAAATTCCCTTGATTCTCAAGGAATGAGAAGCTATTGTTACTTACTACACCCAAATAGTTTATATGAAGAAAGGCCAAGGGAAACCTCAACTTAAAATAACTATTTTAGTGTTGTCGGTTGACCAAAGGGTTCAGTTTGATGAGTTGGTATTTGTAGAGACTTTGTCATGCTATTTGTTGAATCACCTTTCTGGGGGTTTCGTAGAGGCAGAGAGAACAAAAGGAAAGCAATTTTGATTCTGAAAGGCTGGCTTCGGCAAGGAAAAGGCTTCAAGAAAGTTACAAAGAAGCTGAAAATGGTTTGTTTTCTTCTCTTCTTCCACAATTTACTTCATCTTGAATCCCTCACGTTGGGTTCATACTAAATGTGATTGTCTGCACTTTCTCTGTGCTTTTTGAAGCCAAAAAGCAACGAACGATACAAGTGATGGACATTCACGAGCTACCAAAACCCAAGAATACCTTCTTTGCCAAAAACAAGGGAGGTGGTTCTCAAGGGAGGCACTGGTGATTGGGTGAATGAATTCAGATTAAACAGCATCCTATCTTAGGTTTTTCATTTCTATTTTGTGCTGTGAACGTTGTATAAGATAGGAGTACTCTTCCTATCTTTTATAGGTTATCTTTCCATGTTCTTTCATGGATATGTACTGAACTATTTATCAATCATTTGAAACTTGAGGGCCATGGACATCCATAACCATTCTAGTGGGGGTGAACAGCGCTTCTTTGTTTGACACGTGTTACCCTTCCCCCACCCCAAATGTTCGATGTTTTTGATTTGTAATATATGTGAGTTTTCTTAGAAGGTAATTCCTTGTCTTGGAAGTATGTTACTATCTTTCATTTTTTATCAGCACAAGCTGACTCAACCTTGATGATAATAGCTGATATAAGAGGCAAACTGATTGTTTAAGTTAATGCGTACCCCTGGTAGCAGTACTTTGTGGGGTATGGTTACAAGGAAATATGACTTTTTATTTATTTATTTATTTTGCACCACCTTTCAAAAATTCTGTAAGATACTCAGCAATAAGGATTTTGATTCAATTGAGAGATACCATCTGTCAGATATTGATAGGTTGTGCAGAGAAACTTTTCTTTTTGTGAAAAGGTTTTGCCACCATGTTTATGTTTAGCGCTGTTTTTCTCGATTTCTAGCTAGAATCCTCAGGTGGCACCGTGGCAGGGAAAATTGTTGGACTTATCATATGAAAAATACTATGAAAGTGGAATAGGGCTAACTAACTAATGTATTCAGATTTTTTGGCCGGAAACCTATTCAGATTATGGTTATGGAGAGTCTGACTGGTGTTGTGTTTCATTTTACTGTAAATCTTTGCTGGTTATGTGATAAAGCTACGTAACTTCTTGCATCCATAGAGAGGGTCAAGGGTACTCAGTGCGGTTAATACAAATTTATATGGACAGTAAGGTTGATCTAGCATATATAACCTCTCTTCTGTGGTCATGCATTTTCGTTGATGACTTTTAGCTTATTTGTTTCCAGTAGATGTTTGTACTTCGAAGGATGCTTGAATCAAGTTTGTTATGACCTCTTTAACTGCAGCTTCTTTGCAGTCAGCCCGGTACTTTTGTTCCCTATGTTGCTTGGACTCATTGGGAGGTGTTGGATGTGGGCATGTGTCCAACAAGAGTATGCTCAATTTTTTCTAAGTTTTCCTTGCATTTGGAAAATCATACCCCCTTAGCCTTGTCTGATTTTGTGTCTGATACGGTTGTTGGGCATGGGTACTCTAGGGAAAATGAAGAGTAGAAGAAACATAGTTCGTTCCCCTTTGTGCAATTATATTCTTTCTATAGGTTGCAAACTTTTTCTCAGTGATCTCTTTTTGTGAGATTTTTCTCACTTGAAACTGAATGCTTAGGAAAACATGACTTGTTTTCCCATCCACAAACTCCAAACCATAGTTTTCCCCTGGAGCAAAACAAAAGAAAGAGAAGAAATATCAAACATACTTCTACTTCTCTCCGTCTTTCTGTTCTCTCTAAGATGATGTTTTTTTTTCTTCTTTCTGGCCAACCTCTAAGATGATGTTTTTTTTTCTTTCTGGCCAACCTCTAAGATGATGTTTAGTGAACAAATTTTCTTGTTAGTTTTGCTTGCAGGTGGTGCAGATTAAATGGCCATCCTTCACTATGTTTTAAGCAGAGAAAGAGAGTAATAAGGCTCTCTATAAGTGCTTTGCATCTTGACAAGATTAAATGCGCTTCGGCCTTTGTGCGATGACCATAACCGACAAGAAGAAGTGGCCTTCAGCTTGTTATGCTAGTTGGTGGATGTAATCGATCAAATTCTATGGTACTCTCACTACAATCTCAGTAAAATTCTTTTCTTTAATGAATTCTAGTTTTGTTTTTAGATGGCAATTTGATACTACATTTTGCTTAAACTAAACATGCATGAGGAAGATACGTTGGGGAACCTATGGATGACATCCATGATTTATAGCTTGTGTGAAGTTCGATGCATAAGATTGTTGATGCCTGCGAACTTAATTACATGAATCATCTTTTATATCTCCCTTCAGGTTTTAATGACTTGCATTGAACTGATGATTTTGCACAATAAGCAAATGTTATGACTTTCTGAAGAATTAAAGTTCTAATATAATATCAATTGCTCATGTTCTTTTACAAGTAATATTACTCAATAATTTTCCCTTTTATTTTGCTTATTCTTTCTTTATTTCCTATAAATTTATTTTTGCAGGTTAATCCCTTGTCAGAGTAAAGTTCTATATAAGTATGTTTTTCTTTTTGACAATTACAAATATGTGCAAGTCAAACTATGTTACTCGGACTCATCATCAGTGTTGAACATGGGTATGTGTCCAAGAAGGGTATGTTCAAAATTTTTCAAGATTTTTACATATTTGGAGTCTTTGGACAATCATAAATCGACAACCGTGTCCAGATATGTGTCAGTTTTCCCTTCATTATAAAACATAACTTTTTTGACATTATAAATTACTATTACGGTAGTACCTATTGTTGAATGCCTGATAGGATGCAGGTATACTCATCTTACTCCGGCTTCGAAGCGTTTATTTCACATTTCTTTTACAAAAGTGAAAGAAATCACCATGTGTTCGATTTTCTGAATCGCTATAGTATCATACTTTTTGTTCCTCGAGTTTTACTCAGCTTGCAATTGCTAATTGTTTCTTGTTTCACTGTGGAGCCCCAACAGGTGCCCATTATTCTTCCTTAGATGTGCCTACTGGACTGACTCTCGGCACTCGCTTGGTTTTGACACCATCAGGGAACGAAGTCATCCTTTGTTCTTATATGGATCTACTTAAGTGTATACCACGGCACGTATTTAACATATGACTAACCTCATTGCAGTGATGTAGGGCTTCGTCAAATTGTGCTGTGCTTTGTTCTCGATGTTTCGGGAAGCTAAATGACATTCTATACGGAGAAATTTTTCAAGTAGAGATCATGGAATTGTGTTCAACATATTAGTATTACTGATGGTTTTGGTTACGGAATCAACTTAGAAAAAGATAAGGAGATGCATATGCAGATGTTGAACGAACTTTGTTAAGCCCTAGGTTAGATGAATATGGTACTTTGGCGCTATGGTTTTGATTGAAACTTTAGAATTGCATAATGTGTAACATGCAGGATGAGGTTAAATAGATGGTTTACAGCGGTGAATGTTGATCCTAACTTTGTATATATAATCTTTAACAGCTTCATATATCTTGCATTCTTGCCTAGACCAAATCTGTTGAATGAATAACTAGAAAAATATTACTAAGAAGAGAAAAATCGGTGATTAACAACGTTTGATACAAATGGTCTGATGGGAAAAATAACATAGATAACGTACAATGCCTTTGGCTATGGCTATTGGCTACTGGCTACATTAGATTTTGATCCTACATAAAACAAACAACATTTAGGAAAAGAATTGAATTCCCTAATCTGCATAATGTGACTGGCAGATGAAAGGATTATGATCCAATCCAGTTATTTACAATCAACGTCAAACCAGAAATAGAGACAAGTGCGAGAATAAATCACCCGAACTCGCTGTAGTGCTAGACCTCCACTGGTCAAAACAGCCTTTGCACCTCCTTCGATCCGAGTGTGAGAAACAGAAACACTATCTCTGTCGCTCTTCAAGTTGGAAGGGAATATCCCGCTACCGGCTGTACTCACGATAGGGCATGAAAGATAGTCCAACGGGTTCGATTCACACTGAAGTATGCATTCATCTATAATTAGTCTTCCGCTCCTATGAAGCAAGCAGCAACCTAGCTCCGCCTTTACTGTTAAGTTTGACAGCTTGCAGGTTGATAGAAACTCCAATGCACTGCTCCAGCAAAATGAACAGCACATACACATGGTTGTTTCTCTCGATAAAGGGGAAAAAAGGTACTTGTGACCTAATGAGAGCCATCTCCAGATTGTTGAATATCTATGTTCTTTCATACCAGCCAGACAAGTAATTTTCTGTTTTAGTTTTATTATAGATCACGGAAAAAAATTCCAGTCAATTCATTCTTAATCGTGAGGCTGCTGATTTCCATCAATATGGAGGTGGCTCGAAACAACATTTCTAGAACACAATTCAATATACAAGGCAAAAACATATTTGGAAATTTTGCAAACCTGTCTGAACCTCGCAAACAGACGAGAGTAGTTTCATCAGGAAGCTCACCTCCACCGATCTGAAGAAAGTACGTTGAGGAAGAAGTGTGACAAAAACAAAAAAAACTTTAGCTACAATAATGACTAAAAGTTGAATATTCATTCTCTACTCATGGCCTTGATGTCTCTTTACCAGGAGCAATTACATAGCACCGAGTATTGAAGCGTATTTTCGATGATGCCAATAAGAAACATCTTTAAGTGCATTTTATAGAAGAAAAATATCATATGCATTAAAATAAGATGGAAAATGTACCAACTAAAGAGGAGCTAAAAAAAAAAAGAATGAGAATGAAATTTAAGTCTCTATTATCAAATAAATGGTATTGGCATTAAAAAATAGTACCATATATAGGACATCACATTCAAAGCCAATGCTTAAGGAAGTTCCCCAGGTTACTCAAACTCGAGTGTGTGTCTGATACAGAAATGTGTCAAACATAGGTATCATCAACTTTTTAGAAGTTTTTCTATGTATTTGAAGGGTACTTGGAGGGTTACATTCCCATACTCATGTAAGGATATGCACCAGCGATGGCTGTTGGACACGAGTTTTTTCCCCTCAAAATTCATATTTCAAGAGTAAACATATACCAAGGACACAATTGATCTATAATTAACTTTTGCAGAAAAATACATACCAGGCAGAGTGGTTTTTTAATCTGAATATTAGAGGCAAGATGACTGCCGCCAGCTGCGATTAAAATAGTGTCGCCGGGTCTGAAAGGGAGAGTTTGAAGTTAACGGTTTCATAAATATACCATACAACCACCAAACCACAAATTAGAAATGGTAGTTTTACCTAGCTGCAGACACAGCTTCTTCTAAGTTAGGGAAGACACCGGGTTCAGAAAAATCCTTCATGGATCTATCGACTCGCAGCCACAGTCGAGGGTGGCATGCCAAATAACACCATCTGTGGCAAACGAGGGCGGTGTTATACCGATCTGCAACTCAATAGCATTATGTAAAAGAGATTGCACTTGGTAATGAGATTGAAAAGCATCAGAAATGACAATGCCTACTAAAATTCTTTCAAGCCGCTAGAATATGAAACTTCCGAACACCATATCTGGAGACCATTGGTCCTCAAAGAATGAAACCAAAAAAAAGACAATAAGAATGCTTTTTTTTCAGACCTTTTTACTTCATTAGTGTCAAGTTATCTTGCAAAACAACTATATACCCAATCATCAGCACAGCATAACTAAAGATACAAGAATATCACTAATTTGGATGCATTAAATAAGAGAAATCTTTCGATGAAAATATATAAATCCATACATTGCAGCCACCATAGCACCGTCCTACACAGGAAAATTTTTACTAAGCCTCGACTTTAGTAAATGTAGTCAAAGCCTCAAAGACCACAGGATCAGTTGATTACAATAAGTAGAAACCGGGTAAGTATATATTACTCCATGCGTTGCACGAAGCATATCCAAGTTCATTTTTTTTGGTGGCAAGAACTCGAGTGGAGATAGGTATGTAAAACACAAACTTAGGGTGTAGTGTTTGTCAATAGAATGGAAGTGAAGCGAATTTCAGATTGTTGGTTTTGTGAAGATCAACATCATTCTGAATCCAACTACCCTAAATTCAGGCATTTGGGATTGAAAACCAAAATGAAAGCTCAGGTTCTTAATCTAACCCAATTATCAAGCACAAACAGGATTCCTCAGATACAAGAACTATCAGAATCAAATATATTACAAATGCCTTCTCACTCAATCATAAGAATCACCAGAACATGGAAAAAGAAATGAATTCAACAAAGTCAACTCCAGACTAAATATTATCATACCTAAAATAGCTAGGATTAACCTTCAGCTCAATTCCAATAAATCTAAAAATAACATTAATTTCTTATCACCAAGATAAATGCCCAAAATGATAAAATTGCTTCATTATATACCTAGGGTACTACAATTAACCTTAAAAGGCTACCTCCTGAGTGAAAAATAACACAACTTCCTTAATAACCAGATGAAAAAACAAAGAATTGAAGATAAATATATAATCCTACCACCAAATGAAGCAATCTTTTTCAGAGATCAATGGAAAATATTCATTAAGAAAAGGGTTTATTAAAAAAAACAACCTGGAATGGGAGATAAGAAGCTGAAAATATGCATGACGCAACCATCATCAAGATTATTAATAAGAGCAGAAGATGAAGATGAAGATGAAATCTTTCTTGACTTTCTCATCTCTTGCTCCTCCACTTCCATGGCCTGCCTTTTTTTTAAGATGAAGAAAGAGATTTTTCTAATTTTTGCTCTTTTTTTTAAGATATTGTGACTGCGTAACTTTATGCAATGAACTAGAAACCGACACGACAGTCGACACGAGTTACAAGTTCGGTTGGATTCTTTCAGAGTTGAACTGCTTAACTAAATGAGCCCAGTCGGATTTACAGGCCGAAGCTTGGATAAAGGTTGAAGGTCTTAAGCCCATGTTCGTACGAAATGCTTAATCAGTTAACATGCTCTTCTCAAAATGTAAGCCGCTTTTGAAGATGAGTTATTTGGGTAAGGTTAGAAAATACAAAATTTAAAATGTTACCACTTAAAATATTTTTTATATCAAGTTTTAAAATTTAATTATGAGTTTCAAAATTTACAATTAATCTAACATATTATTAAAAATATAATATGACTCGCAAACTCTACTAACTCAAATATTTTTGATTTGACTCAATTATTTTCAGCCTTAATCTAGCGTTTATCGCGGTTGTTGACATAAAAGATGTTATTTCGATCACTGCGATATCACAATGGTGAATTTTCTTTTTAATTCGCAAAACTTATTGTAAAATATAACAGAAATAACTCATTATTGCTGCAATTGGTCGTTATATGTTATAAATTACGACCATAATCCACCTTGTACACACCAAATTTTTACCACATTGAATATTGAAAACTCAAATTCTAAACCTTAGTCCATATCATTTATCACCGTTAAATCTCGGTCAAACTTGATACAAACATCCCTTAAAAATCTTTGTCACTCACCTACCGTCCATTCAACTTAAATCCCACAATAATCTCACCAAACTCAATTAATCTCTGTCACTCACCTACCGTCCATTCAACTTAAATCCCACAATAATCTCACCAAACTCAATTGACCTCTGCATATCCTCCATTATCCGGTATTCTAGCCTCTTGGCCATGGGTCATTATCAAGCACCGTCTTCCTCACCATTTTGCAAACTTCTCCACCGCCCACCTTTGGCAATTTCACACCCGACACCAAACTGCCACAAAAGCCCCAGCATCACCTTACAACACCCACACCGAAACGAAACATACTACCACCCTTCCACAACACACTCATCAAATACTATCACTATCTAATCCAAAACCCAGCTAGTCCATGAGCTCACACCCACTTGTGTTACCATTGAATTCATTTCAAGAATTAAACCACAAAAAACGTGAGAAGCAACCAGGAATCAGTAGTCAATTTACAAAGACAAAAAATAAAATGAGAGAAGAGTGTCTTTACCCATTCGGCCGGAGTTCGATCCTGGTGATCGAAAACTCGTTTCGCAAAACTGAACGGTGAGGAGGAAGCCTAGACGACAAAGAGTGACATAATCTGAAATCAAGTCGATCCGACGGTGGAGGGTAAAGATCGACGAAGAAAAAGCCGAAGAGTTCGATGTCGAATTCCCGACCCTAGATTTGAACTTGGGGCGTTGAGACAGCTTCCTAGTAAAATTTAAAATTGACTGGCTGCCATCAACGGCCAGTAGCGGCGACAAACGGTGATCAGAGTTGTGGCCGACAGTGTTGGTGTGTTGTGCACATTGAGAGAAAAAAAAAGCTTTAAAATTGGTTTTATTTGAAACCAAACATCGTGTAATAAATAAGGCTCGACCCCTTTTAATGTTTCTGACCGAAACAGTGTAGTAAGTAATTGGGAGTGCACATTTTTAAAGTTTTGCTGCATTTATAGGCAAATGACGCATGCATTAGATTTAGGGATTATTTGCATCCTAGCCATTCTTCTTTTAGGAGCTTTGCATTTAGTTTTTTCTTTTTCTTTAGATGTTAATTTTGTTTCATTTTAGTCATGTCTTTAATTTAGTTTAATTAGATTTTGGCCTTTAGGTTTAAATTTTTTTTAATTAGATCATTTTCAATAAATTGATTAATCTATAATTTGGTTTCTAATTAAAATTGTCTTAGTCTAATTTGATGAATAATTTGAACTTTTTAATAATTTAATTTTAATTTATTTGATTAAGTGTGATTTTGTTATTTTTAATTTATTTTAAATAGGTTCATGCTTTTTTTTTTATAACATGCCATGACTTTTCTGTTCACACGTTTAACATCATAATTAAATTTTATTAGTAGTGCTATTAACCCCGTTTTGAGTCTCCTTTTTGACAACCATAACCCTTAGGTACCAATTTTGGGCGTAGTGGGGTGCTATAACCTTCCTCACTCGTAACCGACTCCCGGATCCGACGACAATCTCGGTGATGATGCAGACCAATTTTCAGGTTTTCGGTCGTACCCAACCCAAAACGACCGATGGTGACTCCAAATGTTTGATGGGCTTTTGAAGGCCCAACTCAATTAGGCCCAGACGGAAAACGGTGTCTACACGCCTATTTGTGTTATTCCACTTCACTCCGTCATTTTCGACGATAGTGTTTCATGTGACATCACTATCGATGATAGTGTTTCATGTGACATCACTACCGTTATATAACGACCGTTATTTAAATTCCTGACAGTTATACTTGTTTCAGATTAACTTTTTTACCAGCTTCACGAGTGCAATTTCGTGAAAGAGAGATAAAATATCAATAGCGAAAATCAAGTATTTACTTTAAAACAATACACCTAAATTTTAAACCCTACACCTTACCCCAATTCCCTAAATCCTAACCTTAAACCTTAAACTTAATTTTTAGTGTGGGAACATAAATAGGGCACCAAAAAAAGTAGAGAATTTCTAGTCCGAAAATCAAGTATCTACTTTAAAACAAAATATAGTTTTTGATATATTGGAGCACAAACCATTGCTGAAGCATTTTATTCATAGTATTAGAGGGACAAAGAGTGAAAAGGAAGTTATTATCATGGGGTTTTCCACAGCTACTAAAGAAAATTCTTATAAAGTTAAACATATCCCATAGCAACTTACAAGCGAAACAGAATTGAATAGCCTCAGCAACAAAAACATCACATTGATTTCTCATAATTTGCTCTTTGGCAACCCAGTTGGTGCAACCCTAGACCTTGTCTCCTCTCTTCTAGACAGTTTCTTCACTTCTTCTCTCGACATCAAACGGGGTTTGCTCAGCCATTGTCCTCCATCAACGATCAAGATCGTTCCATTCACAAATTTTCCTTCAACCATTGAAAATATGCAATGCATTCGGTTAGTACACAACTCGAAGGAAACAATGGCCGCAAAAAATTAGTAGGAAAGCAAAGTTAAGTTAAGTTTCTCCGACAAACATGTTCAGGCATAAGTATATGGATATCACCTTTAGAATAATGAAAAATTCGAAAACATGACAAAACTGTGTTGGACAAACATCCCTATCCAAAAAAATACACAACTAGGTCCAAGTAACACAGATTACAACAGAAGTTCCGGGTTCGTTTAGGACGAGGTTTCCTGTGTGATTTAATCTCAAAGCACCGACAGAGGGAATGGAGGAGCACCACATGGATGGATGGCAATGAAGGCCTGTTCCCCATGGAGTTAGATTTAAATAAATTCTTTTCACTGAATGCTAAATCTTGAGCCACAACTTCCTCAGGTACATGAAACAATCTTTTTTTTTTCTGTATTTCCCTAGGCAATAATCACAAACTGACTCAATATACAATGAAAACCAGCTTTTCCCCTTTTAAACTCAAATGCTCTGTAAATGCTGCTTCTGTTCAGATTATAGGTCTAAAAGAGTTCAATCAGAAAGAGGTTAAATGTATTTTAAGATCTCCTAAGGTTGCATAAGGAAACGGTTCAAGTAGAAAGGTTATCGATTGTAGAACTGAACAACTAGACAAAACTACAAACCTGCATCAGATGCAAGATAGAGAGCAGCCATTGCAATATCCCATTTCTCCCCAAATTTGTACAAAGGTTTCTGTTTAAGCTGGTTCACTATCTCCTGAGGTGCAAGCTTAGTGACACCAGCAGTGTCCCCTATAGCCCCTGGTGCAATCCCATTGACTAGAATGCCATGATCTGCACCCCACTCCAATGCCAAGCTTCTGGTAATGCTATCAACAGCCGCCTGGTGGAAACACGGCATATGGCGACTGAATCCGATTTAAAAGATTCAAAAGTAAAAAGGGTTAACAAGCTTGCCAAATAAATTTACTAACCTTGGCTGCGGATGCATGAATTTGGTTCCATGTTGCTGGATAATGTATGACTGCAGTTATGTTTATAATTGTTCCACCAATGGAGGGGTCCTTCCCTGGTCCCCCTTTCTTGAGATATTTAAGAGCCTCACGGCACATTATAAAAGTTCCAACAGAATCTATATCAATGACTGCAACAAAAGCAATGAAATGAAATAAAGAATTAATTACCTTGTTTAGACAAAAATACAACCGCAAAATCAGAAAACAAGTAATTATTCATCTAAATAATCAGAAATATCAGAAACAGTAGCTCAAGGTTTTGAATAAAACAACCAGAAAGCTTAAGGGAATAATATATAGAACCTGTTCGAAAGCCATTGGGAGATAAATCCTCAGCAGCCGCAAGGAAATTGCCAGCTGCAGAATTGACAAGGATGTCAAGCCTGCCAAAATGCTTAAAAGTTGATTCCACTGTTCTAGCTGCATCCTCCTCTTTTCTAACATCTCCCTCAATCCCTATAGCCTGCAATCACCATTTTAGACATTAAAATGAATCAAGGTTTTGGATCTGTTCTAGTAGAACATGGTTCCTAATAAAGGAACATGCTTTCAACCAAAGATACAAACTTTGCACCCGTGTTCTTAACTCAGTTCCTAAGATTTGGGGGACGGTAAGAAAACAAGGAATATAAACAAGTGAGAGGGAAATTACAGGGATGCCATGGGAACGAAGAGCATGAACGGCGGAGTCAACAACATGTTTGCGCCGCCCCATGATGGCAACGGAGGCCCCATGTTTCCCGAGCTCCAACGAGATCTCGTATCCAATTCCTGAGCCTCCTCCTGTTACCAAAGCTACCTTGCCTTTCAATATCTCTGCTTTGAATGGTGACTCCATTTTTGTAGACTTTGATTCTGCCTTCTAAAACCCCGAATCTAAACAAAGGAACTCCCAAGATCAAATATTGACAATCATTTCATCTGGGAGTTCGGTGAAAACAAGGACAAATTTTGTTTTACTTGCCAAATTGATCCTTTATAATTAATTATTATTATTTGACAACGACAGCTTAGGAAAGCAACTTGGAAAATCGGATTGTTTTGAAAAGGCAACAAGAACCGACAACTTAGAAGAACGCATTAATTCAATAATTGAGTACTTATTTAATACTAGAATATACCCACACATACCCTAACGATTTAGGTCCGTTTGGTTCGAAAAAGAAATAATCTTTTTTAAAATATGAAATTTCCAACCTAGTGTAATAGTGTTTCTTTCATTAAATGGTTCTAAAAACATTTTAGCTTGAAAACATACAAGTTTTTCACAAGTCCGACTGCCCGGTCGACTAAAACCAAAGTTCACAGCTTTCTGGTTCTAAATCAGATATCCGTTTTTTGAAAATAAATGAAGTTCTAGTGAAGAGTAGGGTTAAATTGTTGTTGGGGATTCTTAACTAGTCGAGACTAGTGGATGGCTGGATGCAAATGTTGATGATCATTCAAACGGTCCAATTTCAATAGCATTTGTTGTACTTAACATTTGTACATTTAAATTTGAATCTCAACATTTAGGATTGTTGTATTATTATACTAGACTTTGGATTAAACTATAATTTGTTCCAAAAGATATCCATACCATTAATCATCATCCCCATTTCTTCCATCAATAGAAGCTCAAATTTTGCCATCAACAAACGCCCTTGTAATCTCAACACAAAGTTGTGGATTGCTGGAAGCGAAATCTTCATATTTCTTTGATGAAACTATGCTCTTCATGTTCCGCATGATGAAGCTCAGAGTCTTTTCCTTCAGATTCTTATTTAAATGTAAATCTGAGATCTCTAAAATATCGAGGGCATTCGACAGATTCAAGGAATTCAGCATGTAACGCTCGCACGACTCTTGTAAATACAGGATCTCATACTTATCAGCTGCAACATATAATGCGAAAACATGCTTCTTAAACTTGTCCACAGGCAAATCCCCGGTGTAAAGAAACTCTAAGAGGGACTTGAGCTCTTCGGTGTTTAACTCCGACAGAGTGATCGTATCATTATCACTCGGTGGAGCCTTGTAGTTGTCCGAGCTTAATATATTTTTAAAGATTTCTGATCTTGCTGCCTACGTATAAGTAAACTCGTGATCAATGTTTGGTCGAATCAACAGACAGAAAGAAAAGATGTAATTGAAGCATAGCTAGGGATTTTTTACCAGTACAGATTTGTGTGCTGAAATGGAGGGTCCATTGTTAGGCATAAGCTTGATATCAGTGTGGATTTTTTCCTTGAAAGCCACCATAAATCCACTAAGGAAATTTATTCTCTTTTTCAAATAGTCTTCAGTATCGATTAATGGTTTCTTGAAACATAAACAGAATCATTAGAAAACAAGATTTACAACGACACGAATGAGAAAGATATTAATCATGTGGCAAGGCAAGACATTATTACCTCGTTTGCTGGTGTAGTCACGGTTGACTGGTTCCTGAGATAGAACAAAGAAAGAAAACAGCATGAGAGGCAGAAAATCATGGAGGAAATACACACTTTCATGGACTCCATGGGGCCGACATGACACGGTTTCAGCCTCCCATGATATCAATTCCAAGGCAAAATGCACCATTTCTTATATTTTTCCCGTTTTTGGTTCGGATTAGTTAACATTTTTGTTAGCCAACAAGCAATGCAGGATGCTTAACAAATATTGCAGAACAAAGGAAACAAATAACAAAGCAATAGACCAAGCAGGCAATACCATCCTGTGTTACTCAAACTACTGATTTATAGACATGAAAATTACAGAAACAAAAGCATAAAAAGCAATCATAGGAAATTGCAGAAGAGGGCAATTGAAGCAGCAGCAAAGGGTTAAAAAAATGTAGCACATTAATAAAGTTGGAAAGAAGAACCCTATAAATACCATCTAATTGGTGATAATGCAGGGGCAGAAGAAGAACCCGGGATTGGAAGTGACAAAGACGGATTTCCTGCAGACATACAAACATTAGCTAATCTTGGGGTGTTGTAAAAGGAGTAGGAGTATGCTGGAGTGGAACTGCCATTGCTAGAAGCAGAAGTAGATGAAATGACAAATGGAGCAGATGATGGTGAATTCATCTCTTTCTTTAAATTGTTTTTAGGTTTTAAAACAACTCTCTGGGATTTATAAGAGGAGGGTTAAGATCAACTTGACCAAACCCTACGCTCTCTTCCCCTAACGTGCTCATCAAGGAGTCTTTCTTTAGGCCCTCATTTTCATCTTTTTTGTATTTTTCAAATAAAATAAAATTTTCAAAATATCGAGATTTGATATTTCCTCTCAAATTTTAATAATGGATGAAAATTGAAAATTTTCACCAATTTTACCTAATATTTTAGACGCTTTTAGGCTCGTAATTTATTTTACAATTTTATCTAAATTTCTACTAATTTACTCATATTTTAATAGCTTTTTGGACAAGTTGAGTTTCAAAATCTTCTACTACAGTTTTCATTTCGTTTACATTCTAGAAAATTTTAATGGAGTATTTATAAAAAAACATACATTTACTCCATGAAATCACATATAAAAATATGTTTTTTGATTTAGGGATAGAGTACGTATTAAACTACGAGGGAACATATTGGTTAAATTTAAAATGAATATGTCTTAAAAAAACAATTAAATCATAAAATAAGGACATTTAGGTTTAATTTTACAAATTTTAAAAATTAATTAAATAAGGATGAATGTCTAATTTTATTAATTTAAATTGATATGGTCTTAAAAAAATTTAAACCATAAAATTTTAGGAGGAACAATTACTTAATTGCAATGGTTTCAAAACTTTTAGGGTCTTGTCACGACCGTTTTTTGAAAGCCTACTTTTTTATGTTTGGAATAAAAATAATTTGACTTTGAAATTTTGAAAATCGGGATTTTGACCGATTTTATCTTGTGATTAATTAATTTTTTCATTTTAAATCAAAATCTTTTTTAGTTGCTTAAAACTCATTTTGGAGTCGTCACCGGTCACTTTAGTTGGCCGGACATCATAAAAACGTACCAGAAATTCTTTTTTGAAAAGTTTGGGTTCGGGAGTCGGTTACGTGTAGGGAAGGTTTAGCACCCTTACAAACACTCGTTATCGGTACCTCATTAATTACACGTGGCTTTTTAGCTTTTCGAACATTAATCTGAATTTAATTTAATCTTTTAACTATAAAATGAATTTTATTCCGAATGAGGTATCCTTTTGTAAGAAAATACATTTTGAACGAATATAATTATGAAACGTCCAGTTACATTAGGACACTTCATTTTATATTCAAAATGTACCTCAACACAAAATGTTTAATGCATGACCAATTATTGTCTTGTCATTTTTAAGTAAACACTAATTAGGCTCTATTAACTTGTTTAATTAAGAATATATGAATATTATTATTTTTTAGACATAATTAGTAACATCCAAAATAATATTGGACACTATCTTTAATGGACCCAAAAGTAATAATATTCCTAAGTAAGGTGATTGTAATCATTAGTCCTATTTTAATTTTAATTAATTTAATTATGAATTATTTTCATTTTCTAAGTTAAAATGAAACATTAAAATCTTTACCGGAATATTCATCGGTTAACATCACTCTTCAATGCGATACTAACCAATATTGAAGATTCTAATTTTATTTCAAATATTCATTTATTTGCTACAATGACCTTTCCTACTTAATTATGTAATTAAGTAACTTACACTATGGCTTCTAATTTGTAACCCCATCGTCACGGTTCGGACGCTTGACCGATTTGAGTGCGCTACATGGGGATAACCGAAGCAAAACCCGTTAAAACTCCACTTCGGTTATCGACTCAAAGAAAACTTTTTCTTTAATTGTCTTTTCTAGATGCTTATTATATATCCTATGTGAACAAACGACAGCGGAGGCAACAAGCAAAGCGAACAAACGAACATAAGACATAAAACAACCCATTTTACCTTTTTAAAGCAGGCCGTATCGATACACTAGAAGAGGGTATCGATACGCCTTGACTAGATCAACAGCCCAAGGTCAAACCAGGGAGACCGTATCGGTACACAGGTTGACCGTACCGATACGCCATGACTGGACAACTTCTCACGGTCAACGATACAAGACCGTATCACTACACCCTAGACCCGTACCGGTACGCTAAAATCTCGTCAATAACTCGAATTTCCAGAGAGGATTTGGCGTATCGATACGCCCTCGTGTATTGGTACGCTAGGCCAAACTTGAGTCCTGAAGTGTAGAACCGTATCGGTACGGCCCTTGGGCGTACCGATACGCCCTGCACTGCAATGCTCAATTTTGTAGCCTAAGACCTTAAAACACGACTCTAGATGCATTTTAATACTTCCCTAGCCACATACAAAGATACATACAACACTTATCAACTAAAATGTAAGCATACGAGGCAACCAACACGAACAAACAATCATTCATTCAAAGATTCATGCATTTACTCAAAAGGAGACATACATAGCATATATAAGATTTCATGCCTTAAACATTCATACATAAAGCATTCACGGTAAGCAAGTTAAACATGGTTTTACAATCCAAACATGGCATCAACGAGCCACACCAAAATCAACATAATAAGGAGTCTAAACATACTCCTAAACAACCATCAATATCCATCAAAAGCACAAATCCCATTGCTTGACTATTACATGTTCATAACTTAAAATTCATACTTGATAAACTCAAAAGCCAACAAGCACACTTGGAGGCCCTCTTCTTGCACTAGCAACCCACGAACTATGGATCTGCATTGTTGAACAAAAGAAAGCGTAAGCATAAAGCTTAATGAGGGTAAGCTCATAAAACAAACCTCGACAATGCAGGGTCCAAGCACGAGCACAACCAAGGTAGAATGCATGATCTTACCTTCGATCCACAAGAGCAAAAAATATACATGATGCATGAACATATACTCAATATTATGCCATGCTCATCAAGTCCAAAACCACATCATATGTAAACACATATATCAATCCATATAGGAATCACATATCACATCATATTGGCAAGCATATAATCTCATATTGGCACCTAGCTATGACTCGAATACACGGATAACACATTGGAACTCACATCCAACAACAACCATTACCTTACGATGGGATTACACTCATCACCGTTCACGCAGAGGAGATTCCACTCATCCTCACGCCCGTCGATGGGATTACACTCATCATCGACTATCATAATATATAAGAAGGTTTTCCAGGCGAACTCGTACTCCATCTTGATGACTATCATCACCAGGACCACACACGCATTTGACTCATGTGTGCACACTAAATATCCTAATGATCGATCATTTGTACCCAAGCATACTAGTGTCAGTATTAAACACGATCCACAACATCATTTCATAACCACTTCCGTGCTTAGCACGTACTCACCATGATTGACATCGTGCACCATCCACAATCCAATCCACATGCATATCACAATGCATCACAACCATGCCTCAACATACACGTATAATACAATATACATAGCCACCATAAACACAATTTAAACACGAGGCATAACAACAATTAGAGTGCAACCAAAGTCTGTAACTAAAGCTTGGGATTATGCTACCACTCTAATCCCAACTCTAGGTGGGTCTACCAAGCCCAACCTAATCTACATGCTTGAACCAAATACTCGAAAACCATTTAAAAATATTTAACCACTCACCTTCACTTCCAAGCTCAACAACCAAGCAACCAAAACCTTCAAGCTTCCGGATTCACTCCTGATGTTTCACCGATGCCAAACATTGATTCTAACCAAATCCAAACACAAACAAAACACCACAATCAATACTAGTCGTCGAAACAACCCAGATTAACATTCCAAGCAATTTAGCAACCATGATCATGCTCAAAACCGAATTCTCGAGCAGCCCTCTATACCCACTAAAATCTTCCATTTCAAACAACCACACGATCATCAAACACACCCAAAACGATCCTCATATACCATACTATCATAACCAAACATTTTCCCACTTAAAATAACCCTTAAACCAACTCTAAAACCTATTTCTGAAAATTAGCTTAAGTTCATCCAAAATTAAGAAATGTTGGACCTTTTTGGTTTCTAAGATCATATCGGACATTAACAAATCAAAAACTTAAATCAAAACCCATAAAGTAGCAACCTTTAACATTTTCCATAGAAAACCAAAATTTCTAAAACAATGATGAAAATGAAATCTAATGAAACTTTTGAAGAGAGGAAGATGAGAGTAAAATGGGGATATAATTACCTTTCAAAACCGACCAAAAAATGAAGAAGAAAGGAGATGTAACAGTGAAACTCTGGGAAAGAGAGAAAAGTGTCGTGGGTTTCTTTTGTTGGAGAAAAGATGATAAAATTTGTTTATTTGAAATATAATGAAAGAAATGGGTTTTATTTGGAAAGATCAACTATTTACAAAAATGCCATTGAAATGACTATTGGGCTTAAATATAAAAAATTTGGTCCAACACTTTAAATTTAATTTTGCAAAACAAAAAACGAGACATTATTTTATTTATTTATTTCACCCGACTCCCAAACCCGGGTGTTACATAATTAATTCTAATAATGTGATTAATATTTCTAACAAATATACTATATGGTATTTAAAATATGCAAGCATACAATTTATTTTAGACAATTAAACAAAAATAATTAAATAAAAATAATTAACACTGAAACATGACTGAATTGAATTAATTTCAGAATTAAAGGACCAGATTACAAAAAAAACAATGGCAATTTTGTAAAGAAAAGAGAATTAGTGAGCCCAAACCTAAATTCTCTAAAGGAATAACCCAAGCCCATTCAGTTTTGGCCCAAATCATTCAACCCAATTAAATTTGGCCCAAAATCAACCCTTTTTGCTCGACCATGTCACAGACCCGTAACCGTACCCGCACAAAAACACGCAAATTTTTTATCGCGACCCGACTCTCAAAACGGCACCGCTCTCAACTCGGTATAAAAGAATTATTTCCGAGTTGGAACGATCATTTGCGCACCTCTCTCTCTCTCTCTCTCTCTCCTCATCCTCCTCTCTCTCTAAACTCTCTGAATTTAAACACCTTAAACCCGAAAAAAAAACCTATTCTCAACTCAATCAAAACACAAAAAAACGGCCATGTTTTTGCTCAGTTCTTCCATTTCCTTTAATTTGATCCCCACAAACCTTAGATTTCTTGCCAAAACTTGTTATCAAAGATCAAACATGCGAAATTTCTTAGAACACTTCAAAAACTATCTTAGAAACTTAACTTTGATCTTAAGCCCCCATTTGAAACCGTACCGACATGTTTTTTCATCCGTCGGGATGACACCGGTCACCGGTCATCATCTTCGACCATCTTCCTCCTTCTTTCGATGACTAAAATCATTTCACTCATCTTCTCCGGCCCTCTACAATTTTTGATAGCCCTCCGACCAAACTTCGACCTTCTTCAATCTTCTTTCAATGACCGAAACTCCTCCGGTCATCTTCTCTGACCAAACCGAACCTTTCGGCCGCCGTCTTCGATGTCGTCGGAACTCTAAATCTACCCAAATAACTCAATCTTTCATCCTAAACCTAGATCTAGCCCATGTTTCATCAAAAACGACCCCTTCTCTGCAATTTTCCTCATCTTTATTATTTTCAACTCCGACCGACGTCCTAGCGCTCAGATCTCGACTCCGGCGGCACACACAACAACGACGATGGCGAGATAAGCTCTCTACTCTGTCGAATCTCATTTATTCATTTTAATTTTATTTCTGTTCGAACTTTAACTGTCTATTAGGCTTAGATCTGGTTTTGACTCTTGTTTAGATCTAAATTATATGTTGTTGCTTACGGATTTGGCTTAAGATCTAGGAAATCGAACTTAAAAAATGGATTTAAACTCTGAGATCTAGGGTTTTTATGGTTTTAGGTACTGATATTAGAGACTTATGGTTCTGGTTGTATTTTTGTTAGGTTTACTTAGCAAATAATGAGCTTGGAGGTGAAGGTTACCTCTATTTGGCGATTCTGCAATTTCGGCGAGCTTTCGACAACGAATGACGATCTGGTTCGTCCTTTTCGAGCATCTCTCCAGCTTCTGGTAAACTTCTTTGACTTCTTCCTCAATTAATGTTTCATTAATGATGTCAGACTTCAAGAAAAATGATACAATTAAATGAATTCGAGGTTAAAATTGATGCGATTAAAACGTAGGGGAAAATTGCTGATTTGATTTTACTTCAAGGGTAAACTTACCTCTTAAGTCATTTTTTAGATAATTGAAAGACTTAATTGATTTTTTAAATAGTTCGATAGCTAGTTTAATCTTTAAATAAAAAAGTAAAATTATAAAAATTCAAATAAAATTGAAAATTATAAAATTTAAACTTTTAAAAATTAAAATTATTTAAAATATTAAAGGCTTAATACAACTTTTCCCCCTAAACTATACCTGTTTACCCAACTTGCCCCCTAAAGTTCATTTTGACCACTTTTTCCCCCCTAACGTTTTCACCGTTACTCATATTACCCCAAAAAGTTAACACCGTTAAAAAAAATCTGTCTTGACCAATAAAAACGCACCACGTCATTTTCTTTATTTATTTTTAAATTTTAAAATAAATAAATATAATAAAATATTTATTAATTTAATTATATCTCCTAAATGCCCAAAATACCCCCATCTCTTCTTCTTCCCCAATTTTCCAATGTTCTCCAGCATATTTCTCTTCCACCAAACCTTAAAATCATCGCCACCGCCATCGTCCCTGTTAATTCTAAACTCCACCGCTTCGCCGACTCACTTCAAGACAAACTCCACCGCCATCGTCCCTGTTAATTCCGAGCAGTGAAGTATACCCAAATTCAATTTGGCTGATAATTCCAAAGAAAAGAAAAAAACCTAGATAGCATTCGACTGTAAAATTGAGAGGGGGATGGGGGATGGGGGAAGAGGATGAAATTCAATGGATACGTTGAAATAAATCAGTCTGACGTTGGCCACGCCGGTGCCTTGTTTATGATCGACGAGGCCGAAGAGTCTCCGAGCGTAAAACAACATCAGCCTAGCAATCCCGGAATGGCCATGGAGTTTGTTGTTTGTTTCCTCCTCAACCTTCCCTTATTTACTACTCTTTGTATCATATGCTGATTTAAAACCAAGCCCTTGCTCCGTTTCTTCTCTACAAGAGAAGGAAGTTTCATGATTGATTGATTTTGGTTCTTCTGAAAGACAAAAAAAAACCCATGGCTGTTTCTCCATGTTTGAGGAAACACTGGTGGCTCACCAATACAAAGGTTAAATACTTTCAACTTTGATCATCTCTTCAAACAAAGTTTCATTTTTTGAAAATTTCTGAAATGGGGATTTTCACTTTTTATGCAGCTTGTAGATATGTACATTAAAGATGCAAAGTGCCTCATTGCGACGTAAGGAGAAAACCAGATTGCTTCAGCTCTCCACCTTCTTGACAAGGCTTTGCTGCTCTCGCCTCGTTTCGAGATTGCTCTTGAACTCAAAACCAGATCTTTGCTGTATCTGGGGCGTTTTAGGGATGTTGTTGATATGCTTCAGGATTATATTTCGAGTCTGAAAATGTCAGGCCAAGATTCTGGCTCGGTTTCGTCGGATGACTCATCTCAACAGCTCTCCAGGGAGCGAGTCAAGCTTCTTCCTTCTACTGACTCGTCCTCGGACTCATACTCGTCTTTCAAATGCTTCTCTGTTTCGGATTTGAAGAAGAAACTCATGGTGGGGTTGTGGAAGAACGGCGAGAGAGAAGGGAAATGGAGGTATTTGGTGCTAGGCCAAGCGTGTAGCCATATAGGCTTAATGGAGGACGCCATGGTTCTTCTCCAAACGGGGAAACGCCTGGCTTCCGCCTTGTTCTGCCATGAAAGCATTTGTTGGTCTGACGATAGCTTCTCCCTCCACACCATTATGACCCCATCATCAGAGAGGTGGGTCTATTTTGGTAAAATAAAACTAATTAAATAAATATTTTAATGTATTAAATTGAAAATTAAGAAAATAAAACAATTAGGTGACGTGGCGCGTTTTTATTGGTCAAGACAGATTTTTTTTAACGGTGTTAACTTTTTGGGGCAATATGAGTAATGGTGAAAACGTTAGGGGGAAAAAGTGGTCAAAATGAACTTTAGGGGGCAAGTTGGGAAAACATGTATAGTTTAGGAGGAAAAAGTTGTATTAAGCCAATATTAAATAACTAAATAACACAAAAGGCTTAATCAATTAGACAAATCTTTGATCATTTTCTCGACAGCTTGAGCCTGACATCTTTTCTCTAACATGTTTTTAATGAAATTAACCCTATATTAGAGAAACAATGGCTTATGGAATGTTGTTTCCCTCTGTCTCGATATTTTTAAAAGGTAATATTGAATATTATTGATGTTGCCTCTCTAAATCAAACTATAATTGTCCCCATCTCTAAAGCTGAGAGTCCAAAATCAATAAAAAGATCCACCTAATTAGTACAATGCGTGGCTTATTCAGGTGTTTATAGTAGTATTCCAACGAGATTCCTATTAGCATAAACCGAAATCATTGAAGAAATATCCACATGCATTCCATAGTACGCAGGTATGGAGCCATGATTTGAGGTCGGGGAGCAAATTATAAATGTTTGAAAATACGGGACAAATTCATAAATAAACTAATTTTGTCATTAATCATCATCCCCCTTCTTCCATCAATAGTAAGCTCAAATTTTGGCATCAACAAACGCCCTTGTAATCTCAACACAAAGACGCGGATTGCTGGAAGTGAAATCTTCATATTTCTTTGATGAAACTATGCTCTTCATGTTGCACAAGATGAAGTTCAGAGTCTTTTCCTTCAGATTCTTATTCGAATGTGAATCTGAGATCTCTAAAATATCGAGAGCGTTCGACACGTTCAAGGAATTCAGCATGTAACGCTCGCACGACTCTTGTAAATACAGGATCTCATACTTATCAGCTGCAACATATAATGCGAAAACATGCTTCTTAAACTTGTCCACAGGCAAATCCCCGGTGTAAAGAAACTCTAGGAGGGACTTGAGCTCTTCGGTGTTTAACTCCGACAGAGTGATCGTATCAGTATCACTCGGTGGAGCCTTGTAGTTGTCCGAGCTTAATATATTTTTAAAGATTTCTGATCTTGCTGCCTACGTATAAGTAAACTCGTGATCAATGTTTGGTCGAATCAACAGACAGAAAAAGAAAAGATGTAATTGAAGCATAGCTAGGGAGTTTTTACCAGTACAGATTTGTGTGCTGAAATGGAGGGTCCATTGTTAGGCATAAGCTTGATATCAGTGTGGATTTTTTCCTTGAAAGCCACCATAAATCCACCAAGGAAACTTATTCTCTTTTTCAAATCGTCTTCGGTATCGATTAATGGTTTCTTGAAACATAGACGGAATCAGAGAAAACAAGATTTACAACGACACGAATGAGAAGGATATTAATCATGTGGCAAGGCAAGACATTATTACCTCATTTGCTGGTGTAGTCACAGTTGACTGGTTCCTGAGATAGCCCAAAGAAAGAAAACAACATGAGAGGTAGAAAATCATGGAGGAAATACACACTTTCATGGACTCCATGGGGCCGACATGACACGGTTTCAGCCTCCCATGATATCAATTCCAAGGCAAAATGCACCATTTCTTATATTTTTCCCATTTTTGGTTCGGATTAGTTAACATTTTTGTTAGCCAACAAGCAATGCAGGATGCTTAGAAAACATAGCAGAACAAAGGAAACAAATAACAAAGCAATAGACCAACCAGGCAATTGCAGAAGAGGGCGATTGAAGCAGCAGCAAAGGGTTATAAAAATGTAGCACATTAATAAAGTTGGAAACAAGAACCCTATAAATAGTAAATAGTAAATACCATCTACTTGGTGATGATGCAGGGGCAGAAGTGGAACTCGAATTTGGAACAGACCAAGACGGATTTCCTGCAGACAGACAAACATTAGCTAAAACCAAAACTTTGTTCACTAGTTTCCGGTTATTAAAAGAAAAAAAATAACACTACAATTCAAAGTTGATGAAGGGTGGAAAAAGCTAGTAAAAGGAGTAGGAACCTGAAGCTGGTACGGAGGCGTATGTTGAAGTTGAACCGAATATGTTCGAAGTAGAGAAGGCAGTAGTAGATGGAGTAGAGAAGGAAGAAGATGATGAAAACATTTCAGATCAATCGTTTTAATCTGTTCTGTAATCCAATGGTTTTTATAATATGTTTTTCCTTCTCTAACTTTGCTTTAGCTTTTCCCACTCCACTGCTGTTGTAACTTGTAAGTGCTTGTGACATGTATGTGTATGTCAACTTTTCCTTCCTTGCTAAGAAAGAAAACCAAATTTTACATAAACTTTTCCTTCCTTGCTAAGAAAAGTTTTCTTTTCTTTTAACATAAACTTTCATTAACAGACAACAAACATTTCTCCTGGCTATATTAGCAACCCAAGTTTTACTTTCTCAATTCAATTCAACTTTGTCATTCCGACTAATTATTCTGTCCTCTATAATTCTGATTTTTGGTTCCGTCCCGATCGAGCTTAATGGCCGAACTCTACAAAACCGAACGATTGAGTGTGGACTGTAGATACACGATACTGAGTTGTAACACTAATTTTTTAAAAATAAAATTGGGTAAAGTATGCCAGGTAACACCGAACTATAGGGTGTGATCTGTTTTTAACGTCGTTTTGGTTCGAAAATATATGAAATTGTGCACTCAATAGGATTCAAACCTAAGACCTTAGACATCAAAGACAAACATCTTAACCACCAAGCCAACCTAATATCTTTGAATTAGTTTTAGCACAAATAATATATATTCCCAACTGTAGTTTGTCATATAAATATATTATTTCTAATATAAAAATATTTAAATATTGTTATTAATAATATTAAATATATAAATAGATAAATATATTATTATAAAAACTAAAAGACTAATTTTCAAAACAAAATTTATTTAAAAAATTTAAAATTCGACAAAACTTAATCCCTAAACTCATAAACCCTAACCCTAAACTATAAACTTTAAACCCTAAAATTTTATTCATAAACAAGTAATATTAAAATATATAAACAAATAATATATTATTATAAAAACAAAAAAAATTATTTAAAAAATATAAATTTTTAAAATTTACGAAAAGACCCAAAAATTCACCAAAATCTTAAACCCTAAACCCTAAAACCTAAACCCTAAACCCCAAATCTTTAAGATTTTGGTGAATTTTTTGGTCTTTTCGTAAATATTAATTTTTTTTATATTTTTTTAAATAAGATTTTTAGTTTTTATAATAATATATTATTTGTTTATATATTTTAATATTATTTGTTTATGAATAAAATTTTAGGGTTTAAAGTTTATAGTTTAGGGTTAGGGTTTATGAGTTTAGGGATTAAGTTTTGTCGAATTTTAGATTTTTTAAACAAATTTTGTTTTGAAAATTAGTCATTTAATTTTTATAATAATATATTTATCTATTTAATATTATTAATAACAATATTTGAATATTTTTGTAACCCCCTCGTCCCGGTCTGGTCGGATGACCGGTCCGAGTGGGCCACACGGGGAAAACCGAAGCGAAACCCGTTAAGGCTTCCCCTCGGTTAACGACCCAGAAAATTTCTTTTAGCTTTAGTCTTATCTAGATGCATATTTAATTCCTATGTGGAGCATAACAGCGGAAGATACAAGCAACGAAACATTCACCGACCAACAAAAAGGTAAACAGTCCATTTTACTTCATTACAGCAGGCCGTTTCGAAACACCTATAGGGTGTTCCGAAACGCCTTGACCTAGTCAACGGGCCTGGGTCAACCACAAGGTGACCGTTCCGAAACAGGGGAGACCCGTATCGGAACGCCCTTGACGGTCAATATCTCGTGGTCAACGAGATTTGACCGTTTCGGAACCTCAGAGGCCCGTTTCGGAACGGCTTCATCTCGCCAATTTCTCAAAATTCCAGTAGCGAAAACGTTCCGGAACGACCCTCATCCGTTTCGAAACGGCAGGCCATATACACAGGGGCCGTTTCGGAACACGGGGACCCGTTCCGAAACACCCCCTGTCTGCAGACTCGTTTGGGTTGTTTTAAGGCACAAGGGTGCCCCAAAACACCTCCACAACCTATAACAACTCACTAACAATGAAACTTAAGGCAACCCAACATTCAAACATGCTTGAGCAACATTATAGCAAGACTAAACATTAAAGCACAACATCACAAGCCACACATCCACACATATCATTATAGATATTAAACTCAACATATCCAACACTTAGGCAATTCTAGATAGCAAAATACTAACATGATTTCAAGCAAGGCATACATCATACAAGCCAAATTAACAAACACATATGAAGAGTCTAACATGCTCCCAAACAACAACAACAACCATATATTCCAAAAGCATCATAACACGACACCTATCCCATTGCTTTACTATTACAATCTTTAAATTTAACTATCATACTTGAGCTAACCGTAAGCAACACATGGAGTCCTTTCCTTGCCCTTGCCACCCACAAGCCATTGCTCTGCATTGTCGAACAAAAGAGAGCGTAAGCATAAAAGCTTAGTGAGGGTAAGCTCATAAAAACAAACCTTCGACAATGCAGGGTTCAAGCACGAGCTACAACCAAGATAAAATGCATGACTTTACCTCTGATCCACGCGAGCCATAAATATTGATGATGTATGAACATATATTCAATATCATATCATGCTCAACATGTTTAAATCCACAACATATGAAATCACATATATTAAACCATGTTAGCAACACCTCCCAAAACACATTGGCTCACAAATTAACCACAAATTGGCAATTTAAACTACAATCTGTATTGGCACCTAGCTATGACTCGAATACGCGGATAACCATTGGAACTCACATCCAACAACTCAACCATTACCTGACGGTGGGATTCCACTCATCACCGTTCACGCGGAGGGGATTCCACTCATCCTCACGCCTCATTCCACGCGGAGGGGATTCCACTCATCCTCACGCCCCGTCGATGGAATTCCACTCATCACCGACTAATATAAATACAATTTCTGGGCGAACCCGTACTCCTCCTTGGTGACTCAACGCCACCAAGGCCACGCGCGACTTTTGACTCATGTGTACACACTAACATCCTAATGATCGATCATTTGTACCCAAGCATACTAGTGCCAATACTACACATTTCATTAATCATTCATAATATCAATTCATAACACTTACGTGCTTAGCACGTACTCACCATGACTTACCGTCATGCACAAGCCACATTTCCATGTCTAGCATGTACTCACCATGATCCCCGGATCATACAAACACCTCATAATATCATTACACATGTCAACACTACATGCATCTCACCAACACAATTATCACATCATATTTCATACACATGTATATCTTTATCACATTTATCATCAACATGCGCGTAACAATGCATTAAGTCATACCTCCACATACATGTATAACAACATAAGCATAGCCACCATAAGCATGATTAAACATGAGGCATAATCCAACACTTTAAAGATCAACCAAGGTTTCTAACTAAAGTTTGGGATTAGGCTACCACCCTAATCCCAACTCTAGGTGGGTCTACCAATCCCAACCTAGTTCACATGCTTGAACCAACACTTGAAAACCTTTAAAAAGTATTTAACCACTCACCGACAATTCCAAGCTCAACCATACTAGCCGATCAATCTTCCAACGATTCCGGATTTGTTCCCGAGGCTTCACCAACACAAAATCTTGCATCCATTCATCTCAACACAATCAAAACAACCCCAAATCAATTCAACAATTAAGGTAGCAAACCCGGAACACTATTCAAGCAACCAACACAATAGTTTAAACCATGAACAACCCCCAAAAATACCAAATCCGAGCAGCCCTTATACCCAGCCCAAAACTTGTGATTTCAACACATTTAACACTTCCAAATGCTTCCAAAACAACCCCCAACTATTACCCTAACATCAACCCTCAAATTCCAACACAAACCATACCCAAAATTCATCTAAAAACCCTCCTAAAAACCCACCAAAACCCAAATTCGGGAATCATGCTAAAACACTCTAAAAATTATATATGTTGGACCATTTGATTCATAGATAACATATCTAACAATAACAAATCAAAAGCCTTAGTAAAAACCCATAAAGCTCCATCCTTTAACCTAAACTTTCAAAAACTCAATTTCCAAAACATTGATGAAAATGAAATCTATTTGTACTTTCAAGTAGAGGAGGATGAGAGCAAGTCGGAAATGTAATTACCTTTCAAAATGCTCCAAAAATGGAGGCAAGATTTGATGGAAAAGCACCAAGGAGGGGGAGGGGAAGTTGACGTGAAAATGGGGAAGGGTTGGGGAAGAAGATGGCAACTTGTGTTTTAAATAAAAAGGAGGGGTTTTTAATTTGGATGGCCTTTTTATTACAAAAATGCCATTAATGAGATGGCAATCTCATTTACTTTAAAATCCATAAATTTGAGTTTCAATCAAATTTGGTCCAACCCTTTAAATTAAATTTAGCAAAACAAAACCGGAATATTATTTTATTTATTTATTTCTCCCGACCCCTAAACCCGGGTGTTACAACTCTTCCCCACTTAAGGAAATTTCGTCCCCGAAATTTATCGGACATGAACCCACATCCCTTCTCACCTCAACATACTAACCAACCGAAAGACTTACCACACAACACTTGCTATCTTGCACTAAGATCTCAACTGATTCTTCAAGGCATGCCAATTTCAAACTCAACTCAATCTCTTCAACAAACATAGCACGGAACAGATCTAACTCACATTTCTGAATCATAGATACATAACCCACATCACAAACCTCTCTCTAACTCTGGTGGTAACCGCAACAGATGAGCAACAGAACTAGCCCGATTCACAAACTCATACAACACTGTTCAAAAATTGACCGAGGACTTTCTCTGACTGATCATTTGACTTCATTAATTAACCAAACACTACGCAGGCGTCTTCAAAAACAATCTAGCAGAAATTCCGGATCTCCATTACCCACTTCCATTAAGAACCTTCCACGGATGTAACAACTAGGAGAAAACTGAAGCTCAGTCTTAACACTCTGACAATTTACATACTCACTCGCACACTGAACCACATTATTCATCCACTCAATTCAGAAGCATTCATCTTCAACCCACAATACGTCTTTATACAACTTAGATGCAATACAAATGAACTATCGTGCTCTTCGGCCCCAAAACATCACATCTCAAAACACTAGGTCAATCGGTACAACTATTCTGCCTCTGAAATGCAAGACTCTATCATCTCGGAAGCTGTATTCTGAAGGTCTTCCTTCTACTATGCCTCGCACGTGAGGTGCCAAGAATCTGTCTTGCAACTGTTTCTCTTCAAACATTCTGACTCAATGTAGGTTCAACATGAAACGCGGCCACACGAGCACTGTCATTCGGCAACTGAATTCAGAAAATACAACTCGCAACTCAACTATTAATCTAACAACAATTTCAACTTGGAACATCGGTTACTACATTGACTATCTTCGGATGGTACTCACTCTTGATATTACAGTCTTCATGCATTTCTAACACTCATGATGTTCAAGTTTAAACCCTTCCTAAGTTGTCTAACAATTCAAGTTCTGATAATAAGTACGTACACGTTGTGCATTTCTTACTATATAAGCTTTGTCTCTAAGTCTTCGAAGCAAACACAACTGTAATTAACTCTATGTCTCATATCGGATAACTCTTCTCACGGTCTTTCAACTATCTTGATGAACAAGCCACAATCTCCTGTCTTGCATAGGCACACAACCTAACTCTACATGTCATGCATCACCGTGGTTCACAACTCTTTCTCTAATATAAGTTGTTTCAAGGTCGAAGCTCTCTTCAAAGTCTCTTTCAGTTTCTCAGGGGTTCATTGTCTCGCATCTAACCACACAACTGAACATTCTTCTGTAGCAATCTATCAATGGAGCAACTATCTCCAAAAGATTATTTACAATTCTCTGAGAGTAACAATGCTAGACCTAGGAACTATAGATATCTGTCACAGACTTCAATTTCTTCCAACTCACATCTTCCTCTGTCTGTTCAAGATTTGTTCTAATACACTCCGCTAATTTTCATGTCCTAAGAGAACATCTTCGTTAACTCGGAGTTCACGTTGGCTCAACTTGGCATACGACTGATTCTCTAATAGAATCTACATTACTGACTCTGAAGCTTGTCATGGTCTTCTTTGATACTTGAATATACTCATGTATCATCTATGAGGACTACTACAAACTGATCAGGAAGCTTAGGAAAATATTCTGTTCAACATCTCTATAAAAGTAACCAACACACTAGTCCAACAAAACAACATAACTCGGAACTCAAAACGGTCACATCTTGCCTCAAAAGTTGTCTTCGGTACTTCTTCTTCTCTTACTTTCCACTGGTAGCAATCGGATCCCAATTTAATCTTCGAAAAGACTGAAGCACACACACTATCTGATCAACAATTCACTGACACTCGGAAACGGATACTAATTATTCACTGTCACTTGTTTCAACTGTATGTAATCTGGACACATTCCCGTACTGTCACTCTTTCTTCTTCACATATTTCACTGTAGAACTCTGAGATGATGCACTAGGCCTAACGAGTCTAAGGTCTAACAAATCTCGTAGTTGATTTTTCAACATTCTCAATTCTTCCGGGATTCACAAGTTACAGAGCAAACAAAACAGAAGCAACCTCGAAAACGGCCTCAATAACAAACTCTTCTCCTCTAACAAGAGGTAAACCGGCAATTCTTCCAAATACTTCTAGGAAAATAAAACACAAATTATCCTAACATTATGCGGTCTAGTCTTCATTCAAAATCAAATTCATCACAATTACTAAGCGAGCCTGTCAACTAAACTCAATCAATCTTTGACCTCTAAATCTGGATCACCATTCAACAAGAAGTTCACCTTCTCACCTACCACTACAGTCACACATAAATCTGCAACTTCAAGGCAACTCTCTCTTTGTCTCAACGTATACACTAAATCTTTGCTCTTCAAGCTGAACCTTGTCAAAAGGTACATCAAAACCGTAGGAAGACGATGGTTTCACACCTACGAGAAACTAGTAACTCTAAACCACCAACAACATCTTCTGTACATCCTTCTGATCACTACTGTCTCCCAAGGAGGCTAGTCACATGTGTCCCTACGTCTAAAATCTCAACAGAGATACGTCAAAATCCTTGCGCTCACACAAACGGATGATTCTGCAAAAATTGTAACTTCACAAGTACACAACTGATAGTCTTCGGTCCTTTTGTCTTCAGGCTGGTCCTTCAACAAGATCTAACTCTTCTAAATTATTCTTAGAGCATTGCGAAACCTCAAAACTCAATTCTGATTACACATAGACTATCATGCTGGAACCAGTTCTATAACATCAGTCCCGACGACTCAAACATCCCATTGCCAAACAATCTGAAGTTAAAGCTCAAGACTTTTTTCTCGGCTCAACTATATCGGAAGCGACTTCATCTCTCCCTCTTGCTAGAAGACAACTCGGACGTACACTGGTCCCATCACACAAATCGATTTCCACTCACGGGTACCGACTGACTGTCTTGTATGAAAACCATAGGTTGAATCCTAACGATCACCAACTAGCATTTCTGAACTTCAGCTTACTCACACGAGACCCTTACCCTGATCTCGCTAATAGAACTAAGGTGCTCATACCTACCTCTAACACCTCATCGGGCACATTCAAACTTGCATGCTTGTTAACAACATACGGAAGTACGAACTCAGAACTAACCAGAAGAGACAAACTCAAAACTGTACTCAGGGCTTATCTACTATAACATAGATACCACTTTGACTCCCACTCATAGGTCTTCGCTTCTTTTCACCAACTAATACCAGAATCGGTCAAATCGTCCCTTCACCAACAAGAATTAACCCACATGCACGCGGACTCGAGCAAACAAATTGTACCTCAACTCCGGTACAACCATACTCCCCTAACTATAGTAAAGAACTTCCTCCACATCATCCATATTCTCAAAACCACAACTTCCACTTACCGATTCACGGCCCACACACTGGCCCTAAGCTTACTAAAAGCAATAAACCAATCAACAATTTAACATACAAGTTGGGTTAGCAAAGGAAATGTCCAATTGGCTCAAGTATGATTTCCCTCACTTAAAATCCTTTTTCCGATGTAATAGAAGCAATGTGACTCTACTCAACATATTTCGAACAAGTCAACACACATACATGCTCAACCAAGCACATAACAAGGCACACTTGCTAAACAAGCAAACAAATGCGTACGATCAAACAACATGCATTCTCAATCAAACAATCATACATCACAGCATACACGGGTAACGAGCAACATGCTTTTAAACCAACAATCAACATACTTGTCATACAAGCAATCATACTTACAAAGCAAGCAAACACCGTGCATATCAATTCAAAACTTAAACTTACCTCACTTACCTGCCCAAGGTCTCGGAAACCTTAGGCTCTGATACCAACAAGTGTAACCCCCTCGTCCCGGTCTGGTCGGATGACCGGTCCAAGTGGGCCACACGGGGAAAACCGAAGCGAAACCCGTTAAGGCTTCCCCTCGGTTAACGACCTAGAAAATTTCTTTTAGCTTTAGTCTTATCTAGATGCATATTTAATTCCTATGTGGAGCATAACAGCGGAAGATACAAGCAACGAAACATTCACCGACCAACAAAAAGGTAAACAGTCCATTTTACTTCATTACAGCAGGCCGTTTCGAAACACCTATAGGGTGTTCTGAAACGCCTTGACCTAGTCAACGGGCCTGGGTCAACCACAAGGTGACCGTTCTGAAACAGGGGAGACCCGTATCGGAACGCCCTTGACGGTCAATATCTCGTGGTCAACGAGATTTGACCGTTTCGGAACCTTAGAGGCCCGTTTCGGAACGGCTTCATCTCGCCAATTTCTTAAAATTCCAGTAGCAAAAACGTTCCAGAACGACCCTCATCCGTTTCGAAACGGCAGGCCATATACACAGGGGCCGTTTCGGAACACGAGGACCCGTTCCGAAACACCCCCTATCTGCAGACTCGTTTGGGCTGTTTTAAGGCACAAGGGTGCCCCAAAACACCTCTACAACCTATAACAACTCACTAACAATGAAACTTAAGGCAACCCAACATTCAAACATGCTTGAGCAACATTATAGCAAGACTAAACATTAAAGCACAACATCACAAGCCACACATCCACACATATCATTATAGATATTAAACTCAACATATCCAACACTTAGGCAATTCTAGATAGCAAAATACTAACATGATTTCAAGCAAGGCATACATCATACAAGCCAAATTAACAAACACATATGAGGAGTCTAACATGCTCCCAAACAACAACAACAACAACCATATATTCCAAAAGCATCATAACACGACACCTATCCCATTGCTTTACTATTACAATCTTTAAATTTAACTATCATACTTGAGCTAACCGTAAGCAACACATGGAGTCCTTTCCTTGCCCTTGCCACCCACAAGCCATTGCTCTGCATTGTCGAACAAAAGAGAGCGTAAGCATAAAAGCTTAGTGAGGGTAAGCTCATAAAAACAAACCTTCGACAATGCAGGGTTCAAGCACGAGCTACAACCAAGATAAAATGCATGACTTTACCTCTGATCCACGCGAGCCATAAATATTGATGATGTATGAACATATATTCAATATCATGTCATGCTCAACATGTTTAAATCCACAACATATGAAATCACATATATTAAACCATGTTAGCAACACCTCCCAAAACACATTGGCTCACAAATTAACCACAAATTGGCAATTTAAACTACAATCTGTATTGGCACCTAGCTATGACTCGAATACGCGGATAACCGTTGGAACTCACATCCAACAACTCAACCATTACCTGACGGTGGGATTCCACTCATCACCGTTCACGCGGAGGGGATTCCACTCATCCTCACGCCTCATTCCACGCGGAGGGGATTCCACTCATCCTCACGCCCCGTCGATGGGATTTCACTCATCACCGACTAATATAAATACAATTTTCGGGCGAACCCGTACTCCTCCTTGGTGACTCAACGCCACCAAGGCCACGCGCGACTTTTGACTCATGTGTACACACTAACATCCTAATGATCGATCATTTGTACCCAAGCATACTAGTGCCAATACTACACATTTCATTAATCATTCATAATATCAATTCATAACACTTCCGTGCTTAGCACGTACTCACCATGACTTACCGTCATGCACAAGCCACATTTCCATGTCTAGCATGTACTCACCATGATCCCCGGATCATACAAACACCTCATAATATCATTACACATGTCAACACTACATGCATCTCACCAACACAATTATCACATCATATTTCATACACATGTATATCTCTATCACATTTATCATCAACATGCGCGTAACAATGCATTAAGTCATACCTCCACATACATGTATAACAACATAAGCATAACCACCATAAGCATGATTAAACATGAGGCATAATCCAACACTTTAAAGATCAACCAAGGTTTCTAACTAAAGTTTGGGATTAGGCTACCACCCTAATCCCAACTCTAGGTGGGTCTACCAATCCCAACCTAGTTCACATGATTGAACCAACACTTGAAAACCTTTAAAAAGTATTTAACCACTCACCGACAATTCCAAGCTCAACCATACTAGCCGATCAATCTTCCAACGATTCCGGATTTGTTCCCGAGGCCTCACCAACACAAAATCTTGCATCTATTCATCTCAACACAATCATAACAACCCCAAATCAATTCAACAATTAAGGTAGCAAACCCGGAACACTATTCAAGCAACCAACACAATAATTTAAACCATGAACAACCCCCAAAAATACCAAATCCGAGCAGCCCTTATACCCAGCCCAAAACTTGTGATTTCAACACATTTAACACTTCCAAATGCTTCCAAAACAACCCCCAACTATTACCCTAACATCAACCCTCAAATTCCAACACAAACCATACCCAAAATTCATCTAAAAACCCTCCTAAAAACCCACCAAAACCCAAATTCGGGAATCATGCTAAAACACTCTAAAAATTATATATGTTGGACCATTTGATTCATAGATAACATATCTAACAATAACAAATCAAAAGCCTTAGTAAAAACCCATAATGCTCCATCCTTTAACCTAAACTTTCAAAAACCCAATTTCCAAAACATTGATGAAAATGAAATCTATTTGTACTTTCAAGTAGAGGAGGATGAGAGCAAGTCGGAAATGTAATTACCTTTCAAAATCTCCAAAAATGGAGGCAAGATTTGATGGAAAAGCACCAAGGAGGGGGAGGGGAAGTTGACGTGAAAATGGGGAAGGGTTGGGGAAGAAGATGGCAACTTGTGTTTTAAATAAAAAGGAGGGGTTTTTAATTTGGATGGCCTTTTTATTACAAAAATGCCATTAATGAGATGACAATCTCATTTACTTTAAAATTCATAAATTTGAGTTTCAATCAAATTTGGTCCAACCCTTTAAATTAAATTTAGCAAAACAAAACCGGAATATTATTTTATTTATTTATTTCTCCCGACCCCTAAACCCGGGTGTTACAATTTTTATATTAGAAATAATATATTTATATGACAAACTACAGTTGGGAATATATATTATTTGTGCTAAAATTAATTCAAAGATATTAGGTTGGCTTGGTGGTTAAGATGTTTGTCTTTGATGCTTAAGGTCTTAGGTTTGAATCCCATTGAGTGCATAATTTTATATATTTTCGTTAGCAAAACGACGTCGTTTTGGGTCATTTATTATCAAAATAGCGGCACCAAAACGACGTCGTTTTGGTGCAGCGTCCATGTCATCACGCCGTTAACGATTTAACGGCAGGGTGGTATAAACGAGTCCAAAAATAAAGTTCGGTGGTAAGTTTGGACCAATTGAAAGGTTGATGTTAAAAACATGTCACACCCTATAGTTCGGTGTTACCTGACATACTTTACCTAATAAAATTTTAATATTAATAGAATATTCCATCTTTATATAACTATTTCTTGATAATTGAAAAGGAAAATAGAAATGCTTTAAAACTCAATATTTATCTGGAATTGAAAAGGGGCTTTACTGTTAAATCCAAGATTTACTTTAAAAAAAAATTTATAAAGTACTTCTGTTTGCATTTTCTCGTTTGCAAAGCAAAGGCGAGATAAAAGCCCAGTTATAAAAGGAATCAAATTAGGATAAATGATTAGGATAAACTTCGCAAACAATCACTAAATTATGATAAAAAGTTATTTTGGTCATTTAACTTTTAATTGTTACATAATGATAATTTCACTATTTTTTGTAAAGTACATGTTCATACTATAGTTTTTTTTAATAAATTTACTATTTAATTGTTACAAAATGATCATTAAAAATTTTAATGAGTACAAAATAATTAATCCATTTTGTTTGATTTGCTTGAAGCTAAGCCTACCAAAACAATTTCATTTGTTTGAATAATTTGTCCTTAGATTAAGATTAAGAAATAGTGAAAGAAAATACATGATTTAGGGAATTATTGACCCTTGATCTATTCTGAAAAAACAAAAATAAAATAGTCGGATATATCTGGAAAAAAATGTGGAGCCACAACTAACTATTAGCAGGGACGGATCTATATACATTGTGGGAGGAGCAATTGTGCCCTAAATTTTATAGGTTCATTATATTTTAGGCCATAATATTTTTGAAACTATTGCAATTAAGCTTTTGTTCTTTCCTTGCCCTCTCAAATTTTTTATAATTTATTACTTTTTTGGACTTTGTAATCTAAAATTAATAGAATTAAACTTTGACCATTTATTTTTCTGGTGTAATTACTTTGTAAGATCTTTTACTTTTAAAATTAAACCTAAACTCCCTTCATTTTTATGATTTATTATTTTTTAAAACTTTATTTATTTTAAAATTAATCGGCCTGTCCCCTCGTAATTGATCTTGGTTCTGTCCCTACAGCTGGTGAATAAAAAATGTGTTATTATTTGTAGGGGGTAAACTTAGTAACAACAAAGAGCTTCCTCCATTGTTGTTTGTTTTCATCATAACCATCGAGACAAATCATCATCTCCACCTCAAAAAAAAAGTTTGTTTGGATCGACTTATCATACTTAGGGAGGGGCACGGGTAGGGTCGGATTTTTGGTCTACCCGGACTTGACCCGAAAATAAATACCTTAAACTCGCACCCGACTTGAACATATTTTTTAAAAAACTTGACTCGACCCGGCCTGACATATATAAAATAAATTAATTTTAAGAACTTAATTGTAAAAAAATAATTTTAAGGGACATAATTGTAAAAAAAATATAATTTAAAGGACTGAATTATAAATAAAAAATTGAATTTTAAAGATTAATTATAAAAAATAATTAAAGAGAGATATTACTATAAATATCAATAAAAATTATTAAAAAATACACTATTAATTTCGGGGCCGGTCGAATTTTTTCTACTCTAAGTTGAACCCGACCCGACCCAAACTCAATTTTTTCATTATAAAAATTCAACCCGATCGAACTAAGTCAGGTCAGAACCCTTCAAATTCGAGTAAAATGCCCATCCTTAATTATCCTACTCCATGCAAAACATGATTACATGAACCATCTCAAGAACCATTAGCGGAAGCTTTAAGGACTAGGAGTCCATGGCTTCCCAAAAATTTTAAAATATTAAATTTAATTCTTCAAAATTTAAAAAAAAATTATATTAAAATTTAAAAAATTTAATATTTTTAATTAAATTACCTCTTTTAATTTTTAATTATTTTATTAAATCTGTCAAAATTATTCTAAAATTTTAGTTAAACACTCAAACTTTTTAAATATTTTAGTTTAAGCTTCTAATTTTTTTAAAAATTTAAGTTGATCCCCAAACTCTTACCCCCAGCTGCCCAGATTCCACCACCGATAATCAATAAAAGTATATTCAAGTTGCAAGTTCGATATGTGAAGACCAAATTTAGGTATACTTAAGGTTCTTTCAACTAAGATATAGTACTTTCTTTTTTACAGTAATTATTATAAAAAATTGTAATCCTTTTAATTTTTTTATAATTTATGAATTTATTAGTTTTCTATGATTTTTTAAAATCTTAAAAATATTTTGTATTTTTTTTAGGATTTTATAATTTTATGATTATTTATGATTTATAAAATTTACAAATAAATTTTGTATAATCCTTTATGATTTTTATAATACTTTATAATTTTTTAATAGTTTTTATTGATTTTATTTGTGTGACACCATATGTCATAATCTTTTTGAATAGATATGTCGCCATTTCAATAGTCTATTTGTTATTTAATGTTAAAACTTGGTCAATAAAAAAATAATTATACTATAAATTGGCGGTGGAAATAAAATGTTTTTACAAGCGCCCTAATTTTAGAGATTAGATATTCAATTTAGGGTTATTTTAGGAGTTTAAGTTTATGTGCTTAGAATTTAAGACTGTGGTTTGAATTTAGACTTTAAGTTTAGAATTTAGGGGTTATAGGTAAACATCTAAATCCCTAACATATTATCCTAAAATCTAAACCCTAACATCTAAACCCTAAACTCTAAATTCTAATCATAAACCCATAAACCTAAACACTTAAATTATAAACCCCAAATTAGATCTCTAGCCCCTGAAATTAGAATATTTGTAAAAACATTTTGTTGTTACAGCTGGTACATCATATATTTTTTCATAAAAAATAATAACAAAAAAGTTTAATTGAGTTTTTTTTTTGGATTAGCAACATGGACTCGATTTGGTTCAAATTGTCTATGACAATTTAATTGATTTTTTTTTTGCTAAGAGATTTTTTACCCTTAACCTAGATTAAAATATGTAAAGGATGAAACTTAAACCTTCAATTTTCCAGTTAAAAATCAATACTATCATACATCAAATTTAATACATATTTTTATTAACTAATTATTATATCTAATATTTATTTAATATCAAATTTAGTATTTAATTTATATTAATTAAAAAATCGATTCAAAGGATCCAATAAAATAGAATAAAATAACAACCCACAAATACACTCATTTAACATCCAATCAATCCAAAGTTTTTTTTTCTTTTAAACAATCCAATTTTTTATTCATCGGATAGACTTAATAATTAACCTTTGCCAACTCAATCAAGCTACTAGATGCACTTAAAAAAACTTAACATTAAACTCTGTTTGATAAAAAAAAACATTAAACTCTGATAAGGATATTAAAATAAATTGAATCCTAATCCATAAACGTGACAATTGTTGATAAATTAAAAGTGGAAATTTAAACGGGTTAGTTCAAGTGAAAAGAAGTTTAGTATTACTTAAGCATGTTTAAGTCCGAGACATTGTCAATGAAGAAAATTCTCACTAGAAGACTAACCCATTAAAATCAAGTGTGTTACACTGATCGGTCCGAATAGTCAAGGCAAAGTCCTGGAAAACAAAAGGGCAATCCAATTTTTTATTTATTTATTGATTTGAGTATTTGCACAATTGCATGTAAGATAAGGATGTATTATATACACTCTTGTTGATCATTTCTTTTGGTACAAAATAAGTTGATAAATTAATCAGACTCCATTAATTCTTTTGGTTTTGGCATCCATCAAAAAAGCCCTTGTAATCTGCACCCCAAGATGAGGATTCTTGGGTGCAAAAACTTCGTACTTTGCCGAGAAAACAATGTCCTCCATGTTTCTAACAATGAAGTTCAACGCGGTTTCCTTCAATGTTTTGTTGGAACAAACATCGGAGATCTCCAGGATTTCAAGAACGTTGGAGGCGTTCAATGAGCTCAACATGTATCTTTCGCAGAAATCCTGCAGGTACGGGATCTCGTACTTGTCGGCCGCCACGCACAACGAATACACATGTTTCTCCAGTTTGTCGAATCCCAGACTTCCACTGTAAAGAAAGTGAAGGAGAGATTCAAGTTCTTCGGTGTTCAACTCTGGGAGAGTAATTGTATCACTTGGTGGAGCTTTGCACCCGTCTGAATCCAGCATGTTCCTGAATATCTCTGATCTTGCTGCCTATCATTTTAGAAAACGAGTAACAAATAACAAACTTGTTATTCTGTAAGTCATTTCAAGTTGTTTATCCGACACATTATGCCTATTGAAAAAGTAAGAAAACAAAAGAGGGAGAGGGAATTACAAGTAAAGCCCTGTGTGCTGGTATGGAAGGACCTTGGTTGCCAGGTTTGAGCTGAATATCAGTGTGAATTTGATCTCGAAAAGCCACGATGAGTCCACTCAAGAAGCTTATTTTCTTGTTTAGATCTTCTTCTATCTCCTTCATGTTTGTAATCCATTTGCTAAGATTCCCAAGTGGCTTTTGTGTCAAGAATCAAGAACAAATTTGTAAAACGAACACGAATACACGAATTAACCAATCGAATCCTAGGCCATCCAGAAGAGATTACGAAAGAAAAGTAGGAAGAAAATATGAAAGAAGAGGTTGCTTGCCTTGCAAGAATTTGGTGAAGAAGATGCATGAGTAGGAGTTGATTTACAATGATGATCGATTTCGAGCTTGTTCATCAAAGTGATAACATTTCTTGCACCTTCGTAGCAGGCCCCGCATATTGTGTTCCTTGGAGGCCTTAAAATAAACGGCATTGAACTGCAAATTGAACAATCCATCTTTGCCGCCTACAAAGTTGCAGAGGAAGAAGAAGAAGAAGAAGAAGAAGTTTGTTAATTAAAGGATTGTTGGGTAATAATGATGGAAGCTTGTTATTTCTTATTTAATTGATGTTGATTAACATGATAAAGCAACTAACATGTGATGGGGGCTTGTATTATTTTCATTTTACATAAAATGACAAATCCACCCTTTCAAAGGCTAACATAAAGTAGTTGTTTGATGGGGGTAGAAGAGTGAAATGGGATGAATGAGTTTAGAATGCAAGAAAGGAGGAAGAGAAGAAGGTAGAAGTTAGAAGGGAGTTGTTGTCGGATGGGGAATTGGTTAGAAATGTGTTTAGAGTGAGTTTCAATGAATGGGATTTTTTTAGTAGGAACAAAATGACTTTCCAACATCACAACAGCAAGTACTTGTTGGCCAACCAACATTATATCCATTGCTTCTTTTTTAGGTAAGACAATCTGACTATGACGATATTCATGTTCAGGGATGGACCGAGGGAAGATGACGTGAAAATTTAAATTTATAAGTATTTTATTGAAAATTTATTTTTTCCCTCTAATATTTTATAGGTTCTCCTACATTCTCTCCTCGAAGCCATTGTCAATGATTCAATTTATTCGAGGGTAAACTACACGTATGGTCCTTTTATTTTGAGTATGTTCTCTTTTGATCACTGATTTGAAAAAAAAACATTTTGGCCGCTTATATTTTTGGGTAATAATATTTTGGCCCTTCAGACATTAACACGTTAGACTTTTGGTTTGACACGTCAATAAAATTGTTAATTTCTAATTTAGACACTTGAACTTTGGAAAGTTTGTTTTTTCACCAATTTTCAAACAAAAAAACTTAAAATCAACTTATCCTCACAAAAAAAAAAAATTCAGGAAAACTGACGCTTTTGTGTAGCTATCATTATGGGGCATGTCATTGATCAAAAAAATTTGACGGTCTAGTATAGTTAGATCTTCTTTGAGACAGTTTGTCGACATAGTCAAAGCTATTAAAGGAATAGATATGCTTGAATAGAGATAATGAGAATATACATAATACACTCTTTATCACTAAAATTATTCCTTAAATTCATTTATAATCGAATACTTAGACCGGAAAAATACTAAAATGTTGTGAAATTTAGATGAGTTCATAACAGAACACTTTTCAAGCTCAAATTTGTTGTAAATTGGATTTTCAAAAGAATCGATAAACCCATTTATCAAACCCAATAAAAAGAGTAGCCCATTCATTGAGTTTAATCCATCAGCCGCCCAAATTGTTGTTCTCAACAATTCCATCCATTTCCAGATCTTCATGGCCAAATCGAAAAAGAAGGGAACCGAGTTTTCCCGCCAACCCCAAAACCAGTTTCATCACTGCGGTCTACCAAGGGAACCGAAGCTTAAGAATTCTTAGAAAAATGGAACAAATGAAATCAAGACGAAAAACCAGCAAAGGGAAACCCTTCACTGATCTCAGCAACACAACCCCGCCATCTCTGCCTTCTTCAATCAAACCCCAAACCAGATCTCCGCACTCTTCGCCTCTTAAATCCCTTCTCAACCACAACCCTAATGCAGATCTTAGTTCTAAATCCAATTTGACCGCAATTGGATCCCCCATCGATGATAATGTTCACAATGCCAAGAAGAATAAGAAAGACAAGATAAAAGGTCCAAGTAACAAGGAAAACCCTAGCTCAACCCTGCCTCCGCCGCCCAAAACGCCTTCTGTTCCAGGTGATTTTTGTGGGTTCTCGGTTTTTTTCTGGGTTTTGATTGGATTTCAATATAGCGTTTTGGTTTTGGAGTTATGGGTTTTCATGCGTTTTTTAGTTATTCATTTGGGTTTTGATTAACGTTTTCGCATCAATAGAGCCAATTTACTGTTTTTTGGTATAACCGTGGGACAATCTCAAATCTAGTTTGCTCTATCAATAACATGAGAGCTGGAACTTTTCTTAGAATCTAATCTCATTCGGCTAGACCAACTGTTTGTTGGCGAATAATTTAGTTTCTAGTTTTCATTTATTTCATTTTCAACGCAACCTACATGAATGAATATAATATATAGTATTAAATTACGACCGCAACACAGTGTAACCGTCCTATTGTAACGGTTTTGGAGTTCACCGCAAACTGCAACTGCATTAAAAATTATAGTTATTTTTCAGAAAAAAAAATCACGCTTCAACGGCTGCAACCGCAACGTTGCAACTGCATCTGCAACCGCAGTATAATACTATGGTTATCTAGATTCTAGACAGAGTCCGACGAGTTCTAACTATTTTTCATTTGAGAAACCATAGTTGAAAATACACTATGGTTGGTGATCTATGTTTCTCAACCTTTTCTGGTCCCTAGTTTTATGGATTATGCATGTATTTTAGGTCTAATGGATTGTATATATGGTTTTGTTTTTAGGTGATGGTGATTCTGTAGTTTCTGAGCTGACTACTGTTTACAGCAGGAGACACACTGCTGAAAAAAGGAAGAGTAAAGGGAAGGAAATTATGGAGCCTTTGAGTTGCTCTCTTGAAACAAGGATGCCAAACTTAAGGTGATTTCCCTTTAACCGGGCTTTGTACTTGGTCCTTGGATAACAATTAGTCTTTGATGACTAGAAGGCGAAGGATGATTAAATTGTGCTAGCATAGCATAATTAAAACAATAAGTGGATATACAAAAAGAAACTCCAGATATTTGATATCTTTCTCTTTGAATGAGATCTCAATTCCAGGGGCGGTTTCATTAGATATGTTACAACTAGAATCCCTCCTTTTTCCGACCCAGTTCCTCCACCACCGTGAACCCTGGTTAGATTCAGGCATGATGCACTTTTTAGTTATTATCAATGTCATGGAATGGTAGCCATATATGCTATCAGATAGTGTTTTTGTTGTTTTAAGTAGCCATATACTAGTAATTACTTAACAAATGATTGAAGTGATCTTCAGCGTTCACTCTCAACTCTTTAGGTGGTTAGGCTTCGGGTGACAGTACTTAGACGAGTACCACAAAAGTTTTGTTGATCAAATGTACCGATTTTTGGGGACTTGATAGGTTGACCATATTGGATAGTAGAAAGTAGAACGATAAAAGCCTGACTTAATTGTTAAATTGGTTTAGCTAATTTCATTTAATCTTTATCTTCCATATCTTCCTTTTCCTTTCATTATTGACTCTTTCTAGAGATAGTGGCTGATTAGCTGAAAGTCAGTTTTGATACAGTTTTGTTTTAGACGCCTATGTTTTCCTTGTGTTTTTAACATATCTTTCCGTTAAAGTCGATGTTATTTTCTACTGATTAGCTGAAAGTCGGTTTTGATACAGTTTTGTTTTAGACGCCTGTGTTTTCCTTGTGTTTTTAACATATCTTTCCATTAAAGTCAATGTTATTTTCTAACCTTTCTTTGAGCTGTGAGAAAATGACTTTTGAACAAAATGCTTCGGTTATCAAAGTAAGATCTTTGAGTTATTGTATGCTGTGATAGCATGTCCAATTTAGCTATTGAAAATTACAGTTGCATATTCAAATATTTTATTTTCTTTACTCATATGTAATACTTTCTGCTATCAATGTTAACTACTATGCTTGTTCCCCGTTTTGCTAATCTGGAAGATCTCTGTTGCTTAATGTTTGATCAGATTATGATGATCTTCCATTGAATGTTTTCCCTTGATTTCCTCTATTAATGCTGTTTCTCCTTGTCTTTAATCTAGGAAGAAAATATATGGAGATGGTGATATTGGTCTCTCCAAATCATGCCCAATGCCATGTAGAAAGGTTTGTTTAAAGATTCCCCTAGTTTCTTAATCTAATTTAAACTGAATGGATAATCATGCTATTGATCTTTGGTTTGTGAAATTTTTGGCTTTCATTGAAACATTTTTTTCTTTCACAAGCTCTTTAAAGTTTTTCGGATCTGTATATAAAGCCAACAATTTGATCAAAAGTGTTTACAGATGATGCACAACTGTATATTGCTTTCCCTTATCACGATTACTACTATCGTTATCAAGCTTTAGAATTTTTTACACAATGGTTAGTGAATGGTATCAAAATCATTTTTTGCTTTAGTTATCTTGTTACTAATAGTTGTAGTACGTTGCTGTTTTCTTTTTCATCAAGTCATATTGCCTTTTTTTCTTCCATACATACCCGAAGATATTGTTATTAATATACATTGAACCAAGCTTGTTGGTTTATGTCGTTATCACCGAAACAACACCGAGAGATAAATGCTTTCGAGTATGAGTTGCCCCAAGATTTCATTGACAAGCAGAGAATCTATTTTGCGGAGATAGATGCATATAAACTGGAAGAGGAGTTAGCATCAGGTGATGAATTAGAATAGATGAAAAGAAGTGTATAGCTGAATGGTTTAGGTTAATACAATTTAGGTGCTCTAACTAACCCTATAATCTTCATTTACTGAAAAGTTGCAAGCATTGTTAAATTGTACAGTTGGTTAATCTATGTGGAGCTAAATTGTAGTTGATACAAAGAGATCTCTGTTGATGCCTGGCTACATCCTACATGAGCTTGCTTGATTTGGAATTGTGAATTATTGTTGTTTAGAAACTGCATTACTACATAAGACTGTAAATGTTTGGTGTTTTCTGTTGTAGCCAAAAAAAGGCACGAACCAACTTGTCTCAGTGGTTAAGGGAACGGTTGTTGTTCTTAGAGCTCACTGGTTCGAGCACTAGCAATTGCAGCAAGGTGATTGGGCATGCATTGTCAAATAGTTGAGAGTATAAACACAAAGTCTAATTATATGAAAATGAACGCAACGTGTTTAATAAATAAAACCGATTAAAATTATGAATTGATTTTCATTCAACATTTTCCTAAATGAAAAGACACATATGTCCAAAATTCATGTAACTGCTCTGACAAAATAAACGCAAAGTGATAAAGAAAAGTAGGCAAAAATTTTTTTTTTTTGAATATACTGGTGCGATGCAATGGTAGCATCTGTTCAACTTTCTTAGTCTTTTCAAAGACAGCATACACAGCATGGCATAACTGGTGCTCGAACCCGGGTCCCAAGGGATAATAAATATTTACCTTTGCCACCAGGACACAAGGGGATGAGCAAAAGTAGGCAAAAACTTAAATCATAATTAATCAAAGACATTACATTAGTCAATAAGTGGATGCATATCAATTAATCAATGTAAAAAGAATCAGTGTTTTTTAAATGTTAGAATTAGAAACATGTTGTGGAACAGTATCGGTTGCCTTTGTCTTATATATTTTCAACACTCTTAACTTTCTGGAGAGATAAAGAATTCGGCCCTGTTTGGTAAATAGCGGTTTGGGCAAAAATTAGAGGTTTGAGGTACAATTAGAGGTTTGACTAGTCAAATCCGCTAATATTGATGTTTGGTAAATAGCGGATTGAAAGAGCGGATTAGGGTGAAAAAGCTAATTTTGAAAAAGCTCCTAATATGAGCTTTTTGAGATTAGAGGTTTGGTATTAGAGTTGTAATGACTCTTTTACCCTTAACAATTACCAAAAATCTCCAAATAACCTAAATTAAATAATAATATTTTTTAATATAAATAAAAACATATTAAATATTGGACTTATTTTTTGTTACTACTAATTTATACGGTGACACTTGTAAGTTAATTCTATTTTTTATTATCACATATTTATATGTGCATATAAATTTTTTTAATAATTATATAAATAATAAATTAATATATAAATCTTTCAAATATGTTTAGAAATTTATATTAAAAAATAATTTTTACAAATCTAATTAATATTTATTAGATACAAAATATTAATAACTGATAAATTATTCAAACAAGTATTAAATATAACCATGTCCTTATATGTCATTTTGCTTGTTAAATAATCAAACAGCTATCTGCTATCAGTTAATTTTACCAAACACTTTTATACAATCAGCTAATACAATCCGCTAGTCAAATCAGCTAATGCAATCAGCTATCAGCTATCAACTAATATAATTCGCTATCAGCTATCAGCTATCCGCTAATTGCCAAACAGGGCCTTCATTTTTTAAAAAAGAAATTGTTGGTTTAAATTATTATTCAATAATGAAAAATGTTTTTTATTTATTTTTTAAAAACATGTTGGTAATTTCACCCTATGGGTCGGTTTTTTAAAAGGTAAATTACCTCCAAGGTCACAAAATTATGGGGAGGTTTTATTTTGACCACTGATCTTTTAATTTTGTCAATCAAACCATTAAACTGTTTAAATAGTTTCAATCAAGTCACTACTGTTAACATTAACGGAGTTGATGATGTGGTAAATAAAAAAAATGTATAATTACACATTCGATCCTCATTATTTACACATTTTATCAATTTAATCTTAATTTTAATTTAATTCAATTATAACCCCTACACCTACACCTAAATTCTAACCACTGTCCCTAAATTCTAAACTCCTACACCTAAATTCTAACCAATGTCCCTAAATTCTAAACTTTTAAACCATACACCCTAAACTAAGACCCTAAATCCTAAAATTAAGACGCTTGTGGAAACTTTCAATTTTCACCGACAGTGTATAGGATAATAATCCATTTATATTTAACACTTATTTAAATTAACGTGATCTAACTCAGCATATGTATAAAAAGTCAAAGTTGGACTATTCTTCTTTTATATGAGTTATTATTTGTGGAATTCCATTTTTCCATCTTGATGTTTTTTGTCCAAATTTGTTAGATAAATCATTTATGTAAAACCTACTCAAGGGTACATATAGTTTAGTCGATGGTAGACTTTATGAGCAAGGAAAAGAATAATTAGTTAATTTACATAATTAAATGTATTGGATCTAATCATTTATAATTTTCGTTATTGACCATTGGTTATGAGCTAAGCCAGGCAAATGTAAATTTTTTCCAAGGAAACAATTATGAAGATGTCACTCAACGTGGAAAAATAAATATTAAATTCCACGTTAACCGTTGATTCACACACATTCTGGTAACCAAACTTTGTTCTTTTTGACCTAAAATAAAGCTAATCTTGTGACAGTTGACAATTGACATGGACAGAAATTGAAAAAAGAAAAAAAAAATACTCTTAAATCTACTCAGAGAAGGTTCTGGCGTTAACAAGTCAAGAGTAAATTGTTATATTATAATTGCAGTAATTAATTCTTTTAGTGTTTTTAATTTTAACATTTAAGCCTTTTTTTTCGTTCAATGATAAGTTTATTTTAGTTATTTTTAATTTAATTGTATTGATTTATATTAGGATAATATTCTATACACAGCCATATGGGTGAGCAAAACTGGACTCGACTCGAAAAAATTGAATAACTCGACTTGACTCGTGACAAAAATACTTGACTCGTCTTGACTCGACTCGAAATTTCATAAAGTCGAATAACTCGAAAAAATTTCAAATAAATTTTGAATTGTAAAATGGAAATTCGAATAACTCGAAATTTTTAGTGATTAGTAGATTTATTTTTAAGTTCGAGACAAGTCCCTCTATTTTTTATGATATATACATATTGATATATAAAAATATGAAGAAATATTGTCCCGTGTGAAAAAAATATATATGTGCATATCATATATGATTAGAGAAATGAGTTTAAATTGGAATCAAACCCTACTATAACATGATAAATAATTACAGTTAAATTTTTATAGGAACTCGAAAACTCGACTCGACTCGAATTTCTTAAACTTGACTCGAATTGAAAAAAATTCAAATAAAGTTTGAGTTGTAAAATATGACTCGTCAACTCGAACAACTTGAAATTTTTTGACTCGACTCGACTCGATCGAACGCTCACCCCTACACAGGCAGTGGAAATTGAAAATTTCCACAATCGCTTTAGTTTTAAAGTATAGGGAGTTAGTTTAGGGTATAGGGTTAGGTGTTTAGGTGTAGGGGGTTAAAATTTAGGGGTAGTTGCTTCAATTTAAGGTTTAGGGTTATAATTTAGGGTTTATAGGTTAAAACCTAAATCTTCACTATATTATCCTAAAAACTAAACCTTAACCTATAAACCCTAAATTATATTCATAAACCTTAAATTGAAACAACTATCCCTAAATTCTAAAGCCCTAAACCATATACCCTAACTAACTCTCTATACCTTAAAACTAAGGCGCTTGTAGAAATTTTCAGTTTTCACCGCTTGTGTATAGAATATTAATTCTTTATATTAAACGTAGTTTGATTATGATTATTTTTTAATTTTAGAACTTCATTCATAATAAAAAAATAATTATATAACATTTGAAATTTATACTTTTATGTCAGTAGCCTTATCCAATACATCCAAACTTAAGTTCCTACGAAACATTGACATTATCCAAGCGATTGTAATGGACAGGAATGTCCTTTTCGTTTATATACCAATATTAAAAAAATAAATTTTAAGCTCTAAAAATATGTAATGCTAATAATTCTCTAAACCTAACATTAACCATAAACTATAGACTTAATTTTTTAGTGGGGCATAAATAAAAGCATCGAAAAGAGACAAAAAATACTATAAAAATAACTTTTCAATTAAAACAATATACTCAAGATAAGGCTATTCTAATAAAACAGTAAGTCGCCTTATTAATATCTTACCAAAATTGTACATCCATCAACTGGAGAAGCAAGGAAGGAATCAAACTTGAAAAAACTGAACTTGCAAAACAAGACAAAACACTTGTATAATACAAAGATAAAAAAAAATCAGTATTTTTGTAGAAAAAGAGGAAGTGTTATTAAATAAAAATAATTAAAATCTTAAATTTGCTAAACAAATCATAGGTATGTAAATTGACTGTTATCTTTAAACTGTTATTTTCATGTAGAATTGAGGGGGATTAATAAAATTTAGACAAATATTTTATCATTTCAATTATATTTATTTATTAAAGATTTTTTTTGAAAAAAAAAATATTTTCTTTTACTCGTATCGTTGAGTATGACATAATCTAATTTTATTTTATTTAAATTTATTATCAGCTCGGGTGATTTTTGTTTGCGAAAAAAAGATCATGACCCAATTTATGAACAACTTGAAATGTTTGATTAATTTGTATTGTTTTAAATTTGCTTATCTTTTAAGAGAAGTAGTGAAAATGTGTCTAAAGCAAGTGTTCACCAAATCATAACAATTAACAAGATTTAATGTGATTAAAGTAGTTTGAAATGGGGAGCTTTGAAACTTTAGCTGCCAACAAATTGATGTGAAAACACTGTACCAAAGTCTTTACCCTGGTTTTCAAACAAATACGCGTTCTAACCATGCAAGTCTTCATCTTTACTTCTTCTTAATTATAATCACTATTCTAAATTTGTGATAATCTTTTCAAAAAGCTTAAAGTGAACTTTGCATGCTGATTTGAAGAGTCTACGTGTTAGGTAACCTGCCTACAGGCTACAGCGCTAGCTTTCAATCAATTTGTGTATATAAAGCAATGGGTTTGGCACAGTTTGTTCCCAAGCCAAAAGCCAATACAAATTTTCCAGTGTTTGTTGCTTAATACTAAAATGGCTTCTGCTTCTTGTTTGACATTTCTTCTCCTTGTGGTTGTATTGGGAAGCAGCAATGCTCAACTCTCGACCAATTTTTACTCAAAATCATGCCCAAACTTGCTTTCCACTGTCAAATCCACCGTCAGGTCTGCTGTCAGCAAAGAGTCCCGGATGGGTGCTTCTCTGCTAAGATTATTCTTCCATGACTGCTTTGTCAATGTAATTCTTCTTCTTCTTCTTCATTTGTGTCTTAAGTTTGTAATAATGTTTTAGGAACATGGCAACTTTGTTTGACTTGTGTCAACTAAGACATAAAAAGAGAGTTTATTTGGGACTTTGAAAAGGAAACCGACCAGATTGACCCTTATGTTATGATCCCTATCCTAATGGATTTGACTTGCTTAAGAACTGGTAGGTAACTAATACATATGTACCTTGATTTATCATGATAGGGATGTGACGGATCATTGCTACTCGACGACACCTCGTCTTTCACCGGAGAGAAAAACGCTAACCCGAATCGCAACTCGGCTCGTGGATTCGATGTGGTCGACAACATCAAATCGGCAGTTGAGAAAGCTTGCCCTGGTGTAGTGTCTTGTGCGGATATCTTGGCCATTGCTGCTAGAGACTCTGTTCAAATTGTAAGTCCTCAACATATATTGGCCATAGCTGATTAGCTGCTAGGTTCTTAGTAAGTGCTTCAAGTAAGCAAGTTATAACTGAGAGAATACTCCTGTTTTTGATCTGTAGTTGGGAGGACCTAGCTGGAATGTGAAACTTGGAAGACGAGATGCAAGAACGGCTAGCCAATCGGCGGCTAATAACGGCATTCCTCAGCCGACTTCGAACTTGAACCAGCTCATTTCCAGGTTCAATGCTCTTGGACTTTCCACCAGGGACTTGGTTGCTTTATCTGGTTTGTTCCCTCTCCTACAACTACATAATCGTATGATATTATGTTATTCGAACTCTTTATTTTGGACATGTGTCGAACACATATTTGGACATATCCAATAGTTAAAACCGTATCCTAACATTCTCAAGTGTGCAGGGGCACACACAATTGGACAAGCAAGGTGCACATCATTCAGGGCTCGCATATACAACGAGAGCAACATCGACGCTTCCTTTGCTCAAACAAGGCAAAGAAACTGCCCAAGAGCAACGGGCTCAGGGGACAACAATTTGGCACCCCTTGATATCCAAACTCCCACATCTTTCGACAACAATTACTTCAAGAACCTAGTCAATAACAGAGGACTTCTCCACTCCGATCAACAGTTGTTCAACGGCGGATCCACGGATTCGATCGTTCGTGGTTACGGTAACAGCCCGAGCTCCTTCAACTCGGACTTCGTTGCCGCGATGATCAAGATGGGAGACATTAGTCCCCTCACAGGATCAAGCGGAGAGGTGAGGAAGAACTGCAGAAGGGTGAACTAATACATTATGGGGTTGTTTATGTGCTTTTGCCTATGGAGTGTGGAAGAAAAATAAAAAGTGGGAATTTTGTTTCCTTGTTTGTGTCAGTTAAGATTCTGTGTGTTTTTTTATGTTTAATTTCTTCCAAAATTGTTGAATGGATTAGGTCTTGTTTCTGAGAGATTGTGCTAAAAAAGTAATGGAATTAGAATTATTCCCATTTCTTTCTTTCGAGTTTTTGCATGTTAGTCTTTTATGAACAAAATGTTTTTGCATGTTAGTTAGATCATTTATGATCTATGCATGTTATTGAAATCATTTCTTTTATATGCAAATTACAAGCTATCCAAACATAACCGACACAAACGGAACATGGATTATGCACATTTGGATTCTATGAATTCAAATAATATCCAGATTTAAATATTTTAATTGTTATTTATAATTAGGGACGGTCATTTGATCTAGGAATGGTAGACGAGTATAATTTCGTAAATTTTGTATCGTATCATCCCAAATTGAGCGAAAATAAGATAGGATATAAATTTAATGAGTAGTAGACGAGCATGGATGTCAAAAGTCATACTCGCCATAGGTAGTAGATAGGTGATGACTGTCCGCCTCGTATTCACGTTCTTGAATCCTAATATATATCATATAAAAAAATTAAACTCCTTTACTAAGATATTGGTTTGATTAAAATTTTAGCTTATGTTTGTAGTCATTGAACTCAATTAATTTAGCTTCACAAAGATTGAAAATATTTTTTAAAAAAAATACTTTTTTTCGTTATATGTAATATTAGTTGTTGTCTAGCTAACAAATTTGACAAAATATAAGATAGATTATGATCTATATCTATTATAATATATAAAAAATTGATGAAATCAACAAAACATAAAAAGAAAGGTCTTTTTTTATTCTCTGCTTATTATTTTTGTCTTCTTACGTTTAGAATTTATTCATTTCCATTTTAAATTTATACATGAAAAATACATCAAAATAAAAAGTCTAAAAATCATTTTATCTACCTACACAAACTTTAATTTTTTTTCTATTAATTGGTAATTAGTCAAGATCGAAAAGAAAGTATACCTAATTTTAATTTTCAATCAAATTCGAATGAGATTCGTAGTTAATCTGTTAAAAGATATATATTTTAAAAACAATCTTTTTTTTTAAATTAGTAACTCGGTGATATCATTTGATTTTTTTCTAACTTTGAAATTTGAATATTTTTAAAATAATTGAGAAAGATTAAAAAATTAACAATAGAAAATTTCAGGAGTATAGGGGGCATAGACAAATTGGTGGGTACTCAACTGAACAGTGTTGCGGTGTTGAATTTAAGAATATACTCACGTGAAAGGTTGTAGATTTAAAAATTGTATCTATCACATGTACTGAGTAGATGGTGAACATAAAAATTTTAGATAAACATAAATATAAGGGATAAATATCCGCACTCGTCCATCTCGTTCGGCGTCCTAAACACTCCCTTGTTTATCTCTGCTCGTAATGCTTACAAATAGGCATAGTAAAAACTTGTGTGGAATACCCTAAACTCATCAACGATGTAGGTGGAAAAGGCCTCCGGTGAGAACCTGGTGTGAAACACCGACAAATTTTGGTATTATTTTCTGGAACTAAATAGTTTAGCCCATTAAATTATTGGGGGTATTAAAGATGACGATAACCGAACATGGGATATTAATAATGTGCCCACAAGGCTCACGTTCTACTTCTTCTCCTTCTTTCTTTTTTACCCTTTGTCACATGGAATTATAAATCAATTATTTGATTTGGTTCAGTGGTTTAGGCACGTTTGTATGACCTAAAAAGTACATGTTCGAGCTCCCACTTTCAGTTTAACATATACATCAATGTTGTATACTTTAGCTTAAGAATTATATATTTAATATTCGAGCTTCCATTTTCTGTTTGACATATACATCAAATGTTGTAATTTTAAATCAACCGTAAAATTTGATTTACTCGTTAGTTCTGTGATTAAAACAAAATCATCCTTCTAATTAAAGTGATTATAAAAATAGTTTATCCTAATTGTCATCAGTACGATATACAGGGGATTGGTCACATGCTTAAGGATTCAATTTTCTTTAATCTATGGGTGAATGGAAAATGATAAACTACATGAATAATATTCATTTAATTACTTAAATGATATCAATTAAGCTATTTAGCATTAACAATTTACTAAAATTGTATCTTATTGACTTTTGATGGTCAATTCTTTTTAAACATAGACCATAATTATTATAATTATTTTAAGTACTTAAATTTTATGAAATATTCTTATAAATTACTTATTAAAAGCTTTTGAAATATATATTTTTCAATTTTTTTGTCAATAATAAATTTATATAAAATAAAGTCAAAGTTAAAAATTTTATACTGTCAAAAGTCAATATGTGACGATTTTAATAGAATAGATGGAGTAATATAATTAATAATGTTTATTAATTTCATAAAAATATTGTTTAATATTTAAAGTATTTTTATTAATAAATATTGGTTATTATTAAATTTAAAGCACCCAAGTGTCTCTAATTGGGAGAAATTATTATATGGACCCTTCCCACCACGTCATCTATGGTCCCTAGTAATAAAAAAAAATTCCATGTCATTATTTTTTCCATATCATTTGTACACTAGGATTATATTTTCCAAATCATGGTGTCGTATCAAATTAAAAATAAATTAGGGTTTACTATTCCCTTTTTTTCTTCAAGAACGATAGCTTCCTCCACTAACCCTAAACTCCAAACCCTAAACCCTAAACCCTAAACCCTAAACCCTAGCCCTAAACCCTAAACCTTAAACCTTAAACCCTAAACCCTAAACCTTAAACCCCTAAACACTAAACCCCTAAACCCTAAACCCTAAACCCTAAACCTTAAACCCTAACCCTAAACATTAACCCTAAACTCTAAACCCTAAACCCTACGTTAATTGGAGAAATTAGAGAAGATGATTTGGAAAATATAATCCTAGTGTACAAATGATATGGAAAAAATAATGACGTGGAATTTTTTTTATTACTAGGGACCATAGATGACGTGGTGGGAAAGGTCCATATAATAATTTCTCCTCTAATTGGATGATGAAGTTTATAATAATATGTAAATATATATATATATATATATATATATATATATATATATATATATATATATTTGAAAAGTATAATTACCCATTTAACCGTTTGATTTGACTGTGCAAGATATTACTATATCAAGCAAGATCAATTGAAAGACTAGACATCGATTTAGATTACATTAACAATCATGTCAAATTTATGTTCTTATATGTTTTAGAGATTTTTTAATTTCCTTAATTTTGAAAAAATTATATTTTTAAGAATTTACATAGTTTGTGTATCGAAAAAATTTTATTTAAAAAAATTAACTTAATTCAAATTTAAACATTTAAATTCAATTAGCTTATAATTTATTTCTTCTCACCTTTTAGTTAAATTATATTTTATTCACCACTAATTAAAAGTGCAATGTACTTTCTGATCACACGGAAACTTGTTGATATCTTCTTCTTCTTTTTTATTAATTTGATGCTATGTAAAAAGTAGACAGTGAAGGCAAGGCTATACAGTAAATAAAGCATCCCGCATGGACATTTAATGTCATTAATTTGTCAAGAAAAAGTTTATATATATATATATATAAAAGAAATATTCATTTTCATTGAAGACCTAACTACCACGTGAACAGCCATGAAAGCTAGGAGAAGTGTGGGGGAAATATATTTTTAAATAAAAATTTTAAAAACTGAATATTTTTGTTATAAAAAAACTGATTTTAAACAGTGTAGTAGCATTAGTTTTTTTAATAGTAGTGTAATAACATTAGTTAAAATGATATTAAATTGGAAAACGTAATAAGTAGAATTTTATTGAGATGTTTACCCAAGCTACATAAACATCATAACAATCATTATTTTTTCACAACATGCATTGGATTTTGATGAGTTTGAACAAACACAACAATCATACATATCTGAAACACACCAAAACCAAATCCACAGGACGAAGGTGTTTGATTGAATTAATTACTAGTACCTTCAGATTCCTGGGTTTAACCCCAAAACACAATGTTGAAGTTGGCGGTCAAAGCCCTTCATCTTCATCTTCATCATCATCATCCATGCAGTTATGAACCGGCGACCTCGAACATGTAAAGCAGCTCATTTGCCTATGAAACAGTTTCCGGTTCATGGAAGAGTTAGGCAATGGTGAAGAACCAGACTCATGCAGCGATGACCATGACGATAAAGATGATGAAGAGGAGCGTGAAGCCTGGGTTTTCCTAGCGGAGGTAAGCCTGGGGAAGAAGGAGGTCAAAAGGGTGGGTTTGAAGCCCTTTTTGTGCTTAGATTTTGAGTTGAAAGAGGAATAATAGGAAGGTGGTGGAGTGAGAGGAGGAATGGCGGTGTCCGATGAAGGGTGTTTGGGGGTTCCGGGGTGAGATTCCCACATGAAGGGAACAGCACCCGAAGCTCCGCCGTAGTAGACCCTGCAGGAAGAGTTGGCCGTTGAAGTTTCTTTGGACATGAGCCTGCTGAAGAACTTGTCTTCTTGCTTGATTTGGAGACCTTTCTGGTGATGATGAAGCTCGTAGCCATTACTGTCCCTCGACATTTTTTTATGTCTGCACTCTGCAACTGATGTGCTTGTCTTTTGTTTGCTAAGCTTAGTAGATCTCTAATTTCTAAAGAATGCTCGAGATCCGAAGTTGAAGCCTGGTAGAAGAGAAAGAATATAATATTTCAAGGCCAAATGACTTCTTTTAAGTCTACTCCACTGGTATATAATTAAGGCTCTAGCCAATTTTTCTTGGGTAAACTCCGAAATTAATCACTAAAACTTTATTTTTACTCCTAGTTTGGTCACGAAGGTTTATTCTTTTAATTTGATATATAATTTTTTTTTAAATTGTTCATGTTTTGGTCACTTGTGCGTTCATAGACGGACCTATATAAAAATATTAGGTTATAATTGACCCTACTAAAAGTACTTACTATATGGTAGTATTATATTTGTATCCGAGTTTTCATAAGAAATATTAAAATTGATCCTACTTAATTCATTGAGGTATGAGTTCAACAATACTTATTGTAGTAGTATGAAAATTTCTCGTACTTCATACTTTACTCTGAGCCCCCCTACCCTCACTAAATAAAAATTTTAGTTCTGCCACTGCATGCGTTAAATCAGACACTTGAGAATGATGTGGCAACCACATGTGCTGACATGCATTGTTTTTTCTGATGTGGAAGCCGCATGTTGTGCACATATTTTTCTTTTTAATTTTATCTTCTTCCCTAAAGATGTTTATTGCTCCATCTATGTGTCATGGTGGCATCAAAGTCACTATTCTCTGGTGTTATCTTTGACAACTCGATATACCAATGAACTCGTCCCGTCATCCCTTTCACTTTATCAGTTTAATTTTTTTTTAAAAAACTCTCTAACTCTTGAAGTTCAACCACAAAATCAAAACTCATGGATCTTCAAATCACTCTAATCTACAATAATCATTATGATCTAATTAATGTGGAATCATAACATATAGCTCCTTTTCTCTTTTTTACCTCCAGACGTTCGAATTTAGATGAAATTATTCCATCGTCGAGAAATAAAAGAGAATCTAAAACTAAGTATTTTTCATAAAAAATAAGAAAATTTTGGGACAATTTTCTAAATTTTAAAACACAGATATCCAGTCATAACGTAGTTAAGTATTTAACGACGAGTGACCAAAAGGTCCAAAACACTAACAACTCAAAAGTTTAGTGATTAAATTGATATTTTAAAACTTCACTGACCAAAATGAAAATGAGAAGAAAGTTCAATACTGAAATATGTAATTTACCCATATTTAATCGTTATGTCTATTATAATTTGGGTAATTGTTCTATACACAAGCGCTTGTGGAAATTTTTTTACACAAGCGTCTTAGTTTTAGGGGTTAGGGACTCTGTTCAGGGTTTAAAATTTAGGGGTATAAGTGTAGTAGTTTTGAATTTAGGGATTGTTGATAGAATTTTGGATTTAGGATTAAAATTTAGGGTTTATAGGTTAAAACCTAAATCCCTACCCATATTACCCTAACATTAAACTCTAACCCTAAACCATAAATTCTAAACCTAAATTATAATAGACACTAACCATAACCCTAACCCTAACACTAAAACCCCTAAACTTTAAACCCTAAACACTAACCCTAAACCCTATAATTGAGGCGCTTGTGGAAACAAAAATTTTCCACTGCCAATGTATAGGATATTAATCCTTATAATTTATAGATTCATTATTCCTCACAGCGTTATTTCTAAATTATGTTCTCACCTTGAGACAAAAGCCAACTATATAATAGCCTTAATATCACTTCCCCTTATATTTTAGGTTAATTCACAGTTTTGCTCGTGTACTATTTTTTTTCATCAGTTTGCTCATATATTATCATTTTCTTTAACACGGTACCTCTTTGCTATTACTATTAAAAAAGTCTCATGACAATTAAAACATGTCGCATGTAATAAATTTTTTTTGAAAAAAGAAAACCCTTAGAAATTCTAAAAAATCTCTAATTTTACAAATTATGTTTTGAGTTTATTTTTTTCTAAATAATAATATGCTTAATGTATAAATCAATTAAAATAAATTCCCCAAGGAAAATATAATACAAATCAAAACCCTAACTTATTCCGTATTAAATTAATTAGAACCAAACAAGCATGTTCAATCGTTTTGTCTATAAGGTATGAGTATTGTCAAAGAATTAAGAATATATAAATAAATATTACCTTGTAATTAACTTTAGAATATTATATGTTCTAAATATACTCTCAACCATTTGACAATGAATGCTCAATCACCCCAGGCCTACTGCAACTGTTGGTGCTCGAACCCGTGACCTCTAAGAACAACAACCGCTCCCTTAACCACCTGGTACCTCTTTGCTATTACTATTAAAATAATATAAAATAAGATATAATGCACATTAGACATATGTTTATATGTAACACGTAGGCTCCAATTCAAGTAATATGAATAAAACTTCATAAAAATGATTGAAGTTAATGGTGGATAGAGAGGGTAGGGGAATTTAATGGGGTAGCTATAACTTGCTAATAATTATGTTGGTAGAATCTAGATTATTAATGAGGCAGATTATGTGGGTTAATGTGGACCGTCCATTGTAATCTGAAGGAGGAAAAACAGTTGAGCAGTGAGGATATTTTGGTTACGGGTTAGCAAAGCCCTAATAAATGAGAGCTTATGGTGGTCCATCACCTAATCAAAACTTGCTTGTTTCAGACAAAGATAGATACATTGCTTTTAAAGATGGTTAGCCTTGTTTAACATTCCAAAATAGTAAGCTTTATTTAAAAAACAATATATATACATTTAACAAAAAGAAAAACCATATGTTCATTCCTTTGTGTATTGACGGTAAAGATATATGTTCATCATCCTTTAGAATTTGGATTCGAGCACCAATAATGCATGTTGTGTGTGCCATCTTTGAAAAGACTAAAAAAATTGAACAGATGTTACACTTGCATCACACCAGCATATTAAAAAATAATATAGATCAAAAGCCAACAATCAGTTGGTCTAGTGAGATGAAACATTTGATACCTTAAGTAAGGTTAGAAGGTTTAAGGTATGTGAATGAAAAAAATTAGATTGGAAGGGCCGTCCTTATAATAAGCGATACACAAGACCTCGAACTCGAGACATGCTTAAGCGATACTAAAGCGCTTACCACTTAGACCAATCCGTTAGTTAATATGTGTCGGATATTAATTTCTCTAATAAGATATTATTCAATCCATCCTTTCAAAATGTAATATCACACATTTAAATAGGATTAACATAACTACTAAGGTTAATAAATAGACCACCTGATTTTGGCACTACAATTTTCCCACGACCTAAGAATTTTGGCTGAGCAATAAATAGATACAACAATATATATATATATATATATATATATTCACCTATGCATAATATTTCACGTTTTCATATATTATATTATATTATTGGATAATTTTGATGATTGCCCTAAAACTAAAGTTTTTACCACATGAATTGATTGAATTTAATTTGATTAGTATCGTTATTAGTGAAACATACAAAAAAAATATGAAATCAAATATATTTAAATATTTAATATTTTTTAGTATAAAATTTCTATAGATTGTATAAAAAAATTGTAGCATATGAAACTGAAGAGCGACAAACACAGCCGAAACTTAAGCCTTGAAATGGAATGAAATTTAAAGGTTTGTTGGGCTGAATTCTCTCATTTATCTTTATTTATTTCCCTCTGATTATGTGTCTGTTATAGTATATAAATTCGTATAATGATGGAACTATTTATTCTTTTCGAAAAGTAATTTTCTATTCAATTAATTTGTCGTGCAAAACACGACATGTATAATTAACCAAACAATAATTAATTATACTTTGGCATATAAAGTCAAAAAAGTTAAAAGAAAAATGAAACTACAGCATATTGCTATTTTTCATTAGAATTTAAAGATTATTAGTTGCTACTTAACAACCATTACACTGTAGATATATAAGTATAACACAAAGAATGATTAGGCGTAGACAAACCCATATTTAACTTCTGTAATCCTCTTTATCCCTAGTTATTTTTACTATAAAGAGTACAGTTTTAAGTTAAAAGTTTTCGACAATAATGATTTTATTAATGGGAAATAATCCCAAAACATACATCATGTGTCTCATTAAAAAATTCTTTTAATTTAGGTGGAGAAAAGAAGTATAATGTATGTACAAATTAGACCATGAACGGAGCCAGAATTTGAGATTAAGTAGGGCAAAACATAAATATTTAAAAATTAATGACAAATTTATAAATAAAACAATATTTTAAAAAAATTATATAGAAAGACAAAAGTGAAAAAAAAAATTCTCGAAGGTTGGGGGAGCAATTGCACCTCACCACCCCACATAGGTTCGTCCCTGAATTAGACCAAGTAACAGTGGCGGATCCACATGCTACCTTGGGTGGGCCTGTGCCCACCCTGAATTTTTCAAACCTTACACATTTAGCTTCGATTTTCATAATTTTTATGAATTAGTCCTTAAATTTTATGATTTGTGCCCACCCTGAAATTTTGAAATTTTTATAATTTGTACCCATCCTAAAAAATGTTTTGATTTGTGCCCACCCTCAAACAAAATTCTGGATCCGCCACTGCCAAGTAAGAACCAATAATCCACTAATTCCAAAAATAAATGACATAACAAAATTGTATGCGCACGACCAATAACGTAACACATTAACAGTAACTACCAACATGATTAAACGGCCCTTGCCATATCTTCCAACACTGAATGATCCATCATGCCAAATTGTTCACTCATGTATTTAGGGGCAGAATTAAAACTTTGTAAAAGAGAAACCAAAATGAGACTAATAGTTTTGAGGGGGTTAAAATAAAATTTTACAAAAATTGAAGGATTAACACATTGATTTTACCTTTTTTCTTAAAGAAATTAACAAAATAACGGGGTCAACATACCTGTTGACCCCGTGATGTTCCGCCACCGCATATATCCGAACTTGTTCGAGGCAACACCACAATCTACTTTGAGATCTTCAAAGCAAGACAATGAGGCAAACCCTAGAAAACTTCACACACAGATATTGCACTATATCCAGCAAGCTATCCAACATGACATACATACTTCAACTGAAAAAATTCTTACCACCATGCCTTAAACAGTTCAAGTCGTTTCGAGCCAGCTTTTGCAAGGCAATCCGCCACACAATTCTTTTCTCTGGAAGTATACTTGAATTAATTAGTAGCGTAATATTATCTCGATCGAATACTCACTCTTAATTTCGAACATACCTTCACATAAAAACCGCAATGAACGGCCAAATGTTTATAAAGCCACCTGTCGCATGTAAATCCAAACTCATTGTAACATGCTGATTTATCATCATATTAGTGGTTTAAAAATTAAATTCAAAACCCTGAGAATCATACCCCAACAATCAATGTCAATAAAAAATCCGACCTCATTGAATCACCCAGAGAAAGAAGAAATTGAATCATTCTGCCACCTTTTCTCTTTCACCTAGTGGGACTATGGACATAATCATGCACAACTCTTGATTTCTCATAATGTAGCTTTCCTTCTCTTTTGCATTCACACTCAAGTTGACATTAACATTTTTTTTACATTATTATTCATTCTCCAAGCTTATTTGTGTGCATATGCAATGGCAGCACAGCCTCAAGGCTCCTCCATGGAAGGGGTACCAGGTACACCCGGAATCCGGGAGGTGAGACCCGACTCCGGCTCTGAGAATTTTGGGTTTTCAAGCAGGGACTCAAATGCGGGAACACGAAGGGTTAGTTTGAGAGCAGAGATAGACACATCGCCGCCTTTCGGGTCGGTTAAGGAGGCTGTAACCCGGTTTGGTGGCAGCGGACCTTGGGTGCCGTTGTACAAGTTTGGAGAGGCATATGTAAGCTCTTTTTTTTTTCTTTTAATTTGACTACATATTAGAAAGTTAATTGTTGTCTAAAATTATTTATGCATGGTTTGAAAGTGACATAGATAAGTTGAGAGGTGTCAAATGTCAATGTGGTGCTAATTTTCAGATTCAATTAATGTACAAGTTTAATGTATATGAGCAGCACGGAATTGAAGAGTTTGACATAAAGAAAGCTGAAGAAGAAGCAGCGGAATTGGAGAAAGATCTGATTGTGAAAGAATTAGAGACTCTGGATGTGCTTGAAGAACTTGGAACTACAAAAAGGATTGTGGAAGATTTAAAGAGACACCTCCAAAATGAAGCTTCCAAATGCATGACCCCAGATGAACACTACATCGGGAGTTCGAACCCCTGCCCGCTTTCGTCTCCCGATTCGATCTTGATGGAGTTGAAACAAGCCAAACTCAACCTTGGTAAAACTACCAACCATCTTGGGGTGATTCAAACTTGTGTTGAAATGACCCGTGAGAGGCTAACTTGTAAGTTTGCAGGGGTGAAGGTGAAACCTCGGATTGAAAACAATTCAAGATCAATGCCAGTGGCAAGGAATGAACAAAATAGGCCCTGCAGCAAAACTGTTGAATTGAGGTGGATTGCAGCCAAGAAGATGGAGGAAGCAGCCAGGGCAGCTGAGGCACTTGCTCTAATTGAAATGAATGCCCTTACCGGAATGAAGGGTTTGTCGAGCAACGACAATTCATCGGGATTTTCCCTGCCGGAACCGGAACCGTGGCCTCGAACCCTGAAAGTTATAAGTGCTGAAGAGGTTTCTACCAGGAAAGTAATCCATGCAGTGCACAAATCTGGTGAAGCAAACATCTCCAAGCTGTCAATCCTGAGGAAGCTGGAGGAAGCTTCAGAAGAAGTTAAACATTGTAAACAAGCATTGGAAGAGGCTCTTAACAGATTCGAAATCGCAAACAGAAAGCAACTTGATGCTGTAGAAGCTCTCAGGAGATGGATTCCAGAAGAAGAGAAAGAACAGGTAATTTACAATGCCACTAGAATCAACCATTTCCACTCCCCACAGCATCAACATCAACATCAACATCAGTGCATTCCTCGATCACCGTTACAGGAACCGATGAAGAAGCAAAACCCGACGATGGATAATGAGGCAAAGCCTGTTCTAAGGCCGACAGTTTCAATGAGGGATATTCTGAGTAGGAAACAACACGTTACTCCTGAAGACTGTGTGGTGAAAAGGCCTAATGAAGGCCACATTGCAGAAAGGCAAATGCTTAATGAACTAAGGGAAGATCTGGCATTTCCCCAAAAAGAACATGGAGATGATCAAAAGCAGTACTTAAACCAGAGGAGAAAGTTTGGGTTCATCCACTTATCTCTTCCAATGGCAAAGCAAAACAAGAAGAAACCATGACCTTCAAACCAAAAAATAGGACAAATTTTACGACCATATAGAAGTAACATTGGAAAACTGGCTGTTTTTGGGTGATTTATGTTGTTGGCATCTTTGGATATTTGTTTAGAAATCTATCTCTTCTCTTATCTATATATCAAAAGCTTTATATTGGATTTGCATTTTATACATTATAATATATGGATTTGTATATGCTGAAATTTCATTAAAGTCTATTTTTAACAAGATTTTGAATTTGTATATACTCAAATTCCGTCGATGCACTGAATATAACGAACGGGGAACTTATTGGATTATTGCGAGCGGAACAAACGGGGCGTGCTTTAGAAGAAGCGATTTGGTATTGTAACCCCTTCGTCCCGGTCTGGTCGGATGATCGATCCGAGTGGGCCACACGGGGAAAACCGAAGCGAAACTCGTTAAGGTTTCCCTTCGGTTAACGACCCTAAAAATTTCCTTTTTATTTTATCTTGTCTATAGGCATAATTAAACCTATGTGAAGCACAGCAGCGGAAAATACAAACAATGTAACATACTCCGACCAACCAAAACACTAAACAGCTCATTTTAGTCCTTTACAGCAGGCCGTTCCGAAACGCCCTTAGGGTGTTCCGAAACGCCTTGACTTAGTCAACAGGCCAGGGTCAACCATAGGGTGACCGTTTCGAAACGGGGGTGACCCGTATCGAAACGACCTTAACGGTCAACTTCTCGTGGTCAACGATATTTGACCGTTTCGAAACATCAAAGGCCCGTTTCGGAACGCCTTTATCTCGTCAATTTCTCAAAATTCTAGTAGCAAAAATGTTCCGAAACGACCCCCATCCGTTTCGAAACGGCAGGCCAAATGCAAAGGAACCGTTCCGAAACAGGGTGGCCCGTTCCGAAACGCCCCCTGTCTGCAGACTGGTTTTTGCTTGTTTAAGGCACAAGGGAGCCCCTAAACCCCACCAAAACCTCTAACAACACACTAACAACAATTTTAAAGGCAACCAACATACAAACATTCTTGAGCATCATCATAACAAGACTAAACACCAAGGCACAACATCACATTGTCACACAACCATACATGTCATTATAGATATTAAGCTTTAACATATCCAACACTCAGGCAATTCTAGATAGCAAAATACTAACATGATTTCAAGCAAGGCATACATCCCAAAAGCCAAATTAACAAACACATATGAGGAGTCTAACATGCTCCTAAACAACAACAACAACAATATATTCCAAAAGCATCATACCACGACACCTAACCCATTGCTTTACTAATACAATTTCTAAATTTAAACATCATACTTGAGCTAACCATAAGCAACACTTGAAGGTCTTTCCTTGCCCTTGCCACCCTCAAGCCATTGATCTGCATTGTCGAACAATAGAGAGCGTAAGCATAAAAGCTTAGTGAGGGTAAGCTCATAAAACAAACCTTCGACAATGCAAGGTCCAAGCACGAGCTACAACCTAGATAAAATGCATGATCTTACCTCCGATCCACACGAGCCATAAATATAGATGATGCATGAACATATATTCAATATCATGTCATGCTCAACATGTTTAAATCCACAACATATGAAATCACATATATTAAACCATGTTAGCAACACATCCCAAATCACATTGGCTCACAATTAACCACATATTGGCAACATAAACTACAATCTGTATTGGCACCTAGCTATGACTCGAATACGCGGATAACCGTTGGAATTCACATCCAACAACTCAACCATTACCTGACGGTGGGATTACACTCATCACCGTTCACGCGGAGGGGATTCCACTCATCCTCACGCCTCATTTCACGCGGAGGGGATTCCACTCATCCTCACGCCCGTCGATGAGATTCCACTCATCACCGACTAATATATATATGAAGATTTCCGGGCGAACCCGTACTCCATCTTGATGACTACCATCATCAAGACCACGCGCGCATTTTGACTCTCGTGTGCACACTAGACATCCTAATGATCGATCATTTGTACCCAAGCATACTAGTGCCAATACTACACATTTCATTAATATATCACAATATCAATCCATAACAACTTCCGTGCTTAGCACGTACTCACCGTCATGCACGAACCACATTTCCATGCCTAGCATGTACTCACCATGATCCTCGGATCATACAATCACTTCATAACATCATTACACATGTCAACACTACATGCATCTCAATAACACAAATATCACATCATATTTCATACATGTGTATATCTCTATCACATTTATCATCAACATGCATGTAACAATGCATTAAGCCATGCCTCCACATACATGTATACAACATATACATAATCAACACCATCACAATTTAACACGAGACATATACAACCATTAAAAAGTGCAACCAAAGTCTCTAATCAAAGCTTAGGATTAGGCTACCACTCTAATCCCAACTCTAGGTGGGTTTACCAAGCCCATCCTAGGTTCACATGCTTGAACCAAATACTCGAAACCATTTTAAAAATATTTAACCACTCACCTAAGCTTCCAAGCTCCAAGCCAAGCAAGCAACCTCCCTCAAATTTCCGGATTTCTCCCCGAAGCTTCCCCAACACAAATTCCCGCTTCTAAACAACCTCAAACACATTTCAAACAATTCCAAATCAGCCCAACATCAAAATACCAACCCGGAATACAATTCAAATGCAATTTATCATGTTGCAAATCATGAACAAATCTCATTTTTAGCAATTTCGGGCAGCCCCTAAACCATGTCCAAAAACCATGTTTCCAACATCCATAGCACCCACAAACAATCCCAAATCAACCCCTAACCATAGTACTACCATTAGGCTATCAATTTCCACCTAAAACAACCCCCAAAACTCACCCAAAACCCTCAAAAAACCCCATTTATACCCAAATTCGAGAATTCATTTAAAATACTCTAAAAACCATATATGTTGGACTATTTGATTCACAAACATCATATCTAACCATTATAAATCAAAAGCTTTAGTAAAAACCCATAAAGCTCCATCCTTTAACCTAAACTTTCAAAAACCCAATTTCTAAAACATTGATGAAAATGAAATCTATTTGTACTTCCAAGTAGGGGAAGATGAGAGCAAGTCGGAAATGTAATTACCTTTCAAAAAGCTCTAAAGATGAAGATGCTAGGTGATGGAATAGTGTAAAGGAGAGAAGAACTCTCTAATGTCGTTGGAATGAAAATGGATGGGTGAAGAAGATGACAAAAGGGATATTTTAATAAAAAGGTGGGGGATTTAAATTAGAAGTCCATTATTTACCCTTTTGCCATTAATGAAGATAGCCATTTAAGTTTATTCCAATTCCATGGAATTGGGCTTTAAAACCAAAACATGCCCAACATAATTTATTTGTTTGAAAACTCGGGCCCAAAATAGTATTTTATTATTTTAAAATTGTAAAACCGAAACCTGAACCATTATTTCAATATTATTTTCTTCTGGTCCCCAAACCCGGGTGTTACAGGTATCGAGTTGTCTTATTGGGAATAACAAGAGCATCTCTAAACACTCAGTTTTATATCTGAAGCAAGTTTTCAAGAAACTGCTAGAGTTTTAGCAAAAGCGGCTCTACGGGGTCGTATCGATTGGTTGAAAGGCTTGAAAGAGAACGTTGTGTTAGGGGGTATGATACCCGCTGGTACCGGATTCAAAGGATTAGTGCACCGGTCACGGCAACATAACAACATTCTTTTGAAAACAAAAAAAAAACAATTTCTTCGAGGGAGAAATGAGAGATATTTTCTTACACTACATAGAATTATTTGACTCTTGCATTTTAAACAATTTACATGATACATCAGGCCGCTCTTTTAATAGGTATATAATTTAATGATTCTTAAGATAAGGGGAGTGAATTCGTCCTTTTAAGTATTTATTTTGTTGTAGTCATTTGAGATGTTAAAATTTGTTAATTTGTTAATAGTAATAATTGTTAAAATTTGTTAATTTGTTAATAGTAACGAAAAGAATAGCGAATAGAAAGTAATTGGCTTGTGAATAAACGATCAATCCCCAGTAGAAGAGAAGGCTCCATTTAGAACTATTATTTATTTTAAGGTGTCTTGTCTCTCTTTTTTTAAAATAAAAAAAATAGAGAGAGGAAGTGTGAAGAAAAATGGCAAGAAGATATTGGAACATAAATTTAAAATATCAAGTACGCATGCATGCATGTAGATTTGTGTTTGAATTAATTAAATAAATTTAAAATGTTTTTTAATTTAATTTAATGGATAAAATATTTGTACAAAATAACAAATGATTGCCCTAATAAATATTCCTCATGCATAACATTATCATGGTGGCATGAAATGATTTATCAGGCAATGAGGAGGAGTCCACATGTTCAGATAATGAATTATATATCTATAAATAAATTAATTAAAGGCGAAATACACAGAGAATATGAAAAAGAAAGGTGAAATTCCCATGAGAAAGGTAGGAATTGGATCTATCTTCAAAACCCATCATTCACTTCCAAATCTGATTTGACGTTATATTCATCATATTACATGAATCGGAAAAACTCTTTGGTTCAACTCAACAAATTAAATCATTTAAATTTCAAATTCAATTTTAAATTATTAAACATCATCTTTTTAAAAAAAAAGTAATCGAACAAATCAACTAAATTAAATTACTTATGGGACAAGTCATGAGAGGAGCAAACAACACATGTCAGATGGGTGATTTGAGAGTTGTAAAAGGTTTAGGTCAATTATTATAAGTGATTCTATAATATCCATTTCACGCCTTTATTCTAATCGACAAATTCCTTAGCTTTAATTCACATTCTTCGCACTAGGTTGTTAATTTTTGGATATCGGATCGAATTCGATCCGATTTTTTCAAATATTCAATTTTTTAGATCGACAATATAGTGATACGTATTCGATCCGGAAAAGTTCGGATATTTCAATATTTGGATATCGGATAATCGGATCGGATATTCGATTATTCGAAAATATATTTTAATTTAATTATTTTTTTGAATTTGAAGGTCGTATTTATGAAAATTTCAGAATTTGGAATATAACAAACAACAAATTGCTAAATATAACAAGATTCGCATCTATAAACATTTCGATTTTTTAATTTTTGAATATAGCAAGCATCAAATTGTTAAAAATAAAAAAATATTCATAAAAATTTGAATTTTCGAATAATTCGAAACTTGAAATATTACTATCTGTATCTGATCCGGAAAATTTAAAATCGAATCGGACATCCGATCCAAAAATAAAAATTAGATCAGATATCCAAATTTTTAGATCGAATTAACGGATAATCGGATCGGTCAAATCCGATATTTTTTAACACCCCTATTTCACACCATTTCAGCATTATTTAAAAAAAACGGTAAAAATATTTTTAGAAAAGTACTTTTAGATTAAATTATTTCGTTTAAAACTTAAGTGTTTAAATTGTCAAAAAGATGTTTTTAAGTAGATAATTGTTATGTTTGGTAAAGAACTTTTTGAGCTAAAATTAGAGGATTGAAGTATTTTTGGAAGTTTGATAAGTTAAATTCGCTAATTAGGATATTTGGTAAATAGATGATTGTAATAGAGGACTGAGGTGAAACATCTCATTTTAAAAAAACTCATTTTAAGAGCTTTTTGAATTAGATGTTTGGATAAAGGACTTATAAAGACTATTTTGTCCTTGATAATTATAAAAAATTTCTCTAAATAAAATAAATTTATTAAGAATTAGACTTTTAAAAAATAATTACATAAATAAGAAATTAATAAATACATATAAATCCAATAATTAATAAATTATATTCAAAATAAAATTTTAAAAATAAAATTTAATATATGCATTTAAATTTAATAATGATTAAAATTATATTAAAAAGATAATTGTTGCGTGTAAAATAGTCTATCGCAATAGTAGTGCAAGTGTACACGACGCAAGTAGTAAAGTGATACGAAGTATCGGATATTGTCTCCACAGGGATTGGGCTAATAGCTTCACCTTAATTCACTGCACGAAAGTAAAGAAAATATTTGAGATGTTGTCACGAAAATAATAAAGTAAACGTAAATAAAAGAGTAGAGATATCAAGATAGAGAGAACGGGCTGGTATTGAATTGCTCAATAGTGCAGGTATTGCTAAGTGTTGCGTGTAAAAGAGTCTATCGCAATTGAGTGCAAGTGTACACGTCGCAAGTAATAAAGTGATACTAGAGTATCGGATATCGTCTCCACAGGGACTGGGCTAACCCTTTCCTTCGCTATCTGCACAAGGGGAAAAGAATGATTTAAGATTTTGTCACGAAAATAATAATAAAGAATACTGGAAAATAAGAGTAGAGAAATCAAGATAGAGAGAATGGGCTGGTATTGAAGTGCTCAGTAGTGCATGTATTGCAGAGTTTAGGAAATCCAGTTTTGTCGTCGCGCCCGTCGCGGACAGCACCTGTCGCGGCAGCAGTCCGTTGATTGTCGCGGCAGCAAACTCTCAACTCAGTACTTCAAGTTTGGCAAAAATCCCAGATGTGCCTTGGCCTATCCCTAGGTCCAAGTCTGTCGATGATCACGTCTTTGATGATACCTCCCGGCGTGAATCAAAGTATGAACACCGATGTCGATGAATTCTTCTTTAGCCACTTAACCTCGTCCTATCCCTAGGTCCGAGATAGTTCAACTATAAACTAGAGAAACTGCTCTTATTTCTTTCGTATACTTAACTCTCCCGATGCCAAGTAAATAGATAACCTCACAATGCTCTCCCGATGCTCTTGCAAGATATTAATAACCAAAATAAGAGAACTTGAAGTTTATTTTATTGAACTGAAAATTCCTAAAACAAAACAACCCTTGCAACTACTTTACAAAACAACTCGTGGCCCTAGGAAGGATTTAGAACATGTCGAGGGCAGGAAAACGGCTAGGGGTTTTTGGTTATCGGTTATGGGGTATTGGATATGCCCTAGGTTAAAATACATGCCCTTATATAAGCTTTGGGCTCAAGTTATCTAATTTAACAAGGATTACAACTTTAATTAAAAGTATGATTCTAATAAAGACTACATCTTCAAGGAATCTACTTTCCAGCCATCCTCCTTGTTTCTTGGGAGTTTCACGCCTTGAACTTTGGGCTTGACATATCTTTTGATCTGGGCTTGGAAAAATATAAGGTTTTCACACGATAGTCGGGCTGAATTTTCTCTATCTGTCGAGGTCCACTTTGCTTCTTCTCCTCAAAATGCTGTCGTCCTCTGCTGTCACGGCGGCAACCTTGGCAGCATCGTCCTCCTTGACTGCTAGTTCCAGCTTTTCTGCATCACTACCCAGCGCCTGCCACGACTGTTGCCATGGATGCTGTCACGACTGTTGCCCTGGGTGCTGTCACAGCTGCTGCCCTGGATGCTGTCACGACTGCTGTCCTGGGTGCTGTCACGACTGCTGCCTTGGATGCTGTCACGACTGCTGCCCTGGGTGCTGTCACGGCAGATACCTGCAAAAGTAACCAAATTTAACAGTATATGCGCAGTTTTATCTAAATGTGATGTTTATGCAAAACTTAACCTAAAATGCAGTTAAAAATGCTTGAGTGCAGCAAAAATAAGGATAAATGATGGGTAAAATATAGAACTTTTATGCACTGATCACTAAGTCTCGGAACTCCAGTTCTGTCGACGTCCCTGTCGCGGCAGCGAACAATCAACTCAGCACCTCAAGTTTGGCAAGAATCCCAGATATGCCTTGGCCTATCCCTAGGTCCAAGTCTGTCGATGATCACGTCTTTGATGATACCTCCCGGCGTGAATCGAAGGATGAACACCGATGTCGATGAATTCTTCTTTAGCCACTTAACCTCGTCCTATCCCTAGGTCCGAGATAGTTCAACTATAAACTAGAGAACTTGCTCTTATTTCTTTCGTATACTTAACTCTCCCGATGCTAAGTAAATAGATAACCTCACAATGCTCTCCCGATGCTCTTGCAAGATATTAACAACCAAAATAAGAGAACTTGAAGTTTATTTTATTGAACTGAAAATTCCTAAAACAAAACAACACTTGCAACTACTTTACAAATCAACCCGTGACCCTAGGGGGAATTTAGAACATGGTGTAGGAAGGAAAATGACTAGAGTTTTGGGAAGGAAGCTAGGGTAATCGGTTATGCCTCCTAGGTCAAAATATATGCCCTTATATAAGCTTTGGGCTCAAGTCATCTAAAATAGCAAGAATACAACTTTAAATAAAAGTATGATTTTAATAAAGACTAAATCTTCAAGGAATCTACTTTCCAGCTGTCATCTTCTTGCTTGGGATTTTCTCTCCTTGAACTTTGGGCTTGACATTCCTTTTGATCTGGGACTTGGAAAAATATGGGGTTTTCACACGACAGACGAGCTGAATTTTCTCTATCTGTCGAGGTCCACTTTGCTTCTTCTCCTCAAAACTGTTGTCGTCCTTTGCTGTCACGGCGGCAACTATGGCAGCATCGTCCTCCTTGTCTGCTTGTCCAGTTCCAGCTCTTCTGCTTCACTGCCCAGCGCCTGCCCGTTTCGTCTGCTACAGCAGCAACCTGCAAAAACAACCATTCTTAGTAGAAACTGTGCCTTTTAATATATTTGTGATGTTTTGCTGTAAACTAACCTAAATGCAATGAATAATGCTTGAATGCAGCAGAAATATGGGTTAAATAGGGTGTAAATAATAGAATTTTTACTCACTCAATAATAATTTTACAAATAAAAAATTATTATGTACATCTCATATATGTTCAATAATGATATTAAAAAAATCAATTTTCATAATCTAATTAATATTAATATATACAAAAGGTTAATAACTAATAAATTATTCAAACAAGTATCAAATATAACTATGATCTTATATGTCATTTTGTTTGTTCAAATAATCAAACAGCTATCAGCTATCAGTTAATTTTACCAAACACTTTTATACAATCAACTAATGTAATCAGCTAGTCAAATCAACTAATGCTATAAACTAGTCAAATCAGCTAATTTTACCAAACACTTTTATACAATCTTCGTCTCCTCCTCCTACTCTCTCGTCTCTACAATATATATATATAATGGGATGGAATCTAGTTACACAATGTAAAACTCTTTAAATTTTACATGTTTTTCGAATCGTTGGATAGGTGAACGGATGGATGAGATTAGGAGTAGAATATGTGAAAATTATCACTTGGGAAAAAGGTAAGGAGTTAATCTCAGCCATCTATTTACCTCATCCAACGATCCAAAAAAACGTGTAAAGTAAGTTGATCCTAACCCTATATATATAAAGAGAGAATAATTCTACAGTAAATAACATGTATCGCAATGCATCACTAATTGTTTTATTTATTATTAAAATTCTAAGGAGCAAAAATATTATTACCCCTTTTAGAATAGGCTTAATAGTAAAAAGGTGCCCAACCTATACTCGTTTTTTTTAATTTGGTGCCTAATATTTTTTTACCACTTTAGGGCCTAACGTTTCATTTCGTAACTTAGTTTAGATTTTTCTGTCAACGGTCGTTAAAATTTTTTGTTATCTATTAAAAACGCGACACGTGGCATATTCTGGTAATTTTTTTAATTTTTATTTTTATAAAAAAAACAAAAAAAAATCTTTATTTTTATTAAAAATAACACAAGTCTTTAATTTCTCTAAAACCCCCAAATCCAAACCCTAGATCCCTAAATTCCTCCCCCTTTCACCACCAATTCAACCACCGCCAGCCACCCTTGCCTTCATTGGCCCCTCACTACCGAAACTCCTATCATCCTGCTGTCGAAAATTGACGATTGCTTCGTCGATGAACATCCAAAAATGAAAAAAAATATCGATTGGGCTTCTAACCGACGGCTAGAGGGTGAGGGATATTGAACGGTGATGTACCCGACACATAGGGGTGAACGGTGAACCATCAACGTGTGTGAGATGCCAAACGACGAAAGAGATGTAATTTTAGGGTTTGATTGAAAGAAATTAAAACTTTGGGGTTTTGAGAAGTTTATATTTTTAAAGAAATTAAGAAATTAAATAAATAGATAAAATAAGCCAATGTGACATGTTTTTATTGGATAGTAAAAAAATTTTAACGGTCGTTGACGAAAAAACTCAAACTGGGTTACGGAATGAAATCTTAGGCCCCAAAGTAGCCCAAAAAAAGGTTAGGCACCAAGGTATAAGTTGGGACCCATATTTTACTATTAAGCATTTAGAATGAAATCTTAAAAAATATTCTTTGTATTATTTTTCAGATTTATTTTTATTTTTAATTCAAAAAATAATTAAACTTTTATTTCTACAATAATTCTTACATTCATTTTAATTTAAGGGTAAAGTTTTCAAATGGTCATTAAACTTTAATCAATTATTTAATTTGTTAACCAAACTTCCAATTACTTAAATATTACCCTTAAATTAAAATAAATGTAGGAATTATTATAGTAATAATTGTTTAATTATTTTTTGAATTAAAAAATAATATAAAAATTATTTTTTTAAAATTTTATTCTAAAAAGGGATAATAACACTTTCGGTCCCTAGGATTTCAAAACTAATTAATACAGTTAATGGTACATTGTGGTACATATAAATAGTGGTACATTACGATACATGACAGTAAAATTATCTTTTATATATATACACGCACATCTCTATGCCATTTCAATTTTCCTTCCTCTGAAATCCAACAAGTAGTTTTAATTAAAAAAACAATGTATATTTAAGAGATTTGGGTTCAAGTATCTTTATCTGTAATGTGTGTGACTTATCAAATTATTAAAATAATATGAACAACTACTATCTTGTAACCATCTTAAAAACTATTTAAAAAATCTCTCCTCAGCTTGTTAAAATAAATTACTTTCAAGGAGCAAAATGTACGTTTACTTAAAAAAAACACTTTTTTTATACATGAGGATATACTCTTCAATTTCGTATTCAAATATATATAAATTTAAATGTAACAAAAAGTTAGAGAAAATAAAGAAATTAGAATAATTTATGAATAAAAATCATCTGCTCCTTTTCGGTGTCTTTATTTATGCCCCAACACTAAAAGTAACTACAAAATTAATTTTTAAGTCATAACCCTAAATTTTAAATCCTAAACCCTACACCTTATACCCTAAAAATACACCATATTTTAAATTCTCTAAACCCTAACCATAAACCATAAATCCTAAACTTAATTTTAAGCATAAAAACATAAATAGGGGCACCGAAAAGAAGAAGATAATTTCTATTCATAATTTATAATATAATTAATCTAATGCTGTGAATATAAGAGATATTTAGGTTAACAAGACTCTCCAAGATTTTTTTTCAAAGTCAATAAATTTGTAAGTTAAACTTTTAATTTCATTGGCTACCATAAGTTGTACTCATGCCCACCGGTTCGAAGGATATTTAAGTACAATAAACCCTTCACAAGGTATCTTTAGCTATGGAAAAGTGACCTAAAATTAAAATTCACATGATATGTGTCTAAGCATGAGGAAAGGGAAAATAATAAAATCTTTGCACCTCTTTTTTTTTATTTCATTGCCCTTTATATGTGGCTTGAGAAACACAAATGTTTTTTATAATCAACAGAAACACAATTATTATTAACAGTTATGTAGATAATTGTTTTTTAGTAAATAGAGTAGTTTTACATTTTCAAGTTAAATATAAATATTCGAAATTATATAAAATATGATAATATGAATACTTTTTATTACTAAACCAATTAGTAAATTTCTTGACATCAAATATTTTTTGTTACTCCCCAAATTAACAATTAATTGTACATGTATAAGCCATTTATACAAACTAATAAGTCACTCGAAATGAAATGTTACATTAGATACACATCAAATGACAATGTTTTATTTGAGAGTGATAGAAGCATATTGTCACGGGGTCATTACCCTATTTCTAAAGTCTGATAAGATATACAGTGTCATCAGCGGCGAATCCATATTTAAAGTTGGGTGGACCTGTGCCCACCCTAAACTTTTGAAAGTTCTCACATTTGAATTTAATTTTAAAATTTTTATAAATTAGTCCTTAAATTTTATAATTTGTGCTACCTTGAAATTTTTAGATTTTTATAATTTGTACACACCCTCAAAAATATTTTAAATTGTGCCCACCTTCAAAAAAAATTCTAAATCCGCCACTGTGTGTAACCGTATTTATATCTCTTTTTTTTGTTCAAAGGATCACCGTATTTATATCTCAAGACCTCCTTTTTTATATGAGATTAATATCACATTCTTTTTTCAGGTGTAACAACTGACAATATGCACTCGCTCAAGAAAAATGAAAGAATTAAAAAAAGAATAAAAAGAATATTTTACTATCCAATTATGATTTTGGATAAAAAAGACAAAAGGAAGAAATGATGTGTAAATCATAAATCTCTAGCAAATTTTATAGTTTATGAAATTTAAAAATTAATAAGAATATTAATAAAGAGATGTTTTGATTCCCCAAAGCTAACCATTTTGTTTGAAGTGATTTGAAGCCAATTTGTACTTTCATTCACATCACCTTTCCCAAAAGAGCTCAATTTGTCCTGCATTGGCTTTATGGATGGGTCAAGGGATATTGGGCTGCGATTTGAAAATTTTATAGTTTTATACAATTTAATTTTTTATATATCTTCTTATTAGTTATTTAATTTTGTATCTCTAATATTTTGTAATCCACACCCCTAACTGTTACTGATTGGCTTGAAACTCCTAATGCAAATAAATCTTAAAGCTTAATGATTACATGAAGTTGTGGGTCCATTAATTAATCACATAATTTTCTAATATGTTTTCATTTGAAACTTCAATATTTTTCGTCCTTTTGTCTAAATTAAAGGGGAACAGGAAACGAGCATGCGATGATGGCCTGGTGGTCAGAGCGCGCTCACCTGCTCCACTCCCTTCTCCTTAGATCCCGGCTTCAAGACCTCTCAGGAGCATTGCCTTCACCTAGATTTCTCCCCTCCCCTCTAGGTAGAAGTAGAATAGGATTTTCAAAAAAAAAAGGAACAAGAAACGTTTGCAAACTAATTAATTATATGTTGAATATTTGATACAATGATTATAGCAAAAACATCGAATATGGCTTTTGTTAAGGGTGTTCATGGGTGGTTAACCTAGAATAGTTTATTGGTACAGTTATCGAAAATCTTAGTTTGACATTTTGTTGAATAATTTTTACCTACCGGTTATTGCTTAAACGGTAAATCGATTTATTCGGCACAATTACTCGGTTAGTCATGAACCATTTTACTGTTAATATTATAAATAATATATATTTATTGCTACTAATTTTAATAATTTTAAAAAATATCAAAAAAAAATTCAAATAAAGTCTTCAATATTTATAATAATAAAAAATTCTTCAAACTTTAAAGCAATTAAAATGTTTAGGAAAATTAGAACATTGTGCAAGTTTAATAAAAACATATAGACTTTTTTTTGAATGGAAAAACATATAGACTAATTAAATCTCTAAAGTTTATACAATTTCATTAAACTAATTAAATTACAATGCAACTTCATTAATAATCAACGTATACAGAAAATGTAAGTAACATGGCAAAATTAATTTTGTGTAATAGAATTAATTTTGTTCCATTAATATTTGTCATACTTGATAATGTTGTATATACTTTATTTTGTGTGTCATATTAATAATAATCAGTAGTTCAATATCATTATAAAATTAATTTTAAATTTTCTTATCGTTTTTTCCAGTTAATTGTTTAATTAAAAATCGTAACCGAAACCATCTCGTTTAACCGCTAATTTTACCTTGCAATTATTGTACTATTTTGACTAAATTTTATTAGTACGATTACCTACCATTTAGTACGATATTGCAAAATTTTCTATACAATACCAATTTAAGTTTTTTTATGAACACATGTTGTTCTTGCGATAAAAAATATTATTATAAATGAAATGAGTGTACAAGTGGAGAAGATAGGGTCCAAGAACAAATCCTTGTCATCAGAGCCGGCTGTGAGGGGAGCACCCTGAGCGACCGCTCAGGGCCCCAACCAGCCTAGGGCCCCTAATTTTTAATTTTTTCATATTTTTTAATTAATTAAATAATTAATTTAATGGTAAAAATTAATTTTCTTTCCTAGATAAATAAATAAATTAATCTAATAATGAAAATAATGTGTTTGATAAAAATTTAATCATATTTTCATGATTTATTAAAGAAAGGCTTAACTACAAAATAAGTGTACAAACTATACTCTTTTTTATTTTTAGACACTAAAATGTTTTTGGGTCAAAATAAGTGTCTGAAGTTTAGTCTGTGGCCATTTCTAAATAACGGCCGTTAAAAAATTAAAAACAAGTGCTCAAATTATGCCGCCTTTTGTTTTAGGTGTCTATTTTTTAAAAAAATTAGTGCCCAAATTATGACGTCTTTTGTTTTAGGTGTCTAAAGTTTCATTTTTATATAAAAAAATAATTATCGATACCTCAAAATGATAATGAAATAAACTTTAGGCACCTAAAGCAAAAAAACGTGTATAGTTTAGACACTTATTTTGTAGTTAAGACTTAAAAAATATTACTTTGATTGTTCAAACTAATAAGATATGCTTTTGATATATAGAAGTCAATTTTCTAATTTTCGCTCAGGGCCCCAAAAATCTCCGAGACGACCCTGTTTGTCATGTTAGAGGGATTTTGAAGAAATAGTTGGGAAGTAAGATTAAATTATGTATTATTTTCGGCACATAAGATTAAATTAATTTTTAGAGCAAGTGGTTAAAGCTCTCCGTTGACATTCTTCCCTCTTTCAAAATTAATCACTTTAGCTAACAATCGTGTAAGCCTACATATTGAAGTAATTAATTAAGAAAAAAAAACTTTCTTAGATGGTAAGGATTGGGGAAGCCTTTTGCCCAAAGGCAAACACAACTACTGCTTTACATATAACAAATATCCGTAGCTATATTTATTGATTTGTGCTTGTCATAATCACAATAAAAAGGAAATTTCAACATCATTAGCCCATATGATTCCAACCTTAATCATGCATTTCGATTTCAAGAATCACAAAGTAAGATTAAGTTTTAGCTCCAATGGTATCCATGTTGTTTTATTTATTTAAAAGCAAAAACAATTGTCTTACAGTTGTATTTAATGGTAGAATCAAAAATTTTAAATTATGATGTCAAAATTTTAAAAAATATATAAATAACTTTTTTAAAATAATATTAAATTGGTTTTCTAAAATAATTTTTTTATAAATATTTTTTTTCAATAAATTTTGGTTGACACCCCAATTTTTATATTGGCTCCGTTGATGGTTGTATTAATAAAAATATATCCTTGCATAATCAAGTTAATATAGACATCAAAGCATACTACAAATCTTTACTAGGGACGGAGCTATTAAGGCCACATGAGAGGGCTCGTGCACTTTTAATTTTTTTTGTCTAATGATAATTCTAGTTCTCTTTAGTTTGAATATGTGTTAATTAAGTCTTGTTTCTCTCAAATTTTAGATTAAATTCATGTTAAATTGAAAGTTAGATCGACTTTACCTCTCGTTGTCTAATTCCAGCTTCGTCTCTGAACTTCGCACTACACTCTTAACAAAATTTAATAATGTTGAAACCATAATCATCTAAACGCATCCCTTAAATTGTTAAAAGTTAAGATTTTTTAATCATAATTAAGATTTTTTTTTTCTTAGCTCATAGTGTCAAGAAAGATATTTAAAAGGACCAAATCTCATTTTTAAAGAGGAAAATGATAGAGTCTAATGCTTTTTAGTTTTCTGTTAACTTACTAATAAACTCTGGTTTTCATTAGTGGAAGGTTGCCAAACTTATAGGCCCCATACATATGTATTTTCAAATTGCAAGACTACAATTAATGATTGCCATGCTACATGGTATTTTTATACCTTGAATTCTTCAAGCAAATCCTTCTACTCTAGCCCTAGGGATTGGTTGGCTGTAAATTTATTATATTTTAAATTTCATATACAAGATACTACTAAAAATATGTACAATTTGCAATTTTACAATTTAAACAACGATAAATAAATAATAACTTTGAACCCACCACAATTAAATGAGATGATAAAAATTTCTTTTACCTTAATTAGTGGTTGAGGGTTTGATCACATGGACAAAGCCAAAAAAAAAACAACTTGAGGGGGAAACAAATAATTTTTTTTAAAATTAGGGGGCATGTATAATTATCTTATATTTTTTCTAATCTTAAATAAATATATGAAAAAGTATTGAAATGATTGAATATTATAAAAGTACACATGTATTTGAGATTTATCTGAATTCCAAAATGATCAAATCAATTAAATTATAATTTATTAGCGTCATTATCATTGCACCATCTAAAAATATAATTTATTATAATTTGAATGAATTTAAAGATGTAGTTTTTTTTAAGGAATAAGGGGGTAGAATGTCTTATGCATGGTATAAAATGGATAAGGAGACAAAAAATAATAGTGCCCTTAAATACAGGGATCAGAACAGGCCTTGAGCCCTTGACCTTCCCATTGCCAAATGGTGAGGGCTTAAACAATAAACATCATGCTTTCGTGGGAGTAGTAGATGAGAGCATTGAATACTTTAAACGTACAATGTCCGCGAATCAGGGCATTCGTCTCGTGAACTTGCCACCTTATTATTAATTGCGTGTTTTCTCATTTAGGTTTAGGTTTTTAAGAGGTTTATGTGTATTTTTCTTTTATTATAAAAAAAGTGCTTATCTAGTGAGTTGATCGCGATTTGAGTAATGCTCAATTCGTGCTCGTTAAAAAATTTTATTGCTCGACTCAACTCGTTAAGCTCGCCAAAATTTTTACTTTATTTTTTTTGAAATATAGGTAAAATTTAGTGATGCTATTAGAGCTTAATATAAACATACAAATTCAGAAGAAAAAAAACTCGTGAGGACTGAGAAGACAAATAAAAGGACATGTCATAACTGAGTTAGAGATGAAGTCGATATTCAAGTGTGAAACTCTTTTTAGTTTCTCAACAATTTTCGATGAACTAAAAATGAGAGAATACCTTCGGGTTTTTAGTGTTTTGACCTTCAATCGTATTTTTTGTATGAGAACTAAAGATTTTTTTCCCTTTTCAACTTTTATACATAAAATATTATCATAAAAATGCTTTAGTAAAAAAGAAAGACTAATTAATATGGTTTGATTTCTTATTAATACTAATTAATTTTTGAAATTCTTGAGAAATACAAAACATTTTGAAAAAATAAAATTAAATATTTTATTAGTAAATTACCTAGTAAGTCATTAAATTTTTCTAGAGTTTTCAGCTAGCATTTAAACTTCTTGGAACATAATTTTTTAAGGTATAACAAAAAATTATTAAAATTTATTAAAAAAATATAACGAGTTGCTCGCGAACTTATGAGTCGAGCCGGACCTTGCTCAACTCAACTCATTAAGATCTCGAGTCGAACTCGAGTTTTAGTCGAGTCAACTTGAGTCGAGCATTAATCAAGTTTTGACCGAGTCGATCTCGATCTGTTTACAAGCTGCTCAACTCAATAAGCAACCCTAATAAAAAATATTAAATGTATTTTCATATATACAAATATAGGCCAAATAACGCTTTTCATCCTTGCACCATATTCACTTCAAGAATTTACTCCTTATACTTTGTGTTTTGAAATCCAATCCTTGCATTTGTTTTTGAAAATAATTTAGTCTTCCTTACATTGTTAGTTTTATTCTTTTAACTCAAATCATTAACACCATTAAAAAAAAATCAGTAAGTTGGCTGATGTGAAATCTAACTATAAAAAAATATATATATATTTAAAAGGGTTAAGTTATGATTATTAAAATAATCTTTCAGCAATTGTCATTTTAGAAAGAAAAAAAAACGGTTAATGAGATCAAATTGAAGTGTAGGAATCTAATGTTCAAACACACACACATATATATATATGTTAGGACTCACTTATACCACAAATATATATAGAAATAAAGTGAAAAACAAACATCTTATTTGTTTCATTTCATATAAATTATGATGTGAATTGAGATATTTAATTTATGGCCCGTTCAGCAATGCTTCTCTAATGGGTATTGGAGCGCCAACCGGAGAAGCAATGTTGAACAAGTACAAGCAACGCACGTTTTAGGTGTTGTTTTGCTAAATTTAGTGCCCAAACAGGCGTTTTTTCGCAGCTGGAAAATTCAGCTTTCCTGCACAAACCAGCGTTGGAAAATCTTTGGTTAACGCAACCTTAATAAATATGAATACAATTAATTATAATGGAAAGAATAAAAATTGTGAGATAACAAGTATAATAATTTTGATAGGATTGTTTTTAAAATTTGTTTTATTTGATTGAAAAGAAGAAGGCATGCGGTGAAATGGAATATGGAAGTGGATGCCGGCCAAAAAAACAAAAAGAAAAGAGGAAGATGTAAATTGGAGTTTCTAGCATGCGGCCGCCTAATATAAGGTTAATATACGGCGTTACCGGAAACATGATAAGGTATACCGGATATGTTAATTTCGAAAGTATCGATACTTTTGGATATGTTGATTTCGAAAGTATTCATGTTTCCGGTATATTTTATGATGTTTCCGGTAATGCCGTATATTAGCCTTATATTAGGCGGCCGTACCGCAGAACTACCCGATGTAGATTAAGTAACAGTGACACCCAAGTTATCCTGACTAATATGTTGGAATGGAAAGCACAGATCCTGAAAATAGTGGGAACACAACTATGTATTTATTATTTTTGAATTGAAAACCCCATTTCAAACCTTATGTAATTAGTGTGTAATTGCTGACTACTACAATGCATACGCTTCTCTTTCTCATGATAATTAAAGAATTTGAGAAATTTGTTATTATTTTTTATTAATTAAAGAGATATTATATTTTTATATCGAAATTCAAACTCATACAAGATAAGATAATATAAGTATCTTTAGTCACTATGTTAATTAATAGATTTTGAAATATATTAATAATTTAATTTCATTAAAATATTTTGTTTATGTACTTGGTCATATTTTTTATGGTCAGATACTTAGACCCAAATGTGAAACAATTCATAATCACGTTTAGTCAATATACAACACCATTCCCACTTAACACTTCTAATTTCCAATGGATTATGACTTTAATATTTTTTAAAATAATGAAAGTCAACTCTATACGTTATTTTGATTTTTCTCTTTTTTTTTTCTTTCTTTAATTTCTGTGAAAACTGGCAACGTGTTTGCAAGTTGCTACAGTAGCTGGCACTCACTACTACTGTTCCATATTTTAGATCCGGTCGAAACCAAGTAATCCTCATGTTGTTTTAGAAAGCTTTATTCTATTAATTACATGATTAATGCTGATTAACCATGTTTGCTTAATTTGACTGTTGGAGTTTATATTCTATTTATGTAAATAAAATATTTAAGTTAAAAACATTAACAAATTGTTTGATGTAAACAGATATTATTACAAAATCAATATAAAATTACAACCTAATATGTTAATTGAAGAAAATAGTAATCCAAAGGCACAGAATTCAAAGTAAACAAAAGGAAAAAAACCATTTGCTGAGGTAACTTCATGTTGTCTTAGTCTGACCAAAAACCTATATATAAATGTAAATGAGAAGCCTACTTTGGTTAGTTGCAATATTTATTGTTTTTCTTTCCATCTTTTAATAAATCCCACTATTTTAAATATTTTATATAAAAAGAAATAGAGAGTAATTAAGTACGGATGAGGCTGTCCTAAAAATTGTGTGAAAAATCAGAAGAATCGATGATGGCCTCATTTCGTCTTCAAATTCTCAGATAAAAGAAGATCCCTTCTCACTTTCTCCCTGTAGAATCTCAGCTCTTCCCTTTTCTCAGCTAATCATCTTTTGCCATCAATTTTCCCCAGAAAATTAATAAAAACCCAGACCTTTTTCTCTTCTTTCTTTGCCTATTTGTATATAACACCATACTCTTTTCTTCTTACCTGCTAACAAAGTTTCCTTCTTTTTCATGTTCAATGGTCATGGAACCTCACCCACCACCCGAAAAGTTCCTAACCCGCCTCAACTCGGCCGTGGCCAGTAGTCGAGTCGGGAAACGTTTCAAACTCACTGAAAGGAACTCTACTTTCACGACTGAGTTACGTGCCGGCACCGCCACGTTTCTCACCATGGCTTATATCTTAGCGGTCAATGCTTCCATCCTGGCCGACTCCGGCGGTCCTTGCAGCGTCTCAGATTGCGTTCCTTTATGCTCTGACCCCTCTGTTTCATTATCCAACTGTACCGGGTCAAACCTCAGAGTCATCCAGCCCGATGTTTCATGCAAATTCGACCCGGTTAACCCGGGGTACGCTTCCTGTTTGGAGAAAGTACGTAAAGATCTCATAGTAGCCACTGTTGCTTCTTCCCTTATTGGCTGCGTAATCATGGGTGTTTTCGCCAATTTGCCCCTCGCGTTGGCTCCGGGTATGGGTACGAATGCTTATTTCGCCTATACCGTAGTCGGGTTTCACGGGTCGGGCAGTGTCTCTTACAAGAATGCTTTAGCGGCAGTCTTCATAGAAGGGTTGATCTTTTTGTTCATTTCAGCGATCGGATTCCGGGCCAAGTTAGCTAAATTGGTTCCCAAACCGGTCCGGATCAGCTCATCGGCCGGCATCGGACTTTTCCTTGCGTTTATCGGGTTGCAAAACAATCAAGGAATCGGATTAATCGGGTATAATCCATCAACCCTTGTGACCCTCGCCGGATGCCCGAGTTCGTCCCGGATTTCCGTTGCTCCGGTCATAGAATTGGCCAACGCGAGCGTCAGTCTAATGCCCGGAGGTACTGTCTCCGGCGACATTTTTTGCCTACGTAACAGAATGGAGAGCCCCACGCTATGGCTTGGAATCGTGGGCTTTGTCATTATAGCATATTGCCTAGTGAAAAACATTAAGGGTGCTATGATTTACGGGATAGTATTTGTGACGGCGGTTTCGTGGTTCCGTGGCACGAAAGTGACGGCTTTTCCGAACACCGACGCCGGTAATTCGGCCCATGACTATTTCAAAAAAGTCGTTGACATCCATTTAATTGAAAGTACAGCTGGGGCGTTGAGTTTCGACACGATTGGTAAAGGCTACTTTTGGGAGGCTCTGATCACGTTCCTGTATGTTGACATATTGGACACGACCGGTACGCTATACTCCATGGCTAGATTTGCCGGTTTCACAGACGAGAACGGAGACTTCGAGGGTCAATACTTCGCATTCATGTCGGACGCGATGTCGATCGTCGTGGGATCACTGCTGGGAACATCACCGGTGACGGCGTTCATCGAATCATCGACAGGGATACGAGAAGGTGGAAGAACGGGATTAACGGCTCTAACGGTGGGTGGATACTTTTTCCTGGCGTTCTTCTTCACGCCGCTATTGGCGTCGATACCGGCATGGGCGGTGGGGCCGCCGCTGATACTGGTGGGAGTGTTGATGATGAAGGCAGTGGTGGAAATAGATTGGGAGGACATGAGGCAGGCAATCCCGGCATTCGTGACATTGATTTTGATGCCGCTGAGCTATTCCATAGCGTATGGGTTGATCGGGGGGATCGGAACATACATAGTCCTGCACATCGGGGATTGGGGGAGGGATTTGCTGGTAAAGTATGGACTCATAAAAAGAAGAGAGATTGCGGCCACTGCTAATGGAAGTGTAAAAGCAGGAGAAGTGGATCCTGTTTAGGTCTTAGTCTTAGGCTTCTCCATCTTTAATTTGTTTTTACACCTTTACTTTTGTTTTTCTCTCTTTTGCACAAATATCTTTGTAAGCCTTCTTTTTAGAACAAAAGGAATATCATATATATTTATGTAGGATAAGAAATGGATTCACATCTCACACATAATTATATTTTGTATGAATTCTAATTGTTTACTAATTTTTTTCATAAGAGTATATATATTGGATCCAACTAGTGGTCCTAATAAAAAATTGATGATGTTTATACTTTATACTATAAGATTCGAGTTTAAACAAATTTATTTGTAAAATATGTACGATTTATTAAATAAAAAATATAAAAAATATTACTTATTAAAAAAATAATATACATATTATCACATTTCACTTTTGTTTGTATGCTGTATAAATATAACTCAGGCATGTCATGGTTGTAATGCGAGATGAAAATATTTTACGTCAAAATATATTTACAAAATTTTTAGTGACAAATGATTATGGTTAGGAGTAAGAATTCAATCAAGGCTAAGCAAAAATTTTGAGTTAGTCAAGCTAATAAGTTATACTTTATCATACTAATTTAATTTGAGATTTTTTTAAACGAGTTAATGAAATTTGAATAAATTTATTTGAGTTAAATTTAAAAGAACAAGTCAAATTAAAAGTAGTGTCTTAATAGGATGAGCTTGTCACGCTCGACGAGCACCAATGAGCACCATTAATTTAATTTATAAAGATTAAAAATTTAAAAGACTCACCATATAATTATAAAATTATTTAAAAATTAAAAGGTAAATTAATTAAAATATAATATAATATTTTATTTTTAATTTAATTTTAAATATAATTAGATCAAAATGTATACTCTAAATTATAAAACCCTAATTTTTATTTATTTGAAATTTCTGCCGCCGCCGCGGTTAGCCTCCTGCCTTCGAACACATACACGAATTTAACGCATCGATGGATTAATTAATAGGTGAGCCATTACAACTCCATGACCGGCCGCATACTCGAATTTAACCCTAATGATGAGTTGTAATGTTTTTAATCCATCGCCGCTCACTGGAATTCATTTAAATTCCTAAGTAACTTAATTTCTTTAATTCCTAATTACTGGAATTCTTAATCTCAGAGGTATCGAATGTCTATGGCTGAAAACGGCAGCGGCGCATGGGTGATGGTAGTTTGAATTTCAAATGAAGAAAATTTAGGGTTTTGTAATTTAGGGTAAGTATTTTGATTTAATTATGTTTAAAAAATTAAAAATAAAATAATGTATTTTAATTAATTTATCATTTAATTTTTAAATAATTTATAATTGTACGAAGAGTTCTTTAAATTTTTAATCTTATGTATTGAATTAATGATGCTTATCGGTACTCGTCGTTACTAATGTTCATCGCGATGTAAAATTTTCCGTCTTCACATGACTAAATTCTAGGTTAGAGCACATAAATCTAAGACCATATATACTTGAAAATGCTTTGAAAGCAAAAAAACAATTTTATATTTAAGTAAGCGTATTTGGCCGGTTGGCCAAACTGCTCATTTGTCTCCTCATATTTTTTTAGGTCATGAGTTTTAGACCTACTAGGAGCATTCTCATTTCTTCCCTTAAAGTATCCCTTCCTCTCCCCTCTAAATATGATCATGATTAAAATTAAAATCCGTAGAAAAAAAACAATTCATATTTTTTTCATCAAAAACTACTTTATATTTAATGATTGACTTGTTTAAAGTATCAATTTTAGCATTTTTGGGACATTATAAAATTTTATAATTTAACTTTTTGATATTTTTAAAAAATTAAAATATATATATAATTTTTATAAATTATTTGGTATTTTATAATTTTTTGAAGCTTTTTTCAAAATTTGTCTTTTAGTTGAGACCTCTCAACTTGAGAGGGACTAATTTGAATATTTTGAAACTCTTAGGGACCCAAGTATTATTTAAAAAGTAATTCAGTTCTCCAAATTATAGGATTTAACTGACTTCAAAAAAAAAATAAAGAAAGAAAGAACTTGGATAGCTTGAAATTCAATATTTTAGTTAAAAATTGGTGTTTTATTGATTCATACCAACAACTTAGTAAAAGAATTTGTATAGTATAAATACCACAAATCACGTGTTTAATGCAGTGATAAGATGTATTATATTTTAAAAAAAGAGTGTCCAAATTTAGTTTTTAAAAACAATATTATTAAGAAAAAAATCATGAACCTCTAATATATATAGTAAAATAGACATAATATTTTAGTGTACAATGCTATAGTTCGAAGCTTGAACATTATTTTAAAAATCTAACATTTCATTTCATTAGATCGACAAATAATTAATTATTATATATTTAAAATCTTTGCGAGCACAGTTTTTTGTTTTTGTTTTCGGAAGATAAGGTAGGGATAATTTCCGGTTTAATTTGGTTGACTTATGCAATTACGTGGATTTATATTTTATACAAGTTGAATATTATTTCTGCCTTTAAATTTAGAGCTTCAAAATTTTGAAAAGATAAAATATGGTTGATATTATAATTTAATTATTCCAATTGTATCATTATCGGGAAATAAAAGACAAACATGAAATTATGAAAAGGCATGTTTTTCTATTTTGTTACCATCCATTACATAAATAGACTAATCAATGCTCCAAAACTCATTTTGGTCAAATATATTTTTATTGATTTTTCCACTTAAGCAAATTGGATGGTGATGCCCACCCTTTACGTCCTTTCTTGAAATTCTTCTCATTTTAGGATTTTTTATGCACTTTGATATTTAAATTATTATATAATTTTGATCTATATAAAAATATGAAGAACTATGTGTTTTGATATAATAATTGAAAAATGTTTTGGACTAATTTGAAAAGAATTTAAAACATGTTTTTAAGTCCAAACAACTTGAAAATTTTGTTTCGAATGATTTTTAACTTTAGCCGATCTTTTTCAAAACATGTATGATCCGTTTTTGCACTAAAGCTGTTTTTTCAGTCTCCAAGGCAAAAAGGATCGATCCCCTGATAAAGAGAATCGATCCCTTTGTTGGCAGATTCATTCAACTTTTGCTTCCAGCCTCCAAGTGCAAAAAGATCGATCTCATGGTTTATGGGATCGATCCCTTCACTGTAACGGTCATATTTTTATGAAAATGATCGATCCCCTGGTTTATGGGATCGATCCCTCGTATTATAAATGCTGAACTTTTTGTAGGTAACGGCTATTTTGCATCCCCAACGGCTATGACTCATCCCCAACGGCCATAAACGGCTAGAAACTCATTCCACACTATCTAAACACCACAAGGACACTTGAAGATGGTTAGAGACAATATCCAAGCTTCATGATCAAGAGAAATAACATTTAAGTCTTTATTCTTCATTTCTCTTGTATATATTGTATAGAGAGTGTTTTTCATTGTTTTATTCTTTACACTCTTGTGAGCTTAATTCTTGTAAACACCCACCTTGTGAGGCTTTCATTGTTTACACAAACTACCTTGTAAAAAGGGAGAAGTTCTAGTTTAGCCTAAGGAAAAACTAGAGTGGTTCTATCTTAGCCATTGAAAAAATAGGGTTGTAAGGTTATCCCTTTGCCCTTAAAAGGAAGAATTCATAGTAGTGAATTGGGAAATCCTTAGTGGTGTGCTAAGGTAGTGGATGTAGGACCTTGGTTAGAAGGCCGAACCACTCTAAAATCATTGTGTCACTTGTCTACCTTTATTTTGATTTTAGCCAATTCAACCACCAAATATTTACAACCCTCCTTGACGGTTTCGGTGATCGATTCGAGCGTGCTACAAACCCAACAAAATAACATTATACTAAAATTCTTATAAAAACTTACTAAATGCAAATCAATAAGAACAATGAAACAAACGAAACGATGTACTATTATTAATTGGTATTGTCATATTTGTAACTCCGTTAAATTTCTGAAATAAACTAAAAAATTTATAATATAAACACCAAAATACAAAAAATATTTATGTATTAAAATGAGAAAATAGGTATAATTCGATAATTCATGATAGAATTAAATATCAAACTTTTGTGTTCCAAAGAAGTAGAAATATATTTTTGCATTGGAAATACATTAGATCTATTTATGAACCGGATATGATTATGAATTTGAATTATTTCATGCTCTTATTAAAGTCTAATCTGATAACATGGTTTTATTATTGAAAAATAATAAAACGCTAATTTTATAATAAAAAGTATTAAACCCTTGTACCTACAATAATCTCAAATCAACAATGTTATTCTTCTTTTTATAAGGTGTTATTTGTCACTTTATACTATTATAATCTAATTATCCAAATGGGTTAGGTTTTAAGACGATTATAATTTTAAAAAGGCTTGAAAGGTGATTTTTTACCTACAATAATCTCAAATCAACAATGATGTCTTTTTTTTTGAATTAAATGATGTCTTTTTTTAATTGCATCAATTTGACTTTTGGAGTATTTCAAAATTAGTAATGTTGCTACTCTTTTTTTAATTGCATCAATATTACTATTTGACTGTTGTTGACTAACAAAACCATTATCACTAGTGGCCCTTTGTTATGTCTGACGCTTTGTCGTTAAATAATTAACAACGGCTGAGTTAGCATGTTCATGTGTCATTTTCTTTAATAAATTAATGTCATCTAACAAGATGATGACAAATCAATTCCGATGACATGATAGTACAATTGATGTGTACTACCATGCCAACAAAACTGACATGTCAAGACAATTGGTGTGAACGCAGATAGCGACCACATGCATAAAATTTAACATCTCTGACAGTCAACAACAATCAAAGGGTAAGGTTAATATAATTCATGAGTTCGAGGGTTAAATTAATGAAATTGAAAAGGATGAGCAACATTGTTGATTTTAGACGACGATAACTAAATTGATACAATTAAAAAATAAAGGAATAACATTGCTATTTTTAGATTACTACAAGAGTAAAAAGGAGGGACGACGTTAATAAAATAAATTAGGACATAACCCAATTTAAGATTTTGTTTTTCACTTGAAATGAGAAATTTGAAAATTTTGATTTAGTCCTTGTATTTTTAATTGTTTTCATTCAGTCCCTAAACTGCAAAAAAGAAAATGCACCGTTTAAATAAAAGGGAAAAAGTATGGGTTGGTTTAAATATTTCTGTAAATTACCATTTTAATCCCTCTACTTTTAAATTTTTACATTTTAAACCCAAAAAAGCAAAAAAATGGACTTAAATTCGCCATCAAATGTTGGCGATTCCCTCCCAAATCATCCATGGAAGTCATCCTCAGCTGGTGGCGACTCCCCTTTTTACTGTAAAAATTAAAAAACGACTAATTCTCTAAATAATTTCTCTCGGGACTAATTTTCAATAAAAATAAAGTTTATAACCGTTTTCATAGTTTAACCCAAATGAAGGACATAGACGTTTCCTAGATATTAAGAGCGAACCCAATTGGGTGTGAAAACAAAGCTTACTTGTGGGATCAAACATCTACCTAAATAATTAATGAATGGAGGCTTTTACTTTTCTCGGGATTGGGATACGGTCTTTATCACTGCTAGTCATTTTCTCACTCTGAATAATGCTCGCAGGGATAAATAATAATAATAATAATAATAATAATAATAATAATAATAATAATAATAATTGGGTAAACATTATTTTGGATTCAATCTTCATTAGGGATGGACATTTTACCCGGACTCGATGGGTTCTGACCCGACTCGATCGGGTAGGATTTTTAATGAAAAAATTAGGTGGATTAGGTCGGTTCTGTTCGGGTTTTTGTTAAGGCTAAATTCAGTTTAGGGTGGGTTCGGGTTTAGGGTGGAAAATATCCGACCTGATCTGACCCAAAACTAATAGTGTAATTTCTTCCTATTTTTAGGAATATTTATAATAAGACCTCTCTTTATATATATATTTTTATAATTAAGTCTTTAAAATTGAATTTTTATTTATAATTTATCCCTTTAAATTATAATTTTTTACAATTAATTCTCTTAAAATTATTTTTTTACAATTTGGTCCCTAAAATTAATTTATTTTATATATGTCGGGTTGGGATCGAATTTAATATATTTATTTTCGAGTCGGGTTAAATTTTTTTAAAAATATGTTCGAGTTGAGTACGAATTTAAAGTGTTTATTTACAAGTCTAGTCCAGGTGGACCAAAAACCCGACCCGTGCCCATCCCTAATATCCCCTTGTGGACATGTTGTCCACCTCTACATAACCACTACTCTTTCTAGGGTTAGGGTACGTATATTCAGACTTTATTTGCAAAAAAATATCATTATATCATAGATACTAGAATACAACTTGCGTTATGGTGCGATGATTTATTGTTTTTTTTAACAAACCATGCAAACGTTATTGTAAACAGTCGTTTGTTTTGTTTTATTACTGAAAAAAACAATATTATTCTAATTAAGATTGGTTCAATGGGTAAGTATTTTGGTTTCGTTTAAGAAAATTTTGAGTTCAATGTTTTGGGTATGCAAAAAATCTCAGATTCACCTATTAAATTCAGATGTGCAATACAGATTGATCTAAATTAGTCATAGATGTGCACTATATTTCAAATTAGTCAGAGGTGTGTAATGCAGATTAATCTAAATTAGTCAGAGTCAAATTCACCTGCTGAAAAAAGAACATGATCTGCACCATGTTTCAAATAGTCGAAGAAAATAATGTTACAAGAGAATGTGCAAGTTCAAAATACACTTTTTTTCATATCGAAACAAAATTGAAATTACAAATACAATAATAAGGAGAGAACATATGCAAAAGTAAAACCAATTTTTATAACATAAATGTTGGAATTAGGGGTGTGTAAAACTGACCCGACCTGGTAACCTGCCTGAAACCCGATCAAGTCAAAACCTGGTTTGACCCGAGAATTCAATGACCCGAACCCGACTTGCATCCGACTGAAATGAACCCGAACTCGAATTTGACATGTTACTGTAGAAACCGAACCTGAACTGCACCCGACCGAAGTGAATCCGAACTTGACCTGTTACTGCACCCAACCGAAACAAACCCGAACCTGAGACTGACCTGCCAGATAACCGATTTAACCCAACCTGTTTGGACCCGACCTGTTTTGAAACCGACCTGTTTTGAACCCGACCTGTTTTAAACCCAACATGTTTTGAACCCGACCTGTTCTTGACCTGAACTGATATTGACCTGGCTTGTTGATACCTGACATTCGAAAAAGTTATTATTTTATGAATTTAAAATTTTAAAATAAATTAAAAATAATAAAAATTTTGTAAAAAAAATTATTTTAAGTTAATAATAAATAATGTCAAGTGTTAATAAATTGTATATCTATTTTTAGTAAAAATTAATGCTAAGTCAAGATTAAGGATATACTTAGTTGAATTCTTATAATTAAGACATTCAACTTTAATTATCTTTTAGATGAATTAAAACATAACTTGAATGAATGTCTTTTTATTTACTTAATTTAACTTGATCAAAATTTATTACGAAATATTAAAAATTAATTGTTGATTTGATAAAAACTAAATCTTAGAAGGTTGACCGTTTTTAATATTTTAAATTCATAGTTATATTATAATACCGTAATTTTTAATTATTTTACACAAATTTATGTTGCTAATAAAGGCGAAAGTAAAAAAGATGAAAACGGCACAATGGTCCCTCGTTTTCTCCTCACATTGTGGACAGTGGCCTATAAAAAGCACTATATGAATGAATTAAACAAAATTCAAAATACATATCAGGAAAATATGAATTAATTAAACGAAATCCAAAATGCATATCGGGAAAATATGAATTAAACTAAAACTAAAATCCATATCAGGAAAAACTATTATTAACAGGTTGGTTATTAAACAACTCAAAATATAGATATTACAAAAATGACATTAACATCTAATTTTTCTTTTCTTTTCTTGTCTATTATGAACATCAGCAGATGAGCCCAAACAACAAATACATGCTTAATTTCTGCCCAATGAGTTTAATTCAGGGCAATCATCGATATACAAGTTTCAGAGTGAAGTCAAATATCGCACTCCCTCAGATAAACACCCTAATTTCTTGCAACATCTAAAACTCCAGTGAAGACAAGAAAGATAAGCCTTGTAATTCATTTACTGGAAGGGGAATAAGGCTGTTACAATGCCATAAATTCAAAGTTTCTAAAGAGCTAAGGTTTTTTAGTCCTGCAGGTGACCAATCTTGAAGAAACATTTTTTTAGGGAAGATAGATTATCCAGCAGATTAGTTGGAGGCTTTCCACTAATTTTATCAATTGTCAATCCCTCAAGGTGGTTTTGATTTTGAAGTAGTCCATCCGGCAACTCAGAGAATTCACCAATCTAAAGAGATGTAACGACAATGACATTTATCATCAAAGATTTGAAGAAAGTAACACTAATTCCTCTAATATGAAGCTTTTCTAGAGATTAGAGCATTGCAGTTTAACCAACTTAGGACAATTATAGATAGTTAATGAAGTTAAGAGAGAAAAGTGTTTTCTATCATTATTGTTGTCCATTCCTCCAAATATGGTGTCTCACTTATTTTCAGAACCTCCAGTGATGGAAAACTACTTTATGTATCATCTATGGGATCTTTTTTCTCATTTGAGATTTCAAACACATCATGGCACAAATCTTTTATGGAGGTAGAGACTTGTATTGGAAGTTTTCAAATAAATGCTCAGGGCACTAAACATTTATAAATTTGACTGATAGATTCTGTGCAGAAAAAAACATGTTACTTACATATGAAAACTCAGATTCAAAAGTTCCACAAACCTCAATCAACCTATCCTTGTCAATCTTCAGCTGTAAAATAGAGAATTTATGTCAAAAACAACTAGAACGGAGGAGTAAAGCAATTTAAAAGACTGACTGTGTGTGCTTTACCTTATACTTTTTTGCACATAAATAAAATGCTACAGCAGTGAACACTGGCCAGGTGAAATTTGCACTCGCCTGCCTGAAAGAAGGCAGCGACACCACAAGCCCACAAACCGGTCCTTGTAGCTGACATGAACATCAATTATATCACTCAAACAATTTAAAGAATGGTATAAGAACGTAAGATTTCACCCAATGATCAAATGAAAAATGTCACAGATTTGTAATTCTAACAATTCTAAGCACAACAAAGATCGTCTAACTTTGGGGTTTACTCATTCGGGCATTATTGTAAACACATGAGTGCCAAGGAAACATAACTTAATAAACTAAAATCAAAGACTGTATGAAAAAGGATCTTTCAGAGATAAACCCTTCTTTACAAAAGGAATGAGCCTAACACATCCAAATTGAATTTCCAGTTCTTTAATATCCAGTGTTGTTCTGAAACACCAATTTCTCCTAAAATTAGTCAAAATATGAGTACAGTAATAACTCGAATTCACAATGAAGATAATATAAAAGAAGAACAGTAAGAAAAACCCACTTGATATTCAGACCGTTCTGCAATGAATTGAAAGATCTAATGTAAGCCTTTTCTGACATTCCACTTAACTTGACAACTTTCTGCCGCTCGAATATAACCTCCCCAAACATACAAATACCATAACCATTACACATTAAAAAAGAACCCTAATCAAAAAATTTAGAATGCATTCAAAAACGAAGTTAACGCATTTTACCTTGTAGCAGCAATTTCTAAGCATATTACAACTTTACAAACCTCTCCCTACAAACATGACACAAGAGAAAGAGAAAATAATGGATTAACACCTCGAACTTGAACTTCAATGTGGTTAAAATAATAAATGACTAGAGGAGAAAGTACTTACGACACTGATAATGGAGGAATCGAACTGAACATAGCAGAGGCAACGGAGCTCCGCTGCTTTTCGGATCAGCATCTTGTGCTTTGAGAGACCAAGCTTTCTCGCTATATCTGACAGATCCATATTGGCCCCGAAACCGTAATTTTATTTTCTTTGATTCTTTTATGATTCTGCGGACAGAACTAAGACTTTGTTAGTTTTGTTTTAATGAAAAAATGAGAAGAAATATAACTGGCGGAGTTGGCGGGAGACTCTAAATTCAGGCGTTTTTTTTTCATTTTTTGAGCGCGCTCGTCTATTCCTGAAAATTCAATTGCGCCAAAATATATTACACTTTTCTCACTTTTTAATTTAAGGGTTTAGGTTTTAATTTGTTTTAATTTAATGTTTTATTTTTAGAATTTAGGGTCTAGGTTTAGTGTTATTATTTTGATTAGGGTTTGAATTTTAGAGTTTATGGTTTAATGTTTTATTATTTATGGTTTAGAGTTTATGATTTTGAATTATGGTTTTGTTTTTAAAGTTTTAGGGTTTAATGTTTTAGGGTTTAGGATATCTTGTTATGGTCTTAATGTTTTAGTTTTAGAGTTTAGTGTTATTGTTTAGGGTTTAGAGTTTTATTTTTAGGATTTATGGTTTAGATTTATTATTTTGATTAGGGTTTTAATTTTAGGGTTTAGGGTTTTATTGTTTTTTATTTAAGGATTATGGTTTAGTATTTTGAATTATGGTTTAGTTTAAAAGGTTTAGGTTTTAATGTTTTAGGGTTTACTATTTTAGGCTTTTCTTTTTATGGGTTTAGGGTTTCTTTTTATTAGTTTAGGGTTTTTGTTTTTGTTTAGTGTTTTGAATTAGGGTTTGGGGTTTAGGTTTTATTATTAGTGAACAAAGCTTACCTTTTTGAGTTTAGTGTCTAAGGTTTATTGTTAGGGTTTAGGGGTTTACTTTTAATTGTTTTTATTTTAGGTTTTCTTTTTATGGGTTTAGGGTTTTTTATGGGTTTAAGATTTTTATTTTATTTTAGTGTTTTGAATTATGGTTTGGGGTTTAGGCTTCATTATTAGTGAACTAAGCTTACCTTTAGAGTTTAGCGCTTAGAGATTATGGGTTTATTTTTTATTGGCTTTATTCTGGATTTTCATGTTATGAGTTTAGGGTTTATGGTTTCCTTTTATGGGTCTAGCGTTTAGGGTCTACTTTTTATGGTTTTAGGGTTTTGTTTTAGTTTAATGTTTCGAATTAGGGTTATGGGTTTAGGTTTCATTTTTTGTTTAGGGTTTAGGGTTTTGATTATAGTTTTATTTTAGAATATATATATATATATATATATATAATATATTAGTATATTATATATATGTGTATGTAAAATGTATTTATGTATGTATAGACCCTAAATCTTAAACCCTAAAAATAAAAACCCTAATCTATATATGTGTATATATATAACATGTGTAAGTATGTATGTATATATGTATGTATCAATTTATGAACCCTAAATCCTTAACCCTAAACCCTAAAAATAAAACCTTAATCCATATATGAATGTATATATATATAATGCATGTAAGTATGTATGTATAGATGCATGTATCAATTTATGAACCCTAAACCCTAAACCATAAAAATAAAAACCCTAATCCATGTATATATATAAATAATGCATGTAAGTATGTATGTATCAATTTATGAACCCTAAACCTTAAACCTTAATCCCTAAACCATAATCCTAAACCATAAACCCTAAACCATATAGACATGTATGTTTTTGTATATATGTATAATGATTGAAAGTATGTATGTATTAATGTATGAATCCTAAACCCTAACCCTAATTCATTGTTGTGCTATGTATGTATAATGTATGTATGTAGGAACGTGAATCACTAAACCCTTAACCTTAACCCCAAACCATAATCTATAAACCCTAAACCTTAAACCATAAACCATATAGACATGTGTATAATGTACGTAAGTATATATGTACGTATGTACCAATGTATAAACCCTAAACCCTACCCTACACTCAAACCCTAAACCCCCAAAACACTAAATCATAATTCTTATATGTATGTAATATACGTATAATATATTAATATTATGTATGTTAAATCCTAATCCCTACACAATAAACCCTAAACCCGAATGAACCCGACCTGAAATTACCCGAACTGAATTGAACCCGACCTGAAACGAAACCGACTTGAAATGAACCCGACCTGAAACGAAACCGACCTGAAATGAACCCAACCTGAAACGAAATCGACCTGAAATCAACCCGAACCGAAATTAACCCGTCAATTAACCGTTTTGTCCCGACTTGAAATGAACCGACCTGAAATGAATTCGACCTGAATTGAACCCGGCCTGAAATGAACCCGATCTGAAATGAACCCGACCCGAACCGAATCGAGTCAAAACAAAAAACGACCTGAAATGACCTGTAACCGATTTGACCCGACCTGACAGAGTCCGACCTGAAACCCAACTGTTGACCTGTTTTTACCTCCCTAGTTGGAATGGCTGAATTATTTTGTCCATCTAATAATGAAGCTTAGATAAATGAACATGATTAGAATTTTTTTTGTTATTCATAATTTAGTACAACAATATGCAACTATTATTAAATCGATCCTCACAAAAGGCTGGTCAATAAAGAAGGAAATGAGCTCCATCATCTGCGTTTGCATTGGATCCATAAACAACCAACACGAAAAGCTTTTACTTCATTAAGATTTTTTGCGTTTACACGGTACTCTAGTCCTGTTCTGTGGCGTGTAATTTCGTGGAACATTCGAGGTTTGAGCTCAGATATAAAAATTTCAGCGGTCACGAAGAATAGAGTGGATATGTGTTTTATTTAGGAATTGAAACTAGAGAATATGTCGGAGTTTACGATCAGAAGAATGTGGCGATGGCGATTTTGAGTTTTAATTCGCAAGTTTGATAGGTCGGCCAAGAGGATTGATAATTATTTACGATCAGTTGGTCTAGCAAGATGAAGATCTCTTAAATAATATATGGGTTCAAATTCGTATTATTGTGAATGAAATAAGTTAAACTAGAGTCAATAGGTAAAAAAGAGATATATTTTATTACATTTTTTGTCACATAATAATATAAAAAAGAAAACAGAGCACATACAAAACAAAAGCAAAAAAAGGACAGAACATAACAGAACTGAAACAGAGGAAAAAGAGAGATGGTGAGCAACAACAGAGACAGAGAATTCATTTGTTTATGTTCTTATGATCTGATTGGAAATGGGTATTTCCAGAAACTCACATTTGTAGTATTAATATATTTAAGCTGCTTTTCCATAACCCAAGTGGGTGCTTCCATCCATGAATATCAAAACCAAAGCTTTTTCCGTCGTTCTAATTCTTTCTTCTTCCATGGCGGAAGTGAAGGCCTTTACGCTTCAAACCTTCATCTTGAGGAAAATCATCTCAATGCCAAGTCTTTTATCAGGTCCTTATTGCATTCTTCTTCCCCTTTTTTTCTTGATCCGTTTTTCTCACTTTTTTCACACGTTTGATTCGATAATGTTGCATTATAGGATTATGTTTAGTTTCAATTACGATTATCAACTTTAATGCATTTTAGTCTAATTTGAACTGTGTTAATAATATCATCAATTTCTGGGGATTTCCCCCTTTTTTAAGTAATTGTGATTGCTCATTTCATGATTAGATTCTGTTTTAAATTTATATAAATTACCATAAATTATAGGGTGGGATAACTGTAAACTAACAAAGTGGTAGCTTATATGTACTTAGGAGTTAGGACACTATGTTTTATTTCTTTGGCTCAAATTAAACAATTCTGGAACTTCTCTTGAACCTTGGTTGGATGCCATTATTGTTTCCAGGTTCGAGTCAATCACCTTTCGAAGAACAGAAGAATGATATGCAGCAAAAAACTGGATTGGTTGAGGCTATAATAGTTGAGATAAAAGACAGGGAGAATATTGGAGGTTCATATTTGCATTCCGCCGCAATATGTTGCACTCCAGATCTTTCGAAGCAAGGATCGTGCAATGTAGGGGAGGTGATCATCCACCAAGATCCAAATCATCCATATAGTCTTCGAAGGGAAAAATGAAGAGACTACCATGGTGCTACAAACAATTGAGATCAATCGTACCGGAATGTACTATTTGTATTTCATGTTTTGCGATCCGGAACTCACGAGCACGACGATCAGTGGAAGAACTGTCTGGAGAAATCCCGGAGGTTATCTTCCAGGAAAGATGGCACCACTAATGACACTAGCAATATCAGTTCTGCTCTCCATTGCTTGGGTTGGTTATGAGGTTGTTTAATATACTTCTCTGTCATCATATACAAGTATACTTTTCATTGTTTTATGTCATTTATCCTCCATCTCGACTGTCAAACCTGTGTTTAGAAGAAAGCTTGACTCTTGTAGGTCATATGAATCTGAAATTCTCCATTTTCAGAGTTCATATATACAAGGCAAAGATGCAGATGCGCCATAACCAACACTGGAGGGAATGTTCAATGACCCAAATTTTCTGATAAAGCTTCCTCGTAAATTATCATTCTATTACTTTGAACAAGGAATATAAACGATGCTTCATAAAAGAATTACACGACAGTTAATAATACAAGCATATCACCAGTTCTATCAAAATTGTGAATCACAAATAAATATTCTCTAATTATGATTTCGCATTGTATGATTCGACCATTTGTTACTAAAACTTAGTGCACTAACATTAAGTACCTGAGACTCAGTTCTCTCATGTTTTACTGACAACTTTCCTCTTCTTGAATATCCCTTTCTGTCTCTGCTTCAGATCCCTCTTCCTCTTTTTCGTTTGGTTTTGGAATGTTTTCCCAACCAAGGATGGCTGCTCTCTTAATGCAAAACTTTTTGCAACATGTCCCAAATGAAGTTTCTTCACCATGAAAATCTGTTTCAGGTCACCCCGATGTGCCGTGTATGCACGAACCCATGAGCAAAAGGCATCCTTTGCCAGTTTCTTAATCTTTGGCTGTGAAAACAATACCAGGGAAAAGCTAAAAATCATCTACGGAACTTCACAATGAGGGGAGAAAAACATTTCAAATCAGTCACAAGGCTATATCTCACATACTTGACTGAGCAAGCCGAAAAATCATTTCAAACTGTTCTTTATTAGTGCAAAACTTGCTAAAAATCCAGATGAATAAAATAGAATTTTATAACCACCTAAGCGACAGCCTGTTCTAGCATGATACAACTGCTTGGTTCAAACTTGCTTTCTAAAAGTGTGTTTGAATCACAGGTTATTTCTGAATTAGGATCTTACTTAAAAGCATTTTCATTCAGAACATATATTTGAACCCAATCTACTCGACATGCAACTACCTTTTTTGGGGAACAGAAAACTACAGTGTTTGACCGCAAACCGCTATTTGCGAACAGATACAGTACGTATTCATTTGAATGTGTCAAAGTGTAACAACTCCATTAAGGATAAGTCCAATTACTTCTCTTCCTATTAATGTATAGAAGACAACTTGAACACAGTTTAAGATGGCAAATGAGAAAGTTCAAAAGATTTTATATGCCCTAGGCAGCCAAATTTGGGGCACAAAGGAGACGAGAAATCTGAATCAAACAACCATCTTTCAAAATCAAACAAATTCAAAGGTAGTGCGGATAGGAATAACAAATAGGTCATAAAATATAAGGGCTAAATAAGATCCATATATGCATAAATCATACATACCTCTGCTGAAATATATGATTCAAGCTCCCTCTGAAGTGATACAACCCACGGATGTGATTCTAAAGAAACAAACTTCTTGGCACGATGCGCTTGACCATGCAATGGGAAAGAATCTAATATTTTAAGGAGTGGATACTCTGCCAGTGAGACACCATGTTTCTCAAGGTCTTGCAAGTAATCTGCTTCTATTGGTTGTAGAAAGAGCAAGGATTCTCCTCTTTCACCCAGTCGAGCCGTCCTACCCACTCTACATCAAAAATCAAAGGTATCTTTAAGCTTTGATTGACCATATACATTAGTTCCGCAAGAATTTGAACATATGACAATGACATCTGCCGGCTACATCTAAATATGCTTAAAAGGTAGCTGCACAACCCATTAGAAAACAAGTTAACTGTTAACCAAAGTATCTAGCAGAAAGTGTTCTTACAGTTAAACTAATCAAGACAAGAATTCACAAATAAGCAGTTAGAAATTTGTTCAACGAGAAGCATCCGTACTAAAATTTCTCTATAATGCTCTAACTCTGAAGAACTGTGCATAAATGAGGACTCAGAAGCTAATCAAACTTCAAACAGCAAGTAAAGATTTGTGGATACACAATTACACAGCAGAAATAAGATAGTGGTCAAAACTCATCAAAACAAACCAAATACTTGCCAAGTAAATAATGCTGTGAACTAGCAGAATAGATAGATATTTCCAAGAAAATAGCCTCTAAATACCTATGCACATATTCAGTGGCCTCCCCTGGAGAATCATACTGTATGATACACCTAACATTTGGAAAATCTAAGCCCCGAGCAGCAACATCTGTAGAGACAAGAAGAGCTGATTTTTCTGTTTTAAAGGCACTGAAAGTGGTTCTCCGATCTTCTTGCTTCATATTCCCATGTAACCTAAAAGTTTTGCATTTCAGAAACATCTGCTTAAGTTCTTCATCAAATTGCAAGTAGGGTGACCACTGGAATTCACTCAACAGCGTATAGTGAAAATCCACTGCATCACAAGTTGAAAAGAATACCACAACCTGTGGAATGATCATTTGAAATAAGAATCAAACAACCAATAGAATAGTAAAAATAACAAAATCAGTGAAGAACGTCTTAAAGAATGTTCAATAGTTTGATTTTGTTATTTCAAATTGGGAAGTAGAAGATGCCAGTTTCCATGCATAAAATTTGTCAATTTGAATCAGTGAAGAACGTCTTAAAGAATGTTCTAGCCTTCTAGGAAACAAGAAATAACAAAATTAAACTTTTGCATTACCTTATAGGAAGCTTCTCTCTCGAAAAGATGTTTTAGAATAGAAAGGAGTACAGAAAGCCGTGAACCACAGGGCACTGTAAAAGGTTTTAATCAAGTCACATGTATCAAGCTCAGAAAGATCAACAAACCAGAGAGAAAGAAAGAGAGCATTCAGCAAATGTATACCCTTAACATATTTCTGAACCAATTGAGCTGGAAGCTTATAATCCCCACTTGAAGAACTTACGAAGTTGCTTGAGTAATCGAGGTCCTCGTCTACATCAGATCCCAAGGATCCCGTTTGGTTAACTGATGAATCTGGTTGCGTCTTCATGTTGTCAAGACCAATCATTACAGGATTTTCCAAACTAATTTTTGCAAGATGGTTTACTTTTTCATTTAATGTAGCTGATAATAGCAAATTCTGCCTTTGAAATTCTGAGGATTTTCCCTTTCCGACAGATTCGTTTGGTCTAGAACCCAATAGATCTAATATCTCTTCAATATCTTTGCCAAATCCCAACTCCAGAATTCTGTCAAGATAAGGAGTAAGTAAAGATTTATATGAAACAGAAACTTAAGATCCACTCGTATGGAACCTTAGAGATAGTACACTAAACCTGTCTGCTTCATCAAAGATAATCCACCGCATATTTGTGTGCGTAAAAGATGATGTATTTTTTAAATGATCCAACAGCCGTCCAGGAGTTGCAATAAGAATAGAAATGCCTGAAATGAATCATATGAAACATTCATAAACGTATTTAAAGAGGAAAAGTAAAAATCAATTATAAAAAAATTGATATGACCAGTCGATATTTAGACAGTCGAACACATTCATAGGTCTACCAAATTGAATTTGTGGGATCGTGGAACTACAAGCCTTTTGAAATTAAGAACTTCAGCAATACAAAGAAAAATAAAATTACCTTTCCGCAGCCTGGCTTTCTCTTTATTCCTGTTTTCACCTCCCATTACATAACCAGGAACAATCCAATGGAAACGATGTAACAACTTCTGCAGAATCTCATAAACCTGCAAGCATAACTCACGCGTTGGTACAAGGACCAACGCTATCACAAACATATCAATTTTTTATTCATGCTTAAACAAACAGAACGGAAATGTTTCAACTTATTCATTCCAGAACATAAGCTAATTCCCATTACACACTCTCCAAGGTCCGATTTTAGTTTCCTGTGAGTGGACAACAAAAGTTCACATGGCAATGGAAACAAACATTCTGGACTTTCAAAAACAATAAGCATGGTAACACATCCCATTAAAAGCATAAAACATACCAAAAGTACCGTCAGAACGCTCAATTCTGGGACTGTAACCCTGCAAGTAATGAATGATAGGAGCCAAATATGCTATTGTTTTTCCGGAACCCGTTTCTGCATTAACAAGTCTAATACAATCTCCAGTCAAGGATCCCAAAATCACTTAAAAGAAAACATGAACTAAAAACAATCCAATTATGAAAAGAAGAAATCTTCAGATTGATAGAATGTTAAATACACTATCATGGTACAAAAGTGGTAGCATCAAAAGTCCAGAAAGAACAACCAAAAACAAAAACAAAAACAAAAACAAAAACCTTGAATTTAAGATAAAAGAAACAGCAAAGCAACTGTGCAGAATACAAGTTGTATTAAAAAGGGCTAAAAGCAACCCCCATTCAGGAAATAAGAAAACTTGCACCACAGCAAGACCAATTATAAATTAAAGAAAACACATTTATAAAGAAAACAACCCGAGAGAGAGTATACACTGAAAATACCAGCAGAAAAGTAGAAAAGGGAAGGATACACATGACGACCAGAGAGTATAACAGGAATAGCTTGAGCTTGGACAATAGTTGGAGCTTCAAAACCCAACCTTTCTGTTTAAGAAGAAATAGATTTCCAGTACATGGGTTAGAATGTAAAAGTAATTACCAAGTCAATCACACAAGTAACATGTCCATAAAACAAAAGCAAAGGGGCCAACCCAACCTCGTAGTTGGTCGGACAGAGTGGAGTGGAGGCCAAGGCTGGAGAAGGAACAGGAAGCAAATATCTCCGATTCCTTGGTTTGGGTTCTTCCCTCTTTCTCTTTGTTTGCTTTTTGGGTTTTCTTCATCTTTCTGCTCAGCTGCCTATTTAGCGGTAACGCCGCCGGCCGAAACCGCTATCGGCGAAAACAACGGTGGGACGCGGAATCACACTAGTAGCGGTGGATTGCGGTAGCAGTTTAACGGGTAGCGGTAAATAACGGTAGTAACGGGCCGCTATCCCTGTTTTCTCCCGTTACTGTAAAATCTAAAAAAATCTATAGGCGGGCGATAAGGGTGAGCGTGAGAGTGTAAAGGGAGGCGAGCTTATGAGACTTACAGGAAGAGGATTGGTCGACGTTGATGAGAGGGGATTGACGGCGTGAAAACAACCCTTTTAGGGTTTGAAAGCCAAAGAGAAAACGAAGAATAAAGAGGGAATTAGGTTTTGTTATTAATATTATAATCTTATTTTATTATCATTAAAAAATTATTGGGTTATGAGAATCCAATTGGAAAATTGTATTAAGAGAGCCCATTAATTTGATATAAAAAAGAGCTCATTAAAAAAATTTTAATTGGAATTGAAGATTAGGGTTTGACCCATAAATAAAAAGTTAAATTATAAGATAAACTTTTTTTAGATTTTTTCGAGTTTTTTTATGCCACAGCACTGAAAAAGTTAAATTTTAAAATCTAACTTTAGATCCTACACCATATATCCTAAAAAATACATTCTACCCTAAATTTCTTAAATTTTAACCACAATTGCAAACCTTAAACCCTAAACCTAATTTTTAGTGTAGGGCATACATAGGGGCGCCGAAAATGGGCAGAAAATTTCTATTCTAAATTATGAGATGCCAGCGTGTTTTTAAGGGTATATGTTAATTTCCATTCCAGTCATGCCACTTTTTATCTTTGTTATTTCAGTCATTGAATTTTTTCTAATTTAGAGTGCACATTTTTTTAATGTAGTCCTTTTATTTCAGTAATCTAAGTTCATAAGTGCTGGAAAACACTTTAAAAATCATTAAAAATAACTTTTTATGATTATAATTATAATTATTATGTTTTATAATACGTGTTAAAAACACTTTAACTTTTTATGACCGCAATAGTCTCCGTTATGTTCACAATTGTGAATACCGCAACACGACCAAAAACGCGACTACAACTGAGATTTAAATCCATGGTCTTTACAGATCTAAATCTTGTGAAGTTGTTCAAACTGAATTCGCAACAAATTCTTAGCTTGAAAATAACAAAAAGGCATTTTTCAATTATAAGAGCTAAAATACAATATATATATATATATATACATAAAATCTTTGACTGAACTTAGAATTACAAATTGATTAAACACCAAATCATGGTTTTAAAAAACGGTTTGCAATCTCGATTGTGGCAGTTATATAGCAGTATTGTCGTCGTCCGAAATTAATATCGCCAAAAATTGCCATGTGAATTAGATCTACAACAAAACAGAGAATTGCAGCCGCGATTTAACGTGTAACGTCTGATTACGACGATAACAAACCATTATTCATGTTATTATCCTATTAACGTCAACAGATAAAAAAATAGATATTTTCTCAGGAAAAATAGATAATCTTCAAAAGGCGATTTCTATTATCGGCGATCCAAACATCGTCACTAAATTCAAGTGGTCCTTCGGATGATGCTATGAAAGCAATGCGATGAAGTTGCAAAGATGAAAAAGAAAAGAAAAAAGGAAGATTCTAGAAAGTAAAAAGAAGAAGTAGTATGACATTTTTTAGTTTTTAAATGGTAAAAGTTAATTTTATTATTAAAAAAAATATTTCATCAAAGTCTTGATTCAAGAAAAAAAATATAAACACCAACGGAAATAAATTAACTATGTCTTAAAACCGACACTACACTACCTAAAAAAATTAAAAAGGAAATGAAAGAATTAAATGCATCTTAGAAACCGAAACTAATTTCTCCATGTAACGCCCCGGTTTAGGGCCCGGAAATTTACCGGTTTTGATCTAGGTTTAGTTTCGGGCTAAATTAGATTAAAATGCCGATTTTATAAAAAAATGTCACTATTTACAAAAACTCCATTAATGAAAATTAAAAAAAAAATTATCTCATTTCTTTTCAAAGTAAAAAAGAAAGCTATCACCTTCTTCATAAAGTAAAAAGCTCAAAACCTTTCAAGAGCAAGCATTCTTCATCAAACCTTCATTTGTGGTGATATCTTCAAGGTAAATGTCTTAAACTAATGGCCTTTATTAGATTAAGATAGATTTCAACTTAATTTTCCATTTACCCAATGATTTTTAAGTGCCATAAAACCCATTATTTCGAAAATGGTAATTTCTTGATTTATTTTCGTGTGGGTATTTTAATGTCATGTTTAAAGGTATTTTTAATCATGCTTTGAAGTCTTAAAAATGTTAAAATGATGGCTAATGGTGGGAAACTCAAAATGAGTATAAAAATGGAATTTTTAGGTTGAAAATATTGAATTTTTGGGTTGAAAACATGGTTCCTTTGATGTTGGGATGCTTCTAGATGATTTTAGATGTGTTTTGATGGTTGAAATGGATAATTTCAGTGTGGGGTTTGTCTAGAACAAAAATAGTAAAGTTATGGTTAAAATTGGGTTTGAATCAATGTGTTTTGGTTGCAAGGAGTTAGTTTTTAGGTTTTTGTTGGTTTACAAGTGTATTAGCTTCCTAATAGTTTGTTTTTGGTTGACTCGAAGTAGAGGATATTGATCCAGGTACTTCGAGTGCGATATCGGGTGTTACGGAGGCTTGAGATTGGTGTTCTGACTTTCGTTTAGGCTCAATCGGTGAGTGGAAACTGTTTTGAGGTTTTAATTATGCTCAATGAAGGTTTATGGGGTTTGGGTGGAGTCTTAGAGACTAACCTAGACCCAAGAGTAAGTTTATCTAATCTCGTTTTGTTTGGTTGATTATTGGCGATCGTGTTTATGTGTGTTGTAGTAATGTTTGTAGATTGTTTTTATCCCGTTTTAATGATTGTTGTGTTGTCGTAGTTGATGTCAAGCCTTACGTGATGGTTAGTGGTTGTTTACGATGATGTGTAGTCTCACCGGTAGTGACTAGTAGATGAGTACGGCGATGTGTAGTCCCATCGAAAAATGCTAGTTGTAGTGTACGATGATGTGTAGTCCCACTGGTATTGGTTATGCATGTGCATACCATGTTTCGTTTATGTTTGAGTTCCATTTGATCCTTTCCTTAAATGGTTTTACTTTAAATCTAAGATATATGTTTTAAAACTGCATTGTTGTTGTGTTTTAGAGCTCCGCTCACTAAGCTTACGCTCTCCTTTTCCAACAATGCAAATCGTTAGAGGTTTTGGGAGGCAAGTGGGCAAGGTCGGAGTTCTTAGGTGGCTCAAAGTATGGTCTATTTAGTTGTAATAACACTTAGACAATGGAATTCTTAGGCTAGATGTTAGGGAGTTGGAGTTCAAACTCCTTTATTTTGGCTTGTTAATGTTTCTAGCATGTTTTAAATGATGATGCTAAATTATGTTGATGTTTGTTGTGGCCTTGGATGAATTACCTTGCTTTTTGACGTGTTAGTGTTTTCTTGAAATTAAGTGTTCTTGTGACCTTTGGGTTGAGTTCCATTTTATTGCTAGAATGCATGTTTGGTGATATAATTAGGATGTTTTGTATCTAGAATGTTTGTATGACAAGTTGTCATGTGGTTTGAGGTGTTTCGGGACAAGTTTGGAGATGTTTGGGGTGTCAAAACATGTTTTCGAGCCAAATTGTGTGCAAGTGTTTCAAAACGACCAAAGCTTAAGGGGTACTCGTATCGGAACGGGGTGGTATCGTTTCGATACGTTTCGCCACTGTAGACTCTCGTTTCGAAACGAGGTGGGACCGTTTCGGAACGACTTGGCTTTTACTTTATAAATGGAGCCCACGTTTCGGAACGGGCAAGCCTGTTTCGAAACGCAGGTAGTTAAATCGGTTAAATGACATTTTCAAAGGTTTCTGAATGTTACATTTTAGTCTCTGAAGCTTGTATGCTTCCTTGATGAGTTTATATGTATCCTTTACGATGGTTTTGACTCGTGTGCATTGAACTTGACCAATTAAGCTACTTGGTAAATTTAAGTTATCGTATGCTCTGCATGAATTGTATTCGTTTTTCGTTTTGCCGATGTTGTCTTCACACCTAGGGTTGTTATTCGAAGTGAGGCCTTAGCGGGTTTCGCTTCGATTTTTCTCTTGTAACCCGTTCAGGTCGGTCTGTTGGCTAGACCGGGACGAGGGGTTACACTCCATTACTTGAATATTATAATTAGTAGGGTAAACTATATCGTTGACCACCATACTTTGGTTAACGTATTAAAATGACCACCTTAAAAAATCGACTCAATTGACCACTCAAACTATTAAAATTGGATCAATGTGACCACCAGCCGTTAATGGGCTAACAGAAGGTGACATGGCAGTTAAAAAATTAAAGGTATAATCACACATTTGGTCCTTATTATTTACACATTCTTTCAATTTAGTCCTAATTTTAAACTAATAAAATAAATTAATTAGGTGGTGACATGTGTCAACGCATTATTAGAGGAATTTAATTATTTATATTTGATTAATAAATTATTTTCCTCCTCCAATCAACTGGTGGTACGTGTCACCACCTATTTAGAGGAGGAAAACAAAATCACCAAACTTGAGCTTGGAGGGAATCAAACCTAGGTGAATTAGGGATAAAAGTAACGCTTTTAAAAAAAATAAAACTCAACTTGTTAATTATTATCTTAATCGACGACTATATTTTCAACGTTGACAATTACACCATATAACTATTTAAGTGGTTTCAATCAAGCTACCAATCATTAAAACACAACAGAAAGGTGACGTGACTGTTAAATAAAACTGATATAATACACATTTGGTCTCCGTTATTTACACAATCTATCATTTATTCATGTGATACAATTTATAAGAGTAAGTTGAACCATAAGTTATTAGCCTATTCCTTGAAACGACATCGTTTTGTTATTGAAGTATTTTAGTTGTAAAGTCAAACTCAACTTGAATTATTTATGTGAATTGATCCCGCAACTTAAATAATTCAACTAACTCAAATTAAGTATTTTAGTCGAATTAAACTTTGTTCACCTTTGAAGTCTATGGCACGAAAGAAATACCCTGCAGTGCGGATCAAGAACGTTGATTATCGAAACCAACAACAAATCACAAGATGCTTTAACTGAAGAGTCAAATTCCATCTGAGATGCAGTTAAGCTAGCAGACACAAGAAACCTTCAACTACTTGGGAAAGACCTTATGTAGCAGGAGCAACCTAATCAACGTTCTCTCCAGTAGCAGCAGTGGCTTCTTCACTGGCCCTCAAATCGTCCACAGCAGTGCCAGGATCAGCAGAAGTAGCATCCTCATTAACCCCCCTATTCCTTTGCTGCTCTAATGCCTCTGCAGGGGGGTTGAAAACATTGAAACCCGCTGGAGCAGGCCTCAAATCTTCAAAAGGAATCTCAGTTAAGTTTAGGGGACCATACTTCAGCTGCACCTCAAACAGGGCACACTCTCGATAAATAAGGCCCTGTTTGTATACCTGCTCAAGAATCATGTTTCTCCACAATTGCTCCTTCTGCAACTTGGCTTCAAGCTCCTGTTTCTCTTTTCTCTCTCTCTCCAACTCAACCTGCAATGCTGCCATCTCCTGAATCATTTTTTCTCTGTTGCGGGCCATGGTTTCCTTCTGTTGGCACTCTAGCCTCTGGTATGCAATATCGGTCTGCTGAGCCTTACCAATTGCAATATCGGTCTGCACGGCTACCGAGAGTTTGGTCTGCAGCTCTTCTTTCTCTTTGCTAACCACCTCCATTGCTTGCTTAGTCTCCTCCATTGACGCAATAGCAGCCAAATTTGCAGACACAACCTACAATACAGTTTCAATAACTATCAACAGATCTCACAACAGCACAATACCATACACTACTAAGTGTCATACCTGCGCCAGCAGTCCCACTCCAGATTTCAACATGTCAATGGAATGCGTTTTCCGCAATGCCTCCACCTCTGAGATGGGCCAGTGTTTCACCACCCAGTCATAACCTATTAACTCCTCAGCACCACCATCTTTACCTGACTTGGGGAGAGGAGCAGGAACAGCAGCAGTCTTCTGGCTCGCAGGGACAACAGCAGTCTTCGGGCTTGCAGGAACATCATCAGTCTTCTGCCTGACAGGATCAGCAGCAGAACTTTTTGTGCTAGGGCAAAAGGAAATCTTAATCCCCTTAGTGGCTGTGGGAGTAGCTATCTTCTCGTCATTACCTGCACCAAAGGCAGGTTCACCTTTAGGCACACCGGCCTTAACTTTCTTTGTTGGTGAGGGACTTGGAGATGATTCGCTGGCAGGCCTTTTTCCAGCCTCCCTTCGAGCATTAAATCCACACATCAGGTCACCAAGGGTGCCACACCTGTCTGCAAAACAAACAACAACAATAATGTTTGACATTATTACAAGGCAACAAAGGATAACTGCTATGCCTAGCCACCCCTTTAACAAGTGAGAGAGAAAAGAAGAGAATTCGGTAAATGTATACCCTGAACTGATTGAGCTGGAAGCTTACAATCTCCAGTTGAAGAACTTACAAGCTTGCTTGAGTGATCAAGGTTCTCATCTAAATTTGATCCCAAAGATCCAGTTTGGTAAACTGAGGACTCTGGTTGCATCTTCATGTTGTCAAGACCAATCACTGGATTTTCTAAACTAATTTTGGCAAGATGGTTTACTTGTTCATTTAATGTAGCCGATAATAGCAAATTTTGTCTTTGAGATTCAGAGGGATTTCCCATTCCAACAGATTTACCAGCCCTAGAACCTAAAACATCCAATATCTCTTCAATATCTTTGCCAAATCCCAACTCCAGAATTCTGTCAAGATATGCAGTCATTTAGAAGAAACAGAAAGTTAAGATCCACTCAGATGAGACCTTAGATATAGTACACCGAACCTGTCTGCTTCATCAAAGACCATCCACCGCAAATTTGTGTACACGAAAGATGTGTCTTTTAAGTGATCCAACAGCCGTCCAGGAGTTGCAATAAGAATATTAATGCCTATAATGTATGTGTAAACATTCAAAGACTTGATTTAAAGAGTTACAGACATCAATATTGATCACAATGAGATCATTATATCATGACAACTTACAAGTACATCATTCTAATGTATTTAGCTGATTTTTAAGTTCATTATGTTTCTTTTTAAAGAAAATAAGCAGCAATAATTAAAAAAACAGGTGAATGGTGACTATCACTACTCTAATTCAATCTGATAACAAATAAAATGATGAAAATAGATAAAAAAATCAATTCAGAAACTAGAACCACTGAACCAGCTTTGAAACAAGCTGCAAACCTGAATAGACAGAAAAGAAGGAAAAAGAAACAGATCATATGTAATTAGTTATAAGAAACCATCCGTACACTCACCAGTTAAACTAATGCTTTTTATAGGGGAAGAAATACTGTCTTCTAAACACAAACACCTTCTCATATAGCCAGTCGAAATTTAGAGACTTGCACACATTCATAGGTCTACTGTATTGAATTCTGAAATTGAGAACATCAGTGAAACAAAGAAAAATTACCTTTCCGCAGCCTGGCTTGTGCTTTATTCCTGTTTTTACCATCCATTACACAACCAGGAACAATCCAAGTGAAAGAACTCAATAACTGCTGCAGAATCTCATACAACTGCATGCATAACTCACGCGTTGGTACAAGCACCAATGCTGTCACAAACACATCAAATAATAATTTATTCATGCTTAATCAAACAGAATGGAAGTATTTAACTTATTCATTCTTAAGCACACGAATGGAATGTATGCCATTTTCTGGTGCAATTCAACAAATTTAAGGGTATGAGACAGTTCTAAAACATAGGACTAATTCCAATTACACCCTCCAAGATCCAATTTCAATTCGCTAGAGCTGGACAATAAAATATCACATAGATACGGAAACAAAGATAACATTCTGGACATTCAAACACTATAAGCATATAGATAGACATCCCATTAAAGCATAAAACATACCAAAAGTACCATGAGATCGCTCGATTCGGGGATTGCGACCCTGCAACTGATGAATGATTGGAGCCAAGTAGGCTATTGTTTTGTCAAGCCCTGTTTCTGCATTAAGCAGCCTAGTACAATCTCCAATCAAGGATCCCAAAACCACCTAAATAAACTAGAAAGCTTGGGCTAAAAACAATCCAAATATGAAAAGAATAAAAATTTACGATTGAAAAAAAATGCTAAATGCACTATTATAGGGCAAAAAAGGAGGTACTATCAAAATGCTAGAAAGAACATCCAAAAATCAAAACCTTGGAAGTTGGATCAAAGATACTGTAAGCAACAAAGTAGTTTGTACTAAAAAATGGATCAAAACAAGAACCCAATTCCCGGAAGAAAAAAAAAGAGAAAACTTGCATCAAAACAACTAACAAGCCCTATTATGAAAAAAAAAAGAATGCACCAAAATTGATAGAGAAAACAACCCAATGATGAGAGGGATAAGAGTATGAATTAAAAATGGAAAAAGAATGAAAATTTGCATTTAAAATGCCTACAAAACAGAAGAGTAGTAGAAAAGGAAAGGATACACATGACGACCGGAGAGTATAACAGGAATGGCTTGCGTCTGGACAGGAGTTGGAGCTTCAAAACCGAACTTTTCTGTTGAAGAAGAGGCAAAATTTCAGTACATGGGAATCTAAGAGGTAGCTAGCATTGTGTATAAAACAAAAACAGAAGGCAACTTCGTAGTAGGTCAGACAAAGTGGGGTTGAGGCCAAGACTGGAGAAGGAACAGCAAGGATATATCTTGGATTCTTCGGTTTGGGTTTTGATGTTTGAATTGTTACTCCATTTTTCTTCTTTTCCTTCGTTTGTTGTTTGGGTTTTCTCCATCTTTCTCACCACCTGGGGTTTAAGCTTCTTGGGATCCTTTTGTTTTTACTTTTTTTTTTCTTGCGAAATCTTTCATCAATAATCGCCATCGTCGTTCAGGTTTCTATAAGAGTGCTGAGTGCGGGTAATTTCAGCTCTCAACCCCTAAAGTTTTAACGTTATCCGACTTTAAGTCGATAAAAATCTTATATCACTTTTCGAGCACTTTTTTATATTTTAACACCAAAATTTTTAAATTATAAATTATTAACCATAAATTTTAAATTTTAAACTTTAAAAATATGATAGATTGCAATCATGGTCCTAAATTTTGACTTTGAATCTAAATTTTGGCTAATGAATATCTGATAAATGATATATAAAAATTTAATTAGGTTATCCTAACTACAAACCGATTGGTTTAATTAGTTTATCCTATGGAAATTAAAAAAAATGTTTGAATTTATTGTTTCCTCATGCATTTAATTTTTTTAAATAATTTCCTCAATAAATATTGTGGTATATTAAATTAATCAACTAATTAATCTGCTGCCGCTATTAATGATTATAAAAAAATTAACATTATATTATAGTATAATTTAAAAATTAGTCGGACTAAGGACTTAGGGGTGTTTATTGTCGGGTACCCGGTTCATCCGGGTATCTCATTGCTCGGCCCGTGTCCGGGTCCATTATTTTCGAGTACCGGGTACCCAGTTCGTATATTTTTTTAAATTTTAAAATTAAAAAAATACAGATTAAGCACAAAAATATTTTAAAACTTAAAAGTATATAATACAAACTTAAAATAAAAATATAATTTGAAATATAAAAAATATATATTAAAAATTGTCGGGTCGGGTACCCGATAGGGGAAAACTTTTGGCCCGTGTCCCGGGAAAATTATCGGGCCGGGTACCCGGCCCAGACGGATAATTTTTTTTTAAAAAATTACTTGTCAGATCAGGTCAACCGAGTTAGGTATTTTTGAACACCCCTAACTAAGGTTAACCTTGATAAGCTTTTTTATTAAGCTCAATTATTTATATATTTTCAAAAATCAAATAAACCTTTGAATTTAGATAGATAATTAAAACTTAAACAGGTCTAGTATAAACCTTCATAGCTCTTGCTTGAGCACTTTGTAGATGGCCGATAAAATATCATGATAGAATTGTTACCAAAAATAATATGAATTTCGATATGATTTTTAGAAATGGTCATTAAATTATGTTGAAACATTCCTTTTCACCACTGAACTTTTAAAAGTTATAAAATAGTCATCAAAATTTTTATTTGGTTATAAAATGGTCACCAAAACATCAGTTTCGGTCTACTGCAAGATATTGAGGCGCAGAGTTTCAGAACAAGAATGTTTTATGCAATATGGTTCTGCAGATTTGATAGATCAAAGTTCAAACATGACATAAACATTAAACAGAGTGGCGCATCAACAACTAAATGGGTCACCAAGTCACAATATGGATGATAAGTAAAATAGTCTAACATCATTCATCTGCTATACTCGAAAATTACCATAATGCGGAAGAGAGCTGAACCTGCAGTGTGTGTTACACGATGTTGACATGATAGTGGTTTAAACATTGTCCCAAAGATGGTTAAAACAATCATGCAGTCTAGAAAGAAAACCATCATGCAAGCCATGTACCTCCCAGCTGAAGTAAAAGTACGGAACACGATAATTATTAGTCCCATCTTATTTACCAAAGAACATTATGTACGATACAAATGCATGGCCATCTAAAAGAATCAGCTCAAGGCAAAATATATGTATATCCTTATAGTTATTCTCGATCACAAAATCCCCCAAAATAGATCTTCTAACTATATTTTTGGAGATACTTCAAATTCGAAAATCAACCACGTATTGATATCAGCACCTGTTTTTTTTCTTGGAATGATCAAGCACGGCTCACAGCTCGATTAAGTAGAGCTCCATCCCCCAGAAAAATAGTTTCTCTTTTGAGACGAAAAGTAGGTTTTCAAACTTCTTCGACCTACAAGTGACAAGTTATCATTTTAACAATCAATTAACGGGATTATATGGGAATTATAGATCATATAGAAAAGACATGTATATGATAGTCGAAAATGGTTCCTTGTTTATCAAAGATTAAGGAGTTTGAATGACCTGAGGGAGGCTCATTAATTCAAGAACGGCTTTATTTGGGGTTAGCTCGCTATCCATAATCCGAGCAACTGCTGTCAGGACTGGCATTTTAACATTATATTTTTGGGCCAATGCAATCACAGCTCCAGCAGTTGACACACCTTCAGCTACCTAAAGCATGAATAATCATATTAATAGCCAGATTTTAAGGGTCAACAGCCAGTTTAAAACTTTACAAAAACCTGATTCATGGAACTGAGAATATCTTCTAGCTTCTCCCCTGATCCAAGACGAATTCCAACTGTTTTATTTCTTGAAAGATTTACGAAACATGTAAGCATGATATCTCCAGTTCCAGATAGACCAGTAATTGTTGCCGGCTTTGCACCCATCTATAGATGTGTAGTAAAAGATGTGTTAGAGAACACAATTATTCAATTGTATGATCGATGCGGTGCTTATCAACATTCTAGGCAAAAGAGAAAAAGAAACAGTGAAACTGAAGTAAGGTAAATCCTCATAGCTAACTTTTGGGGAATGAGGGACACGGATTGTACCTTTGTTGCTAGCCATCGTATCTCAGAACAGCCTTGTGCTACAAGAGCTGCCATGGAATTATTACCAAGATTCATGCCTTCAACAATCCCAGCAGCTATGGCAAGTACATTCTTGAGGGCACCAGCAATTTCAACCCCTGTAACATCCCTGAGGTTATCAGAGGTTACAACCTGAGCATATGCACATCAATAGTTACCTTAACTCTTGACCACCTACAAAATCAACTGTATGAAAACTGCATTATTCAGACCCAAAGCATAGGTCCGGGGACACACGAGGCTCTTAAGCAGAGAGCAATAAATTTGAAATACGTGATTTAGAAGTTGTTAAATTAGAACCTCATCACAGGCACAGAAGAATAGCAATCGGAATGCAGCACAACAGCAGTGATGGAGATACTTGAAGGAAAGAAAGAACCATAAACAATGTTCTACGTATTATACAAAATCTTTGTTAGTTTGATATGATGAAGATCCTCTACCTTGAAGTGCTGATCCTTAAATGACTACAAGACAATAGCTGCTGAACAGCACCGGCCAATTTTTTGTCTTTTGATGCCACCACCATTGCTGCAAAACAGAAAATGAATAGCAAGGGAAAACATATGGTAAACCAAGATATATGAATTGGTTGAAGGTATTACAAGAATACAATTTATCATATACATGCAAGTTACCTGTTGGCAATTTATTCATCAATTCCAATGCAAAGGAAGGCCCTGATAATGCAATAAAAGGTTGGCGAGGGTTCTTTAATGCTTGAGGAATGATTTGAGACATCATCCTCAATGTACTGAGCTCTAAGCCTTTGCTAAGGGATATAAATGGCAAGCTGGGATCAACATGTTCTGCAATTCCCTCGAGAAACAATGTACTATACTGCAGTACAGGAAGCAAGATTCAGGCGGTTGTCTCATGGTACAAAATAAGCTAAATAAGTTTTACAAGTTTGATATTAAACAGAATTAAACATAGTCATATCAGCCCAATTAACAAGTGAGTAGTGACCATTGTGGACAATCAAGTTTATGCAACAGAACAAAGCAGAAAGGAAATAGATCACAGATTTGAGTACAAATAAGCATCAACATGATAAAATGACTTGAAATACCTGCACAGGTACAGCGTGAAGGCAATAATCTGCCCCGAGCAAAGCGGTTTTGGCATCAGAAGTTGCAGTCACATTTTCTGGTAGCTTGTGGTCAGGGAAGTATTTACTGAGAACAGAGAAGACAAATAATGTTCCAACATTAATAAAATTCCATGTGTAACAACATATAAACACAAATTTCATAAGATTCAAAAACTGAAAAGAAGAAAACTCACTGATTACAATGGTTCTCATTAATGGACTGGCAAACTGCAGGATCACGTACAAGCATGCTAACTTCTATTTGAGCCTTCCTATTAGCAACATGTGCAGCCATTGCAGTTCCAAAAGATCCTCCTCCTAGCACCACCACCTACAAGCCAAATTAACACATGAACAAAACTTAGTCTTCACTTTTTTTTTCAGTCTTTTGAATTGAATAAAACCTTCCAAATTCAAGAATAGCAGTTGGGCTAGATTATCTCCTTATATACAAAATCTCTTCTTTTATACGAAAGCCAAATTCTTTCACTCTCATCATTTATATTTTCTTTACTAACCTGAATTTCTAAGCCTACAATAATCAAATTCACGCAAAATGACCAAAAAAGGAGAGAGGTGGGAAGTAGCTAAAAAGTTATTGCAACGAAACAATCAAAATAAAACCCAAAATTCGTAAACATCATTACAACAAAAAAGAACCTTTTTAGTTCGTTCAAGAACATCAGTTTTGGCCTTGGAGCGCCAAGAACGAGACCATCTAACCAGCTTCTCCCAAGCAATGCGGACCACTTTCCGGCGGTCCCGAGTCCTGTCAGGGGAAAGCTGAAGTGGGTTTTTGTCGGAATCTTGAGGGAGTAATGGAGATGGCGAAGGAGTTGGTGCACAGCGAGTGGCAACCAGTAGTGGCTTTGAAGGAATGTTGGGACAGTGAACAGAGCATGGGGTTTTGGAGGTGGAAAATGGGTTTAGTTTAAACAGGAAAACTGGTTCAAGAAGTGCTTCCATTTTCAAGTTGGAAATTTGATTGGAAAGAAAGAAGCAAATACAGGCATTTTGCAATGCAACACAACACTCGAGTTTTATCCGTTATCTACGGCGCTTCCGCCACCTCCTATCCTTTTCTTCTGTTTCACTTTAACTACATTTATTGGGCAGACTTTTCTGTTTTCTTGAGCCCAAATGATCCATTAGGCAGAATTTTTCTGTTTCTAACGTACACAAATAGTAACTAAACTATTCAAAAATGTAAAATATCGTCGAACTTTCAAAAGTTACATAATAGGCAATAAACTTTAGTTTTTGTTACAAAATAATAACTGAGATGATAATTGTCGTTAAGTGAATAACGTATCAGTTACGAAAATTTAAACAATAACACATTTAATCCTCCATATTTACATATACTATCAATTTAATCCTAATTTAACCCTCATTATTGGTGTATAAAATGATTGAATGTGTAAATATTGAGGATTAAATGTGTTGTTATACAAATTTTCGTAACTGTCACGCCACCCAGTTAACAACAATTAACAACTCAATGACCATTTTGTAACAAAAACTGAAGTTTAATGCCTATTATGTAACTTTTAAAAGTTTGATGATCATTTTATATTTTTTGAGATAATTTAGTGACCATTTGCGTAGTTTACCCTTTTTCATTTTAATGAAATGGAGCCGAAGTGGCTTAGTGCAAAATTATGAGATTGCACAAGAGTAGGGGTCCAACAAGGTTCCTGTAAAAATACTTTGAATATTTGAGGACTAGTTTTTGGATCACCAGGGAATTGTTATTCAAATCGTGTAATTTATCCAAATCATCTACTTTCTCTCCAAGTATATGTAGCATTCATGTAAAAGATACTAATTTTTATATTTTTAAGGCTTTTGTAGTTTGTAAATAAACACTCATCCTTTGTATTTTTCATGAATCGATCTCAAAATCAATAAACATATTTCTCCTCAAAAAATTACTTGACAATTTTTTAATTTAAGATTTTTATCTTGTTATTCTTTAGAGTGTGAAGATCCAATTCATTGCGAGGTTTGTGGTGTACTTCTCTCTTATCTAGGTTGCCAAGGTAAAACATCAATTTTTTTATTTAAGGATTTTTTACACCCTTAAAGCTAAAAAAATAATAACCCGGTAAGTAAGAATAAAATTTGGTTAAAATTAGAAATAGGAAACTAAGCAAAGTTGAGCACCCTGTAAGGCTGTTGAAGAGTTTGAAGCGATTTCCACACTTTGAGAGTCGAGGGAAAATTATTATATGGTCTTAACCCATCACATTATTTATAGTTTCGTCCACTAGAAATTAATTATATAATTTTTTTCTATATTATTTTTTTAAAGATGAATGTTCATATTTTTATGACATATAAATAGAGAGTATGTAGTTACATAGAAGTTAATTATGAATGAATTAGTGACATAGAAAAAAAAATTAATTGACTGATATTTAGTGAGTGATGACCATGAATAACGTAACGAGCCGAATTCATAAAATAATTTCTCGAGTCAAGGATATGTATATGTCCCTTCAAATAAAGAAACGGTAAAGTTGGGATTTTAACATTCTAAGGCTTGAATATAAAATAAAACCCCTCCGCTACTTTTTCTCTTGTTGATAACCTTACCTACTTGACTACTTCACCCATCTTCAAACTTTTCTTATTGATTATTAGTTTTAAATTCCCAAAACGTACATTTTCGGCGAGATTAATACTTGTTTTGCATAAAAGTTGGAATTTCAACTTCTTTAGTCTAAAATAATACCAGTTGGCTACTTTTCTTTTGTTAATAACCCACCTCAGTTGCTTCAAAATTTTCATTATATAAAGAATTTTCAACACTACATTGAGCGAGACAAATATTCACATCAGATGAATTAATATTAATCCATATGTATATTTATGAACTTAAAAATTAATTTTAATAGAAATGAAATGATGTTCTTTTTAAAAGATTTATGTTCAACAATTTTATTTGTAAGATGAACGCGAGTTTTATTAAAGTCTAAAAACAAAGTAGATACCACAATTAGACCCAATGTTAAAATATATAAAATCTAACATGTTAATAAACAATAGGGTTTAGGGTTTAGGTGGATAGGACATGTGACGGATCGGATGGTGGGTTAAAAATTTTTCACTCGAATCCATCACGCGCTCCATCAGCCACCCACTTCAAACGGATCAAATCCACGTTTTATCGGGTTTTCGTCCATTTAGTTGGATTAGGTAGGTTGGGTGGGCCACCATCCATGGGTAATTGTCGGCTCTACACACTTTGACACCTATTTCAACAAAAAATGAAACTTTATACACCTATTTCAGACAAAAAATACTTTAAGCACCTATTTCAGCCAAAAATAAAATTTTATGCACTTATTTTAACTAAAAAATACTTTAGACACTTATTGCAAAAAAGTATAATTTGAACACTTATTTTATAATTAAGCTTAAACAATATTATTGATTTAGTATAACTCTAAAGAGTAAAGTCCTAAAACTATATAAGACTGATTAGTGATTACCTAACACGCAAAGCACACGTTGCCTACGCGTCTCGGACTCTCAGTTGGCTAATAGAATTCCCATCTTTTCTTTTCTTTTATTCTTAGTAAAATCCTTCACTCATTCATTTCTCAGTGTCTTGCGATGAAGTTTCATGCAACGAGGTAAGTAGTAAAAACCCTTTTCTGCGTAGTTTAAGGTCCGAATCTCAGAATTTGCATCTCCAATCCATTTTCGTGTGTTGGGAACAAGTGGATGAACATGAGTGGCACTGATGGAGTGGATCAAGGAAGAAAGAGAAGAAGAAGAAATGGTTCAAAAATAACAGGTTATTGTTGTTGGAGATTAACATGTTCAGCAGTGAGGGGAGTGGGGAGATGTTTGTTTGTGAGTTGTTATCCTTTTATGCAATGCTTTGGCTTGGATGATTGTAGGCATCAGCACCACCACCACAGGCATTTCCATTGATATTTGATCCCCCCACAGTCCCACTTTCCCATTACTTTGTACAGTGTTTTTCAGGATCAATTCCAAGTGTTTTTCTGTTCTTTTCTTTGCAACTTTACTTGGGAAAGAGCAAAGGAATCCAATAAAGCCAGATTTGAAGGGTTTTTTTTTTTTAACTAGATGCTTAATTAGTTTTCATAATAAGTATTGGATGATTCTAGTATGTACATATACAATACAAATTTCCTGTAGGAAAAAAAGGGGGTTTGAATAACTCAATAGGTATCTGAATTAGACAGATGAAAAGATATTATGTTGCCCTTTTTTTCATTGTTATCAAAATTTGTGATAATATGGGTGTTTTCAAAGATGATTTGAGAGGCAAGTGAGATGCTTGTTCCAAATAAACTATGATTCAAGTTTTGGCAAGTTGGGTTTTCTTAAGCAGGAATGTTTGTTTCAATAAAATACTTAATTGGTTGGAGTTGGACTAATCTATGTTATTTGGATGTGTATTGATATGGGTTTTCTTTTATGAGTGTTGGAGTGAATACTATTCAAATATGCTCTAGGTTTAAAGTTTAGGGCAGTGATTAGGGTGTATGGAATTTGGGGTAGAGTGTATTTTTAGGGTATAAATATATGGTTTAAGATTTAAAATTTAGAGGTTAAGGAATTTGGGGTAGAGTGTATTTTTAGGGTATGAGATGTATGGTTTAGGATTTAAAATTTAATTTTATATTTTTTAGTGTTGGAATTTAATTTGATATAATCTACTTCCTTTATTTCTATAATGTTATTTGTAGGTTTAAACTGATATTACTCTTACTTGCTTGCTCTCATTCAATTGATGACATAAAATTTCTTTTACTGCTATTTGGTTACTAATTAGGAGCTCATTGAGGTTGAAATTTAATCAACCTTCTGTAAGAAAAGAAATATTTAGTCATCTATGTTAAAATAATAAATTAACTTTTTGATATAAATTTTGGTATCCAATTCATCGACAGATTAATTTTTATCTTCTCCATTCACAAAACAATTTTATGCCGCACTTTAAGTGCAGCAACTAATAGTATTATCAATTTTAATCTACTACTAATGTCAAATTAAAGTAGAGAGATTAAATTATAGTTTTAGCATATTTAAATTCATAAGTGGAGCTTGAGAGAAATATTTGAGATGGCAGAAGCAGAAGAGCAGAGATTCCCTCTGCTTTTTTGCATAAACTGCAACACTAATATCAGCAAGTCTTGTTTTTTTAGACTAATATAACAATGTATATGATATCCTCAAATGTCATCAGTTTTCAGTGTAGAAACACTTGGTTTTTCTTTTTCCTATATCGAAACTAACAATGATGTGAGATATCTAATTCTAATCATCTCGCTTGGTAATGGTAGACCTTGAAGAAAGGCCATTTACTGATGAGCCATTGGCCGTTTGACGCCAGTCGTCGTCCCAATCTTGTTCCCAACCTTGCGCTGTTTCCACATTGTTAGGTGAAGCAGGTTGCGCCATTTCAAGCTGCTGGTACGGGGTTCCCTCCCCCCTTTTGCCGCACTTGTAGCAGGCGCATCCACTGCCGATGACAAGAGCCGTTAGAATCAGCAACGAGGCTCCACTCACGGGGCTTATATGTGTGGCCAAAGGGATGTAATCCAAGATGCCGCCTCTCGGTGCTGTGGACACTATGTAAATCACACACCCCATATTCCCGGCGTCTATTTGTATGGACGCATTTCCAGCAACATTTACCGTGATTTTAACCTGTGTAACACCAAAAATTAACAACAACAAAAAAATACAGCACCAAAACTTGATTGAATCCATGGAAACTAAACCTCTTTGATTCGGTGAGGTGGTATTTGCGTGTTGTTCATATTCATTTGCGTGGCATGTGACATGCTAACATTCACCGTTAGGGTTGTCTCGCCTTCATTCTTCACAAATAATATTACTTCCTTTGAACCTTCATACAAAAAACATAACACCAGGCATCAATAATCCATCTTTACGAAATGTTTTCATTCTACATAAAATCATGCGTTCGTCTCGGATTCAGTTAGTCATGCAATAATTGAACTTTGACGACTTACCGGTTGATGGAGGATGGATGCACGCCGTTAAGCTTCCGTTATGACAATTATTCGGCTGAAGCCAACACCCGTTGTTAATAGGCCCGGGCGCCGGTGACGGTGACGGCGACGATGACGGAGAAAACTAAAAACCAGGAGAAAAGAAAGAATCAGCCTTTCCTTTTGTTATGGAAATTAAAAACAATAAAAAGAAGATTGAATAAAATACCAGGGGAGATGGAGATGGAGAGGAAGAATCCAGAGTTCGAGCTTGTGATTGATGAAAGAGTAAAAGGAAAGAAAAGATTGAAACAATTTGCTTCGAATCCATCTGTTGCTCAATCTTTCTTCTCTTTTCTCAGCTTTCATATGAATGATTCTTTCTCCAATTACAAGGAACTTTCATTCTTGGTCAATCCAAAACCCTTTCTCTTCGATTTCTCCGTTGACTTTGGGTTTACTCCACGTGGCGTGATCCTATGAATGCAACTTCTTCTTCTCACTAAATTCCCCCATATGAGACCAATCACATAGTTTCAAACCAACCCAAGCTTAAAGCTCAGTTTGAAGTTTGGACTAAATTGTGTTTTACTTTTAAAAGGCTCTATTTCTGTTCTCACTAGGGGTGAGCGTTCGATCGAGTCGAGTAAAAAAATTTCGAGTTATTCGAGTTGACGAGTCATATTTTACAACTCAATATTTGAAATTTTTTTGATTCGAGTCGAGTTTAATAATTCGAGTCGAGTCGAGTTTTTGAGTTCCTATAAAAATTTAATTGTAATTATTTATCATGTTATAGTAGGGTTTGATTCCAATTTAAACTCCTTTCTCTAATCATATAAGATATACACATATATATTTTTTCACATGTGACAATATTTCTTCATATTTTTATATATCAGTATGTATATATTATAAAAAATAGAGGGACTCGTCTCGAACTTAAAAATAAATTCACTAATTACTAAAAAATTCGAGTTATTCAAATTTCCATTTTACAACTCAAACTTTATTTGAAATTTTTTCGAGTTATTCGAACTTATGAAATTTCGAGTCGATTCAAGACGAGTCGAGTATTTTTACCTCGAGTCAAGTCGAGTTATTCGGTTTTTTCGAGTCGAGTCGAGTTTTGCTCACCCCTAGTTCTCACTCCATGTACTCCTTACATATTTCATGTTCAATCCTTTTACTTTTAATTCTAGGAGTTTTGCCCCTCCACGCTAAGAAAATGGCTTCATCTGATTACGTAGGAGGGAGATCGTCGAGAAAAAAACTAGAAGATTTTTAGCTGATTTGTGAACTTTAGAGTATTTTTCGATAAAATTAAAATTTAATTCTGATTTAGGGAACTGAAACGAAGCGACTAGTGAAATTTGTGACCGGAAAATATAAAAAAAGAAAAACGAATTGAGTATATGAACTTTCGGACTGGATTATTTTGCACTCCCTAGCTTCTGTCAACTACTGGGCACATCCTGCACGTACCCGGGCATAAATGAGGGACGCCATGATTCCACAAGGAGCCTTGTGCTCAGTTTGATTTAGGAATGACAAATGGGCGGGGCGGGTGCAGATACCCCCTCCCCCATCCCTATACCCACCTAAAATTTTCATATACACCACCTACCCACCACCCACGACGGGTATAATTTTCAAATCCACACCCGCCCACGTGGGTATATTCTTAAATCCATCCCCACATCCACCACCCAATTGGATACCCATTACCCATCTCGTACCCGCCTACCCGCCCGCCTGGTAGCAACCATATCACATAAAACATGAAGGGATAATGGCACCAATGCCCCCTGTACTTTGACGGAAAGTTCAATGTGGTGCCTAAACTTTGGATGCGTTTAATGTACCCCTGAAGTTTTCTTCCGTCATTTAAAACGCCTCCGACACTAACATTGTTAACTTGTGATGTGGTATAACTAACTTACACCGGTGTAAGTTCTACTAAACTATAGCTAACTAACTATGGCTAAATTACACCGGTGTAAGTTAGTTATTATTTGAGAAATCTGAGGGTAAGACAGTGCAAAGAACTAAAGCAATGAACTTGAAATTTGAATAAAGAAAACAAATTTTATATTGAATCAGATATCTTCAAAGCCACATAATATGGCGGGTAGCATAAGGGGAAGACGGGTGCGGGGCGGGTAAGGTCTTAAATCCATCACCTATCCACTACCCGCGGCGGGTATGACTTTTACATCCACACCCGCCCACTACCTACCAAACTCATACCCATCCCCACCCCAACTGGGGCGGGTGCGGTGCGGAATCCGCGGAACTGTACTCGTCTGTCATCCCTAGTTTGATTTCAAGTAGCATTTGTATTTAACTTCAACTCCGTGTCTCTCGGTGCATGTCATCTAATACTCCTTGAGGTAGCGGGCGACATCGGTGCATGAATGGGATTATGCACTCTAAAGCGTCCTACTCCTAATGGGCACATTTTATGGAGCCACCCCTTTACCTTGGAGGATCTTCATGTTCCGTGCATTTACGGGCGGATGCAAAACTTTATGTTAGGGGGTCGAATTTATAAAATTTTAGAGAATAAAAATAAATTTTCAATAAGAAATACATATATTTTTTTAAAAAAATTCCTAATCATATAAGAATTTCAAATTTTTAGGGAGGGTGACCGCCTCGTCCAGCCCCCTCTAGGTCCATCCCTGCATGCATTCTAAAACTGCCATAACACCGCACAAGACTCGTAAAAGACCATCTTCTTCGGGGGACCCCAAGAAAAGGAAGAATTTAACAATTTATGAGTATTTTTTAGTTTAACTATGAGTATCTACTCCATTAGTTGAATATTAAGTTATTATTAATGTCACTAAGCCTCAAACCACATGAACAAAAGGGCCATGTTTGATATCCATGGCAGTTCGGCATTGTTTGGATGTGATTGGAAGTTATAACAATGTGGATCATGATGATTAGGACAACACATCTCTCATTAAGTCATAATTTGATGCTTTGGTAAGTATTAGAGTTGGAACTGCATCCAAACTCCAATTTGGTGAGTCATCTGCTGCATGCCCCCAGGCAGTGAACGGCGGCAAACTCATTTTGACTTTAGCAAGGTTTGATTTTTAACTTTAGTAGTTGAATTCAAGAAATATATAGATACAGACATTCCTTGGGTGGAATAAGTCATGGTCTGCCATGCTTCATGAGATGCTTGACCACAAATTTGATTTCTTTGAAAACTATTTGAATTGGCACTGCCTGGCCGGAAATACATTCTCATTCTCAATATTCAACTTGCTTGGCTTTTACTTTTGTTGAAATGCATTATTGATTTACAGGCAAACTATAGGGATTGCAGAATCAAATTGAAAATTTTCTTTTGAACCAAACATATAATGGTTAAGAACCAAGTATTTTAATTTCTGAATTCTTTGATTTCTCAAAGAATCTGATATTCATCAAGAGGACCCGACTTACAATTTCAAAGGCCCTACAAATTGCAAATTGCTACGACACCTTATTAACAAGAAAAATTAGAAAAAATCTTGGCATCTAGGTTGAATTCCCCTGCAACAGCCAACAATTCTTGAGCTGAGAAAAAGCAGTTTCCCTGAAACTCTGAACCTTCACCAAACAAAAATGGGTGCACTTTAACCCAAGCCCCCCACTCACTTTACTTGTCTTCAACAAATAACAAGCCGGTGCCAGCCCACGCCCTTGTCCCTGTACCACAATCCCCCACGCCCTGCAACACCCGTCGCTCTTTTCATCACCATCTTCTTCTTCTTCTTCTTCCTGTATCTGCTCAACAAAAATCACCCCATCAGGCATTGAGGTCTCGCCTTTCTCCCATTTTTGTTTCACCGAAACCCAGTTGCTTTCCTCGGCCTTTTCCGTCCGGATTCTCGTCGTGTCGTCTTCATCGGAGTACACGTGGACCAAGAGAGGCGATTCCGGCAGCTTCTTGACGATATCCACCACCGAATCTCTCATCCACTCGTCGATCTTATCGTACAGCAACTCGTTCCGTTTCTTCTCCTGTTGTTTCGGCAACGGTTGAAGACTTACCTTGGACGTGGAGATCTTGGTCGACGTTCTAGGTTTCGACGATTGTGGATTTGAAACCATGAGAGAACATGGACGCCCGTTTGGGTTATGGGATGTGAAAAGATGGGAGGGTTCTTGGCGTTGGAGACAAACGTTTCCACCGCAAGAAACACCGCCCACCGCCGCCATTGTCGATATTCTTGTTCCCCTGGGAAATCAATTCTAGTTTGCCCTAGGCGACAACAATGAAAAGAGAAGGAAAAAAACAAAGTAAAACTGGTGTTTTATTAGATTGAATGAATGGGGTTTGAATGTTTGATTGGTTTATATTGAGAGATCTGGGTTTTTTGTACGCGTTAGTTTGAGCTTTGGATTGAATTCGTAGAATCGAAAGAGGCGTGATGGGTTGAACTTAAAGATGTTCTCTTTACTTCAAGGCTGTTTGGCTTCCACGAAATTATAAAATTTGGGTTTTGATTCTCTACCTCTAACCATACGGCAAATTCGTGCAACCTATATCAAAAGGTTGAATGTTAATTTTTTACTTTTTGACAATAAGGTTGAATGTTTTTTTTTACAATAAGATTGAATGTTAAATAAAAAAGTGATAAAGACTGCAAGTAAATATCAACAATTCAAATGTCAGAAAAATAATATAATATTTAATTAAAATCTCTAAAAATAGTTTTAAGATTAAAACATAGACATTTAAATAACTTTAAGTGGGATAATTTGATCTAAAATTATGTTGATGAGAATGCTTGAATCTAATCATGTTAAGTAATTTTAAACAATGGATTGGGTTTGGTGCAGTGGTTATGCTGCTACCAATTCTCCCTTGTTGCCTGGGTTCGATTCCCATGGTAAGCAATTTGCTCAAATTCGTTTTTTCTCCTTTAAACAGGTGGTGACATGTGTCACCACTTGATTGGAGGAGGGAAATAAATTTATTAAATTAAATATAAATAATTAAAGTCCACCAATAAGGTGTTGACACGTGTCACTATCTAAATAAATAAATAATTTATTTTATTAGTTTAAAATTAGGACTAAATTGAAAAAATGTGTAAATAATAAGGACCAAATGTGTGATTATACCTTTAATTTTTTAACTGCCACGTCATCTTCCGTTGGCCCATTAACGGATGGTTGTCACTTTGATCCCATTTTAATAGTTTGGGTAGTCAAATGACGCATTTTTTTATGGTGGTCATTTTAAAACTTTCCCAATAGATTGGTGGTCAACTAGATAGTTTACACTTATAATTATGGACTAGCTTGATCTGATGATAATTATTGGTTGATTGCAGGAGGGTACAAGTTAGGCGAAGCGTAGAAGATAATTACCTACATGGCAGGCTACAGAAAAAGCGGGTCCATTTGTGTAACTGAAGCGTTCTACATGAGGTCTGGTCACATATGGCTGTCGGAGAATCGTGACCGTTGAAGATAGATCGGACAGTCGGAAGTAGAGAATAGGACAGTGGGTGATAGCACGTGGTTGCACGCCGACGATGCATGCAGAGTGTACGCAGGCACACGCACCGCCCTCTCCCACTAAACCGTTTTCTTAAACGTTTGCCATGTGACTTCCATCTCAGCAAAGAATATTTAAAAAGAAAATATTTAAAATGTGTTTTTATCTAACTAATTTAAAGATAAATTTTATATACACAAGCGGTGGAAACTGAAAGTTTCCACGAACGCTTTAGTTTTAGGATATAGAGAGTTAGTTTAAGGTATAGGGTTTAGGGGGTTAGAATTTAGGGATAGTTGTTTCAATTTAAGGTTTAGGGTTATAATTTAGGGTTTATAGGTTAAAACTTAAATTCTCACCATATTATTCTAAAAATTAAACCTTAACCTCTAAACCCTAAATTATAACCCTAAACCTTAAATTGAAACAACTATCCCTAAATTCTGACCCCCTACACCTAAACTCCTACACCCTATACCCTAAACTAACTATATATACCCTAAAACTAAGGCGCTTGTGGAAACTTTCAGTTTCCACCGCATGTGTATAGGATATTAATCCATATTTAAAATGTGTTTTTATCTAACTTATTCAAACGATTGTTAGGGTAAATTCCATTATGTGGTCATCTAACTATAAACGTTTTTTATTTTATTTTGGTCATCCAAGTATACAAAATCTACAAATAAGTCATAAAATTTAGGTTTTATTTTTATTTTAGTTGTCGAACTTATGTTTTTGTTGATTTTGGTTGAAAGATATAAAAAAAAACTTGAAGTTTGGATTAGAGGACCTCCCCTAAAACTTCACTAAACCACATAATTACGCGCCCCCAACTCTCTTTTATACGTGTGTATATATAATATAGGCTCAAGTGGAAAATAAGTGTTTAAATTATACATTTTCTTCCAGATATGTGTTCAAAGTATTTTTCAGGTCAAACAAGTGCTAGGAAAATTTGTTAGTCAATAAAAACATGATACATGGCAGTATTAAATATTTTTTGAATTTTATTTTAAAAAATTAAATAAAAAAATTAAAATATCATGAAATTTCCAAATAATCCCAAAATAGTCCTCAAAACCTTAAACCCCCAAATTTGACCACTCCTACCGGCGTTGGTCGCGTTTTCGGCGACAGAATGAAGTGCCCTCCCCTCGCTAAAGGACACACACTGTTCATTGCATGTTATGCCGTTGTTCGTCGCGAATCATTCGAACGAACTATCTGACGATTTCAGCATTTCACATGTCGTTGGTCGATTTTCGGTGACGAGATGGTGGGTTAAATGGTCGTGATGGTCCGACGACGGATGTGATGGGCAGCGACGAAATCAGGTCAAATCAAGATTTGGGTGTTAGGGATTTTAAAATTTGGGGTTATTTTGTAAAATTTAGGGTTATTTTGTTTTATTATTTTTTATTTATTTTTAAATATAATTTCAAAATTTTAAGAAGATGACATGTGTCAAATAACGGAAGTTAACGGTGAAAATTAACGAACAGTAAAAGCGAGGCACCTATTTGAGTAACGTTAAAAAACATTAAGCATCTGTTTGGCCCGAAAAATACTTTGAGCACCTATTTAAAAAAAATATAGTTTTAGCACTTATTTACCACTTAAGACATATATATTACATTAATAGTATATGAAACATTGGTTTATATATATATATAAGCAACATGTTTTCAAATCAGGTAATTTATATATATTCTTTTACAAGTTTGTTATATCCTCGGCATCAGCCTTCCCTAAAAGCTCACATTCGGACTCAAGATTTCTAAAAACCATTTCAGAGCAGTACATGTTAGTTGTTACGGCTAAATATGTGTATAATTCAGTCAATATCTTACGATATGATCATTGACAGAACGTCTAATCCAGCTATTCTATCAACTTATGACACTCTAATATATTTGCCTAGTTAGAATGTCAGTAAGCTGCTAAAGGAATTAATCTTGACCTATGGCCCCTATTATCATTTTGGTACTCGTGGGTAAGCGAGAAATCAGCCAAAATTGTCAAGAAAGCAGCACTAAAGAGGTTCAGAGAAGCAAAGTTAAGGCTGCAGAAGAAAGGGGAAGGAGAGCTTTTCCTTTTGGGCTGATACAACTAAAATGCAGGTGTCTTTATAGATCAAAAAAATCATTCACTAATACTGCCATTTGGATAAGTGAAATCTGCTCTAGTACATACAGTCAGGGAATAGGCCAGGACTGAATTATGTGGGGCAACCAGATTAATTTTAAAATAAACCAAATCATAAAAAGTAATTAAATTTTAAAAATTAGAGGAGTTTAGGTTTAATTTTATAAATTTTAAAATTAAAAGTTCTTAAAAATAATTAAACCAGAAAAATGAGGGGTCAAAGTTTGATTTTATTAATTTTAAATTACAGGGTCCTAAAAAAAATAAACCATAAAATTTTGGGAGAGGGACAAGGACTTAATTGTAATTGTTTTAAAATTATAATGACCTAAAATATAATTAACCCATAAAATTTGAGGGGCAATTGCACTTATTGATATAACATAGAAGCACAACAGTTATTTGAAACATGAAAGATTGTACTTGTAGCATTCCAAAAGAGATTGCAGTCCGGGATTAAGCTTTAGGCTTATTGTAGTGCATTCTAAATATGCTGACCATTCCTTTGGTGAAGCTTAAGTGGAAGTCCCATGGCTGGATAGGGCATTGGATTACATGATATAGGCTCATCAGGAACCAATTCACTCCATTGATAGTTCATTATCAGATGATGGATAAGCAAAAGAGCCTCTATCCTTGCATATTCACCTCCAGGGCAGATCCGGGGACCGGCTCCGAACGGAATATAAGTGTAAGGAGGAAGCAATTTTGATGATTCCTCAAACCTTCCTGGATCAAACACCTCTGGATCTTTGAAAATGTTGCCATCCATGTGTGTAGCTGCCGTAAACCAAAACACCTGCACATATGTCATACATGTTAGATTTCCATCTGCATAGAGCTTGAACTTTGAAGATTAATTACCTTCCATCCTTTGGGGATGTCGAAGCCGTCGAAAGTCGTGTCCCTCTGAGCGCATTTGAAGTTCCCGAACACCGGAGGATTCAACCTCAACAGCTCTTGGCCTACTGTCCATGTGTACTTCATCATTTGTATTTCACTCCAAGTTATAAGCTTCACATCTTTTCCTTCAATGGCCTTTGCTACTTCCATTTGCTCTACATTGATGCAAATTAAGTACTCATAAGCACATTTAAGTGTTGAATCAAACGGTTAAAACTTAAAAGCAAACCTTAATTTTCAACTACCTTGAAGAACCCTGTTGAATGTGTCCCTGTCCCTAGCAAGGTGTCTTATAAAATGGCAGACGAGTGCCGATGTTGTGTCGTGGCTAGCAATCATCACAGAGATCAGATTATCTATGATTTCCTCCTCCAGCAAAGACTCACCATTTTCATCTCTCAGCATAAGCAGACTTGAGATAACATCATTCTGATCTAAACAGCCTTTTCTCCCCTCTTCCATTTCTTCCTTCCTTTGTTTTATTAGTTTGGAGAGAAGCCTAGAGATCCGGCCTCGTGCCTGCAACGCCTTTCGGTATGTTGTCCCTGGAAATTTTAATGGAACAGTCCACAAGCCTTTGATGGCAAGCAGAAAATCTTGAAACAAATCATCTTTCTCCTTGCTTTCTTGTAATCTGAAGAGTAAACTGCAGCTGACATTGAAAGTGATTCTCTTCATGAGTCCAACCATTTTAACCGTATCTGAAGAAAAATGGTTACCAGCGTTATGACCACAATGATTATATGTTCATTGGTTTCATAAGAATCCATTGTTTCTTGCATAAATGTGGAACTCGTACAGAGCTACTGGTTTATAGACTCCCAGCATATTTTAATCAAGGCCAGATCATTGCATTATGTATTAAACAAACTTGTTGCTTGTTGTTTTGGATGATGGAATTATTATTGTATTTAGGGGTCAAAGTCATAAAGAGTTTGCCGGCCAGATATCCATTAAAATATGATCTTTTAGGACAAGTTCGGTCTTAATTGGCAACTCTCAATGTCAGCAACCTGTTTTCTGATACAACCGTTATTTAGATTATCACTTTGTGGTTTGAAATCAATAAACTAAGTTCAACAAATGCGACTTATGGATCAAGAAAGGATCTGTTTTGATGAGGGAGTATATGTATATTGTATACCATCACAATATTGAATGGACAGACGACGAAATATGAGTCGTTCGTAATCGTAGCTGTTATAAATTATAATAGTGAGTTATGAGTCGTACTCACTAGAAACGATTCTCTGGCTTGTGCCAGTGCTAATGTGGATTCTGATACATCAGGCGATGACAGAGACTATTCACGCTATGGCAATGAACCCTATTTATATCTTAGTTTATGTGTAAGGTAAGGGTTTAGGATTAGAGTATAGTGAATTTGAAATATAGTATATTTTTAGGGTTTAAGATGTTGGGTGCATTGGTAAGATACATTTGCACTCTCAATTGAGAAGACACGAGTTCAAACCTTGAAGACGATATTATTAGGAGGGACAGTTTTGCACCCCAAACATAAACCGTAAGACGAACATACATATTTTGGTAAATATTCTTTAAGACTTTAAAATTTAATATTTTAGTGTTGGGATATAAGAATGACCACTGAAAATGGACAACGGGTTTTTGTCCCTCCACATTAGTGCCACTCGAGTTGAGTGAACATGTGCTGGCATTGCTTTCATCAAAATTCAAAAGGAGTGCTAGTTCAACTAGTGGCGGAACTTAGACTAAGAGTTTAGGGGTCAAAATAATTTTTTTAAATGTAGAGGCTTAAACAAAAAATTTCAAAATTTTTGAGGGTTTAACTAAAATTTTTAATAATTTTGAGAGATTTAATTAAAAATTTTAAAAGAGAACTTAATTATAAATATTTAAATTTTTAAAGCTTGATATGAATTTTTAAAAATTTTAAAACATCAAATTAAAATTTATAAAATTTTTAAAGGTAAAGTTTAAATTTCTCAAAATTTTGGCCCATAACCACCTCTAGTTCTATAGAAGTTCTGCCCTGAGTTCAACGATGATGATTCTTAGTCGAATGTTTTGTCACACACTAAATCACTAATACATGCATACAGCATACGAAGGATAAAACGATGTGTTTTAAATAAATTATTGAATTAATTTTTCAAATCTAAAATATCACTGATAACTTCACCAATAAAATCAATAATTTTTACACTAACGCTATAGTCCATATGACATATTAATTGTATCAAAACTATTAGGTTTAAGAATTTATTGTCCTCTAAAGTATATAGTATTTTTTTTATCGAGTTGATCCTTAACTTTTTTTGAATGTTTAGGTCCTTAAACTTTAAATTGTGACCTTAGTTACTTCCTGTCGTGATCTTCCGTTAAAAAAATATTTGACGGACCAATTAGAACATGTCATGTGTCACTAATAAACAAAAAAAAAGTCGACTTTAATAAAAAGAGTAAATTGCATGCTAAGTTTGTAATTTTTTTTTTGTTCAATTTAGTCCTAAAATTCTTTATTTGACCCGAAATTGACCCAAATTTCTTTCTAATTTTTATAAATTAGTCCAATATTTTTAAATGCAGATATCTTTGTTCATTTTAGTCCTCAAAATCTTTATTTAAACCACAATTGACCCTACTATTTTATAATTTTTATAATTTAGTCCAATATTTTAAATATAATTATATTTTTATTCAATTTAGTCCTAAAATTCTATATTTAACCTGAATTTGACCCCTATTTCTTTATAATTTTTATAATTTAGCCTAATATTTAAATATAACCATATTTTTGTTCAATTTAGTCCTAAAAATCATTTAACCCGAAATTAACCCCAATTTCTTTCTAATTTTAATAATCTAGTCAAATATTTTTAAATGTAATTATATTTTTGTTCAATTTAGTCCAAAAAATCTTTATTTAACCTGAAATTAACCTCAATTTCATTCTATTTTTTAATTTAGTCCAATATTTTAAATATGATGATATTTTTGTTTAATTTAGTCCTAAAAATCTTTATTTAACCCGAAAGTGACCTCAATTTCTTTTAATTTTTATAATTTAGTCTAGTATTTTTATATGATGATATTTTATTTGTTTTAGTCCTCAAAATCTTTATTTAACCCGAAATAGACCATTTTTTCTTTATAATTTTTATAATTTAATCCAACATTTATAATATTTATTTTGATTAATCAATCAAATCTTTTAACTTATTTTTGATCCAAAGTGTTCAAGAATTTTAGGAAAGGAGGGCACGCTTTTGGATGCACATGCAAATGAATATGGTGCATTTTATTAAATATAATAATTTATTTTATTTTTATTTAATACTAAATTTAAATAAAATAATATAATCGGTAATAAAAAATATTAAAATAAATTATAAAATTTAGAAATAGATTGATTTAAAAATAACTAGGGGTCCTTTTTCACCAAACAACAACAACTAAGGGTCGTGTTCAATAACTCTCAGCCAGATAGATAAAAGAGAAATTGAATGAAAACGAGAAAAGGTAGGAAAGGAAAAAAGAGAAAAAACATTATAATGTTAAATTTATTTTTATGTTAAATATAATAATTTTATTTTTAATTAATTTAATTTTTATTTAACATTAAAATTAAAATAATTTTATTATTAATAAAAAATATCAAACTAAATTATAAAACTTAGATACAAATATGGATCAATTTAGGCAGAAATAGACATCTTAAAGACTAAATTAAACCAAAAAAACTTAAAATACTTGACATGTTATTTATCTTTTTATTGAAATCCATCGGATATGATATGGTCAAAGCGGTTTTGATGTGACGTGATCTTATTAGTCAACAATTTTTAAATTAATCTTTATAAACCTAGGGTGCATTTTGACTAAAAAAACATAAAATGCCAAGTTTGAAAAACAAGTAAATGTTAGTGGTCAAAAAGTGTATTAAACCTATAATATAACACAAATAATAAAAAAGTAAAACAAATACACAAACATGTCTAGATGTATATAAAAAGGAATTATATCCTATACACTGGCGGTAGAAACTGAAAATTTCCACAAGCGCTTTAGTTTTAGTGTTTAAGGTCTTAGTTTAGGGTGTAGGGCTTAGAATTTACGGATAGTGGTAAGAATTTATAGTTTAGGGTTATAATTCAGGGGTTATAAGTTAAAACTTAAATCATAACCATATTACTTTAAAAACAAAACCCAACCTCTAAATCCTAAATTCTTACTACTATCACTGAATTCTAATCCCCACACATGAACCCCTAAACTCTATAGCCTAAACTAAAACCTTAAACCCTAAAACCAAAGTGCTTGTAAAAAACTTCAATTTTCACCACCGGTGTATAGAATAATAATTCATATAAAAAAAATATAATATGCAATATCTTATAAGTATATACATAACTATCTAATAGAGCCGTAAGTGACGTACGCGAGATTTAATGTCAGAAGTGCGAATGATTAGAGAGTTATATTAGAAATTTAGGGTGCGAAATTATATAATTTTATGTGTACGTAATTAAATTGTCAATAGAAAATAAAAAGAAAATAGATAAATTATATGACAATTTGAAATTTTTAGAGAGTACGATTGTCTCCTCCAACACTTTTTTCGATCTATCTCTAAAAGTCGTCAACAACCTCTAAAACAGGTGATTAAAGGCTCTTAATTAATACCCTCCTCTTTCCTAGAAAGTAGGTTAAGAAAAACTATCTAACAGATCCAAAGACAAAAGGGTTTCTTCATGGCTTCCAAGTTTGATGAGTTAATTAATGTAATAGAAATATCAAAAGGTGGTAGGTAATACGAAGGGTGGTTAGCACTTCAATCACGTGGGGAGCCCCAATGCCATCTAAATCAATGGCAGCAAAAGCAGACACGTTTGCTAAACCTTTTATACTTAACCAAATTAAAGGTATAGGTCCATTACTGGTTTACCTACAACTTCATAAATGTTATCTTCCTCTTGATTCAATAAAACTGCAAGTCAAATTGGTGAAAATCAGATGAATCACAGTTCACAAGCTCTTAACATACCTCTACCAACCACCACTTGCCCATCCAACACTAATACAGGGACCAATATGTTAGTTATCCCATGCTGAAATGCTGGTGTTCTACTTCTAAGTTTCTTTTGATATAAAGGCATCAGCAATCTTTACTTTCCCATTGCACTTTGGAACACAACCAGCTTCTCTCTTTCATTGCTTCCTTGCCTGCCTTCAACCTCCTGCAAACATAGCTAGTAAGATCAATTCTAATGGTGATTTGATTAATTTTAATTATCTTCATTAGAATAACATGATTTGCTGCTTTCTGTTATGTTTCCTGCATTTTTCAGTGAGTACTGAAATGGTAATGGTTCATGAAATCCCTTCCCCCCCACAAATCACAACTACCAAGCCACTATCTCTTTTTGGTCATGGTAAGCCTCATTCAATTCTATTGTGTTAAATTCAACTATGTTTTACATGATCCTTGAAAACAAGAGATCAGTTCATTTGGATTCAACAATCTGCATTCACTTGTGGGGGTGCAACAGGGATTACCGATATCGAGATTCACTTTCTGCAAATCAAGTTCACAGCTATTGGAGTTTACCTTGAACCTGAAGTTGTAGGACACTTGCAACAATGGAAGGGAAAGCCTGGAAACGTGCTAGCAGAAGATGATGACTTCTTTGAGGCTCTTATTAATGGTACAACAATGAACAAACCAATTCCTAATTTCCTTTATTAGTATTGGATTTAAAACGACTTCGATCGCAATTGCAGCTCCGGTGGAGAAGTTTGTGAGAGTTGTGGTGATTAAAGAGATCAAAGGTTCCCAATACGGAGTGCAGCTAGAGAGTGCTGTGAGGGATCGATTGGCAGCCGTGGACAAATACGAAGAGGAAGAGGAAGAAGCCTTGGAGAAAGTAGTTGAATTCTTCCAGTCTAAATACTTCAAGAAGGATTCAATCATCACATACCATTTTCCAGAAAATGCAGCCACTGCAGAGGTATGCTTTTTCAGGCATATCAGTAACTCTATCCTTGAAAAACACCAATCATTCATGCCTTAATTCGTGTTCGTGAACAGATTGCGTTTACCGGCGAGGGAAAGGAGGAAGCGAAAATCAAAGTGGAGAATGCAAATGTGGTTGAGATGATCAAGAAGTGGTACTTGGGAGGAACAAGAGGAGTGTCTGCAACCACCATTTCCTCCTTAGCTAATGGCCTATCTGCCGAGCTATGCAAATGAAGCCATGCAGTCTTACTATGAACTTCACAGGCTTTTCCTACTCATTGTGTTTGTTGTGCTTTTGTACCAATAAATTTGATATGCAAGATGGTTGGAGTTTTTACTTATTTAGAACTCAATTTGATTTCATCTTTCTCAGATATCATATATGCTTGTTGATTGCTTCTAAAAGGAACCATATACCACAAAATTATGACCTTAAAGCAAATTCTTATACACAAATAAACTAGTCTTCAAATTAATTCCACATTTTGTTGAAATTACTGTTGGAAATATGAGCTGCAAAACAGGACGTTAGCACTGAATGAAAATAAGCAAAAATAAAAAAACAAATTGAACCGTGTCGTCGAAAGTTGCCACTGCTTTAGAAACAAATTTGCTCCGATGTGTATAATCGCTGCTACGGGCGAATACGTCCCCTGAGGTTAACACGGTCTCTTCAAAGTCCGTACACCCGAACTCGAAGTGGACAATGGTGGAAAACATGAAGATGGAAGAGAGCTGTGAGAGAGTGTTTATGTTGTGCATTACTAACAATTACTTTGACAACATGTTGTGTGTATTAAATATATATGTGTACTCTTTTTTTTTCACTAAAATATTTTTTTCACTGGTTTTTTTTAAATAAGTCACTAATTTTATTAATGAGAAAATACCCAAAATTACAATAAGCGTTTACAAACTATCATTGTAAGCTAAATACATAATTTGGACTTTCTCCTAAAACTAGCCACTTTAGATCAGACATGAACCATACATGAAAAGGTTATAAACTCATCCAAATACTCGATCAAAAATAGATATGAAACCTGACTGCATCGGCAAAATGAACCACAAAAGGGGATGAAGCTATTGATAGACCACCGAAAAAACGCAAATCAGAGCCGAGCACCTGAGAAACTCTTCACAAGCGCAAACCGCGTATCCAAATTCAAAATCGAAGGTCCATAGCAGAGAAGATCAACATGATTACAAATAATCGTCATCTTGATCAGTCGTGGCATCGTCAAATCAACCTTAATAAAAAACAAATAATAGAAAAACGTGCCAAGAGATAGAAAAACATTCTAAAAAGTAGAAAAACGTACTAAACGGTAGAGAAAAACGTGTCATAAAGACATATTTATTGAATTAAAAACACTAAAAATTAAAAGAACAAAACAAATAAATGAAAGAGAGTGACCGACGGTCGACAAATAATTCGAATGCTATTGTCACCGCCGACCTATGTTCAAACCAAAGAGAGAGAGCCGCGCGACTAAGAAAAAAAAGAGAAAACTCTATTTTAAGAGAGCTTTTGATTTATTGTAATTTAACGAGGCATATTGTCACCAAGATTTTAACGAGGCATATTGTTACCAAGAGGTAAGATTATGAATGTTTATCTGCGTAGATATTTGTTATAATAAAAACTAATCTACGAGCTTATTTATTTATCAATAAAATTTTAATCTTCATTAAATTAAATTAGAATTTCACATAATGCCTATAAATATTAGGTTTGGAGAATACAAATATACAATACACATTTCTCTATTTATCTGTTAATTTATTTATAACATATTTGTAATTGTAAAGGTATTAAGAAAATATTTTTCCTGTAATGCAGTAAGAAACGCCATCGTTTTAAACCATTTCTTAATTTCTTTCGTTTCCAATGAGAAGGCTTAAAAGGAAACACAAGAGTTCTCATACTGAGATCTCAAATCTATAAAGAAACACCAGAAATGCAGGATCCGCAAAATCTGAATCCGAACCCGGATCCACAAATTCCCTCCAATGCATCATCAACCCCGGCAAATATGCCGGCGTTTCCTATCCCGACCGCATTTCGGGGATCCTACCACAGGCGAACCCAGTCCGAAGTCCAATTTCGGATTCCAGACGACTTGGATCTCGTATCCGACCCGTTCGAAGGGTTAGGATCCGAAGACGACTTGTTTTGTAGTTACATGGACATTGAGAAGCTAGGGGGATCATCAATGGGAGTCGACAAAGGAGAGGTAGCTGCTGGGTCTTCGAGCGGTGGATCGGCTCAGAACCCAAAACGAGAGGAAATGGCTGCTGGCTCGGGGATGTGGGAGAAGAATAATGGAGGAGGGAAAAGTAGGCATAGGTATAGTAATTCGGTTGATGGGTGCTCGATAATGGAGTCAATTGAGGCTAAGAAAGCCATGGCTCCTGATGAGCTTGCTGAATTGTGGACTGTTGACCCAAAGAGAGCTAAAAGGTTTGGAAATCACTTCTTCCCCTCCACCCATTTTTTGGGTCTTTTTTTCAATGCATTTGGTTTAAGGTATACTTATGAGATTGAAGAAGTTGCAAATTTGTAACATTTAGTATAAGTGGAGACTATTAGAAGAAGATGTCATATTTTTGTTGAAAGGAATTGTAGATGGTTATGGTAAATATATTTTGCTCTTTTATTTCCCGGGAATTATGATAGTTTTGTTTAAGTGTTTGTTTATCATAGTTGTGAAGTTGACTTTTTTTTTCCTGCTGTGTATGAATGGGGTTTCGGGCAGTTTAGGAAGTAAAGTGAGGAACGAAGTTGAAAGTTTTGTTTTCAATTTCGAAAGAAATTGAGGATTAGTAGGACTTCTAAAAAGTTTTTTTATTTAATCAATTCATGTCAATTATATGATTTTTTCCCCTAATTAAAAGTGCTGCTTTAGGTATTTATGTTTCTTAGCTCATTTTCTTATTTTCATCGTCACTTTCCATGACTTGTTTTGTGCTTTGATTATTGTTTAGTTAATGTCATAAATGCTTCCTGTCGTGAATACCGATTGGATTAATATTATTAGTAAATTGGATCAGAATTTGCTTTGCATAATTTCTATCTAAAATTTCTCGGTACATTACCGTTAGCATAACGCCAAATACCGACCTGTTCAATATCACTTAAACCGTCAATGAAATGACTTATTGGTAGTTATGGAACTCATTAAAATTATAATTGGAATTTTGCACATTTGAGTTTTAAGTTTCATTCAAGTTTGATTTAAAGCAATGAGCCGTTCTTTCTAAACTTTGGAATTTGTGGTATTGGGGATTGGTAAGGTATTGCACTCTGATTTCCTATATCTGGAATGCTATAACTTTTTTTGTTCATTTTCTCATATATGTGCTCGCATATATAATAATGATAACTTGTATCTTCCCTTAGGAGGGATTCTCATCTATCCACTCATCACACCTCACCTTTAGTTGGAACAGAAATTTCTAAACATAGATTTAGCAAATCTCATCCTGTGGTGGGATTGGGTTTGCACTGAATTTTTTGCTAAGAAACTACATGTTTCTTTTGTAGGATCATTGCAAATCGGCGGTCAGCTACTCGCTCTAAAGAAAGGAAAGCCCTATATATGTCTGAACTGGAGAGGAAAGTCCAAACACTTCAAACCGAAGCAACTACCCTGTCCGCACATCTAACTCTATTCCAGGTTTTTGTCAAACACTTGCATGTCTCATTGCATAATTTTGGAGCTTGTTTTTGCTGGTGTTTGCATTCCTTATGAGAATATCATACCTACATATTAAACAATCAATATTCGGCAATTCTATTTTCAAATATGTTGAAAGCATTTTGCAATTGGGGATTTAATTCTTATCACTTCCTTTTTACTGTGGACCTGGTTTCGCATGCTTCTAATTCTGTTGAAGGCATCCAATTTTCCGGAAATGCCATTATTTTTGGATATGCCTTTGTAGTATCTCACATTTAAGGATTTAGTTCCTTGTTCTGTGATTTCATTGAATTTGATCCTTTTACTTTTATCAGATGTGATATTTGGTCATTATGTGAATTTCTGCTGTTAAATTGAGTGATGTGGCAGGGACATGTAATTTTTCGGCGAGATGGCCACATGCTTTTGTGTTATTTTTCTGTTCTATTCTTATATATATTAATCGAGTTCTATTATTTAATTATAATAAACAATAAAAACTAAAATAATTGTTTTGCATAGTCTGCCAGCTGTCTATGAGAATTCCATGTGTCATTCCAGGTGGCCACAATTTTCTCTTGTCACCTTGTATAACAATCAAATATCTATATTGTCAACAATTGGAATAAATCCCACATTTAATAAAAGGATAGGGGTTAGTATGAGGAGTAATTCTAAATCCTTAAAAGTGATTGTAGAGGGATCGGTCTTCCGTGTTGACTGTTTTATGTTGCTTTTATCTTTCTTTATACCTGTGGATTAACACTCTATATTTGTGTATATATTCTAGAGAGATACAACAGGCTTGACTACGGAGAACACTGAGCTTAAGCTTCGGCTACAGGAAATGGAACAACAGGCTCAGCTATGTGATGGTACATTCTGTCCAATATACATGCTTTCTGAATTGTATGCTAAATCATATTCATGGGCATGTTCAATTTCTATAGAAGTTGAACGTTAATAATAATAACTGGCATCAAATTAATCAAAACTAGGGATGCCCATTTTAAGTAGCAGTGCCGAGGGTAGAGAGAAGGCAAAGGTAGTCCATGCCCCCCTCCCCCCCAATGGATAAATATCAGCTTTAGTCCCTTGTAAAGTTGATGTTTTAAAGTTAAAAAGTAAAATTTCACTTTTGTCCCCCCTGAAATGATAAAAAAGTCAATTTAGTCCCCTTAAATTTTTTCACTTTTGGCCCTCGAAAATATTTTTCTGGCTTCGCCGCTGTTAAGTAGTGTTCTAGGCATTAATTTTAAAGCTCGGGCTTTGGATAGCATAAAATTTAATGATTGTCCATTTACATGTAGGTAAATAAGTAGTCATGATTGTATCATGTCCTTGGTATTTCATTTATAGTTTTTCTTATAATCCATTTTTTATTACAGCTCTAAATGAAGCGTTGAAGAAAGAAGTAGAGAGGCTCAAGACTGCTACCGGAGAAATAACGACGGCGACAGATACCTTTAATTTAGGAATGCACCATATACCATACGCCCGATCTTCTTTCCTTCCTTACCAGAATATACAAATGCCACCATTTCATCCTTCCCAATCTAACTTATTGACCCCGTGTCCTTCTGTGGTAGCTGCCTCCAACTCCAACTTGCATGCCTTTGCTGATATAATGCAACAAGATCCTCTTGGCCTCTTGCAAGGGCTTGATATCGGTAGCAGGGGTTCGACTTAGTGAAATCTGAAGGCCCTCCAATTTCTGCCGCCGAAAGCAGTGGAATGGTATGATTACAAATTCTGTGATCAACACCTATTTGTTGGATTGTTCATAGACTGACCTTGTTGACATCAAAAGGTACTAATCATTTGAATTCAGTTCTTTAAATGTGATTGGGATTTAATGATTTTTCTGTAGGTTTACTTGGCCTTAAGATATTCAAAATTCTTTTGTTGTGTATTTCAATTTCCTTTCTTTTGGGAGAAATGATATGGGGTTAGAAGTTTTATCCATAGCATTTTATCAATGCAATGCAACATCCCAAACCAGCAGCTCCCATTGTATTGTCGATTAAATATTGTTTAAAGCTGTATTGCCGGTGAATTTCTTCAAATTGTTTTTGTTATAGTACAATAAGATGTGTTTTATATCTGTTTGTACAAAAATAGAGTTACATGTCTCAATTGATTTTTTGTATGCCAACGACGGTGATGAAAACCCAGGAGGATTATTAAAGATCGTCCGTTCGGATTGGTTCGACAAGGAGTTAGTGGCTCGTTTGGTCTGGCCATCTCCAAGACCATATTAGTAAGTTAAATATATATGTTAATTACTAGATTTAATGGAATTTAAAATCTCAATCACATATTTAGGGACACTAGATAATCTAGTTGTCTGAACACAATACTAGTTGTTTGAAAAGATTCGGTTTGTTGATAGACATTGAAATTAGAATCGAGTTGTCCAGAGACTGTTTCAAGCTATCGTGCTCAATATCAGCCTTGATCTAGCAATGTTATAATCTGTTCTTGCTGTTGGTCAAGGCCAATGTCTGTTTGTACGAATAAATTTGCAGCTAAAGTCATACGAAATGCAGATAGCAAAACTAGTTATTTTTAACTCACTTTCCACTGCGTTGGCATTTCTTTTACTCGCATCGGAATAGGGATGGCATTTCGTCCACGCTGATACATTCTCAAATCCACCTCGTACTGCTACTCAACTGGATGTCTATTACTTAACTCGTATTCGCTTGTACTATCTTCAAAGAAATTTATTTATTTCATAATATATAACTCGAAATTTCATTTTGTTTGCTCCAAAAGAAATTAAACTCAAATGTCTTTATAACCATATAAGGCGGTACTTCTAATTTGACTTATACAATTTATGACGAATTTTTAAAGTTACTGCCATATTATGAGTGGTTTGCTGCTTTGTTTTTCTGATCTCCGACCACTTAAAATTTTGTATCTTTTAAAATACATATCAAAATCGATCTTTGTTTATTCTAAACGAAACTAAACATACTCACGATTACAATGGTGTATGGATCACTTCCTGGACAGATTTCATAAACTTGATTTTTAACTCCATCAATCATTCTAAAATTCTTCTAAATGCTTAGAAACATATCTCACATGAATAACAACAAACATATTCGTCCACCCACGAGATCCGGTATATGTGTAAAGAGTTACCAGAAAGAAGCTGGGTTTGGGTATAAAAATATGTACATCCAAGGTCGGAACATTTTACATTAACAAAGTAGATCATCAATCCATTGCGTTAGGAAGGTGATGTTTGTTACCACATTGTTTGAAGAGTAGACAAAATCAGGTGTTGGGACACCAAACGTAACGACCTTGCCACCTTACCAGGGTCAAAGCAGCCCTACAGCCAGAGGTAAGAGGTTCCAATTAAATGCACATGGGCAGAGATTCAACCTTTTCAAGCTACAGCTGCTGAATGTTGGAACTGAGAATCCCCCAGGCCCCAAGTGGGTTCTATTTTGTGGCTGAAACAAGCAAAGTAATTGACTATTCACTCGCCTTGAATGGTCCCATTGCACTGGTGTTAGTCTCTCTGCAAGTGGGGGACTAGGAGACAATCCCTTGTGAAGGGTACTCCCAATGGCTCCCAACACACAACATTCGGATAACACCCACATCACTCTTTTGTGGATCTAATTTCAAGCTTTGGGTGGGAGCTTTTTTGGTCACAAATCTCTAATCCTACTCCTATAATAACAGAAACTTCCATACCAGATAAAAGTTTACATATCTTGGCAAATATGATTAAAAAGTTAAAAAAAACAAGGTCATGTCAGCTTCCCCATATTCCATATTTCCAAATTCCAATCTGAGAGCAGACAAAGTTTTATAAGATATGGTGAGTCACAAAAGCTATGAAACTCAATCTCTTCCTTGTTTCTTACTGATGTTATTAATCAACATGTCAAAACTCATATGAAAATGATGCATGGGAGCGTGAACCCCGGGTCTTCCATGTGCTCCCTAACATGGTAGGGACCCTTAAGCCCCTAATCAAATCTTTCGTTTTTCAACCTAATCCTTTTTCTTCTTGCTTTACAGTCACCTGAATGAAATACATAATCCTTTACTATTAAGATCACTCTACGAGTTCGTGTATACATACATATATATATATATATAATCTCCCACGTATGCTAATGATTTCAATCATCCATCAATGATGATCAAAACCCAATCTTCTTATTATAATGAAAAATTACTTCTTTTTAAAAGAATATATATGTTTGAAGTGTGTGAAGTCGTATTAAAATATTAGTGGTAGGTTTTAAGATAGCTGAAATTAATAAAAGAAAAGGGGGGGGGGGGGGGGGTATGCTTGAAGATGAAGGTCTCAATTGAACTGTAATAAATGGCAAGACAAAGGGGAATTCCTATTTTTCTACAATCAAAGCCTTTGAAATTGAAACAACATTAAAAACACATTCACATTTCAAGACCAGACTTGTCCTTGTTATTGATTCACCAAAACCAGCATTTTTACAATGTGTGAAACTGAAAGGTTTCAAAAATGACAGCCATTTCACTCTTGAAAACAAAATTATTACTGTTAGCTTCATTCCCCCTGTAGCCTACCAAATTAGACCAGGAAAAATGATCCCAAATCCCCCAATTAAAGGCAACAAAATATTTCTAAGGGAGAATATTCCACAAAGCTACTAAGGGAGCAATATTAGAAGAAAACAAAACGAAGAACTGCTAAAAACAAGTTATGAGAGTAGATTTCATCTAATAAATTTAGAATCTAAATCATAATAGGTTAAGGGTCCTTTTCACTCGTAATTAAAATGAATTTTATTTAATGATTTTTTTCTTTCTTTCGAGTTAATCCCTAAATTCCTAACAATATTAAAATGAATTCTATTAATAAAAAGATTGATTAATTAAATTTTAAATTATAAAGAATTGATTGAATGAGAAAACTTGATGAGGATTGAATTGTTGGCATCATAATATTTAGAGCCCGTTTTCTTATTTTCGGATAGTGAACGAGACTTGGCAAGAATAAGATAAAAACGAAGGAGAAATGCATGTGGAGGTGGGGGCCATGAGCTGTTGGTAGTGTAACTGGAACATTAGCATGTGCAAGCTTTGATCCTTGTAAATCACCTCAAAATAGGTTTCCCTGCCCTTCCCTTTCTATTCTCAACGTGAGACGTGCTTACTTGTCTCTTCTTCTTTTTTCTAATTAATCATTTGTATTCGATTTATTGGTTGACTAATTCAAATCGAGTTTTACAGAAGTTTAATATGGAACAACCTTCTCAACTCAATTTTCTCTATTAACAAGGTCATGATTCAAACTCTTAACTTGATTAAAAAATTTAAAGTCCCATCGCACTAGATCAACTGGTTGTTTGGTTACTTATTTTTCTTTCTATTAAGTCCACCGCCCCTGTACTTTTCCATTCCTTCCCTATATAAGGCCCCCTTTCTTCTCCACCCCCAACTCGCAACTCACAAGGCATCAAACATTAACATTCACAATGGCAATGGCTATGGCTATGGCTATGGCACCACTGTCTGCAACTTCTCTTCTGCTCTTTCTCTTCAACTTTTGCCTCTCAAGCGTCTTTGCTGACTACGGTGGAGGATGGCAAGGTGGCCATGCCACATTCTACGGCGGCGGTGATGCATCCGGCACAATGGGTGAGTTTAAAAAGTAGTGAAAAGTTAAACCAAAGTTTCCATTCCCAAAAGGTGCAGCAATTAAGTAACTTCAAACGGTTTACTTACTGCTCTTCTATTTCAGGAGGTGCTTGTGGCTACGGCAACTTGTACAGCCAAGGGTACGGGACTAACACCGCAGCACTCAGCACAGCCTTGTTCAACAACGGCTTGAGCTGCGGTTCCTGCTATGAAATGAGGTGTGGCAATGACCCCAAATGGTGCCTGCCCGGTTCCATTATCGTCACCGCAACCAACTTCTGTCCCCCAAACTTTGCATTGTCCAACGACAACGGTGGGTGGTGCAACCCTCCCCTCCAACACTTCGACTTGGCCGAGCCCGCCTTCTTGCAAATCGCTCAATACCGCGCCGGAATCGTTCCGATTTCATTCAGAAGGTAAACTTCGACACCCTTTTGGACTAAATGATCCATAAACATTCTTTCATCTTAATTCTTAACAATTAACACGTATATTTATGTTGGTGTAAACTAAAACAGGGTCCCCTGTGTGAAGAAAGGAGGAATCAGGTTTACAATCAACGGCCACTCTTACTTCAACTTGGTGTTGATCACAAACGTTGGAGGTGCCGGCGATGTCCATTCTGTGTCGATCAAGGGCTCCAAGACCGGATGGCAATCAATGTCCAGAAACTGGGGCCAAAACTGGCAGAGCAACTCTTACCTCAATGGCCAAACCTTGTCTTTCCAAGTCACCATCAGTGACGGGAGGACCGTCACCAGCTACAACGTGGCACCTGGGAATTGGCAGTTCGGACAGACATTTGAGGGTGGCCAGTTTTAGAGTTGCAGGATTTGTAGTGCAACTGCAAGCCATTGTTGGAGACAGGGGAAGGTATTTGAGAGGCTCTGTCTCTATAAAAGTGGCTGTCTATTGCTGAGGTGGTTCATTGGCACCCGCTAGGCCTTTTCTAAGGAATTGTGAGCTTATACATATATATTTAGCTTTTAAGAACATCACTAAACACTAAACTGAGATATATATTCCATTGCTTTGTCTTCTGTTTGTTTCATACTCATCTAATGAAATATCTACTCCATTGCAATGTTGAATGGATTCAATTACAGATACTTTTGCTCTCGCCGTTTGACCGTCGTGAACTGAGCCGTTAAATTCTACATCAATTGTACTGTCACATCATCAATTTTGTACATCAATTATTAGTTACATATTTAAAAAATATGTATACCTCAATTGTATTGTCACGTCATCAAAATTTACTAGTATCATCTAATTGGAAAACATAAATTTATTAAAGAAAATGACATATATACATACTAACTCATAAGGTATTAAATATTTAATGATAGAATGTCTGACAATACAAACGCCGACTGACGATAATGATTCTATCAGCCAACGACAACCAAAAGACGAAATTAGTGCAATACATGAATTTAGGGGCTAAATTGATAAAGGAGGGACAAAATTATTGTTTGATATTACTACATGTTGATATTACCCTTTAAACATATTTTTTCAATTAAAAGAAAATTTGGGTAACATAAGTGACAAGCTTAATTTGGTTCTTAAAAGGACCCAAATTCAATTATTATTCTTAGACTTCGTTGGAGAATACTTTTCAAACGACTGTTATGCTACTAAACATAAAATTTATGTCGAACGATCACAACAAGCACGCATAACAACCGTTAAGAACTCAATTCTTGCCCCGAAAATTACAACCCACCAAAACTAAAAATTTTAACTTATGTTAAATGTCTGTTTTCAACTCAGCGGTCATTAGAGAATCATTGTTGAACGAAGCCTTAGCTCGAATCCTACTTGTTCCAGCCTATGCTGCCGACGGAGTCAATGTTGGCCGGTTAATTAGGTTGGTCAAGCCGAAGCCAGTCTAAGGTAGTTAGTTATAATCATCAATATATTAGGTGAAGTCCGTTGGTTTGCAGTTTGTGAAAACAGTAATTGAACTCACCTACTATTTTGTTTCGACATTTACGTTATACGTGTATGTATACGTTTATTTTTATTATTTAATAATTATTTTTACCTTATACAAGGATATTTCAAATTTATAATATAAAATATTCTAAGGATAAAATACGTAAATCATCCTTGAACAAAAAAATACGTAAACCATCGCTAAACTTTGATCAATGACTTATTTTGGTCATTGAAGTTTCAAAACGTTCGATTTACTAACTAAACTTTATACATTTATTTTTTTCATCACCCCACCATTAACTCTCTAACACCGTTATGACCCCATGAAAAATTTAAAACTTAGTTCCACAAAAAAATTAAAAATTTTAATTTGACCCTCAATTTTTTAATATTTTATTAAGTTTAAATTATTTGAATACTTTTAATTAAATATCCTTCCATAATTTAAAAAAAAAATCTCATTCTCTCAAAATTATTAAAAATTTAGTTAAACACCATATTGCTTGGAAAATATAAATAAAATCCTTCTAAGTTTTTTGAAAAATTTATTTTAAACCTCTAAAATTTTAATTGACCCCTAAATTCTTTCGTAAAGTGTCAAAGTCGTAGAAATGAGGGATGATGGCATGTGCCATGTTTATTCACTTCACCACTAACATGGCTAACGTCGACCCAAACACATGCAAAAAAAGGAACAATTTTCCTTCTCAATCTCATGCATGAAAACTGAAATTTGTTTGCAATTATTGTCCTTTTAGGTTACGTAATAATGCCCTACTTTGATTATTCTATTCATTATTGTCCTTTTAAGTTGATTTTTATTACTAGCATTTATAAGTTATAACCGAATCTACCCTTTTAATAGTTTTAATATATGTGTATGCGAGGACGGCTTTGTGGTCAAAGTACGCTCACATGCTTTACTCCCTTTCTCTTAAGTTTCGGGTTCAAGACCCCTCAAGAGCGTTGTCTTTATCTAGGTTTTCTCTCTCCCCTCTACATAGAAGTAAAATAAGTTTTTTTTAAAAAAAAAACCCACCTAACCGACCTTGATCCTCAATTAAAAAAGTTCGATCGGACCGAGTTGAATCATATCAGAAGCCATCAAAATCGAGAAATATTATTATCCCAATCCAACCCAAATTTGTGGAGTTCAAAAACTTCATTGGTAGTTGATACTATACTAATATACCAAATAATTTTCTTTCGTTTCAATCATATAATAACTTGGAATGTGAAAGGCTTATCTTTGCATAAGCCCCAGAGATGCAATAAAACCCAATGATTGAATGTATTTTGCATTTGACATAATCATTTGTTTAGCAGGCCAATAACATATTCTAATAGTTATAAAGTGATTATAAGATAAAAAAACTAAAAATATTAAATAAATAAACAGTACAAGAAATAAACAGATTATATAATATAGTATGATATTATTGAAGATTGAACATTCAATAACCATATACAAGTTATGTGAGAATATAATATGTCTACTCCTTTATTTGCTCCATCAATAATTTTATGTCATTTGTATTATCAATAGAAACAATCAATAAAGCAATGAAATAAACTCTTTAATACGTGTTACATAAAATCATTGATGAGACATACAAAATCATTATTTTGAAAATGTTCCGATACTTTGTTTATTCGCGGTGTAATTAGTTATGTTAATAGTTAATACAGATTATTAGGACTATCGTAAATGTTATATTAATTAAATTAGTTGAGGGTGTCATGTGTTCGTCGTGATCATATATATTAATGAGGACCTAACACTGCACGTTGCAGGTAAAAGGACTTAACTACTTCAACCGACCATGCCCAGTTCAGATGTACGGTCAACACCCCTATTGTTTCTCTACAACACATACAGGCTCGTGAGTTTACTTAAGCTTTGAACAAATTAATTTATAAATAATAACAATATGACTTCAATTTCTTTTTATAACATTGAGTATTTTATCTATTAATAGGATTAGATATTACATATGTTTATTATGAATGACATTATAATTTAAGAGATATAACATCTCATCCTGATAAACTAACTGATAGTTAGTACTCATGACTTCAAATTTATCGGTGTATAAACAAAATAATTTGTGATTACATGGTAGTATCTGTTTAATTTTTTTAGCCATTTAACAATACACACACCATGCACAGATGGTGCTAGAACCCGAATCATCTAAATAAAATATATCGCCCTTTACCATTGGGGCCACTCCAAATGTTCGTATAAATAAAATAATTTAATTCACTTTAATATGGAAAAAGAAATAAAGTAAGTATAAGAAGATAAGTAGAGATAAGTCATCATTTGAGGTGTTAATGGATTGGGTGGGCAGAGTATATGTATGATATTAATACATTTTGTTTTGTCCAAGATTAGTTTAATTCGAAATACAAACTTTTAATTTTGGCTAAATTCACTCACATTAGTAAATAGCTAATCCAATTTATTTTCGATCATGCCATAGAATTTTAGTTTTTTGAGGAAAAAAAGCTATTTATGATCTAATGTTTGATAATTATAATTATATATTTATTTTTATTATTTTTTACTTTTCTAAATATAAACAACTTAACACATTTTTTAAAATTTTACATTATAATATTATATATTATTATAAATTTAATTTTTATACTATATAAATCATATACCATTTCCCCCTTTCTTATAAAAATATAGCATAATATAAATTTAGCAAATGATATGAGTCTACTTGACCTAATTTTTTGAAACTCAATTCCGGGCTTGGCCAAACCCTACAACATTCAGACAAATAATTGGCTTTTGAAAAGGTATAGTCCTCATTCGACATGATATTTTTAGATCTATTTTAATTTTGACAAGGGTTTAAATCGGTCAAATTATGAATTTTATCTCCTCATTTTATGAAAATTGAGAAATTAGTCTATCCACTTTAATTTATCAGAATTTGAGTTCTCATATTTTATATAAAAAATAAGAAACAAGTTTGATTGGGTAATATTACTAGACTTTTCTATTAAATTGCAAACTTAAAAATCGACAATTCAAACATTTGTATACAGAAAAATGGTAAAAAGTCTATAATTTTATTATTTATATGCAACAATTTATTAACAAAAAATAGGAGTTCAATTTCACACGTTTTATCAACAAGACAACTAAGTTAATTTTTAAATTTTTATAAAGTACGAAGTTCAGTTTTTTATAAAATAAAGTAAATGAAGTACATTTTTTGTTAAAGAATAAAATTCATATTTAAGCTTTTTTATGTCTAATAGATCCATATTGATTTACAAAATTCGTAGCCAGTAATTAGCTAAAGGTTTTTTTTAACCATTTCAATATCCGAGTGAATGAATGACTTTTTTTTATTAAGAAAATAAATATTTATATTTTTAAAATAAATATATTCATATAAAAAATAATATGTAATTTTTGACTACTCAATTAATTAATGTATCTCGAATGAATGTCCGTTAACATATTGGCCGAGACAAATGTATGGACTGATGCTGACACGTATATTTCTCCTAAAGAGATTGACGGATCCACTTAAATTCCATTTGGTTCTGAGATTAAATAGCAACGTTGGGTTTGTTGTGGAAGCTCAATCGGTCCAATATGGTTCCAAATCAATTGGACCTTGACAGACTCTTGGAATGTTTTTTACCCCTATTTTTTAGGAGAAGGGCCAGATGAGAATGCAAGCTTTATTTATTTTTTTATAATATATATGTTCTTCTTATGTTTATATTTGGGATGCTAAATTGTTTCTCCCAAGTCCCAATAATGTTACCTCTAAACTTTATTTGATATTGTTTCCTTTGGTAGATATGGATCATAGTATAGATAATACTTAAATATTGTTGGTACAAAAATGTTGGAAAATTATAATAAAATAAAAATTTTAAGACATATTTTCATTAAATAAAGGTAAAGATTCGAATCATAAAATTATAGTTTCATATTCTACTTTGTGAGACATTTTGTAAGGTGTTTCAAATTGTTGTGTATAATCAAAGAAAACTAATTTAAAATCAACTCTCGTAGTGATCAGGTACATAAAGAAAAACTCAGGGCAAGACATTTTGTAAAGTACTTCATGTTATTGTCAATTTGTGACATGATGTGACTCCGACTGAGTCACATGCTCAAGGATTATAAAATCTAACTGGATTTTGTATGAATTTTGGGAAATCTTTGATTTATTGAAAATCAAATAGAAACGTGACAATAAAAACAACAAAAATTGACTAGTTGAAAGGGTTGATGACACATCTTGGTGTTGACAAGGTACAACATGCTAAACACCTTTGTGACAGCAAAACAACATTGCAAATGATATATAACTTTGTGTTTATGAAAAGATTAAACAGATTCGTATTAATTGTTATATTGTTAAAAAAATACAAAAAAATTTAATTAAACAGAGTGTGTGTCATCATCAGAACAATTAGAAAATGTTTTGATAAATATATTAAGAATTCAACAATACAACTATTTAATGTCTAAGTTAAGGTTAAAGATGAATTTTCACCCATCAACTTGAGAAGAAATGTTGAGAACTTAGTTGTTAGTTTAGGAATGGTTAGCTAAAACAATTAGACGAGTTTGTAAATTTTGTTAACTAACTTAGGTTGTATATAATTAGGCGTGTAAGTTGATCTTTAGCATGAATGAAAATGGTGAAGTTTTGGAGTTTTCTTTTCTCTGATTTTAAATTCAAAAAAATCTTTAGATTTTTGTGAGTTTAGGAATGTGTAGTACCCTTTGTTGTTGAATGTTGACTAGACTTGCATTGGATTCTATCAAATGACTCTTTCCTTACTTGTACCTAGAATCGAAAAAGACCTGCCCCACCTTCATGTAAATTGTAACCACATCTCTGCTTTCTCTCTTCCAAAGCTATAGGGGGGCGAGTGTAACGTGTGGCATTGTTCGATGCGGCACCAACTAAAAATGTTATAAGATATAGAGCTTAAAACTGAAAATGTTATATTCTTTTTCATAACATTAAGTATCGAAATTTAGCTTCGAGTATTGATACTTATCACTTCTGATAACATTTTAAATTTTTGTAAGTATCGAAACTTGTCTCTAGTTATCGATATTGTCGTGACACACCAACCAAAAATATTATCAAAAACTGTAACATTTTTAATTTTATATTTTAAATTTTGTAACATTTTCGGTTGGTGCCGGACCGTAGCCGCACCGCATAACTACCCAAGCTCCAAGGATTGATTACACATTTACATTGTTAGGTTTCCGTAATAAATAATTAACAACGCTGACTTTTTAATATTTATGTTCATTTTTTATGAAAAAATAACTATTTATTTGTTAATGCCAACGAATAAGGATATAGAATAAAAATATTTATATTAAAATAATTTTACCATTATTTTTAAGATTTATATCCAGTACATTGGTGGTGGAAACTTTTCCACAAGTGTCTTAGTTTTTAGGGTTTAAAGATTCAATTTACGGTGTATGGTTTAGAGGTTTGGGTGTGATGTGGATGTGTGAGTTTAGAATTTAAGGGCAATAGTTAGAATTTAAGGGTTACGAACTTACGTTTATGATCTAGGTTTTAGAGGTAATGGTTTATACTTTACAATAATACGTTAAGAATTTAAGCCTTAACTTATAAACACGATAAAATTAAATTGAAACACGACAATAAAAACAACAAAAACTGTCTAGCTAGAAGGGTTGATGACACAATTTGGTGTTGACAAATGTACAAGATACTAAACTCCTTTGTGACAACAAAACAACATTGCAAGTGACATATAACCTTGCGTTGAGTTCTAACCCCTAAACTTCTAAATCGTACACCTTAAAATTAAAATTTACGTGAAAAACGACACTTAAATTATGGTTTTTGTTTGCTTTTAGCCTTTAAATTATATTTTGATCAAAATAAGTACCAAAATTATTATTTTTTGTCTCGGTGGTTAAGGGAACGATTGTTGTTCCTAGAGGTCACGGGTTCGAGCACCAGCAATTGCAGCAGGGTGATTGAGCATGCATTGTCAAATGGTTGGGGAGACACTACTTGTAATCTCCTTAACTTAAAAAAACTATTTTTGACCGAAATAAGTACCTAAACTATATCATTTTTTGCTTTAAGTCCTTAAACTATATATTGATCAAAAAATCTTTGTGATGTATCAACATCTTATTGGTCGAAATAATTTTTTTGACTTAGATAACTACCGGACTTAAAGTGACAAAAAATAATAGTTTAAGTACTTATTTTGAAAAAAAAAAACAGTTTAAGTTTTTTTCATGTTAGATCAAATTACCTATTTTGCATGTGCACATGTAGGGATGGCAATGGGGCAGTGCAGGTTTTTGGCCGCCCCGAACCCGCCCCGACCTATAAGATACTATACCCGACTCCGCCTCGTCCCGAAATAAAATATTAATTTACCCTCCCCGCCCCGCCCCGGAAAATTAAAAAAAGATTAATCTTTGTCGACGGTAAATGTTAGATTCGACCAATCTTTCACCACAATCACAAATTATGGTTTCAAGGGACTTCAAACTTATATAAAAAAATAAAACCAATTTTAAATTATCCACGTGTTAAACTACATATTTAAAAGAATAAACTTGAATCATTGACCATTAGAATCGAATATATTAAAACTTGAACAACATCTAACAAAATTTTACAAGATATACGAACCAAAACAAAAACAAAAAATAGCTTAAAAGTTAAAACACATAAAAGTGTTTAAATATAATGATATTTTTTATAAATATAATAAAAAATGTATAAAAATATAAAAATGTACCGGGGCGGGGCGGAGAATTTCTAGCAAATACACGAACCCGCCCCGCCCCCCTTGACTTCATGCTTTTCCGCCCCGTCCCGTTCCCCAAAATTTTAGAAAAAATACCCGGTCGGGTCGGGTCGGGGCCGGGTATTTTTGCCATCCTATGCACATGTGTTTAAAATTTAATATATAAAAATTTGAGTTGTCATTTAATGCTCAAACAAATGACTAGATTGATGAATATACCTAATGAAAAAAAATCTTGATGGTTTGATTATAATGTTTTCAAAATTTAGATATTAATTTAAAATGTATGTATGTTTTGTGTGATTAATTAGAAAACAGTGGGATAAATGAACTGCTTTAAAAGTTTAGGTAATTATTCCATGCACAAGCACTTGCGGAAATTTTATTTACACAAGCGCTTTAATTTTAGCGTTTAGGGACTCCATTGAGGGTTAAGGGTTTAGAGGTTTAAGTGTAGTAGTTTTGAATTTAGGGGTAATTGATAAAATTTTAAGTTTATGGTTGAAATTTAGGGTTTATAGGTTAAAACTTAAATCCCTAACCACATGGGCGTAACACAATGAGGACCGGTAGGGGCCACAGCCTCTCCTAGAATTGGAAAAGTTATAGTTTAGACCCTTGTAATTTAACTCTTCCTATAATTTTTAAAAGTTCTCATTAAGTCTCTCAAACTTTCAAAAATTTTAGTTAGACCCCAAATTTTTTTGAAAAAAAAATTAAATTTAACCCTTCAAAATTATCAAAAAATTTAAATTAAACCTCTAAATTTTTTAAAGTTTAAAGTTGGCCCCTCCAAACTCTACCACTAAGTTCCGCCACTGCCTAACCATATTATCCTAAACCCCATATTCTAACCATAAATGTTAAATTCTAAACTGATACACTAAAGCCCCAAACTTTAAAATTAAGGCGCATGTGGAAACACAAAGTTTCCACCGCATGTGGGATAATAAATTAATAATCCTTAAAGTTTTGTATCTAATTGAAGCCTATCCTTATATGAATCAATTAGATTAAATTTCAAAATTTTAATATTATTAGTTATATTGTTAATTTTGAGTTAAAATATTCTTGAAAGGGCCTAACCATAACTTTCAATTTACTAGAAAAGAAGTTAAAAGAAATTTGAGCCCAAGGTTCACGCCCTTACTCAATTACTCTAAATAAGTTTGTTTTTTTTAAATAAGTTTTTTTTTTTTGTTCTGGTGGCAAAGGTAGATGTTCATCATCCCTTGAGATCCGAGTTCGAGCACCAGTAATGCATGTTGTGTGTGCCGTCTTTGAAAAGACTAAGAAAGTTGAACAGATGCTACCCTTGCATCGCACCAGCATATTCAAAAAAAAAATGTCAAAATACATCTAACACGTGATTGATTTAAATTTGAAAATTTTAAGTGTTTAGAACTATTTATTTATTTATCATCAATATCTGTTTTATTAAATGCAAATCTAACCTACAATAATTTAGATCTTAAATAAAACAATATATTTTTCTATATAGTATCAGCATATAACGTCCAAATGTCCAATGACAAACTGAAAAATAAAGGCTATTTGAAACTGATTGGGTACCATACTTCACCTACCAATGAAAACGCCATTTCATCAATTATTTTGGTCTCAACATTTGTCAATTATTTCAACTCTTGCGATCAGCCTAACCGGCCCAGCATTCTAAATTGAAAACCAAATCGAATTGTAGTGTTTGGACGCTTTATAGTTTATAAATTTAAAAATTATGATTATCTGAATTGAATTGAATTGATTTTGTATTTTTATTTATTTTATAATTAATTTTAAATATTTATAATATAAAAATAAATATATCATACTTAAAATTAGTGAAATAACTTAAAAATATTATAAGTAAACTATTAATTATTTTTATTTAAAAATCATACCGCTTTATGATAAAAAAATTAATTTTTTAAGTCATAAAATAAATATATTTTATCAAAACATAATACAAATTTTCAAAATTTAAAATTAATATGAAATTCAATAATCTAAATTAACTGTAAAAAAGTCAATGAATTATTCAAAAAAATTACCCAACCTATACACCTAACCTACCCAAAATACTGTCCCTAAAGCTATTCTACTGTAAAAGTTTATCTTACCAGCATTCACTTTATATGTCTGCTAACAAATACTTTCTTATCAAATTATCTAATGTTATTTTGAATATTTATCACTTTTACTTGATTTTTGTGCAAACTTTATGTATGTAGTTTTCTTACATCTTGAATTTAAATTACTCCGAATTGAGCTTTAGGGTCATATATTTATTAAATCAGACTTGAAAAGAACCGAAAGTTTTGAGGTTCTGGAAGACTAGAATATGGGGTATGCTTCCATGAAGATGAAGAAACAAAGAGAGAAAACATTCCTGTCTTGCAGTTCAGATGCTGTCTTGAACTCAATGATTTGTATTTGAAGATTGAAATGAACACTTTATCATATGGTAAAGACCAAAGTCCAAAGCCTATTAAATTAAGTGCCAGTATTCCCGCTCATGTGTTCTTTTCTTTAAGTTTTATTTTTTAACTGAGCAACATTCGCCATTGTCGGTTGGTACACAGCTTTAGCAGCTTTTGGTCTGTTCATTTAACCTTCAAATCCATCCAAACCAGCCACTTCTTGCTGTCTTCAATGCTAAAACATCACTTCCTTTCATAAAAATCAAATCTTTTCACATGCTTATTGTAGTGATAGACATCACATATCAGCCGCTTTATTAAAAGTACCAAACTTTTCCAGACTCTATTGCTGAAATGCAGCAAGGGTTCCATTTGGTAGTCATTGGATTGGCCAGAAGAAGTCAGTAAAGAAGATAAGGCTCAGGTAAGGTAAGTTTCTTTATATATCTACTTAAAGGGTGTATTTCCCCCAGCAAAGTTTGCATTTTTATTTACTGGTGCTGTTAGAGTTCAGTAAAATGATGGAAGATGATGCAAGTAAAACTCTGTTTTAGCTAAAATGTTGATATTGAACAAGTGGGTCTGCAAAAAGGAAGTCCCCACCTAGGTATATCAAAAACAGAAAGAAAATAAATAAAAAAGGCTGATCAATAATGACTTGAATGGTGTAATCAAATGGGTTAGGAAAGGCTAGTGAGTTAATGCATTTGCATATTGCATTCAAATCTCAAGAAGGTAAATTAATTTTTTTTGTTTTTTAATTTCCATGAACAATTCAAATGAGTTAAATTCTTTTCATCTGTTTTTGAGTTACTACCAAACACCATTAATTAGTAGGGGCAAGTTTAGTTTCGTTTTAACTGCCAAAGAACAGTTTCCCAGCATTATTAAGGGCAGATAAAAAATGAAAAGTTTGCTCAAAGTGAGTTTAGGTAGGAATTTGGGAAAATGAAAGATGTGGGGTTGTGGGATAAGTTAAATATATAAATCAGCTTTATTTCCGTGGGCACTTGCTGGGTTGTTGTTGGTGTGATATATTGCCTTTGAGAATGTAACTGTCGTTGAATCACGTGATTGTGCTTTCTCTTGTTGCCATCAATCAACATTCTCTTACTTTCTTCTCTATTCTCTCTTTCATGGCCTGTAGAAAAAACACAGGTGAGAAGCTCTTGCATTTGCTTGCATGTATATGTATGTTTATTTCATGTCATAGTTTTATTGGTTTCTCCTCTTCTACTTCTTTCTCTTTTGTGGGTTAATGGTGCTGTTAGAGTTCAAAGTTTGGTGTTTTTCGATTAAAAACTAAGAAACGTTTCTTTAACCAGAAAAAAATGAAAAACAAAATACTATATTTGTATAAAAGAAATGGAAAGGAAATAAATGAGGGACCTTGTGCATTTAAGGATCTGTCTTAAAGAATTCTAGTGTAGTTGGTCTTCAATCCTTTTTAAAGTTCCATGCGTTTTCTAGTAATTGGAATCTGGGGTGTTACTTGGCTCCATTTTATCTTCCTTTTTCTGAGGTTTAATTCTAAAGATGGACATGGTTTTCAATGAGTTTGGTGGGGGATTTTATGGAGGTATGGAAGCCATGTGACATGCTTTTTATCTCCTCCGTTCGCGGGTGTGTAAAGTAGAGATACGCCTGCATATCATTGGAAATTCCATCTTCAAAGTTCATTGGTTTATTTTATTCTTTCTTTCGAATTCATGGTGTTTGGCATATCATTTCAGTTTTGATCTGCAGCTAATTCTGTTCACTTTCAAGAAACTCAGGCTGAAGATTGAGGCATAATTATCATGGATCTTGAGATTGGGAAGTCCTTGGATACTTCAAAGGTTTGTTTAACTCTCAAAACGCATATATCAGACACCGTTCTATGTTATAGGTCATTAAGATTTTGGTTTCTAGGAACAGGTAGACTTAGATTCCGTGGTAAAATGATTTATGCAGTCATCGATTGAATTGCATGGTATGGTTTTCGGTTAATTAGCTGACTTGTAGGAGAATTGCTTATTCTTGAAGTTTGTTGCAGAGGGATTCCCGGAAGACAGCATTGCTTTTAGCATACCAAAGCCTTGGTGTAGTGTATGGGGACCTGAGTACTTCTCCTCTTTATGTCTACAAGAGCACATTTGCTGAAGACATCCAACATTCAGAGACAAATGAAGAGATTTATGGTGTTCTATCCTTTGTCTTTTGGACTCTTACTTTAGTCCCCTTATTCAAGTATGTGTTTGTTGTTCTTCGAGCAGATGACAATGGAGAGGGTAAGCGTTTAAACAATTTTGTCTTACATATCGTTTATCCATTCAATTGAAGCGTTTTATTCATGGTTTTGATTCTTTGCAGGAGGTACTTTTGCATTATATTCTTTGATATGCCGCCATGCAAAAGTTAGTCTTCTGCCCAACAGACAGGTTGCTGATGAAGCACTCTCTACATATAAACTCGAGCAACATCCCGAGAAAAAGAGTAGCTCAGGAGTAAAACAGTACCTTGAGAAGCATAAAGTCTTGCACACTGCTTTATTAATCTTGGTTCTCCTTGGTACTTGTATGGTAATTGGAGATGGAGTTCTCACTCCAGCAATTTCTGGTAAACTGCTTAGCAGTCAGTTGCTTAAATTTGTGACCGAATTTTCTCAGCCACCCACTAATTAATATAATCTTATATTGTAGTTTTCTCTGCTGTGTCTGGCCTTGAGTTATCCATGTCCAAGGAGCATCACCAGTGTAAGCTCCTAAACTTGCTATTTTAGATATTCTTCTCTTATTCAATCGCATTGAAGTCTCTGATATTATGTTTGAGCCAAACCTCCTTCATATTAGCTGAAAGACACTTGCAGCATTTTGTAAAGCAAGAATGTAAGTGCAGGGTTTAGTTTCCTAATTATTAAACGCTTTCAATTTGCATTCAGATTCATGTTCCTTGTTGTGGAGAAAGAGAAAAAAAATTTGGAGACAGGTATTAGGCTAATGGTGTTTAGACATTGGCATATTAACTTTCTCTGAACCATGGACCATGGCCATCATTAAGCAAAGTTGACATCCTGAATTTTAGCATAACAAATAAGTTAAAAGGAATAGCTTGGTACTTCTTTTCATTTCAAGTGATAAATGGATAGATAGATCCACTTGTCATTCTTGTAGATAGCAAAGAAAAGCCAGTTGGCCTGCTGGGACCATTCAAGGGCATGTTGTGGTCTGGAATTACCATATCCTGTACTTTCTTTTGGTCTTATCCTTTCCTCTCCCATTATGTTTCTGTAAGTGGTAGTTTCATAAGATTGATGGAAGGTCGAATTAGTGTTTTTTTACTGTCTGCAAAAAGTTAGGTAAAAAGGAAAATGTTGAAGTTATGATATTCCTGAAAGTAATTTTTTACACAAAGAGACATTTATTCTAGCTTCATGGTTGAGCATGCGATCTATTTTGGTAATACGAGGCCAGATTTCAACACTAATATAGAATTTTATATAAGCTACATTTTTTAGTCTTTTACTTTCTTCATCATGAGGTCCTGTTGACTTTCCAAAATATTACATGCTGGTTTTTAGAAAGATAAGTTATTTTATCTGTAGCTATACTGGGTTTAGACATATGCATAGTTTATTTCTATCTTTGCTCTAATTTACTATCACTTCATCTGAAATTCTTGCCTCATTTACAGATGCAGTTATTCCAATCACTTGCTTCATTTTGGTGTGTCTTTTTGCACTTCAACACTACGGCACGCATCGCGTTGGATTTTTCTTTGCTCCAATTGTGTTAACATGGCTACTATGCATAAGTAGCCTTGGGTTATATAATATAATCCACTGGAACCCGCACGTCTATCAAGCTCTTTCTCCATATTACATGTTCAAGTTCTTGAAGAAGACTAGGAAAGGTGGATGGATGTCTTTGGGTGGCATACTGCTCTGCATAACAGGTGAGTTTGGAACATACATACATATATAAGTGAAAATTTTCAAGGTGCATTGTGTCTTTTGTTCACTTCACAGTTTTTAGGTTCCATATAATCTCCTTACGCAAAATAATCCATGTCTGGTGCATAAGTTTAAATTTCCAGGTCCAATATACTAGCCGCAGTACTTCAGATAACAAGAAATCTGTATTCTATCAGCTTATTTCGTCTTCAAGCTAAATCATTAGTAGACCATCTGAAAGTCTCTCCAAAACTCGATGTATACGGATAGCTAATACCATTACCTTAAATTTGGTTGTTTTTGAAAACTGACAAACCAACAAATGCCATCCATGCAGGCTCCGAGGCGATGTTTGCTGATCTTGGTCACTTCTCTTATTCTGCAATTCAGGCAACTAACATAAAACATCTTCTGAGTTTTCATTTGATGATGATATCTTATATATTCACATGAGTTCAAAACTAGCTACTAAAATGAAATTTAACTGTCTTGCTGCAGACTGCCTTTACCTTTCTGGTTTATCCAGCTCTTATACTGGCATACATGGGCCAAGCTGCGTACTTGTCTCAACATCATCATACGAGTTACCAAATCAGCTTCTATGTCTCAGTTCCAGGTATACCTCATCTGTTCTCAATATCAGTAGAACATGGTAGGAATCTGACTGACAAAAATAGGGACATGTAAGAAAAAAAGTGTGAATGACGGCAGCACTGTGCATGTCTCTATCCAGCCTGAAAGGGAATGCAATATCACTGCAGGGTACATTACATGTCTAAATTCATGGTTATAGACAAAAAAACCTGACCGCTCATTTGTTTTTGTGTACTGTGCAGAAAGTGTGAGATGGCCTGTGCTCATAATAGCAATTCTCGCTTCTGTTGTGGGAAGCCAAGCAATCATTAGCGGAACATTCTCAATAATCAATCAGAGCCAGTCACTTAGTTGTTTCCCTAGAGTAAAGGTTATTCACACTTCTGACAAGATACATGGCCAGATTTATATCCCTGAAATCAACTGGGTGCTCATGATCCTCTGCATTGCTGTGACTATTGGATTTAGAGATACAAAACACATGGGGAATGCGTCAGGTAAAGTCGATTACCTTGTAAGTGAACTTCAACAGGAAATAGTTTTAAGGTAGACCTTGTTACCATTAGAATTTTGTTCTTATTCATTTCAGGATTGGCAGTGATGACTGTGATGTTGGTGACGACGTGCCTCACTTCCCTGGTTATTATCCTCTGTTGGCACAAGCCCCCAATTGTAGCTCTTTTGTTTCTTCTTTTCTTTGGTTCTATTGAGTTGCTTTACTTCTCAGCTTCACTCACCAAGTTCACTGAAGGAGCTTGGCTCCCTATTCTCTTGGCCCTTTTCCTCATGACAATCATGTTTGTATGGCATTATGCGACCATCAAGAAATATGAATTTGATCTCCACAATAAGGTATCACTAGATTGGCTATTAGCATTAGGTCCAAGCTTAGGAATTGCTCGAGTACCGGGTATCGGCTTAGTTTTTACTGATCTCACCTCCGGAATCCCCGCCAACTTCTCTCGTTTTGTCACTAACCTTCCTGCCTTCCATCGTGTTCTTGTCTTTGTGTGTGTAAAATCAGTGCCTGTCCCTTTTGTGCCCCCAGCTGAGCGTTATCTTGTGGGCCGTGTGGGTCCTGCTGCTCATCGGTCTTATAGGTGCATTGTTCGTTATGGTTACCGTGATGTGCATCAGGATGTTGATTCTTTTGAATCAGAACTAGTTTCCAAACTGGCTGATTTCATTCGCTATGATTGGTATCAAAGCCAGAACAGGCCCCATGCTGAGGATGATGTTGTCTCCCACTCAAATGAATCAACAAGTGATTGTAGATTAGCCGTGATAGGGACGGTTGCATTTTCTGGCATACCGGCTTACGAGATTGAGGAAAGCATGCAACCAGCGAGTGTATCTGTTGGATTCTCAACTGTAGAGAGTGTCACAGATGTCATCGAAATGGAGTCTGTGCGTGCTGTTGAAAGAAGAGTTAGATTTGCCATTGACGATGACTCTGAATCTGATGTGCGGGCCGACATGGAGTTGCAGTTGCGAGATGAACTACAAGATCTGTTAGCAGCCCAAGAAGCCGGGACTGCATTCATACTAGGGCATTCGCATGTTCGAGCAAAGCAAGGATCATCAATTTTGAAGAGACTGGCGATTAATTTCGGGTACAATTTCCTGAGAAGGAATTGCCGTGGACCAGATGTGGCACTCAAGGTTCCACCAGTATCTTTACTAGAGGTTGGCATGGTTTATGTGGTGTAAGCCTCTGACATAAGTAGTTTTTTGTAGCTTTGTATGCCGTAGCTGGCCTGTAAAGAATTATATTACTGGTTCGAGAGAGATTCACTTGCTTTTGCCACGGTCCACACTCGCGAAAGCAACCCGGTTTACTAGGCTAAACTTCATACGTTTTCGAATTAGACATTCTCAAATTCCATGTCAGACTCTAAACACCGTGCAATTACCATTTACCACATGTGGTGTCTGATTATTCTATAATCTCTGCCTGTTGTTGGCCATGGAATTTTTATTAAGCTATTTCTGGTTTGTTATTATATATTTGTATGTATGTTGACCACCTAGCAGTCCTCACAATTTTAATAGTTTGTGAAATGGCCACGTATTGAACCTGTAGCCACCAAATTCACCAGGTGACTTGTCATTCTATATATAAAGCTAGCTTGGTTAGCCTTGTGGAGGAGGTCATTGCCGGTTGGTTCCAGCTTCTCTGCCAAAAACAAAGCAAGCATGGGACTAAGGGCTCTTCCATTGTCACCTTCACAAAACATTATCCCTAAACAACATATTCACAGCCAAAGGTTAAGAAGCAAGAGTTCCCCAACATTGTTTAGAGTTTCAGCTAAACAAGAAGAGGAGAAGGGTGAGAAAGAAGAGGAAAAGAAGAAGAGCAAACAATCTTTGTTTAGCAGTGTGACGGAGGCTCTGGATTTCTCTCAAGTTAGGTCCGAAAAGGATGCCGAGCTTTTGGATGATGCTAGACAAGCCACCAGGTCTGGTGGCAGAATGTCAAGGGAACAGGTCATACTTTATTTCTAATTACATCTCTTTTTTTGTTCCTCTTGATGAATCCAAATCAATCAACAATTTTGTTGCTTGGTGCATGCAGTATGGTGCTCTGAGAAGGAAAATTGGAGGGACATACAAGGATTTCTTCAAATCCTATGTTGAAGGTATGAATATATATGAGTATTATATATATAATTTTGGGTATTTTTTTATTAATGAATGTTTTGTATTTATATATATGTATGGACTGAAACTGAGAGCAGTGGATGGAGAATATGTGGAAGAAGGGTGGGTGGACAAAACATGCAAGGTGTGCAAGAAAGATACAAGAGGTGAGGCAAGGCAAGTTGACAAGTTTGGAAGATATGTCCATGTTGCTTGTTTGGATAACCCCAAATCTGGAAATTTCTTCACCAGGTTGTTCTCTGGATAGTCTAGACTATAGACTTTGTTATGAAATTTTTGTATTTTTTTTTTAGTAACATGGAGAATTGGAGATAAAGAATATAATTGTAATTGTTGGGTTTAAGCTTCACACTTTTTAATTGTTACCGCCATTATATTGTATAATAAATATATGTATATCAATGTTATCTAATTTATACACTAAGCACACATCAAACTCAAACTCAAACTGTGTTAATAACTAAAAAAATCTTAATGTGAGTATACCTTGATTAATAGGTGATACAACGGTTTAATTTTCTGATTTGTATGTTTGTGTTAATTCTAGACGGTAGTTAGGTTAATTGAAATGGTAAAAGAAAAGTGCAATCGAGTATCTCTTAGCTCTGAATAGAAATCTCTTGTCCTTTTATTAATATATTTATGTGTGTTCTAATATTAAATATATAGTTTAGAGTTTAAAATTTATGATTATAGAATTTAAAGTCTAGAATTTTTTTACGGAAAGAATTTAGAGTTTAAGTGACATAAAAATAGACAAAAAAAAGCACAAACGATTTTTGATCCTTAGCTCTACCATAAAGATCTAGGCTAGTTTTGAAGCAATATATCAATTGATGATCGCATTGGGAGCTTGGAATTAGACATTCTGGTTTGTTATTATGTACAGCGTCCTCACAATTTTAATGGTTTGTGAAAGGGCCACGTATTGAACCTCTAGCCACCAAGTTTATGAGGTGACTATCATTATGTATACATAAGAAAAGAAATCATATCATTTTCGCGTCTTTATGTCTTACACTAAACTATTAGATATAGAGTTAAATTTAAAATTTTGGGGTTTAAAGCTTAATATTTAAAGCGTAAAATTTAATTTGTTACTGTTGAGCATCCATAAGAACAAATGATTTATATTCTGTATATATAAAAGGCTAGCTTGGTTAACCTGCCAAAAAACAAAGCAAAGCATGGGAGTAAGGGATCTTCCATGGTCACCTTCACAAAACATTATCCCTAAACAACATAGGAGCCAGAGGTTAAGAAGCAAGAGTTCCCCAACATTGTTTAGGGTTTCAGCTAAACAAGAAGAGAAGGGTGAGAATGAAGAAGAGAAAACAATCTTTGTTAAACAGTTTTTTTGGAGGTTCTGGAATCCTCTAAAACTAGGTCTGAATGTAAACAAACATTTGCGTGGAGAATGTAAATATCTCTACTTAATCAAATATATGTATGGCAGTGTTATTTAATTTAAACTTTGTGGATAAATGGCTCATAAATCCTTTGTATTAAGGATACCACTAACACACATCAAACTCAAACTGTGTTGTATTCTGTTGAGACAAATTTGGTGGTGAGTTGGTCCGGTAGTAGTCCTACAAATCCATAAAACTCTAATATAGAGTGTAGCCATCGTCGTATGAGACATGGCATCCACGGGAACAAGGTGGAGCATTTTCATCATACTCTTGACAGCAACTCCATCGCTTCTTCCAATTGGCACGTCCAGTGTTTGGTCTACTGTTTTCTTCATTCCATTTGTACACGATGACTCCCGAGGCATCGGTCCAGTCTCCATCAATCCCCTGGTGCGGAGGAGCCAATGCAAACAACCCTTTCTCCCCTGCAAGCAACCAAATCAATTAGCAAGTGGGAAGCTAGTTGACTCTAGTTCTGTGCTTTCAATTTATAAAAGGTAGAAAGAAGATACCAGTGGCATGGCCGTGGAAGGAGCAAGCAGTAGGGGAGTTATGAGCATCGGAATAGAGGGTTCTGCACCTCAAGCATAGCTTCTTTGCTCGGGATCCACCAGAGGTTCCATTGGGTTTTGTTTGAGCTGAATCTGAACATGACTTGATTTTAACAAGCTGAGAGTTGTAGATGAGGCTTTGAGAGATGGTGAGTGCCAAAACCATTATTTTCACCTTTTTCCCTCTGTTTTTTTTTTTCCCTCTGTTTCAGTGGCTTAAGAGTTAAGACAGATACTCATCAATCCTCATATTTATTTATTTGTGAGGCCTGACTTAATTCCAGAAAACTAAACAAGGCCAAATTGCAGCCTAACCATGCAAGCAAAGCCCAAATAATTAACTCACCCAAAATAAAACCATTTTTTACTCTCGCTAGAACTGAGAATAAAAGAAGCAAACTAGGCTATGCCAGACACATCCTTCATCATGGCTGCTGCAGCCTCCAATTGGAGCTCCACGGTAAATCCAAGCCAAATTATCCGTCCCGCCATTAGCCCTGTTTATTAGGGGAATTTCCCATACAAATTGACGGATTAAACGTTCTATTTCTTCACATGAATTCCTTCGTTAGGTTACCATTTCAGAGTACCTGCATCGAAACCGAAGGAACACATGTTATAATTAATTCAACCAACTTACTAGGCATACCTGTCAGCTGAATAATCTCCTCAATATAGTCTCAAGTCTATCATAAGTTTTCTTGAAATTCACCTTGATGGTCATCCATTCTTTTGCCTGACTTGTTATTCATGTTTGACATTGATTTTGAAATCAATCACTTCCACCGGCAGGCATTGCTTCATTTTTGGGTTATTTATGTGGGTCCAAGTAAGTTAAGGTCAAATAAACATGTGTGCATGACTTGCATTGCATTATTATCCGCGAACAGTATACATATACAACCATTACTTTGGCTGCAAGAAAAACTAGACCGTATAATTTAGCCAAAATGGCTTTTACTTTATCAAAACAAAAGTTTGACTTAAAATGAGAACCAAATTTATTGAAGAGAATAAGCATATATGTATCACCAGGCTTAGATGAGATGAAAATGATTTTTTATATTTTAATTAGTGAATAATGATTTAATTTTTATCTTAAAAGATAGAGCAGTTTGAAACTTATGGTCAGCGTCTATTATTTTTTAGCTTATAGAACGTAGATGATTAATCATGGGCTCACTACCCAGAATAATAGGCTCGTTATCCGGTGAATATCTTGTGAAACTAAAAATAAAATAAAATGAAATGAACATGTATAATTCGTTCATCTGGAACTCCACAAACAAAATTGTAAAGAGTGTTTTATATTTGGTTTGAGAAGAAAGAAAAAAGAGTATTTCATATTCGTCTTGATGTGGAAGGTCAAGTAAGTATTGATTCTCTCTCGCTCTCTTCTACCTTTCGCATGTTTCTCCAAAACAACAACAATACCGGTGTTAATTTAGTTCCCTGAACTAAGGCAGGCAACAATGGCAAAACCAGTCGCTTTAGTAAGTTATATCACTTCAACCACTTGAAATATGTACATTTTTTTTAATTGGAATATGAAATATGTACACTTTTATTCCTTGTATTCACATATATAGGGAGAATTTTACTTAAGGGCAGATACCGTCACAGAATTTTATGTAAGGGGTACGAATCATAAGAATGGTCACATACTTAAAATATTTTAGAATTATATACATATATATGATTTATATATATAAATGAAAAATATATACTTTTATAAATAAAATGACACTCTTTTATAAATAAAATGATACCCTTTGATAAATAATTAATCCTCTTAAATACCGTTAAGAAAATGACACCCTTAAATAAATTGGTGCGAATTATTAAGAAGTTATATTAAAAATGTAAGGGTGCAAATTTGAGAGGGTGCACCCTAGATTATCAATAGAAAATATAAAAGAATTATATAAAATATAGGAGAATTTAAAATTTTTAGGAGTGTGATTGTCTCCTCCAACACCCTTCGGTCCATCCCTGTTCAAGAGGTGTTTAATTCTAATTAACATACAACAGTTAATCTCTAGGTTCTGTTCTTAGTGCAATTAAATGACAATATCTAAATACAACGTGTTCAAATTATTATGGTTAACCAACATACTATAGCGGTTAACCATAAACCTCTAAAATTTTAGTTGAGAATGAAATGGAAGGATTCAAAATCAGATCAATATTGACTCTCTTTAATTGCTCTGAGTCTGACTCATGGCTTCCCTTTCTCCTTTTTTTTTTTTTAAATCTCAAACCACAACCCCCATGGATTGAAAGCATCATTGGGTGAATTTGAAGGAAATAACTAAGAAAATGAGATGTTGAGAAGATTTGGTCTCGGGAGACCCTGCCTACCCCGTCTTTGGCTTCAACCTCCCTATCATCAATGTGTCTCATGCGCACAAAAAAATAGGGTAAACTAGATAAAATACCAATTAACTATGGTCTTTAACTCAAAAATACCATTAAATTTTAAAAAATTAAAATTAACATTGAATTTTAAAACATGACTCGAAAATATCACTACACCATTAACTCAAAGCGACGACGTTTTGGTGAAAGAAAAATATTAAAATCATGCACTTTAGGGGTTTGAACCCAAGACCTTTAGAAAAAAAGCTAAGCCTTAACCACTAAAGCAACATTATATTTTATTATGTTTTACCACAAATATTATATATCTCAAGCTACTTGAGATTAATTCAAATTACTTTATGAAATAAATAATACTATAAATAATATTAATATATAAATAGTATAAAATATATATAAATAAAAGTGTATTGGTTTTATTTTTATAAAATATTTCTAATATAAATATATTATTTTAAAAATAACCTAAAAATATTCATAAAAATAATATATTTTTATTATAAATATTATATAAAAATTCTAAACCCTAAATCATAAGTCTTAAACTATAAAGCTCAAACCTCAAACCCTAAACTTTATAGTTTGAGGTTTGGGATTTATGGTTTTTTATATATTATTTATAATATAAATATATTATTTTTATGAATATTTTTTGTTTTTTAAATAATATATTTTTATTGATATATATATAAATAATATATTTTATATTATTATATATTAAAATTATTTATAGTATTATTTTTATAAAATAATTTAGTTGAACTAGATGGATAAATTTATATAATTTAAATAAAAATATTTTATTTTATATTTTTTTATATATTATTTATAATATAAAATATTATTTTTTAAAACATAAAATATTCATAAAATTAATATATAAAAAACTGTTAAATCCTAAATTCTAAACTCTAAGGTTTAAGGTTTAAATTTGAAGGTTGGGGTTTGTGGGTTAACAATTTAGGGTTTAGATTTTTTTATATATTATTAATAATATAAATATATTATTTAAAACCCAAAATATTCATAAAAATAATATATTTATATTATTAATAATATATATATATAAAACATTCTTTAAACACTAATTTTGTATATAAAACTTTAATTACAGTTGTAGATTTGAAATTTATAAAAAAAGGTATAATGCCAGAAAAACATGTTTGTAATGTTTAACTGAATAGTCGCAATAGTTTCTATTCGTAATGTTAAATTCTGAGTTAAAATATAAAACTACGCACTTGGTGGTTTGTAATGTTAAATTTCGAGCGAAAATAATATATTCGTAGATAAAAATCGTTAGTCAACTAACTGTTAACGCCTTAAAATGACGTCGCAAATCATCATGACATTCTAAATTGATGTGGCGGTGTCATATAAACAAATGTACTAACTTAACGGAATAACACAATAATTAAAAAATAATATTATAAAATTATATAAAATATAAAATTATTTTCAACCACATATAGATATTTTATGCGAAAATAAAACGCTAAAGTTGAAGGTGTTTCAAAGAAAAATACGAATCGAAGTAACTATTCTGTCTAACCTTAAAAACATTTTTTTATATTATACCTTTATGAAATTGGTATGTTGACACCAACGAGCATTTATCATGAATGATTTGTGCTCTGCGCGAAGCTGTGGACCGAATGGGTCAAGACCCATGACGTAGGGGTAAAGGTTCAACCTTCGTAGCAAACAAATCTAAAAGTAAAAACAATTAGAAAAACGATAGAATGATCTTTTGGTCTAACTTTATATTATTTTTGTTCTGTTAAATTGATCAAAATATAATAGAACAATAAAAATATCAGTATGTTGATGTTAACTATTTTATCATTTTTACTGCATCATCAAAAATTTTATTGAAATGTTAATATATATTGGCTTTTTTTTACAAATTTTATTTTTTTAATTATGTGACAACAAAAGAAAATCTAGATGATGTCAATATTTCTATAATGACAAAACAACGTTATTGTTCCATCGCATTGGAATCAATTTGAAAAACAAAATCTAAAAGTTTGAGGTTGCCTAAAAAATTTAAGGGTTAAAATGAATAAATCGATAAAGTTATGGGGTCGAAAAATCATTCTACCTTGGAAAAAGTAGAAGAGGAAATTACTAACATATGTTGCGGTCTTAAGTCCATGAAATCCAGAAGAAGAAGATTTCCTTAGTTTCCCATTCAAAATCCAATTAATGGTCAAAGCAGAAAATTCTTCAATTTTCTGGGTCTTAAAGGTGGTTTCAATGGGGCAAGGTCTAGATGCGGACTCACCCAATGCGAATGGGCAAATCAAAGCAGAGCTAGACTCGGTCGTTTCCCCAACTCCTCCTTCCTTTTTTAATATACCGTGTAGAAGGAAACGTTAATACTTTGAAAAATTAGCACTCAGCGGCAGCAGCTTAGAAGCACACCAAAAAGCAGACAACATTTAAATCCCATTTTACAAGTTTAATTTCCCCTTAAATTATGTTCCACTCCAATCCCAAACCAAACCGAAACGACCCCGAAACCATGGATCCACGACACGCCCTGTCCCTGATCCTCCACGGCTGCAGATTAGCCAAAGACCTTGAAGCGAGGCTCGGGGATTTGGCCAACCAGCCCGAAACCCTTTCCAGGTCATGTGATGATATCATCAGCATGTTTGCCGGTGCCAAAGAAAGGTTAAACAATGCTCGACCTCAAGACCCGACTTTGTTTTCCCATCAGGGTTCATCGCAGCAGCAGCAGACTGATCCCAGTTTGCAGGAATTGCTAAGTTATGGCGTCATTACACAGGCAATGGATGTGATTCAATCTTGCAGAACCAGCATTAGCATTGGGGGAGAAATCCAGGCCATGGATGTGTCGGATTCTGGCAGAGGTTCTTCATCTTCGTCTCAACGTTCCCATAGAAGGTTAGAAACTTAATTTCCCAGTTCATGTATATGCATGTATAATTAACTGAACCGTTAAAGCTAAACGGTTTCGGTTAACCTACAATGAACCCCTCCGATATATAATATTGAGTTTGTTATTAATTACTTATAATGCAGCAGCAGGAAGCAAGATGAAGAGAAACGCACAATGAGAGTACCGGCTCCTCAGATGGGGAATACCGACCTTCCTCCGGAGGACAACTATACCTGGAGAAAGTATGGGCAGAAAGAAATTCTGGGTTCAAGGTACCCTAGGTAATCATTTCATTCATTCATTCATGCAGGGTTTAAACTTTAAATTCATATTAAAGACTGAAAACTTTGATCAAGTATAAAAAGTCTCTCGGAATTTGACTTGGTCTCCTTGTATATAAAATTATATTTTGAAATGATAAACATGCATGTATGTAGCCACGTTGATGGTGGGAAGAAATGAAAACAAAAGTGGGAAAAAGTGGTAAACATGTGGGGTTGATTTTCAGGGCATACTACAGGTGCACACACCAAAAGATGTATAACTGCCCCGCCAAGAAGCAAGTGCAGCGTCTAGACAATGATTTTTACATATTTGAAGTAACCTACATTGGTCAGCACACGTGCCACATGTCCTCCACCGCCCCCTCCATTGCGCCGCCGCCGCCGCTCATTCAAGATCCCATGGTTATCACCCAACCTATGGCTTCTCAGCCTATACTACCTCCAACTACTTCCTCAGCAGCTCCTTTGGGAACATGGCTTTCAATGGAAGTCAGTCTTGGTTCGGGTTCGGGTTCGAGTTCTGGTGGAAGAGGTGGTGGTGGTGGAGATGCAGGTGCGCCATCAGCCGCCGCCACGGGAAGCCAATACGGAAGGGATGTTGTTGAGTTTCCTGCAGTGGCGGATATGGCTGATGCAATGTTTAATTCAGGGAGCAGCAGCAGCAATAGCATGGATTTTATTTTTCCACATAGGGAAGACAAATGGGAGGCAGGCGGCGGCGTAGGCGACAAGGAAAATTGATGAAATGTGCTAAAGAGTTGTGACAGATTAAAGAATAGAAACTAGAAACATTATTCATGATGGATTAATGCCCACTAATTGGGGGTTTCATTTTTTCTTGCTTTCTCTTGTATTCTTTTTGTTCCATTTAGTCAAAAAAAAATCAGACAATTATTTACCTCACATATAGATTACAGACTGATTTTGTTGTTTTGTTTTTGTAACATTATTACACTTTGTTTGGTATGAAAATAGACATTTTCTCCATCATTTCTAGATGAAAAGGAAATTTTTGATCGCTTGCATCTCATACATATATATGCATCAAACAAAACATAACATCATGGTTACGTAGAATAGGACTACAACACCTATTCTAAGATAGTATCAATTTTATGTCACATTACTCCATCTTCAAGACTAAGCTTTCCTAGCTTAGAGGTCCGATTGATCTAAAGTTTAATGTTATAAAATTTTGAATATTTAGAAAAAATGTCATTATTAATAGAGAGAGTAGAACATACGATGAGTCAAGCTATGGATCTAGAGACTGGATTTTTTATATCGAAACGCCAAACATTGAAATGAATAAAAACTCTTTAAAATAAACGTCAAGCCTTTGAAGAGATGCCGCGATGTAAATCTCTGTAACGATTCAAAAAAATCATATGATAATCGAATTTAAAGTGAAGATTTAAGGAATAGAAAAAAAGGTTTAGGTTAAAAAAGAGAGAATTTTATTGATATATTTTCCGATAATGATTTATGTACATTCTTATTCTTTACATGAAAAAATCAAAATGCAGTACAAGAATTACTCCTATCGTAGCAGCTCCTGTGTGTGGAATAAAAGCTAGAGTATAATAAATTGAATCAAGGGTTAGAAAATGGTAGAGAGGTCGAGGATTACCTAACAATTAAATTTAGGTGTAAATAGACAGAACGTTCGATGAGCTGTTTGTATAACGTTCGCTTATTAAGAAGTTAAATAAACGAGTATGAATAAAAATTTTATGCTCATTTAATAAACGAATAAACACGAACATAAGTTTTTCCGGTTCGTTTATGTTCACCAACAAGCTCGTTTTATTAACATTTTTTCGACTTGTTTATAAGTTCATTTACCCGATTCTCTTTTTTCTTTTATTTTTTACAATTTAAATATTGGTGAAAGCTGAGGAGCTTAAAGACTAGTGTTGTAATTTTATCATTTTTCTTTGGCCACCATACTATTGAAAAAGTCGCGATTTGACCACCTTACTTTTTTTCGAAGCAATTAAATCATCATACTATTAAATTGTGTGCAATGTGACCACCCGCCGTTATAAGTTAACTGTAGGGTGACGTGGCAGTTAAAAAATTAAGGGTATAATTACACATTTGGTCCTTATTATTTACACATTCTTTCAATTTAGTCCTAATTTTAAACTAATAAAATAAATTAATTAGGTGATGACACGTGTCAACACCTTATTGGAGAAATTTAATTATTTATATTTAGAGGAGAAAAACAAAATCCCCAAACTTGCACTAGGAGGGAATTGAACCTAGGTGAATTTGGGATAAAAGCAAGGCTTTAACCACTACACCAAGCACATGTTTGCATTGTAAATCACTAATTATATTATATGTCTTTTTGTTTGTTACCATTCAAATTTTTCTTCTTCGTTGTTCCCCTGCGTTTAAAACAGAGATTAAAGGGCATCGACAATTAATACTGCATTCCGTCTTATAGTTGGTGTTATCTTTTTCCCTTGTAATGGAAGTAGGCATTAATGCCTTTCTGTTTAACTTTTTTTCTTCATATTAGGGGTATGGGAAGCGGCAAAATGGGTCGCTCGAGTTCGGGAGCAAACTATCTATGACCCTAAACACCCCATACTACTGAATCTAATGACAGATATAGTAGAGGAAAATAGATATCTTCAATGCAAAGAGTCAGCTATGGAGACTGCATTTCTTATAAAGGCAATGGATTCATAAATTGGATTTTAGCATTCATCCTATGGTTCTGCCACTAACTTACTGCAATGATGGAAGCTATAGAGTTGAGGCACGTGATGGGATTCAGTTCCATACATAATATATACTATCTCGTAAAGAAGATAGGTTGAACCAATCGAATTAATTCCGAGTTGATCACCACTTTTTTCTTTATTGATTGCGAAGTTGGCTTAGCGAAATATTTTATGATTTCAAAGTTTATTAGAACGACGGGAAGATCTTAAATGTTAGGATTTGATTCTATACATGATATATATCATCTCTTAAAGATGATAGGATGAACAGATTAGATTAATCCTGATTTGACCACCTTACAAAAGTGACGAGGAAGAAGATAGTTTAATTGGTAACAAACCATAAGACATATAATATAATTGGTGATTCATAGCATAAATATGTGTTTGGTGCAGTAGTTAAAGCCTTGTCTTTATACCAAATTTACCTAGGTTCAATTCCCTCTTATTGCAAGTTTGTGGATTTTTGTTTTTCTTCTCTAAATAGGTGGTGACATGTGTTATCACCTAATTAATTTATTTTATTAGTTTAAAATTAGGACTAAATTAAAAGAATGTGTAAATAATAAGGACCAAATGTGTAATTATACATTTAATTTTTTAACTGCCACGTCACACTACCGTTAACCTCTAACGACGGGTGGTCACATTGCACCTAATTTAATAGTATGGTGGTTTAATTGCTTCGAAAAAAGTAAGGTGGTCAAATCACAACTTTTCCAATAATATGGTGGTTATTTATGTAGTTTACTCTTAAATTTAGGTGTAAATAGACAGAACGTTCGATGAGCTGTTTGTATAACGTTCGTTTATTAAGAAGCTAAATAAACGAGTATGAATAAAATTTTTATGCTCATTTAATAAACGAATAAACACGAACATAAGTTTGTTAGGTTCGTTTATATTCACCAACAAGCTCGTTTTATTAACATTTTTTTTGACTTGTTTATAAGTTCATTTACCCGATTCTTCTTTTTCTTTTATTTTTTTACAATTTAAATATTGGTGAAAGCTGAAGAGCTTAAAGACTATTGTTGTAATTTTATCATTTTTCTTTGGCTTACAAATAAAAGAGTAAAAGAGCATTTGTGAACGCTAAACAAACATGTTAGCAAACATATAAACGAACACATGTACGTTAATCACATTAACTAATAATTTCATAAATAAAAAAAATGTAGTCGGTCATTGATTAACTTTTACATCTTATACAAATTGCGATTTGATCCGAAAAAAATTTAACTCATCATATAATACATCACAATCTACAAAGAATTTATATCTAATACAAATACATTAAAAATAAACAAACAAACACAACATTAAAATTTTAAACGAACACATGTACGTTAACCACATTAACTAATAATTTCATAAATAAAAAGAGATAGTCGGTCATTGATTAACTTTTACTTCTTATACAGATTACGATTTGATCCAAAAAAATTTAACTCATCATATAATACATCACAATCTACAAAAGATTTATATCTAATACATTGAGGTGAAATTTTTTAGTTTCTACAATGTCTTAGCTTTAGGGTTTAAGGACTTAGTTTAGCGTGTAATGTTTAGGGATTTAAGTGTAAGGTTTAGAATATAGGGGCAATGATTAGAATTTAGAGGTTAGGGTTAAGATTTAAGGTTTAGAGGTTAATGTTTAAGTTTTAGTGGAATATGTTGAGAATTTAGGTTTTAACCGACAAACTCTAAATTCTATTCATAATCACTAAATTCTAAAATATTAAAACATAAACTCATATACCCTACTCCTAAATTGAGTAGGCGCTTATAAAAACTTTTAGTTTCCACGTCAGTATACAAGTAATTATCCATATAGAAATATACAACTGTAGAACATAATGAAATCATGGATCTATCTTTCGAAAACATTAATTAAAGAACTATTTATAAAAAAAACTATTTGTAATTATAATTCAAACAATTTGATTTATTAAACGTTATACTTCTAAACGTTACAATTGTTAAGTATTTATTAGTATATTTTCGATAATCATATTTACAACTTAAATATTAGAAATTAGAAATTGAACTGTGGAAACGGCCGAACACTACAACAAAATTACAACGCAGGTGTTAAAAGAGGAAGAAAGTTTATGGCAGCAGAAGTCTCGGGTGACTTGGCTAACGCAGAGAGACAGTAATACAAGGTTTTTCCATGGTAGCACAATTCAAAGGCGTCGACGAAACACCATTAGTGCACTCAAGGTAGAGGCCGAGAGATGGTGTTATGAGCACCAGGCGTTGAAAACACATGCGATGGAATATTTTCGTCATTTGTTCTCGGTAGGAATACATGATTGCACTCAACAGTTGCTTTCGGGGAAGTTTCATACTTTCAGTGAGGGGGAGTTGCGTTCTTTGAGTGCGGATGTCACAATGGAGGAAGTTAGGAAAGTGGTCTTTGAGATGGATCCCAACAAGTCTCCGGGCATTGATGGCATTCATGCGGACTTTTATCTAAAGAAGTGGGATGTAGTGGGCGAATCGGTCTTTAATTTAGTGAAGGATTTCTTTGATGGGGCTCCGTTTGATAGTCGGCTTAACCAAACACTTGTGGTTCTTATACCTAAAGTGGAGACACCGGAGCTAATCAGTCAGTTTCGGCCTATCAGCCTGTGCACGGTATTGTACAAAGTTATAGCTAAGACCTTGGTGAATCGTTTGAAGAAGTTCCTTCCAAAGTGGGTATCGGCGAATCAAGTAAGTTTTGTACCAGGGCGTAACATTACGAACAATATTATATTGGCGCAGGAGATTATTCATTCCATGAGTATTAAGAGCGGAAAGAAAGGGTTCATGGCGATTAAAGTTGATCTTGAAAAAGCATATGATCGGCTTGAATGGCATTTCATAGAGGATACCCTGCGTGAGGTAGGGCTACCGGATAAGCTAACGGAATTAATCATGACATGTGTTAGAACGGTTTCGACGCAAATCTTATGGAACGGAGATGTCACAGAGTCTTTTCGGCCGTCAAGGGGAATCCGGCAGGGGGACCCGTTATCACCATACCTCTTTGTCTTGTGTATGGAACGTCTTGCGCATAGCATTGATGCGAAAGTGGAAGCGGGGGATTGGAAACCAATTCGCTTGACGAAGTCGGGCACAGGTATTTCCCATCTTTTCTTTGCGGATGATCTGGTTCTGTTTGCGGAGGCGGATGCTAGACAAATGAGCACTATTCACACGGTTATGGAACAATTTTGTGCCTGCTCCGGACATCGGGTAAGTGTTGCTAAGACGCAAATCTATTTCTCTAAGAATGTATCGCATGATGTACGGGTTTTTATTGGTCAAAGCTTAGGATTTGAGGTGGTTGAGGATCTTGGAAAATATCTAGGAGTACCATTATTGCATAAAAGGGTTTCTAAGGCGACATATGCATATCTTTTAGAGAAAATGGAGAAACGCCTATCTGGATGGGTGGCGAAATCGCTATCACTTGCAGGACGAATAACGTTAGCTAAGGCGGTGTTGCAAGCGATTCCAACTTATGTTATGCAAGCTACTTTTTTGCCGAAGGGGATTTGTCGTGAAATGGAGAGGATTGTAAGGCGTTTTGTATGGGGTGGTAGTGATGTTAAGCGTAGCATTGCGCTTGTAAATTGGGAGTCCATGAGAATGCCAACCATGAATGGGGGCATGGGTTTTAAGGACTTGGAGATTCAAAACAACGCCTTCATTATGAAAGTGGGGTTTGATATTTTAACCGAACCTACCAAGCTTTGGGTGAGAGTCATCCGCGAAAAGTATGGATGGAACGAGGAGGTCCCGGTAAGTATTGATAGGAAGCGGTGTTCGCGCTTATGGAAAGGATTGAGTAAAGTTTGGGAGGCTATCCGAGGAAGCATTATATGGAACGTAAGAGATGGGGTGAGTACGGATTTTTGGTACGACACTTGGGTGGACGAGGAAGGGCCGTTGTGCGAGAGATATCTCTCATTATCACCACCGAGTCCGAGTCCAGTTAACGCCATGGTTACTGCGGACGGTGGATGGGACTGGGGTAGGTTTGAACACTTGATTCCGTCTGAGGTGGTGGATAAAATTCACGCAATTCCACCGCCCAGAGCTTGGTTTGGTCCGGATTGCCCGAGCTACAGATGGGAAATTGATAAAGCTTTCACGGTCCGGTCAGCGTACATGTTTCTTGCTGGTTCACGGGCAGAAACTGCTCAAGAGAAGTGGCGTGTGTTATGGGATCTCAATTTGCCGCAAAGGGTGTTGACATTTTTGTGGCTTGTGTTGCGAGGGGGCCTTCTCACGAACGTGGAGAGGGTTCGACGACAACTTGCGAGTGATGGTGGCTGCGGTATTTGTCGACGAGGGGAGGAGGACATCGACCATGTCCTGCGGCGTTGCCCAACAGCCTGTCGATTATGGAGAGGCTTGATCCCGAATGGTTATCGTGGTGTGTTTGATTCCATGGGACTAGAGGAGTGGTTGCTGCAGAATTTGCGTAATGATAGTGCAATTTCTAAGATTACGGCAAAGTGGGAAACGTTGTTTGCTGTAGGGTGTTGGCTTCTTTGGAAGCGACGGTGCAGTCTACTGTTCGATGAAGAGTATATCGGAGCTGAGGATATTGCTGCACAGTGTAAGCAATTGGCAGCCGAGTTTGAGTTGTCGCCCTCACCTACTAGTGACACACGTCGTGCGCGAGGGCTGCTGGTGCGATGGCAGTGTCCGCCCGAGGGATGGGCGAAATTGAATGCGGACGGCTCGGTTTATGGACAACACAAAGAAGCTGCGATTGGAGGAGTTGCTCGTGACAGTTTGGGGAGATGGTTATTTGGGTTCGCACGCAGGATTGGGAGCTGTTCGGTGTTAATGGCGGAATTGTGGGCAGCGTATGAGGCGTTAATGCATGCATGGCGGATGGGTTATAAGAAGGTGGTGTTGGAGTCGGATAACTTAGAGGTTACTCGAATCCTTAACAATGAGTCGATGGCCTTGCGAGGGGATGTGGTTGTGGATTTAATTTTTGGTTTGCTGTGCCGAGACTGGCAGGTTAGGATTCAGCACATTGGAAGAGAGGGGAATATGGTGGCAGATCTTCTTGCCCGTCAGTTTGGTCGACAACAGCAAGGTACCGGGTGGTTGGTTGAACCACCGATAGAAGTGCAGGGGCTACTGGAGTCGGATCGGCTAGGCTAGCCTGAGATTGAGTTTTACCCTACTGTATTAGCAAAAAAAAAAAATTACAACGTATCAAAATATGTGCAAACATATAGTTTGTAAGGGAATTTTCAAATCTTTTGATAAATATATATAAAAAAATATTTTGTGACATATGATCATTTTATTGAAATGAGTATCTCGTACATCGAGCTTAAAACTAATTGACAAATAAAATTTATAGTTAATACAAATTTATTTTTAGAAAAAAATCCCTAAAAATTCATTAAATAAAAGTTACCTTATTTAGTAATTTTCCTTAAACCAAATTTTAAATTAAAATATTATGATTTTAAGTAAGCTAAATTTAGTTCCCACTTACATATGACACATGGAAACTAATATTCTAATGATGTTAATTTTGGTTTAAAATTGAAACCCATTAAAAATTCATATATGCAATATAATATTTTGGGAAATTCTAATTCAGAATCTCATATACATTTTTTATAATAATAAAATAGGTAAACTACATCAAAGGTCACTTAACTTTGAGTTTAATAACAAATATGTTATTTTTTTCTTAAAAGTTACAACATGTCACTTAATTAAAAAAATATTACAAACATGTCACTCAATTAAAAAACTGTTACACACATGCCATTCAATTAAAAGATTGTTACGAACAGTTCACTCAAGTAACATTTTTTACAAACATGTCACTTTTCTTCTAATATGAAATGGTATAATAATATTTTTGTCTTCAAAACTTATACACTCTATCCATTTAATCATAATTTAAAACACTTCAATAAATTTAACTTTTAATATTTAAAAATTTCATCATTTTAATCTTTATTCTTCTCTTGAATTGCTTATTCTTATCCCATAAATATTATGTTACTTTCATGGTATAATAACAATTTAACAATAACTTGTTGCTGCTTTATGGCAGAATACAACTATCAGGCTACTGAATTGATATGACGAGCTCACTTGCTTTAACAATATCACAAAAAATATTAAATTGGTGAAATTTCAAATGCAAATGATTAAATTTATTGAATTATTTTGAATTAAGACAAAAGTAATATAATGCATAAGTTTTGAGGACTAAAAATATTATTATACCAAAGAAAAGTGATTTGTTTGTAATTAGAGTGACCCGCTTGTCGATAGGTTAATTGAGTGACTTGTTTATAAATTTTAAAAGAAAATTGACCGATTTATTATAAAACCTATACTTAAGTGACCTTAGGGTGTAGTTTACCAATAAAAATCTAAATTATAATTTAAAAATAAGATTGGTAAAGAAAAGGCTACAAACAATACCACTTGCCGAATTAAGCCCAAATCTCAATAGTCATCTTCATAAATAAAAAAGATCCGCCACCACTGGCAGATGCAGAGGCAGAGGCAGAGGAAAAACACAAAATTTCCTCATTTCTAACCTAAAAAACCATGCTTTCTTTCCTCCATTAACGGTCACTTTTGTTTTTTGGATTCCTTTGTTATTATCCAAATTCATCCACACTATGAAAAATCAAGCACCCGACCCATTATTCCTTTTGAAGCTTAAATACATTCTTAAGAAACACCTGACGTAGCCTGCAAAAATTCCCACAAACAAGCTTCCCTTTCGTTGACATTTCCATTTTCTATTTGTTAGGAATTTGGTTGTCGATTCTGATCTGGGTTTTTTGTTATTTGGGGGAGGAGAGTGAGAGAAGGGGAGATGTTAACGTGTATACCTTGTTCAAAGCAGCTGAACAACAACAATGGATCTGTTGGTCGTCAACAGGATGCAGATACTTTGGAAACTCCTAGGACTAGGCAAGCCATTAAAGCTCTCACTTCTCAGGTATTTGTTTTACTCACTATATACATGTATACATAATACATATGCAGAAATTTGATTACATGCTTTTTCTGTTTGTTTCCTGAGAAAATACGGAAGAAAGGCGATTAGGAATAATTCGACTTTAATGGGTTTAATGTTGTTTCTGTGTTTGTTTCTTAAATCTTTATCGAGTTTGTTTTTCCTTCTAAGTTCTCAATTTTCAGAAGACAATGGGAATAGCGAAAAATCGCTGAATTTGTTTTGTTTTCTAGCTTTTCTTTCCCCAATAACAAAAGGCTTTTAGTGACGGAGGACTTTTCTTTATATACAATTTTCAGATCAAAGACATTGCATTGAAAGCGTCAGGAGCTTATAAGAACTGCAAGCCTTGTTCTGGTTCATCAAACCATAACCGGAACTATGCTGACTCTGATGCTGCCTCTGACTCGGCACATTTACATTATCCTTATCGAAGAACAGGAAGGTCTACTCCCCGAATCTGGGGCAAAGAGATGGAATCGAGACTAAAAGGACTTTCCAGTGCAGAAGGTACCCCAACATCAGTTAGTGGCCGTACAGAATCAGTAGTTTTTATGGAGGAAGATGAGCCTAAGGAATGGGTTGCACAAGTGGAGCCCGGTGTTTTAATCACTTTCTTCTCATTGCCTGAAGGAGGGAATGATCTGAAACGAATTCGATTCAGGTACTTTATTTTGTTAATGGTATATATGATAGCGAAGGTTATGATTTGTCTGGACTCTGGATGTGATTGCATGATTTTCGTTCTTGTTTTGAAATTGTAGTCATATTTGTGATGTACTCTTTGGTTCAAATATCTGCTTTTCAAGTGTTCATATTGTTTTGTTTTGGAATTGTCTCCTTGTGGTTTGGTTGGCCATTGTTGGCTCCTTGTTTGACACTGGAGGTTTCTGTTAGGTGGTTTGTAATTGCATGCGGTAACTATGTTGATGGTGGTAATTGGTGCCGTGCATTTTGACATTATCCTTCATCATTTCATGTCTGTGTTGCTGTCTCACTAAATTTTAATGAGAGGCTTTGTGAGTGAAAATCTGTATCCCATCATTGAATTGGCCCCGGATGTGAGTCTCTCTTAATGGATTGACCCACTTGGCATTATATCTTTTCTTGCATTGCTAGTGATTATGCAATAGTGAGGACAATATGTTGTTTCTCATGGCATTATAGCCTTTGTGTCTGTTTAATGGTTCATGAACTTTTTGAGGTTTGTGACTACCCCTCCCCACAATACCATCTCCAAGGTTTGAACCTAGGCTCTCTCATAGAGAGTGCAATGTGCCTTACCATTGCATCTAACACTTCTTGGTCCACCGGAGCTCGATGGTGGTTAAACTATTTGATCTGTATGTGTTTGGTATTCCTTGAATGGTGAGTTGTGATTTTGTATGTCTGTAAGTGGAACATGAGATGACATTATGGCCAAGTTTATCTTTGTGTAGGCAGTGCACTGATTAGTGAGTCTGCTGTAACAGGAACATTAAAGGATTAAAGAAATGTCTTCTTCACATGCAATGTTGGTACATACAATTCCCTTTTGTCATCCAGGGATTTCGCTGGCTAAATTTACATCACCTTGTTATAGGGACCAAACAAAGCATAATAGAATCACAGGAAAATGTCCTTTTGTACAAGTCATTCCTTGTCAATTAGTAGTTTCTGTATGGGCTGAACCTTTCATTTCCCTTATTTTGTATCTCTTATGTAGCAACTCTAAGGGCCTCCGTGTTAAGCACCCAGGGTGTTTAATAATGTTTAATTCTTTACCATCTCATTATTTTCACTTTATAATATGGACAGAAGACTTTGAACATACATGGCCTCAAATTCCTGGTTGTTTCCCGACTTTTCATCTTGCATAATTTGTAGAAATGATGATTATATACTTATCAGAAATTTTTAAGGGAAAAATTCAGACTACTTTTTCAGTTGTTCTATTTTTTATTTTATCCTTGTATTGCACTTTCATCTTGCTCTTATCTCTTGCCTTTCATCTAGAAAATATTGGCTATACTAGACTGACATGATTCCAAATCTGCAATGGTTCCTTGTTTTTTTAAAACAGACCCACCTTTTATCTCCATGTAGGGTTATAAATTGATGGGATATTTAGTTTGATAATTGCTGTATAAAACTATTTTTGGACAGTATAACACAAAGAGCATTTTGGATTCTATATTATCAGTTTGAAACTTAAGCATCATTGACCCTGCAAGTTAATTAACCGTTTCCTCTTGATAACATTTTGAAACCAACTGATGTACTTGATTATTGTGTTAATGGATTCAATTGGAATCATCAAGGCACTAAGCTGCTTTAGATCTGTTGAATAACCAATTATTTTTTTTTTCCTGCGTACTTGTCATTTCAAGGATTTTGAAAGTTCAAGTACTGCAATTAACAGCTTATGCTCTTTTTTCATTATATCATTTCTTGTTGATTGCTTGGAGTGCTAATCTAACCTTTTGTTAATTTAATCAGCCGTGAAATGTTTAATAAATGGCAAGCTCAAAAGTGGTGGGCAGAGAACTATGACAAGGTCATGGAATTATACAATGTTCAACGCTTCAACCATCAAGCAGTCCCACTTTCAACTCCCCCAAGATCTGAAGATGAAGTAAGCTTCTTCTCTCCATGTTTTTTTTTAATTTATTTGTTGTCCTTAGCATCAGTTGGAGGAAGTCCTAGTTCTTATGTTTTTAAATAGTGCATAAGCTTTTTAAGCCTTCTCTTTTTTCAAATTAGTTTTTGTCCATTACTTGCAGGGATCAAGAGTTGAATCAGCAAAGGATAGTCCTATGACTCCACCCCTGAACAAAGAACAGCCGCGCAACTTTGTGCAGCCAACAGGAATGGGCTACTCTTCATCGGATTCCCTAGATCATCACCCAGTGCAATCCAGTCAATACTATGACTCAGCTGCCCTTGCTTCAACACCGAAACTCTCCAGCATTAGTGGAGCCAAGACTGAGACATCATCTGTGGATGGCTCTGTAAGGAGTAGTTCATCAAGAGATGATCATTCTGGAGAGCCCTCCATTAGTAATGCCAGTGACATGGAAACTGAATGGGTTGAGCAGGATGAACCAGGGGTTTACCTCACTATTAGAGCACTTCCAGGTGGCTCTCGAGAGCTTAGACGTGTCCGCTTCAGGTATGCAATTTGTTTGGTATAGAAGATTGGTGGAATAAAGGTCAAAACTGTTTCAATAGTCTTATAAGATTAAATTCTATGACAAGCCATATTCTTGGTTCCAAACGTGAGAATGGAACTATGCTGACATAAGCAAACATTTCCATGGTCCTATAATTAACCTCCCCGGACCTGGTTATCCCGCTGTGAATTTGCGGGACTTTTGTGGATCAAATTTCTCACTTCCCACGGCTCCATTTGCAAACTGTAGAAGCGAGCTTAATATTTATTTAGTACAAGCGTTGTAGTCGTAATAAACCATTTATTTTTTGTTTGTTGATATGTATGAATGATTCGTTGCAGCCGAGAAAGGTTTGGAGAATTGCAGGCAAGGATGTGGTGGGAAGAGAATCGAGGCAGGATACAACAACAATACTTATTGTGAGATTTAGCAAGTCAATGACATAGTGGTAATTTGTTTCCTTTTAATTTAACCCGTGGTTGTTTAGAAAATTCTATGTGCTTTGGGCACAACTAATCACAGCTTTTTATGTTTATCACATTCAATAAATTCATAATAAACAAGGAAATGGTCTTCCATGTAAGCTACTGGTTGAGAATTGAGATTATTTACTAATGAAATTAAAGCAGTCCCAACATTACAGTGATTTTTGTTCATATTGAAATTCCATTATCCTAAAGTTTAACAGATTTAAAATTAAGTTGATTTTTGTTCATATTGAAATTTTCACTGGAATAAAAAATGGAGTGTGATGTCTTGATTTGTTCTGTGTGGATTTGACTACCTTAATTGAAACATTAAAAATCAACCTTTCTTTCTTCTTAGTCAACAACTAAAGTGAAGGTTAGACCTGTAAGATCCTTATTATTGGTTCAATTAGTTTAATTGAATGGGTTGATTGTATTAACATCACATTATATACTGAATAAATAGTTTTACTACTAAATAAGGAAAACAATTTTTTAACAAAAATATATTTTTTACTACAAAATATTTTTAACCAGGTCATGTGTTTGAACTTTGAATCATGGTGTTGTACTTGTGAACGAGGTAAATAGGGTTGGAAAGATCGTCTTATAATGAATCTTCGCTGCATCTAATATGAATTAGTCAGTCAATAGATTGTATTCCAGTAATAATATTAGAAAATGAAATATTTTTGTACTTGATCTACAACAAAACGTAGGCCACGTTGAACTATTATTGTTTTTGTAGGGGATAAATCTTAAAATTATATGTGAATTGTGATTTAGTCCCCGTTCACCTCCGTTGGTAGAAGATCATTTGCGGTGAAAAAGTCGGCGTTAAAGAAACTGAAAAATTTAACTTTTTTAGAATAGCTATTTAGGACCAGATTCAAGTATAAAAATACGATAATAAAAGATTAATACAGAGTGTCTAGCAGGACTTTTTTATTTGGCCGTTGATTTTTTTCTAAACGACGCTCCAAAAGCGTTGCTGAACGTGCCCTGAACAATAATAATATTTGTGCAATTGTTCTCAAAATTTAATTTTAAATCAGTTTTGTAGGCCGTAATAATGTTATCGGCGTGTCACCAGACACATCTTCTTGGCTGATTGTTTTAATTTATGCTTCTTTTTGCTTTTGTTGATGTTTAATGTAGATAGAGAGGGAAAGGGAAGAAAGGGAAAGCGAGGGGGAATATAAATATTTGATATTGTTGATGTGGGTATGGGTATGGGTATGGGTATGGGTATGGGTATGGGTGCTATCGTCCTCGGGAGCGGCAACACTTTGGATGAGCTGCCATTGCCATATATGCGTAATTTGATTGAGCTTAGCTTACAATCCCACATTTAAGACCAAGAACAACAGCCCTTGCCCTGCCCCACTCTTCCTTGTATTATATTTCTCATGGAATGGATTACTCTTCCCTTTATGCTTTATCTCCCACCAATGTCTCTCCCTCTCTTCTTTTAATACTCCTATATACCATATTTCTTCACTCTCCTCTGCTCTTCATTCAAAAAATATTTTTACGTGAACTCAATGAATGGTTCCTATAAAAAAAATGATAATCATCTTACTAGACAGGAATTTGAACGCTTGTGTAGAAGATGTGTATACATTGTCAAAAGATTAATAAAAAGTATGAACAAATACTACCATGTAATCACAACAACATATTAAAAAATAATATTTTCACGCTAGAGATTGATGTTTTGTATCAATAATTCTCAAGGATGAACGCATGATTTTATGTTAAGGGTGCAAACTTTTATATTTGTAAAATTATATGAGAATTTAAAATTCTAGAGGATGCAAGATCATATCATTAATATAAAATACAAAAAAGTTAAAATATATAAAATTTAAATTTTTCAGGAGGTAACACCCTTTAATTCATTTCTATATTTTTTTTATCAAACCATCTCTGCATATATTTTTTTGATAATAAAGGAGAAAGTCATACTAAAACCATCTATACATATTTTGATAGTCAAGTTATGAATTTTTCTTGGTATTATTTATTTCAAATGAGCTAGATTTACAAAAAAAAGAAATAAAAGGAAACCCAACATAATTTCGATTTTTATTTTAAAAGAAAAGAAATACATTGTCGTTAAACAAAAAGTTTGAGGTGAGGTGAGGTGAGCCGTGAGCATGAGTGGAGACTTATCTTTTAGTCTCGTATTTTTGTGCGTTTATTATTTAATTACTTTTTCTTTTAAAAAGAAAAAAGAGAGAGAATTAAACCTAGAACGCTTCCAAAGTGTTAGCCAATAGCCACTAGTGAGCGTTTCACGTGTGAATGGTTTGATCATGTATTATAAATATAAATTCTTTAATACAATTTAGACTCCATGATTTTATCCATATGAATGTTATTTGCATTATATTGAGTAATTTAGATAAATTTATGAGTTTAAATTTCGATAATACATTAAATAATTCCCTTTATCAATATTATGCTACAAAGTTTTATTAAGGCTGCAAATACCTTCATAGTCGCACGTAGGGACGGACACATAGAGTGTTGGGGGCAGTCGCACCCCTTAAAAATTTTAAGTTTCTTTATATTTTATATATTTCTTTTATATTTTTTATTTTAATTTAATTCTACACTTTTAAAATATTATAATTTTGCACACCTGTATTTCTAATATAGTTTCTTGATAATTCGTACCACTTACATAAAATTTTGCGTCCATCCCTGGTCATATGATAGAATTGGAATGCTTTAAGATTTTGGTTCACTCTTGTTTTAATAGCCTTAGCCTTAATAAGCTTTACGTAGTCTTATCTGCATACATGTCCTTTACACATCAAAACCCTAATTCTTCCATTGTTGATTAACGTCCCATTTTTAAAACTTAGAAATGGATCAAGTAGATGTAGATATCTTTAAACATGATCGGTCAGAGATACCTCAATATTTTATATACTATATACAAAGTTATCTTTGATATTTTAAGAGCCTTGAGCGAAAACTTTAAAAAATTCATCACCACGATACCTTCAATTATTGCATTAACATAAATTATGTCCGTAACGACTAAAATTACAAATCAACCGAAAACGTGACCGTAACTGCAATTTAAATTTCCAAACCTAATATGTTGAACTCTTCCTCTTTGAAAGCTATAAAATGTAGCATCTCACCAAATTCTCTTTGAAGCTACTAATTGACAATCAGTTCTTGCATCTTTCCCCCTTTTTTTCTTTCTGCTATAATATTTTGGAAGACAATCATGCCATTTTCGACAATAATCATCTTTCAATGTGCACAAATCTTGTTCTTTTAGACGGGCGAGGTGTTTAATAGGATCTTTCTTCTCCCTAACATTTTTTTCTTATTTATATTATTTGTTCAACAATAGCTCGGGTCAACAATTACACATTGACTCTGAAATTCGAATCATTACAAACAACTTGGTCTAAACCGGAAGAGTGATGGTTAAAGATAATGTTGATGGGGCAAGTAAAGCAATGACTACTAACGGTGATTTGTATTTTGGGTGCATTTAATGAAGTGTGTATAACCCGGTAAATACTGGATGGAAATCTTCTAACCCTTTTCGGTGTCTCTACTTATACCTCATGTTTAAAATTAAGTTTAGGATTTAAGGTTTTAGGTTAAGAGTTGTGGTTAGGGTTTAAAAAATTTAGAGGATGTTGTATTTTTTAAGGTATATTGTGTAAGGTTTAGGATTTAGAATTTAGAGTTAGGACTTAAAATTTAATTTTGTAGTATTTTTGAGTGTTAGGGCATAAGTAGGAGCACTGAAAAAGGAGCAGGAGATTTTTATTCATAAATACTATAAGTGGGCGATAATTATTAGTAAAAACATGACATAAAAGAATTAATGAAGTGCGTTATTTTTATTGGTTGAAGCTATTGATGATGGATGAGGTGTCCAAATAATATAATTTCTCATTTAATTTGCCATGTCATCGTTCCACTCTGTCATAGGTTACAGCTAGGACCCAGTTGCCCTAGTGTGTGTAACAATTTTTAAGTGCTTGAGAAAGAAAAGAGAAAACACAAATTTTGTTTTGGCTCTAAAATCATCTTCTCTCTCGAGTTGAGGCCGGCGTGGCGTTTGGCTTTCATTACTCCTTTTCTTTTCTTTTTATCTCTCTGCCATCAATGGAAACCTCAACTTTCCTATTCTAAATATATTTCCTCCTCTTTTTTCTTCCCTGCAAATTAAGATTCAGAAAAGAAGAGACAGACAATATCATTCAAACCCCAGAAAGCTATGGATAGGAGGGATAAATTGGCAAGAGAAGATGGGTACATAAACAGGAGAGAAAACCCATCTTTCTCTTCAACTCTTCTTGATGCTATCTACCGTTCAATCGATGAACCCAGCGGAGAAACTTCCACGAGGAAGAAGCACGGCCGGTACACTTCACTGAAAGACGAAGAAGAAATGAAACGTGCTTGCATGATCGAGAAATGGATGCAGAAAAAAGGTAGCTGCGATATACGACGAAAATCCATGGGGGATTGTGAAAGGAACTATCTACATGACTTCGATGATCCCATGTTGTTGAACTCCACTTCCAGCTCTTCTGGTTCGAGTTGCGGTGCTAGGTTTTCTTCCTCGGAGTCAGATAAATACTTTTGCCCTACAGCAAAATCAAGGTCATGGTCATCATCATCTTCAAGTCATTGCACGACTCACAGGCCTAAGCCTGCCCGGACGAGCGTCGAAAACGGTTTCCATGGCCACGCTGCTGCTGCTGCTACACAACAAAACCCAAAGCATGAAGGGGGTTTCGTGAGAACAAAATCCAAGGCCCTGAAGATTTACAGCAACCTCAAGAAGGTTAAGCATCCAATATCTCCAGGTGGTCGCCTTGCAAGCTTCCTTAACTCGCTTTTCACTGCAGGGAATGCAAAGAAGGCTAACATTTCATCGTCTGGGTACGAGGAAAGGAAATTGAAACCCGACCAACAAGCAACATCTACATGTTCTTCAGCTTCCTCGTTTTCAAGATCTTGTCTGAGCAAGACTCCGTGTTCAAGAGGCAATGGTACTAAAAGGTCAGTCCGGTTTTGTCTCGACGAGGATCATCATCAGAGTCGAACATCCATAAGAAAACCAACCAACAAAGAGCTAGAGTGGCGCATCATGGAAGAAAATCGTCGAGTTGTGGAAGCTGCAAAGGATCTTTTAAAGAATTACCAGAAGAAAATCGTTGAGAACAGTGATGAGGAAGACGAAGACGCAGCTAGTTACGCAAGCTCCGATCTTTTCGAGTTGGATAATCTTTCAGCTATAGGTATCGAAAGGTATCGGCAAGAGTTGCCTGTGTATGAAACAACCCATCTCGATACTAATTATCGAGCCATTGCTAATGGTTTGATTGTGTGATTCCCAAAATGCATGCATGCCAAAAGAAAGAAAAAAGCCTATTAGTACTGATTAAGTAGCTAGTCTTGTTAATCAATTAGTTAAATGGTTTGGGGTTTACAATTACATCAAAAAAGAATACTAATATCAGCAAATTACTGTCTTTTCTGTTGATTTTCTATGATGGTATCTTAATCTTTGGTGTGATTTCCATTTCCTTAAACAATGAGCAAAGATTGATTAGCTAAGATCCATGAGCATTGAGCAGAAACAGAGAAAGAGAAACGACAATGATGATGATGGTAATAAAGTAAGTAGCTAAGATAGAAACTGGTGATTGGAGATTCCGAAAACCGTGTTCACACGCAAATTAACAAGTAAAAGAGAGGAGATGAAGGTGAAAAGCAAAGGCAGATTTTCCACTCAATTATCATCCAACCGAAGCTTTTGCTATTGTGGGTCCTTCATTGCTTCAACATAACACCACTACTGCACGAACCAACTTGCCTCAATTGGTTAAGAGAACGATTGTTGTTCCTAGAGGTTATGAGTTCGAACACCAGTTGCTACAGCATGGTGATTGAGCATTCATTGTCAAATGATTGAGAGTATATTCAAAATAGATATTACATGAAGGGATTTTAACAGTCTAATGGTATAGTTGAAACCTAAATTAAACTTCAGTGCTTAAATAGTATCGACTTTTAGTTTAGTGGAATAACCGGATTAATCACTTGACTACCAGTGCACCATACTGAATCAATAAAGTTAGTATTAATTATGCCAAGTAAAATTAATTACTCCTTCACTCGATTAATTATAATTGGGAAGAAATACAGTAACAGTGCTTAGCATTCTTCATTGAAAAATAAGATGTAGTAGCATAATTTTTCATGATATATAGAATCCAATCAACTTTGGATGATACAAAAAATTATTTACTCAAAATCAACTTGATACAATATATATCACTTCTAGCGTGTTAAAATATTAATGTTCATATCTTTTTAGTTTTAAAATTTATATATTTTTTATTTCCTAGGTTGTAGTTTGTTGAAAAAAGATTGGCATGGATTTGAAATGTCTTATTCCAAAACCAATGCATGTTAAGATTGAATGTAATCCACTAAGACTAAATCCGTTGTGTAAGAAAAACAAAAGGTACATTATATGTACGTGTTGTGTTGATTATTCTAAAAATTAAACAAAAGAAAATGGAAGTATAAATCATTGCCTCCAAAAATTTAAAGAAGAAAGATGTCAAGATACACATAATTAAGAGGACCACCAAATCTCAACAGTTTTGGAATCCTAATTAATTAAAGGCATAGTTTTTAGACTATTTTTTATTAAATAATTTTTAGACTCACCTTAGGTGTTTATAGCCTACAACGTTTTAACTTCTTTAAATTCAATATTATTTTTTCTTATATTGAAATTTTGGAATGTTTCGTTAAATATAATACTATAGGTGCGATTTTACTTGATTTGTTAGGTTTGAGTGAATAGTTTGTAACTTTGTAGTTGTCTTTGACAACCGAATAGTTTATAGTATCTAGTTGTGATGGAAAATACTATAAAATATGATATAAATAGGTAATTATTCAATACACAGACGGTGGAAATGAAAAGTTTTTATATGCGCTCTAATTTTAAAGTTTTAATTTTATAGTTAAAAAAAGATAAAGACCAAAATTATTATTTAGTCAAACGTCAGAGATCATATTTTTACGTTAGGACTAATATAAAAAGAGGGGTTCCTACTAAGAAAAATAGGATTATCACGTTATTGCGTACAATGAATCCCATTTCACCGCCCAACTCTCATGACAAGAAAAGCAAAATTATTTTGGTTAAAAAACAATAAGTTTAAAAATATGTTCGAACTAAATTTATAACATTTGTTATTACATCAATTTGTCATGCAACCACCAATATGTTGTTGGGATGGGATTCTCAAAGAAAAAGAAAAGAAAATTTACTACTTTACTTTTCCTTACAAGTAATTGATTATGTATCTAATCAAGATTTTTGTATTTATATAAATAAATTATTGCGCTCATGAATGTTTTCTTTGTTTTACAAAAGGTCAGTGAGGTCGGGGAAGTAGTTGGCAACAATCATGAACTACAACCTCACTATTTAGCTCTAACCATAATCTTAATCATAATATTTGTTGAGTTGAGGCCAGCTAGAGCCTACAAGCTTCTTCTTAAAGACCATTATTTATTTTAACAATATTTGATGTACAATTTTTATATTATCCAGACTCTTCGGAGGATATTAAGTATTTAAGAATAATTCATGATATTGTATCAACGACATGTCAATCGAACTATACTTAATCGGTCTTCATTCATTAGTTTTAGATGGACATATATATATGGTCCAATATATATAACACCAAATGTTGTTTTTATGAATATTTTGATCGTGTGCATCTCAAAATATAAAATTCAACAACCAATTAGTATATACATAATATACTGATTTGGGGATGAGCTGTGGCTATTTTTGAACAATTTTTATTTAGAGGAAGGAGAATTCTGCTCTTACTCGGTCTTGAACCTAAAACATATAAGAAGAGGAGAATGTCAACTAAGAGTTTTAACCACATGCTCTAAAGATTGTTGACGAGCAGTACTTTTTAGTTCCCCGGACTATGAGACAACATCAATCAAGTAATAAATAAAAAATGAATTGTATGTACCGTGAGCTTAATTACGCAGATGTAGATGTAGACAAGCCATTGACGAGGCATGTCACTCACCAACCATGCATAGCAGCATAGGCTAAGCATACACAAGTCACCGGCAGGGGCACATTGGCTCTTATAGCCGATGTATCCATTAAACCATGTCCCAACTCCCAACCAATTTGGGATTAGGAGCGGACTCCCACCACAAATGGCTTTAATCATTGCCTCCACAACCTTTATAGCTGTCTATGCAAAAGGGGTACATTTGGGCTTGATCAATAAAACTGTTGTAATTGCAAGTTGGTTCGATAAAATGGGACATTATATTTTATAAACAATATCAAGAGCTCGAATAATAACGTTGTAAATAGAATAAATTGAATAAGAGGTATAAAAAGTAAATATAATGTAACATTCTAATCTTAATGAAGATTAAAGTTCTAACACATTCCTTGGTTGTCCATAAAAACAATGCCTTGTTAAAACATTACCAAAAAAACCGAGTGGGACAAAAAAATCTACAAATCATATGTGACATAATCGTAGTGTGCCATGCGACAGTGGTATCTCAAAAAAAACTGTTGATACTCAACGGTCAAAGTTGGTCAAATAACTTAATTGTTTCATTTTTTCAGATCAATTACTTAATTTAATTTCTCAGTTTAATGGTTTAATTGGGTGTAAAAAAAATTCAAAGACTTGGTTAATTTTTATTCAAAACTTTAAGGGCTTCATTTACCCGCGAACCTTTAAATATTAAACAGAATAAAGTTACACATAACATGATATAAGAAAATAGTTAAATATAAGGATAAACATTAAAATTACACATAAATTTTCATCAAATATATAATGTTATACTCAGGTACAATTCTAAATAGGAAATTTTGATTTAATTCAATTTTTCAAATTACTAAAGCAGTTATAATGTGACATTATTTTACGTTTACATATAATATACACAAATAATGTAGTCATTCAATATAAAAAGGGTGTATTTTGGAGTTTTTGCTCATAGTGGCACGCTTTTGTTTTTTTCTTTTTTTTGTCTCCGTTTGTTTTGGAGTTTTTGCTTATGGCGGATGTGGAAAGTGACTTGGCTGGTCTGTCGTTAAACACTGGTGAGGATGAGGTTTTGTTGGATGATGTTACCGATCCAGAGCCGGAAATCTCTTACGATTTTTGTTTTGTGGGCTCGTTTCTTACATCGAGTGTGATTCATTTCGTTTCTATGAGATCCACACTGGCAAACGTTTGACACCCTCTGGGAGGCATCTCGATATCTGATCTGGGGGATGGCAGATTCTTGTTTAGACTGTATTTACAGATTGATGCAGATAGGATTGAAGCAGGAGGCCCCTGGAATTTTAACAATCATCTGTTAGTCCTACATCGGCTCCAGGTGGGGGAGAATCCTAATCTGGTCCAATTGACAAAAGTAGCTTTTTGGGTTTTAGTTCATGATGTCCCTCATGGATCGGTTTCGGAAAGGTTCGTTGTGGCTATTGGGAACTTTGTTGGAACCTTTTTGGAATATGATGCTTTGACCATTTCTCTTGGCTACAAGGGCGTCATGAGAATCCGTGTATGTCTTGATATCCGTCTCCCTCTAAAGCGCCAGAAAAAAATTCGAGCGGCGAATGGCAGTGAACACTATGTTCGATTTGAGTACGAAAAACTCACGTTGTTTTGTTTTATATGCGGCAAATTGGGTCATGGAGAGAGCTTCTGCCCTTTGCGGGTTTCAATAGAGCCTAGTGATATTACGATGGAGTGGGATAGTTCTTTGAGAGCTCCATCGAGAAGAGCCAGGGCAGCAAGGAGCATCTGGTTGCGGGATGCAGATCCGGTGGCGGCACAGCCGAGAGTAATCGGTGGGGCTGTGAAAGATGGAAAGACTTTTAATCAGGGCAACAATTCAGGGTTATCCACATCTGCTGGTTTTTCGGGAAGGAATCGTGTCATTAACTCTGGTGCTAAATTAGGGGGCTTAAATCTGGGTCCTCTTTTTTGGCAATCTCCATCAACCACGGTTAGTGCCTCTGACACGATAATGACAGCTGTGGAAGAAGAAAATCCCATTGAACACGTCGAGGGGCTAAAACGAGCCCGAGTCCTTGCTACTGCGTCTGTTGTTTCTAAGCACCCGGATTCAATAGATGGTCATCCTTCATCATCGGCCGACCTGTCCGCTCAGGTCCGCCGCTCATCATGAAGCTCATAAGCTGGAATGTCCGAGGTTTGGGCAAACCTCGGACGGTGGGACGCCTCAACCAGAAGTTGAGGGAGGAGAACCCAGGTATTTTCTTTTTAGTCGAAACAAAGTTGTCAGCAAATAAGATGGAAAAAGTTCGGAAGAAGTGTGGTTTCCCTAATGGTATTGATGTGGAGGCAGTAGGACGAAGTGGAGGGTTGTCTTTGGGATGGAAGAGCTCTTGTGTCGTTACTTTGCAATCCTACTCGGCTAGGCATATAGACGTCATTATTGAAGATGACTCCGAAGGCTTCCGATGGCGATGCATCGGCTTTTATGGGGCCCCAGAAGTGCATAGAAGACAGGAAGCTTGGGATCTTCTTCGTAGTCTCGATAACTGCCCGGAGATGCCTTGGCTAGTCATAGGAGACTTCAATGAAATCCTTCTCTCTTCTGAAAAAGAGGGGGGTTTGGTTCGCAGTCAAAGACAAATGGATCTTTTTAGATCGGCGCTGGAAGATTGTTCGTTGGATGATATTGGCTACTCTGGCCAATGGTTCACATGGGAGAAAGGGAAACGGGAGGCTTCAAATATGAGGGTAAGACTGGATAGGGGAGTAGCAAACAGTGCGTGGTGGGCTTTGTTTCCGGATTATAAGCTACATCACTTACAGCATTCGTTTTCGGACCATTGTCCGCTGCTTCTATATACCAATGGGAGGACAAATGCAACCAACAGGGTGTGGCATTTCAGATTCGAAGCTTCTTGGCTCCTCGAAGAGTCATGCGAAGCAACGGTGGCAGATATTTGGCACTCCTCAGAGGCGAACCTGTTGGTTAAGCTGGAAGCAGTTTCAAAAGGGTTGGAGGTGTGGTTTAAAAAAATACGGAAAGACAAGAACATCACTGTAGCAGACTTGAACAAAAAATTGGAACGTCTGAATGATTTATCACCTACTGATGACGTGCTGGGGGATATTGTAGAAACGCGTTTGTCCCTTAATCTAGAGCTTGATAAAAAAGAGCTCTATTGGGAACAGCGTGCTCGGTCCAATTGGCTCGAACATGGGGATCGTAATACCTCATTTTTCCATAGGACGGCTACAGTGAAGAGGAAAAGGAATAAGGTAAATAAATTGAGGAACGCAGATGATATGGAGGTTACGGATGAAGTGTTGATGGGAGCTGTGGCAAGAAATTATTTTTCCTCGCTCTTTACGTCTCAAGGGGTCAGGAATTGTGAAAGGATTCTGACTGGGATTAGAAGCTGCATCACGTAACAGATGAACATCGATTTAAACAGGGGGTATACTCCTGAGGAGGTTTATGCGACTGTTAGATCTATGAGCCCTTTAAAGGCGGCTGGTGAGGATGGATTGGGGGCATTGTTCTATCAGCGCTTCTAGAGCATTGTGGGCAAGGATGTGGCCTCTTTTTGTATCCAAGCCTTAAACGGTAATATTCCCATGAACCCAATCAATCACACAAGACTTGTGTTGATTCCAAAAATTGATGATCCAACGTGTATGGCCCATTTCCGACCGATTAGCTTGTGTAACGTGCTCTATAAAATAATCTCGAAGGTGCTGGTTAACCGTTTGCAGTCCGTACTCCCGCTGTGTATTGATGAAGCACAGAGTGCCTTTGTTCCGGGACGACTCATTACAGACAATATTTTAGCTGCGTTCGAGATTGTCCATTCTCTTCGAAACAAAAGACATGGGAAAGAAGGTTACTTTGCTCTCAAGTTAGACATGAGCAAAGCATATGATAGGGTGGAATGGGGATTTATTGAGAAAGTGTTGCAAAGGATGGGTTTCGCAAATAATTGGATTGATCTCATTATCCATTGTATCTCCTCGGTTTCCTACTCGGTAGTGATGAATGGCTCGGTGGGAGAGAGATTTAACCCTTCAAGAGGCTTACGACAAGGGGATCCGTTGAGCCCCTACCTCTTTCTGATTTGCAGTGAGGGTCTTAGTTCCCTTCTTAGACAAGCAGAGGATGGTGTGGGAGTGCGAATTGCTCGAAGCGCTCCTAAAGTGAGTCATCTATTTTTTGCAGATGATAGCTTGATTTTTGGAAAGGCTTCATCGAGAGGGGCGGCAGTTCTACACGAGCTGCTCTCGGTCTACGCGGGTTGCTCTGGACAGCTCATTAACTTTGAGAAGTCGGGTATTTTTTTCAGCAGTAATACGGAGGAAGGGTGCAAAGAAGATGTTCGAAGAATCCTGGGCATTAATCAGGGTTTTAACCCTGAAAAATACTTGGGCCTGCCCATTTGTGTTGGTCGGAACAAAAGGGAGGTTTTCATGGGTTTACGAGATAAGACAGTGAGCTGGATATCGAATTGGAGTACTCGGTTTTTGTCTCAAGGCGGCAAGGAGGTTATGATTAAGGCCGTTCTACAGGCTATCCCGGTTTATGCCATGAGCTGCTTTCTTCTCCCTAAAACGCTTTGCAAGGAGTTGGAGGGGCTGCTAGCTAGCTTCTGGTGGCGTAATTCGAAGGAAAAAAGGGGTATTCATTGGTGTGTTTGGAAAGATCTCTGCTCCTTAAAGGATTTCGGTGGGCTTGGTTTTAGGGACTTATGCAAGTTTAATGTGGCCCTTCTTGCGAAGCAAGGTTGGAGAATGGTCACGAATGCATCTTCATTAGTAAGTAGACTTTTCCGGGCAAAGTATTTTCCGTCATCCGATTTCTTACATGCCAATCTGGGCTCGAGTCCCTCTTTGATTTGGAGGAGTGTATGGAGTGCCAGGGGTTTGTTAGAAAAGGGGTAGAAGTGGAAGGTAGGTTCTAGGAATCTGATTTCGGTGTGGAATGATTTTTGGCTGCCGGGTCCGATCCGTAGGTTGGTGTCCTCTCCGCAAGTGGACGGTATAAATCGAGTTGCAGATTTAATAGATAATCAATCTGGTTTTTGGGATATAGAAAAGGTTCAGAGTGTCTTTTCGATTGGGGAAGCAAAGGAGATTCTAAGTATCCCTCTTCCTACTGGGCACCAGTTGGATTCGTTAGTGTAGAGTGGTGAGCACATAGGAAACTATTCTACTCGTAGCGGCTACAGAATGTTATTGGATCCAATTCAAAGTACTCCTAATGATAGTTCTTTGTTTCGGAAAATTTGGAGTTCAAAATGTCTAGCTAAAATGAACATACAGTGCTGGAAGTTCCTAAGAGATTTCGTTCCTACGAAGACAAATTTATGCATTAAGAAAGTAGCTACTGACTCTTTGTGTCGCAGGTGTAATCAAGCTCACGAAGATATTATCCATGTCTTATGTGATTGTCTATTCACAAAGCAAGTATGGGCTATACTATCCCTAAAGGAGCCGGTTAACGCAGATCAGTTAAGTTTTCCAGAGTGGTTAGAGGTAATGTTTAATATAAATGACAATAAAAAAACCAGGAGATTATCATTACTCTTTATGCCCTCTGGCATGCCCGTAATAAGTTTGTTTTTGAGGGTTTTGATACGAAGCCGGAGGAGATTATCACTTACGTTCATAGTTACTGCCTTGATCTGTCGGCTTTGCGGACACGCTTTGAGTCAGTGACATGTTGTCCTCCCGTCCGATGGTGCCCGCCGCTTCTCACGATGGTGAAAGTTAACGTGGATGCCTATTTTCAAAAAGGTCCAAATTCAGCGTATATCGGAATCGTTATTAGAGATAATGAAGGATTTGTGCTGGGTGCTAAATGTGGTAGAATTGATTTTACCTCCACGAGCTTTGCAGCAGAGGCATCGGCGGTGGTTCAGGGACTTCAGTTCGCCTATGAGCTGGGTTTTCGACGCATCACGCTTGAAAGTGATTCGCTCACCACCGTCAGGAAGTTGCAAACAAACGGAATGGGAATAAACCCGCACACGCAATGGCACAGGTAGGGCTTACCTCTTCATCGGAGAGAGTCTGGGTGGAGGAGGCACCAGATTCAGTCGAACGGCTCGCGGCTGAAGACAGGCGTTGGATCGATCCACCGTGAAGGTTTCTTTCTTTAGATTTTGCTATTTTGAAGGGCTTGGTCGATGCGGTTTCATCACCGGCCCTTTTCCCCTCCATTGTGCTCACATGCAAAGCTTTGTTCTTCCCCGGTAATGGTGGTGTATGGAGGTTGCTGGTCTAGTTGGGGTTCTATTAGCGTCTCTTTGTGTTTTCTTCTTTCGTTTTATTTGGCGTGTGGTTTTTAATTATGCTGTGGTGTCGGTTGGGTTTGTCCACCACCCACTTTATTATCTTCATTTATTTTGTTTGAGTTCTCAATAAAGGCTAGCTGGCACGTTTTCAGTAAAAAAAAAGGGTGTATTTATTTTTAAATGTGTATAATTGAATCAAAATTAAAATTTTATGTGTATAATTGAACTAAAATTAAAGATTCATGTGTCTAATTACATAAAATCAAAGTTTATGTGTAATATTGTTCATATGATGAAAGGTGATGTAGGGTTTTGATATTTATCCCTTAAATATATAAAACTAATCCATAAATTTCACTTTTGTGCACACAAAGTTTTTTTAAAAGTTATAATTGCATTCAATAGACTAGAGCTGTAAATGAGACGAGAAAGATTGCGAGTTATTTGAGCTCGACTCGGTCAAAGTTTGATTTGATTGGACTTGACTCGAGCTCGAACTCGGCTTGAGTTCTTAACCAGCCGAGCCGAGCTACTTGATACCCTACTCGAAAAGCTCACAAGCTACTCGAAAATATAATATACTAAATTTGTTTTATTTTTATAATTTAAAATTTAAATTCTTAAACTTAAAACCCTAAATATAAACCCTAAACATAAGTATTAAACCCTAAAATCTAAATCCTAAATTCTAAACCCAACAACCTAAACCTCTAAACCTTAAACTAACACCCTAAACCCTAAAATTAACAAGCTTAAGTTTACACAACTTATATATCAAAGTTTTTTCTTCATAGGACTTTAAATGAGACGTGACAGATGAAGAGTTATTCGAGTCCAATGCAGTCAAAGATCGGTCAACACTTGACTCGATTGGGCTCGAATCAAGCTCGAACTCGACTCGAGTTCTAAACGAGCTGATTCGAGCTCAGATTTCTCAAGCTTGTTAGAAATTACTCAAGCTCGAACTCAACTCGGAATCTTAATGAGCCGAGCCGAGCTTAGTACTACTCGAGCTCGACTCGGCTCGTTTACACCCCTACAATAGACTATGCTCTGTTTGGTAAAGAGATGTTTGAGTCAAAATTAGAGGTTTGAGTTAAAATTAGAGGTTTGACCGGTCAAATCTGTTAATTTAAATGTTTGGTAAAGAGCGGATTGAAATAGCGGATTGAGGTGAAACCTTTAATTTTAAAAAAGTTGTCAATAGGAGCTTTTTGAGATTAGAGGTTTTGACATAAGAGTTATAAAGGCCCTTTTACCCTTAACAATTATCAAAATTTTCCAAATAACCTAAACTTAACCATTTCTATTTTAATTCTTTAACCTCGTGTATTTACATTGTGACATTTGTAAACTAATACTTTTTATTTTTTTCTTTTTATTCTCACACATTTATATTTGTATTTAAATTTAATAATTAATTAAATTGTATTAAAAATAATTATATAAATAATAAATTAACATATAGATCCTTCAAATATGCTTAGTAATGTTATATTAAAAATTATTATTCATAATCTAATTAATATTAATAGATACAAAATATTGATAAGTAATAAACCATTCAAATAAGTATCGAATATAACCATGTCCTTATATGTTATTTTGCTTATTTAAATAATCAACAACTATCAGCTATTAGTTAATTTTACCAAAAACTTTTATACAATCAGCTAATACAATCCGCTAATCAAATCAGCTAATGCAATCAGTTATCGACTATAAGCTAATGTAATTCGCTATCAGCTATCCTGTAAAACTAATGTTTTGATATAATAATTGAAAATTGTTTTGGACTGATTTAAAAAGTATTTAAAACAATTTCCAAAGTCCAAATAACTTGAAATTATGTTTGGGGATATTTTTCAAAGGGTTTTGCATGTTTTCAAAAGCCAAACTACACAAAACCTTCCAGGCGTTTCGAAACACCTTAGGGCGTTTCGATACGGTGCATTCCAGTAGCAAAAACGTTTTGATACTGGTATCGAAACGGGCTTTCCCTGGATGAGGATTTTGCCTAGAGTTTCAAAACGGGCTATGCCGTTTCGATACGCCTACGTGGCATCGACCACAACGGTCATAAACCCCAACGGCTATTTCCCAACTAACATTTAAATGCAGGCCGTTTCGATACGGGTCTAGGGCATTTCGATACGAGTTCCGAAACGGCCAGGGGCGTTCCGAAACGGGTGCCTTGTCAGACTGCAACAACTCTTTCTACTTAAAGGGTGTTTCGAAACGGGTTCGAGCGTTTCGAAACGGTGAGCTGCAGAACTGCATTTATGGTGGGAATTAAAGTCCTCAACGGCTCCAATTCAATCCCAACGGCTAGCAACGGCTATAAACTCATCAAGGAGTATAAAAGAGACCTCCAAGCATCAAGTAAAGGCTAATGCTCATATTGTCAATCAACAAATGATCAAGAATTGTCTTAGAGCTTAAATTGTCATTTATTGTATAGACAAATACTAGTGAGCCAAAATTGTCAAATTTGCTCAAGTGTTTTAGGTTTTGGGTGAGTGCTTAAATTGTGCAAACAAACACCTACCAGAGGGATTTATGTTTGCTTATTGTTTCTCTTTGTAAAGAGGGTTTCGATCAAGGCTTTGGGTAGAAAGCTTGATCGGTGTATAAGGGTTTCCTCCTAAGCCTAGAAAAGGGGAAGAGCAATTAGTGGAATTGTTGGAAATCCTTAGTGGGGACCTAAGGTAGTGAATGTAGACCTTGGTTAGAAGGTTGAACTACTCTAAAATCATTGTCTCATTTACTTTTAAGCTTCCACACCTAATCTACCCAAAAATCCACCTCTCCACCTCTTGGTGAACCACATCGGTTGATCGAATCGAGCTCCTCACAATTCAACATATCCGCTAATTGCCAAACATGGACTATATGTACAATTATTAGAATTAATCAACGCAAAAATTATAATTATAGTCAATATTATTCATACAATATAATCAAAATCAATCAATATAATACATAAAGGCGAGACTAAAGCATACTTGAAACTTGAAAGGATTTGCCTTCCAAATTTTCACTCCATTAATAATTTTTAGTCTCTATTAACTTAAATATTAAATACATTAAATAAATAATAAGGGCTTGAAGCATCACATTTTTTTTATTTAAGCTCATAAATTATTTTTTGAATAAAATAAAAATAAAAAAATATCGTGCTACAAGAGTAGAGGAAAAATTTACTACAAGAGCAAAGAGAGGTTTTTTATTTTTATTTTTTTAAATTTGAGAAAGCGTAAAAAATACAAGATAGCACTGACTAAAAAGTTAGGATATAAATAGATATAATAAGTCAATTTTGAATGCAACAAATGTGGGTTTGTCCCTTTTTCTCGACAACAACTCTAATCTTACCTCTTATATAAAGCCATTGCAATGCTTCGTTTTCATTACATTTAAAACTCTCTTTACTTTTTTCTTCTCTCTATTAATAAATAAATAAGTTTCAAAATGGCTCTATTCTCCCGTTCAGTTTCAGTTGTTTGTTGTCTTCTGTTAGTTCTTCTTGCAACAGGTATTTTTAACGTATAATTTTATATATCCTTAGTGAATCAGACGATAATACGCGGCATTTAATATGAAATTAGGCAACAACCAACTCGTTTTGCTTTTAACTTTTGTTTTTACGTGCTAATTTTGTGATGCAATTGTGCGATAATGGAACAGAGATGGGAACTACGAGAGCGGAGGATAGAGACTGCGACGTGAAAAGTGAATTATTTAAGGGGGTGTGCTTGTCTTCTAAAAATTGCGGTATCATCTGCAAAGAAGAGTCGGAGAAATACAGCGGAGGGCAGTGTCAAGGTTGGCGTCGCGAATGCCACTGCACTACGCCTTGTTAGATGCGCAATCTATTGATGAGTAGTATTTCATTGTCTTTAAATATTGCACCCTTTTGCTTATTATGTGTGTGCTTGAAGTTGAGACTTGGATACATGAGCAGAGAGAAGTTTTTAATACGCCACTTTATATTTCCATTTCATATTTCCTCCTCTAAATAAATGAATATATATATATAAATTACTTTTTGATATATCAATAATCAATGTGTCTTAGATAGAGGTTTTTAATATCACCCAATGCAGCATTACCGTAAACCTTAAAAGCTCCAAGCCATTAGCCATGCACCCCAATTTCTAGTAATGATGATTGGGATAATAATGGCTTTAAACATGAAAAAAAAAAAGAAGCAAGAAAAGTATTTGTGCTTCTTGATTCAAGGCACTAATAAAAATATATTAATATAAATATTGAAAAATCATTCGATGAGGATATTGTAGCATACTGCGTGGTAGAATTAGTCATGCTTTATTGTCTATATTAGCTTCATATGATGCTAGGTTTGATGTAAGTGATAATAGCCAAGTTATAGTTTTATTTTTGTGAATCTATAGATGAATGATACTTTATTACTAACATAGATGATGTTCCATCTATGCTATAGCATCAATTTGAGAGATAATTTTGGTTAGGATGATTTTGAAAGGAATTTCGAGTTGAATAAGACTTCACATGCTGCAATTTTTATAAAAGAGTCACTTGAGGACCTAGCAAAGTTTGAAATAAATTTCTATCCTTTGTTCTCTTTTTTCCTTCACTTGTTTTCTCCCTCTCACATATGTATGGCTTAATTAGCTAATATTTTTAAGCTATTGAATAATAATGTTGAGTTCTTAACCCTATTTTCAATGTCATTCATTTAGACATAAATTTGATCAATTGAATACTCATAAAATTATTTCTCTAATAATAGAAAAAATTTTCACCAAATCATTGGCGCTAATCTGTGCGGAACATCGGGTGAGCCTAAGGAAACTTGACCACCCAATTTTTTTATCGTGTAATTTTTTTAACCCTAAAAATTTTAAAATTATTAAAATTAAGTTATGGTTCTTCTAAAACAAATTTGGTTTCAATTTTTTCTAATGCTCTATCAGTTTTAACTTAATGAAATTAAGTTTTGTGAAATTTTCTAGTTTAATTATTTTTTTAAGGATACATCAATTTTGAAATTAAAAAATTAAACTTCAACCCTCTGATTTGTGGATAAAAATACTTTGTCCCTTTTAGGTGTCCCTATTTATGCCCTAATACTAAAAACACTATAAAATTAAATTTCAAGCCCTAACCCTAAATTCTGAATCCTAAACCATGTACCCTAAAAATACAACATATCCTAAATTCCCTAAACCCTAATCATAAACTCTAACCTAAAACCCTAAACATTGAACCATAAACTTAATTTTGAGCCTAAGGTATAAATAGGAGCACCGAAAAGAAATAGAGTATTCTCATCCCTAATTTCGCTCCCTCCTATAATTTCATCTAACTCTACCCCTGGGAGTTGAGATGCTTGCGTGTATCTTATTTTGTTAACAAAAGTAACCAAAGAATTTGCTCCCCTAAAGATCAATTATATAGGCTTGTTGAGCTACCATTTCATATCCGAACAACAAATGGCACTATGATTCTACACAACTACAAGCATTAATAACTAGAAATTTGGAGGAAAAAGGAGCCATAATCTCTCCAGTGGCAGGAAACAGACATGGTCATGGTAAGTTTGGTTGTAGAGCATATATGTATATAATATATCAGCTTCTTACAAACAAATTACAATATCCATTGCATCAATTTTCTCTGCAATATTTCAACAACGTGCTTCAGAGTTTAGTTTAGACATTACATACAGCAGCAGGCAGTGTTGGATCAGAAAGGAGGGTCCGTGGATATGGTGAGGCTCGCATCTTGGAAGCCCGCAGGAACACCAAAGCCTGACATGAAGTCATCCCCAAACAGCACAGCACCAGCCGCCAGTGCTCCTGCCCCTACTCCCATTGCAAAACCAGGTCTTGGCCCTGCTCCAGCTCCAGCTGCACCCACAGACGATGGCATGTTGATATAAGCCTCTGTTCTCGGCAGGAAAGTGGGAATGTAACCAACGTTAGAGGGCGGCGGTGGCGGTGGAGGAGTGGAAGTCCTAGGCGGTGGGCGATGGCTGTGCCCGGAAGCAGGCGGATAACTAGGTGGTGGAGGCCTTGTTGCCTCTGCTGCTGGATAGCCGCCTTCAGTAGACAAAGGAATATCAGCTCTACGGTCCATTAGAACAAGTCCTCCCTCATTACCTGCATAGCATAACCATGTATATATATATATATATCAAGAACAATCTCAAATGTCAAAAGCAACAATTTAGATGAAAATGAAACTACCTGGGAAAGAAGCAGGATTTTCCCTCTCCTCAGAGACACGAATTGAGATGTCAACAAATCCTTGAGGCTTGTTGGAATTTCCTTTGCGCAACTGGTAGCTCCCTACTTCTTCACTTGAAGAGTAAGAGGTGGAATTGTTGTTATATTTGGCCAGAAATTCTTTCAAGGCAACAGTTGCAGTCCCTTGAAGCCTTTCCCTCAGAAAAACGGGCTCTCTGCTGTATACTTCAACATGGAGCACAATGTCCTGAACATCAAAGTCATCAACCAAAGCTGCAAACTTGGTTTTCCACACCGGGTTTGAGCTCCCGGAAGCATCGATCTTGGTGCAATATTTGTTGTTGGGATCGATCCATCCAACTGTAAACCACTGTAGCTTCCAAAAAGAGGATGAACGCCGGAGACCTCGAGCAGAAATTATACAAACTTCAATCCAGATTTTCCCCATACCAGAAAGTGGAGGAACTAGGAAGATTGAAAGGGTGAGGGACTATGTGCTTCTTTTTCTTTAGAAAAAAGTTGGAAGTTGAGGTATATTGCATTGTTTGTTCAGAAGGCTACTTTGCTTTTGTGAGAAGTTCAACTTTTTCTACATGAGAGTGCCAAGAATAGGAATCTAGACAGGAGTGCAACTTTTTTGGCAAAATTGTTGAAAACCAAACCAGGCAAATGTTCATAACCAGTTAGCCTCCATGTCAAACAGCAGGGGGATAATAAAGGGCAGGATGTCAGTAAATTCGACTTTAATCAGATGAGTACAATATTCAAAGAAAATTTTGATTATTTTAGGCTTGAAATAGGGGTAAGAAATAGAGATTTGGGATTAAATAAAAGCCTAATTCAACCATCAGACTTCAAATCATATTTTTAGGTTAGGTACTTCAATTATTTTTTGTCGAATCAGGTATTTTTTTTTATTTACATTGTTGATAATAATTTTTTGTTCATAGGTTATCTAAACCGTTAAGATGATGTGGAACTTTCAGAAAATGGCAGGTTGCAGCTAGGGATGTAAAAACAGGTCAACAGTTGGGTTTCAGGTCGGGCTCTGTCAGGTCGGGTCAAATCGGTTACAGGTCATTTCGGGTCATTTTTTGTTTTGACTCGATTCAGTTCGGGTTCAGGTTCATTTCGGGTCGGGTTCATTTTAGGTCGGGTTCATTTCAGGTCGGGTTCATTTCAGGTCGGGTTCATTTCAGGTCGGGTTCATTTCAGGTCGGTTCATTTCAGGTCGGGTCAAAACGGTTAATTGACAAGCTGATTTCAGGTCGGTTTCGTTTCAGGTCGGGTTCATTTCAGGTCGGTTTCGTTTCAGGTCGGGTTCATTTCAGGTCGGTTTCGTTTCAGGTCGGGTTCATTTCAGGTCGGTTTCGTTTCAGGTCGGGTTCATTTCAGGTCGGTTTCGTTTCAGGTCGGGTTCGTTTCAGGTCGGTTTCATTTCAGGTCGGGTTCGTTTCAGGTCGGGTTCGTTTCAGGTCGGGTTCTTTTCAGGTCGGTTTTGTTTCAGGTCGGTTTCGTTTCAGGTCGGGTTCCTTCGGGTTTATGGTTTATTGTGTTATGTGTATTATATATATTGACGGATTATGATTTTTATTTTTAGGGTTTAGGGTTAGGGGATTACGTATATGTGATATATATATATAGTTGGTACTATTGGATTTTTTTTTAGGGTTTGGGTTTGGGGTTTGGGGTTTGGGGTTTAGGGATCTTAAATTAATACAAACATACCTACATTAATTATATATATTGATGGATTATGGTTTTCAGGGTTTAGGGTTTAGGGTTTAGAGTTTAGGGTTTACTGATCTTAAATTAATACAAACATGCCTACATTAATTATATATATATTGATGGATTATGGTTTTTAGGGTTTAGGGTTTAGGGTTTAGGGTTTACTGATCTTAAATTAATACAAACATGCCTACATTAATTATATATATATATATTGATGGATTATGGTTTTTAGGGTTTAGGGTTTAGGGTTTAGGGTTTAATGATCTTAAATTAATACAAACATGCCTACATTAATTATATATATATATTGATGGATTATGGTTTTTAGGGTTTATGGTTTAGGGTTTAGGGTTTAGGGTTTACTGATCTTAAATTAATACAAACATGCCTACATTAATTATATATATATTGATGGATTATGGTTTTTAGGGTTTAGGGTTTAGAGTTTAGGGTTTAATGATCTTAAATTAATACAAACATGCCTACATTAATTATATATATATTGATGGATTATGGTTTTTAGGGTTTAGGGTTTAGGGTTTACTGATCTTAAATTAATACAAACATGCCTACATTAATTATATATATATTGATGGATTATGGTTTTTAGGGTTTAGAGTTTAGGGTTTAATGATCTTAAATTAATACAAACATGCCTACATTAATCATATATATATATTGATGGATTATGATTTTTAGGGTTTAAGGTTTAAGGGTTTATGGGTTTAGTGTTTAGGGTTTAGTGATCTTAAATTAATACAAACATGCCTACATTAATTATATATATATTGATGGATTATGGTTTTTAGGGTTTAGGGTTTAGGGTTTATTGATCTTAAATTAATACAAACATACCTACATGTATTATATATATATATTGATGGATTATGGTTTTTAGGGTTTAGGGTTTATGGTTTAGTGTTTAGGGTTTGGGGTTTAGTGTTTAGGGTTTACTAATCTTAAATTAATACAAACATGCCTACATTAATTATATATATTGATGGATTATGGTTTTTAGGGTTTAGGGTTTAGGGTTTAGGGTTTAATGATCTTAAATTAATACAAACATGCCTATATTAATTATATATATATATATTGATGGATTATGGTTTTTAGGGTTTAGGGTTTAGGGTTTAAGGGTTTAGTGTTTAGGGTTTAGTGATCTTAAATTAATACAAACATGCCTACATTAATTATATATATATTGATGGATTATAGTTTTTAGGGTTTAGGGTTTAGAGTTTATTGATCTTAAATTAATACAAACATACCTACATGTATTATATATATATATATTGATGGATTATGGTTTTTAGGGTTTATGGTTTAGGGTTTACTGTTCATAAAATGATACGTACATACATATATGTAATATATATATATTGATGGATTAGTGGTTTTTGTTTTTAGCGTTTAGGTTTTAGCGATTAGGTTTTAGGGTTTAGTGGTTAGGGTTTAGGGTTTATTATTATTATTATTATTATATACTTAAATACAATTATTATTATTATTATTACTATATATTTACTATGCTTATTATTATTATTAGTTTTTATTATTATTATTATTATTATTATTATTATTACTATGATGGATTAATGGTTTTTATTTTTAGCGTTTAGGTTTTAGCGATTAGGTTTTAGGGTTTAGTGGTTAGGGTTTAGGGTTTATTATTATTATTATTATATACTTAAATACAATTATTATTATTATATATTTACTATGCTTATTATTATTATTATTATTATTATTATTATTATTATTATTATTATTATTATTATTATTATTATTATTATTATTATTATTATTATTATTATTATTATTATTATTATTATTATTACTATGATTAGTAATATTATTATTATTATTACTACTATTATTATTATTATTATTATTATTATTATTATTATTATTATTATATACTTAAATACAATTATTGTTATTATTATATATTTACTATGTTTATTATTATTATTAGTTTTATTATTATTATTATTATTATTATTATTATTATTATTATTATTATTATTATTATTATTATTATTATTATTATTTGTAATTAAATGTATAGGGTTTAGGGTTTAGGATTAGGGACTATGGTTCATTGATTAAATATTAGGGTTTAGGGTTTAAACCCCTAATGTCTACTTCTAAACCCTAAGCATTAAACCCTAAAGCATAAGTAATTAACCCTAACCACTAAACCCTCGATCTAGGATTACGGACTATGAGCTATAGATTAAATATTAGGGTTTTATGGTTTAGAGGGTAATGGTTATTGTTTAGGGTTTAGGGTTAGGGACTATGGTTCATTGATTATATATTAGGGTTTAATGTTTAAACCCCTAATGTCTAATTCTAAACCCTAAGCATTAAACCCTAAAGCATGAGTAATTAACCCTAACCACTAAACCCTCGATCTAGGATTACGGACTATGAGCTATAGATTAAATATTAGGGTTTTATGGTTTAGAGGGTAGTGGTTATTGTTTAGGGTTTAGGGTTTAGGTTTAGGGCCTATGGTTCATTGATTAAATATTAGGGTTTAATGTTTAAACCCCTAATGTCTAATTCTAAACCCTAAGCATTAAACCCTAAAGCATGAGTAATTAACCCTAACCACTAAACCCTCGATCTAGGATTACGGACTATGAGCTATAGATTAAATATTAGGGTTTTATGGTTTAGAGGGTAGTGGTTATTGTTTAGGGTTTAGGGTTAGGGACTATGGTTCATTAATTAAATATTAGGGTTTAAGGTTTAAATCCCTAATGTCTAATTCTAAACCCTAAGCATTAAACCCTAAAGCATGAGTAATTAACCCTAACCACTAAACCCTAACTACTAGAGTCTAAATATTAAGAAATTTTACAAGTTTTGAACCTTCCAAATCCGTACAATCAAATTGTTTACATATATAGTAATAAATGTGTTCACTTCTTCAACGGCTCACTAAGAAATCTGACAGCTTCTGATCGGACAAAGACCGGTCAAGTTCCGTTTTTGGCAAGTCTCATATGGGTCCTACCCACCATACATATTCCGCCACGTGTCCTTCTCCAAACATTTTGGGACAATAGCAAATTACCCAATGTGTTGAAAGAGAAAAATTTGGATTCCTGCGGAGGAGCATGGAAGAAGTAAAGACCACAAGAGGCTGATAAAATAGCAAGACTGCCCTCATCACCCTACACGTGTACGGCGAGCATTGTGACAGAGCATGGTGGCGCGTGTGTTTGGAGGATGATTGGACATGATGAATAAAGTCGATGGGGCTTCTGCAGAAATAAAAAAGGTTTTAACTTTAGTCGTTGCCTCCCCCTCTTTTGATCATGACCTCCTTCACTTTTCCCCCACGCTCACAATTCCCACGCGCCACCTTCGTCTCTGCTTAAGTGCTTATACACAGGGATGACGGAGGAAGTGTTGGGGGTAGCTTTATCCCGTAAAAATTTTATTTTTTTATATATTTTATATTAAATATTAGGGTTTAAGGTTTAAACCCCTAATGTCTAATTCCATCCAAAGTTAATGTTTTATTATATTTTAAACAAGTTAACTTAATTAAGTCATTTAAGTTAATCAGTTTTTTGCTAAGTCAATTAAGTATGTAATGTTAATTAAAAAATTTCGTTATCTTATATTAATTTAGTATACATATTTAGTTTAATAACTTCAAACTAATTTTAGTTAAGTATAAAAAAATTATTTCATAATGGTTATTCATTCAACTTATGTAATTAAGTACTTTATCAGAATGCAAGTTAAGTTAATTTAATAACTAACTTAACTTAAAATGAATGCAAGTTAATTAAATTTATTTTTAATCTTAAGTTAAGTTAATTTAATAACTAACTTAACTTCAATTAAAATGAATGCAAGTTAATTATTTAGCATTGATTTATTCTTATAATAAAAAATTTAAGTCATCTTATTTTAATTAAGAATATAGATTTAATTTAATAATTTTTACTCATTTAACTTAATTTGATTAAGTATAAAATTTTAATTTAATAATGGTTATTCATTCCACTTAAGTTAATTAAGTATAATAGTTTATCTTTGAAGTTATTTTAAAATAATAGTCAAGTTAATTAGAAATACAATTTATTAATGGATTAATATCCTATACACTGGCGGTGGAAATTTTTTGTTTCCACAAGCGCCTCAATTATAGGGTTTAGGGTTAGGGATTAGGGTTTAGAGTTTAGGGGTTTTAGTGTAAATGTTTAGAATTTAGGGTTCATGTTTAGAATTTAGAATTTAGGGTTAAAATTTAGGGTTTAGGGTTAGGGTTTAGTTTTAGGGTAATATGAGTAGGGATTTAGGTTTTAACCTATAAACCCTAAATTTTAACCCTAAACTCAAAATTCTATCAACAATCCCTAAATTCAAAACTACTACACTTATACCCCTAAAATTTAAACCCTAAACGAAGTCCCTAACCCCTAAAATTAAGCCGCTTGTGTAAAAAAAATTCCACAAGCGCTTGTGTATAGAACAATTACCCTTTATTAATACATAGAATTATTATTAATTCAATTTATCTTTTAATTGAAGTTAAGTTAGTAATTTATCAATACTTGAAATTATTATTAATTTTATAATTTTTCAATACTTGACATTATTTTATATTCATTAAATATAACTTCTTTAAATGTCAGATAATTATCATTATTAGCAAATCAAATAATAGTATTAGTTCAGGTTAATATCAGTTCAGGTCAATATCAGTTCAGGTCAATATCAGTTCAGTTCAATAACAGTTCAGGTCAATAACAGTTCAGGTCAATATCAGTTCAGGTCAAGAACAGTTCGGGTTCAAAACAGGTCGGGTTCAAAACAGGTCGGGTTCAAAACAGGTCGGGTTAAAAACAGGTCGGGTTCATTTCAGGTCGGGTCCAAACAGGTCGGGTTAAATCGGTTATTTGGCAGGTTAGTCTCGGGTTCGTTTCGGTCGGGTGCAGGTCGGGTTCGGTTACTACAGTAACAGGTCAATTTCGGGTTCGGGTTCACTTCGGTCGGGTGCAGTTTGGGTTCGGTTTCTACAGTTACAGGTCAAATTCGGGTTCGGGTTCGTTTCGGTCGGGTGCAGGTCGGGTTCGGTCTTTAAATTCTCGGGTTAAACCAGGTTCTGACTCGATCGGGTTTCAGGCAGGTTACTAGGTCGGGTCAGTTTTTCACACCCCTAGTTGCAGCTCCAGAAAATATTACATGGGAAAAAATTGAAATCCATAAAATTATAAAATTACAAAGTTGACAAAAATATAAAAATATATGTATAAATGGTAAATAATTTAAAATATCTATAAATAAAATTTTGAAAACTTCTTAATTTGTTTTAACAAATAATTTATAAAAAACATATTGGAGATATTATGAATTTTTAAGAATATTTTAAAAAAGTATTCTAATTTACCACATGGCACTTTCTAATAGTGCCACATCACCTTAAAAACATAAATAACAGTGGATGATTGGTTGAATTAAGCCTTAAAAAACATGGTCTATACAACTTGGTCCACTTTGTGGTTCATTTGTATTGGATTTGGATATGTAAAGGGTATATGAGTTCTAGGCCAGCTCACTTAACCGGATAAAAATTATCTGCCCCTTTTCGTATCCCTACTTATGCCCCAATATTAAAAAACACTACAAAATTAAATTCTAAGTCTTAACCCTAAATTCTAAATCCTAAACCCTACACCCTACTATAAATTCACTAAACCCCAACCATAAACCCTAAAACCTAAACTTAATTTTGAGTGTGGGTCACAAATAGAAGCACCGAAAAGGAGATGAGGATTTTCATCCCACTTAACCATCCGGTTCTCTTCACCTTTATTTCTCCTAGCAGAAGGGAGTCAATGAGGCAGATTTCACAACTCATAAAAATGCAACCAATATTGAACAATAAATAAATAAAAATGCAACCAATACATGGAATGGAATGCATGAAAGAAGATAAAACTGTTTTATTTATTAAAGATAAAGTGTGGTGGGTGTCATAGTCTTAAGACTTAAGAGCATCAAGGTCATAACTTCCCCAGCTCCCACACAAGAGAAAGGAAGAGCCCAGAGCTCTTCAAGTTTCCTTTGGATGGATTTAAAACCATCCTCCCAAATAAAAACAGTCTCTTTTATTGAGTTGTCATGCCATGCTTACATGCATAGGCAATTCTCTTTGGCCTATAGAATTAAAGCCAACTCCATTTCGCCTGCTCGGTACCTTCCACAGTTTGCTTCTGCCTCCTCTCAGCAGCTGCTCCACTGCTTTCAGGTTGAAACTTCTCATACTCCAAATCCTTCTCTGATGCTCTGAGCTCATTCTCTTGAAAAAACCTACACCAGTCCTCATCAGTAGGAGCTTCACATAGTGGCCCCAATTCTCCTTTTTGCTCTAGTAAGGATGTCAATTCAGCTGGTAGAGCTTCCTCCTGAAAACAGAATTCACTCGGAGATTGCATTCCCATCTCCAGTGGCTTCAACAAATCTGAAACCACCCCACCCTCCCCTGCATCAGTTCTGTATCTAGAGCCTTCTCCACCCGCTATGACATCTTTTTCCCACATTGCTTTACCAGGATAACGAGAACCAATTCCAATAGAGGATTGCATTCCCATCTCCAGTGGCTTCAACAAATCAGAAAATACCCCACCCTCCTCTACATTGGTTCTGTATCTAGAGCCTTCTCCATCAGTAATGACATCTTTTTCAAACATTGCTTTGCCAGGATAATGAAAGCCAATTCCACTCGGGGATTGCATTCCCACCTCCAGTGGCTTCAACAAATCTGAAAACACCCTACCCTCTGCATCAATACTGTATCTAGAGCCTTCTCCATCCTCTATGACATCTTTTTCCCACATTGCTTTACCAGGATAATGAGAACCAATTCCAGTCGAGGATTGCATTCCCATCTCCAGTGGCTTCAATAAATTTGAAAATACCCCACCCTCCTCTACATTGGTTCTGTATCTAGAGCCTTCTCCATCAGCTACGACATCTTTTTCACACATTGCTTTGCCAGGATAATGAAAACCAATCCCACTCGGGGATTGCATTCCCATCTCCAGTGGCTTCAACAAATCTGTAACCACCCCACCCTCCTCTGCACGAGTTCTATATCTAGAGCCTTCTCCATCCGCTATGTCATCTTTTTCACACATTGGTTTACCAGGATAATGAGAACCAATTTTAGTCATGTAGTCAATGGTCTGAAATCCACTCAACCCTGTCATGACTTGAGAAGGTGGATTCCATGAAGATGAGGAAGCACCAGTGTTACTTTGAGGAAGACATTCTTGCATCCGCAACCAGGAAGAAGCAGGCCCAGCATTTTGTACACTATTATCCACATTCATTGAGTTTGCCATCATGCTTGTCTCACCTAACTCCTTTTGTTTTCCCTTTGTTATCCACAATGTGGATAAATCAAGTTTTGCTTTCCCCGAATCATAATTGGGAAAAGAAGACTCCAAGTGAACCCCATTGCTTTGATTAGCAGCATAATCCTTGAAGGCAACTCCGCTGTCTAAACCCACACTCATGGGTTGCAAAAGCTTCTCTTGGAAGTCCACTCCATCTCCAAGTTTTCCTTTACCTCTACTTAAAGCATCATTTGTGTCCACATTATAACCTGCAGACACCTTTCCTCCATTCCACAAAAAGGATGGACTATCCATTGTTTTGCCTGGGAATGTCTGACATCCACTAGAATCCCCATGGCGAGGCAAAGATGGAGCAAACCCCCTACTCGCAGACAGAATCATGTTCCCATGGGAACCACCAAAACTTTCCAATCTGCCACCACCAGGTTGACTAATTCCCCCGGTTAAAGCATTATTTATGGCCATACTGCCATCGACTGATGCCTGTCCTCCATGTGAGAATCCACTGTGAACGTTCATTTTATCACCTGAAATATTTTGGCATCCAGGTGTACTTGAAGGGACTTTAAAAGATGGAGCAACCTTTATATTTGATGTGAACACTGCATTAGGAGTTTGCATATTTGGGGCCCAGACCTGACGATTTGTTGTCACATTCCAAACTCTCATAGCTTCATTAATGTAACTCTCTACCTTCTTCATGGCAACCTTTTGAGCTACTGGACCCAAATCTTTAGAAAACCGCTTTAAGCTATCTAGATATCCAATATCTGCCTCGCCATTCTGAATGGTCAAGACAAGTAATCAGTAAATAATATATGATTATGCGGGGAGTGCTATTCTCATAAGGCTTTTGATTGAAAACGCTTATTTGATTCTATTCTTGTATATTTAAATGAAGTGCATGACCGCAGAGAAAACAATGTAAAAGTAGAAGATTTCATACTGATAAACCCCAAGAGAATGTAACAGTAAGTATGAGGCAATTAGAATCATTTCATCGTCACACACTAACCACTGTTTCAAAAGAATAATTATAAGACCTGGAGATCTGGGCACAAATTCTACTTTCTTTGTTCCTTTTCTTTGCTTGAACTTATAGTCTAATACTATAAGCACGCATAATATTATGTGCCATGTTGCTCGGACTTTTCATTTTTTATGAAATACCCATGTTCGACACATGGAAATAGGGATTTGACATCAAAGGATTCTCTAAATATATATAGTAAAAAAAACTAAGAAAAAATCTAGCCATACCCGTGTCAGATACATATTGTGTCCGACACTTACACCCGAGTCCAAGTAACATAGATTATGTGTAGTATTTTTCTTCGAACAAAAGATTATGTGTAGTATTGAATACCGCAACATTATGTCTTCTATAAATTTTCATATATCTATATATCATGTTCTAAACTCATGTTGTTAAAAATACAGAAATCAACAAATCTGTGTATTTTGAAAGTTTGTTAAAAAAAATCGAACTTTAAATATGAATTTCCATTTGTTTTTTGTTTTTTTTTACCAAAATTTTCCTTTTTTTCTTTTAAAATGATTATAAATAATTAATTTCACTTAATGTATTCATATTTCATGAAGTCGCTGATATATATATAAAACCTCAATACCAATTGAAACACAAATGTCATTCCCACTGGTAACTACTAACTACCCCTTGCATGTTTAAAGTATGACCTCAAAGTATATTCATGCTGATCTTATATAAAGCATACTTTGCATTGAGTGTAATAAAGACAATTTAACATATTCCATAAATAAATAAAAAAGGTTTTGATTTTTGAAATATATTTATACCATTTCCATATATTGTGTATTTGGCAAGATTAGAATTAACAATACTCACCAGTACAAGTTGCTTTGGACTGTTATAAATTGCTGAGACTAATGATCCATTCTCACTAAGAGAAGACGCCCAAGGTCTATAGGTACGACGCCTTTCCACATCAACATTGTTCAACTTTCTATGAGCTCTATAGCCTGTTTAAACATAATATTGAAAACCATCAAATTAATTTAAATAAGATTAAGTTAAGCACAAAAGAGCATCTCACATGGTTGGGAGTTATGTGACAACCTTTATTTTTCTTAACATATCTATTGTTGCATTGTATTTGCATATATTTTAGTGCTTAATACTTGATACTTGTACCAAACTGTAACATCTATTATTTTTATCAATGTATATTTCGAGGAAAAAGAGACAAACAACTAAACGCCAATAGAGAAAAAGAACAAACTAGATACCCCCCAATTGGGCAGCATGACCTACCCCTTGCCGCAATGCTGGTATTACTCTTGTTGTTACAGTTCAAAATTCCAACTCCAGCCTTTTTCCTCCTAACAAGTCCCATTCTTCGTACGGAAGCTTCAGTTTCAAAGTTTTCAGGATCAGTTTTAAGAGCATGGAATAGCCTTGTAGCTAGTTCTTTCAATGCACGTGCCTGGAAAACCAAAAAATCATTTCATTCAGGAAACAAAAATATTCCGAGAACATCAAAAGTTTGCGGCCAAGTTGTAGAGGATATTGTCACAAAGTTCACATAATCAGTAAAAATTTGGTTGACTTACCTGTCTGTAGAATATGGTATTTGAAGCATTGAAAAGCATGGCATTGTTGGGTACCAAAAATACATCATGCTGTGTAAAAGTGTGAAAGGAACCAATTAATTCAAATAGATAAGAAGGCATGCGAGAACACGATTTGATTTCCAAATTCTGGAACAGTATAAAAGTCTTCCCAACCCAAAATAAGTGGTCAAACAAATAGATAGGAAACCATTTTGGGAGCAGACCTCAAATTCTTCCATTGTTTGATAACTTCCTTCATTCAATTTCTTCGCAATCGTGCCAAAATCCATTGGTTCTTTGATGACATCATAATAGTATTCAACCTTTCATTTTAAGAAATGAAGTCAATTAGCCCACTCTGACTCTGTTCCTTTCCATGATCACAGTCCCTCTTCAGAATTTTTCAAAAACATTGAAATAATTTTAGCTTTCAGCCCATCTTTTTAATTTTGATAGAAATTATAGATTGTCTAAAATTTTAAGATGTTAACCAATAATCACAGGTTTTGAAAAATTTCGAAAGGGGACTGTTGTTATGGACAGAGCAAATAGATCGCTTGAAAAGAAGACAGATAAAACAGTTACCTCTTCTGGGTTTACTGGCTCTGCAAATATTTTACTTGTGTCTCTCCTACAATTCAGATGAAAATGACAATGGAAAAAGCAAATCTCTAAAAAATCACTAGCATATAATTCAACTTTTTTTTCTCATAGAAGGAAATAAGATATTTAATGCACCATATTTCTTAGTCGAAATTATCAGAGCCTGCCTAGTCTACAAGATAACTACATACCTCTGCAATATACCAAGTAGTAGTTCAAGCTTGCCTTTTTCGGGTATTGCAGCTCCAGAAGGCACAATAGCTGCTTAATGCATGATGAGCAATAAATGAATAACTATTGAATACATCATCATGATTACACATAAGAAATGATAAAACTGTACTTTCAGTTTTAAATTAAAGCATTAGCTAACCAGCATTTTTTACAAGGCCATCTTCATCATTCCCTGTGTCAGTCTGCAGTTGAAACAAATAAGCTTTAACATAATATGAAAATAAACATAAAAACTGATCAACTATAGCTATCTCAAACAAACACAGAAATAAATTGTGTCAGTAAACTAGTGTCAATCAACTTTCATATATTTGCACAAGAAACTGTCACAGGCTCCTGCTTTTCATCCACTTTTAGCATTTTTTGTATTTAAAAGATACCACGTTAACACCTATTATCCAGAAAAAGGGCTCTGTTATCACACACAAGCTGGAGGGCATTTGCACTAAGAGAAGGGTTACATTTTTTACAGTCCAATTAAGACAAACAAATAATCTGTAGAAACTAGAAAGATTCTAATGAATGAGATGTTACCATTCTAGTAGTACTTTTCAAAAATTGCAAATATATTAGTTAGAATCCAGTATTTGTTAAATATAACATTGTTCTTTCAAAAGACAAGCAATAACCTTCTAGATTTTCTCAAGATCTTTGTGATACAGGTCCCAACTTAAACATTTACACTACACTCAATTTATTACCTACAATAGCGGCAATTATCATCAAATGTTGCTCCAATCAAGTTTAGAGATCACTAGAATCATAATTATGGAATAATGAGGCTTCGGATAGGACCACTTCTTCAAACATGTGTAATATCTTAAATGACTAAACTAGTAGCAATTAGAATTGACTGACACAGCAATCAAGCCATGTCACAAAAGAATAAAGCTATGATCTAAATCACTTTCTTGGACATTGAAGGAAATCTTAAATTAGTTTTATCGACTGACATTCAAAAATTTGATTTGGCATGCATATATAATTTGTCACATGCATTACTGTGAGCATAATTGCTCCTAAAACTTTCTCATTCAAATTCAATCATGTGGCATAAAGAACAAATGCCGTGCCTACGCTGGTTAATACCTCTTTATATTAATAATAAGACACTAGTGATATTTTTATTACCCCTTCCGTAAGCAGAGATGCATCTATAAAACCAGCCTTACTTCCTCTCACCCTCCATTGCTTTGTATCACAGTAAACACCTTCACCTTTAAGAAGTTTTGTTGATAAATTCTTAGACATTACTCTGCATCATGTTCATAACATGTGCTGCTCTATTTTAACCATCACATTCTGCAGCATGCCATATGCTTGGAATGCATTTGACATTTCTTGCATTTTTTTCTTGTCCTCCCTAGATCCATATTGTTAGTTCTATAATTGTTTCATCCAACTTGGATAAAATCAAAATTGGAAAGAAACTTCATTTCTCAAATTTTCAAAAAAAAATGGGCAAGAAATTTTTAACAGGTCTAAATCTATCATCAAGAGAATTAAAGAATGAGTGCAACTGCAAGGTAAAACATTTGAAATGGATAAGCAACAGAAGGTACCTTCTGAACTTTATATTCAACTGAATTAACAACAAGATCTTGGACAGTTCTGACCTTAACCTTTTTCCTTCTGCGCTTTTGTTTCAAAATATCTTTCCCTTTCTTCAGTTCCTCCTCATTTGTCACTTCACATATCACATTGCCCTTATTTTGGCTCCTTGCTAGTGCTTTCCGTGCATCCAATTCAACTATTCGTGGACTCCTTCTACATTCCCCACTTAACATAATGTATTACTCTCTTGAGTTCTGACGATAAATGTCAAAAGATGCACTTTTGTCCCTTGATTTGAACAAAAATGCACAAGTTTTTTCCCCTTTGTTTCTGTCAGACTGTTTCAAAAGTCAAGTCATAAATGTCAAGATAGGAAATACAGTACAGAGAATGAAAAAATACCATGTCAAATTTCAAATTGAACAAGAAACTAGTTTCACTTGTAGTGGAAAACAGATCTAATTTAATAGCACCCTATTTTGGAAAATATTAGATGAAGACTAGATTATGATGTCTGCACAATAGTTATTGTCCAGATCATACAAGTTACATGAATGTGCATCAAAAAAACTTGTCTGTTGTATGATATTTCAGCAACACTTCTTTTTTCTAAACAACAAAAGTAAACATGTAAGATTAAATAGTTTCACAGGTGATAGGCTGATAGCAATAGTACAACTATAGTTATACAGATTTATGAACACTAATACAAACTCTGTTGTATGATAACAATATAATCTTCCATACCAAAAGTGGCCAACTTATACACAGTACTCAAGAAAAGTACTGCTTGAAAATTCCTAAACCAATCTAGTTTATATCTCAAGATTGTCAGCCCCAAAACAGTAGCAGTTTCAACATTATCATATAATCATCACCAAAAAAGAGTTTTACAGGAGACATCATGAATGACAACAAGTCTTTAGCACACAACAACAAACCCTTCTTTTTTACGGGCAGATTAAGACTTTTTTATCGCGAGAATAAACTTTAAAATTTTTCGCAATCATAAGTAAAACTGATCTCCTAGAGAATAAAACCAACAATACCTTCATAAAATAATTCAATTTAATAATGTAAAAGAAACATACATATAAACAGAAACATGATTTCAGAACTATACTGGCTTAGATTCAAAATGGTAAAACAATTAGAGCATTTAAAACAAAAAATACTTGGGAGAATGCACTCAAAATTTCAGACATAATCCAAGAAGAACAAAATTACCAACTCTGCCTCTTTTGAGCAAACCAGCGACGAGAGAAATTGCTAGATATTTCTGTTAAAATGGACAACACCTATATTTTTTCTCTGTTTTGTGAAGTTCTGGTGAGAAGAACACGGCCGTTTTATAAGGCATTTTAATTAATTTTCCCATTAAGGTAACCTAGGTGGATTCGCCAAGATATTAAAACATAATGGCCAGAAAAGGTTCTCGCTGCATGGACAGTTAGAATTGACATATGTACGCTGAGCAAAACAATGCTCTATTATAGTGACACTCCGATTACGTTAATAAGGACAAAAAACCAAAAGTATCACTTAAAACTCAATATCAACCTGAAAAACAAGGAAAAATAAGCAACAAGATGTCTTCATTTCTAAAACATTTAAATGTTCTAACAATTAATGGTTTGTTTCAAAACAATAATTTAGACGGAAGAGATTCGAACTTATATTGTGAATATGCAAGAAAATATTATAGCCACTAAAAGGAAAGAAGTAAAACATCTTCATTTCAAGCAGTTTTGGATGTTCAACCAGTTCATGATTTGTCAAGATTTTCAAACAATAATTTAAGCAGAAGAGTTTGAAAATGAAATTATGAATATGCTGGAAGAATAATCTAGCCGCAAAAAGGTAAAAAGAAGTGATAACATCATCTTCATTTCAAGCACATTTCGATGTTCAAACAAGGTATGACTCAAATATGACAATTTATGTGGGTTTAATGCATCTTATTTTTTACATAATAAATATCTATTGGCAAAGCTAGGCATAGGTATTTACACAATCACCTTGTTAAGCACTGCAATTATAAAATTAGTCTTCCAGCACATATAACTTCTAAACTGCTTTTTCAAATCATTCTGGAGTTTGATATGCTTGGCAAGCTCATCATGCAGCCATCGTTGTTAGCGGAATCGATTCTTAAGTGTTCTCAAACCAGTGAAGGTATATGAATGTATATCTATATATTAGAGAATTTTGGAGTACTTAAAATGTAATGAAACTTCAATGTTTCGATCAAGAACAATTCGAGCAACAAGTATGACAGGTAATTTCTTCTCATCACTGATCCAAGGCACAAAGAGTGTTACTTTACTTCAAGCAGGGGGAAAAGGATGCAATAGTGATACCTCTAACCTGCTGTAAACAACAAGGCAGCTCTGAGTTTGACAAATTGTTCTGGCTCGGTTGCTCATTGCGTAGCAATTGAAAGTAATGAACCGCTGAATAAGTTGGGCAGACGGCCCCTGCATGCTAGCCCCGTAAAGACTGCTCCTTAACTCCATTTCTATAGCTTTGAATTTGATGAACTGTGCAGCGTAAGGGGATAGAGTAAAGCATTTTAGCAGTAGGGAAATGAAGGGGAGAATAGAGTCCAAACACATATATGAGTACCCAGAGAAGATTTTGAAAGTCCACATTGTCAGCAATCGGATTGCATTTACAATGACTAAAGCAAGAGATTGATAGCCATTACAAACAAGAAACGAAGATGGATTCTTACCGAAGAAATTCTTGAAATCCGGTCTCGCATTTTGCGAAAATATTGGAGGAGGGTTTGTTGAATTGTTGAAGCCATTGAGAATTCCATCACCATCTCCATCTCCGTAAACTAAATCCTAAATTAGAGCCAGTTCTTTGGAAATTCCATTTTCGGATGAAAAAGAAAGAAAAAGATTCTGTATCGATTTGATTTGAGACACAATAAGAAAACAATTCATTTAAATCTTAGAACATAAAAAACTAGGTAAATCAATCAACGTGAAAAACCTCATAAAAAATATAAGGGAAAACTACATCAGTAGTCCCCAAACTATTACCGTTTTCCTATTTTGGTCCTCAAACTATATTTTTCGGCAAAACAATCTCTTCTGTTACATAGTTCTCCTATTTTGGTCCCCGACGTTAAATAGCTAACGGTTTTGCTGACGTGGCATTTTTTAAGAGGAGATATAAATGATTAAAAAATATTTAAAAAAACCACGTCAGCAAAATCGTTAGCTATTTAACGTCGGGGGACCAAAACAGGAGAACTGTGTAACAGAAGGGACGGTTTTGCCGAAAAACATAGTTTGGGGACCAAAATAGAAAAACGATAATAGTTTAGGGACCACCGGTGTAGTTTTCCCAAAATATAAACACGCCCTAACAAAATTATATAATGACAAAGATAACACTTTAATTCATATTAACATTAGGTAATGTTCGAGTTGGACAATTCTTCCTTTAATTATGGACGCACTGTAAAACATGATAACGGGACTAGTGTTGACAAAATAAATTCGTCCCTAAAAAGTTCGATAATAATTCGAGTTTGAAATCGATTTGACTCAAGTATAAACTGGATCTAATTTAAAATTTAAAAAATCTCAAATATGTAATTAAACATCTATTTTGTAATCCTCTATTTTTTATGATGTCGATCATTGATGACATTGAATTTGATAAAATTTTAATTTTTCAGGTGTAACATTCGTCGATGACATATTTATAACTGACCTTGATGTTTAAGATATCCTAAATTGAACTTGAAATTGAGTATTGAGATACATTTTATCAAAGTAAGGTATTTATTGAAAAAAGTGCAAGTTAAAGTCCTTAAAGAACAATTAATCCCAAAGTTTGGGATAGTGAATGTGATTAGTAATGTTAATTAATTTATTTTGATGACACCTAAATAAAGGGATTAAAAGATAAACATGTTCATATTTTCAACATCTTTGTTATTTCTCTTTTTTCTTTCATGGTATTCCTAACCGGAACTAAGAGAAAGAAATAGAGATTTGAGAGTTGGAGCTAATTCTCTTAAATTGAGGGAGCAACCAAACATAGTTGAATTTTCAAATATTATTTTGAAGATCAAGTTTAGAGGTCGAGTGATTTGATGAGCTAGAATAAGGGTCAAGAAGGAAGGGTGAAAGTTCATTCATATTTATATAATTCATGTTTAAACGATTATAAATTTTGAAGTTTAAATTTATTATTTAGTAATTATTGTGTTTATAATTGTCATTGAAGTTTAAATTCATGTACCAATTTTGATGTTCAAGCATGTTGATTTACTTACAATGTGACAAATCGCGAGTTGTTATGTTTGAATTGCCTTATCAACTACATTGTTATGATACTAAAGTCATTTTGACTAATTTGATATGATATATTGCTCTCGCAACTAAACAAACGCAATTCACCTCTCTCGCGGCTATACAAGTGTATTCTAGTGCCTATGAGAGTATAGGATGTGTTATGATATTGATTATGATACTTCAATATGCTACGTATATGTGATAATTCGATAAGTAATGAAAATGAACATGCTTAATAGAATGATGAATAAAAGGTATGTGTAACACCTTAAAAATTAGGACGTAATTCTAAGATAATGCAAGTTAAGGAAATTTTTAATGGGGGTTATGGGTTTAGCTAAAATTTCAATTAGTTTCAAATTGCGAAAATAAGTTTCAATAGAATCATTGGGTTGAATGTAGGAGTGTAAACCAGCCGAGTTGAGTTCGAGTAGTGTTGAACTCGACTCAACTCGTTAAGAACTTGAGTCGAGTTCGAGCTTGAGTATATTGAGCTCGGCTAGGCTTGTTAAGAATTCGAGCCGAGCTCGAGCTTGAGTCGAGTCCAATCGAGTCGAGCTCGAGTAGCTCGCGATCTGTCTCATTTCATTTACAACCCTCTTCATAATAATAGTAATAATGGTAATAATATTGTTGTTATCGATCAAATTACATAATTTTATTGTAGATAGAATCATACAAAAGAACTATTTTTCATGTGACTCATTAAAAACACATAATCTTAGTAGGAGTAAAAAAATACACATGAAAATATAAAAAAAAAAGTTAAACTACAAATTAAACTAACATAACATAACAACCAAAAACATCCAACCTGCATTTTAGTTCACTTTAATTTTAAGAATTAAAAAATAATTTATTATATTTTCGAGTAGCTCACAAGCTTTTCGAGTCGAGTATCAAGTAGCTTGGCTCGACTCGTTAAAAATACGAGTCGAGTCCAATCGAGTCGAGTATTGATCGAATTTTCACCGAGTCGAGCTCAAGTATCTCGCGATCTGTCTCGTCTCATTTACAACTCTAGTCGAGTATGCGAAAGAGTGAGTTTAGGACTAAAGTTGTAGAATTAAATGTAGTTAGTTTAGGGAATTGGTTATAGAGTCATATTAATAAAAGGATTCTTTGTTTATTTGGTACGTTTTAGTGCTATTTTTCACTTCTTATTTTTTTATTTTCAACAACGAAGCGTGTTACACACTATAGGGTTCTAAAGTATACGAGCTCACACTTTGAAAAAAATCTATTAATCCCAAACAAAAATATTTTTTTCTGTTGTACGCACGAGTGAATAAAGCTCAATGAACAAGTTAGTCATTCTAATTTTTATATATCAACTAAGAAAATTTTTGATATCCCTCCTTTATCAATTTTTATGACAAGATTCAACAAAAAAAAAATTTATTGAACAAAAAACTTTCACTAACTAATAGTTGAGTCTAGGATAATGGAAGAAGACTAAAACTATGATAGACGTAAATAAATAAAAAAATCTCGATTAAACACCATAAATTTGGTTGTTATTTTTAGGAAGAATTGATTATAATTGAATTTTTTAGATAATATCAGAAAAAATGTCATGACCATAGGGGAAGCTATTTGCAAGCAACGTGATAGAACAAATGAGTTAATGATCTGGGAGCCAAACGACGACGTTGTAAGAAGAGGAATTGCTCAGCAGACTTGTGAATTGGATGAGCCACGTTCGGGAGAGAAATTGGGCCACCGAGAATTAGAATAGGCAAGTCCAATGCCATGGAACGACCCACTTCAGGAGGATCCAATCTGTTTGTTTTGTTAGGTCACTGTGAATAGGAAATATATAACAACAAATGTAATCCGAAAAGAATATCGATTATCAATGAATTTCAAGCTTCAAGCTTTTCTCTTCTTCAATCTCATAATCTTCTATCTTCTATAATCCTTTCTTCTTCAAATCTATCAATCATCTACTCGGGTCATTACAAAAAATTATAAGTTTTCTTGTTGAATCTTACAACGAGAATTGATAACGAGGAATAAATTCTTGTTTGGTTTACGTAGAACGGAGAATTGAAAGAGAGAATAAATGTAAAAATTAGAGTGGCTAATTTCTTCGTTGAGTTTTCTTGATGTGTGCGTATAATAGAAAAATTATTTTTTAATTAACAAATATTTTTTAAACTGTGGGCCCAAAGTTTGGGGCCCAGTGACATGTCATAGACCACACTTATATTTGTATAATTGTATATGGACGGGCTAACTATTATATAGACTGTGGTTTTTTATCCCAAATCTACAAAGGTAAACCACCTAAAATCGTCATCAACCACTTTAATTTTTCTTTCCCCGTCCTTGTTCAGTACCTTTTTATTTTGGCATCAACCAAATTCAGAGCAAGTGAGAGATTATTAGAATATTTATTTTAGTGAATAGATATTTTACATATTTAAGTGATCCTTAATTTTAAGGCTTAAATGAAAAACTACCCTTAAGTTATATTTTTTTGTTTGCTTTCTAGTTCTTAGACTATATTTTGGTCAAAATAATTATTCAAATTATTATTTTTGGTCATTTTTAAGTCTCTAAATTATTTTTTTGGTCAAAATAAGTACCTACACTATGATAATTTTTTGCTTTTAGTCTCTAAATTATCTATTGGTCAAAAAATCTTTGTGAAGTGTCATATCTTAATGGTCGAAATATTTTTTTTTGACTTAGATAACTACCAGACTTAAAGTGACCAGAAATAATAGTTTAAGGACTTATTTTGACAAAAATAGTTTTAAGGGCTAAAAGTAAACAAAATGTATAATTTAGGGGTTGCCTTTTCATTTAAGCCTATTTAAAATAAGGCTTAATAGACAAATAGGTGCCCAAACTATGCCTTTTTTTCAGTTAGGTGCCTAAACTATTTTCGGGCCAAATTAGGACCTAAAGTTTAATTTTGTGTCCCATTTAAAGTCCGCCGTTATTTTTTCTGTTAAAGGACACGTGTCATCTCCTGAAAATTCTAAAAATTATATTAAAAATAAATAAAATTAATAAAAACAAAATAAAAAATATATCTTGAAAATTTTCAAATATTCCCAAAACAGTCCCCAAAATTCCTAAACCCCCCAAATCCGACCACTCCCGCCGGTGACAACCACGTTGCCGGCGACGGAATGAAGCCCTCCCCTCGCCGAACAACCCACACATCGTTCGTCGTCCCTCATGCCGCCATTCGCCGCGAATCGTTCGAAAGAACTATTCGACAATTTTGTCGATTCGCACCGCATAGGTCGAATTCTGGCGACAGGATGGTGGGGAAAATGGTCGTGATGGACCGACGACCGATGTGGTGGGCGGCGGCGTGGAAATCGGCTCAAATTAGGATTTAGGTTTTGCGGGTTTAGGAATTTTGGAATTTGGGGGTTGTTTTGTAAAATATGGAAAATGTAGAGATTTTTTTGAAAATTAATTAATTTTATTTATTTATAATATGATTTTGATTTTTTCTAGAGGTGACACGTGGCATTTAAACGGTGGAAATTAAAGGCGGGCCTTAAATGGGTCACGTAATAAAACTTTAGGTCCCAATTTGACCCGAAAAATAGTTTGAGTACCTAACTTGAAAAAAGGGCATAGTTTGGGTACCTATTTTATGATTAAGCCTTAAAATAATTTTTTTTTATATAACCTTAAAATAATTATTAATGACACTTTCAACTAAGGTAATTATCATATTTAGGTAGTCCATAATTTTATAATTTTATATATTTAAGGTGATTACCACTTAATGATATTTTTAATATGGTAATTTACCATATTTAGGTGGTCCTTAATTTATAACATAATATATAATTATATATTTGATGTAATTATATATTTAAGGTTATTACCATTAAATGATATTTTTAATATAGGTAGTTACCATATTTAGGTGGCCTTAATTTTATATTATAATAATATAAAATATAATCTTATATATTTAAGGTAATTATCATTAAGTGGTACACCAAATTTAAATGGTCATTAATATTTAATAATATAATATATAATTTCTTAAATTTAAGGTAATTTATTAAGTGTCAATTTAAAATAAGTAATTACCCTATCTAGTTTGTCTTTAATTTTAGAGTAAATTACATCATATATCATCAAACTATTGACGATGACTCATTTATATATTGTATTTTCAATTTATTCAAATATAGCATTAAACTTTAATTATTGTTTCAATTATGTCACTATGCCGAATTTGTTCGAGTCTAAAAGAAAAAAAATGATCCAAATTTGATTTAAAAAAATCAAAATCGAATCCCAAAAATATTTTAATCTTAATAAGAGATGTGATATAGACAATATCTAGATTCCATCCGAGTCCGATAAACATGAACTTGAATATTTTAAAAGTTAAGTTAATCTTGTTCTAAAAACTATATATATATATATATATATATATATATATATATATATATATATATATATATATATGAAGCCTATAAACCATGTTAGGTCCGTCCAAAAAACATGAACTTTGATATTTTGAAAGTTAAGTTGATATTGTCCTTTATTTATTTATGTATATAAAGCAACTTTGTCGCCCTATCTAATCTTCAAATGCTACTCTCTTTTTCAATATTGTGCACGGCTAAAACTAAAGTTTCAAGACAAAGGTGAAATCCAATCTTGTTCATATGTTTGAGCTGCTACTTTAATAAAAGAAAAAGCTAATCAGATTTTAGATATTCAAAATTAGATTCAGATTTTAGATATTCAAAATTAGATTTAGATTTTGGATATTCTATTCGGATTAGACTCAAACTTAGTGTATTTGTACTTGAATTGATTCAGAGGGTCGATTGTTAATTAGATCAGACTTTATAGAGTCTGATTGTAATTTGATCCATTGACATCTTTACTAATTCCTTCTCTCAAATTTTTAGTTATAGATATTGTCTCATTTTATATGGATTCGGATCTTAACATTTACTTTTTAAAATGTAAAAACTCTCTGCTTAGTCAAAATTTGTAGTTATAATGATATATTGATTATTTTTTAATGTTTTAAACTATTTATATTTTCTTATTCTTGCTTTGTTTAAACTTGAGTCATCAAAGAAAAATAGATGATGTTATGTCACTAGAATCACTCAGATCCTCAAATATCTAGTATTTAAATTTGTTATTTTATTCCTTAAAATATTTATATATATAATTGTATATTTTTAATATGTACTAGAATCAATATATTAGTATATAATTGATATGAATATATTTGTATAATATATATTAAAATATGTCAGGTAAAAAAATTATAATATTACATTATAAATAAGGAATAAAAAATGAAAATGGGTGAAGGAAAAATGACCTATGAAACTTTAAACTTATGATGAGCACTCATTTTTCTTTTCTTTTTTTAGAGTCTCTTTCTCCTTCCTTTAAGTAATATTAGATTTGTAATTTTTCAAATAAATGAAACTAATATTTTTACGGGAGATGGAGGAGACGATAGTTATTTCTGTTTCGCTCCATTACCATCCCTAATTTCCTTCATTTTCGTTTCATTCAAGATATGGTTTAAATATTTCTTTATTGAAATTAAAACATAAAACTAGAAGCAACATTTGAAAAGAGTTCACAAACGAGAAACAGAACAAAAAAAGAACTAAAAATTCTACCTTGTAATCCACTTAGGACTAGGATAGGAAGGTTTCAGATGTTTTTCTATTATTTTTGGTGACAAGGGAACAGAACAGCAGTTTACAACATCACTGTCCTAGCTTCGGATCGACACCGCCATGTTCGCCATAGGTGTTGATTTTTTGAATCAGAATTTGTACACCATTTCCAGGCTCTACGATCATTCTATAAGCAGGGCAATGTCGATAATTTGGTGACAGAGAGAAGGCAAAGTTGGAGATGATGAGGGTAAGCACAATTTTTAACTGAACCATTGCGAAGTTCCTGCCCAAGCACAACCGAGGTCCCACTCCAAATGGAATGTAGGCTTGAGGGTACTTGCAAGCTTTCTTAACGCCGTCGTTGAACCTCTCTGGCTTGAATTCATTTGCATCTGAACCCCAAATCTCAGCGTCCCTGTGCAGGGTTGGTATCAGAGTCCATATGCACACTCCCTTGGGAATTGTGTAATTTCCAAGTTGGATCTCCTCAAGGGCCTCCCTTGACACGAATGCCGCCGGTGAATATAAACGCAGAGCTTCTTGAATCACCATGGTTACCTGCAACCAACACCCTTGTTTCATTTCCTACTCACATACACAATACTCAATACTCATTGTGAGACTTACAATTTTCAGGCGGGAGATGGAGTCTGAGTCTGGCAAGTTGTCTCCGCAAACTTCAGCCACTTCTGCCCGAATACGAGATTGCCACTCGGGATGCAGCGCAAGCAGCATGAGGCACCAAGAGGTGGCAACGGCAGTAGACTCGTGGCCGGCAAAGTATATGTTCTTGCAATTATCAACTATGAAGCTCTTGGATGAATCTTTACCAAGATTTTGATCATTCAAGGCCCCTTCTAGTATCAGGTGCAATAGATCCTTCTCTGATGAACCTGCTTCTTTGCATTTGCTTTCGCGCTCTTTCACCGTCTCCCAGATTAATGACTCTATCTCTCTCTCCAAACTATAGATCTCATTGTTCTTCTTCATCGGCAAAAGTCTGCATTTGCAATTGCATCAATGCAACAAGATACATATTTCACAAGTAAAAATTGAAGCACATACGTACCCATAGCCTGAAACAACGGAAAGGAAGCTTCGCTTGGAAAGGGCTTTTTGAAGTTTCCTAAGCTTGGAAAAGATCTCTTTTCCTTTAGAAAAAGAGCTCCCAAAACAAGCTTTAGCGATGACATCTCCGGTGAAGCCCCTCAAATCCTCATCCACTCTAATGTCTGCCACCACTCCACCTTGGGCCTCAATGCTGTCCTCCCATTTTCTTATAACAGGTTGCATGGACTCCACCATTAGCCCCACCATTACCTGCTCAATCAATTCATTCGAGTCAAATTCGAGTCCCGAACCCCAAGATTTTTAAGTCAAATTCGAGTCCGGACTCCGGACACACTTACCTTGACCTTGTCCATGAAGAACTCGGGGGAAATGACTTTCCTCTGCTGCGCCCAAACGTGGCCATTGGATCTCAAAATGCCGTTGCCAAGCAAAGGTGCCAGTCTCTTTGAAATATAGGAAGGCTTACCTAAACTCAAACTAATGCATTGGTTCATTTCTTTCACTAGCTCTGCTTGGTTCACATATAAGTGCTGCCTCGTCCCTGCGGTATATGTGTATACTAGACCTGCATTTTCCAAAACAAAAAATTATTACAAATTCAACTCGATTGATTGATGATGTTCATGTTAATCTCAATCATAATCCACATGTAACTAAAATGGACAGAACACAAAAAAGGGAACCAGATCTCTTTATCTTTTACACGCGTCACGTGCGCAGGTATAGACACAAATTATAGAGCCAAAGAAAGGAGGGTCTGAACAGAGTTGACTGAACATCCGCGTCTGCCCCCACAATGCCAGCTTAGCAGTTACATGTTTGAAAGCTATTTCCCTCGCTTTGGCTTTGCCGTTACTTTTTTATTTCCTTATACGTGCGTTGCACGGGAACATGTTACTGTCACGTTATTCCTACCCCCAAACCCAAACCATTTCTCGAATTTGATCATCCTCGACCACTCGACCAAATGTCGGAATTCTCGCCTTTGCTGTTACAATAGCCACATCCACAGCTGTGTTTGTGTTCTATGCTTGCCGAGGTGGTTTTTTGAAAACAGAATTACAGACTACATGTTACATGTGAAAAGGAAAGGACACGGTTATAAAAATTTAAAGAGACTAAGAAGAGGGAATGCCAGAGTTGTAAATAGTGTGAAAAAAAAGAATATTGTTATTCTTAGTAGATTCGGGTTTTAGAGCAGTTTATCTGCACGCCAGCAAGGTATGTTTCATGTGCGCATTTTTAAATGATTGAGATTAAAAAATAAATACTACTATATAAACACACCGGAATTAAAAAAAATAGTGTGGGCATATTGAAATATCCGAGTTGGTGGAGAATTAAAGAGGAAAAAAGGCAAAGCAAGGAAGGAAGGGTGTTACCGAATTCCTTTCTCCACTGCACCAAATATGGAAAAACAGAGTGAGTGTAGTCGTGGGCAACGATATCGGCATTATCAGGAGCCGAAGCTTGGGCTTGGGATTGGATCTTCTGCATCTCCGGCAGGTTGCCGGAGATGAAAGAAGGTGAGGGACCTTTGATGCCCTGCGCCCACAGCTTCCGCCTGAGCCGTACCGACCTGAACCACATGGTGTTATAGAGATGATGGGCCAAGAAGCAAAGCACCCCAGCAGCACCAACAATGAGAGACCAGAAATACCAGACCTCCATTTTAATTTGCTTTCTTTATGAAACAGAGGAAACTAATGAATGTGGCTGATGCTGAGCTGAGCTGCTACTTATACCACGGAACACACCCAGGACAGAGTGCTGTGTCCCCAAACTTTTGGAAATTTCTCATTCTGTCCTTTAAAATTTTTAGAAATTATTTTTAGACTCCTTTAAGTATTTGAATTTATTTTAATTGTTTTCTAAAATTTATAAATAATATATTAAAGAAATAATACAATCAAACTTACCGTTAAAATTTTATATTATAATATATATATAAACCTCTTCAAAGTCTATTTTCTAATCAACCCTCAAAATCCAAGGTAAAAATCCATCGTAGGTTTATGGTACCTAAGCTAAGTTAAGGAGAGTAAAATTCGACTCGAATTGAAAAAATTCATAATTTTCAATTTGATTTGATTTGAAAATTTTGACCCAACTTAATTTGAATCGGAATTTCATAAACTTAACTAAAAAAATTTAAATAAAGTTTGAGTTATAAAATGAGACTTTGAATAACTTAAATTTTTAGTAATTAGTTGATTAATTTTTAAGTTCGAGTCAAGTCCTCAACTTTGCTTGATAATGATATATGTATATCACGTATAAAAAAATATATGTATATCGTTTATGGTTTTAGAAAGTCGTTTAAATTGTAACAAATTACTACAATTGCATTATAAATATCTACAATTAAATTAGAATAAAAACTCGAACAACTCGACTTGAGTTGACTCAACTCGAATTTCATAAGCTCGACTCAACTTAAACAATTCAAATAAAATTTGATTTCTAAAATACTACTCGTAAGCTCGACTAACTTTAATTTTTTATTTAACTCGATCGAACGTTCACCCCTAAACCAAGCAAGAGAAGTGACAATATCACTCTAATATACCCCTTTCATTTATTATTTAAACAAATAGCACCATTCAAAATTGTTTAGCATCCATTTGGTCCTCATAAGGCAAAAACGCGTTCTTTGGGAAGCGCTTTATGAAAGACACATCTTCTAAGAAGTATTTTCTGTCAACATGGCACATCTAGTCAGACTCTCTTACATTTAATTCAAATTAATAGAATGTGTGTCCTGGCATATAAGGTTATTTATAAAAACCCGAACTAATATAGCGTACCGAAAAACGAAAAAAAAAACGAACTAAATGATATGTAATTGGTCCGAGAAAATTTGACTAAGAGAATTAAATCTTGTCCCCTTAATTTTAGAATTATATAAATTTAAGTCTTGTCTCCTTCATTTTGTTAAGTTCAATTGCTTAAGATTAAGCATGTGTAAGCGTTTAATGCAGTAAATAATTTAAAAGTTTATTAATTTTCGGTTTGTTTATTCTTAATTTTTAATTTTTTATATTAACTTTGATTTTTAAATTATTTTACGTAAAATAATTTTATTTTATGAGTTTTAAATATTGTTCGATAAAATTTTAAAATCATTTTCGTAAATAATTCTTGACAAATCATTTTCATAAATACTTCAATTAGCACATACTCCACGTGTTCTCCTATCTCGAGGCTTGATCATTGTATTGGATGATGATTAATTGTGAAATCTCTGTATATGAGCTAAATTTATCGTCTACTTGTTAATTGTCTTGCATGACCAACTAATAAAAATTATTTATCTCATTATTTATTTTCATGCCATATTTTTATCAAGTGAATCTTCACTCATATTTATTGTAAGTTAATTTTATAAAACAGTTTTTACCAAGTGAAGATTGACTTAGTAAAAATATGGCATAGAAAAAATAATGAGATAGGTGATTTTTATTGGTTAGTCTTATGGATGACGTGACGGAAATGATTCATGATATAATTTCTCGGATAGTAGAGAAGAGTGGTACTAGTAGGCTAGACTAGGGATGGCAGACGGGTACAATTTCGTGGATTTCGCACCGCCCCGCCCTAATTAGGGTAGGGATGGGTATAAGTTTGGTGGGTAGTGGGTGGGTGGTGGATTTAAGACCTTACCCGCCCCGTACCTGCCCGCCCCGCATCCTACCCGCCATATGATTTTGGACCATTATGAATTTAGATGTAATTTCACAAACTATTCTATAAATCCTAAAATTTTATAAAATTTTAAGACTTTGGTTTGTTTATGGTGTTTTATGATAGAACTTGAATTTATGTTTATGATTATTTTTGAACTTATGTTTTATGTGATATAGTTGCTACCAAGCGGGCAGGTATAGGCGGGTACGAGATGAGTAATGGTTATCTAGTTTGATGGTGGGTGTGAAGATAGATTTGAGAATATATCCGCATGGACGGGTGTGAATTTAAAAATTATACCCGCTGTAAGTGGTGGGTAAGTAGTGAATAGAAAAATTTTAAATGGGTATAATGATGGGAGGGGTATCCGCACCCGCCTCGCGGTTTGCCATCCCTAGCTAGACATTAAGGTGCAGGAATAAAGGGGTAAAGAAGCACGCGCATGACATTTGAACATTCACACTATATTTCTGCTGACTTGGAATAGATGATTGGATTCGACACCAAGGTTATTGGGAGATTGACGGTCCAGATAGCGACATCACATCATCCATTATTTTGTTTATTTGGATAAACCGCAGTAGATGTCACTTCTATCTCATTTTCTTTTGATTTCCGTCACTCCACTTTCAAATGTTAGAATTTTGTCATTTATATTAACTAATTAGTTAATGGTTTTATTAGGTATTAAAAAGGTGAATGAATTGATTACGTTGGTTAATTGGCAGGGGCTTTAGAAAGTTTGGTGAGAAAATGCAAGAATGATAAATTATTTCAAATTTATGAACTAAAAGAAAGAGACTTTGAAAAGAATTCGAAAAATGTAGAAGGAAATGTTGATTTTTGTAATAAATTGAAATGACAACTATTCAATGATATCCATCGAGTAGGTGGGAGTTTTAATATTTTTTACACTATCTCATGAAAATTTTGAATTTATTTTACATTATGATGTATGCAATATATTTTTGAAGTTGTATTTGTCTTGACTTACAATTTTTTTGAATTTTAAAATAATAAACGTATGTATTTCTAGGTATTTTTCTAAATAACTATTTTAAATGGGTTTTTTAATAAAATATCCGCATGAATTTCTCATAAATGTCCTACGGTAAGAAACTGTTGTGCTGAGATAATCATTTGGGTTGGGCAGAAAACAAAAGAAACGATTGACCCACAGACCACGTGGAATAATGCAATTCGCCAATTCCGACAACTAGGTTTAACAGTGACAATAATATTAATAAATGCAAGAAAATGAATTTTGAAAAAATGACATGTCATTTATAGCTTTTTACTGTGTCTGTACTCTGACTGGTTTAGAGAAAAACGGAAATGAAATAATGCAATGTGAGTGGTCCAGTCCAAAGCCGGTGAACATGTACGTAGGTGGTCAAAAGTCAAAACAAACTGAAGATATCTCGGGAGGGACTCAAGAGTGTGGACCACCACCCACTATTTCATATCCATGTGTAGTAGGGTTTATTTAAGTCTATTTTGACTAAATTTAAACATCATGCTCGTAAATTATGGGTTTTTAATTGTTTTTCTGAAAATAAACTTTTTTTTAATTTAATCTCTTAATTTTATGGGTTTTAAAAATATCCGATTCAAAATTCTATACCCATTTAAATTAGAATTATTTTGTACCATATTATTATAAAAAAATTACAATTAATTTTAAAAAATGCTCGAAGAACTTGACCTAACTCAAATTTTATAAACTCGGCCAAGGGTGGAGCTCCTTTGGGACCCGAAGGGGCCTAAGCCCCTATTATAAATCTTAATATTTGGTATTTTTGGTCCATTTGTAATTTATCCCTTGTAAAAAATAAATATTTAAGTTAAAAATACAAGAGCTTATTAAATATTTAGTTAAGTAGGGGCTGAACTAAAAAAGGATTGGTATGTGCCCTCAAATGTTTTGGTCTAATTAAGTCTTTATAAATTTAAATATAAAACAAATTAGATTTTCTTTCCTGAATTTTTATTTTAAATACTTAATAAGCCTTTGATTTTTTTAATTCAATATTTAGCCCCCTTTTAATGTTCGATTCTAGCTACGTCTTTGAACTTGACTCGAAAAAATTTTCAAATAAAGATTTTCATAAAATATGACTCGTCAACTTAACCAACTCTTAATATCCACTGATTGGCCTAATGGCAAATAATACTCATGTTACTTCATCTTATATGTGTTCGAATCCCAGCATTAGTCTTGGAATGTAATATCTCTTTATTTAATAAAAAAAAACTCGATTAACTTGATAATTTTACTTGAACTGATCGAATACTCACCCTAACTATGTAAGTATCTCAAAATTTTATACTCCCTCTGTCCTACTAAAACTGTCACATGTTGACAATTTTTGGGTCAAACTTTTTCAACTTTGACCTCTTATAATTTAAAATTTATTATTGATAAAAATATTTAAAAATATATTTTAAAAACCTTGAATCAAGTAGTTTTTAAATATATTTTTTTATAAAATTTAACTAATTAAAATTTTTAAATAAATTATAGTCAAAGTTTAAAAAAATTAACCAGAAAAAAGTTAACATGTGACAGTTTTAGTGGGACGGAGGGAGTATCTTCTTTTCTAAGAATGTGGTTGAAGCGGAAAGGAATGGCACCAATGTGGGATTGGAATATAGGTGCGTTTATGATTGGAACATATACAGTACAACACAATACAATACAATGCCAGCTGAGTTACTACTTCCCACCCATTTCAGCTTTAGTATGCCAAGGAAATGCAACCTATGTCCTTAACTTGAATATTTACTTTACTAATGCACGCATCCTCATGTTGAAGAACTTCACAGGATTCGCTTCGATTTGTTCATGTATAAAATGGACTCAAGCTTGCAACTTTAATATTCTCTTGATTTTCATTTTGAATTAATTTAATATTTTATGTCATCGTGTTAATGAGTATCGTAAAAGAAGTTCTACACTCAAAACACCTAATAATAATCTTATATATATATATATATATATTGAACACTATCATCATGAAATTAATTTTTTTCACCATTAATATACCAAAAATAATTATCAAAAAATTAAGAATATTTATAAACAGATATTACCTTGTAATCATTGTTAAAACAAATTATTATCTAGTCTTCAGACAACGAGTTTTTCCACCCCCTTTCTCTCTCGTTTTGCAGCTCCGAGACGGTAAATTTTTCGATGGCCCCATCACCTTTCTCCTATATTCTCTTTCGCTCTCCGCCGATTTTTTCCCTAGATTTGTTTTCGTTTACGTACTGATCTATTTGATGAGAGGTCTTCTCTCCGATGACCAAAGTCTTCTTGGGGACGTCAACAAATGATAGGGGAACGTGTTTTCCTCTGACGGTGGTGGTCCAAGAGGGAATGGTGGAGGGGTTTTCTCCCGTTTTCGCTTTCTATATGATGCTTGTTTGGTGGCTTTCTTATCGGCCCGCTACTCGGTAGCTCTGCCGACGAGAAAAATCCTAAGCTTTTTACAGTTCATTTGACCTTTCATTTGCCATCAACGTCATATCGATCCTTTAGATTTTCCGTCGAACCACCCAATTGCCAAAGATATCATGTTTGGTGGATTCTGAATTGGTCCAGACGCACGATATTTCTCCTCCACCGATGGTGCCTCGTGAAGCTTGCTGTTTTTGTCTCCGTTTTGGTTTTCGGCCATGTTGTTAGGCCTTTGTTTTACTATTCCAATATTGGCCTATATTGATCCCGTGCATGTGGGCCTTTGTTGCCCACCATGTGTCTTTGTTTTTATCTGTTGAATGTTAAAAAAATAGTATAATAATTTTGTGATGCACCCCTGGTCTCAAATGTTCTCTTTTCAGCAGATATCTGCAACTATTGGGAGATTCTAGGGTCTCAGGCTAAAATGAACAGCAACTAAATTTCTTACAAAAAGTGATCGAAATTCTTACAAAAAGTTAAAAATTTTCGAAAGTGTAAGAATTTTAGTATATACCAAAAAGTCGATACCGAAATTCTTACAACATTTGTAAGAATTTCGGTTGCACCTTTTTTTTAACCTCATTTTAGAATTACCCCTGCAACTCACTACATGGTCCTACGTGCAGCATTAAGAAGTGAACTAGTTGCAGCTTTTAACCAGGTAGTTGCTCCTAGGAAGAAATCACTCCCCTAGCAATAGCACGATTTTCTGAAAACTTTTAAGCAAATGATATCAAATCTCCTTGAAAAATAAGTGCATGGTTGAATTGCCCAAAGAATTTATGCAATCATCTTTTGTGTCAAAGGCACAAATACCTTGTTTAAAGTAAAAAAACTGCTAATTCCCCAAATGAGTGTTCAGGATACAATAAATCTTTTTGAAAGTAAAACCAAGAGATTATATTACTGACCTTCTCTTTTTCCAAAAACATTTCCCTCAGAGCAGAGAGGTGGGTTTTATGACCATTACAAGGAGAGGGAGGCACTAGGTGAACTCGCTCCTGGCTTTGATGACGGCCTGAAATTTATTGCCTTCCCAATGTGAGCAAGAATTAACCATGGGTGGACATACAAGAGCATCAAGGCCTGCCTAAGCCAATGTAATGAAAAAAACACACACAGGTAAAATAAAATCTACAGCCAGCTTTGCACCTGTTGAATATCACCCTCCGTCACCGATGCTGCAAGAAGGAAGTAGTGAAGCTCATACTACTGAATAAAGAAATGCCGAAAACCTTCCTGCAATGATCTACAGAAAGGATGCACTCAAGGGATTGAAGAGGCTGCTGAAGTATTCTTGGAAGAGTAAGGATGGTGAAAATATAACTGGTTGATCTAGCACATCAGTCTTTTCTGAAGGAGAAGATGGGACAGGAGGATCCAAAGTTATTAGTAAGAGATGCCGACAATCCACAGAAAAAGTTTGGCCTTCAAGCAAAGAACTATGACCAACATAAAGCATTGTCTAGTTAACAAAACAATCTTTACATTTTCACCTGGCAGCATTTTGTCTCGATTGTGATTCTCAATGGAACTGTGAATTAATGTAATCACAAACAAGCCTGAAATATGCTCTTTCTCTCTCTCTCTCTGAGATATCAAGTGAGCTAGTATTTGTAGCCAAAGATATGCAAAAAAATCACACAATGTTCAATTCAATAAGCATCAATAGCAAAGATGCAGTTGCAATGTTCAATTCAATAAGCATCAATAGCAAAGATGCAGTTGCAATGTTCAATTCAATAAGCATTAATAGCAAAAATGCAGTTGCAGTCGAATAAAACCACGAGTAGTTAAACATGACATAAAGCTATGTAATGAACTTTCAAATATATTTGTGAGATCTCCTCAAATACAAGAATAGCTAAACCATAATAAAAATAGATGCACAAAAGAGATGAGTTCCAGAGTGTAACTGAATGAAACCTTGCATTCACTCCTGCATCAATATCTAAGCTGATCTCCATCAAACTGCTGTCCAGGTATTTGCGAAGGTCCAGAATATTGCTCACCTCCTCCCATTTGTGGAGAACCAGAATATTGCTGCCCTCCTCCCATCCGTGGAGAACCAGAGTATTGCGGACCTCCTCCCATCTGTGGAGAACCGGAATATGGCTGTCCTCCTCCCATCTGTGGAGAACCAGAGTATTGCGGACCTCCTCCCATCTGTGGAGAACCAGAATATGGCTGTCCTCCTCCCATCTGTGGAGAACCAGAGTATTGCAGACCTCCTCCCATCTGTGGAGAACCAGAATATTGCTGTCCTCCTCCCATCTGTGGAGAACCAGAGTATTGCGGTCCTCCTCCCATCTGTGGAGAACCAGAGTATTGCGGTCCTCCTCCCATCTGTGGAGAACCAGAGTATTGCGGTCCTCCTCCCATCTGTGGAGAACCAGAGTATTGCGGACTTCCTCCCATCTGTGGAGAACCAGAATATTGCTGTCCTCCTCCCATCTGTGGAGAACCAGAATATTGCTGTCCTCCTCCCATCTGTGTTGAACCAGAATATTGCTGTCCTCCTCCCATCTGTGGAGAACCAGAGTATTGCGGTGGTCCTCCCGTCCGTGGAGAACCAGAGTATTGAGGACTTCCTCCCGTCCGTGGAGAACCAGAGTATTGAGGACTTCCTCCCGTCCGTGGAGAACCAGAGTATTGAGGACTTCCTCCCGTCCGTGGAGAACCAGAATATTGCTTTCCTTCTCCCATCTGTGGAGAACCAGAATACTGCTGTCCTCCTCCCATCTGTGGAGAACCAGAATACTGCTGTCCTCCTCCCATCTGTGGAGAACCAGAATATTGCTGTCCTCCACCCATCTGTTGAGAACCTGATGACTGCCATCCACCCATCTCAGCAGGTCCAGAGGGTGACCGTGGTGATTGTGCAAAAGATCTAGGTTGACGCCCAGGGATTCTCCACCTATTTTCATTTAAAACCCTATCAATATCTTCACTCCTCCCAACTTCCCCGAAAGCTCCACGCACAAACTCCTGCAATGAAGGGGTAACACCAATGGAATACTTCATCATCTGGTCCAGTATATCTAAGCTTTTGTCTAGCTCATCAGCATTGCAAAGCCCTCTGACTACAACATCATAAATTGAAGCGTCTGGTTTAGGTTCTTTCTCTCCCATTTTCGTCAAAAGTGCAGCGGCTTCCATGTTCTTACCATTCTTTAGAAATTCACTGAAAACCCTGATTCCAAAACTGGCAACCACCCTCAAACCAGTCTCGACCATCTTGGTAAATGACCGCAGCGCATCATCAACCCGCTCTGCATTCAAGTATGCATCAATCATAGTTCTATACATGGGAACATCTGGTGTCAAAGACTTTCCACACAATTCTTCAAAAAACTTCTCTGCCTCAGATAGCATCCCATGCTCACAAAGCCTGGAGATGATATTATTATACCCAGCAGTGTCCATAGCAAAAGGCTTGGATCCCGGCTTCGTTCCTACCTTCTTAAAAGTCTTAATGGCCTCCTCAAAGTTCCCCAGCTTAAAATACTCATTCACCATGATATTAAAAGTATCTGAATTCACTGCCTGTGTGTTAGGAGGGGTATGATTATCCAACATATTTTCGAACATGGCCCAAGCTTCTTTGGTCTTCCCATGTTTAAGCAAAACCTCCAAAAGGGCATTACATGTGGGAGGAGGCATCTTAAATTTCCTATCCAACAACGATTTATACGAATCCATGGCCTCCTTATCCTTCCCCTGATTAAACCACCACTCCATAAACGTAGCATTGACAACTCCATCATAAACCAAGCAACGCTCTTTCAATTCATCGAACAACTCATTGGCCTTGTCCAAATTTCCCAAATTCAAAAACCCGGATATGAGGTTGTTGAAAACCAAAGAGTCTGCACCGTGCCCTTTATTCAACATCTCCCTTAACAGACCCACGGCTTCCTCAATCCTACCGGCATCGATCAAGCCCTTGGTCAAGTGCCTATACGTCACGGGAGAGGGACTAAAGGGCGCCTTCTCCAAAATCTCGTGGTAAACTTGGATAGCAATATCAACTTCACCTCTATCGCAATGGGCATTAATCAAATTATTATAAGAAACAACATTCGGAACAATATCAGATTGCTTGAAGAAGAAATGAAAAAGAGCAATTGCCTCGTTGAAGCGCTTGTTGCGGTACATGGCGGCGATGATAGCGTTACAAGTGAAGACGGTTGGACGAGTAGAGGAGAACACGGAGGAGCGAGCAAGGAGAGAGGCGGCGTCTAGGTCAGAAGCGCGGATAAGGGACTGAACACGGTTGTGAAGATTAAGGCGATGGCCAACGAGGGCAGAAGTGCTGTCTGGAAGTCTTGGAGCATTAGGGTCACGAGTGGGAGGGGCAGAGGGGGCAGAGGCACGGAGGGCGTGGATTGGGGGCTCAATCCGCAAACGGCGCTTGCGGCGGCGTCGCTCGGCAGCGGCTTCTTCTGCTGAAGTGAAGGCGTAGGGGCGTTGGGGTGGGGGAGGAGGAGGAATGTGAGGATTCTGGATTGGGTTTTCCTCGGCGGGGTTAAGCGCAACATTGTGGAAGAAGCGGGAGAGAGCAACACGGGCGGTGGGCTTGGGAGGGCGGTGGTTGAGGGAGCGGAGGAGGAGGATGCGGAAGAGGGGCATTGTCTAAATGTTAATGGAGAGGAACAAGAATAGGCTAAAACCCTAGACACAAACAACAACACCTGCTTAAACCTTAAGCGTAAGTGTTGTCTCCCGTCTCTCATGTTTATAATTATACCCAATGGTCAACACATAGTGTTAAGGAAATGCTAACCATGTCTAGTCACTACATTTTTGGTAAACTACAACTTTAGTCACCCAATTCTCATTGTCTTTTTTTTTTCATTTTTTCTACGAATTTGATCACTAATCTCATATTGACTACACCAGTGGCTCCTCATAACGAGTCTTATTACATCCCAACATAATCTGAGTTGAAGATTATTTCCATAACTGATTGACTTTGAGCTTTTCACTTTTGAACTAAAAGTTCAAGTATTTCGATCAATTTGTTTTTGAATCCTTTCCAATTTAGCCTCCAAACCGTCAAATCTTATCATAAAATTACCGGTTGGAATCAGAATAGCTCTGATTACCATTTGTTATGATCCAGAACAGAAACAGAAAAAAAAGGGATTGAAGAAGATTCGTCATGTTGTTTCATTCATTACAACGATACATTGGACAATCAAATTAAATGGCGATAAGTTTAGAAACGGGCTGCAAATTTCCATTTAAAAGCATCTCTAGCATTCCAACGAACAAAAGACAAATCTGTCTGTAACGTAATGCATCTACTGCTAAAAGCTACATCACTACATAAACAATATATATATATATTTCAACCCAAGGCACAGGACAGCAGATGATGAAAAGGTTGCCATTGTAGATTTGAGGCGACCCTTCTCCGGTACTTGGAGACATTTTTGCATAAATGCACTACTGCAGCTCAAAACAAGTGGTGTGAGTGATGATCATACAATCTAAAATCGGATTAAAGACCTTCCCTTGGGGTAGTCTTAAAACAACAATGTTAATAGATATCCTGCTGCCGGGAGGAGCTTTGATGAAACATATGAAACAAGTACAACACACTAAAGAAACCAAACTCCAAGTAATATTACTAGACACCTGATGATTCCATCTTCTGGATGCCTGGTGCAGTTACCACAGCCAGATTAAGATCAGGGGGTTTAGACTCCCCCACCCTCTCACGTATCTCCCTGTACTCTTGACATATTGCACATAGATGGCAGAAAAAGTGAGTAGCAAAGTCCCCACAAGGTGCTTCCTGCATCAAACATAAATAACAATAATAGTAATGATAATTAGCAAACAACACATCCAATAAGAGTGTAAGCGGATTGAAAAAGTAAATGAGGTGAATAGAAAAATCAATTATGTGCCAAAATACTACCATTTCCCATCTTGAAACCTCATAATTAGTAGTACTTCCAAGTTTCTTTATTTACCATTTTGCATTCAGACAATGCTAATAAAAGGAAGGAGGTACAAGCCCTTTAAATCTTATGAAAAAGAAACAAAAATATTCGTCTATAATCTACGGTCTCAATAATCCCTAGTAATTGCACCATCGCACCCATTCCATGCACCTTGTGACACGAGTTACATAGAGAGGTTTCCAAATAAGTAGATTTTGTGTAAAATATGTGCATACTTGGTGCAAGCACTAAGAGGAATGTTATTTTTTTCCCTTTTTGATAAACTGTTAGAGGATGACTTCATGCCCTATTGTGTCTATCCATAAACCATGATAGTTCAAAGAAGGGTGTTCTAATGAAGCCATATGGTTGTTACCTAGAGTTGAGGCTACTTCATGGAATCTCACCTCCTGGAAGACCACTTCAAAGGAAGTCAATTTCTTAATAGGATTTTAATGCTTTGGAAGTTATCCTATCAATTCAATAGGTGGAGCTCATTTTTATTAGAAATAATCCAGTAGAGAGGAGATCTTTCCATTCTTTGGCCTTCAAAACTAAAAGGCCCTCCTTTTAGGTCTATTATTGTTACATACCTCTTCCCATAGAAACTAAAAATTGAAATCTCAAAAGTTAAAAGTGATTTAAAAAACATGCTTGACCAATTTATTAATAGTACCCCAAAAAATGAAAGGGCGATGGTAGTTCAGTTTGCAAAAAGGTTCACAAGGTCCCATGGCACGCCAATAAGAAACTGATAATGGAATATGATTAATGTGTTTCGAGGATGATTCTCCATATAAAAAATGGTCAATAGTCAGATACTAAAACATCAAAGCAGTTAATGCAGAGAGCAAAGAAGCTAGTTATTAATCTATGAATCCAAAAGGCTATTTCTTTGCTACAGAAAAGAATTTCAGCACCAACTGCCAGAGTTTCAGACTCTTTGCATCTGCCCAATTAGAAAAGACTTAAAAGAAGTCCAGGTTCCAACCTTACCACCAACTCAAAAATACATTTTTCTCCTAATTCTATACACCAAGGATACCCAAAAAGACAAATCAATCACACCCAACTTACAGTACGTGGTTAAAGCCTAGAAATCTCCTACTAAAATTTCAACTTGAAACCACCTGGTGAAGAATCAATCTTCTAAACCTTATCAATGAAGAAATATTCTAAAACCACGGTCACAAATTCGAGAATAATATCGTCTAACAATTTAAAAATCTTGATTTTCTCCGGAAAGTAGGAGTGTAACCAATTTAGCAATAACTTCATAGAGAATAACATGCTACTACTTTGGGGGAAATATGCTGTATTAAAATCATTGCTGAAATCTTATGCGTGCATATATATTATGTAGTATCTACAAATTAATCTTGCTTAAAATTTGAATTTACACAGCTTTACAGATTAGCTTCTATTCTCTAGTGAGTAGCATTTAACAAAATTATAAACAAAACCAATCATTTAGAGAAGAAAAAACAATGGACAGGGTGGCAGCATCGTGCAGACAAGCTAAGCAGTATGCATAATAGTCTAAAATCATAGAACTCTAAACAAAAAAGAAAAGCATGAAACTAGAGATAGATATGAAAAATACCTGCAAATTGTATCTGGAGCGAAGTGCCCTTCGATAGCCACAAGCATAACAAGAGATAAAGGATCCAAATCCAGGTAAGGCCAAATAGATGCCTTGAGTTAAGATGCAGCAAAGAGTGTTGGCAAAAGCCCAAAGAATGAAATGGGTGATGCAGGATCCTACTAGAGTACCAGAACCCAGAAATTCTGCATTCTTTCCGAACAAATAGCAGGGGAAAAGAAGACCTATACAACCTGCGCATGGCAACGGCATTCAAAGTATTATTCACCAAATCAAAGTCACGTTACATTTTTTTATTTCACTAACTGTGACAATATAGGTTTAAGAATTAAGACTCTATTGGATAACAATTCCCAAATTACTTCAATCAAATAAAACTCGTATAGAGGCACTTGAAAGCACCTGAAAAAATAAAGAGTCAAAGTAGCATACAGCTCTGCATGTCATCGCAACAAGCGCAGATTCCAGAAGACCACTGAACAGACTGAGACTGCGGCGGAGACGGCGATGGCGATGGCCTTGGTTCAGCATCACCCTCCCCAGCAGGACGAGGAAGGTCTTCTTCGTCCGACTGACTCAATGGTATGTAAGGCGGTGGGACATAGCTGCTTCGGCTTTTCATCTCGAGTCGATTCTGACCGAAAACAGTATTTTGTCTTCGTTAATGGCGATGAAAGGATCAATTTGGAGCCTCAGATCTGAATCTGATGGCGTCAACACGGGCATTTTCCCCCTTCTGGTTAGACTGTTGGTAAGATTAGCAACTATTTTACTCTTTCTCGCTTTTCTATTTAAAACATAGGATAAACTAATTCCATTAACACCCGACTATTGTTCTGGTTCTAGGTTGACCACTGAGTTATGAATTTTGTCAATTAAATCACTAAAATTTTAAAATAAGCCACGCTTATTATTTTTTTTTTGACGGAAATAATGATTTGGCAGTTAAGTAAAATTACATAATTTGATTGAATTAAATAAAAATAATATCAAATTCTTCCAATACGATAGTGACATGTGTCATCAATTAATTGAAAGATTAGTTTATTAAATTTAATTAAATTATGACCGAATTGATAAAATTTGTACGCAAAGATTAAATGTGTAATCTAAATTTATTTAACTATCACGTTTTCATTCCCGTCAAAATTAAAGGAGTAGTGGTTTGAAAATTTAACAAAAACAAGATGAAAAAAATCGAGAAGGGGAGCTTGTACATCAAATGAAAATTTAACAAACTCATCAATAACGGATAAAATTCATCTGCTCTTTTTTAGTGCTCTTACTAATGTACCAACACTAAAAAATACTATAAAATTAAATTCTAAGCTCTAACTTTAAATTTTAAATCCTAAAACCTACACCTTATATCTTAAAAATACATCCTATCCTAAATTCCCTAAGCCCTAACCATAAACCTTAACCTAAAACCCTAAACTCTAAACCTAATTTTGAGCATGACATTAGTAGGAACACCGAAAAAGGACAGAAAATTTCCCTCCAGAAGTAACAACATAATTAAGTTCATTAATATATATATATATATATATATATATATATATATCAACTTCATTTTAATTTCTAACTTGAAATCCAAGAAATCAACCTTGGTGAGGCGTTTTGACGTGAGAATTTATTTAAAAATATTAAAAAAGAAATTAAGAAAGAGAAACTGATGACAATGAATATTTCTCCCATCCCAGGAGTTTCCTCCCACAGCAGCTTCATGGTTATAAAAGAGAGCGTTTCAAACAAGAGTTGGATCATCGTCGTCGTCGTCAGTCACAGGTGGACTGGACAAGTATCGGTCATGGCATCTTCCTCTCCCAACAAGCTGACCACTACCAACCATTTGAGATTGAGACATGTGGAGTCCATGGCCTCCTTCCCTTCCGACGCTGGCAAGATTTCCCATTTGAACGCCGCCATATTGGGCGAGTCCCTTGCTTCTGAGGAGAACGACTTGGTTCTCCCAAGCCATGACTTCTCTCGCCAGGCTCTCATTCCTTCTCCACACAAGGTTCCTTCTCATTTCTCTCTTATTGCATATGAAAACAAAATATTAATATTAACGTGGTTTTACTACATAGCAGCAGCAGTAGTAGCAACTGTACATGACAACATAAATGTATATTCATTCATTCATTATGTTCCTCAAGATTTAGTTCCTTCTGAGCCATTAATGTTTATGATCAACGAGTCTGACAAAGTTTCCTTTGTGGGGCGAGATGAGATCAGTATCTGGAGATGTACAAAAGATCAATAGAGGATCCAGCTGAATTTTGGTCGGACATTGCCTTATCAGAGTTCTATTGGAAGCAAAGATGGGGAGATCAGGTCTACTATGAGAATCTCCATGTCAATAAAGGAGATATCAAGATCCAGGTATTTCTCTCTACCCTTTTCCTTGTTCTTCTTTTTGGGATTCATTTAGTTTAGCATTCGAGTCAATCACTTTATTTCTGGGTTTTACCAGTGGTTCAAAGGTGGGATCACCAACATATGCTACAATTGCTTAGATAGAAACATAGATGCTGGTCTTGGAGACAAAATCGCCCTGTACTGGGAATCCAATGAACCTGGTTTTGATGCCCATTTGACTTACTCCCAGCTCCTGCACCGAGTTTGCCAGGTCTCTTCTCTTCAACTTTATATTAAGTCTCCTCATTGTACAGGTTCTTCAATTGGAATCACCACTGATTTATTCCTGTCTTCTCTGCAGCTCGCTAACTACTTGAAAAGTATTGGAGTTAGAAAGGGTGATGCTGTTGTTGTTTATTTGCCTATGTTACTGGAGCTCCCGATTACCATGCTTGCATGTGCTCGCATAGGCGCAGTTCACTCGGTACATAACTATAAGACATTAATTTGTTCATTTATAATTTTATTATCGAATAAATTCCCAACTCGACTGCCCTTTCAGGTTGTATTTGCTGGATTTTCTTCAGATTCTCTTGCCCAACGAATAGTGAACTGCAAACCAAAAGTTGTTATTACTTGTAATGCTGTTAAAAGAGGCCCTAAGACCATCCATCTCAAGGACATTGTTGACGCTGCCCTTATTGAATCTGCCAAGGATGGGGTCTCCATAGGTTAGCCAACATTAAGAAACCGGTATCTGATTTGAACATGGTTTTCTCCATACTACTTCATGCATATTTTAATAGCTGAGAGCCACGTGTTTAGTCAAATCTGGCTTAACATAACCGATGTTGAGCAACATGTAGAGCATGATTAATGTTAATCAAGTTGCTAAGTACTTAACATTTAACTACCAGCATGCTGTGCTCTGTAATTGAACTACTAGTTCAAGTTTCTCCTATTATTGCCATCACTAGTGAGACTATTTGATCAGTTTTATTTTATATTTAGTTGGTTGTCTATTTATGGCGATATCTTCGTTTGAGCAGATGTATGCTTAACCTATGAAAATCAATCAACATTGAAGAGAGAAAGCACAAAATGGCAGGAAGGAAGAGATATGTGGTGGCAGGTTAGTGTAAAATAGAGAAGTATTTGGTGATTCCAGTAACCATAATTATTTCATCTGATTTTCACTAGGATGTTGTCCCAACATATCCAACTACTTGTGAAGTTGAGTGGGTTGATGCTGAAGATCCCCTTTTTCTATTGTATACTAGTGGGAGCACTGGGAGGCCAAAGGTGTTCATTTTGCTTGGTTTAAGTAATTTTCCTTAGTTTCTCCTTTTCTTTTTCTATGTTCTAATTTGAACTTTTTAAAGGGTGTACTCCACACAACCGGAGGATATATGGTGTACACAGCAACAACATTTAAATATGCATTTGACTACAAAGAGTCTGATGTTTATTGGTACTTCAGACACTCTGCACCCTTGATGTTTTTTGGAATTTATATATTTTTGCTGTTTAGTAACCTTTTGATGTTGGGTCTTACTTGGCATATCCTTTACTTTAGGTGCACGGCTGACTGTGGTTGGATTACCGGGCATAGTTACGTAACCTATGGACCCATGCTTAATGGAGCAACAGTTGTTGTATATGAGGGAGTAAGATTTCTGTCACTATTTTGATTTTCATATATTATAGATGGTGCAATAGATAGCAATATTTCTGCATGTTTTATGCAGGCCCCAAATTATCCTGATTCTGGAAGATCTTGGGACATTGTCGACAAATACAAGGTGACCATATTCTACACTGCCCCTACATTGGTGCGCTCTCTCATGTGCGACGGTGATGAGGCAAGATATATATCTCTAACCTTGTTTACACTCTACATATCTTTGGTTCAGACTGTTCATCAGAATTGTTGTGAATAAAAACAGCTCCTTTACTATTTGTTTGTTTTATCTTCCAACATTTTCAACTAAAGTCAGAGCAACTCTATTGAATTTCGCAAGCATTCCTCAATTTTGTTTAATTCTGGCCTGGAAGTTTACTTGCATGATATTGCTGTTACTGTGTTCGCAGTATGTTACACGCTACTCACGGAAGTCCTTGCGTGTCCTTGGAAGTGCTGGCGAGCCTATTAATCCAAGTGCTTGGAGGTTTATAGATTTAGATAACTTCTTTTGCTTCAATAAGTTGTTCTTTTAACTTTTTATTTTAATCTCCTATGCATTTGTAAAATGGAGTTGTGTAACCTAAAATGATCCTGGTTACCGTAGGTGGTTTTTTAATTTAGTTGGAGGGTCTAGGTGCCCTATTTCTGACACTTGGTGGCAAACTGAAACAGGTGGCTTTATGGTAAGTTTTTCCTTCTTCATGTTAAGTATTTTGGTAGCATTTCCTGAAAATATTCTTACAACTTCTCCTTAGATAACTTGATTTTCCTCTGCTATATGTGGCTATGTGCATATTTCAACTTTTGATTATTTTTTTTGGCTGATAACTTAGTTGATTTTACTCTTTTTTATGGTCATACTTCAACTTTTTATTGTTTTCCATGTCTTAACTGGCAGATCACTCCTCTACCAGGTGCCTGGCCACAGAAGCCTGGTTCTGCTACCTTTCCCTTTTTCGGAGTTCAGGTTTATTGTGATATTGTCTCTGAAAATGAGTACATAGTTATTCTTATTTTTTTCATTAATAGTTTCTTCTTGTACAATTGCAGCCTGTCATTGTGGATGAAAAAGGAAATGAGATTGATGGTGAGTGTAGCGGTTATCTGTGTGTGAAAGGCTCATGGCCCGGTGCTTTTCGAACTCTTTATGGAGACCATGAGAGATATGAGACAACGTATTTTAGACCATTCCCTGGATATTATTATACTGGTGATGGCTGCAACAGGTATGATGATCCTAACACTGAAGTCTGAAACTGAATTGCTGTTTTTATTGGTCTGGATTTTTGTTAGTGCAGAATATCGGTTTTTAATCTGCATATCTATACATTTATCCAATGATGGCATTCTAACCCAGGCACTAGCATTTAGCTACTGTTTTATTTGTTTCAGGGACAAGGATGGGTACTACTGGCTTACTGGAAGAGTTGATGATGTTATCAATGTTAGGTATATTTTATCAACAAAGTTCTGTTAGCAGTTAAAAAAAACAAACCTTTTCTTTCCTATTGCCTGTGTGATGCAATGTTAATATACGCAGCGGACATCGTATCGGCACAGCTGAGGTGGAATCTGCTCTAGTCTCTCACCCTCAGTGTGCAGAAGCTGCTGTGGTTGGTGTTGAGCATGAGGTATTTAAGTGGTCTGGCTGGTGTATCTGTTTAAGAATTACATACCACTTAGCCAAGAGATATGCTTGTGGTTAATTAGTAAGTCATAGCTTTTATTTTCTGTTGCTGCCTTGCTGGTAGGTTAAAGGACAGGGCATATATGCTTTTGTTACTATTGTGGAAGGCGTTTCTTACAGCGAACAACTCCGGAAGAGCCTTATACGCGCGGTGAGAAATCAGGTTCGAACTTTAAAACCTTTTGATGAAAATCATTGACAAGGAAATGATACATACATTATCTTTGGTCTGAATTTTATAAACTAGTAGTCTGAAGAATATCCATCTGGGATGCAGATTGGAGCATTTGCAGCACCTGATAAAATACACTGGGCACCTGGCCTCCCAAAAACGAGAAGTGGAAAGATAATGAGGAGGATTCTGAGGAAAATCGCATCCAGACAGTCGGATGAACTTGGAGACACTAGCTCGTTAGCCGAACCCGGTGTAGTTGATCAGCTTATTGCACTTGCTGATTGTTGAAACAATTGCAGGTGTAGAACTCAGTCAGAGCCGAACAATGTTGTTTGTGGTTCTTTGATTGCTTTCAAGCCAGTTCTAGATTAGGTGCTTGTAAACCAATGTACAAATTACTTGCAATAATTATTAGTTGTTACACGTTTAAATTGTTTTGGTGTTTCATAATCATAAGCTTGTGGAGCTAGATTTTGGATACTGTGAGTCCAATTACATGAACGGGGTATTTTAGAATGATGCATGTGGATCTTAGAGTTGATAATCTGTTGAACCCTGGTTTAAACATGAGGCGTCTTGGAAGTTGGACGTAATCCGAACGATGTCTAATTTAGGTACGAAATATGTACTAAGCCTTGTGTTAGGGTCATCCCCCGACGAACCTATGGTAGATCGTGTAGGCACGACTTTGAGCACCAATTGATCTAGTGGCTGCGTATAATCCGTTACGGTTAAATGTTTCACTAGATTGAATTATTTTTTGTTGGGCCTTTTTTGTGTTTGTTTGATGGAATATCTGAGCAAGATTCATTGAACATTTTGACTTTGATGAGAAGACAGGCAAGGCAAGATAAACCCTGGAAAAAAGAGGAAAAGGGTTCACATGGGAGAGAAATCAGTATGTTTGGCCGAATCCAGTGTCAGCTCAAATACCCTTAAGGCTTAATCCAAACTTTTTTCCTTATAAAATAAGCAACAGTGAAGGCGGGGCAGCTCTTGTCCCATCAGCCAACCCTTTTCAATTCTTCCAGATAAACAAAGACCTCGAAACCCATGCCAGCCATTTTGTGTTGGAATTGCAGAGACAGCCAATACAGATGGAGGGATGGGCCACAAAGATTCTTTTTTTTTGAAGCCTAACAAAGATCTCTTCAAATCAGCCTTAATATTACGCAAATGCAAAGGCCAAGGGGAATAGTATGATAAAACAACTGCATCTGCATGCTTTGGAAATTGATGATATCGTCACTATATCTATTACAGGCTCGCATTCAGAAACTGGCCAAACGCCAAGGCCACGCGAGACCTCCATAACAAGCAGCCCTTAGCCCCTTACCACTTTTTTTGGAATTTGGAAGCTCTTTATCATCATGCCACCACTATACATATCCATTGTTGGGAAATTAAATAAAAACCAAGACCTGTCTAAATCAGAAGCAAAGTAAATGCTCCTAGCTGGTAAAAGCCTACCACACATAACAGAAGCCAAAACCATGCAAAATAGAAGTACCCTACATTTGCTATATCTAGAAGCTAAACCCTAACCCTAACCTCTACCCCCCATAAAGCCTTAGATATACAACAAAGACTAGTTTTTATCCATTACTAAAGGCTAGTTGTAGCTCCTTGTAGGATGTGCTACGGGTAGAGTTTGACGGGCAAATGTCCTGAATGAAGTATCTTGTCATCTGTTCTTTTTTTTTTGTTGTCTTCTTCTTCTGCTGCTGTGAATGTTCAAGACTGCCAGGTTATCTGTTTCCTTCTTTCTTTTTTTCCTGCTAGATTTAGGTGGATACCCTTCTGTCCCGAATCTATATCTAAATTTTTCTTACTGCAACACCTTCTTGCTCCGTACATATTCCCCAACTTTGGTTTAACTGTTCAATTAAAAATTACGTCGACCAGGTCTATGTGTATCATCTAAAATGATATTGGTAAATAGTGTTTTTTTCAGGGAAATAATGCAAATGGAAAATATAATTAAAAAATAAAGTTGGCTGGGGATTATCTAGGGAACCAGGGGCGAATCTTGGTAGCAGAGTTTGAGAGAGTCTACTTAAAATTTTAAAAGATTCTGAAGGTTTAAATTAAAATTTTCAAAATTTTTGAAGGGTTTAATTTTAAATTTTTCAAAAGAAAATTGTGTTTAACTAAAACTTTTAAAAAATTTGAGACTAAATGATAAATTTTAAAAAATTAAAAGAGAGCTTAATTAAAAATATTCAAAAAAATTAAACATAATAAGAATTTTTATATTTTGTAGGGACCAAATTAAATTTTTTAAAATTTCCAAGGCCTGAATCTTAAGTTTTTCAAATTTGTGAGGGGGCCAGGGCTACCCTTGCCCCATATCCATCCTCCCCTGTAGGAAACAACGACAATTAAGTAAGAAAACAGGGATGGTCCGGGATTTTTTTTTTTTTTTGAGAACTACAATAATTTTTACATTGAAGGAGAATCATTTTTATATTCTCGACAAGTTCCGGACGAATTTAACATTTTATAGAACATAAAATAGGCTTTTATGTACGACTGTAAGTGAATTAAACTCAAAAGTAAAAGTAGAATTCGTAGAACACAAAGAATTTTTATGGACTTTTAAAAAAAATAAGTTACTATTTATAAACATTTTTTATAATAATTTTTTAGGATGGACGTAAATAAAATTTCATTAAATTTTGCGGTGAACAAAATTAAAATTTTAAGTGTATACAATAAATAAAATAAATAACTAATAAAAATAATTAAATTCTTAAAGTGAGCACTTCCCTACCCTGGTCATATGGTTCATTCGCCAGTGAGTTGACTCATACGAAAAAGTTGGTAAACTGTTCCAACATGTTGGTTTCTCCATTACTGCCACCTAAATTATTGTGTGTCGTATAGAATACAGCATTGTCTAAGCTAAAATGAATGTATCACAAAATTTTTTGTCTTTTTTATGGCCATGTTTAATAAATATATTTTTTAAGCTAAAATTAGAAGTTTGTTCAGTTAAATCCGTTAATTTGGATGTTTGGTAAATAAAGAATTATAATAATAGATTGAGATAAAAAAATTTATTTTTAAAAAGCTCCTAAAAGATACATTGGTACATCCGTTATCCGCTAATTACTAAACATGACCGACATATTTTAATATATATTGAAAATATAATCAACAGTCGAGCGATCCAAAAAAATACATTGACCTAAAAACGTTCGGATTAAATATAAGGCATCCATATTCCACGTGGGAAATACTTCGAAATTTTGGACCGGATTAAATATTTTTACACGCCCTACCTGCATGCTTTTGTATCCAACTCTAGCGTAGTTTTATATTAAATTATGACCAACAAAATACAAACAATGGCAAATTGAGCAAGCATATTTAGTCGGTTGTTTAAGTTATTTATTTTTGTTCCCTTATTTTCTTTAGGTCATGGATTCTATACTCATTAGAAATATATATTTCTTTCTCTTTGAGTCTCCTTTCTTTTCTTTCTAGGTAGGATAGCGGGACAAAAATTATGTCACTTTTATGTCTCTTTTTATACTTTAACACTACCCTAATTTTTAAATCTTAATTTCAAACCTTAAACTCTAAAAATATATCTACATCAAATTTTATAAACTCTAACTTTAAATTTTAATCTTAAATCTTAAACATAATTTTTTTAATATGAAAACATAAATAATAACTCTTAAAAAAGACAAATAATTTTTATTCGCGATTGCGTGAAATTAATAATATATATATATATTCCCTACTCCAATCAACAATATAAGAAAAAAACCATCTTTTTTCTTATATTTTTTAGATAAAAAAAGGAGCTAGAAGGCACGCAAATTAAGGCACATCCCCTTAGCTCAGCTAGAGCTACAGCCGAGCAGAGCAAGCTTTTGACCTCTCTCTTGAAAACAAAACAATACTACAATTGTCAAATTAATCTCTCTTTTCCCCCACAGGTTTAATAAAACAGCACTAGTTCTTGTGAAATCCAAAACCATAATTGGGGTGAAGGCGACATTAATCTCATACAAATTATTGAGTTAATATAATCACAGATTGTTTAACCTATATCACAAGGTATAATATAATTCCATTATATTGGATAATTACAATGTTTTAATTCAAGTAGATTTTTTTTTAAAAATGAGGTTATATAATCAAATAAATTTTAAATAATTAATCTTGTAGCGTAAGTTAGCCATTTTTTATATTAAAAAGTTTATTTTAATTCTTTTGTTATGAAAGAAATTAAGAATTTTATTATTATTTAATAAATTAATACCTAATTTCTCAATATAACACACATTTCCACCGATACTAGACGATAACAACTTCCTAGCTTGTTTTAGTAATTAGGTATTAATTTATTAAATAAAAATAAGTAAAATTTACTATAAATGTTATAAATTAATATTAGAATAAATTATAAAAAAACTAAAACTAAAACTATCAGTTTCAAACTAAACAAGCTTCTAAGAGTCTAAATTGCATAAAAATAAAATTTGAAAAATTTAACATGTCACCTATTATTTTATTAAATTCAACCGCATTTCTTTGGTCAAAAATGTCGCATCCAAAATAAACTTCAGGAAACAATTAAATAAAATATATATAATTTGGAGGAAAACAATCCTATAAATCTATTCATTTTTCAAACACAAAATGTCTTCTTTTACATAGTGGGGGATAAAAGTAAACTTTTAGATATAATAAAAAAAGATTAAAATATATTTAAAAAATTCCAAAAATGGTAAAAGACTTATAATATAGCACAATCAGTGGTGTATGTTTTGTTTGCTAACGAAATTAATACTTGCTTCCAGTTTTATTTTGTGCTTTTTATGTAAAAAAAAGCCGCTGTTTATTTAAAACTAGAAGGATTAAACCAACTAATATTTGGTACATCTCCAGGTAGTATATCTGGCTCTGCAATTACATGTCATTTCATTTTCAAGCTCAATGTTCCATCGCTTTCAACTTTACCAGATTACTTGCTATGCAATCAAAATAAATAGAGTGACAACAGTAGCTTAATTTCATGTTAATACTAAAACACTAAACACCATCATATTCTACCTAGTTTTCTTTACTAAAACTAAACTAAACCACTTCTCTATAAGTGCCTCAAATCCTCACTCGTTCCAGAGTGCAAACATCGGTATCTTATGAGCTACACCTAAATTGCCTAATCGGTTTTCATTCGAATTATCGGTCTCGCTGTTTCTGTCTTCGTACTTTGAACCCTGTACTGAGAGGTAGTCCTGGTGAGAGTAATCTCCACCGATTCCAAACTGATCACCGGCTAATCCATTGGAGCCTTTCGGACTTTGAGGGTTCGAGGAATTACGCCTACTTGAACTTGCCAAGGATGCATCATTGTTTGTGTTGGTACTTTGATGATGATGCTCATCTGAATTTGTAGTCCAAACCATGTCAGCCAATTCATCGGATGCTTCACCGTTCGGCATAGGTAGGAGAGGTTGAGACGACGACGATGAAGCACATGAATTATTATCCTCGGGAGCAATGGGGGCAGAGTGTTTTGGTGAGCGTTTTGCAAGGTCACCCCCAATAAGAGTAGAGCTTGAGCAAATTCGCTTTACATCGTACCGGCTTATGTCGAAATTGGTCACAGCACTTGTCCCCCTAAACTTGATTGCAGCAATATCATAAGCTTCAGCCGCTTCTTCTTGTGTGCCTACAATGTGTAACACAGTATTATTGCTGCATATTTAGGAGTCATTGCAAATTGAGACAAAGAGAGCAGAAAAAGAAGTTAAGCTTACTAAATGTTCCAAGGTACAAGTCCTTGTTTCCAGCAACCCTTCCAATTCTAGCTTGCCACCTTCCATGCTGATGGTGCCTAACCAGACACAGAAAAGAAAAGAAAAGAGCTTGACATGAAAGAGGAAAGAGTGATAGATATAAAGTTGGATTCCCTTTTAAATAATGTACCATGCAAGAACACACATTTCAGAATATGGGGATTTTATCTGCATGTAAATAGTAATGTTTGCCTATTATTGTGTATTATATAATTGAAAAAGGCTGCAAAAGATGCTGTAAATAGTGGCAAAACTTTATCAATAAGGTCGTTTTCTGCTATTACCTTGTTACTCCTCTGTACACTGAAGCTCCCCTTGAAAAACCACTGCTTTTCCTGTCAAAAAGTAAGATGTCATTCAATGTTACAATTTCCTTTGTCTGTCCTTTCTCTATTTTTCCCACTCTGTCTTTGAATTTTAATGCACAAGACTTGGTGTTACCTTCTCAAATGAGCAACAAATTCTTGACGGGTCATGTTCTTCATCTCTTCCACCTCCTTCTCGTAGGAACTCAACTAAAAGGAAAGTATCAAATATTAGGGAAATTTATGAAAAACCCTGCAAAGAACAATGCCAATACCATTGTTGGGTTTCAGCAACAAACTTACAGGGAAATTTATGTGTGTTGTTAGACCCCAATACTTGAGTGCAGCTAAGTCATAAGCCCTTGCTGCTTTTTCTTCCTTGTCATAACCACCTGATCATCCACAAATTTAAACAAAAAGAATTAGGGGTTGGAAAACAGCACAAAGCACAATGCCCAATGCTCTTTGTTCTTATGGTTAAATGCTGTATATAAAGTTAACAAATAATGCACTTCCAAAATGTTTAATGCAGAAGAGACATGCAAAAGAATACAAGAGTTCACTTACCGAGATAAACTGCAGAGTCAAGGGATGGAAACCGGAATGTAAATGAAACATAAGCATTAGTAAACCCGAAATCAAAACAATATTAAGAAATGAATACAGATTGCTGCCCTCACCTTGCCTCCCTTTCCTTGTTTGTCCCTCTTTTCTACAGCTGTTGTCCCACAAATGAGCCTCATATCTTCCGGTCCATCTGTGCCTATTGAATTTAATTTCAAAAACATGGATTTCACTAAGTAAATTTTCAAAACCCCGGGTAACCATGGAAATCCAAAGCTAAAATCACCTTGTAACACCACGATATTGAGACGTTCTCTGACCAAAAGTATCAATAGATTTACGAGGAACTGGTTCTCTGGTGAGTGTCTTTCCGACATGCCGTTTACGGTTATCAACCGCATCCAATGGTGCAATTGCAGGAAATGCAGGCAACCCGTTTCGTGAGCTGGGGCTCATAGCGAGAGTGAGTGTCTGAAAGTTTGTCTCATCGCCTGAAGCTTTCCCACCAGAAAATGGAGTTTGTCTCAACCAGGACTTGAATCCTGAAACTGAAGTTGCACTCTCAAAAGGAACATGGTACATGCCACTCCCTTGGTTATGGTTAGGGTTCGGGCCACACTGTTGGAGACTGTGTCCACTAGCCATTAGGGTTTGAGGGTTCTCGTTGTAATCATGGTAAGTTCGTATCAAAGACGATGGGTTCGTGAAATTCTCTGCAGCTTCCATATCTCCCTTACTGCTATAGTTTGGTGCTACATTAACATTGATCCTAGAAGTTGTAGGACTCGGAACAGTGTTTTGGTTTTGGTTTTGGTTTGAGTAACAACAACCCAAGAAATCTTCAAGTTTTGGACCCTGTCCCTGCTCACTTTCACTTGCACCTGCAACACCATTTTCATATCTCCAACCTGCAAATCAGCGTTGGAAAACAAGTAAAATAAAGAGAACCCATTTCTTCTTCTTCCATGGAAACTCTTTCACGCATGCAACCGAAATTTAAAAAGAATGAGAAATATTGTAAAGGGAAGGACAAGAAAAGAACCGTCATCGACGGCACCGGAAGAGCGACGAAAAGGATCAACAACACAAAGAGAGCCATCGGAACGCAAAGGCATGACAGAAGGGAAACCACCATGGTCTTGTCTGCCGAAGTTTTCATCGATTCTAAGGTCTGGAGTGACAGAAAAGCCCAGCCAATTATTCATGGCGGTGAAAATGATCTGTTTTATCAACACAAACAATCACTCTTTTTTCACACCCTTTCTCTACCAAAAAATAAAGTGTTTATCTTTTACAAAAATATTGTGAGTATCTGTTGTTGTTTTCTCTTTCCCTGTGGCTTTGGGACTCGAACTTGAAAAACAAAGAAAATATTTGTGCTCGCAAACAAAGCTCTTTTCTCGTCTTATATTCTGATTCTCAGCACTGTATCTGCAGCTGCATTGGGCTTAGTGCCTCTCTTTCATTTCCTTCGAGTTTTTGCAGAGGTGACCATCACATAAATTTATCATTATGGTGACAATAATGGGAAAATAAATAAATAAATAGAAATTGGGATAGGGCCAAAGTGTTTGGAGCTCTGATTCGCTACAAACATGATCCACGGATTCTGAAATGTTTGACACTGATAATTCACTGAAAACTAAATCTGATTTTGTTGGACCGTCAGGATATGAGAACAACTGGTCCACTTCAACCTTGAAAAGCACCAAATCTCTGATAAAAAAATTGTTCTAACGTCAGCATTTGTCCTAGTAAAGCTAGCTGCACGCCGATGCAAGCCCTAATGCTCGGCTAAATTACAAGAATGATAAGTAGTGTTCTAAATTATTTATTAAAAATATTTATATCCAATACATTACATGTGGAAACTAAAACAAGTTTTGTAGTTTTATGTACTTAATTTAGGATGTAGGGTTTATGTGTTTAATTGTGGAGGTTTAGAATTTAGTAGTTGTGAATAGAATTTAGGGTTTATTGATTATTATTATGATTTATGGTTTAAATGTTAAGTTTATGTTTTAATGTAATATGTTAAGAATTTAAGTTTTAGCCTATAAACCATAAATTCTAATCATAAACCCTAAATTTTATTCACGGTCATTAAATTTTGTCTCAAAAGCTGCAAACACAAAAGTTAAAAATTCAACGTATGTTTCAAAACCTGTGCCGAACGAAACTTAAGAACTACACATTATGAAAGCACGTTTGACAAAATGCATACTTTTTATATGAGTGTGCATTTAGAATATCCGATCCGAAATTTCAGATATCCAAAATTTTTGAATATATAGTTTAGCGATTCGTATTTGATCCGAAAATCGGATATTCAGAATTTTTAGCGAATATTTGAATATTCGAATATCTGACTTAATAACTTGATTTAATTATATTTTAAATTTGACGGTCCTATCCATAAAAGTGTTATGTTTTCGAATATAACAATCAACAAATTATTGAATATAAGAAGGTTTGTATCCATAAAAATTTCAATTTTTCATATATAACGAGTAAAAATATCGAATATAACAAGATTCCTATATATAAAAATTGAATTTTCGGATATTAGATAATCAAATATACGATCTGAATGTGAAAGAACTATTCGCATCTGATCCGAAATTTTCAAATATCCAATCTAAATTATTCGAAAAATAAATAAAAAATTGAATATTCGAAATTTTAAATCGGATGATAAATATATTAAATTAATTGAATATGCATATTTGACCTATGTGACATTAAAAATGCATTGAATGACCAAAATGAAAAAAGAAAATACAAAAAGTAAAGTTGTAATTCAACTCAATGAATTGTAGATGTTATTGACTTAATTTATATAGACACAATTGGATTGTCCGTCTTTGTTTTTTCTATTATCAAAATAAAGTTCATGAACTAAAAGAGTCTGGCTCTTAAACTTTTCATATGATGTCTATTTTTTTCAAAAAAAGAAAAGAAAAAAGAGGAATTGAAATCGAAGGGGCCCATGAGTTTTAATTTAAATGTATGCAAATTTAAATATGACATAAAAAAACATAATTTTAATAATTAGACTCCACACACTTATTAGCCCTCCAACAATCACGGATAACAGTTGCTTCTTTGTTTTTGCATCACAACTAACTTTAACAAAGCCCTTTGCAGGCCCAAGAGCCCGAAGCATTTTTGTCACCTGACCCAAACCATTTTTTAAAAAAAAAGAACCCGAACCTATAAGGTCGGGTCAAAACCCATTGGATCAGGGTGAAATGCCCGTCCCTAATTGTGGAGACCAGTTTATCAAGTCCCGTACTAGAGGAAATTTTTTTATTTCATTTCTTCCCACATTAAAAAGACTAAATTAACCCTCCACAACAATTCGAATTCTCAAATGAAGCATATTTAGCAAATGGGGATAGCTTTTATATTATCGCATAGATAGATGCACATAATACAAATTCCCAATCAACAGCATACATCTTTGCCAGGCACTATTAAGTTCATAATCATGCATCACAAAAACAAGCAAAGAAAAACAAAACAATGCTGCCTGGGAATTGGGATCTATGGTATGGTGTTTATTTACAGACTAATTTCAACATTCTTACAGCAAAAAAGTACTTGAAGGGTTTGCAAAGAAATGTCTGCGGCATACCAATGTTGATTTTCTACCGCTACTCCCGTTTAGGGTTGCCAAAAGGGCAGGAGGACCGGCACCTGTTGATTGAAGCATCTTCTTCACTATGAGGTGTCTATCCAATATCATCAATTCCAGCAGCTGTCTACAGCTCTACAAAAAGGTTCAGAGACGTGCATTAAAAATTTAAGCCTTCATGTCAGTTAGACAAGCATGTTAACGAGGCAAATATTACTGGTTGCAACTTGCATATTGCATGCATACCAAAATATCGTGGACTCAATACATGTTTGATACATAAAATACGTTGCCCTTTTTCTGTGTGTGCGTTGGGGATGGGGGTAAGTACGCATTCTAGAATCTTATCAGAAGTCAAAAAACAAGAGTTGCAAATCCATATTGGAACTTCCAACGTCCATGGTTGCAAGTTGGCAGAAAAGCCGGGTCTAACCGTGCAAAATATGTCCAAAAACCTAATTCATTTACTATATGATGAGCCACAATTATCCATTTCCCCATCTTAGCGCTCAGGGATGATGCAAGGCATTCAACATCATGCGTACAACATTCCACCTTCAACCTCAAGAGAAGTAAAATACAACAGCATACCTGGGGATTTAGTACATCCATCCGGCGGATGATATCCTCCTGGTTCAATGATTGAAAAGAACAAAAGGAAGTCAGAAAAGTATAAGATAAAGAAACACCCCACCATGAGAAACCAACTCCATTTGCACAAACTGCCCAGAAGATGGGCTGTCCAAAACATGGGGAAATTAAAAAGGGAAAAACACAAACAAATTGAATCATTAATCTTAGTCTTCGGTTTGACTTCAATTCAACAACCGTAAAAACCATTCATTTCAGTTTGATTCCAAGTTTTGCTATCTAATTTTGGAAATAGTCCAAAGTCATCATAATTACACTCAAAAGAATTGTTAAGCATACGACTTAAACTGATTGACAATACATGGAGGGACAACTTGAATATAAGACCACAGAAAACCCAAGACTCAAGTGGTATGACATAACACCACTTAAACACTTCCTCGCGTGTAACTCAACAAGCACTAACATGTCGAAAACATCACACAGGATAATAATAGAACAGAAGAACCTAGGCTATGTTAAGCATCCAACCTAAAACCAATTGACTAATGGTGAAGAGGCTCAACTTGTACCACAAACTAAAATTTAATAAATGTGCGAACTCCACTTGGAAAGAATAATTGCAAAGTTGAAAGCCCTTTAGAAAATAAAAAAAACTGAGAAATAACTCAGTGAACCAAACTGTTAAAACTTAATTAAGACCAGTTTTTCTTCAGAAACTAAATACTATATTTTTTTTTCCTTCAAAAAACCCAACTGAATTCACGACGAGCAAAAAGGTTCCCAAGTTCTTATGCAGTACAACAGATTGCTGACAGAGTGTTAAAAAGGTTCTTTTTTGTTAAGTAAAAAAAAAGGGTTCTAGAAGTTCATATCACTTCAAATTAAGAAATATTTGTTTATCCTTTGCTTTCAAAAAAATCATGACATTAAATTAATATGTACGGAAAAGCCAGTACCTCCAATGTCCCAGGATTTTGCATCACTGTGCCAAGAACACGGCGTACAAGTCCATTGTAGACGGACTTGTTGATGGTCCCATCTGCATTTACCCAAGGCAATATAGGCACCAATCTCTCACCTGAAAAAGGCTTATAAATCATAGCCCCATCATCCCCTTTTGATAAACCAACTTTACCATACATGCAGCTTTCATTTGCATTGCTAGTAGGAATTTCATTGGAAGGTAAAGCATGCTCTTCAGGAAGATTAAGAATCGTAACTTTGTGCACATCACCAACAGTTATGCTCCCCAATAACATAGCAGAATCAAGACTCTGATTTTCTTGCTGAAGGACCAAGTTGCCACCATCCTTTTCTTGGGAAGTTAGTGACAAATGTGGTTTAAGATCTTGATGGAAACAAGAAACTGTAACAAGAAAATACTTGGAGTGGTATAAAGCATCGACAACACGAACGGAGTCATAAGCATTGACCTGTATGAAAGTGATCACAACATCAATGCACGAGAATTTGGTAATGAAAAGTTCAGAAATTGTCTAATGCTTTGAAGAGAAAGTATAAACTACCAAGCAGTGCTCTCGTCTCCCTCCTTCCTAAAAACACCACTATAACAAAACAAAAAAATACAATTGACTGGCTGTAGGTTTGAATCCTACCTGAGGAAATGTGGTTCATTCCTAATTAAAGAATTCGGAATGTCAGAAAGAAAGGGTTAGCTAGAACTATTAAGATCAGATAACCCATTCCCTGTGTCTTTGTTTCTATTCCATTCTATCCAAATTAAAGAATGTCAGAATGAGAGGGTTTGCTAAAACCATCAAGATCAGGAAACCCATTCCTTGTGTCTTTGTTTATATTCCATTCTATCCAAATTAAAGAATGTCAGAATGAGAGGGTTTGCTAAAACCATCAAGGCCAGGAAACCCATTCCTTGTGTTTTCGTTTCTATTGCATTTTATCTCACTGTATCACATTTTCTGTGAGTTTTGACAATCACCATCAATAACTTAGTGTAGGTATCCAGGATAAATCTTTGTTCCATAGTCCAAGGGCTATTTAAAACCAGCCAATTACCAATTCTCAAGATGTACTGGTACTAGAAAATGTCTTAAAAGATGCAGTCATCGATGCCCCAGTGCCGATTTGTTTTATCATTTTCTACCGTCAATGGTGGAACATGACTACTAATAATTTAAGACACATTCCACAATAACCCCTACCTTGCACTATTAGCTAGAAGTGACACAAGGATAACATTACACTCTAATAGACAATTTATATTCCAACGGTCAATTGCAACAACCTTTATAGCTCTTCTAAATGCTTGGAGCGTATCAACGATAATTTCAGGTTTCTTTTCTCCTGCAAGAGGAACATCTCAAAACATTCAATGAACTGAAAGTTTCACGTATATATCAGCCTTTTGTAAATATGAAAATGAGCCACAAATACAAATATGACAAAAGAAATACCTGGCATTTTGACAAGACTACAAACATCTTCTATGCTCAGACCTTGGTCCCCAGCCTTCTGAATTTCAGTGTAAACAGCCTTGATGATCTCAGGATCAAAGTGACCACCTTGTCCTTCATCACAAGGATTTGACAACAGATGCTCAGTGTAACTAGCCATAGCTTCCCAAAGTGACTCACTAGACTTCGATGCTAAGGTGACATTATTACTTAACTCAAGCATTTCCTTCATAAGGTCCAAATTAGTTGAACTTTTGTCATTAGAAAGCTCAGGGTTGAATGTCTCTTCACCCTTGAACAATTCTAAAGCAGTGACATTATTACTTAACTCGAGCATTTCCGTCATATGGTCCAAATTAGTTGAACTTTCGTCATTAGAAAGCTCAGGGTTGGATGTCTCTTCATCCTTGAACAATTCTAAAGCAGTGGCTGTTGGAAATGTTGTGCGATGCACGGATACCATGATACCAGGAAAGCCCTTTTCTCGTCGTGAAACAAATTCACCTTCCGCAATGGATTTTAATTTCTTAGCCTTATCTGCATCACATAATTCATTATCCTCAGCTCTACGTTTACAACTTCTCAAGTCTTCAGCTTCTCCAACACCTTCATCTGGTAAGCATGGGGAAAGAGAAAGTTCACCAGAGAAAACCAGAGAAAACAAATGGAAAATATCACCACATTGCAGATCTGCAGCCAGATTAATTCCCCCTTCCATTAGATCTTTTTCTCTTTCCCGAATCCAAGCAGAAAATTTTGCTGCTCTCTTTCCTGTATTGCAAGGAAATTGAGACTTGGAAATACTGTGCAAGAACTGTTGAGAAAGTACAAAAGGTTGACCGCAAGTACCACCAATCTGTGAAAAGTTGAAGCAAATAAAGAATCAGAAAAGTACAGGTAAACGGATGAAATTTGTATTGATAGCAACACATTAGAGAGAAGACAAGAAATAATGCTATTCAAGGAGCTCGCACAGTGACACCAAGTAAAGGAAATGTAAGGCAAAGCATCTGAGGCAGATTGGCACAGGGAAAAGAATATCACTATACATAAAGCCAAATTGAAAAAGTATTACGATACCAGAGTTTCCACCAAAGAAAGACCAGAAAAACAGCACACTAACATGGCACTCTTTTACTTGATTAATAAGATAAAAAGTACAACCCAGCCATCCCTGCTCACCAAATTGACTGCTTAAGGTAAAAGGCGGTGAAGGAATGTTATAAAGTTAAAGAGAGAATCAGTGACAAAAGGGTGCCAAAAGCCAACTATTAAAACACCAAATATGTTTTCCTGAACATCATCAGATTTTATGAAATGAAAAATAGCCCTAGAGAAATTGGTGAACGGATGAAGTTGACAAAAACCAATCCCCAAGGCTCCAAGGATATTTTCTTGAATATCATATGATTTTGACTGAAATGAAAAGGAACTTCAAAAAAAGTGGTGAGTGGAGATCTTTATTTAATCCTAATGCATCTTGTTTCATAAGATTAAGAAATACCGCTCTTTACTTAAGAACAAAACAATAAACCTCTATGTAAATTGCACAGATTGCTATAACCAAAAAATACAGAAAGTACAAATTGATATTTACCATAATTTTTCTATCTCTAAGATAGCTAAAAGCTGCAAACAGATCATGCTCTGAATAACGATGCAAAGTTTCTGAGAGCGAATTTGGAAATCGCGGTGCTGTAGATATGCTCAAAAAAACAAGCTTAAATAGTTCAACAGCATTGGAAACAGCCAACGATTCGTATACTTGTCTGCCAACGCCATTTCCTACATTCCAAAGCTTCACTAACTTTTGATGAAAGCGATGACGTTCTGAACTTCGAATAGAGCCTTTGTGTCGACTAGCACCAGGCATTCCTGTATCCTCATCTTGCGTGGTTGCGAGAACCATTTCAGGTCCTCCTCGTTCCTGCTAGAAAACAAGAAAGAACAAACAATTTCAGAGTACTTATAAGCAAGATAAATATGATATACCAAATATCGGGAAAGAATGCCCACTGATGAGAAACAATAAAATCTTTCCAACTGCAATTTGATGAATTTATGAAACTTTAGGAGCAGTGATGGAATAAAACATATACATGGGACCTAAAGATAAGGATTTACATAAACCTCTGAATCCATGTTTATACTCGACCGCTCAGCAGATACAGATCCAAACCTTGTAGAGGCTTCCAGTTTAGCAATCTGTTTAAAACGAAGAACATCCTCCAAAGCACTTTTTATCTTTCTGTCATCAAAATCATCCCATCTTTCTTCCTCAAAGCCTGAATCTTTGCCATGTTCGATTCCATTGGAGAATTGAATTGCTGGAAATCGGAGAAGTCTGCAATCACTACTGTCAGATGACCTATTTTGGTATTTCTCAAGATGCCTCATGTATCGTTCACTAAGCATATTGCATAGCTTCATTAATGCTTTCCTAAATTTTTCACTTCTATTTAGGGATGTCATTCTTCTTGCACAAGCATGAGGAGGTGATGGTAAGCCAGCAAGTGAAGTCCAATCTACACGGTGAAATTTTGCCCCCATGGCAGCACGGTATCTTGCATACTGGGTTACCAATTCCCTGCATAGAACAAATTAATGTGAAACATGAAGAACCACAATAAACTGTAAACATCTTCCCTCTTCCGACAGTCACTAGACTATATATATCGAGTAAACCAGATAGACAACCACCAAATGCATAAAATAAATAATTCTCCCAATCATATGGTCCCAAAAGCCATCTTATAACTTAATAAAATTTCTGCAAGGCAGGCATCAGTAGTTGAAGATAAGTTACTCGTATACCAAAATAGAATAATATGATAGATCTATCTTTTTTAAAAAGTGCTCCTAAGTCCAGTTTCTATTCAGTTTTTTTATCATTTGCACATGGCCTAAAGAATATATTACTACATTCTACCTGTCCGCTTTATCTGTCCATAAGATTCTTTTTTTGCGTGTTGGCTTCATTTTCGGAAAGAAATTCTGTCTAATTAAGGAATAACACTCCTCATCTCCTTCAAGTGACCCTAGCTTAGCAGAATCAGCTTCCTGATATGCTTGGAGGACATCATCAGCAACCTCCTGTTCTTCTAATTGTATGGTTCTTGCATCAGCTTTTATACTTTCATTTGATTTCACAGTTGAGCGTCTCTTTCTTTTCCGATCAGATGACCGTTTATTTCTTTCTCGTTGATACTGCTCTTCATTGCTATTTGGAACACCCCGAAATCTATCTAGACGCTTTTGCTTATTATCATAATATACACGAAGCACCTGTAAATAAATTGGTTTAAAGCAAACAAATGATAAAAGCTGATTGGACACTAATGGTTGCGTAGGACGGCAGGGGGTGCAGGGGCCAGGGGGTCTGGGTTTGTATCAAATATGTTAAGCAAAATATAATTTACCTGCTGTAAGGTCAGATTAAGATCCTTTGCAATCTTTTCACAGTCTCTATATGAAAGTTTTACATTTAAGTCATCCTTCACAATTCGCTTTAGGAGCGCAGCACGCTGATCAGCTGTCATAACTCGATCTGAGGCCCAGGATCGATTAAGGAAAACCTGAAATAACCACTCTTTGAGTCTGCTTTTACATTTCACATAGTGGGCTATTACAATGGATATAGATGCAAGCAACACCGAATATAACTTATAAAAAACACAAAAGTTGAGCATAGCCTATACGAGAATTTAACTACCTTATGAATAGGAAATTCTTAATCATAGACAGCTGAATGTATCATTACACTAACTCTATCATTGTAAATATCTAAAATGAGTCTAAATCTAATCAAATTCAACAAGGACAATATCTCCTATTTTTACAATATTTCATACAATTAAAATTCTAAATAATCACTTTTATGTTTTATTTGTTCAAATATTAACATAAGCCATGAATTTTTAGTCTATACATTTCTGTCTAGTGCATACCTCGTGAACAGCAGATCCAGGGAATGCATGTAAAGCAGCTCTTGTATCAGCAGCTGCATAGCAATATTCCAAGGTTTTCCAATAGTCCTCAACAGCTTCTCTATTCGACAAGATGAAATCATGCCTGATTCTAGGACGAAGATCAAGAGATTTAGAAGTAGATGTGGCAACCCATGACAGTGGTTCCTCAATGTAAGGTTTAAGCTCCATAGCGTGGGTTAAATTGGCATGTGGTACCTTTAATCTGTTATCTGAACATTCATCAGGTACCAGCCGAATCAACTACATCATCAAATAATGTCAGTCAAAGAAACCTTAATATACGATACAGGAGCACAGAGAATTAGTCAAAAAAGAATCTATGCTGAACTAATTATTCTAATTTAAAATAATATCACCCATTAAAACATATGCTCCTCTAGAAACCTTTTTTTCGAAGTTTGCCATATGAATATTCCGGAGTCTGCATGCTCTAACAGTATTCACATTCTACCAATATGTTATTGGAACATATTCTATCTCCCATCTTTTCCAGCAATTAAAACAAAATATGCTGCAACTTATCAAGTGAATTTAAATTCATGCAAAACTGCTCAGAACTGAATGTCAGCATAAATCCTTTATAGTTGAACATCTTCAAATTTGAATTCTGCTTACGCCTACCAAATTTTGCTATCATTACATTCCTAATAACCTGCGTTCATACAAACAACTACCATGGAAGAAGACATGAAAAAAGGGAATTCTTCAAGCAGATATTTCAACCAATATAACACCAAACCGCTTACAATAATAACTACAAAAAATGCATTCTTCTGGAGCAGCTACTGCTTATTTTGCATTCAAGGCAATAAAATATTTGAGCCTTGTTTATCTAAAAATCGAATGTTAAATTTTACATTCTAGGATCAATAACTTAGAGCAGCCATCATTTCCATACAACAAAGCCACTTATATGTCAACCACATAATTGGGTAGAACCGTAGAATACAACCCATATTATTCATAGTAAAAAACAACTAAATGATTTCAAAAAAGAAAGCATGGTGAACACATTAATGACACAAAAGTTCCAAGAGGAATGAAATATTCCTACAAGTTTAACCTACTGGAAATTTGGCTAAGTAATTGTACCTTCAAGCGCCGTAGGATGTCAATGAGCAAAGAAAGCCTTACAGTTGCCTGAGTATCCATTAGAAGCTTATACTCTTCAATGTGAAGATCAGAAAGACAAAAGCCTTTGTTACACTTCTCAATCATATCATCAAACTTTAGAGTAGTTCCCACAACTTGTGAGAAAAGTTCAAGTGGAATGGCTTTGATGGCTGCTTCCAGTGAAAATAAAATGCATGAACCATGAAGGTTTTTCTGATCATGCAGGTGTTTCTCAAGTGATAAATCATCCCAACCATGAAAACTACTCAAGAAACCCCATAAAAACCGATGTAGCAGTTTTGAGCGTACCATTTTTGCCAGCACAAAACCATTGGCACGCATGGCTTCTGATTTAGCAGCTTTGGCATCTGAATCAACATGGCCCTGAGTTCTATGGACACCATCTAATACAGGAATTGATTCATTTCTTTTCAACTTTGATGTTCCATGGCCACGGATTTGCATTTCAAATGATCTCAATCTGTCATGAATTTCACTTATCAGCTCTTGATGTAAAGCTTCAACAGATGGGTGCAGAACCACCTGAGTAATACGGCTTCGTCCACAATTCGTTACAATAGGCACATTAATGTGCACACATTTGCAGTGCCCTTGTTGCTGAAGCTTCTTTAGCAATCGATCAACCGTCTTCCTGTCCATTTTTGTGCTCTTGTCCTTCTCAAATTCTACAAGCCATCGATACAATTCACCTCTCAAAATAAACTTCTCTTCCTGCATAAGAAAACTAGAATGATATTTGTATCTCTAGAAAATATTATGGATGGGAAACAAGGTTGTAATCTCAAACTATGTTACCCAAACACCGGGGTGAGTATCAAACATGGGCATGTCTCCGACATAGGTATACTCAATATTTTCTTAGTTTTTCATGTTTTTGGGGGATCATACCCCCCTTACTCAAGTCCAAATATATGTCAGACACAGGGGTTGAATATGGGTACCAAGGGAAATGAAGAGTTTATATAACACAGATCCCAATATAAGCCTCCAGTCCAGTGTTGTCAAGGCGTGTCCCAGGCACGTCTGTCTGCGCCTTGTGCCTCACCTTCATTCAGAAATAGTGCCTCAGACCCTTTCAGGCCAGGCCCATTTGATGCACACTTTTTTGTAAGGCAATAGGCATAAAAAAGCCTGCCTGATTGAATTTCTCTTTAAGTTTTTTTTTTCACTTTTTTTTTCATTTGATAGACCTTTACTAGTAAAGAAAGTATAATATCAAACTCTATACTCGTAATATTAGAGCATAAAACAAACATTGACCATAAAGAAATCATGCATATTGACCAATAAAAAATTGCATGTTTTGTAGATAAATTAGACTCCACTTTAGAGTTTATTATATATCTTAAGCCTACACACACACATATACATATTGTGTATTATTCACTCAGGCTAGCATTCTTTTTGTGCCTTGCGCCTGAGGCAATATAAGGGTTAAGCGCCTATAATGCGCATTGCACCCTTGACAACATTGCTCCAGTCAAGTGGTGACATAAAAAATACCTGTAAACGTCCAAGTATTCTTTGCTCCCTTCGAGCACCATCAGCAGTCAGAACTTGACTTGAATATGTCTGATATGAGCCGGAATCAGAAGGCCTCAACAAATCAAGTCCTATTGGTTGTGGTTGAGAAGCACATATTTGGCTTTCAATTATAACTGAATCAAGTTCTGCATCCTGGGCAGTATTACTGTTCTCACTTAGAAGCCTTTGCGCGTTGTCAGAATATAGAACAATATGGTTAGTTTCTCCAGGGGAGCCACAGGAAATTTCAGTATCATTTTCTATATCATTCACTCTCACAGGAGTAAAAGAACTGATTGCAGAAGTTGAAGGATTATACTCTATAAGATTTTGCTTCGATTCATTAGGTGCTTCCGAATGGCCACGATCAAGACTAGAAATCTGTTTTTCACCGTCGGCATCTTTTGATTTAATAAAAAATGCATTTGATGATTTACAATAAGAATTCCCAGATGTCCAAACTCGATAAGCTGTAGTCTTTTTGTGGCTTTCAGCTTGCAGGTGCATCCCAAATCTAGAGAACATGTTAAAAAATCGAGAATAGCTCCTTTTCTTATCAATTCCAAGCCTCTCACAAACCTGCTCATACCATACATGAAATTAAAAGGTTACAGTTTGGATACAAATGACATGCATTTGTGGGGAGCTTCATGCAAAAACAGTCATGGTAAACTACACAAAATAGTATGATTAAAACATAAAAGAAGCCAAGTCAAAAGCTGAACTAACTATAAAATAGATAATTACAGCAACTACCAGTTACAGCATTTTTCAGGCATAAATCAGTATGCATTTAGGCATTGACTGTGCATTAGTCAACAGTTCATATTTTACTTCTTTGGGACAAATGAGTGGTAGAGAGTAGTGGCCCCAAGCATACACATGTCATGCATAATATACATGCATTTCAATTTTTGAATCATCCATGTAGCATCGAACATGAAAACACTACAATTAAAGTGAGACAGTATGTAGCTAAATTAACACACACACACACACACACATCATCATCATCCTTGATAGAAGTAAAGAATCTTGGATGATAAGCATAAACTCAAGTGAATCTTCAACTAAGATGGAAAAAGAATAAGCTGTAAGAATTGCTAAGACTTCATGGAATAAACAGTTTACTTGTGCGTTTTTTACTCCATTAACACCATGCAGTACAAACTTAAACTGTTATAACACAGCATCATAGCCATTAAGATCAACACAATTATAAGACAGCAAAGTCAAGAAATATATACACACCGTCATAACAGGCAAACCCTCAGATCCTTCAGCATCAACCATATCGTAAATTTGATTATCAATGGGAAGCTCTACAATCTGGTCAACATTCAGAATTGACCTTCCAAACTTCATCTGTTGTCCCTTGTCAAGATGATCATCACATCCAAGAAGTTTTGGCTCTAAATTCTTTTCAGGAAACCTCTTCAACAACCTTAGGCAAATTTCAGCCTAAAGAAAACAGGAACATATCAAAACATGGACACTCGCTTAGATAGTGCAGATTTAGACATTTTCCCCATATATAACCTAGAATGTTTTACATGATCTTATCTTGTATAATTGACTGCAAGCGTCTGTAACTCTGTATTGACAGTACAGCCTAGAAGAACAGCCAGAAGCATGGAACAGTTGCATTAACTTCATATAAAAGAGATCATATATTGTGTGTCAAAGGAAAAAATCACTCTTCATAAAAGAAGTAAGAACTCGATAACTTAGTTCTCTTAAAGAATAGAATAATGAAAAAATATTATTATTATTATTATTATTATTATTATTATTATTATTACTTGGTCAGCAGTTACACGGTTATAGAAGGTTAAAATAAATTACACAATGTTAAGAGTAAAGATATAAACAGGAATAAAAGGATAAACAATTAAATGTGGAATCTTGCAAAAGCATGAATTAAGAACCATATATTTACATCACCTTTTCATTCACAACAGCATGCAATTCCTCAACGAGACCAGCATCTTTTAACCTGCGGGAGATCTAAGCACATATATGCAGCACATGGTATGAGGAAGACAAATTCAAAAGATCATTAAAGCGAATTGGGGACTAGGTATAGATTAAAATGAATCCCCTCCCGGGAAAAAAAAGAAGAAAAAAAAAAAGCGAAGTAGCAGTCTTACATTTCTCCAGGCTCTGTGACCTGAGGATCTTGTATAACCTAAGTCTCGTTTAATATCTGAGACAACAAGAACCTTCAAATAGAAGGAAAATCAGCATAATGGCAAAACATCAAACCCATGAATCTAACAACATCCTGAATATAATTTACCTTTCCATTGGCTTCTTCAAGTTTATCACAAACAGCTTTCATTGCAGGTAGATAATCATTCACAAGAACATTATCTTTCGTATTTTCTAAAGCAAAACCATCATCAACTGGAACATTTTCAACATCATACCCAAGACTTCCAACTGTTTGTTCGTCTTTATTAATCTCAAACCTCTGTTGAGAGCCCAGACGCTTAGCATATCTATGTAAGTATATCAAATTGGTGACCACTGGTGAAATGTTTTTGGACTCCCCTTCACTGCAATGTTCTTTCTTCCTAACAATTGCCGGATGCTTCAGAATCAACCCTCTGCATTCAAGGTTCTTTAATATGTAAAAGAAGTTCTTCCCTTCAATACCAAATTCCTTTGCAAGCTGACTTTGTGTCACTCCATTTTCTCTGCCAAGTACCATCTATTAATAACCTATTTCACTTCAAACATTGCTAAAATTGTAGTTTTGGTGAGAAGGAATAAGACTTTTAAGAATTTACCAACCAAACTATGCATGCCAATACTATTCTCTAACAGCAATATCGTAAAGCCTAATGCAATAACACTTTTTGGAGTCCATGACAATCATATATGTCTATCTAATTCCAGCAGTTATTTATTAGCCTTCCCCACTTTCCATCAATTTTCTACCCATTAACCATAAATCATGTAGGACTGCATGAGCCTCACATAAAAATAAAAAGGACAATTCACTTCAACTTGCATTACTTTAACAATCGGATAACATAGCTAATAGTCGAAAGGGTGTATATAGTTGCTATACACTGAATTTTGAATTCCATGGTGCTTAGCCGGAGTTATCTGTTAACTTATTACTTTGACCAAGATAATTAAACCCACCATTTTCAAAATTAGAGTACCTTAAGAACTTGAATTTGAGAGGAAGTATTCATATTTGAAATTCAGTATAAATTGTGTGATAAAACAAATATAAATAGTACCTTCAAGATTACCTCCATGACTGATGCTTATTTAATGGTGAATGTTAAAAACTAGTATTTGAGATTTTGAAATTCATGTTGTTATACCTTGAGGGCATGTCAAATGTAAAGTAATTTATGCCGTAGCATGTGCATTTTCTTCTCACAATTTGTATAACCAATCAAATGAATATCTAATCTTTTAAAGCTATCTTTAGAAACATAGAAACACAAGTGACTTGAAAAGATTCCAAAAGGGAAAAAAAAGATAAGAAAAGGAAGCCAAACCTAGCAATAGCAAGTCTCTCAAGAGTGCGACGTTGTTGAGAGGAGATTTGAACATTGTCATCATAAAGTCCAACGAAATTATTTCTCAGCGTTTCATTGGCCAAGATTACAATGTCGAGTTTCTCAGCAACTTCAGCGCATTGAATGGAGGAATCGGTAGGGTTAAGAAACTCGGCGTTCGGCGCCTTGAAGCGTAGAACGGGGATGGAGAGGAGATTTTTCCAAAGGGAGGGTTTGAGAGAAGGAGGGATACCGATTTTGGTGCAGAGAGAGGAAAGAGAAATACCTACTTGGCCGTGAAAGCAGATTTCTTCCAGAGCTGAGGAGATGAACGAGTCCATTTTTCCCTTTGGAAACCTTGAAAGTGAAAACAGTTTGGCACCACCATGAAAGAAGAAATTATCGTTTGGCTTGGAGCGGTGTTGGCCGCAGACGGCGAGCGAGAGGGGGATATACGATACAAGGAAGACAGCAAGAGATAGAAGGAGGTCGGGTCGGGTCTTAAAATTTTAAATATTACATTTTCATCCATAAACTATTGCTCTAATTTTAAATTGGTCCCGGTGCAAGGCTGCCCCCTCTAAGCAATGTTTTCTTCAAGGTTTAAACTTGTGTCCTCTTTTTCGGAGTGCAATATGTCTTATCAATACACATAATATTTGTTGGTACAGTTAATAATTTTTATGACGACTTTATTAACATAAAATATGATTAGCATATATTGATAATTTGAGGATGAAATTAAAATATTTAAAAAAAATTGAGGATTAGTTTAAAATAAAAAATATAATTCAAGGTTGAAACTAAAATTTTCAAAAATTTTGAGATCAATTTAAAATAAAAGTTTTATTTTAAAAATAAAATTAAAATATTTAAAAATTTAAAATAAGTGTCACAATTTAAGACCAATTTAAAATGGCTTTTACGTTGACAAGACTACCTTAAGGTAATACTCTCTAATGTTGCTTTTCGACAAAAATCATATGGTTACACGTTAGAGGTAGTTATATATTTTATCCATCTCATAAACATTGTTTTTTATTAAATATTTGAAGTTAAAATTTTTAAATTTTACTATAATTATATTGAGTATTTTAAACAATTAAATTTTATACAATATATATTTAAAATCTATTTGATTAGATTCTTTTAAATATAATAATTTTTAAATAATCATAAACCAAGTTAAAAAAATTAATTAAAAAAGTCAATAAAAGATAATTTTTGTGAGACAAAGAAAGTAACTATGATCGTTATAGTTTTTTGTGACCATTTTCTTATGACTAAATAATTTTATCGCAAATATATTTTCGTAAAACTTATATGTGACACTATTAATATAAGTAAGTGTAATGTGTTGTGCTTTGGTCACTTAAATTTTATTCACAATAAAATTATAGCTATAAATATATACTTGTGGCATAATTTTTTTGTCACTATAGATTACACATAGTGGCGCCAGTTAGTTTTTATTTTAATAGTAAACTATATAATAGTGACAACATATGAAAGGTCACTATTATTTAATATTGTTGTGACAGTAAAATTGCTGATTATTTTAAATTTTATTTTTGTTGCAATAAATTTTATCTTAAATTAATATAAAAATTTGATAACTATAACAAAATTATCTTTTTGAATTATTTCAAAATTTATAAAACTAATGTTTACACTAAACTCATAATTTCAATTAACGATAAACTCTAATTATTAAACATGATTCACATTAAAACTAAAAAGGGAAAGATACGTTATCAAAATTAAAATATATCTTCAATATTTAATATAAATGTTAGTCAGATATCCACTAATTGACTTAGTGACTAAGGATGTTCATCTTGCCTCGTCTTATATGGGTTCGAATCTCGGTATGGAATGTAATACCTCTCTATTTAATAAAAATATAAATCCTAGTAAAAAACATAAATCCAAAAAATAGCATATAAATTAATAATTAAATTAATCTTAGTTAAAATAAAAATAATCGTACTTAGTTATTAATCAAAACCTAAATTAACATGTAGATTTACATTAATAAACGAAATAATGTCAAAAAACGCTCTAACGTGACAACATTTGATTGGATAATCATTTTGGTTCTTTTTTTAAGCACTTTAACTCTTAACGTTTCATTTTAGCTCAAAATGGTTCACCGTTGATGAAAACTACTAGTCAACTAACAAAAAATAGCTTAAAATGACTCGACGGAATGACATATCAACAGAAAAAATAATTTTATATAATTTTTTACTTATGAGTAATTCTATGTGCAAGTATAAACTATAGTGCCTAGTAATAAAGTAGATACGAGAAATGTGTGTCAGATTGTCGTATCCTAGAGAGACTAAACAATATTATTAATTAGAAATATTCATGTTTTGAGCTAACTAATTACGTTAAAGAGCAAGGAAGTAAACATAATGAATCACGGACCAAATTTCTGGGACCGAGTTATTGGCGCAAACATCGAGCAGCGAGGTAATGCGCGGAGCATCGGGCTCGCCAAGACCATCAGACTCGGCCTTAAACTTGGAGAAAGCTAGCAAACCTGCAAGCTCACCAGACTTAGTAAATTCCTTGGAAGATTTATCGGGGTAACTTGGATGGTAAAATGCGATAAGCCATTGTGATTATCACTTATATTATTTGTAATTATCGTAGAGATAATGTTTGTGATAATTAGAGATTTAAACTAAGAGATAGGGTAGATCTCGACCGTCGATGTAATTTAAACTGTACCGTTGGATCAAGGGGAGTTCAACTATAAATAGAGCCTCATTCACTTCACTTTATCATTCATTCTCTGAGTAATACAAAGAGCATTTACTCTAACTCTCTGAGCATTCTTCATAAGTGTTCTTCGTTTGTTCTTGTTGCCATCACTTTTAGAGTTCTTTTATTAGCTTCCGTTTAGAACGATCTTTCGTTCGAGGGCTTTAGAAGTGTTTGATCTTTTAGAGCGAGAATCCAGCTTAACTTAGGCGTTCGCCAGGAGAGTTTTGACTAAGGTCGCGTGATTTTATTAGCAAGAGTCTAGCCCCGTGACAAGTGAATTTAGGCTTATTTAGTCGCACAAGGTTCCGCGAGTCGACTAAGTTCGCACGTTCGAGTTAGCGAAAGTCTACGGGCGTGACATAATAAATAAGTCTATTATGAAAATGTCGCGACATGAAAAAGTAATTAAGAACATAACACTAAACAAAAGATAAAATGATCAATTATATATATGAAGCAAAATAATATAACTACACGGTAAAAACTTAAGTTAAAAGGTTTCTATCTTTAGCCGCTTTGATTTTTCTTAACCTAGTCGTTTTATCTACGTTGTAAGGTCGGCGGCAGTATCAGCTTTAAAATTAGTTGTCGACCGCCGGTTATTTTCTTTTATTTTTTTGCTCTGTTCTTTTAATTTTAATTTTTTTAATAAATCTGTTTTTATGACACGTTTTTCTCTACTTTTTGGCACGTTATTTTTTTGGTCCGTTGTAAGGTCAGCGGCAGTACATTTGGGGCGGGATGGGTATAAGTTTGGTGGGTAGTGGGCGGGTGTGGATGTAAAAAGTCATACCCACCGCGGGTAGTGGGTAGTTGGTGGATTTAAGACCTTACCCGTCCCACATTCACCCGCACCTGCCCCTGCATCCTACCCACCATATAAATTTGGACCATTATAAATTTAGATGTAATTTCACAAACTATTCTATAAATCCTAAAATTTTATAGAATATTGTTTTAATTTATGTTTTGTGGTTGTTCTTGAATTTTTGTTTTATGTGTATGGTTGCTGCTAGGCGAGTACGAGATAGGTAATGTGTATCCAATTGGGTGGTGGGTCTGGGGATAAATTTAAAAATATACTCGCATGGACGGATGTGGATTTGAAAATTGTACCCGCCGTGGGTGGTGGGTAGGTGGTAGATATAAAAATTTTAGGTGGATATGGGGATGAGGGATGGGGTATTCGCACCCGCCCGTTTGCCATCTCTAGGTGGTTGGACGTCATCGCAACTGATCAAGATGGTGCTTTTTTGTTTATCCTATTGATCTATCTGATTTGGACCCTCGAACTAGATCTAGATGCAAGTTAGTCGATGCTCTTGTTCCCAATTGAATTGTGGTAATAAACGTATTGTCAACGTACCCATTCTGCAATATGCATTTTTTAATGTTGTTGTTGATGTTTTTTTTACCTTCACCGTCGAACATGTTTTGTATCTATTTTGTTTGGAGTCTTTGAATTAAATTTTTATTTTTTTGGTCATGTTTATGATTTAGAGGCGTTATCGTTTTAAGAATTGGTCTGAATCAAGTTGTAAACTTTCATCTTATTTTTTTTCTTTTATAAATAAAACTGAAATACTCATTTTCAAAAAATATATTGCTTAAATACATATACTTTAAATAGTTATCAACCAATTTTGTGTAACACATATCATATTACTAAAATATTAAAATAAATAAATTTCGTCTACATTATATTAATTCAAATTAGTTGTATCAATATTATTGCTAAAAGTATCTACACTACACTATTATTTATTCTACCAACTAACAATATTCATTTAAACAACATATTTGTTAAATTATACGAATAAATAAATTGTTATACCAAAAATTATTTTCCAACAATTTTTAAATATTCAAAATATTCATCCACATTATAATATACAAATACTAAACATATATTTATTATTCTATTCGAATAAAAGATAATGTTTACATTCAATTTCAAATCCGAATAAATTCGCACATACCTATAAACTAAACTAATTGAATCTAAATTACTCAAGAGAAACACCCGTTTTATCAATAGAAGTATAGAACCAGTCGTCCAGTTTTTAACCAATAATCCCTTGTACGAAACTGGAAATAAAATAAGATATAATACAATGTTAGCCGTAAATGGATTTCAAGTTCCAAGGAGCAATTAACATCATAAACAACAGAGAGTAGAGTCATAGATTGCATGGTAATACGCACGAAATCCATTAAGTTCAAAACAAAGAGGGTAACCAATTAGTGATTAGTTATTTAATTAAATGAGCGTCAGTTCAACGGCATAAAATAATCTCATTTCTATTTCTTGCACACTGCCAGATGTAGGCAAAGAGAAAATAATATAGGTCACTTCTCGGTAGTCAAAACATCATTATATATTCATATATATTATAGGGGATAGTCTAACATGCATCATGTTTATAACATTTTAGGTTGATTTTTTTTGTAATTTTGATAAGTTTTGATATATTTTTATAACATTTTAAATTTTTAAACAAAGTATTAAAATTGTTAAAAATTACGAAAAAATCAACCTAAAATATTATCTAAAAGCCTGACATTTAAGTTCATGAAGAAATTTCAAAACTTATCATTTTTAGCCGAATTCTAAACCTGCTACATCCTAAACTCACCCATTATAGAGTCTTCAAGAATATTTATTTTTTATATATTTATAATCTCAGTCTGTACTTGAAAGTTGAAACACACATACTGCTAGCCATAAATGCATGATATTTGGGCGACTTTGGAAATCAAAGTTTTTCCGAGCACCGTTACTTACTTTAACTTATGTGCATGCTATTGGTTAGTAATGTTGATGCTGCTGCTGCCTGCTATCTGTTCGAGGTGTGCACCCAAACATACACATGCCAACACGTGCACCAGACTTTTCACTGTCTCACAGAAATTGCAGATGTAAGTTACATGAAAGAGAGGGATGCGCAAGTATCATCAGGCATCAAAACACTAACATACCAACATGGAGCTTTAACCCAGTTTCCATTACTTACAAAGGAGGAGGTGATGAATATTGAGCCAAGTTGATGCATCAAATCTGGATGTTTCTCTCACATTAGGTAGCTTGGTTTGCTGTATATTTATGGTGGCAAATGGCAATGGCAATATAAAGTATATACATTGGTAATGGTTTTAGTAGGTATAAATGAGGGGAAGAGAAAGAAGGAGCTCCCTTCAGTCCAAGCACAGAGAGAGGAGGATGCAAAACTATCTCCCGCATCATTCACACAGTCACAGTAGCAAAACCGCCACTCTATTTTCTACTGAGTGCTTGAATGAATGAGTCGGCAGCTAGTTCAACCTCCTTGTTCCCATCCGTAAGTGGGCTGATGGAAGCTCTCTCATGCCAATTTCTCCTACTTAAAACACAAGGCAGCTAAATTGATGGAAACAAACAACTCAACCAACTATATATCAGATATGAAGGGGCGATGAAAGGATGAGAAACCAACTCAAAAGTCAATCAAGCGGGGGCTTTGGAAAGAGGGGGAATGAATATGAAAGAAACCATTTTCTTGCATCTAGGGTCTTAGGTCAATTAGAGCAGCTACACTGCATACAATCGAAGTTAACAGATCATATATATAGAGAAAGAAATATAGACATATAAAACTTAGGGTCAGGGATGGACCGAGGGGGAACTGACAGATAGACAGACCTTAAGAGTTAAGAATTAACCCTAGAAACTTTGACAGGTGGAAATCACACAGATAGAAATATACCATAGTTTCCGCTGGGGATAAGATACATAAAAGCAGATGCTAAGTAGGATCAATATGATGTAATCACGGACAAAGCAGCCAAAGAAGAAGAAAAACTAAAGTGGACATCATCTAAAACCCTAAATTAGTAGCAACTGATGCTTAATAACCCTAATTTTGATAGAAAGAGAAAGTAAAAAGAGAAGAAAAACCAATGGAATGGAAGCGGAGTGAGTGGTGACAGGAAAGGAAGTAGGAGAAAGAGGTAAGGGTGTATAAGTAGATTAGAATAGTAGAAGAAAATATACAAATGGGATTGTTTGGTTTGGTTTGGTTTGGTTTGGTTTGGTTTGGTGCAGAGAGAATAATGAGTGTTTTGATTACATTTCTTAGGCAAAGGGAAAGGAAGGGTCACTGTCGTCATGAGAGTCAGAGAGACAGGAAAGGACTATAAATCTTACCATATCTAACGAGGAACCTTGTTGCTCAATTATGTTTTTCTTTTCTTTTCTTTCATATTTCCTTCTTTGCCTATTACTAAAATTCATTCATCATTTATAACCTTATATTATTACTCCATTTTTTATGGCTTCTACAATTTGAATTAATTATATTTATTTACAATATTTCATTTCCATCCATCACTTTTTTTTTAAATTGAATTCACTAATAAACGAGATAATATCCGGAATTACAATGAAAGTTTACCACTAAGTAAACGGACATCTAAATTCAGATACAAACCCAAAAATTAAATTAGCGGCTCTAGATCATAATAGAACCATACAAGAACAGGTAAGAAACTAATCCAAAAACTCGAAACAAAAGACGGACACAAACATTCCAAATCGACGATGATGGGTAAAACCATCAACAAACAACATTGACAAATGCATATTACAGTGAACGTACGTTGACAAAAAGGTCATTACCGCAACTCAATCGCGAATAAACGGCAGATGTAATCGCGTATCCGAATCTGATTCAATGGTCCGAGACAGAGAGATCAACAACATAATAAAAGGAGCGCTATTTTGATCAGTCGTGGCGACGTCAGATCCAACCATGATAGAAAACAAATAACAAAAAAGCGTGTAAAAAAGTAGAAAAACGTACCAAACGGTAGAAAAAAAAAACGTGTCATGAAGACAAATTAATTGAATTAAAAGACTGAAAAATAAAAGAACAAAATAAACAAATAAAAATAAGCGGCCGACGATTGACAAAACAACCCTAAAGCTGTTGTCACCGTCGGCTTTAATTTAAACTAAAATGAGAGAGTGACTGCGTTAGAAAAAAAAAAAACTTTTAAAAAATAAATCCATCTATCACTTTTAAAATCAATATTTGAAATGTTTGGTTTCTCAATATAAAGCTATTAGATAAGTTCATGTTGTTGGTAGCGAATTTCATTAGACAACACCATTTAAACTCCCATTAAATTGTTGCGACTTATTTTTCTGCCAAATTCATGGCGGTGAATTCGTGGATGGCGAGAAAGTTTCATTTGTTTTGTGGTTTTGAATGAAATAATGGTGGAGCTCTTGAGTATGTTGGATGTTGTGTTTTTTTATTGTCAGATAGTGACAATGTATGAGATAGAAGGCTGGCTGGTGCAATTAATTTGAAAAACTTAAAGTTTTTTGAGAAAGAATATGAGTCTAACGTGTCATGTCAACATTTCGTAACGATAATTAACGACAATGATCGTAATAAAAACGAATTAAAAGTTTAGCGACAATATTATATAAGTTTTAAAAATTTGGTGACCAAAATACAAATTTAAAAATTCAATTACCATTTATACAATTTTTTTATTGAACCCAATATTTTAAGAACCCTCTGACTATAAAGTTAAAATAAATAACAATCTAGGTACCAATTAAAATTTGCCTTGGAGTAGCATGGGTGGCTAGCGTTGGGCAGAAAGCTTAGAGCTGAATCGTTTAAGAAATGATCAGAAGTTTGAATGGGAATCTTTTATTAGGTGGGAAAATCTGGGGTTAAAATTTCAATCAAATGGCTTGACAAATGACAATGATATGTTAAAAAGCAACAGTATGGCTATGGAGGCAAAGCTTGATATAGATAAATCGATGAATATAGTTGTGTAGCCATACATGTAAAAATTAAAATACAATCCATGATATGAGACTGGACTAAGTTGATTGGTGCACAACAGTTCATATATTTCCCATAAAACTAAAAAATGAACATTTTTTCCCTGTAGGTCTGAAAATGGGCAAAAAGGAAGTCCTTTTTTGTTCCCTATAAGCATCCTCTGCTCTGCATCATACATAATGGCTTGGTGGAGACCACTCAAGCTAGTCTTGTTTGCCATCATCTTCATCACCATCACCCCTTTGATGCTAAAAAGGGACTTTTCCAAGGCAACTCCTGCATTCAAACTACCATGATTTAAGGCAATTAATAATTCACCTCCACTACCTCTTCTTAACTATCCACAACTTTTCTAATAATACCTACATACGTACAATATAGTAATCCTTTCCTTCTGTTAACATGGGAAATTCACTTTCGTTTCCTACCTTCAAATCTGAATTGTGCTATCAATTTCCCCCTTCTTTTTGGGTAACTAGCAATAGTGATTGTTTGTTTTGTGCTACAATTTATGTTTGTGGAATGGAATAGATTAAATGCTTTTGGACAAAAGCTCACTCTTCAAGAAAGAAAAAAGAGGAAAAGATAATCAAACAATCAATCAAGCAACACAAAAGAGAGTAAATCCCACTCGAATTATTTACTAAAAACAAGCAATCGAGAAGATAGTAACAGATAAAACAGTTAGACAACAATGCAAACCATTATTGGTAAACGTTTCTGCAAAGTGCAAAGCACTATTGAATTTGAGAACAACGATGAGAGTTAAGCAAACACCAGCCGGGGTATGAAAATTGACGACACTAGGATTGAAACTTGAAGGAGGCAAATTGTACAAGGACTTAAGAAGTATTTAAATAAAAAATTTGAAGAAAACAAAAACTTAATATAACCAATATTTAAATTTCTAAGATCTAAAATTACAATTACAATGTTCACAAAGCAAAACAACCAAGTTGGTTCCTGGAAATTCATTCACAAGAAACAGTGACAACTACAATGTTCACAAAGCAAAACAACCATGTTGGTACCTGGAAATTCATTCTCCAATTTTCACATCATTATTCATTTCTACCTACATTCCGATGTAACAGATGATAACTTACAAGCCCCTTCCAGCAGCACACCAACATTTTTTTTCTTCTTCTTATTCTTAACAACAGCAACAAAAAAAAAAGAGGAATATAGTGAGTCGTTTTCATTTTCTTCTTTTGTAGGTAATACTGTATTGAGGCCCAGACATCTACGTAATCAGCCTCGCCAATTGTCCTTCATCCGCCTTATTTCCCTGAGTGCTTCAACAGGAGACTTGCAACCGATGCTCCCCTGCAAATCATATAAATTTCCACATAAGAAATCTTGTATAATGCTAAAAGACCAACTGACAGACCACTGCAAAGTGGTCTAAAAACAATCAAATAAAGAAGAGTAAGTATAAGAACATATTGAGACTATGTCAAAGCTTGAGCCCTAATCTGCAATAACAAATTGACAAAGAATGGACTGCTTAAAAGGTGAATTTTATGGTAAGGAGTAAACCTGAAGTTCGGGTAGGTCAACTCGCATAAATGGATTTGTCTCCATTTCTTCCTCGATGGTTGAGGGGATGGTGGGTAAACCTGCTTGTCTCTGACCATTAGCCCATGTTAACTTCTGCTGTATCCTTGCATTATTTGGCTCGACTGTCAATGCAAATTGCAGGTTCTTCACTGTGTACTAGAGAAACAAAGGTCCGAAAGATTTCATCAATCTTCAGAAATCACTAGACGTGCAGCAAAACCAATATTAATTGCAACCAAAAGTTTCTTCTTTTAAGGTGTAACAAGTTCTTCACGTGTACTAAAACATAGGTCTAAAGATTCTTAATAATTTTCCGAAAAAACAGCAAATGCAGCAAAAACAAACTAATCCGGAAACCCAGAATTTCTTCTTTTAAGATGTAACAATCATCTAAAGAAATTCTGGAGTATCCATCCCAGTCCAAAGTTTCCAAGACTTTTTCAACACAACTGGTTAATCTTGAATATAATAGGCACTCGCACTCCCCAGACTGCAAATACATCTGCACCTTTAAGATGTAACAGTCCTTGCTAGTTTTCTAGTTTAAGATGATTCATTTACCTTGTATGCTAGCTTAACTCAAATTTCAATTATATGTGATGCTACAGTAATTGTTAATAATATTAGCTAACTAGGAATTCTTATGTGAAACAGGAGATATGGCCCTCTCATCTGATAAAAAAAATACATAAAACTAAAACAAAAGCAACCATAAGAAGATGTCCAAAACAAAGTAGATCATGCAGTACAACATTCATAAGCTGGCTACAGGATCAGACAACAGAAACCATCTACAGTCAAATTACAAAATGATGGGGACAAAATAAAAGATTCCGGAATCCTGGAATCTCTGCGACAGCAAATCTTATACATGACTCATACGGTCATTCTAACATGATTTTCTCAACCTTATCCTTTCAAGAAATAACGAGGCATTTAACTATATGAACTAACCATAAAACACTACTTTATGCCAAAGTATTACACCAGAAAATTTTTCCTTAGTTTGTACACTGGATGCTGACAACCAGACATCCTCATTACAGAAGATGAAACAGATTCTTTGGCACTTCAATTGTAGAATCAAATCTAAAAAATCCATTGAGCTAACAGAAAAAAAGTCTACACATTGGCACTTCATAAACAGAAAAATCACAGCTCAGCCAACATTATGAATATCTCAAACAATCAGGCATAGACTTAGAGACGGACAAAAACTGGGAAAAGGTAAATCTCAGTACCTCATGGCCACAGAAGACACGAGTTGGCTTCGGCAGTGAAGCCAATGTTACACAGAGTGATTGATACATCTGTTCAGCTGTGCCTTCAAAAAACTTCCCGCACCCAGCAATGAACTATACAATGAGAAATGACAACTTATTTCCAGACCCATCAAAATAACAGAAGTAAACAAGAGACAAGATAAAAGATCCACCTCCTAAGTCCTAACCATCAAAAAGCCTTTTGGTAAGGGGTAAGGGGTAGAGCTTTATGCCTAGAAGTTAAAAAGGTGAGATCCCAACAATTGGGTTTAAGCTCAAATGCTCCATGCAAGTAGAACTTAAAAAACAACCAAAAACAACTTGCCAGAATAATAGCCGAGGGAAAGATGGAGTTAGCAACTTAGCATCATTTATTGAAGAACTCTGTAACTTAAAAACTTAAGCCAGCAGCAGATAAGCTAACAAAAAGGTTGTTTTCGACATGAATGAGCTTCAATCGGATCAACTAGACAATAACAATAGCCTGTGTCTGTGACTGTGTGTATGTACGAATGCATATAAAGGAAAAAGAAAGATATAGGTTCAAACTTACAAGTGTATCTCCAGTAAAAACAACAGGGTCCTCTCCCTCTTTGCCAGAGATGTAGTAACTAATGTGACCCTTGGTATGGCTGACAAAAGGAAGAGAGGGTCAGAGCAAAAAACTGAGATATAGACAGAAAGAGAAGCAAGCAATGCAGACAGTGGCAAAAACAAAGAGAAGAGAGGAGTAAACAATACCAAGGAGTGTGAAGAGCCAAAATTTTGAGATCAGAGCCAAGAGACAGGGTATCGCCGTTTTCGAGCTGATGAGTGCAACCCTTAACATTATCAAGGGAACCGCCATATACCTTAATCCCAGGCACCAATTGCTTTATCTTATCATTCCCACCAGCGTGATCCCTGCAGATTGGATTGAAAAGCAAAGAAAAGAAAACAAAGATATACCAACCTGAATTCTTCTAGTTCTAGGCTTAATATTTATAACGAAGCAGTTAATCTCGATTTTTTTTCAGAAATTAGGAAGTCAAAAGGAAAAGCATAGTGATTACCAGTGGTGATGAGTGGTCAGAACCAACTTGAGGGCAACTCCATGCTGATTTGCCGCTTCAACCACCTTCTCCGCCTCCACAGGATCCACCACCGCCGCTTCTTTAGTGCTTTCATCAATGACCCTTTTTGTAGACCAACAAAGAAAATGAATTCAACAATTCATCAATCAACAAACAGGAACAGAAAAAAAAACGAAATAAAAATAAGAAATCAAACTCACATATACGAGTAGTTGTCTTCTAAGCAAGGAATCTCAAAGATCTTCATATTTTCCGTTGAAGTTGAGCGCAAATAGATGCCGGACTGGAAAAAACGAATTGGAGCTACTAGAACTTGATAGAAAAAAGATAGAAACGGTAATTTCAGCCGTAGATTGATTTGATAAATTGATTGGTTTTGTTTATGGGTTAAATATTGTTTTGGCCTCAAACTTAAACCCGATGATCATTTTAGCACCTAAAGGTTTGCCATTGTTCATTGTGATACCTAGAGTGTAGGGTGGCAATCGAATAGAGAATAACCGAAAATCGTGATGACCCGAACCGACGGGATGAAGAATAATCGAAATCTTCATCTAGGAAAATGAGGACGGGATAAGGGAAGTTCTTTTACTAAAGCTCAAATGGGAAAGGAGATTACTATATTCGAACCGTGTAAATAATCAAACCGAACTCATATAAATTATTGTTAGAATCCAAAAAAATCCACAGGAAGCCTGATATTCTACAAAAAAATATATATTCATTTACATATATACCCTTAATATATGTCTTAATAAAAAAAAATTAAACTATGTTACTATCACTTTAACTTTGTCATAAATTTAATCTAATCACTCTCAAGTTTCTCACCCGTAATGTCGCATGTTTCTTTCTTCTTCAAAAAATTTTCTTCTCTAATTTCTTTTTTTTTCAGGTAAATCATGTATTTCTTTTTTATTTATTTTTTATTAGTATAATGATTGTTTTCGCGAGGCATAATCTTGTGTTGCTATGTGGCAAATCACATGAAACTGTTAAGATTTAACGGTCAAAACTTATCAAAAGACGTAATTAATGTGTTTTTTAAATCTAATAATTTAATTGGGTGTAAAAATTATTTAAGGACTTTAACTAATTATTTTTAAAATTTTATTGGACTCCCAAGCCTTATTTTTAAAATAATGCAAGCTAAAATAATGTTATATATATAATTACAAATTCAAAAACAAATATTTTGGGGATTTTGGGGAACAACCTTTAAATACAGGCTAAAAACGGCAGATTTGTTTACTGGGTAAAAAGCGGTACACAAATTGGTACAATTTCGTAATAGAAGAATGTATATACCTTTTTATTACATAGATGCACTGTTTACTGGGTAAAAAGCGGTACATATTTATTACAAATCATGTACATAAATCCTTACAAGTTTGTAACACAAAAATGTATATACACAAAATGTTACATGGTAAGAAATTGTGTACATGCACAATTTGGTACAAGGAAACATAATTTGGTACAATAATAACAAAGATTTGTGTATATACACTAATTAGTACAAAATGTACACAAATTGTTACAATTTTGTAAGAGAAAAAGTTACATACCTTTTTTAATACGCTATTTCACCAAGGGGCATCCATACCACCTTTAGGTGGTATCGATGCCGGTTTGACAGACAATAAAAAATTGGTATATTTATACAAATATGTATGTACACAACTTTTTACAAGAAAACACAATTTGTTACAACAATAATAAGGTTTTGTGTATATACACTAATTAGTACGAAATATACACAAATTGTTACAATTTTGTAAGAAAAAACGGTATATACCTTTTTTAATACGAAATTTTACCAAGGGTCAAAATGGCTTATATGGTTGTAAGGATTTGTGTACATACACAATTTGGTACAAGGAAACACAATTTGGTACAATAATAATAAAGATTTGTGTATATACACTAATTAGTACAAATTGTACACAAATTGTTACAATTTTGTAAGAGAAAGAGGTATATACCTTTTTAATACGCTATTTCACCATGGGGGCATCCATACCACCTTTAGGTGGTATCGATGCGGGTTTGGCAGACAAGAAAAAAATTGGTATATTTATACAAAATGTGTATGTACAAAACTTGTTACAATAAAACACAATTTGGTACAATAATAACAAAGGGCATCGATACCACTTAAAGGTGGTATCGATGTTGGTTTGGCAAACATGAAAAAATTGGTACATTTATACAAAATGTGTATGTACACAACTTGTTACAAGGAAACACAATTTGGTACAATAATAACAAGGGGGCATCGATACCACCTAAAGATGTTATCGATGCTGGTTTGGCAGACATGAAAAAATTAGTACATTTGTTATACAAAATGTGTACGTACACAAAATATTACACAATGTGCATATACACAAATGAGTACAAAATATACACAAATTGTAATAATTTTGTATGAGAAAAAGGTATATACCTTTTTTAATATGCTATTTCACCAAGGGGGCATCCATACCACCTTTTAGGTGGTATAGATGCTAGTTTGACAGACATGAAAAAATATGTTATTTCATCAAGGGGTATCGATACCACCTTTAGGTGGTATCGATGCTGATATGGCAAACATGAAAAAATTGATATATTTATGTTCTTCGATTTCCCTTTTATCTACAGATCCTTTTTTTCGAAAATTTTTCTTGGGCTATTTCTATTCTTCTGTAGACTTCCAATGATGAGTTTTTTCTTAATTAACTTAAAAAAAATTCTGCAATTTCTTTAGGTTGTGCTCAAGAAGAATGGACAAACGCATCAATGGCGGGAGGGGTTTTTGTTTTCTTTAGCAGCACAATCTGCTCGTCCAGGTTCCCATGCGAGTTAAAATTCATCGAAGACCCCATCGTTTCTTCTCTTATAACCTTACATTCTGAAATTTTTCTCTCAAAATGAGAATTATTCAAGAGATTTCTGAAAAGAGAGGTAGAAAAGGATAAAGAAAAAAAGAAATGAAGCGTTGGTGAAGAGCCAATGCTTTTGTGAAAGATAAAGACGAAAACATAAAGGTTACCGGTTTACCGGGTAACTTTTTATTTATTTATTTTTAATCCAACGACCACTATAAAAGTGGCTTTATCCAATGGCCTAAATTAAAGGTTGATATTTAGTTAGTATTTAAGCCGCATATTTTTAGAAAAGCCCAAATATTTTATACTATAGAAAGTAATTTATATTTATTACACATATACTTATAATTATATTATACGAAGTTAATCGTGGAATGAATATATATTTGATAATTCGTGGAATGAATTACATTGGCGGTTGGCGGTCAACACGGAGCAAAACAGCAAGCTAGAACGCAAAGATAGTTGGGCCGAAAATTAGTCCAATTCCAAGGGCCTTTTGTTTTAATTTCATTTCACGCTTCACATTTCAGAGTTTGGGAATTCTCCGGATAGTTTGGCCGTCAATCGAAGAAAAAAAAAAGAATGGGGAAGCAGCCGGTGAAGATGAGGGCGGTGGTATATGCTTTGTCGCCATTCCAGCAGAAGATAATGAGTGGGCTATGGAAGGATCTGCCTTCCAAGATTACCCACAAGGTCTCCGAGAATTGGATCAGCGCTACCCTCCTCCTCGCCCCTCTCGTCGGAACCTACTCGTAATTTCACTCTCCTTTTCTTTCTACTTTTCGGTTTCTCACTGTTTATTTTATCTATCTGTTCAATTTCTTGCTCTGACAAATCGGTTCAATGTCAAACTCGAATAAAGAAAGCTACAAAACTGGGCAAATACTTTTAACTCTATGTTTTGTCATACGTATAAAATATCAGATTAAATTGCGCTTGTTTTTCAAACCTAGGAACACGCCTTTTCTGTGCAATTTAGCGGACACCCAGTGGTAATAAGATATTAAATAGTCTAAACCAGGGACGGATGCAGGATTTCATGCAAGGGTTGCCAACTATTAGGAAATTATATTAGAAATATAGGTGTGTGAAATTACAAAATTTTAGGGCGTGCGAAATCAGATTGTCAATAGAAAATGCAAAGGAAATATCTAAACTATAGGCGAATTTAAATTTTGTGGTCCATCCGTGCTCTACATCTTTAGTTGTAGGTCTCCTTCTTGAAGGAACAAGTGGAAAACAAGAAAGAGCAATACATGTGCACAATCGTATAATCATAGACGGTATATTATACTTGGGAAATGTTAACCGATGCCTGGGGTCGGGGGCATTGGCTAAAGAGATATTTATAGAAAAGAAAAATAGAATGTAATTTATGCATCATTTTTTTCTCGAGTAAAAGTACTGTACTACTTCCAAAAAAACTTTTGCAGAATAGGTAACCCATTCTAGTTTTAGTGCAAATGTGTGTGTGTAATTGAAACTAAATCCATTTTACTATTTGTTGTAAATCTTTGTTTATACTTGAGCATGGATCCCTTGGAACATATGAAAAAAAGAAATAAAAAGTATGTGGTGACAGTGGCGTTAGAGACCTTATTTTCTGAGGAGAGCAGTAAGTATCTGGTTCTCATTATGAATACTACTGTTTCATGGGATCTTTCAACCCTCTGATCATGTCTTATTGTGTAGAGGAATGGATTGATCTTGCTCATGCATGGTAACAGTTTCAATTCAATTTGATCAGTATTAGCAGCTTGGCTTGGAAGTATTTTGATATGTTACCTGAATTTTTGTTTTTGTTAAAGTATTTGTGTCCTATGCATGTTTGGACATAGATATGATTGTACAAAATTTAGAAAAGAATGAGCATATCTGTATTAGAAATATATCCATATCCAACACATACCCTTAGCTCCACTTGAGCCTGCTCAGAAAAAAAAAACAAAAGTATACATATGAACAGATTCCACATTTGGTTAAGCACGTTTACTTGCTTTACATGTATTTCCTTTGTCTGTACAAATGGGTGCAGGTATGTCCAAAATTACAAGGAAAAAGAGAAGCTGGAGCACAGGTATTGAACCGTTGGAAAGCCTCCGTTTTATGAGAAGAAAATCAAGAGATTTTATAATCTAGAATCTAGATGCTATTTTACTAAGGTTTCTAGCAATGACAAACCATGTATCATGGTTGGGACTTGGATCAAGGCTTGAGTTGGTGTGTTTAGTTGTAGACATGGGATATTGAAATTGGAACATTGCCATCAACTTTTTGGGTTAAAATAAATTTTCCGATTTGCTTTGCAATATTGTGTATGCAAATTAGTGGTGATAATAACATTACCAACACTGTTTTCTTTTTTTCAATCCTGTTGGCCTTTTATTCTTATCTTCATAATTGTTGAGAGAGCAGGGAAGAAGTAAGAAATAGGGAGGAAGCGAAAGGTGATGAGGATGTCCAGATCATGGAGGGCGTTGAAGTTGATCAAGAGATGGCGGAGGTCGCTGTTTAGAAACCTTTTGTTGGATGGTGTATGGTAACTATTTGATTGTCCAACTGTAGGGTAGGGAGTTTACTACTCATCCATCGAAAGGATCCGGTTACTTCCGTACGGGTAATGTACTAAAGGAATGCTTTGCATTGCGATAGTGGTCGGTGATAATGTGAAAAATTATTATAACTCCAATGATGACAATAATAGTTTGTGGTGGTGGATTTGAAAAAGTTTCTTATTCCGTGATTTAAGATAGATGGAACCAGGGATTCAAATAGCGGACTGCGATAGTAATAGTGGCCATTATATAGCGGTAACGCTGCTGTCCGAAACTGCTATTTTAGAAAATAACGGTCTGTAATAACCACAATTCATCTGTTATTGACCGCAACTGCAATAAAACGCTGTGATCCAAAACGCGATTGCGACCGTGATTTAAATCTGTGGATGGAAGAGTTCAAGGGATTGAAAGACCAACATTTGCTTCGGTGTGTTATCATTTTGGCGGTGTACAAGAAAATTGTACCCCAAGTGACTTGTATGACTAATGATGTGAGGAATCATGTAACGGAGAAGAGATAGGTGGTGATGCTAATCTAGGACTAGGAGTGAAGCAAGGGAATGATGCCCCGGTTTCAGGTACGATTGGCTCTCTTTATGGTTCATGGATGCAAGTGTCCAGTCGTTGGAGGAGAGTGGTGGCGGCTTGGCTGGCCGCGATTCCAACTTGGATATGAAAAACTGCTTAATTTTCGGGAGATGGAACCTGCAAGTTTGTAGCTGATTTAGAGGTTTTTTGTTCTTGATGCTGCTGCTGCGCAAAACAAGGTTGATGAATTCCTTGCAAAGCTCTCACCTAATTAGTTTCACGTTCAAAAAAGGGAAAGCAGGTTGCTAATGCGAAGGGTTCTAATGACGACAGAGTATTTCCGACTCAGATGGCCGGACTGTTTGGATGGCACGAATTCAGCAAGTGGGTTCTTATGCTGGGGACCATAATGGTACCGAACCATCGTGATTCGTGCCGTTAATGTTGCTGATTCCATGCACGATCAACATACGGGAGCTAGCTCCATGAAAGGAATTACAAAGAAAAGGAAAAAGAAGGGACGAGTGTTTGTCTAAGGAAGCTATCAACTATGCTCATCAAGTTTCACCACAAGCTACTAATGTCCAACAGGTGGATACATTAGGCGATGACCGTTAGTACGACACCTATGAGTTAGGGATGATGTTTTTTTTTAACTCGCCATAAGATGATTTTTTTTCTCTAAAATTCGAATTCAAAATGGGCAATTGGGTAGGTTTTGGGAAGAGGACATTCAAGATCGGAGTGGGTTTGAGTTTAGCAAAAAACTTAATACTTTACTTAAGCCATACCAAGATGCTTACTATTTGAACCAACCCCATCGGTTAATCTCAAATTTTTTTTTTTGACATAATAATAGAAATAGAAATTGTTGTTGATATTGATAATAAAACAGAATTAGGGTTTGGGCTATTTACTTGGGTTAATGGGCTTAGCCGGAAGCCCATGCCTTGAAGTTGAAATAAATAAATAGACACGCCTAGGGTTTTCTTGCTTCATTCGAATCGTCGCAGTTCTCGTATTCTCAAGATCAGACGACATGGGGAGAAGTAAGTTTGCATCTTTCGTTCCTTTGCTTGCCAATTGCCATAACAGTCGTTCTTCACGTATTTTCTTCCTTAATATCAATTATTCTTATGTTTGTTGATGTTCTCTATTATTAATACCTTTGGATGCTGTTTGTGTTCCTTCCATTTTTCGTACTTCATTTCCTACGATTAGTCTTTACATTTGCAGCACTCTTTTGATTGTATGCTAAATACCAGGCAAGATCTCTTTGAAATTAGGTTCTGTTTTCCATGTCTGACTGAGTTAGTTGCTTGCAAATGCTTTTCAAATATATTGGGTATGTCTGCTAGGGCTGAGTTCATTTCCCTCGCGGATGCGCTATATAAAGCATCAAACATGTATTTGAGTGTCATACTTGTGCTTGTTTTTCTGAAATTCTTCCTTATAGGACCCGCAAGGTGTTATCGTCAAATCAAGAACAAGCCATATCCAAAATCTCGTTACTGCCGTGGTGTCCCGGATCCGAAGATCAGGATTTACGATGTTGGGATGAAGAAGAAAGGTGTTGATGAGTTTCCTTTCTGTGTCCATCTTGTTAGTTGGGAGAAAGAGAATGTCTCAAGTGAGGCATTGGAGGCTGCTCGAATTGCCTGCAACAAGTACATGTCTAAGTTCGCTGGGAAGGATGCTTTCCACTTGAGGGTGAGGGTTCATCCCTTCCATGTTCTGCGGATCAACAAGATGCTTTCATGTGCTGGTGCTGATAGGCTTCAGACCGGAATGAGGGGTGCTTTTGGGAAACCTCAAGGAACTTGTGCAAGAGTTGACATTGGTCAGGTCTTGCTTTCTGTTCGTTGCAAGGACAACAACAGCCACCATGCACAGGAGGCCCTCCGCCGTGCAAAGTTCAAGTTTCCTGGTCGTCAAAAGATCATTGTTAGCAGGAAGTGGTACACATTTTTGTTTCCTATTCCGAAAATCTGATGTTTGCTCTATGTTTTTTCTTTTTAATATATATTCTGGTTATATTTGCAACATCATCTCGCCCGTCTTCTGGATATCATTTTGCTATAATTGTCTTTTTCAGGGGATTCACCAAGTACAACCGTGCTGATTATCTGAGGTGGAAATCTGAGAACAGGATTATGCCAGATGGTGTGAATGCAAAGGTAGCACAATGCCATAGATATGGTGTAACATTATCTCTCAAACACTGTTTTTACCAATGATTTATTCTCTGTGATCTGTGTGTTTAATACATTATATAGCTACTCGTAGCTCTTCCTTCCCTTGATGGAGCTGGATATTTTCTGTTTGGTTCTATTGTGCTTACTAAACATTGAAATGCTATTTTCATGGTAGATATGGCCATGTATGATTACCGGGTTTCTAAAGTGTGATTTATAACATGCAGCTTCTTGGATGTCATGGACCTTTGGCTAATCGTCAACCTGGAAGAGCTTTTCTAGAAGCATCAACCTAGGAATCTGGATTATCTAGAAAAACTTGAAGTGCTCTCCAAAAGCTTAAGTTGAACTCTTTGTTAAGTTTACTACAGTTGTGTTGTGTATTTTCCCCAAGTTGAAAGATGTTATTGAGGCTCAGAATGCTTAGTTTTTGGTTTGTTTTTCAGTATTCAGACTATGACACCAAGTTCGTTTATGGAATTGCACTTATTATCATTTCAATGTTTGTTTTTCAATTGCACTAATCCTACAACTTGTTTTAGTGTTGTTTGAAAGACTGAATGCTCATGCTTTAGTTATTCACTTAAAAAAATTTACTTGTTGGTTCCATTGTTTAGTGTTTTGGAAGTTAGAAGCCTGGTGCAGTTGTGTATTTTAAGTTCTAATGCTCGTTTTTTTGTTATCTCTTGCCTTTTAACTTCCATACAAGAACTTGTTACCATTAGCGTTTAATTAGATGTTGCTGCATGGACTTGTGTTCATGCATCCCTTAGTGAATGCATTAAACCGGATGAGAGATTCCGGATTTAGAGTTACCAATCCATTGTACTGCAAATTAGCTAGAATAAGCATGAAATCTCAACTTACAGAGTGAATGTCTATGGATAGCTAAGTATACTGAAATTCTAGCCATTCAGCTTACCTTAATCAATCACTTGTTATCTACTTATCTTAGAGTACTTTTGGTACTTAGAAGGAAAAAAAACTTTTGCTTATGTTTGTTATCTTATGTATTCCTATACTCCATTAAAAGTAAGCATTGCTTTTTAATTTCATCATCTTCGGGGCTTGTACATTCGCTCTGTATTAACAATAAATCCTTACAAAGTATACAGAATGGCCGTGAGTAGGCTTGGTTCAGCTGCTGGGGTTCTTGATGTTATTGGTTCACCTCTTAGTGGAACAGGTTTAAGAACTTATGTTAAAACTTGCACATCATAGGAATCGTTCTGAATGTCTTCAAACTGACCTCATTCCATGCTTTCTAGACTCAATACTCGCCATAGGCATAGGCATAGGATAGCTTTAAAATTTGTAGCTAGCGTCTATTTTTATACGGACTAATATAACGTAAATAATTAATCATTGAACATGTTGGTGCTAAAACAAACAAAGCCTTCCTTATATGAAAAATTATGTTCATATATTTCAATTTTAAAATCTCATGCATGATTAAGTCGTCCACTTTAGGTCCATCACAATAAAAAAACTTTCAAGGTATGTCTTTTGTTCGCTTTCACTTTTTAAATTATTTTTTGTTAGTTTTTATCTTTAATGTTTTTTTATTATCATTTTTGGCACTAGCTGTCCACCGTGATAGATGGCCTTGAAATCCTTTCCCCCCACTTCCTGGATTCTGCCCATATATGTAATGTATGTATAAAAGCTATTTGATCCTAATTTTTACCCACCTGGCTATCAGAATCAGACACCACAGCTAATTCTGTTGCATTCTTTAGTATGTTTACATTCAGATATCAGAGCCAAAATATAAGTTTGAGCACATTATACTAAACTTACATCTCCCACTTCACATAATTCATGAGGTAGCCTAGCAGCTACTGCAGATCTTGGGGAAATTGCAGAGATTAGAGAGATGGTTTTTACTTTATTTTGCAGTTGGAAAGATAGAGTCAAAACAACAGTATCATAATTCATAGCAGTACCACTTACAAGGAAAGTGCAACAACCTCCCAATAAGTGTTGTTTCCCATTGGGCTTCCTTGTGCGTTTTCGGTTGCGTCGCATTTATTGTGGTTGCAGAGATAACAGTTGTGGGTATTGTGGTTCCGGACGGTATCAAAAACCGCTATTTAATGGCCGCTATTGTGATTATGGACCGCTATTTAAATCCCTGGTGCTATGCTCTCTTCCCCACCAGAAATTTGCTCCTTGCCCTTAATTAGCCGACTTCTATCAGTCAATGAAACCGAAACTAATCATCTTACTGATGAAATCGGGAGATACTGCATTAGTTGGTGGCAACACCTAAATCTACGGAGTGCTAAATATATATATAAATGCATTCTCTTTATTGAACAAAGAGTAATCCAACTTTTGCTTTTTCCTCTTTTTCTCCCTTGGATTCTTTTGGCTTTTGCTACCTATTTGCTGTTTAACTTGTAAATGCTTGATTTTAGAACCCCAAATTCTGTATAAAGCCATAAGCTAGCATTGTGCTAAAACCGTCAACAATGACTGCATAATTTGCTTTAACACCTTTAAGTTTGGCAGGAAGGACTGCATTGTTTATAATCCCAACTTGTTTCCTATACCTGAACCTGTAAAGCAGCATTTACTACTCAAATCTGACTGCCATACTTGCCTAATCTTCCCACTGAACAAACATCCATGAAGTTCAAGCACTTGGTTACCTTGCTTACTTTCCTTTTCCTCGAGTTGCTTCTATGTACATTCCCCCAAGTAGTGGCAGGCTTGAATTCTGACAGGCAAGCCCTCCTTGCCTTTGCTGCTGCTGTTCCACATGCCCGGCAACTGAACTGGAATGAAACTACCTCAGTTTGCAAGTCTTGGGTTGGTATAACTTGCAACTTAAATGCAAGCCGTGTCATTGCCGTTCGGCTTCCCGGTTTCGGACTTTCAGGCCCCATTCCAACCAATACCATAGGAAAACTTAGTGCTCTTACCATCCTTAGCCTTCGTTCTAACAACCTCTATGGAAATCTTCCTTCTGATATCCCTTCCATTTCTTCTCTCAAGTGCCTATTCCTCCAACATAACAACTTCTCTGGTGCCTTCCCCACCTCGATTTTCTCCGGGTTGAATGTACTAGATTTCTCCTACAACTCATTCACCGGAACCATTCCTGTCACAGTTCAGAATCTGAAACGACTTAATATTCTGAATCTCCAATACAACTCCATATCTGGACCTATCCCTGACCTTGATCTCCCAAGTCTCCAAGTTCTAAATTTCAGCTTCAATGACTTGAATGGCTCGATACCGCATTCCATCACAAGATTTCCTTCTTCTTCATTCATTGGGAATCCGTTGTTGTGTGGTTTGCCTCTAAAGCTTTGCTCCCAATTGCCCTCCTCAGCTTCTCCGTCTCCAAGTCCACATGCTACTTCCACAAACAAACTAAGTGTTGGCTCTATCATTGCAATGGTTAGCGTGGGCTTAGCATTTCTGTTTCTGCTGCTAGTAGCCGTCTTTATACGCTGTTTGAAGAAGACGAATAGTGGGAGCAATGGCATACTGAAGAGAAAAATCCGTGAAGGTGGAAAGCGTGAGGCGGAGGCTCGAGATTTCGGAAGTGGAGTACAGGAAGCTGAAAAGAACAGGTTGTTCTTCTTTGAAGGATGCTCTTACAACTTCGATCTTGAGGATTTGTTGAAGGCTTCAGCTGAGATTCTTGGTAAGGGAAGTTATGGAACCACATATAAAGCTGCATTGGAGGAAGGGACACCAGTAGTGGTGAAAAGATTGAAGGAAGTTGCAGTTGCGAAAAGGGAGTTTGAGCTACAAATGGAAGTTATGGAGATGGTCGGACGACATCCAAATGTATTGCCGATCCGTGGTTACTTCTATTCAAAAAACGAAAAGCTGATTGTCTATGACTACATGCCAGCAGGCAGCTTGTTCTCACTCCTGCATGGTATGCAATTGCTTATCTCCACTCCATTGCAACATCATTGAAGTGATTATTTTCTCCAAAATACTTAGAATTAATTCTCTTAATCTGTTTCAGTCATCTTTTTCCATTATTAATCAGTTTTCAACAATGATAGGAAACAGGACCACAGCAGGAAGAATTCCGATGGATTGGGATTCAAGAATGAAGATTGCTCTCGGGGCTGCTAGAGGAATTGAACACATTCATGCGGAGGGTAGTGGTAAATGCATCCATGGAAACATCAAGTCCTCGAACATCCTCCTCAGTAATGAACTTGAGGCCTGTGTCTCCGATGTTGGCTTGGCTTCTCTTATAAATGTTCCTGTAACCATGTCTCGTATCGTTGGATATCATGCTCCAGAGGTGATTGAAGCACTCAAAGTAATTCAAAAGTCTGATGTTTACAGCTTTGGTGTGCTCCTCCTGGAAATGCTGACAGCTAAATCTCCCCTCCAGCCTTCGGGTCGTGATGGTGTGGTAGATCTTCCAAGATGGGTCCATTCTATCGTGAGGGAGGAGTGGACTGCTGAAGTCTTCGATGTGGAACTGTTGATGTTCCAAGATTTCCTAGAGGAGATGGTACAAATGCTTCAGATTGCACTAGCATGTGTGACAAAAACACCAGAAATGCGTCCCGCAATGGATGAAGTGGTCAGAATGATAGAGGACATTCGACAATCTGAATCCAAGACCCGAACATCCTCAGATGCAGAACCAAACATCCAAACACCATGATTTGTAATAAAACTTCAGCTCTGTGGACTCAAAATCGAATTTTCAATTCTCTCATCCTTCTTAAGATTGTTTAGGACAATAAGCTTCTTTGTTCCTCATTTGATGAGAAACAAATCTTTCCAATTTCCCATGAATTCGAATTACAAGTTTTAATCAGTGCTCTAAACTGATGAAACTCTCATCCTTCATTCAATATCAATATTATTAGGAACACAGCCTTGCCTAACATCAATTAAAATGGTTACATTGCGTAGAGAAACCAACTGATTTTCACATTAAAAAGAAATGATGTCTCTTTGTAGGGATGAGTTGGCCAAAATCAACACAAATAAAGGCTCACAAGTCACATCCATATTAAGAGATTAGCAATGCTTTGTTTCGTTTCTCTTTTATTTGAAGTACAAAGTACAAGCATTAATCACAGAAAATATTAAGCATAACATTCATATGCAGAGCAAGCTAATTACGCCAATCATCCAAGTTATACAGTAACACGGCTGCTAAAATCGAAACTAATACTGCAATTGGGCTCTGGATTCTTCTTCTGGCATTGCTGATATAGGTGGTTCCATTGAATCCTACAAAATAAAGCATAAAACCAGCATCTAAGTTTTATATTTATATGCATAGGAACTCACTCGATGTTGTACTATTACTACATAGTCTTGTGAGATACTAAAGGAAAAACTCAATTACCATAACTACATCCATGTGTGATTGTGTAATTGAGGTCCCACACTGTAGCCTTGTTGATGAACTTATAGTCTCGCTTAACATGGTGAATGCAAGTCAATACTGCCTTGGTATGTTCTCCACACCCTCCAGCTTTACAAAAATCTGTTGTATAGTCCGAGGTAACATTCATCCATCCTGCCTCTGTTAGCGTATATTTGTCCGAACAACTTTGTGATTTCTGTGAAATACATTACAAGCATTTGACACAAGAAATACATTTGATTAGAAACTAGGAAGCTAAGAAAGATTAGATTTGAAACAAAAATAATATGCGAGGATTACGTTTTGCAGGCATTCATAAGCGCTTAACCACTGTTGAAATGGACTTAAATTCACATTTCCTGTAGGGTCTGTTACTTGCTTGATTTTTGTATCTGCAAATGTAATACCCGGAACTGCATTTGTTAATTATCACGAAAGACTTTACAGCCTAACACAGTTCTAACATTCCTAGCTTCTCTGTCTGTGTTATACGACTTGTCGACCAACAAAGAGTTGCTGCTTTTTTGGATCACATTGCACCGGCGTAGTGAGCACAAGCCGATGCAACGCGACCTAAGGAAATGGTAGTGCCTTGTGGGTCAGTTTACCGTGACAGTCTTAGTTGTCTGCAGTCTATTTAATAGAATGACACTCATAAACAGAAAAAGAGAGAGGGGGAAACCTGCATTAGTGCCGGAAAACAGAAGAGAAATTACTAAAAAGCCGTGCAGACACAATATTCTTGCTGGCATCTCCATTGCTTAAATGGCACCACTATTTCAGCAGCTGGCTCGCTCTTAAGGATCTATGAGGAAAGATTTTCAATTCCAGAGTGATAAATCTGATAATATATGGCATTAGATATTGGAAGTGTCCTATTGGATTCATTGGTAGTGACGGGGGAATCAACAAAGCAAGCTTTGGAGGAGCCGCAGGCAGTCACAGACAAGTGAAGGGATCATCCGGAAAAAAAAAACAGCTAATAATGTTCTTTTGATTTATAACAGCTAGCACAATCTTATCTTGGCTTTAACTTTTATGTTCATCATCTACAATAACAAAGAATATTAAACTAAGACGAAGTCGCAGAAGAAGTTGGTGATTTATGATTTCTAGATACCAAATTGTCTCTTGTTGTCAAGGCCATTTTTCAAACAATATGATACGTTAACTCTAAAGGGAATTTCTTGTGCCTCGAATTGGCACATTTCGAAGTCCGAAACAAGACAAGCCTACCCAACTCCATAAATTAGTCATAGAATCCCTTCCACCATGAGAACACCACTGTCTCATAATCAGCCTTTTAAGAAATTATTTTGGGCATGGCAGAAGGAGGCCAAGCCATTTTCAAAGCTCTTGACAATGCAAAGACTCAGAGTTACCATTTCAAGGCAATCATTATTGCTGGAATGGGATTTTTCACTGATGCTTATGATCTTTTCTGCATATCTGCTGTAACCAAGCTCATAGGCCGACTCTACTACTATGACCCCACAACTGGCAAGCCAGGTGCTTTCCCAAAAGAAATAAAAAATGCTGTAACCGGAGTCGCTTTATTCGGAACCTTTGCAGGGCAACTCTTCTTTGGCTGGCTTGGGGACAAGCTTGGTAGAAAGAAAGTGTATGGAATCACCCTTGTTACCATGGTTGGGTGTGCCTTAATGTCTGGCCTATCCTTTGGTTCCTCTGCTCAAAGCGTTATTGGTACCCTCTGCTTCTTCCGCTTCTGGCTCGGGTTCGGCATCGGTGGAGACTATCCGCTCTCAGCTGTTATAATGTCTGAATATGCCAACCAAAAGACTCGAGGCGCATTCATTGCCGCCGTCTTTGCAATGCAAGGAACAGGTATTCTAGTTGCAGGACTTGTATCAGTGATTGTCTCCAAGGCATTCTTAGCTGCTTTTCCAGCCCCTCCATTTAGTGAAAATCATGTGCTATCAACTCAGCCACAAGGAGATTTCGTTTGGCGGATTGTGCTCATGTTTGGCGCTGTCCCTGCTGCTTTGACCTACTACTGGCGTCTCAAAATGCCAGAAACTGCAAGATACACAGCATTGGTTCAGGGAGACAAAAAAAAGGCTGCCGCCGATATGGCCAAAGTGCTCGAAACAGACCTAACCGTGGATGAAACAAGTAACAAAGTTCATCCCAAATCATCATACGGATTACTCTCTTCTGAGTTTATGAAGAGGCATGGACTTCACCTTCTTGGGACTTCCACTACATGGTTTTTGCTAGACATTGCCTTCTACAGTCTCCAGCTAACACAGAACGATGTCTATCCGGCAAGCGGACTGTTGCATAAGGCCTCGTCGATGAATGCCATTGAAGAGACATTCCATCTATCTAAAGCCATGTTCCTAGTAGCTCTGGCTGCAACTGTTCCAGGATACTGGTTCACAGTGTTCCTCATCGACCGGATTGGACGCTTTATAATCCAGCTTGGTGGCTTCCTTGTGATGTCCATATGCATGGCAATTCTTGGATTTCGCTTTTATGATCTCAGGGGAGATCAATGCAAAGAAAGTAAGACCAAGGAATTTTGCAATGGAAAAACCGAGTTGTTCACCCTCCTATACGGCCTTACTTTCTTCTTTGCCAACTTCGGACCTAATAGTACGACATTCATCGTACCGGCAGAGATATTTCCGGCAAGGTTCCGATCAACTTGCCACGGGATCTCGGCGGCTGCAGGGAAAGCAGGGGCCATCATAGCTGCATTCGTGTTCCAGACATACACTCAAGGTGACAAAAATGTTAAGCAGGTAATGGTTGCACTTGCTGTGGTGAACGTGATTGGGTTTTTCTTCACATTCTTGGTGCCAGAAACCAAGGGCCGGTCCCTGGAGGAGATATCTGGAGAGGACAAAGATTTTGGTGACAGAAAGATCCAACCTAATGGGATGGATCAATCAATTGTTGCAGAACGTGAAATGGTTTAATAAATTACTTACTACATGTTGTTAAATCCTGGGAATCATGCATCAACAACAAGTAAATAAAAGCTGGTAAATGGCTTGTCATGATTGTAATATGTGGCTATATTAGGTTTCCAGGTCTGCATTATTGGGTAAATTTTTGATACACATGCCGTATAAAATTAATTTTGCACAGATCCGTATATTTACACTATAAAACTTAAACTTTAAAATTTTAATCCTAAAAAATTAAACCCTAAGCGTTAAGTTATATACCCTAAATTCTATACACTTATCTTAAATCTAAACCCTAACACCTAAACTACTAAATCAAATTTGTACAAGGGGAGGTAAAAGATTTTTAGCAAGAATCTTTAAAAAATATCTCAACCCTCGTAACTATTAAGGTTAAATTAAAGTCATCCTATTCTATCTGGTATGACAAATTAATTCTCACAAGAAGTCTTTGAAATGAATCAAATCTCATGAGTAATCTTTGAAAAAAACACTGATCAAAATTCTTCTTCTTCTCAACCTTCTGTTGAAAAAATGGATTTTTAAAATTTTGAGCTATATTTTCGATTAGTAAAAGTGAAAGATTTGAATCATAAAATTATTGTGTTATATTGTATTTTATAAGACCATCATTACAACAATATATTATATATTTAAAGGGTAATTATTTGATACACTGACGGTGAAAACTAAAAATTTCTACAAGCGTCTTAGTTTTTGGGTTTGAAGATTTAGTTAGGGTGTATAGTTTACAAGTTTAGGTGTATGAGTTTTGAATTTAAGGATAGTGCTTGAAATTTACAGTTTAGAGTTATAATTTAGGGTTTATAAATTAAAAACTAAACCCTTATCATACAACCTTAAAAACTAAACCATAACCTCTAAACCCTAAATTCTAACCACTACACCTAAATCTCTAAACCCTACACCCTAAACTAAGCCCTTAAACCCTAAAATTTGTTTAATACTCCAGTTATTTACCAGAAAGTTGAAGTGCAACCATTCTGGTTCTGGTTGACGCACAAAGCTGAAATCGAAAAAAAGATAGGTTGTTGCATGTTAGAAATGACTGCATTAATTGGAGATAGGGATGGCATGGGTTGAGTTTTTGATCGATTCACCCTACTCGAAAACTTAATACATCCATCTAAAACTGACATGACCCGATAGAGTAAAAATTTAAATCTAACCCGACTCGACATAAATAAAAAATTACTAATTATTATTCTTTAAAATAAAGAGTTAATTGTAAAAACACAAATAAAGATAGAGCATTATAATAATTATTTCACTTTATTAGATAAAATAGTGAGATAATTGAAATATATATAAAGAGAGGGGCATTGTAGCAATTATACTTAAATATTTAAAATTAAATTAAATTATTATCTCGAGTCGGGTAGATTATTTTTCACCTTAAACGGAAACTCGACCCAACCCGTACCCAATTTCTTTTGAACAAAAAAATCGACTCTATAAAATTAGGTCAGAACTCATTGAATATGAGTCAAATGATCATCCCTAATTAGAGATGTAGCACCAGTTAATGAAAAAAATGAAAAATCGGGTATGATAAAATGAAGAAAATAAAAAGGAAATACAAGACTTCCACAAAGAATATAGGAACATAGTTGGAACTGAGGCAGATATAACTAGTTTAGTTGATTTCTCAAAAATCTTTCTCCACCAAAGTGTATTTAGGTGATAACATATTTAAGTTAAATATAAGATTTGGAAAAACATTTTTTCTTAATATAAAAATAAATTCTTACATTATATTTTTTTTAATTTTAGGTGTCAAAATTTTTTTTTGGTAAAATAAGTGTTTAACGTTTATACCGTTACAATTTTAAGTGTCTAGTAGTTAAAGGTCGTTTTAAAAAAATATTCTATCCAACCAATGCTTGACCCGTAGCAATAATTTTAATTTTTTTTCTTCAAAAATTTTGAAAAAAATTATTAAAATTTATTTTTAAATCCCGAAATTCTCAAAAATCTCAAAATCAGTCTCTAAATCCTTAAAAAGCACAAAATCTCAAATCGCCACTGCTATTACCGCCAAGCTCATCCCTTCAATCATCAGATCCAGTCGATCATTTCTCTCAACGTGTCATCACCCGAAATTGATGAACGACGTGCCAACCGAACAACGATTTTGCGTTTGTCGTTCAATGTTCGTCTGCACGTCGTTTGTCGGTTTATGACGATATCACGTTAGGAAAAATGGCCGGCTGAATCCAGCTAATAAATGGGTGGGCTTGATGGTGACGTTCGATGACAACAATGATATTATTGTTTTTTTGAGATTTGAGGATTTTAAAATTTCAGGATTTTAAAAAATAAATTATTAAAAAAGAAATTAGTAATTATAACATACTACGTGTCAAATTTTAATTGGTTAATAATTTTTTTAACTACAGTTAACTATCAGACACTTAAAATTAATGAAATGAAACGTTAAGTACCTATTTTGACAAAAAAAAAAACTTCAAGCACCTATTTTTTAACTATATGTGACTAAAATAATAGTGAAACGTAATGTTCGTAACGATTTAAAAAAAATAATTCGATGATCAAAATAAAAAAATTAATAAATTGGTGACTAATAATGTAGTTTACTTAAATAATTAACCACGTAAATACAAATGCAATGCGAATGACATGAAAACTAGTGAATTTTTTTTTTTTGAAAATTTTATTCTATTTTTACTTAGAGAGAAAAGGGAGAAATATAAGTGAAGGCAATGCTTCTGAAGGGTCTTGAATTCAAGACCTAAGATAAAGGCAATCGAACAGGTATGCATGCTCTGACCACTAAACCGTCATCAAATGCTCAAAACTATTGAAATTTGAGAAATGTAATCTCTCTCTCTCTCTCTCTATATATATTAGGGGTTAGCGTTTGATCGAGTCGAGTCAAAAAATTTCGAGTTATTTGAGTTGACGCGTCATTTTTTACAACTCTAATTTTATTTGAATTTTTTTCGATTTGAGCGAGTTTAAGAAATTCGAGTCGAGTTTTCGAGTTACTATAAAAATTTAATTATAATTATTTTTCATGTTATAGTATGGTTTAACTCCAATTTAAACGGCTTTCTCTAATTATATAAGATATGCACGTATATATTTCTTCATATTTTTTCACATGTGACAATATTTCTTCATATTTTTATATATCAGTATGTATATATCATAAAAAATTGAGAGACTCGTCTCGACCTTAAAAATAAACCCACTAATTACTAAAATTTTTTTTCCGAATCATTCGAGTTTATAAAATTTCACCTCGAGTCGAGTCGAGTTTTGTTCACCCCTAAAATTATATATACTAAGATAGTCGCACTATTTTCCAGGCCCATATTTAGACACGGTACAGGATTCAGATCCTTTAAACCAAAAGACCCATGGAGTTCCACGCGTCTTGCCTCTCCATAGACTCCACCAATATTCATTACTCAAAAGTCTAAACCCCTCACTAAAACGCCAAAACTTAAACCCCTCACACTCCACCACCAGAAAGCAATGGCTACCTCTTTTTCAGATCCCTTCTAACCTTTTGTTTTGTTCCGCTAAACTTTTCCGATTCTTTGGAATATACTTAGCACCTGTTAATTTAAAGTTTTTTTTGGGTGATCTTGTGTCTGGGTTCTTCTTGTCATTCAAAATAGTGCACCTGGTTCTATTTCCAGTATATGGGTGTCGTGCTTCTGTGGATTTGTTGATGATCTTGTCTTAAAGAAAGGGCTTTGATATCTGGGTACTTTCTGTTTGATGAAAGTACTCTTAGAGTTTTTGTGCATTGGCTGGATTCATGTTTCTTGGATTCATTGTTTTGTGTAAATGGGTGGAAAGGATTTAGTTACATTCGTGTCCTATGGGTGAGAAGATATCGGAACATGTTACCTCTGCGACCGATTCGCAGATTCTGTCATGCTGCTGCTGCTGCCGCCCCAGCTGCCATTGCATCAAAAACTAAGACTTCTGCAACTTGTTCAAAGCAGCAGCAACCAAAGGCAATACCTTTACATGAAAGTGTCCTTTCCAAGCTTAAAGCTGAAAGGGACCCTGATAAGTTATTTGCTTTATTCAAGGCTAATGCTCACAATAAACTTGTCATTGAAAACAGGTTTGCATTTGAAGATATAGTTGATCGATTGGCAGGGGCACGTTGCTTTGATTACATCGAGCATTTACTTGAGCACCAGAAAACTCTTCCACAGGGAAGGCGAGAAGGCTTCATTGTGAGGATTATAATGCTGTATGGTAAGGCTGGGATGGTAAAGCATGCTATTGATACTTTTTATGATATGCATTTATATGGATGTAAGAGAACTGTTAAGTCTTTCAATGCTGCGCTTAAGGTTATGGCTCAGACTCGTAATATAAGAGCTATCGAGGACTTTGTTACCAGTGTAAAATCAAAATTCGTTATTGAATTGGATGCATATACGGTCAATATAGTTACCAAGGCATTCTGCGAAATGGATTCTCTGGATAGCGCATATTTGTTCATGGTACAGATGGCAAAGCTGGGAATAAAGCCAGATGTCATTGCCTACACAACTCTTATATCCGCATCTTATAAAAAAAACCGGTGTGAGATTGGGAATGGGCTGTGGAATCTTATGGTGTATAAGGGGTGCAGACCTAATCTTACAACTTTCAATGTTAGGATCCAGTATTTGATTAATAGGAGACGGGCATGGCAAGCAAATGATACAATGCGGTTGATGCTGAAGATTGGGATAGACCCTGATGAGGTTACATACAATTTGGTAATCAAAGGTTTTTGCCAGGCCGGTTATCTTGAAATGGCTAAAAGGGTTTATTCTTCTCTAGAGTGTCGTAGTGAATACAAGCCCAATGTTAAGATTTTCCAGACCATGATTCATTATCTCTGCAAGGGAGGTGAGTACAATTTGGCCTATACAAGGTGTAAAGACTGCATGAGCAAGAATTGGTTTCCAAATGTGGATACTATTCATTCATTGCTTCAAGGCCTTATGAAAAATGGGCAAGTGAGTAAGGCTAAGATGATAATGACATTGGTTAGGAGTCGGATACCACCTTTTTCCTCAACTCAATTGGATTCTTTGCAATCGGTTTTAAAGAAGCTTAAATCAGGATGATGGCTTGAAAAAGGATCAGTTTGATTGAAGCAAAAAACACAGCATAAAAATATTTTGATAATTTATTTTACTCCATGTAGTTGTAGTTTCACAAAACTTATTGAAGATAGATTTTTTTTTTTCGGTTAACATCAAAGCATGGGCAGAGTCCATTTTCATTTCAATTAATTTGTTGTACTACCTCAATAAGTCCGTGATGAATGAGAATCCTAATGGAAATAATTCTCGTAAGTCATAATGCAATCTCTTTCTGCCTACCCTTATTTATTGCCTTTTTGCACACAGCTTCTTTGGTTGCATCTTTTATTTCTCTTTGTACAACAAAAGATATTTGCTAAACTGTTCTGCATTTTCAATTCCATTTTTGTTTGAAAGGAGAATGCATATGGACTATGGTGTTTGATGTTCCATATAAACATTAATTGTTATCTTTGTTTCTTGGAGCTATGCTTTTGCACCCTGTCAACCTGAAACTAGCAGGCAATTCCTCGTTTTAGATTTTAGACTACAAAACCATTATTTTTGTCTTCTATGTTTGCTAATATAAGTTTTTGTATTGGTTCTTAATAGGCAAATAATATCCTGCTCTGTACATGATAATTACCTGCGAAGAGTCCAAGTTTCGATGTGTTGATACTTGGATTCTGAGGTGTTGGCTTTAGTAAATATTTCAGCTTTAATGATGAAGAATGGCCATGGAAAGAAGGAAGTTTCTTCCAAATTAGTTACCGACCAGTCGCTAAACCTGTGAGTATAACATACTTTTATCATTTTGTCTTAGGTTCTTATGGTGTACCACTCTTTACTAAGGAAAGATGCTTAATGCAGTAACTATGATTTTACTTATATTTCTCTTGTAAACATGTTGTGATACTTCCCGACACATAACATCTTATTGTTCAGAATTAGGTGCACCCTTTGATGCATTCTTAATTGGTGTCTTCTGTTGGCTGCTATATTATTAAACATTTGTGATTGGTTTCTTCTATTATGTGTATTTTAAGGCTCTAAGATGGGTTCATCCTATTTTCTCCTAATGAGACTGCAAGATTGGAAAACAGCTGAGTTGTTTTCAGTCCTACCGTTTCCCTCCGGAATAAAGACGAAAAAGACAAGGCATTATGTGGTTTAAACTTGAAACATTGACACGGTTGATTTTCTGAATCTTTTGTAGAGATTTGAAAGAGCATTCTCACTATTAGTATCAGAATGGTGGGTTTTCTTTTCAATAGGAAAAAAAGTGGTAGATTTGAGGAGCTTGTTCCTTTAAACTTTCATATTTCTGAAGTGAACTTGCATTGTTCTCTACTTGAAAGAAGATTGATGGATCATAACCCTAAACTCATGTCTAAATAAATTTTTGAGGCAATAGAATTACATTTTTGTGTGGATCAATTAACATGGCTGTATAAAGATAAAGTTTCGTCAAAAGTTAATTCTTATGAAAATCATTCTTTTATTAAATTTCAAAATCTATTCACTTGAGGCTCGTTATGCAGTAACAGGATAAAAAGTAAAAACTATACTCAAATATATCATGCTAACGTCTATATTCTATACGTTTCTACGTTCTAATTTGGTAGGTATTAGAGATGCAGATCTTTATAAAACGTAATTGAAATGCATAGATATCAAGGTTTCGTGGTGTAGTTGGTTATCACGTCAGTCTAACACACTGAAGGTCTCCGGTTCGAGTACGGGCGAAGCCAGAATTTTACCTTTTTTGCTTTTTCCCTTCTTTCTAAGAAAGGGAGGAAAAAAACTAAAATATCGCCGTTGCCGGGGATCGAACCCGGGTCACCCGCGTGACAGGCGGGAATACTTACCACTATACTACAACGACATTGATAATGTTGGCATATTAGTATCATTTAATAGAATAAAAATCTATTCCTGTTCCATATTCAAACCTAAATGGTAATACCTGCAAGCTACTATGTACATGTTTTAGTGATTATGATTTCTAGCAATTATATTAATAGTTTGGAGTGCATTCGAATTTGATTACTTATAAATGATTTTTGTAAGGAAGGGAGGCAAACAAGGAGATGAAATCATGTCCAATAATGCTTTCATAATTGCTAGAAATCATATTAATAGTTTGTAAGGAAGGGAGATTACATGAAGCAAACAATGCATTCATACTGGGAGGGTAAGACAAAGAAAGCTGCCTATCTGCTTAAACAACTTCCAACATTCTTTGCTCTTATTTTGTGGAATAGTAAGAAATATTTCGACTTTTCTGCAATTTTTAGAGCCACAAGAAATCATGTCCCTTGTTTTTCACTGAGGATTCTTTTCTGACTATGGTTTCATATCCATTTGATTTGTTATTTTGTTTTATAATCAAGCTGGAATGGTAAAAATATATGCTCAATTTTCTATCTAAACACAGTTTGCTGTTGTTTGGTTTGTGAGAAAAATATAAGAAAATTTCAACTGGTCGGGTCGGATCGGGACAGGTTTAGGTATGTTTTTATTTTTCGAATCGGGACGGATCAGAACAATTTTAGATATATTTTTATTTTTCGGATCGGATCGAATACATTAATATTTTATTTCAGAGCGGGTCAAAGTCGAGTATTCCGTTTGAATTTTCGGGGTGGTAAAAAATCCGCATGTCCCTGTTGCCATCATAGATGCAATGAACAATTTTATTTTATTGATTACAGTGAAACACAATGATCTTCAAAGTAAGTGAACAAATATGACCCTAAAGGATCATGATTATTATGTCATAATAAATTTACGACAAGATCAATTCACTGACAAAACTATTCTTTGTGTGGGAGAGGTTGTTGTCCATTTTATTTATTTAATTTTTTTTGATATAATGACATTTTAGCTACTTTATAATCTAAATATTTGTTAAATAAGATTTTTTTCATCATAATTTTTAAATTTAAATACTTAATTAATTCTTAGACCCTTTTGATATTTAATTTTAGCTCCGTATTGACGAATCTATGTGTGGTCAAGGGGCATGTGTCCGCCCTGAATTGTGAAATTCTCTCAAATAGTTATCCATTTTATTGGTTGAATGCATTTTGAAATTTGAATTTTTTTATGTTAATTATTTATTTTTAGTATTTGTGCCCACTTTAAATTTTGTGTAATACATGCGTGATCGATCACCGTAAAAAATATTTATAGATTTGTCACTGCTCATAATTGAGAAAAAAAGACGTTATGCCCTTTTTTTATCATGATCAGTTTAGATTTTTGACCAACATACCTTTACATCTTGGTATTCTAGAAAAATAATTTTTTGTGTGGATCAATTAACATGGCTATACAAAAGTAAAGTTTCATCAAAAGTTATTTCTTATGAAAAAAATGAAAATGATTTTTTATTTTAATTTCAAAAAAAATCACTTGAGGCTTATTATGTATTAGGATAAAAACTATACTCAAATATATCATGCTAAGTGTTAACGTCTATATTCTATATAGTTCATACATTTTAATTTGGTAGGTATTGTAGATACAGATATTTATAAAACGTAATTGAAATGCATAGACATCAAGGTTTCGTGGTGTAGTTGGTTATCACGTCAGTCTAACACACTGAAGGTCTCCGGTTCGAGTCCGGGCGAAGCCAAAATTTTAACTTTTTTGCTTTTTCCCTTCTTTCCCTAAGAAAGGGAGGGAAAAAACCAATAATTATCGCCGCTGCCGGGGATCGAACCCGGGTCACCCGCGTGACAGGCGGGAATACTTACCACTATACTACAACGACTTTGTTGATGGTCAGCATATTAGTTCTATATTAATAAAAGACAAGATTTTCAATGAGATGAGCAATAGACTTTATGAGGACATGTCCAAGAATGCTGATATACTAACATACAATGCATTCTTACTGGGAGGGTAAGATAGAAAGCTGCCCATCTGCTTAAACAACTTCCAACATTTTCTGCTCTTATTTTGTGGAATAGTAAGAAATATTTCGAGTTTTCTGCAATTTTTAGAGCAACATGAAATCATGTCCCTTGTTTTTCACTGAAGATTATTTTCTGCCTATGGTTTCATAGCCATTTGATTTGTTATTTTGTTTTACAATCAAGCTGGAATGGTGAAAATATATGCTCAATTTTCTATCTAAACACAGTTTGCTGCTGTTTGGTTTGTGAGAAAAATATAAGAAAATTTCAACAGAAAAATATATAGTCAAGTCGGATCGAGACAGGTTTAGGTATGTTTGTATTTTTTCGAATAGGGGTCAGATCGAGTATATTAATATTTTATTTCAGAGCAGGTCAGAGTCATGTATTCTGTTTGAACTTTCGGGGCGGTCAAAAATCTGCATGGCCCCGTTGCCATCATAGATGCACATGTTCGAATACAAGTCAGTCGCAAGTGTTGGGCACTTCAAGCACCGCTCATTCATAATCCCACCATGCTATAACCGCAAAAAGAAAATTGAAACAATCGTTAAATCCGCACCTCTACTAGTACAAATATGGAAATATATGACACTGCAACTCCATCCCATATCAAGGGAACAGCTATAGTAAACAGTAAGGTAATGTTGCATATCTTGATTGCTTGGCAGATCATGAAGTTTACTTCCGTAATGGACACCATGAAAAAGAAAAGGCTGAAACAGTCTCCCGCAGGCTACATAGTTCATAACAACCCATAAAAGATTGGACCGGTCTCTATTGACTCTCCTACATATATGATTTATAACAATAAAAAACAGATTGGATTGGTCTCGGTTCACTCGGACTCCGCTGCATATGAGAGCGTAGGAATAATTAAAAGCATGTCCAAGCAATGATACTTCCACAACAAAAGAGGACAACTGCAAATTGGCAAGTTCATGTAGATCAGATCTAAGGGAGAGATACCTTTCAAGCTTCTGTAGCTTTAGGGGAATTTTCGGGTGTCTTCAGAACAGTTGAGTTGTTACCCTTGTGTGCCATTACAGCAACACGGAACTCTTCGACTATGGAAGCATCCTTGAACTTCAATGCGAATGTAGACAGCCCCTCTTTATCTTCACCGGTACTACTATTCATGCAGGCAAAAGTTATACCTCTCTTATCCATATTTGTCAGCTTCATATCCGGATAAAGACTTGCATTTAGAATCAATCTATAATTTCCTCTAGCTCTCATGAGTAACCTGGCTCTTTCAACCCCAGTTGTTGAGACATTAACCTTAAGTTCTCCCTTCCCACGCTCTTTCCATCCTCCATCTATGAATTCAAACAGCATGGTATCAGCAGAGAATACAACTTTCTCGTTCTCTTCTCCTGTCTCAACCGGAACCTCCTGCATGGCAGGAAAACCACTTCCCTCACTCTTAGAGACAATTGAAGTCCCTGATGTGTTGAAGAGGGAAGAGTTCCCATTTGTCGAAAGACCAAAGCCAAAAGAACCCGTACCACCATCCTTTGTAGTAGATCCAAAGGAAAACGTAGAAGTAGAAAATCCAGTGCCAGCAAGTCCAGTGAAGGCATTCTGACTACTAGAAAGCTGTTGGAATGAACTCAATGATGCACCTTCTGCAGCTATATCTGCGTTTTCACTATTATCTTTGTTATCAGCATCTGCAGTCTTGTCATCTTTCTGATCTTCATCCTTGGTCTCAACACCTCCAGTTGGTTTTTCATCATTGGCCTCCTTTTGAGTTTTTTCTTTTACAACATCACTGGTCCCATCGTCAGCACTATCCTTAACAGCAGCAGCATCAGAAACTGGCTCATCCTTCTTACTTTCCAACTGCTTAATATTCTCACTTGCACGCTCAAGATCTGTTTCATCGGGTTTTTTCTCTGACTGGTTATTATTTCCACCTTCACTCTTCTCAGATTTGTTAATGTCATTTTTCCCATCTTCAGAAACTTCTTTCTCACTAGAAATTGGTGCATCAGCTGTAACCTGAGTGGTGGTTGTGCCGGATTCATGGACTGCACTAGGTGCAGCAGGAGCAACAGTTTGCCCAGAAGGGGGGACTAAGCGAATCCCAGAAAAAGGATTGGGAGAGGCAGTTGAAGATGTTTGATTTCTGCGAACTTTGACTATTCGTCTGTTTGCCAACACTTCTTCACTAGCCTTCTTAAACGTTCCAGTCATTTGTTCAGAAGAATCTTCATCATCATCGAGCCCAGGGTTATCCCGGGAAATTTCTCTTCCAGCAGCCCTCTTCTTTGAAGGTGGAAGCGTATTTTCTGCATCCCCCATTGCAGCAAGAAGCCAATAAACTGAAACTCGAGGACCTTTTTTGTTCAAACTATGATATCTGAAGACCATCGGAAGTCATATATCCAACAAAATTATCAGCAAACAAATTATAGTTTCTCACCAGAACATAAAAGTGAACAGCGAGAAACGTGTAGGAACAGTTGCAAGAAAATAGAACATAAGTTCACCTAAAATTATGTGACAGCAACAGATATTTACCAACAGACAACCTATGCCCATAATTTCAAGCACAAAGCAATATCTGAAGAGCACAAAAAGGTAATAATCACCAATTAACTGGAAAGAATGTGATCAGCCTACTAACAACTTTCATCTTCAAATTATAACGATTAATGAACAAATAAGGAAGCAATGGGAAAATGCATGAATCAACAAGATGAATCTGCATCAATCCACTGGATGTTCAAAGTAGCAAAAGTTTTAAGTAAATAAGTGTATACCTAAAGTACCCTAGTTAAATTCAACATACAGGTATTGCATGTGCAATCTTTCTACACTTAATCCCAACGCCCATGCAACTTGCCTTCTTAGAACAGTTTGTTACTCATCGGCGACAACAAACAACTTACAAGCTAAATTCAACATACAGAAATCCCTCACTAATGTTGCCACCGCATGGTAGAACAGCAATCCCTCACTAATGCATTTTCCACTTTCTTCTCCAGCTTATAATTAAGAATTACATTTTCCCTCAAAATACTTATTATCTATAAAAAACACCCGGCAATATATAAAACAAAATGGAAATGACAAAAGGGTAGAATCCACATGAAAAAACAATCAAGGGGCATATGAAAGAAAGAAAGTACCAAACATGGAAATTGAAGTTGGCCAACCAGCACTGGTAATCAAACAATTCGAAATTGGGAGGGAACCCCTTTTCATAATCATATAAATAAATAAATAAAACTTTTTGGAGTTGAAAAGGAGGGAGAAAATACCCCGAAGTTTTTTGGGCAAAGCCCACAACCAAGGGTTTAACATAAAACGGATGCAAACTTAAGAATAATTTTCCCCTGTTTAAACAAAAATACCCGATATAAAAATTGACACTCTTTCAGCTAAAGCAGTGAGAAAAATAAAATAAAAGGGGTTAACCTTTTTTTGTGTATACGTGAACTGGAAGAAGGGGAATCTGACGTTAGCTAAGAAATGGGTATATCGCGGAAATGAAAAAGAAAACTACTCAACCCTGAATTCTTAAAGCCAGAAGAAGAGAAAATTAAGAAAGATGTAATTAATAAAAGAAGAAATCACACAAGAAATGGAAAAGAGATTTAAGATTTAGATAGTAAAGAAGAGAGAATGGAGATGGGACTTACCAAAGAGCAGAGGCAAAACCCTAGTGATAGAGAGAGATCCGATAGGAGGGTTTTTTTTTTTAAAAATACATAAAACAAAATATATAATGAGGTTGGATATGGAATGGAAATGGCAGGGTCCGCCCCTCCCACCCAGCTCCAGGGTTTTTACAATACCAATTTCCTTTTTTTTATTTATAAAAAATAAGATTTTGCTATATACAGTAGCTACGTATAAGAATTATTAAATTCGTATATGTAAAAATATATATTTTTGATATAATAATTGAAAAATATTTTGGACTTAATTGAAAAAAAATTAAATATTTTTTAAGTCAAAAAGGCAAAAACAACTTGAAAATTAGTTTGAGGTTGTTCAAAATAGTTTTGGCAATGTTTGAAACGTTTTTAAGTTGCCAAATCAGTGTTTTTAATGTACCCATTTCGATACATACATAACTTGTATCGATACGTTTTAAAACTACCAGAACCCGTTTCGATACAGGGCTCACCTATTTCGATACGGACAGGTGTTGTTTCGAAACACCCTTTGGTGTTTCGATACGCCTACGTGGCATACACCCCAACGGATATAACTCCCAACGACTATTTGAATTGCATATTGTTTCGATACGACACTAGGAATTTCGGTACGGACATTCCGATACGGGCCATTGCATTAGACTCCAACGACTAGTTCTAATAAAAGGTGTTTCGATATAGCTATGCGTGTATCGAAACATACATCACCAGAACTGCATTTATGGTGGGAAATAAAGTCTCCAACGGCTCCAATTGAACCCCAACGGTCCTAAACGACTACAAACTTAATTGGGAGTATAAAATGGACCTCCAAGCATCAAGAGAAAGTATGCTTCAATTGTCAACAACCATATGATGTCAAATTGTCTTTAGAGCTAAATTGTCATTCTTTTGTATAAACAAAACACTTGTGAGCTAAAATGTCTATGTATGCTCAAGTATATAGGTTTTGGGTGAGTGCTTAGAGTTGCAAACATATACCTATTAGAGAGATTTCTTGTTTGCTTTGAATTTCACTTGTAAGAGAGTGTTTGATTAAGCTAATGGTAGATAGCTTAATCGTTGTAACGGTTTCCTCCTAAGCCGAGAAAATGAGACGAATTTTTTAGTGAATTTGGGAAATCCTTGGTGGCGTTCCAAGGTAGTGGATGTAGGCTTTGGGTTAGAAAGCTGAACCACTTTAAATCTCCGTGTTTAATTCTCAAATTTTGCCACCAACTCAAACACCAAAAAATTTAACTTCTCCACAACTTGACAATCCATGACAATTGATGAAAATCGAGCCTATCAAGCCTAACAATTGGTATCAGAGCAAGGCTCAATTGAAGAAGATTAACACTCTATTGAGAAGATCCGACTCGATACAAGAATTCAATCAATCATTATTCTTTGACGGGACCAACTACGCTAATTAGAAAATAAGAATGAAGTTCTTCATCAAATCTAAAGACTACAAGCTTTGGGATATTGTTGAAGATGGTCTTTATGTGCCACAACGAAGTAAGGCGGAATGGAGTGTGGATGATCGCAAGAAGATGGAGCTAAATTGCAAGTCCTTGCACATCTTTTTTGTGCATTTGGCCCCAACATCTATGAGAAAATGTCCTATTGCGAAGATGTCAAGGAAGCATGGGACAAGCTTGAAGTCACATACGAGGGAACAAACGAAGTAAAGGAGACCAAGATCGGCCTCCTCAACCACGAGTATGAGAACTTCAAGATGGAACCGGATGAAGACATCACAAAGATGTTCGATAGATTCTCCACCATTACAAATGGACTCAAAGGCTATGGAGAAATAATTCCGGAAGACAAGCTTGTCCGAAAGCTTCTCTATTCTCTTCCCGAGTCATGGGACTCAAAGAAGATCGCCATCATCGAAGCCAAAAATCTAAAGACCTTGAAGCTAGATGAATTCACTGGGTCTCTTCTCACTCATGAAATGATGAAGAAAGAAAAAGAAGAGGAGAAAAAGAAGGAAGATGTAAATAAGATGGGGAAGAAGAAATCCATAGAGCTAGGCATCAACGCGAGTGTCGTTGCTCTCAAATCCTCTACATGCCAACACATTTATTTGAGCGAGGAGAAAAGTGAAGATGAAGAGATTGTCCATCTCTTTAAGAAATTCTCCCGATTCATGAAGAGCGAGATGGCTAAATTCAAGCATGAATCAAAGAAGAAGAAGATGAAGGATTCCCACAAGTCCAACAAAAAAGATCATCTTTAAAGAAAGCACATGTGGTCACATGGAGTGATGAAGACTCCACTGATGATGAGGTAGCCCACTTCATGACCCTCAATGAGGGGGAGGTAACTTCTAACTCATCTAGTTCAAATTCATATACTTTTGATGAGTTACAAGATGCCTATGATGATTTGCTTTTGAAATTTAAGGCATCATTTTCTAAAAACAAAAAAATTGCTTTCAAATTTGAAAAAAAAGAAACTGATTTGTTTTCCAAAACAAATCTAGAGTTTAAAGCAAAAATTAAAGATTTTGAACATAAATTTTTAGATTTACAAAATTTGATTCAAACGATAAAAAAAGATCATCAAAAAGAAGTTGATAATCTTAAGATTTGATTTCGAATGAACTTCAAAAGAAAAACAATTTAAGAGAATCAAAATTTTATGTTAGACAATTTAGTGCCCCTAGATTTTTGAATGGAACAGTTTTTAGAAGTATTTGGGTCCCAAAAGGACTAAGTACTTCAACTAAAAAGGATTAAATTGAAAAATGAATTCCTAAGGGGACTAAACTATGTGCAACTAACGTCTATGGATCCAAAGCAATTTGGATACCAAAAATTACTTGATTGTCTTGTTTAGGTGTGGTGGAGAGTGATCAACAAGTCCAAATTTGAGGGGGAGTTGCATGCACACAAAGAGAGCACTTGAAGAATGAAGGCTTCACATCCTCTCTTGGATTCAAGTGTGGTAAAATTAGTTTTACTTCTTTTAATTCCACTAGTTTAATCATATTGTTAGACTAACCATTTAATGATGCTTTGAGTAAGGGAAAGCCAATTTTAAAACCAAAAGTTTTTAATTGTGTAACTTTTTTTACCTCCTATGTTATTTTGAGCTTATTGACTTTTAAATTCTTTTTTATATGACAAAAAGGGGAAGGGATTTGAAAAATTGTTTTTTTTTCAAGAGAATAAGGGGCTTTAATCTCATTCAATTTTTAAAATCTCTTATTCATTTTTTAAATACCAAGGGGGAGAATCCCAAACAATTTTTCAAATTGGTTTTATTATATCAAAAGGGGGAGATTGTAGAAATATATGTTTTGATATAATAATTGAAAAATGTTTTGGACTTAATTGAAAAGAATTTAAATATTCTCTAAGTCAAAAACAACTTGAAAATAAGTTTGAGGCTGTTCAAAATGGTTTGGGCAATGTTTGAAACGTTTTTAAGTTGCCAAACCAGTGCTTTTAATGTACATGTTTCGATACAAGCATAATCTGTATCGATACATTTTGAAAATGCCAGAGCCTGTTTCGATACAAGGCTCACATGTTTCGATACAGACATGTGTTGTTTTAAAACACCATTTGGTGTTTCGATACGCCTACATGGCATACACCCCAACGGTTATAACCCCCAACGACTATTTGAATTGCAGGCTATTGCGATACGACACTAGGCGTTTCGATACGGGCGTTCTGATACAGGCCACTACATCACTCCAACGGCTAATTCTGAAGAAGGGCGTTTCGATACAGCTACGCGTGTATTGAAACAGACATCACCAAAACTGTATTTATGGTGGGGAATAAAGTCTTCAACGTCTCCAATTCAATTCCAACAGTCCTAAACGGCTACAAACTTAATTGGGAGTATAAAAGGGACCTCCAAGAATCAAGGGAAAATATGCTTCAATTGTCAACAACCATACGATGTCAAATTGTCTTTAGAGCTAAATTGTCATTCTCTTGTATAGACAAAACACTTGTGAGCTAAAATGTTTATGTATGCTCAAGTGTATAGGTTTTGGGGGAGTGCTTAGAGTTGCAAACACATACCTATTAGAGAAATTTCTTGTTTGATTTGAATTTCACTTGTAAGAAAGTGTTTGATTAAGCTAAGGGTAGATAGCTTAGTCGTTGTAACGGTTTTCTCCTAAGCCGAAAAAAGGGGACGAAATTCTTAGTGAATTAGAGAAATCTTTGGTGGCGTTCCAAGGTGGTGGATGTAGGTTTTGGGTTAGAAAGTTTAACCACTCTAAATCTTCGTGTTTAATTCTTAATTTTTGCCACCAACTCAAACACTCAAAAATCTGACTTCTCCACAACTTGGCAATCCATAATGGTTGAAGGAAATCGAGTCTAACATTATCATTCATTGTTATTTTACTTTTCAATAAAATTTATTATGATATAATTACATTCCTAAAATATTAAATATCATTGATTCAGGGTATTTAATGTAATTAATAATGATGTAAAAGGGTTTATGTGTTTATGGTTTATGATTCATAATTTTAGGGTTTGAAGTTTATTGTTTTAGGGTTGTTGTATTTTTATGGTTGTTAGGGTTTAAAGGTTTTGGTTTAGATTTTAGGGCTTAAGGTTAATGTATGTGTTTTAAGGTTTAATGTTTATGACTTAAAGTTTAGTGTTTATGGTTAAGGTTTATGGCTTAATGTTTAGGGTTTAGGGTTTAATTCTATTAAACATCATAAATTAATGATATATAAATTTCTAGAAATGTAATTAATTACATTCTAATAGATTCTATTGAAAAGTAAAATAATCATTAATTAGAAATCTAATAGTTCTTAGTACACGGCCCTAAAGAACGTGTATAGAAAAACTCTAAAAATATAATATTATACCATCGGAAGAAAAATAATTTATATATATAAATTTACTAATTTCTTGACTAAAGGGTTTAATTGGGTGAAAAAAAATCAAAAATTTAATTTTTTTCCCAAAAGTCTATGGGCTTTTTATCCCCAAGTCTACAAAATTTCAACCCACAATATTCAAACCCAATCTATTTGGATTAAAAATTAAAATTCATTTTTTGATCATGAAAATAAAACATACAATTATAGTAAACTGAACCCAACAAGTGGTCTTAGTAGAAAAGCGATATGATGATGTTCATCTTAAAAGATTTGAGTTCAATCGCTTTGTTTGTAAGGTGCGTGTGCATTGTCAAAGTGTCTATTTAATTATTTTTTACATTAGAATTAGTTAACTTTATCAGTGACTTCATTTATAAATAATAGAAGCTGAATGATGTAATGTGATTAAATTAAAGGTTTGTGATGTAAATGGAAGTCGAAATTAAATTAGGTTATCTAATATGTAAATTATCCTTAGTATATGCTATTGAAGTTTTGTAAACAGTCTAAAAGTGATTACAAGGTTGTATTTGTTCATACATATTATTAACCCTTTGAAAATGCACACACACTTTGTAAACAAAATGATTAAACCTGGATCTCTTAAGATGAATATCTTCTGCCTTTTCACTGAACAAGTGCAATAGTATAAGGGTATAGGGAGGGACATAGCCACGTGAAGGGTGGGAGGCAATTGCCCCAATTTTGAATAGTTTAAACATTGTTTTCAGATCATGGTTTCAAAACTACAATAATTAAGTTTTTTGTTCCTCCGAATTTTTTTTGATTTATTATTTTTTAACACCTTTTAAGTTAAAATTAATGAAATTAAGCATTGACCTTTCGTTTTTCTGGTTTAATCACTTTATAAGACCATTCAATTTTATAATTACTAAAATTAAACTTTAATTTCATTAACTTTATGATTTAATTACTTTTCAGAATCCTATTTATATCAAAATTAATTAACTTACCCCCTCATAGTTCAATCCTAGCTTCGTATCTGGTAAGAAGTTTGTATTGTTGTTGTATAAAAGCAAAATTAAATGATGATAGTCCGCGGGTGTGCATAATTAATCGTATTTGTTAATCGATATAATCGTTATATTTATAGGTTAATTAATTGACTGTTAAGGCTAAACAATTTTGATTGACTGAACCACTAAAAATGATGGTTAATGGTTAATTTATAGATTAACTGTTATCAAATTATTTATAACATATTTTTTTTTATAAAATTAGTTATGTCAATCTCAAGACTCTTTTATGATATAATATAATTTTATTATTTTGTTCAAATTTCTTAGTCTTTTCAAAGACAACACACATTATGTATTGGTATTCGAACCCGGGTCCTAAAAAATGATGAACATTAACCTTTGCCACCCGGACACAGGGGGATGAACATAATTTTATTATTCTTAAAAACGGTAAACATATGAAAAATATATATACAAATTTATACATTACTAATCACATTCACACCCCTAAAACAGTCAAAGAACACAGTCAATTCATATTTTTACTTGGTCTGTGTAATTCAATTATTTAACCATAATATTATTTTTAACTTCTCAAAACGTGCAAGGATATTTTTCTAGTAATAACAATAATGATCCCATGATTACCAAATCCTTACGTTACGTTATTGTGTCTCGTTCTCCTTGATCTCTTATTTTTCACGTCGACCTTGGAATTCCGAGACTCCCTCGCCGGAATATTGCCGTCGTTTCGACGCAAATCCACGACCAGATCGACGAAAGCACATAATATGAACTTATAAGTCATTTTGTCGTTCAGGTTTAAGTAACAAAACAGCAACTCTTCCGCGAAATCCCAATCGATCTTCGAACCATGCTCCAGCCTTGCGTCCACCATTTCTTGCATGGAACGTCGGAAATCGCCATACGGGTTCACCGAACATGTTAACAACGCGGTGTACTCATTATGGATGCTTTCAGACATGACGTTATCACCCCCACCGCCGCAGCTGCCGCTATAGCTGTTGGATTCATTTACACTAGTACTACTAGTAGTACTTACGTTGTTGGCCGAGGCCGAGGTCGAGGACAAACGGCCACCCTCCGAGATAGACGTGGAGTTGTTATTAGTGACGCTGCTGTTACGAGCCTCCTCGATGAGCGAACTCGAAAACCCCGTGGCAACGAAGAACCTGTCGGACCCGGAGAGTTTCGGAGGCGGATCCATTAACCTAGGCGATTCAAAGAAAATCACGCCGGGACCGGGGCTTTTCACTTCACGATCACTATCTTCTTCTTCTTCTTCTTCTTCTTCTTCTTCTTCTTCTTCTTTAGTCTCTTGGTCATCGTTGACATACAGCGACTTGAAATTCTCGAAGAGAAAACGATCGACATCGGAAAGCGTCGCCGATTCGTCATTGTTGTTGCCACCGCCACCGGTTTCTTGATGATGAACATCACCGTTGTCTGAAAAGGAAAGGGTTTTGGGTTTTTTGAAGCCTTTACGGATCCATTTTCTGGAAGAAGAGATTGAGATTAAAGGGAACTGAGTATTTGGGGAGGCCTTTCTTATCTTTGAAAGGTAATGCTGGAGAGATTTCTGAAGCATTTTCGACTTCTTCTTCTTCAAACTCTTTGGATTAACATAGACTGATCAGCCGTTTGGTTTATAAATATATTCACAAAGGGGATTTGTGAATAAAAGTTTTGAAAACTTGCCTTATTCGAGGCATTCAAGTTTTCATGGGAATTTGGTAAGAATCCCAGGATTTACTTACTTAGCAGATCGGAACCAAATAATAGAAAACCTGCCAGATTTTCAAAATACAAATGTTGTATTCAATGTCACCCCGTTAATTTTACATTATTACACCGAATATCACTAAACTTTAAATTCAATATGAACTATATCTCTTAATTAAAAATCGACATTTTTTAGTAGTGTATTTTAGTTTAAGGTTTAATTAGTGTTAACTATATAAATAGTAGCCCGACTATTCTTGCGTTACTGTTTTAGTACTCTACTTATTTTTTTGGTAAAATAATATCTAACAGTACGTTTTGTTTTTAGTTTGGTATCCCACCGTTAAAAATTAATAGCATGCTGATTAGGAGAGAGAAAAGTACACGTGTCATGCATGATGACTAGGAGAGAAAAAATTACATGTGGTAGACAGTCACATCATTTTCTCTCTCATAGTCAGCATGCCACGTGCGTTTTTTATGATTTTACTCGACGTGGCATGCTAACTATGAGAGAGAAAATGATGTGCCAACTTGCCACGTTTGGTTTCTCTCTTCTTGTCAGCTTGCGGTTAAATTTTCAACGGCGGGTACTAAAATAAAAACAAAACGTAACGTTACATACAATTTTATCAAAAAATAGGTAGAGTACCAAAACAATAACGTGAGAATAGGTGGGGACAGATCTTAACTGTCTTAGTGGTATAATTAAAATTTAAAGCCTAAAGTCCATTGCTGAAATAATATCAATTTTTAGTTTAATGTATAATCGATACACGCCTAGCTGTTTGGTGGTATCTGATGTAGTTTACCTTTTAACTATTTATATTAATTGTTAAAAAACTTATTTATATATAAAAATGTAATTAGTAAATTATTTTTACTTTAATAAAAATAATTTATTAAATAAGAAGGCAACATCATAATTCAAGTTTTAAGTCCTATTGTTGAATAAATCAATTTGTGCTAGGAGTGTCATCTCATAATGAACCTTAGAGGTATAGTTAAAATTTGAAGCCTAAAATTCAATGTTAAAACAATATCAATTTTTAGTTTAACATATAATCGATACACGCTTAAATATTTGGTGGTATATGATTTAGGTTCTTTAAGTGAATAAAGTAATATATTAGAATTAAAAAAAAGAGCTGAAATTAATAATAAAAAAATACTCCTAATTTTTAATCTGAAATGAATAAAAAAAACTAGATTTTTTATGAAAAAATTAAAAACCAAAAGTTAATGAGTATAAAAGTGGAAAGGTGTGATTTCCAAACCTAGAAAGTAGATGGATGCAGCGGTAAGTTTCTTCCAGCGAAAAACACAACCCTTGAGAACTATGCGTCTGTTTCTTACACCCTAAGGCCTAATCCACCAAATCTATTACATTAGATTCTTTTACAACTTAGCTAGCTTTCAACTTTTGTCCCTTTTTATATAAAAATAAGGGAAAACTACACCGGTGGTCCTCAAACCATTACCGTTCTCCTATTTTGGTCCCCAAACTATGTTTTTCGGCAAAACTATCCCTTTTGTTACATAGTTCTCCTGTTTTGGTCCCTCGACGTTAAATAGCTAACGGTTTTGCTGACGTGGCATTTTTTTAATATTTTAATCATTTCTCTCTCCTCTTAAAAAAATGCCACGTCAGCAAAACCGTTAGCTATTTAACGCCGGGGACCAAAACAGGAGAACTATGTAACAGAAGGGACGATTTTACCGAAAAACATAATTTGGGGACCAAAATAAAAAAATAGTAATAGTTTGGGGACCACTGGTATAGTTTTCCCTAAAAATAATAATAATATGTTGCCCCTTTATAAAATGCTCCCTTTGTCCTTATACTATAGGTAAAAAAAATGGTTTAGCCTTCCATTCTTTAAACTTTGAGTTATCTATATTTTTATAAAGCGAGTAATTTGTCCAAATATTTAATCATTTTTAATACAAGCCAAGTTAATTTTTTTAATCATGAAACAATATTGAATTTATTGAAACAAAAAATTATAACTTTAATAATACAACCACTAAATTTTTTTTAGAGATTATGTCTACTAAAAAAATTTAAACAAAAAATAAAATGAATAAGAAAACTCAAAGGCGCAATAACAGCCAAAATTTTCTTTTGAATTCAGCGTCCATCATCCATAGTAATTCAGTAATCGTTAATTATACTAATTTTTTTCTATCCAACTAGATGATTTTGAGATGATGGAGTGGCGAGCAAACTAAATCAATTTTACAGGTTGTTTCGCAAAATAGATCTGAATGCATCGGCAAAACAACCACAAAAAAGATCTAACCATTGAAAGATCACTGACAGTCGCAAATCATAGAAGAACGACGTGAGTATCTCTACACGACCGCAGATCTACCGCAAAAATAGACGAACAATGTGTCATATGACAGAGTTAAAGCGAGCCACCATAACAAAATTAAAGCGAGCCACAAAAACAGGCGAACATGCGTAAAATTCGCCGAAAAAAAGAAACCAAACAAATATTTGTATTAAAATTTAGAATAGAAGTAAAAGAAAATAACAAACCAAGACGAAATTTAAGAAAAACATGCAGGGGTGGAGCTAATATCGAATATTGGCAGGGATCAAAATATTAAATTTAAAAATTGTAAGAGCTTATTACGTATTTAAACTCAAAATTTATGTGGCAAGATCTAATTTGTCTAATATTTGAATTTATAAGGACCTAATTTGTTATTGGACCAAAAAAATTTAGGATACATGCCCATTCTTCTTTAGTTTAACCAAGAGCGTTCGACGAATTGTTAGTGAACCATTCGTATAACGTTCGTTTGTTCAGGTAAATAAACGAGTATGAACAAATTTTTATGTTTGTTTAATAAACGAACGAACACAAACAAAGATGTACTCCGTTTGTTTATGTTCACAAACAAGCTTATTTATTGGCTCGTTTACTTGGTTTCCTTTTTGCTTTTTTTATATTTTAAATATTAGTGGATGTATGTACTAAATTGTCCTCGTAGTGCTTTTTTTAGTTCAAACCGTAAAACCTAATGAGCTTAAAGACTAGTGGTGCAATTACACCATTTTGACAAACATATAAATGAACATGTTAGCGGTCATAAAAATGAACAAGTTCGTGAAGATTACACAAATATGTTTACAACATTAAATGAACATGCTCGTGAATGTTAAACAAACGAACACAAGCATTATCAATATAGTAATAAAACTATATTTCGACTCTCATAAAATTTATAATTCAAATCTGACCCTTCCTAAGATTTTTCTTTAAAAAAACATTGGAATCCTCAATTTTGAAGTGAGAATTTGGTTTCACTTTTTTTTCATGGTGAAAACTCTTGCCATCATGAAAGTTTGGGAAACCCATTTCAGGAATCCATAAAAGCAGTTGAAACTCAACGAGCGGTATCGATAGAAAAATAAATGATATTCATTTTAAGAGATTCGAGTTTAATCGTTTTATCTTATTGTCTAAGATTCATAAAAATTATCCACTCAGAATACCAAATCACCTTTACCTTCATGAATTCACATTGTAGTTGAACAACAAGATGATAAAAAATTCATAATATTTACAGTTTTCAGTTGAAAAATAACTCAAGAATTAACCAGTTTAAAAAACAACACTTATAGTTTTAATACTAGAGATTGTAGGGGCCGCGCGAACGCAGGCCCCCGCTGCCACAAATTATGACAGAGCTCTCCCACTTGGGGAGACCTTAGAGCAGCACCCCTCCCACGTGCAATGGAAGTCACTGCCCTAGGCCATGAACCTTCATGATCGCTCATTGACCCTGTCCAGGTAAGTATGTTAATTTGTTGCAGCTTGCTTCATATTTATAAGGTTCAGCGCTTTGTACAATCTCATCGGTTACCGATGTGGGATTCAACAAATTTGAAGTCGTGGATATTACAAATAAAGGGAGAAAAATAAGGGGGAAACGATAAAAAGTGACAGGGTTTTCCTGAAATTCCTAACAGAATTAACTAACATACATTTTTTTTGAAAGGCGCGAAGAAAGCAGAGAGTGACCGAGGGAGAGAGATGGAGACGAGCAGCGAGAAAGAGGAAAGGAAGCGGAGGATTGCGGACAAAGGGTTGAACCGGATGTCTCAGATCCGGTCGGCACGTCCACAATCGCAAGAACATCACCCTACTCCACCATCTAGCGGTAACTTCTTTTATCAGCTTCATAATGAATGGCTTTATAGAAACATCTTAAATACTTCATGCCAAATTTGTTCATTTCAAAGTTGTGGTTTATTATCTTAAATTGGTAACATATTTTCTGACAGATGTAAAGAAAGAAAGCTTCGATGCTCGAGATCGTGTGGCATTCTTCTGCGACGATGTTCAGTCACCGCAAGCCAATCAATCTCATCAGATCAGCGGTACGCAATGTGTTCTGTTTGGTCTAATATGTTTGTGAATACTGCAACACCAATGTCTCATGACAAAATTAGAATCATACATTTATATATCAGATGTTATTCTTGACTTTGTATATACCTACCAGTATAGATTTCTTCAATTCTTCTTTTGATAATTACTCATCTTGATTCAAGTGTTGATAGCTATTTGTGGTTTCCGGTACGTACCCGGTTGTGTAGCATTCTAAGAACATCGAAGCGGGTTGTTCCTGTAATCGAAAGAGCATTGCTTTAACATGAACCGACTCATCGCTTGGTATCAAGTACTAATGCAGGATGTGTTTTTGTATCCGAAGCATCGGTAGCATAATAGGGACCTGTAATTTATTTATGTCAAATGGAAGATGGATAGCATCACACTTCCATTACTTTTATTTGATTTTTGCAGCTGCACCTGTGGGACTGAGTGAAGCCTCTACTTCTAGTACTCTTAAACAAGGTGGCATGCATGAAATATCAAGTGCAAACTCCCAAGATGTTGGAAGCCAAGCTCAATTATCGAACCAATCGATCTCTGCTCGTGATGTAGGAGAAAAGGATAAACCGAAGCCGGAGACATCATCGGTCCGAAAAGAATCAACCAACACCGAATCACTCCCGAAAACAAGCAGGACTCAACCTAATTTATTCTCTTCAAAACTACTGAATTCCTGTATCATAGCTTCCGAAAGGACGCGAAGTTTATGTGCCCTAGTGATAGCATTTTGTGTACTTCTTTCTCATATTAATTTCCCCTTGCTTGGACTTAGTATAGGCACTCCTGATAGCAACATAGCCTCAAAGCCTCTCTACCTAATCTTACTGACTGATTTCGCCATCGTGCTCGGCCGACTGTTACTCGGCAAGAAAGGAGTCTCTGGGGAGGCAGAGGAAGGTGCAGCATCTCAAGAGAATAAAGAGAACTGGGATGCAACAGTTGTGCTTTTGGAGAGAGGGTTAGTGGCGTATCGGACAATGCGAGCACTCTTCACAGATTTCAGCATTTATGCAGTGGTGGTCATTTGTGGCACTTCTCTAATGTAACTTTTTTATTTTATTTATTGTTGCTAGAAGATACGTTTTGTTCTTCTCCAGTTTCAGCAAATGATGCTGAGAAACAATTTTATTTGTTGGAATTCAACTCAAGTTCATGTTCTTCTTTCTGATATTATCTTTGTTTGACATTTGACAGTTATAACAAAGAAATAATGTTTCTAATAATTGTAATGATGCATTTCAGGACATGGAAAAGGTTAACCCTCCCAAATATATGAAAAAACTCGAAATAAATAAATAAATAAATACCCATATTTGATATTTACAATTCAAATTTGAGTGAGGGCCAAAATATGTATAAGATGCATTCATTTTTTTTTGAAATTAAAAAGAAAAGAAAAGACAGCACTTACATTTGAATATGATGTGAAACCCGGATACTTTTAAAAAATGAAAAATCAGCCTACATACATTTTGCATAAAAACTAGAGAGGTGACCGTTAGAAACTTGCAACCAACAAATAAAGGACAGATACAGGTAATAAAATTCCACATGGGAGTAAAACAAGAACACAATCACATAAAGGTAGGAGACAACCATCATAAGGGCAACCCCCCTTGGTTCAAACACCTCTAGACGTCTATTATTACCACACACAACATTCAAACCTCAATCCTCAAAAACATCAAACAAAGGAGCGTTGGGACATGGGGGTAAAACATCAATATATTCGGAAGAAAAATCGAGAATCTCGGTAACATAGCACTTTAGAGTTCATCCTATACCTGTCTGTTGGTCTGAGTGTATCTATATAAAGCACATAAAATATATCATACATAAAAAATACATAAACATAAAATAACTTTTATGAGCTATGATTTGGATTCCTTGATGAAGAGATGGCCCTTAACTCCCCATACATTTTTGAACAAGCAAAGGCAATACCTGTCATTGCTCTGAAGAGCTCCGGCAGCCGAGTTTTAAGGCTCACCAAAGACTTCTCCCTCACCTGAATACATAACCTCCGGTAGGCCTCTTCCTCTTCTTCCAACCTCTTTTTAACTGCTTCAACCGTAAGCTGTCTCTCAATGACGGGATCGTTGCTGGGGTTGTCTTCCGTTCTGGTTGGATCCAACTCCTCTGGTGTTCTTCTCTGCATATACTTATGGTACCAGTCCTCAAAATGACGTTGCTTCTTCGCGAGCTCCCTCCGAGATTCCTCACATTTTTCCTTCAGCTTCATTTCATCTAGTTGATGCTGCATGATACTATCAATCACGTGAGCGAAGTTATTAATGGCACTTCTTGCAATCTCATCTGGAAGTTTCTCAAGTTTGTCCAGCCAAGCGAGGATGAGCCTTTGAATAGGTGGAGTTTCAACCCTTGGTGGCGAAGAAACTTTCTCCTTAAGGCTGCTTTCGATGGGGATGAGATTTAGCCTCAACCAATTGTTCAGGGCTTTTATGTAATCTTTCTGGTGGTCTATAAGCTTACAAAATTGCATGTGCCAATCCTGCACAATTGCTAACAGCTGGATTGTACGCTCATGGTGGTGTTCACTTGTTTCCTTCGGGGATTGAGAGAGGTCCAGATTATCCCTCAGGATTGCCACAATCCTAGATTGGCCTTCATGTTGAACTCTCATGGTTTCCCACATTATTGCCATCCTGCAAATTGACACATCACAACACATCAGAAAAACTTCAAACAAGAAAAAAGGACTCAATCATCTGCTAAAGGATCGCAGATATACCCTATGCAAACACAGTAAATTGATGACACAAATTATGAAAAAGTCCCCCATGGAAGGGGAAAAGGGCAGAAAACCAAGACTGTAAGGTTACAAGTATCCATAAGTGAATTTTAATACTCAAAACAGAGGCTGATTTACCATTCAAAACTTTATTGGATCAAGTGAAGCCTTTTTTTAACAAAGTCTAGTATAGAGTTAAAACAATGGACTGCAACTTACCTATCAACAAGCAAAACAAGTTTTGGGTAGAGCTGCTCATCTCGTAATCGATTTATCTCCGAAACTGTTGAATCCATGGATTGCATGTCGACAATGTATCTTGTATGTAGATGACTTACTGCTGCTTTTGCCTTTTCGAGTGCCTCAGAGTTGGTACCTCGTTTCTTTAGTTTGTTTAGAGAGGCAACCTTCCTTTGGTACTCAAATTTCATAAGCTCACCAGCCTATCCATAAACAATCAAACCCATCAAAGAAGTGCTTAATTTAATGAATCAAACAAAAGCACAAATGCTGTCATTTTGAAAGGTGCTGATGTACCTATGATATTACAAAAAGGTTACTTTTAAGCAACCAACTCGGTGTCAGTGACTAGTTCATGCCACAAGACGAAGTTAAGCTCATTTGTAATTGACAGAAGAAGATATGTATATTCGAGGAAGCAAAACAGACATTAGCAATAAAGAAAATCGAAAATTAAATAAAGAGTAGTGTCTTTAACGGAAGTAGGCACAAGAATGACATTCTCCATTTCTTTCAACAAGGCTGCTACAAGTTATTTCTAGGAAAACAAAACATAATTTGAAAGGCCTCATCCTTCATATATGCTCCTTATAGCCATCTTCAATGTGGTGCTTCTCTAGAATAATCACATTTTAGGACTTAAGTGACCGCTAAAAATAAGATTTTGTTTAGGGATGCTGCAATGACCTACTAGCCAAACTGGACCTTGAGTTTGTAGCTAGGTTACTGAACTAAGAAATGCACATTTTGCATTTGGTGTGCTCAAAAAGGAAAATTGCAGTTACATCCCACTGGTTATCTATTACAAGATGATTGGCCCTTTGGAACAATTACTTGGACTTAACATGATGAATGATTTCACAAACAAGGAGCAAATTACTTAATGGTCAACTAGACAATACCAAAAATGACTCAATTTTTTGCTCCATGTAGCTATAGCTTTCTGATGGTGGCTGTCTATACAAGCATGCATATATTCACATGATCCAAGATCTCAGATGTGTCGATATCAATGGTGACTCATTATTTTGATGCATCATTACTAAAGACAGAAGACAAAAAGAACTTGATCTTGAGCAGTAACAATCTTATCTATGTCATAAAAGTAAAAATATGTGCCCAGAGGCACGTACCAGCAGTGAATTAATGCACAACTATAACATCTCTAGCCTTGTGCTAATTACTATTCAAAACAAGGTAATTACTTGTACAGGCTGGCCCTGAATTCTTGAGTGTCAGTCACGACATAACAAATAATAGCATTATAAAAATTGAATCTGTTATGCCGGTTTAATTTATTAAGAAGGTATCAGTCAATTAGTACAAAATGAATAAGAGGACAAATAACAAGAAGAAGAAGAAGAAATTCTATAATATACCTTCACTTCATCATAAAGCTTTTTCTCCCATGCAAGCATTTTATCCAACACAGTAGCATGGGTCTCATTCTCCTCCGAATCAAAATCATCGTTTGCGTTATCAGCATTGTCTAAATTTAATCCTCTAAATGAGCGGTTCCAAGTAATAACACGCATTACTCTTGCGGAGTGATCGATGTGTCCTGCAAGCATAAATCAAGATAATAAAAAACCAATCTAAGCTACATAAACACTACATGAATAATATAATAAAATCATGCAATTCCAGAAGGACAAAGAGAACATAGTTATTAGACAAACTTTTAAACTCAATCTTATGGTTTTGCATAACTGATATCCGGTTAATGGTAATTAATATGTTTATTTATATCTGTAAATGTAACATAGTTAGACTCTAAAACAGAACCAGCTAAGATCTCCATTCTTGAAACGAAAACACTGTCGTTTTAGGCTCTAGCAATACTATGAAATCTGTCAAAGGTTGGATATGCTGAATATTGAATGACTGGTTCTGTCTTCTTCCTCTACTTTTTATCTCAATCTTTCTCTTCTATCTATTTCTTCTAGTTTCTGTTTGTGTTTGCAACAAACTGAATCAAAAACTTCACTACCATACTACTTATCCATGTAAGAGATATACCAAATCAAAATCTTAAGTACTGCACTGATGCTGAGATCAGTAGTTCAAAAGTGAAAACCGATTACCTCGATTATCAGCAAAATTAGAGTGATAATGCAACCTAGTAGCTTCCAACATCTTGGAAACCTCTTGAGCACTGTCCGAGGCCTTCAAGAAATGATCATCAAGTTCAGTAAACACCTGCAACAAATTGAAACTGCCCTTCCCCAACCTCTTCTCTACTGTACTACCACCCCCCAATTTCACAGCCTTCTTGCTACCTTTCACGACCCCAGGTGCCATAGGCACCGGCATCTCCATCTCCATCTCCACCTCCACTGCCGCCTTCTGTACTTTCTCCATAACCACTTCCTCCTCCCCCATATTTTCCTCCACCACCTCTTCCTCCTCAACTCTTTCCGGCGTTTCCTCAAACACCTTCCTTCCAACCTCCCTGCTATCCTCCACCCTCATTTCTTCCACAACCCCTAAACTAGGTCCGGGCACATTATCTGCCGTGGGAAAGAAGTAATAGTAAGTTGAATCCTGGGGCGGCTGCGATTGCATTGCAGACGCATGAACCGTCGTTGATGTCACTATTTCCTCCTCCTCCTCCTCCTCTTCCTCCCTCAGCTCCCTCCTACTCCTTCCACCACTGCCACTCCCCCGATAATTCCGCGGTCTCCGCCTAACCAACGAACCAATCGCATCCACCTCCTCCTCCTCCTCCTCCTCCTCATCTTCCATGATCGTGCTCGTCGAAGTCTCCCTTTGCTTCCCTTTCAACGGCATCTGTATCGGCATACTAGCCGACCGTTGGATTGGAACCCCCGGATCACCGGAAAGGTTGACGGGAGGAGGGGGCGGGGGTAAGAGCTTGTCTACCGGAGGAGGTTGCGGCGGCGGAGGTCCCACGTAGGAGGACCCAGGATGAGAAGGGAGATTGGGATTCTGGACCTCACCGTGGGCGTAATCGCTTAAGGCGGCGCCAGTGTTCTTCAAGGACATTGCATAAGCAGAGTGGGCGGCGGCAAAGGCGTTTCGAAAGGCGACGGCTTCTTTCATAAAGTGTTTCCGCTCTTTGCATCGTGTAACCGCTTCTTCGTTCTCGATCCTGGACTGAGAACAACCCATAGATCCCCCAGAATTTTAGCAATAATTGAATCGAATAATTGAGCAAGATGGAAGAACAGAGGCTTTTTTTGTCTTGTCAAAGCGTATAAACGACGAAGCGCCTTTTTACAGAAGATGAAGTCCAGGGGCTGGGCTGGACATTATTATTACTATTAGCTGCCCTCCAACTTTAGAAAAAAACTTAATTAAGCCCTTGTAAAAATAATTTCTACCCAATTGGATGCTTCCTCGTACATTCGGATTTGTTGGTACGATTGAGTTGCTGCAATTTTGAAGTGGACGGGTCTTGCGCATTGGGCCCTTAAAAGTGTACATCATCGTGTAATTAGAGAGGTAAATGAAGAGAACGTTCGACCAATTATTCGTATAATATTTGTTTGTTAAGTTAAATAAATAAGTATGAACAAAAAAATTATATTTATTTAATAAATAAATAAATGAACACGGCCAAAGATGTATTTGGTTCATTTATATTCATGAATAAGGTCGTATATAGATTAGTTTATCTAGTTCCTCTTTTTTCTTTTATTATTTTATATTTTAAATATTAGTTGAGTTAAAAATTAAATTGAACTCATATCAGAGTATTAAAACCTGAACTTAAAATCTCAAAATTCCAAATTTAGCCAAAGATTCTGAAATATCGAAACCTTCCTCTTAACATTACAACTTGACTTGGAAAAAGGTTCTCTAAATCCCCAAACCAAATATCTACCTCCAACACAATACAAACATCACATAGGACTTAAAAGCCACTTATCACACGAATGATGATTCTCATCACCTAATCACACATGCAAGTATATCATACATCATGTTCATATTTAGGGATGGACCTAGAGAATGACCGGAAAGGGCAGTCGCCTCCTAAAAATTTAAAATTCTTATATGATTTGAATTTAAAAAAAATATATGTATTTCTTATTAAAATCCTATTTTCACCCCTAAAATTTTATAAATTCGCCCTCATATAAAATAAAATTATGTATTTGTCCTTGTTCATATCAATTAAGCATGCAAAACTTTATTTATACAAATTCAAAAAAAAATTAAGTATCTTATATCCAAATTACGACAATCAGCCTCCAATGAGCTTCTCCAAATTCGTCTCGATCTGATATTCGACGTCCCACGAAACCTAATATACACATCAATGCAAATTACATCAATATCCACAATTGAAACAGATAATTGGACGAATTTTTAGAGTCAAATGCGAGAGAAAAAAAAAACAATTCGAATTTTAAAAAACGAAATGCGACAACGAGTTCATGACATCAAAAAAACTTCCGAATAGTGTATCCAAAAAAAAGTCAACGTCAAGGGTGAATCAAATTTGCTCAACACAAATGGAAATTAAATCGGATCGGTTTAATTTTACTATACTCAATTAATTATTCAAAAATACATAGTAATGCTAAACATTTGTATATTCTTTTAAATCCAGCCAAATGAAAATTGCGTTTATTTGATTATAATTTATAATATGAATAAAAGAATATCCATTAAAATACAGATTTAACAGGAGTTGATTCAAATGGTAAACATCTTAATATTGCTTAAGTAAATTTTAAATTTAAAGTCTTAAAAAATATATGTTAAGAAATTTATCCACTAAAATCAAATATACAACGTGAATTAAATCAGATTAGTCAAGGCAAAACTCTAAATAACCATCAGAATACACATTTAACTTATTATTTGATTTTATTGAACTTACTTTTTTATATAGAGAAAAAATAAGGGAATAAAGCGAAAAGAAAAGAAAGATGCTGAGACGCAGGTCTCCTTTCTTTCTTTCCATTATTATTATTATTATAATAATAATTATTATTAGTAGTAGGCTTAATATTATGTTTTTAAGTATTTAAATTATTTTTTATTTTTTTAGGTGATTGAACTATTATATTTTCTTATTTTAAGTGATTAAATTATTTTTATTTTTTTAGGTGTCTAAACTATTATTTTTTGCCCCTTTAAGAAATTAAGGTATCTATTTTGACTAAAAAATAATAATTTGGGCACTTATTTTGATCTAAAAAAATAGATTGGGTGCTTAAAAAGGACAAAAAATAGTTTAGACATCTAAAAAGAGAAAACGAGATAGTTAAAACACCTAAAAGAAACAAAAAATATTTTAGGCGCTTAAAAGATAAAAACATAATAGTTTGGGTACTTATTTTGACATTAAGCTTATTATTATTATTATTATTATTATTATTATTATTATTATTATTATTATTATTATTATTATTCCAACTTGTTAGCTGTCTTTGCCCTCTACAAATAGCTTTGTCTTTGGTTTGTCCGACGAGATACTTAACTTCCATATTAAAAAAAAAGAAGATTAATATCTTATACACAGACAATGGAGGGCATAGGGTTTAGGGGTTTAGGTAAAAGGGGTTAAAATTTAGGGATAGTTATTTTAATTTAAGGTTTATGGTTATAATTTAGGGTTCATATGTTAGGGTTTAGTTTTTAGGGTAATATGGTGAGGATTTAGGTTTTAACCTATAAACTCTAAATTATAATCTTAAACCTTAAATTGAAACAATTATCCCTGAATTCTAACCTCCTATACCTAAACCCCTAAACTTTATACCCTAAACTAACTCCATATACCCTAAAACTTAGGCGCTTGTAAAAATTTTCAGCTTCCACCGCCTGTGTATAGAATATTTATCATTAAAAAAACTTAACCAAAGCATTTTGTTAAAAAAATTAGGCTTAGATACAAATATGGTTTTATTTTATTTGTTCTTTATGTTGATGAAGTTGCCCATTTTATTGGTGCAAATATGTTGCTCAGAGCAGTGATTAGACAATAATCACTAGAATTTAGAAATATTACAAATATGGCCAAATTAAATTAAAAATATGTTGGAAGATTTTGGGAAATTCTAATTGATCCCATTTAACATGGTTGGCTGGTTGCTTGCTGGAGCTTCAACCACTATTTCCCTATTTAAAGATGATTTCTCCATTCTCAAGATTCTGGTTATTAACCAGATTGATTTCAAGGATTCTTTCATTCCTGTTGAAGGTGGAGATCCACTAATTTTATGCTCAATATCGAAAGTAATAGGGACCTGAGAGAGGTCACATATTTAAAAAAGAAGTTATTCATTTGTTTTGAATATATATATATAAGTGAAAAATATTAAAAGAAAATGATTAGGATTAAATTTGTACATTTATTTCTCTTAAAACCAAGGAAAAAAGGAAACAAACATCATGGAAGCTACATATGCAAATCTGTCTTTACTATCCGTTTCTTTGCTTTCTCGAATGACAATCCAATGCTTGTTTTCATTATCATAAATAAAGCTACATGATCATTCATTAACATGAATGAACCGATAGAACTAATTTCCTATAGATGCCATTCAAATGATTGAATATAAAACGTACACATCACTTCTCTCCTAATGCTAATTTCTTTTACTCCTTTGTATAGCTTCAAGCTGAGTCCGCAAATCATCGTAATCCGGTAGCTTTTGAAGCGCGCTCTCGGCACAAACGTCTCTCTTGAATGAGGAGGCTTGTGTGTTCCTTCCTTCTGTCTCAGTTGGACTTGAAACTTCCTTTGGTATAGATGCAGCACTGCCTGGAGGAGAACTGGGATCCAATTTAGTGCTTTGTACGACGGGGTTGTCCCGACTTGGGGGCGGTTTCAATGGTCTCCTGCTCCTAACTGACCTTGGTTTTGGCTTACTTTCAACAGTTGAACCATTCGGTTTATCAATTTTCTCATTATGTATATAACAGCTTGGTGATTTGAGCTCCTCTGCACTGCTTTTTCCCTTGCTGATATCTGCTGATAACTTGACATAGGGGGGAGGAATAGATCTGTAGTAAAAGGGCTTCATGTTTTCCGTACCATCGTCCGGAAAACTAGCTTCCGAAGTAGAACTGGTATTCAGGATATCTTGATCAGTCAATTCAAACTCACTGGAACAATAAGTAGGGTGTTTTTCATTTCTTTTCATCCTCCAATACTCTTTCATGTTACTCCATTGGCTCTCATCATCATAATTGTTGCTTTTCTCAAAAGCAACCTGGCTGCTGCCATGCTGCTTTAGCTTATCACCCGCAACCTCCTTTCTCGTACGAGACCTGCAGTCCATTTCATTTCTAAGTGGCCTCCAGTACTCTTGCATGTAACTCAAGTCATTCTTGTCATTGTGATCGTTGCTTTTCTGGATGGTATCGTTTTTGCTTCTGTACGACTTGTATCCATTATCGTCACCTTCATTTAAAGACTCGTGCAGGGCTTTGTTCTGCAAGAAAAATCAATATGCAATTACATGTTACGGCAGCAAGCATCAGCATTAGAGCATCATCAACTTCTACTAAGCGCTAATAGTATATTGTAACACATACTAGCAAATCATAAGGTTCTAAACAGATAGACATACTTGTTCCGGTGGAGGTGGCTCGAACAGTTTCTGTTCCAAAGCCTTAGAGTCCCATTCAATCGAAAACTCATTTGCTATGGCATGCATTGATTCAAGCTTCATCTCCTTTGTAGGAGGCTCCGCCTGAAGCTTCTGTACAAACTGTATATACGCAATTATTCGGTTAGTACTTAAAAGAGAAAATGTTACTAATAAGGACTTGAAGCCATCTAATATATCTATTACCTCTTGACTTAAATAGGGTTCTAAGGAATTTCTGTATTTCTCAGTAAATAATGTTCTGAGGGTGCGTAGTTCTGGCAAATCGGCAAATCGGGCTGCAGCGTGTATTACAGATGCTATGGCTTCTCTGCATTCCTCGGGGCACTCACTGTAGTGGAAAAGAAGTAGACATAAAAAGAAAAAAGAATGACGAACACAAGAATGTATAAATCGAATCAATGCTGGAAAATATTTGATGTAAATTCGAGAATCTCGTCATACCTCTGCTTTTGCATAACAGAGACGTTCTTTGAGATGCACATAGAAAACTGCTCTATGAATTGGTAACATGCGGTTCGGTTTTGCTCGACCATAAGACCTTCAATCTGCATTAACAAACACAAAGCAGTTAGGAGCTTTAACTGATGCAAGGTAAAGCTCAGGCTCTATTTGCAAATTTGACTACTACAACTCATGCCATGCATGATTCCAACTTATTGGACAAGTAACTAAAACTTATATCTAATTAAATGTATATAGATATGTGTTAAGTGTGCATTTAATCACACAAGCTCGGTTCAACTCGGAATTCCGGTCCTTTGACCTTCTAACTAATGATCCTCTTACAAAAGCAAACATAGCAAGTCGACGAAGCAGAAGGCTTGAGCACTGTTGAACCAAGGTGCCCCGGCTTTTCCCGGGTACAGACAGGTCAATGCACATGAGCCCTGATGCATGCCAGTATAAATACAGATAATCTAACAGTTCATGTGTTGGATTTAAGATATTGCCTTGTCCTTAGCAGTTCATGTATTTGCAAAAGTTGGTTAAAAGATTATTAGAAACAAATATTTCTAGCCAAAACAAGAGGGAGATCGTTGAAGGCGGCGTAGCAAACGAAAGATTAGGGTATTAAATTCTGTCTCGTGAATGATATTGATGGAACATTCGAATCATCCACCGCAATCTACGCTCAAACTTTTTCGTTTCGCCGTATCCAAGATATATTCGGACATGAATTTAAGGATATAATCCTAAAAATACATTAAAAAAATTGACCATACTCATTCACGTTTAAGACATTATAAAAGCAAGACACAAAGCATTGAACTAATAAAGTTTTCAAAACTTGTCGGGATGCCATGAATCTCAGGAGAAGCAAACAATTGGAAGGATTCCATCAAATAGAAGCTTAAAAACAAACAACAAATGAGAAGATAATTAAAAAAAAACATTACAGCATGCTCCAGCACATGCCAAGACAGGAGCTGTGCATGATTAACAACATCAAATATAAATATATATTGAGTTACTTGGGAAGCAAGGAATTATATTAAAAATCATTCAGCAAAATTAAGATTACCCTTCCATAAGCATTGTAATCAAGACCGTTCCTGAGAAGCTCAGCAATATCTTTCTTCAAATACTTCTCCACCGCATTTCTCTTCTTCCTTATAGTCTCCAGCCTCACCTTATTAATCCTCAACGACGATTTACTAAACCCAACAAAACCAACACAATGAACAAGAAAGCACCAACATTTACTACAACCAAAAACAAAATTGCAAAACTGCAGAAATGAAGCTTTGGGTATTGTGTGCCTAACCATTTCGAATAGAACTTTGGCTTCAAAATCAAATCAAACATCTTGTGAGCGTTGAGAACCAAAACCAAAAAAGGCAGCTTTTCCCCTTCTTTCTTCTCTTATTTGGCCGAAAACCCAAAGGAAAAAGGAAAGGGGTTTTGGAGGTATAAAAAGCAAAGATTGGTGATGAAGTTTTTCAGTTGAAGAAGAAAGAAAGAAAGGATGAGGAAAAAGGTCAAATGGGAGGGTATTAATAGCAAAGGGAAAAGAGAAGATCTATTGAGAGAAGATAAGCAAATGAGGTTTCAGTTTTTAAGAATCTTTAAATAGGATGACTGCAAATTTATATATAGATACATACATATGGTTGGAAAAAAATAATATTTTTTTGAAAAAAACAAACAGACATGGAAGCTACTTATAAAGAAACAGAAGGTTTGAAACAGAGGCGAAATCATTGCCACGTCGGACGCTTATGTTCCGCCGCTAAAAAATATTTACGCGCCTTTCCTTTTTTTTAGTTGTAAAAAATTATTGGTTTGTTAAAAAAAAGTTGTAAAAATTTATTGGTTGAAGTTCTATGAAAATTTTACTTGTTTCTTATAATTTGTTCAAAAATGCTCATTTATCAATTACCATTCAAACATACTTTAATCTATTCTATTTAAATATTATTTAAAGAAAATTATACTTCTATTATTTTTTTAATTACAAAGTTAAGTCCTAATTAAACTAAATTTGACTTCAAGTAGAATTAAAGTGTTTTAAAACTATAAAACATTTTTACAACTTAAGCTAAAAGTGGCGACATTCTTTATTTCTTTCATCTCTTTTTCTTTCTTTAGAACAACTATCTCTTTCATATTATTGTTTGTCAAAACAAAATAATAATTTATACGCACATGGCGACGGAATCACGCAAAGGGTGAGAGGGATAATTGTTTCCATAATTTTAATTACTTTTAGAGATAATTTTAAAACTATAGCAATTAATTCATTGTCTTTCTCAAAATGTTTTAATTTATTAAATTTTAAGACTCTTTCGGTTAAAATTTAAAAATTAAGTATCGACCTCTTATTTTTTTTCTAGTGTAATTATTTTTAAGATCCTTCAATTTTAAAATTAATAAAATTAAACGTTAATTTTTAAAAAAATTTAAATTTAATTATTTTTTAAAATTTTATTTATTTCAAATTAATCAACTTGTCTTCTTATAGTTTAATATCGACTATGTCTCATCCCGTACATAACTTCTTTTCCATGGATTACAAGCTTTAATGTTAGGATTTCTTTTCCATAGATTGGAAGGTTTGAGGTCTTTACATTCTTATGTATGATGTGTGTATTTTTATATATCGGACGTGATCTAATTTGAAAATTCAAATATTCAAAATGTCATATTAGTAATTTGTATTTGATCTATTAAAAATTGTATATATGGTTACTTAGATGTGAGTATTCGAATAGTGAATATTTGATTTAAGTATTTCTTGGATTTGACGGTCGTATCTATGAAAATTTAGAATTTTCGAATATAACAAACAACAAATGGTCAAATATTACAAGATTCACATTATATGAATTTTTCTAATATTTGTATATAACAAGCCTCAAATTACTAAATAAACTTTTTTTAATATCCATGGATTTTTTTATAATCTAAAACTTAAACTATTACAATCTGTATATAATCCAAAAATATATTAAATACTCAAATTTTCAAATCGAATAAATAGAATAGATCGATCAAATAAGATATCTTTTACACGCCCATTATCAATAAAAGCAAGAAAAAAATGAATGGATACATTTATGTAAAATAATATTATCATGAAGGATGATTATAAATTTCGAACATGTAAAAAAGGTTGGACTTTGCGGCAGTCAACTTGCTGTATCTAGTTGGACAAAATGGGTGAAGATTTTGATCAGCATCGGAAAAAGGAGAATTTAATAGGAGTAATAGAAACAAACAAATGGTCAGATCACAAAATGTTTACTTGTTCCCGAAAAACTGAACTCTTCCGACCTGCCGGATTCGAACCAGCGACCTAAGGATTACTTTGAGGAAAACTCACTACAGTCCTCCGCTCTACCAACTGAGCTAAGGTCGGCTTGTTGTACAAAATCTAATTGCCTTTTATATATTCGTTAAATTTAGAGTGTTTGATACATGCTAAAATTGTACAGGTAGAAGATTCAAATAAAATACATTTCAAATCAGTTAATTACGTGTTCTGAATTCTGATATAAATTAATCATTTCATGATTGATATGTTACAAATATATCACTTGACCATTAACATTAAAATGTCCTAGTATAATAATAATTTTAGTCTTTAAAATTTATATTTTGTATCATTTCGGTCTTAATTTAAATAATTTAATATTTAAAAATTCTAATATTGCATCCTCCAAACACACTCTTGGATCACTTCTTGTACTCCATGGCAATGCTCATCAGCTTGATACTGACAAATGAGCTAGTTTGACAAACATAGTCATTTAACTACTGGACAATCAGTAAATTATGGATCAAACTCATTTGATCCTAATATCATTTTTTAGTAGACACACTTACTTTACTAGTGAAAAATTTAAATATGTGATTAATTTTTTTAAATTATTTTGAAAAATGACCCATATGAGTTTTTAAAACTAAAATTAGTATCATTCCTTACGACATAGTGTCCCAGAACTGCTAATGATATGATTGTTAGGAAAGAGAATCTAATCTATATATTTACGTCGACCAATCATCTTAAATCACGCCTTAACATCCGTTGTTAAAACTTAAAAGTCATTTTCTTCTCATCTTTCAAGGGCGTTTGGTTTTACTAAAAATATTATTATTAGACTAATTCTTTAGAATATATATATATATATATATATATATATATATAAAAGCTTCAAAATTTGATAAAATATAATTATCATATACTTAATTTTTAAAAAGTTATTTTGAAAGTTGTTTTTGATTTTTTTAGATTTAAGTGTTTGTCAAAAAGTGTTTATAAAAAGATAAATGATAATTTAAACATTATATTATAGGATAAAAATGTATATTTAAATCATATTTAAATTCTTTAATGTTATAATATATTAAATATATCAATTTAAATTATGATAAAATATAAAAATTATTTTTATTAATAAATAAATATTTTTAATAATTGTATGTGTTTCATAAAATATATAAAATTTAAAATAATTTTATCTAAAAATTTTGATTTTATATATACAATTTTAAACTAATAAATAATTTATTATTCATATAGAAAAAAAAAACAAGAAAACTTGATATAAAAAGGGGAGTTGGATCAAAATGAAAATCTCCACTCACCGTCATCGACAGGTATTCTCTCTATTTGTGGAGAGTTTTTTCTTACCCGATAAATTACACTAGCAAAGAATTAGGGAAGACATTTCCAAAACGTGGTGAGGTGGTCGATGTTTTTATCTTTCAGATACCACGTAACCACGTTTGTTTCGGATTTGATATTAAGGATTTAAAAATTTTAGTATTGTTTAAAGATTTTAATTTTTTAAAGAATTAGGGTTTTAGGGTGGTAATAAGGGGTGACTGACCAATTGAGATGTTGACGGCAAAGAGGGTTGGATGTGTGATTGTGGACGACGGTCGAACATTGTGATTAACGATTTAAGATTTGATTTTAGAATTGAGTGTATTCCCTCTCGATATAATAGTTATGATACAACATACTCTTTTTACTCCGACTATGATTAGGAAGTTTTTTTAACGAGGCTCGTATCATTGCTCTATTTCTTCTCAACTTAATAAATTTTAATATTAAAAACGATTTAAGATTTGATTTTATGAATTTAAAGAATTAAAATTTTAGGGTTACAATAAGGGGTGACTGATCAATTGAGTTGTTGACAACAAAGAGGGTTAGATAAGTGATTGTCGACGACAGTTAAATATTGAAATTAACGATTAACGATTTGATATTATGAATTTTAAGTTTTTAGATAATATAAGAATTTATATTTAGAAGATTAGGGATAACTAGAAGTGAGGGCAGTTGAACAATAATGGTTCGACGATGGATGATTAGTTTGTGGTGGTTGCCGAGATAATGAGCTTGGGATTATGGATTTGATTTTAGGGATTTTAGAGTTTTTTGAAATTTAAGTATTTTTTTATAGAAAATTTGGTATTTTATTTTGTTTAAAAAGATATTTTTGTAATATTTTTTAAATATGTCATGTGTTATATTTTAATTGGTGAATAAAAAATTTAAATTAATTACAGAATGAAATGTAAAGAACATACTTTGTAAAAGATTATATCATAAAATTAAATCTATTTATAATTAATTATTTAAATCTCTAGCGATGTCCGGGGTTGAAAATCTAGTTATTTTTAATTTTAAATCGTAACTTCGACCTGCTGTTTTTTTTTTTTTTTTGAAAATTTGCGGGCCTCATTAAAAACCCCCTCTAATCCTAATAGGGGGAAAAGAGTGCCCTTAGTATAACATACAGAGAATAGCATACAACATGTACCCATACATCTGGCCTTATTGTACGATGAACAACCCACATATATGCCCACCTCAAAGGCAGACATGTACAACAATCCAAAATTAAAACACCCCTGCAACTACAATAATCGACTAGCAACAGTAGCCAACAAGACATTTTACAGCAACGGTCTCTACAACACGCGACGCAATTCACGGTGCTTGAGCTTACTTCTTAGCCACCACGGTACACAGCTGGGGATTGCTGTAAAACGCATTGAGGGAAGGTATGGCCTGCGGCCATTTACTTTTACACCATTGTCCAATACGAATTAAGAGCAGGTCACGCATTTTAGATTCGCATAGTCTCGCCTTCTTGAAGATGATCTCGTTTCTTTCCAACTATATCGTCCACGCAATGCCGAAGAAAGCGATCGCCCATATTTGTTTAACCATTTTCCTGACCTTTGTGGAATTCCACACTACAATGAAGTCCTTAATTTTTTCAGGGATTACCAAATGAATGCCCCATTTTGCGCACCAAAATTGCCAAATTCTCCAAGTGACCCTGCATTGGCAAAAAAATATGGTTGATTGACAATATCATATGATTCTCTCCTAATACATCTATATTTAATCTTTATAATAATAGAAAATTAATAATCCAGTTTCCATTAAATTCACAATATCATATGATTCTCTCCTAAAACAACAGAATTAAAAAAAGAAAAAGGAAAAAAAAAAAGAAACAAGCCAAGCACATTCGAACATGGGATTTCATTTAAGTGTGGGTCTACCTGTCCATCAAAAGGCACTGAGAGTCTGAGACAGCCTCACTCTTTAATGGTCAAATTACTATACTCAAATTCAGAGTCAAATTCAAAAATATTTTTTATCAATTGTGGTTTATGCCAACCGTTATCAAAATTAGCTCCAGCAGGTCCGACCGCTCCTATCACGTTTTACTTACCCATCATACTCAAGGCCCTTATAATACGCATTTTCTGCGTACGACATCTGACCAAAATAGGTCTTGTGTCTTCCAACAGTTCATCAAAGACAAATGAATTACGTGTGATCCATACCAGTTTTGCCTCGGTTCAAATTTGGATTTAAACTTTCACATAATTTAGTATCTCTACTATTAGTTAGTCCGGACAATTAAGATCTAAACTATAAGTTAGTTGGTTAAAATGCTGGCCTGAATTTTCTTAAAAATACCATTTCCTACTCAATCTTGAGAGATCAATGATCAAATTATGATTTTGATCCCTTTATTATGTTTAAATTTTGAATTTGGTCCCATAATTTGGAATATTTTGATCATCTAATTTTTTTGCGACCATCTACTAAATTGTTGTCACCATTAATTATTTGGGTTAAAATGTTGATGCGGTTTTTAGCGTAAAGTACATAAATGATCACTAAACTATGCTAAAATATTATTTTTTATCATTAAACTTTTAAAAATTACAAATAAACATTAAATCCATCGATTATATTTAATTTCTGAATTAATTCCTATACTTTAATTCAATATAGTTTAACCATGTACTTTTTACCATTCTAATTCAATTACAAGGTAATATCTTAGTATGATTTCAAATTTGAATAAACTCACACACACCTGCAGACTACGTTGCTCGAACTCGAGTAACCTAAGAGGAACAACGTCATCATTTACCACTGCAACCACTCAATGAATTCTAACCATCTACTTCTTAAAGTCATCAAATAGTTAAATAGTTCTATTTGTGTAAAAAAAAAACACATTATTTTTCTTAAAGAACACCCTTTGCAACTCTCCATGCTAACATATTTTAATTTTGTAATGAAATGGATGCTTTTAAGAAAAAATAACGCCGACATTCTAATTTGGATAGTTCATGATGATAACTATAAAAGTTACAAAAAAAATAGAGGACCTATATTAAGCTAAATTTAATTAAAAAATATATATACTAATTTGAAAATAAAAGTTATATAGTTTTTAAATAGTGATACCAGTTTTTGGGTCAGACACAACTACAAATCCAACTCAAGCATTTCGTTATCACGTAATCTGTTGTGTTTTTTGTTAAAAAATATTACGTGGTCCAATCAGAAACTAGTACATGTAATTGAAGTTTTTTCCCCAGAGTGTAACTAAAGACAGTGAACTGTAACACAATATTTAATATAGTAATAAAAATATCTTTCTTACTTAGGTTATAAATAATTCAAAATAATAAGATGAGCACGCAATTTGAATAAAGTACAATGAATGTACAATTTAAGATGAATAGAAAAGTGTAATTCAATATTTATCTATTTGAATTTTTAGTTTTTAGATAACAAAAAATATTTTTATGGCGAATAAATAATTTATTATGAAGCAAAATTCAATAATTAATTATAGAAGGGTAGTGTAAATTTTTTACACAGCTTATGTATCGAAATATAACCTATAAAATATTATAAAAATACTAAGATACAACATAATTTATTTGGGCAATTATTTGATATATATATTTTAAATCTGTGATATATTTTTTTAAGGGTCCTAAACCTTAACTCTTAAATTTTAAACTTTAAAGTATGTTCTCAAACCTTAAAATCTAATCATAAATACTAAGATTTTAACTCTAAACCCTAACGTTCAAACCCTAAAAACTATACCCAGCAGAAACTTTTAACTACAGCCGATGAATAAAATAAAAATCCAATTTTTATATAAGGTGAAACTCTAACTTCAAAGAGTAAAAACAAACACCCCGCAGACAAAATTAGAATTCGAATAAGGAGAGATTGGAACCCTAAATTTGTATAAAAAAATAAAAAACGAAAAACAAAAACCAGGCGACTACATAAACAATTGGACTACAGACTTTGAGTCAATACCCTCTGCAAATCAAATAATACAAGATCACCAGAAACATCTCAAGAGGTTGACGAGGAGATGGAACAAGTAGTTCTCAGGACACATAAATTCACGTCGGACCAATCGTTCCAAGTCGAGGTTTCGAGGAAGACGATGGCTGTAATAAAGCATCGTCGTGAAAGAGGCTACTGGCCGAGTCACCAGCGCTGTTACCAGCCTTGCTACTGTTCGGACCATCAGAGACTGCAAAACCTATAATCACCCCAAAGCTTAAACACTTCAATTTCTCATCGGTGCATAACTTAAACAAGTAAACAAAACAATTCGATGCATATAATACCATGATTAATCAGCACTTCGGATGACAATCACCGAGGGAGATGAGTTGATCGAGACAATCCAGGAGACAAAGACCGAGGTTGTCGGATGCTTGTTTCTGAACTTTTCACATGTTGTTCATGGCTCTGCAAAAACTGTTGAAATTGCTGAGACAACGAACGAGAAACCCTAAGCGATGGATTCAGTACAAGTTTTAAATCTGGCACCGAATTCTTAGTAATTCATAACTTCTATGTTTCACCACTAAAAAACACTAAAAAATTAAATTTCAAGCCCTAACTCTAAATCTTAAATCTTACACCATATACCCTAAATAATACACTCTATTCTAAATTTCTTAAATCCTAACCTTAAATCCTAAACCTAATTTTAGTATAGGGCATAAATAGAAGCACCAAAAAGAGACAGGAAATTTCTATTAATGTTTATGTATGTCTTTTGCTTCCCTATATATTAAAACAAATAATATAATAATTTGGCTTTCTTGTTGAGGTGCTTGTATTAATTAAACTCCTACAATTTTATTGCATTATTTATATATTGATAGTTTTTAATACAAAGTCTGAGATGTTTTATTGTTTTTTTCCTTTTTAAGTTTAAACTCCACCTAATACATGGTTTTTATTTGGTAGAAAATTCGAAGTTTTTGAGTAGATTTGCTTTTATTTCTACTCTTCAATTCTAGGACTGTTACTAACTTTATTTACTCTTAGGGTGTGTTTGGTTCGCGGAAAAGATGATTATCATGGGTAATAATCTTTTCCAGACTTACATTCCCATGTTTGGTTTAGGAGGATTCTCACTATGAGGTATTATTCTTTTCCCAAGAGTGACTCTTTTCCCCCTAAATGGTGGGAATGCTATTCCCCTCATTTTCTTAGGTATTACACAATTCCTTCCCCTTTGGACAATATTACCCTTGTGATTATGAATTATGTTCATGTTGATCCTTTATTGCATTTTTAATTAGGTAACTAATTATTTATGGTGTAAATTTATTAAATATTTATATTTAATATTAGTTTAATATATAAATGGTGTTGTATATATTTAGATAATGTTGTAATATTTAATAGTACATTTTATTAATATTGTATTTACGATGTTTTTAGGGTTACAAGATGAGATTGTATGTTGCTTGAGACTGAATGTGTTAAGACTTGATGTTATTAATTTTATTATTTGATTTATAAGATATTTTTTATCTTAAAAAAATCAGTAAGTTAATTTAGTTTTATTATTTTTACTACTTTTAGATTTGTTTTATTATTTACTTTAATTTGTTTGATAAATGATCGAAAGTAATAAAAAATTAAAAATTTAAGCATATTAAACGTGTAATATTTTGGTGTTAAAAAAATTAAAAAGAAATAAATGTATATAAATATAAAACATTTTTAAACATAATTTAATAATATTATAAATATTATACATATTTATTTATTCTTTTTGCAAAATTTAGGTAATGTAACGAAAATAGTTCTATAAATTTTTATGTAAATATTTTTAATTTAATAATTAAAAATTAAACTTGTTAACAAGAAAATATATTATAAGGACAAGTTAGTAAATTTTGCTTCCAATTAATCTTATATTCCTCCAACCAAACACTACAATTCTATATTCCTACCAAATAAACCAAACAAGGTAATGTAACATTCCCAGTAATGTGTCAGGTAACGTTACATTCCAGTAATCCTATTCCCAGAGATAATCTTACATTCAGTGAACCAAACGCCCCCTTAGGGAATTGATTATTTAACATTTTAACTTTTAATTGGATTTTGGTTAAAAAGAGTCCCAATCCAAATCAAGTGTTGACATGAATACAATACAAATTTAATATTAATATTAGCCATGCCCATTAGGGTTTAGATTTTAAAAGGGTTAAAACAACATTTAGTTCCAATTTTTGGTATTTTACTTTTAAAAGAATTTGGTCCCTCAATTTTTCAGTCCACACTAATAGTTAAATTCGACAATTTTCCCCAATTCGGTATCTATTTTTAGCCTAAATTAATTTTGAGACTTGGATCATCCTAGTTAAAAACAATAAACTTCAATAATCTTGTACCTGGCTGTGTTTGTATCCAATCTAGAATGGTGGAGAAGTTGATTACTTGATTGGATCTTTCCCGAACTGCCTGCACTTATCTGCATTATTTTGCCAGAATGCACGTAACTCAGATTATAAACTTAAAATTAGAGGACCAAGAATCACTTAAAAATATTCATGAATGGTTATTCTGATTCCTACGAGAAAAATAATGAGTTATTACTTGGTCTTCAAGGGGGACAACTACTATTGTCACAATGACAATTAATGTGGCACCAACTTAATTGCTTGTGCACCAAACATATGCTTGAGCCACAAACAACATAAATTATCTCATGTACATTTTTATATGGAGCCCGATATATGTCTGAGATGATCTGATCCGAATATCAAACAGTGCATCAACTATTGAAGTGACTTGACTCGAGTCTAACCAAATAACATACAATTAAAACATCTTAACACAATGAAAATAAAAGTCAATCGTAAGAATAGACATTCAAACCTAAAACATGTTTGATCTATTGAAACAAGCCACAAAGTACCAAGAGAAAAATCGTCATTTCACACAATTATTCGTAAAACACTCCAAAACAAGAAACAAATTGCAAATAATATATATAATTCTATGTAATCCAATTAGCTATCACAAAAAATTAAGTGGAAAAAGAATTGGGAATCAAATTGAGTTGCAAAAACCAACATTTTCAATGACTAAATTGCAAAGTCAAAATAATTTCAGCATCTACATGTAACTCATAAAATTTCAGTTCGAACATAAAAATTAAACTAAATTTAAGGTTACGGTAAAAATCTCTTATCATTTAAAGTTAAAACGAACATTTATTTTGCACTTTAAAAATATAGACATAATAGCAAAATATGTCCCTAACGTTTAATTGAATATTTATTTTGATTTTTATTTTTTCTAAAGCATTTTAGTCCTCAATGTTTTATTTTAGGTCAAAAAATGGCCATCTATGGGTGAAAACTGCAAGTCAACTGACGATAAACAACTTAAAACGATTTGACATAATAATACGTCATCAATTTTTTTATACAATTTTATAAAATTATTTTTTAATTAATGTGCCATAATGTAAAATCAGTACATTTGTCTATATGCTATTGCTATGTTAGCGTGCACTGCCAAGTAGATTTGGGACGTTATTCCAAGTCATTTAGTTTGACTAACAATTTTTATCCACAGAGATACCATTTTGACCCAAAATAAAATGTTAAGAGTTAAAATGCTTCAAAAGATAGATACCAAAATGACTATTTAGTAAAATGTTAGAGACATTTTTAACATTATGCCGAAAATATAAGACAATTTTGTGAAGAATACAAAATAATTTCAAATTCAACAAGCTAGTCCCTGATGAAAAACTCAAAAGATATCAAAACCAGTCCCAAGTTTCAAAATTATTAGTCTCTGGAAACATCGAATCTCGCCAACCAGTTTTGAGACTTTACTCACTGGTTTTGAAACTCACTTCTCATATGCAAACCAATTTAATCAAGTTTTAAAACTTTGTTATGTAATTACAAAAATTAGGCCTTTAAATGATACATTAGTCTCTAATCATGCTCAAATAACATATACATGTTCTTGGTGCAATACATGGAAGGAAAGAGGAATGAAAAAAATTTGTTGGTGGTTAAGCGGTGACGGTTGGTAATATTGATCGTGGGTATTTTTTGTTCGACCAAGATCGATTATTTCATGTTAAATTTTACAAAAGTTTATTATGAGGCGATTCTCTTAACTCATTTTTTTATTCACAATCAGGGCGGAACTAAATTTTTTTCTAAAAAGAGGTCATTTTCTTGAACGATATTTAAGAGAAGTTAATTATTTATAAAGGGTGTTAATTTATTTGTAAAAATGTCAAATATATATATTTTTAATTTTTTATATACAAATTATATAGAAAAATACAAAATTTCAAAATTTTTGGGTATCAACAGACACCTCAACTATGAGTGTGGCTCCGCCCATGTTCACAACAACATAATTTAGACCATTAACATTGTTTAAAGAATCTAGTGCTTGTCCTATTAGACTAATTTATTGTTAGTTTAATCATGGGTTTGTTGACTATGATGAAAAAATCTAAACTTTTTTAGTTAAATTTCTTGAGCAAGTACATATCATATGTGCTTTTTATGCACGGTTCCAGATTTATTATTATTATTTTTAAATATATATAATATAAGTATACCTTAATTATATAATAAAATATTTATATAAAACTATAAATCTTAAAACTATTAATTAAATTTAATAACTTAATTAAATGATTATATTTTAATTTTGAATGTAATATATAAAAATTAAAATAATTTATATTAAAATCTTGTGCCAATCGACTCAGGCCGTTTACACCAGTAGGTCCAGTACGATTTGATATTAATCGAATCACAATAAATAAGCCCATTTTAATAATCAAACCGTTCAAATCGTGCCACGTCTCAACCCTAAATAAGTAGAATAAGAACACCTTGGTCACCCAATATAAACCCATCTCTTCTCCGCCGCGCTCTCATACATCAAATCCGTATCTCAGGGTTTCTCCTGAATCAGCTCAGCTCCAATGGTAAAACGCCACTCTTCTTTCCTTCCCACGATCTGCTTGAATATATTCTTCAATGAAATGGATATGGTTGTTTGCAGGGAAAGGGAACCGGGAGTTTTGGTAAAAGAAGGAACAAGACCCACACTCTCTGCGTCAGATGTGGCCGCCGCAGCTTCCACCTCCAGAAGAGCCGTTGTTCCGCCTGTGCTTTCCCCGCTGCCCGTAAGAGGACTTGTAAGCTGCCTGTTGCCCCTCCTCTCTTTCAACTCTAAAGCTTCATTTTTTATTGGTTGATTCTTCTGTCCCATCTGGGGTTCTTTTTGTATAGTTGATTGATTTTCTGGTTTGTAGTTTTCCCTTGAATTTGTTTGTTCTGATTAAAGTTCATTTGCCTAAAAATAATGAAAAAAGAGAGGGGTCTGATTTGAACTTTTGTTTCTTTGTAAAAAGATGAAATTGTATACATGCAAGAATGTGAATGTATTTCTTTCTGAAATTTAAACTTGCATGATAATTCTTGTAGTAGTTACCCGCCATGGTTTAACCCGAATCCAAGTAGAGCAGGCTATAAGTCGGATATGTAATGTTTACATATGGATTGTGATTATGTGTTAATTGTTAAACCCAAGGTGAATGTTTTCTTTAATCTTGGGATTCAGATAACTGGAGTGTGAAGGCAATCCGAAGAAAGACAACCGGAACCGGTAGGATGAGGTATCTCCGCCATGTTCCTCGCAGGTTCAAGACCGGTTTCAGAGAAGGTAGAAAAAATGCTAATTTCCTTAACCTTATTGCTTTCTGATTTTAGTTTCTTTGCTAATGAAGTATTTGATTCCGGATGGGTCGTGTGATGTGTAGGTACTGAAGCAGCACCAAGGAAGAAGGTTGCAGCAGCTTCTGCTTAAAAGGTGATTTGTATTGGTTGCATCTTTGTTAGAAGTTGTGGGAAACATTTAGTCTTGAGGAGTAACAATATTTTACGTTGGATGTTTTAGTTTTTTTTTATGTTCTCATTTCTAGTCTTAAATTTTGAACAATTATATTATCCGGCTAAAGTTCGACCCTTTACTCTCTCTCTCTCTCTCTATATATATATATCTTTTATCAAGTTAATCAATCTACAAAACTAGAAATATGAACTGTAATATACAAAAGTTTTTAGGAACAAACTTTGATACGCAGTTTCCATAAGCTTGTTAGATTTAGATGTTTAGATTCTAGGGTTTAAAATTTAAGATTTAATGTTAGAGTTTAAAGTTTAGGCTTAGAGTTTAATGATTATGTTTTAGGGTTTTATGTTTTTTAATTTAGATTTTAAAGAAGGATTGTGTGTTTTTTACACAGTTTTGTGAATTAAAATATAACTCAAATTTTTCTTTATAAAAATCAAATGACAAAATTATGCTTCAACATTTTAATGAAAGCAAAGAAACAATCACACAGAAAACTATGCTTCAGCATTTTAATGAAAGCTAAGAAACAAAATTTCAGAAACTATTATTAATACAATTGGAGGTTTGTCTTAGTGTTGTGCAAAATAAGTTGTAACCTTTTAACATGTTAATTAACTTAACTGTTAGAGTTAAACGATTTTGATTGATTGAATTGTTAAAAATGATGGTTAATAGTCAATTTATAAATATTTAATATTTTTTAACTAAGTATGAAATTTGTGTTTTTTTTCTATATAAAAACTTTTAAAAAAATTAAACTCTTCAATCTAATATTGTAATAGGTTATAATTCAACTCATTAAAAAACGGTTAACTATTAAAAATGTATCTGTTAATTATTATCCAAAAATATTAACCAGTCATTTAAGTCAAATGATTCAATTAACAGACCATGGACTTCCTTAATCTGTATAATAGTCGGAAAATATTGAGAAAGAACATTACGTGATCCTATTTATCTTTATTTTATTCAACGTGTAATTCAAAGATTTTCCCCCCTAAACTAAAATATATTGCTCTTAAATTGTTATTGTTAAGTCAGGATAAGAATAGATTGACAGGGTTCCAAAAAAAGTTTGGGAGTAATGGAAAAGAGTTGAGTTTGTTCGAAAGCACAATTTTTTTAAAGCATAACATCATAAACAATCCAAACATACCATAAAATCAAGCCTCTGCTAATTTCAAACGCGGAACAATATTCATCGACTGGAGTTCCTGAAAGAATGTTACCAACAAAAGGAACACATCATTTTCTGGCATAACTAGCACTAGTTTACAAGGGAAAAGGCATCAAATCATATGCATATTTCAGCTCTAAATAGGGAAGAGATCTTAAGACCCAAGTCATTTAGCATTTCTTGTTCCACTCCTTTTTGGCTGAGGAAAAGGGAATGGTTTGGGCTGTCTTCCCCTTCAATGAGGCAGAAGAAGGAAATACTATTTTGCTCTTACTCTTTCATTTTTTATTCAGGTACCCCATGTCGCCAATATCGGCACATACATCCAAAGTCTGAACCCGAGTGAAGATATACCTGGAATAATAGCTTGCATGCGTATGGTAGCTTCAGAGTAGAAACATTATTGCCGTTTTTACATGACGAACAAATCCTGGCTTTCAGCTTATGGTTGTAGTATCCTAACAAACCACATTTTCCGCAAACCTGTGTCAAAAGATGCTTCTTATGAGATTGATGCTGTCCCAAGTGAATTGATGTAATTTAAGCAAGAAGGCCAAACTTCCAAGTGAATCATGTGCTGAAAAAGACTACAGTATGCTTCAAGTACCTCTAGGCTCTAGCATTATTTTAGCTGTTATTACTTAAGCAATACAACATAACATTGTTGTACATTTCGATAATTCTAAACAAATCATGACCAGCACCATGTAGAATTCAATTAGTTAATTTGCAAGCACTAAAAGCATAATCAAATACCTGGACTTCAAAAGGATCGCTGGATATCATCATGCGCTCAACAATCAACATACTGGCACCATACGCAATTAGACAATCACGTTCCATTTCACCAACTCGTGACCCTGCGAAGAAAGCATACACAAGTTCACACTTATTAAACAAATAATACTTCCTAAGCTGGAAATCATGACAGAAAATCATCAAACTGTAAGAAAAGAACCTCCTTTTCGAGCTTTCCCTTATGTAGGCTGTCTAGTTAGCATAATTCGAGGCCCATTACCTCTGGCATGCATTTTATCAAGGACCTAATGGGCATAACATATGCAGAAAGGAAAATATGCAAATATTAGACAACCATCAGGTAAGCTAGACAAACATAAAACGCCATGCATATTGAGCTTATTACATTAACATGTCAAAGTACTATGGCAGAATAAAATATCTTCTTGTGAGCCTCACTTGCCTGGTAAAGACTTTAAATAAAAGAACAGAAAATGCATGAGGATATCTGATATGAGAGACATTGAACAGGATTTTGAAGAACAGAACCATAGTTGCTGCTTTAAAACAAAAGTGATGGTAGGCAGCTATTTGAAACAGTATTCAAACATTACCACTTAGTTCGGTATAAATTACTTATTTTTATCCAAAAAGGACAAGAGGAGAAAGTAAATGAGCAAGGAACTTTAGTAGTTCAATGGCTTCAGTCCTCTCACAGACAGGCTAAGTCTTCATAAATCAATGGAAAGGTTAAAACTTCCTGTGTACGAAAACTTGAGAATGTTTCTTTCTTTTCTTCTTTTTGAATGGAAAATATGAACATACACTAATCAGTAAGATTGACGAAATAACAATTAATGCAAAAACAGCCAATTGGAAAGCAATAGTCATGTTTCTAATCCTCCAAGATACCAACAAAAGAACTATACCATTTGATCCCTCTATCATATCGACCAAAAAAATTCAAAAATTGCAGGTAGAGGGATTTTACCATGAGTCGATTGATTCTATATGACTTATTTCCAACCTTTTACTGCTTTTATTCGGACATGGGGTCGAGGGTGATTTTTTTATTTCACGTAACTAGGCACGTAAAGCTTGGTATTTGCATTACTTCTTTGATCAATGAAAAACAATAAAAAGGGGAAAATAAATGGAAGGAATAGATACATTCAAGTTCATTATGCATTATTATGTCTAGGATCATGGAAGCACAAGAACAAATGCAGTTCTTTTCCAACAGCCATAAGTAATTCTTATATTACTATAACAATTTTTATTTTTTTTGGAGTACCCATATCCGATGTATATCCTGCATGGGTACAGGGATATGATCCTCCAAAGGGACTCCAAATAAATGGGAAACTTAAAAAGATGGAATATATCGTCACTCACACCCAAGCCCAAGTAACATAAGAGTATCCCAGAATCCAACATTCAGTTTGTACACAAAGAAAGTAGAACATTAAATAAGCATAACAATTTTTGGTTTTGAATCAAGTTAACAATTTTAAGGAAAATTCTACAACGACGAATATCGATGAACACCACTAATGATGAACACCGATGAACACCATTAAATTAATTAATAAAGATTTAAAATTTCAATGACCCATCATACGATTAATAATTATTTTAAAAATTCAATTAAATTATTTTTTATATATATTATAATTTTATTTTTTTAATAAGGGTAAACTATATATTTAGTATATCACTTATTTCCGTATTTCTATTAAACCCTTATTATTTAAATATTATTTCAATTTGACCCTATTCTTTATAAAAAAATAATTTAACCCTCAACCTAAAACCCTTAAACTCTTAAACATATACCCTAAACCATATACCATTAAAAATAATTTCACCATCATCGATTCAATTCAATTCAATGAATGGTTGAATTCTCCTAAAAAATTTAATTTAATTATATATATATATATATATATGGGTAATTGTTCCATACACAAGCGCTTGTGGAAACTTTTTTTTGAACGGTAGGTATTTATTAATCACCAGCAACCCATTCAGGTATAGGTTCAAGCCTCATTAAAAAACCTCCCTAGTCCTAATGGAGGAAAAAGAGTGCATTGAACCTCTACCATTACAATAATTACATTCATTAGAAATCACATTACTTCACAGAGAAACACTCCCTATGATCACTATTTTCATGTTAAGCGAAGACGACTAAAGGACATTGTCTGCTGATTCCAGCCTGAGCCAAACGATTGGCTAGTACATTCCTCTCCCTGTACTCGAACTTCACTTGCCACCCATATCTTCTGGTTAGCTCGGCGATACTCTCAATTTCCTGTTTGAAACATGGTGGAACCGGACTTAGTCCATTTATCCACTTGACAACCATCTCACTGTCCGAAACAAAAATAATCTTTCTCACTTCACTCCATTTGGAAACGCATACCAGCCCACAAGCTTCGGTTAAGCTCCGTATCTCAGCTTTGCTGGCATCCGCCACCCCGATTCTCTTAGAAAATTGGATCAGAATCTTGCCGTTGCAACCTCTGAGAACCCCTCCTATCCCTGCCTCTCCACTTCCGCCACTGGCCGCCCCGTCAACGTTGAAGAGCAGCCAATCCCGGGGCGGTGCAGTCCACGTCTCTCCAATGGGTTTCCGTCGCGCACTACTGGACCCCGTGATATTTCTCGGGCAGTTAACAAAGTCATTGATTGACGCTATGCAATGTGGCCATAGTCCCACACTCCAGTACCCAATTCTCAAAACAGCTACCTCATAAATACGGATCTCATCATAGTCCTTACCTTGGAATAATGTTAGATTTCGACACGTCCATATCGTCCAAACAAAAGCAAAGAAAACCAATAACCAAAAGTTCGATAAGGACCTACTAACCGGGAGATCCGACCAGCACCGCAGCAATCCTTCAACATTCGCTGGCATCGTGAAGACGATATTCCACTCGTTGCACCAACGTTGCCACACCTTCCACGTATACGGGCAGTGGCAAAAAAGATGATTGACGGTTTCGATTTCTACCTTACACAAGACACATTTCATCTGCCCAGTACCTCCAACACCTCTTTTCGCAAGATTATCCATGGTTGGAATTCGTTGATGTATAACTTTCCAAACAAAAGCTTCAACTTTGGGTGGCGAGAGTTTGGACCATACTAGCTTCCAAATCGAGTTTCTTTCTACCCGATCTCTTGTCATCACCTCGCAGAACCCTTTCGAAGTATAGTACCCTTTTGCATCCCCAGTCCATCGAGCCACATCATCACCCCATCCTCTGTTAATGGCACTGTTGATCATGTTCAAAAAATCTGCCCAGACCGCATTTTCCCAATCAAACAGTCTACGTCGAAGCTCGATGCTCCATTCCCATCTCCCTTCGCGTATCGCCCCAAAATCAGCCACCTTACCCTTTTTCCTGACTGCCATTGCGTATATACGAGGAAAGGATTCACGTAAAGATGTTACCTCCGTCCAATAATCTTCCCAAAAATCTGTGGCCTTCCCATCCCCCACATTTATTCGAAGGTTGGACATGAAATGATCTTCACTACCAACCTTACTGTTTATAATATCTCTCCATTGCCATGACAGTTTCGATTTGCTCCTTTCCTTCATGGTTAAAAAGTCAGGATCATAATCATATTTTCCAGCAATGATTCGGCGCCATAAACTGCCTTTTTCACAGGCATATCTCCACCTCCACTTGTTCAGCAAGGCTCTATTCCGTAACCGTGTATCAGTTATCCCCAGCCCTCCCATACTCTTTGGCTTGCAAAGTAATTCCCATCTCACCCAATGTATTCCTCTCGCCTCTATTTTTCCCCAGAGAAATTTGGCAATCAGAGTATCAAATTTCTTTGCTACACCCACCGGCATCTTGAATATAGATAAATAGTAAATCGGTAAATTGGCCAAGACTGCTTTTAACAAGGTTATCCGGCCTCCGAACGATAGAAGCTTCCCTTTCCACCCTTCTAGCTTCTTTTTCACTTTCTCAAAAATGGGCTTCCACATCGCTTTATTATTCTGGGCAAATCCCAATGGAAGACCCAAGTATTTCGATAGAAACTCGTCCGTCCCCCAGTTCATCTTCGCCGCCCACCTTTTTACTAGATCCTTGTCGATGTTGATACCGAAAAGTTTCGTCTTCTTCGCGTTCAAAGCCAATCCAGCCGATAGCTCAAAAATCCTTAAGACTCGCTTAACATTCCTGATCATATCTTCCTTTCCTTCCACGAAGATAACCAAATCATCCGCAAATTGGATATGGCTAACCCTCACATTACTTCTGCCCACAGATACACCTCTAAACAAGTTCAAATTGGCCGCTTTGATCAGCATCTTACTCAATGCTTCCCCAATCAGATTAAACAAAAGTGGGGAAAGCAGGCAACCTTGCCGCAAGCCTCTTTTTATAGGGAACGGTTTAGTGGGCGAACCGTTAACCAAGACTTGAATTTCTGGTGTAGATATACACAGTCCAATCCACTTCCTCCATATCTGACCGAATCCCATATGTCTCATGACTAAATCTAAGAACTTCCAATCCACGGTGTCATACGCACGCTTGAAATCCACTTTCAGCATCATAGCCTCTTTTTTCTGCTTTTTCGAATCATCGATTATCTTATTCGCGATCAAGACGCAATCAGAGATTTGCTTCCCAGGGATAAAAGCGAATTGGCTCTCTCCTACTACTTCAGCAATACACTCAGCTAGTCTTCGAGACAGTACCTTCGATACAATTTTATACAGGCTGGATACAAGCGAGATGGGTCGAAATTCCTCAACAGACGCGGGTTGTCAGTTTTTGGGATCAAAGCAATAAATGATTCATTCCACTTCTTCGATGGCATCTTCCCCTCATAAAATTCAGCAAAAAAATTCATGATACTCCCTTTCAAATTTCCCCAAAATTTTTTGTAACCTTAGTTTTAGGGGTTAGGGACTTCGTTTAGGGTTTAAAATTTAGGGGGTATAAGTGTAGTAGTTTTGAATTTAGGTATTGTTGATTGAATTTTGGGTTTAGGGTTAAAATTTAGGGTTTATAGGTTAAAACCTAAATCCCCACCCATATTACCCTAAAACTAAACCCTAACCCTAATTCCTAAATTCTAAACATGAACCCTAAATTCTAAACCTTTACACTAAAACCCCTAAACTCTAAACCCTAAATACTAACCCTAAACCCTATAATTGAGGCGCTTGTGGAAATAAAAACTTTCCACCGCCAGTGTATAGGATATTAATCCTATATATATATATATATATATATATATATATATATATATATATATATATATATATATATATATATATATATCAAAATTAATTAAACTCGAATCTCTTAGAATTAAGACTATCATCTTATTTGAGATGAAGAGGTCATCACAATTAATCATAATTAATTTAATTCATTAAATTGAATTCTAAAATTATTTTGTAGGTTTAAGGTATATAGTTGATGTAGAAACAATCTCTCAGGTAAACCTACCAATATCAAAAAAAACTCAGATACACACACCCAGAGTTTCAATGGAAAACATCGAGTGATTGTTTCGTCATTATACAAAAACGGAGCATAACATCAAAAACAATCCAAACATACCATAAAATCAAGCCTCTGCTAATTTCAAACGCGGAACAATATTCATCGACTGGAAGGAACAGATACATTCAAGTTCATTATGCATTATTATGTCTAGGATCATGGAAGCACAAGAACAAATGCAGTTCTTTTCCAACAGCCATAAGTAATTCTTATATTACTACAACAATTTTTTATTTTTATTCTTTTCCAACATATACATTCTAGTTAATTTGACCGGTCAAACCTCTAACTTTAGCTCAAACCTCTCTTTACCAAACATGGCTATAAACAATTAATTATCTTTGAATTTTTCTTTTATGAATAGAGAGAGAAAACTAAAATCAAGTAATTAATTACAACTCTTATGCAATAAGGATAGAACCATATATGGAGGAGCAAGAAAAATTAAATCATCAGAAGAGTTGCGTTGAGCAATCTTTGCCAAAACATCTGTAATTTTATTTCCTTCTCACATGTAAAAAATCGAAGCACTTTTAAATTATTTATCTCGATCAATATCCGACAAGTCGGTCATATTTCATGCATGCATAATCCTTTATAAATACTCCACAATTCTGTTTCAAGCACCGAACACCTACCTATGGTCTTAATAAATCTTAACAATCAATTTTCATCTTCGTTTAATTTTCACGAACCATATAACGAGGGTCGCCAACGAACCTATAACCGATCCATGCCATTCGATGAAGATGTAAGTCTAAAATCAAAGAATTTTATGTAACCATAAACACCAAAGAACAACCCTTGATATCTAGAGACAATAAGAATAATTCTACAGTAAATGATATGTACCGAATGTATCACTATGCATATGTACCATTAGTTGTTTTAATTAGATTTAAAATCCTAAAAATCGAAAGTGCTATTATCCCCTTTTAGAATAAAATCTTTAAAATAATTTTTATATTACTTTTTTTAAATTTTCTTTTATTTTTTAATTCAAAAAATAATTAAACTTTTATTACTATAATAATTACTACATTCACCTTAATTTAATTTAAGGGTAAAGTTCACAAATGATTACTAAATTTTGATCAATTATTCAATTTAGTAACCAAACTTCCAATTGCTTCAATATTACCATTAAACTTTTAGTTTTATTTTAATTTGGTCACTGACCCGTTAACAATCGTTAAAAGGGTGATGTGACTGTTAAAATATTTTGTATAATAATAGATTTAATCTTCCACGTTTACACATTCAAACAATTCAGTCATAATTCAAAGGAAATAATAAATTTAATCCTCATTATTTTAATTTGACTATATTTTTAATTAGAAATACACCATTGTTGAACTGTTTTGAAGATGGCCGGAGGGATAAAAACACCAATAAACGAAGGAATGGACCTTCCAATCTACTGTGTATAAAGCTCAACATCTCCAATCCAATAAGATTACTAATCTGCCATGAAATTTCACCTTCAAAGTTGTTTCAGCCAGTGAACAATTGCTTGAGTGTACTCAAATTCCCAAGTCCTTCAGGCACAGTTCCCACAAATTGACTGAGACAAGAACAGAATTTGCAGTTGTTCATGCTTGAATAAATCAACTGGGAATTCACCAGGAAGTTGGTTCCTATCCAAGTAAATCTCTTCTCGGCTGATCGAACATATTTGATGGAATAATACCAGTAAGGTTATTCCATCCAAAATCAATGATTTGGAGAGCAGACATGTTGTTTAGGATTGAGGGTATTGGACCACTGAGATAATTGCTCTTGAATTCAACATCTTGTAATGATTGGATTGTGAAGAAATAAAATGGGGTTAGGGTTTCGGGGAAGAAGAAATAAAATGAGGGGTTTATAGTTTTAACCTAAATATTTAAGATGATTATTAAATTGATAGTGTTTGGACCAAATTGATAGAAATGTATAAGTTTCAGGGACTAAAACTGCGATTATCCCAATTAAAATTAAGCCACGTCATCTCCGTTTGTTTTTAACGGTCGAGTACTAAAACAGAACTAAAATGTAACACTAGATACTATTTTGCTAAAAAAAAAATAGGCAGGGTACTAAAATAGAAACACGAAAGTAAAGTATATAGTTACCCCTTTATTTAATTGCATGGTAGTGTTAACCTAACATCTTTTTTTTATGCACAGAAGTTAGCTTGCTTGTTTGCTTAAACGAATTTTAGAACATGTCTTTATATCGTTGGTTTATACAATCATCTTTTAATGATAACATCTAATAAGTTTAAAATTTGAATCATAATATCGGTAAATTGCAGAGTTGAAAATCCCTAACCATATTAACCCTAAACCTAAACTCTATCCTTTAAACTCTAAATTCTAGGGTAAGCTTCCAAATGGAGAGAAGAGTGGTCGGCAGGCGAGTTTCTTCCGGCAACCAGGGAGAAGGTGAGCGTCGCGTTTACCCTGGGGAGGCAAACGTATGGAGAGTTTTTGTCGACAACCTTAGCAGAAGAGTGTCGAGAGGAGCATTGTGGGAATTGTTCAGCCACTATGGTAGAGTTTCCAGGGTTTTCATCTCCACTAGAAATAACAAACCAAAGTACAGAAGCAGTACTTTCGCTTTTGTTACCTTTGACAGGGAGAAGGATATGTTGGCTGCTATATCAACCTTCCATAATACAAAGATCGATGGGTTGTTTGTCTCGGTTACAAAGGCTAGGTTTCTCTCACGTCCTCAAGTTCATACCAACCATGCTCGGGCTGACGAGGAAATCCGGAGAGCTAAAGACGTCCCTCCAAGTTCGGGTGTAGCCTGTGAGGGCCACAGAGTAGATGGGAAGTCATACAAGGAGTTCTTTTGGAGAACAACGCAGGTTTTCCAGGACGATCGTCGCCAAACACCAATAGAGTTCCTTCGGTTTCAAATGAGGTTGAGAGGATTGGAATTTTAAATTTTTACATACCCAAAGACAGCACGGTTTGGCTGAAGCGTTCAGCCGTTGGGGTAATCAAGGATGACTTTGATTTTGATTTTGTTCAAAGAGCATTATTGAGTGACAATATCAAGGCTGATTTGGTCCCATGGGGTTGCATTCCAAAATCATGTTTGATTGTTTTCGCATCAATGGATGAAAAGGAGAAGATTTGGAGGGATAAGTTTACAGAACTATCTTTTTGGTTTAATTATTTAGACATCTCCGTAGAGATTGATGGTTTACCGATGATGCCCGTTTCTGTTTCACTCCTAGGTGTTCCCTTGCAGGTCTGGACTTCTGAACTTTTCACCAAACTTGCCAACAGATGGGGGAAGCTTGTTGATATCCAAGAATCCACGCTCTCACGATCGGATTTATCCAAAGCTTCTTTTTTCATAAGATCCCCAAGCCAATATGATATTCCTAGGTCCGTTAAGATTGATTTCAAAGGAAGAGATTTTTTTCTGGAGATAAAAACGGGTGAGCCCTTCATGTTTCTGAAAGCGCCTCAATCGGAAGAGTCCCCTGAGTTTTCCCCCGGCGACCCGCCGGTTTTTCCAGATGGAGGGGCTGACTTTTCGGTTCACAGTCAAGAGCACGACCTTCGGACTTCAGGTCATAATGATGTTGTTAATGAGGGTGCTAAGTCCCTAGATTCTTCCTCTGCCCCCGAGGGGAATGTGGGGTCTGGGGATTCTGCCCATCCCCCCTTTTTGGCGGCGGTAGATACTCCAATGGCAAACGGGATTCCGTTGGTTCGTTCCCCTTCTGCCACGTCAGCGTTGGATCCTCTGATGGGTGGGCCGCCCGTGCCCGCACAGGAAGGGATTCTTGATATTGGTTTAGTATCGGTTGGGCTAGCTGGGCCTGGGGAGATATATGGGGCTTGTATGCCAAATTCTATTAGGCCGGTTGAGCTTGCTGGGTCGATTTACCAAGGCTGTAGTAATCACCTTCACAACCCAGCACTTATCGAAGAAATCGTCCCCGACAGTCTGGATAGGGACTCTGTGTCTCAAAGAGCTTCGCATGTTCTGGGGTCTCCGTTGGCCTCGGTGCTAGAGCGGAATAAATCGGTTAATTCCCATCCGGAGGTTTGTTTGCCAATTCCACAAATTCGTGATAACGCGAGTCTGGGTGCTGGGTACAGGAGATGCATCAGGAGACAAATAAGGGAATCAATCGAGAGTTTGGGGAAACCCTCTTCTTCGGGCCACGCTTCCTCATCCTCCTTTCACGGCTCAGTGCACTTGAATTACATAGACGAGACACTTGCGGTTTGGGGGGTCAGCACAGTTCTTGGGGTGTCTTTCGTTGGTGGGAAAGAGGCGTTGATCGAAAAGGTCTCGCTTTTGGAGGAATCGGGTGGAACCTAAGTTGGTTTTCTCCGTTGTGGTTTGTACAAGTACTGATCTTTTTTTATGATAGACATCTCCATTTTGAGTTGGAATGTTAGAGGCTTAGGAAAGTTTGAGAAATTACGTATGGTAAGGAAGTCTATTCGGGAAAAAAAGCCAAAAATTATCTTCCTCCAGGAAACAAAATTAGCCACGGTTACTCCGGCATTGGTCAGAAATATGGGTTGTCTTAATGATAGAGATTTTTGTTTCTCCCCAGCTATTGGAGCGGCAGGTGGTCTTTTTGTATCATGGGAATCGGATTTTTTCTCCAACATTTCACAGGTGGTTCATAATAGGTTCATTGCCATCACTGGTACAGTAGCTTCTTTGGATAGCAGGGTTGGTTTTATTAATGTCTATGGCCCCTCCCTAGATGCGGATAAACCCTCTTTTTTTTGAAGACTTGAGAAATTTTTTGTCAAAGCATGATGTAAGTTGGTGCATTGGGGGCGACTTTAACGCTTTCCTTAACATGGAGGAAAAGATAGGAGCTTCTTGGAGCTTTGCAAACATGGACTTATTTAGGGACTTTATCCACAGCTCGCAATTGCTTGATCTACCGCTTCATGGCGGTAGGTTTACTTGGACCAATAACCGGGACCCTCCCACCTATGTTAGACTTGATCGTTTCCTTGTTTCCTCCTCCTTTGTATCGTTGTTTCCATCTATCTCCCAAGCTCTTCTGCCGAGTGCTCTATCAGATCATAACGGCATTTTTCTGGCTACTGCGAAGGTAGAATGGGGCCCTAGACCGTTTAAACTCTTTAATTATATGATGGATGAAGAAGGTTTTGAAGAGATCATTGCAGTGAGTTCGAATCGAGGAAATGCCAGTGGCCGCAGAAGTGGTATCCTTGGAGTGCTAAAAAGCTCCAAAAATGCTATCAAAAAATGGTCAGGTAATCGAAACTTCAACATTGGGGAATCTATCAATTCGTTGGAAGCCACCATTTCTTCTATTGAGCAAAATCTTCAGCTTGGCCTTGGTGCGGCAAACTCGATGAAAATTCTAGCAGACCTTAGATGGAAACTTAGAGATCTTTACCGAAAAGAAGAAAGAATATGGCTGCAAAATTCTATATTGAAATGGTTTTCCGAGGGCGATCGGAACACTAGATTCTTTCACCTAACGGCCTCCAATAGACGAAGAAAAAATTGGATTTCCTCGATCAAGCGTGATGGGACTAATATTTCAGATCCAGCTCTGGTCAAAGCTGCCATTTTCGAACATTTCTCTAATGCTTATAATGGTGGAGAGACCCTGGAAGTAGACACCTTTGATGTTGATTTTTCTAAATTGTCCGATTCGCAAATGGTCTCTCTTGAAGCTCCCTTCTGAGAAGAAGAAATTTGGAACGCCATTTCTTCGATGGAAAGCTCTAAAGCCCCTGGCCCCGACGGATTTAACATTGGTTTCTTCAAGAAGTTTTGGAAGTACTTAAAATTTGAAGTGTTGAAATTCTTCGAAGATTTTTATGCTGGCAAGCCTTGGGCCGAAGGAGTAAATCACTCTTTCATCACCCTTATTCCCAAAGTGCTCGGTCCTGAGGGTATCAACGATTTCCGGCCCATCAGTCTCGTTAGCAGCATCTATAAGATCCTCTCAAAAGTGTTGGCTCAGCGTTTCAAAGGTGTCCTCAACGGATTGATCAACGACTCTCAATTCGCTTTCGTGGCTGGAAGGCAGATTTTAGATTGCTCCTTAATAGCCAATGAAGCTGTGGACTATGTTCAAAAACTGGGCTTAAAAGGCATTGTATTCAAGACAGATTTTCGTCGTGCTTATGATACGGTTGATTGGAAATTTCTCATCTTCATTCTTAAAAAAATGGGTTGCGGAGACCGTTGGTGTAACTGGATCTGGCAATGTATCTCCACGGCTTCCTTATCTATCCTGGTTAATGGCTCTCCCACTGCCTCCTTTGCGCTCAAGCGTGGTCTTCGCCAAGGTTGCCCCCTCTCCCCTATGTTGTTTAATGTTGTCGGGGAAACACTATCTCTGTTAATTAATAAAGCTACGTCAAAAGGATTATTCTCGGGCTTCAAATTAGACCGTGGCAACTACTCCGAAATCTTATCACATTTACAGTTCGCGGACGATTTAATTTTCTTCACTGGTGCTTCGATCTCGGAACTGACAAATATTAAGAGGGTTCTTCGTATCTTTGAATTTGCGGCGGGTCTACAACTGAACTTAAGCAAGTGCAATTTGTTTGGCATTAATGTTGAGCCTTCCCTCTTATCGAATTGGGCAGCTAGTCTTGGGTGCGCTGTTGGATCTTTCCCGGCTACTTACCTGGGGCTGCCCTTAGGGCCCAAAAGAAACTCCAGAATTCTTTGGGACCCTATAATCAGTAAGTTCGAATCTGCTTTAGCCGGTTGGAAATCTGCCAACCTCTCTTTCTCGGGTCGTTTGGTTTTAATAAAATCTGTGTTGTCCTCTCTTCCCACTTTCTACTTGTCACTCTTCAGACTTCCAGCAGAAATATCGAAGAAACTAAACAGTCTTATGGCACGCTTTCTCTGGGGCGGATCGTCTTCGAACCCTAAGATACACTGGGTCAAATGGTCTGCAATCTGTAAACCTTCGAACCTAAGCGGCTTGGGGGTGTGCGACTTAGATATTCTCAATCGAGCACTTTTAGGCAAATAGATCTTCCGCTTCTCTATGGATAATGGCAATGTTTGGAAACGCATTATTTGTGCTAAATCAAACTCAACATCTTTTGCCATTTTGCCGGACTTCGCACCACATAGAATGAATTCATGGATTTGGAATAGCATTATCTCCTCTTTCTCGAAACAGGATGACTTGGGAACTTGCCTCCAAAGGAACTCTCGGATTCAGGTGGGGGACGGCTCTTCTGTGTTATTTTGGTCAGATATTTGGTTAGGAAATGCCCCGTTACAAAGCAATTATCCTCAAATCTTCAACCTAGCTATCAATAAAACCGGCACAATTTTGGATTTTGGGTCGTGTGATGGAAGCTCATGGACATGGAATATTCCCCTCCGCCGAAGACTATTTGATTGGGAATTATATCAGTGGAACAATCTAATGCTTCTCCTCAATTCCTTTTCTTCGGTAGGCATCAGTAAAGATTGCCTTTCTTGGAACGCTGCCGGGAATGGCTTGTTCACAGTAAAATCTTGCAGGAAATTTTTTTATGACGAATGTGGAGTTTCGGTCGATTGGCATAATTTCATTTGGCGTGGTGTGCCCCCCCCAAAGGTTGAATTTTTCCTTTGGAGGGTCGTCATGAATGGACTTCCCGTAAAAGTTAATCTTGCTCGTAGAGGAGTTTCTAATGTCTCTAATCTTCTGTGCCCTTTTTGTGGTTTGCTTCCTGAGACAATTAATCATCTGCTGATTACTTGTTCTTTTGCTTGGGGTATTTGGGTTAAACTGGCTTATATTTGGAAATTACATTTAATTATTCCTGCAGATCCCGTTTCCTTATTTCAGATCTGGCATGCTCTAAAACCAGTTTCGGTTGGTCCATCAACTTGGGAGTTCATCCCTGCAGCAACCTTGTGGTCATTGTGGCTAATCAGAAATGAGATCACTTTTAAAGAAGGGAGGGTCGACTCGTTGTTGACGTTCTTTCTCATCAGATTTCGTGTGGCTAGTTGGTTTAAAGCCAAGTTTGGGGCAGTTTCCATTGATGTTTCGTCTCTTATTAATGATCTTTCTATCGCCGATGGCCTCGAAGTTGCACCGAATTTGGATCCTATCTTGCCTTGGCATCCACCGCCTTTTGGTTATGTTAAAATAAACGTTGACGGGGCCACTAATAAGGACCGCTCGAAAGGAGGCATAGGGGGCATCATTAGAGGTTCGTCAGGGGAAACTATCTCCTCTTTTTCTGAATCTTGCTCCGGTGGTCCTCCAATCCTCGCAGAATTGTTGGCTCTGAGAAGAGGGCTGCAGCTTGCACTTTCTTTAGATTCCTGTTCTGATAAACGGTTCATCATTGAGTGTGATTGCAAGGAAGTTTTAGTCTGGGTTGATAATATCTCCAGATGCCCTTCTCCCTACAGCGAGATCGTTGCTGAAATCCGGGCTCTAGGGGAGCGGGGGGAGTGTCTCTTTCGGTGGGTTCCAAGGGCTGCTAATATTGCTGCAGATAGCTTCGCTAAATCAGGCATTGGTTAAGGGGTTTTCCTTTAAGGATATCGTGTTATTTTTCTTTGTTTTGTCTAAACTGGTTTTTGTAGTTCTTGGATCTTGTATTTCCTTTTTGCTCTATTAATAAAATTTGGCACTCTTTTCCTCCTTTCGATGCTGATCAAAGCCTTGTTTGTTTTGATCGGTATGAAGGGGTTTTTTAACGAGGCCACCCTTCCTATCAAAAAAAAATAATATCGGTAAATTTTTTAAGCCTCAAAAAACTTTGTACCAATCTTTGTTGTCACATTTGATTCAACCAGACCTTCTTACATGAAGGGTAATCACATATATGTATTGGTGTTTCTTTTTCCAACATTTCTAGTTATCTTTACAATGTTAAGAAAGATTTATATTATCCAAAATTTGACGGCATGTATTAGGTTTATAAATTAAAACGGTAGTATGGAGCTAATAGAAAATGATACAAGAAGAATAAATTAATTGGAATGTGGGTTGCGAACATGGCTTTGTAAGACGACGATGATGGAAAAAAAGGATTGAAGGTTTTTTCTAGTAATTTTATAACAAATTTCAATTTAATTTTTATATATATATAATGCAATTTCATGAGATGATTATGATCTATTCTTTACTAAATTATAAAGGATTGAGTGGGTATGGTTGGAATTGAAAGGGACAAGAAAACATTAGTTATAATTGAGGGATCAAAATAAAATATTAAAAAATTATCCCTAATTAAAAATACAGTCAAATTAAAATAATGAGGATTAAATTTATTATTTCTTTCGAATTAGGACTAAATTGTTTAAATGTGTAAACATGGAAGATTAAATGTGTTATTATACAAAATATTTTAACACCGCACCAGCCTTTTAACAGTTGTTAACGGGTAAGTGGCCAAATTAAAACAAAACTAAAAGCTTAATGGTAATATTAAAGCAATTGAAATTTTAGTTACCAAATTGAATAATTAATCAAAGTTCAGTGACCATTTGAAATTTACCTTTAAATTATTTTTAAAATTTTATTCTAAAAGATAATATCCACTCTTGTTTCAAAACTAATTAAAACAATTAATAGTACATTGTGGTACATATAAATTAAAAGTACATTGCGGTACATATAAATAGTGCTACATTGTAGTACACGGTATCTACTGTAGAATTATCCATACTATAATTAAATTAATATCAACGAGATTAATACTATTAAAGAGATAAACAAAAATGCTTAAAGTATATATTTAATTTACAATGTTAGTTCTAAACTCTTAAGGGGCGTTTGGTTCTTAGAAAAGATCATTATCTGGAGAAATGATTTTTTCTGAAATCACATACCTATATTTAGTCGGAGAACATTCCCTTCAAGGGATAATTTTACATTCCCAACATTAGCATTTTTTCATTAAATGGTGAGAATGTGATTCTATTGAATTTCTTAGGTATTTGTCAATTTCTTCCCCTTTAGACCATATTATCCCTAAATTAATGAATTTTGTTTATATAGATCCTTTGTTAAATTTAATTAGATGATTAAATATGTGTGGTGTAAATTAATTAAATATTATTATTTAATATTTAAATGGTGTTACAAATATTTAAATATTATTTTAATATTTAATGTATTTTTATTACTATTATATTTATGATGTTTATAAGTTATATGTTGTATGTTGTGATAACATATTGCTTGAAAATTAATAAGTTAAGAGTTAATGTTTTTAATTTTATTCTTATATTTATTATCTTATTATATGAATTCTTATCAATATTATACAACTTTTAGATTTATTTTATTATTTACTTTAATTTGCTTGACATATATACAAGTGATAAAAATTTAAAAATATTAAACGTTTAGCATTTAAAAAATCACAAAAATATAATAATTATATTAATAATATGATAAATATATAATTTTTGTAAATTTTAGATAGTGTAAAAAAATAGTTCTATTAATTTTTGTGTAGGTATTTTTAAATTAATATTGAAAGTTTAACATGTTAAAAAAATATGACATACGAACAATTTAGTAAATTTTATTTTCAGATAACCTTATATATCTCCAACCAAATACAATAAACCAAACAAAATAATGTAACATTCACAGTAATATGTCAAGTACTGTTACATTCTGAGAATCTGATTCCGAAAGGTAACCTTACATTTCGTGAACCAATTACCAGTTATTGTAATTTTGGATATTTTTTTATTTTTAATAAGACTAGCAGCTTCTATTAAAAAAAGACAAGAAACAAGACACTTATGGTTTATACCAAAATAACATCCACTTAAGAACTAATGTTATCCCATACATAGGCGATGAAAACTTTTTGTTTCACAAGCATCTTAAATTTAGGATTTAGAGCTTAGAAGTTTTAGTGTAGAAGTTCAGAATTCAAAGCTTAAGTTTAGAGTAATATGATTGAGATTTAAGTTTTAACCTATAAATCTTAAATTTTAACTACAAATCCAAAATTTTATCAACGACTCCTAAATTCAATACTATACTTAAACCCCTAAACCTAAGGCACTTGTGTAAACAAAGTTTCACAAGTGGGTGGAATATTTACCCAAAATTTTATTCCATAAAAAGAACTTAAAAAATTTCTTTACACCAGAAAAAGGTTATTATAACTTCAAAATGAATAAATGATATGATATAACATATCCATCTTTAAAAAAAAGAAAAAAGAACAAAAATAGTTCTAAAAAGAATACATAAAATAATTTTATCATCAACACTACAACACAATTAAAACAGCTTGGAAAAACATCAAACTAAGTTCTTGTTCTAATTAAATTGTAGTTACACATAAGAATATATATTATTTTAATTTTCAGAAGGGAAAAGAAGGATTCCATGAGAAAACCTTCCAAGGGGATGTTAAAAACTGAAATCTTCAAAAATGATTTATACATACCCAGGCAGCAATCATGGACGAATATGATCCTTGAGCACCACAGCTGCAACTTTCTTCAATGCTGAGCATGCCTTAAGCAGGTCAGATTCTGAGTGGGCTGCTGAAACAAACATCCTAATTCCCACAGGCAGTGGGCATTTATCAAGAGTTGATCTTTTCGAGACCACTACAAATACGGACTCTTCTTCCAAGACCTGTAATTCATAAATATTTCGATATCAGAGACTCAGGTGATGAATCAAACATAGAGGACTATGAAGATGAAGGAAAAACAACGATGCACTTACACGATTAGCAAGGTCTTCTAGGAGCTGGAGGTCACCTTTCGTTGAACCTGTTGATTTTTTTAGTCGAAGGAAAACAATGGGTGATTCTGGATTGCTTGCTATAGAAATCCCCTGCACATCTGAGAGTCCTGTAATTGCAACAAGTTCAGAACCAGAAATGCTTTGGTCAGTTGCACAACAATAACCAAAATCTTGTTTGTGCACTAAATTCTAGGCACTATCTGGCTATTATCTACCACCGAAGAAAGGCTTCTACCACAAAATGTTTTATTCCCACAAAACTTAAAAACATTTTAAATGAGTATTCCTTCAAGTAAATTACCAAGGTGCTTCTGCTGTCGTATAAGTTGATGGGAAAATATCAGGAATTTCTAGTACAGAAAAAATGTTTGATTTTTTATAAGGGAGAAAAACTGACACTTCTTTTTATCTAATACACCAAAAAGAAAATCACCAAACTGTTTCCTAATCTGATTTTGTTATGTAATAAAGTGAGAAGATACTAAAGCTCCACTTGCTTGATGCTTTTGGCAATTTGTATTTCGCTCGGGGTTGTCAAGGACGGCAGGCACACTCTAGGCACTAAGACCTCCATATATATATCTTTAGGTGCAAGACACACACAAAAAAAAAAGCTCGCCCAGGTAAAATAATACATATATATATATATATATATATATATATATATATGTAAATGTACATTAAAAATATTTAATACATGTAAATAATAATAAATAATAACTAGTGAGGTAATAGCTTTGCTCCAGCCTCCAAATACAGGTTGGAAAAAATAATGAAAATAATTACAATACAAACAACCAAGTGAAAACAGAGACAAACCAGATGTTGCTCTGTTTTAGAACACTAAAACAACAAAGTTAAAAATAGTACGTTTTCATGTAAGATTTAGTTTTTAATTAGCTCTTAGCAGACATAGAGATTGGCCCATATAGCATTGATTAGTTGAAACAAGAACACATCATCACAGAAGCAAAAGAGACTCTTAAAACTGAATATAAAAATTAGTTCAAAACCAACCTTTCCATAAAATATCAATGTTTTCCTTCAGCTTTGATGTCAACTCAGGATTTTGCTCTAGGACATCAATAGCAGTAATTGCAGCACTAGCCAAATATGGGGGTAAGGATGCAGAAAAGACGTATCCAGAACTGCTCAACCGCTGACAAAAATAAGTAAAATTAGCCTTTTAAAAGCGAATAAGGAGGGCTGTCTGTTCAAATAATGGTTATGAAGAGTACAACTAGGTCAGACTTCCACTTTCAACGATACTAGAAAGTCATAGTGTAAAGTTTACATACTTGATGATCAATGACTCTAGCACTTCCAGTGCAGAACCCTCCTTCGGTCGCCAATGCATGCCCCATAGAAGCAGTAACAATGTCTATCTTCTCTATCTGAAATACATATAACTATTAACCACCAACAGATTGAAAGCAAAAGTATAAATGTAACTAGAAAAGTTATAAACAGACCGGAACATTGCAGTACTCAGTGAGACCCCTTCCTGAATGGCCAAGTACACCAATTGAGTTACTCTCATCCAATAAAACACGGAAGCGGTACTTCTCTTTGAGTTTGATGATCTTGTCCAAAGGAGCTATTTGACCAGAATTCTATGCATTTAACCATCAAGTTTAGCTATAGTAAGTTAAATATTAGATTTATGAAAGAGAGAAAGAAATTCTAAAGACTTGAACCAATCATTACAAGGTACCACGCACTTTGACCCATTATGGTACAAGTGCATCTACTACTAGAATGCTAACAGCTATGGCCCAATGGTTCTCCATCACATTGGGTCTTAGAGGATTTCCCTCAAAAGGAGCCACACAAGGTTGGTTCCAAGTGTCAACATATAAACTGAAGTCTTCTTGCAAACTCTGCTTAAGACAGGTGTGACTAAAGAGATGCTCTTCAAGATAGGAAACAATTAAACCAGACGTGTGAATAATCTGATTTTGTACAAATAAATTAGTTAGTAGTTGAGATGTATCCAAAATCTTATCTAAAGTAAAGATAGAGTACTAATCTTCTAAGATAGAGATAAAGCACTAACAAGAATAGTCCTAGCTATATTAGAACTCTATGTATCAGCTATGTTCAGCCTATAAATAGGTCCTTCTTGTACGCATTTAATCCTAAGAAAAAATACAGAGAATTACTCTCTCTGTTCCAAGTACCTGTTTTTTTACACCTCCAACCACCTCAAAAAGGCTAGAAATCAATGAGATGGTATAAAAGGGACCTCAAAGCACTTCAGTAACAACAAGAAAGCGAATAAAAACAATTAAGAGCCAAAATTCATCCTGTGCTTCATTTTTCAATGTTTTCTATTGTTTAATTCTCAAACACTTGTAGGTTCTCGTATTCTATTTTTTTCAAGTGGTTGTTGTTGGGTTAGTGATTGCAAACATCCACCTTGTGAGGTTTCTTCTAGTTTGCTTATTTGTAATCTTCTTTGAGATAGATTCTTAAGATTTGGGCCTTGGGGTAGAAATCTTAAGGGAATTTGTGTAAGGAAAACCTTGTACTCAAAGGTTGATAAGTATAGTGAATTTGGGAAAATCCTTAGTTGAGAAAGCTAAGATATTGGAGTAGGTAATTGGGGCTGAACCACTAAATTTTTTATGTCCATTGCCTCTATTTCATCCTTACTTTCATTAAAAAATTTAAAAACAAATTCACCGCCTCTTGGCACTTTTCGGTTGATCATTTGAGCTAACAGTCAAGGATAGACAATTATGTAAGACTATGTAGGAAATGAATGTTTAGAGTACACCACAATGACATGAAAGTCAACTACACAGACTAGCACTATGTGTGTTTCTTGTCAGAAACACTTTAGAAATAGTCTAAAACAGTCTAATGCTGACACCATAAAAGAACAATTTCAGAAGGTAGATTATATGATCATTGTTTACTAAAGAGGAACATGAATTTGAATGTTCATCAAAATACCACTAGATTTATTTATTATATCAATGACTCATGGGAAATAATTCAAGATAGCAACTATGTCAGTATATATTAATCCTACAAACTGCTATAAATTTGACACTGAGGGGATGACCAAAAAATCAAATCATTAAAGCTTATACATGCATTCGACATAATATACCTGATACACAGCTTCAACCACGATGTAGCGCCTTAATTTCTTAGCTCGCTGATTCTTCGCGGTAATTTTCTCAAGAGTCTTTTCTAGAGATTCCATATCATTGTGCTTGAAATATACAATGGTGCTTCTAGAAAGGTACAAACCATTTTGTATTCCCCAATGGACTCCCTCATCCCTGGATAACCAAACACAAACATAATACACGATAATGAGATAGTAAACCACATACCTGATATTTTGTAAATAAAATATTAAAAGAAAAGATAAAATTATGCTAATAAAAGGAAAACAAGACAATAGATAATCCAATAAGAACTTCACAAAGAACATTCAAATGAACTCTGTATCTAAAATTCAGGGGGAAATTTAAATTAGAAAGTATAGTTGTAAATTGCATATGTTAGGAAACCGGGTATATTTGGAACTTCTCCCTTGTGTTAAACATGATAACTCAAAACTAAGCCAGTCCAAGCTTTAAACAAAAGATAACATAAGGAACCACATGTGTGTATGTGTAAGCACATGCAAGAGGATGCATTGAGAGAAGGGATCAAAACTGAAAAAGTTTGTACTAGTAATAATTTTAATTTTTCATGGGCATTAAATAAATTAGTTTAGTTTTAACAACATTGAAAACAGTTGCAGGCACATTAAATTGAAAAACAAATTCTAATTCAGTTTGTGAAAAACATCTATTAATATGACAATAAAATTGTTGCTCATAAAAGAAGCCCCAGTAGGATACAAGAAAAAATGTCTATTTGCCTTGCATAGGAATTCCAAGTTCGTTAATAAATCAATTAACTCATGGTGGTGCAAACACTGACAGTGTGAAAGCATAAAAAAAATGTGAGAAAGGTTCTGCCCATATCATAACTTGCCATGTCAAACTCTGACTAACAGCCAATATGCAACCAATTAAAGCAATGAGAGGTCTTGTACTTACACAACTATTATGTCGCCCTTTTTACAAAAACATGGGATAGCACTGAACATGGTGGAAAGCCCATAAGAATAGAGGATGGAATCAGTCGTTCCCAAAAAGTTTGCTATTCTGGCCTCACAATCAAGGTGGACATCTGAACAATATAAGGTTGTCACCGTCTGAATTTTGTTCCTATAGAAGATTTAGAAAGAAACCTCCAAAAGTATTACCAGTTAAGTTGCTTTAGAATTGATGCTTACCGATTGTTCCATAGAATCCACGAGGACCACAAGAACCGACACCATATTTCTCCAGCGCAGAGGTACAAGAATCCTGAAATAACACATTTACTTCATAGCTTAGTTTAAAAAAATCCCCTCAAAAGCATAGTCTACTTATAACTCACCCCAAGGCTTTTTTTTAGAAAATATACACTTCTTGAAAAGCCATTTTTTAAATAATACTTAAAACTCTTCATAAACACAATTTGGTACAGGTAAATGTATATTCTGAGGAAATATCAAGACAGGATGTATATGTTTTGAGGAAAAATTGGAGAGGATTGTAATTCTGCCATAAACCGTCTAGTTATAGGGGTTTTGCGACTTGTTCTCTGTTCCATAATCTTCTAAGAAAATCGAAGTAAATAACAGCGACAGATTACTCACAAGTAGCTTTTCATGCCCTATAAATCCAAGATAATTTGCAGAAGCAAAGTTCACAACTTCTTTGCCATTGACTATGGCATGGGGCCCTGCAGCACTGCATAAAAATGAACTCATAAGCTAGTATACCAATGAGAAGCTTTTTTCCCTTGAAATTACAACTTTCAGCTATATCAACAGTTACAATCATTATATATCAGAATCAATCATTACAAGCACTGAACTGAATAACCAACACAACAACTAAGGAAACTCAAACTCTAGAGAACCCACACATGGTTTACAGAGTGTGGGGCTGGAACCTGGGACCTCGTGGATCCCAGGGCCACAACCTTGCCAACTTTGCCAAGGATAGGAAAAGTAAATAGACACGTTGGAGATAAATCCGTTCAGTTTGGTTTGGGAGAGAAAAAATTAAAACCATAGTTCACTGATTCATACTCCCAAATCTTCAAAACTGAGGATGAAAGGAATACATGTACGTGGAACCATATTTTTTGAGGAGTCGTGCAATTCAGATTGTGCAAAAACGACTATCATATTCACCTTTCCAGCACTGGAGGTTCACTCTGCATCTCTTCTGTGATAGGAGGAATAAGAGATTCTGGGACCCATTCATCACACAGCTCATCTATTTCCTACAGACATTCCAGAGGCTTTTCAGATTGTTAGGCTGAGGCAAATCATCAACATCAACATAAACTGACACAACACAATAATGAAGAAAGCATATCAATTGTAGAATAGTACAAGGTTAAAATCTGACACAAAAGCATCATTTAGTTAAAAGTTATTATAGATGTAAAAATACATCAATTGGTAGAACACTAGTGCACTATGTCCGACACAGTATCAAACACACCGGTAGAAAATTTTAGGTCCAGACATGAAGTTAGAAAAGTATGCAGGGCTAGTCTTGTGGTAAAACTATGATGATTTAGACATGCAAACTTGGAACTTTTTTATTTAATAAGAAAATTTATAGCAGAACATAAGAAAAATTTGATTCAAGAAAAAAGAACAAAAATAAGTGAAACTAGACTGCAGATTACACATGTTTAAGGAGTAAATAATGGCTTATCACTATTAGACCTTTCAATATAGTCCTTAATCAAATGGGATTAGAAAAAGATATCAAACAATTTTCAATAGCAGTTAGATTTTGCAGAAGGCGGCATAAACAAGACTACATCCATAAAGAAAAATCTTTAATCATTAAGGCTCTGTTTTCTTGATGCTTTAGCATTTTACTATTTTCCCCATTGTGATCAGTTTATTTTTTATCTGTTTTAATTTTCAAATTCTATTGATAAAAGAAGAAGGAAAAAGCACCAACCGTGCAGAGCCTAAATATTCTAATCCAAATAGAAGAGTCGAATCCTCGATACAAGCTATTAAATAGAAACAGAACATGTTAATGAATTCTCAGAATTATAACCTCAGCACCAAATAAACTTGAAACAGTATTAGTCCAGGGCGAAAAACATTAAATGAAAGTAGAATTCCGACGCAAACCTTCTTAGTTAAAGGCCGCTTAGGAGGCTTGTAACTTTTTTGTGAAAGCAGAAAAAGAATGACCACCAAAAGAAGAACCTCCACAAATAAATGCCCTACAATCAAAACTCAAAAGTTTTTAAGTTAATAAACAAGCCAAACATGAATGGAAGAAAAGATAGCATCATGTAAATAAGATTCTGAGAGGGTACCGCCAATATGGACTCCAAACACCACAGCTCGTGCAGCAGGGGCATCTAAAGCCAAAGTGACCCAATTTAAAGTAGCATTAACGAAGTTTAAAGCAGTTGATTCCATTGCAACTCGTAAGGCCACTACACAGATAAAAGGATCCGATGAGGAATTTAATTTGTGCTAAAGCAGCGGGTAATTTAGTCCTCTCACCTCAACTTTGCAGCTATCAGTTAACAACTTAAATCTGAATTCTTTTATACTTTCCAAAAAAAGCAAATCTTACAAAGTAAATCATAATTTAATTTATTATAAATCAATAAATGACTACAGTGAAACATTAAATCCAACGTAATAATTCTACATAAAAATAAAAATCCAATATGCAAATGCACTTTTTCACAAAAAAAAAACGTAGTAGAAGTAACAAATAAATCAAACAGTACCTAAGCTAATGAAAATTAGCAAAAAAGTGAATACAAATTTAACAAAACTTAACAACATCAAACTCACAAATACAAACAGACAACTGAAGCAAACATAGAAGGATTAAGAAATGATAAACACAAAGTTGTCTATCTTTAAACGCTGATTACGGAAGAAAACGCAACATATGTTTAGTCAAAAGAAGAAGAACAAGCTTAGGAGATCACTCAGATTTGATTGAACATCTCTATATATGTAAGGATCTTCAAATAATTGAACGTAATTTCAACGGGAGAATCAAAATCAAAGTCGCAAAAACAAAATATTATAAAAATAAAAGGCGAATTTTGGGAAAAGGAGGAAGCGAGAGCAAACCTGATGCGGAAACCGGCAAAGTGCAAATCTCTAGCTTTTAGTTCATACGGATTTTTATTGTATTATATAATAAATAATAATAATAACAATAATGTATTGATTTTTCTTTTGCAGCCTGGCTTTGACGTGGGAAGGATGACAGTAGATGAAGGATATAGTCAACCCAGTCAAGCCCACCGTTCCTCTTTTACTTTTATTTTTATTTATTTTGATCAAATTTACTTTTATTCATTTTATGTGTAATAAAAGGATTATATTTGACTAACCTACAAATTTGTTCAAGGGCCGAAGTAAGGTTGAAACTTAAAAGTTCGTTTTAAATGGGTATAATTTTAAAAAATATTCCTAATGTTTGATTGAATAGTTATTCTGGCCTTTATTTTTTTTAAATAATTTAATCTACAACATTTTATTTTGGGTCAAAATAGTTCATCTACAGATAAAAAATGTTAATCAATTAACGATAAAAGACTTAAAATGATGTGACAAATCTACATGGTAATGCACACTGATATATCATTATGTCAAGTCATTTTAAGTTGTTTATTAATAATTGATTAACAATGCTCATTCGCCATGTGAAAATCAATTAGTATTGCTCTTCTCGAGAAGATAATCAATATCAAATTGAAAACTTCATCAAGAATCACCAACAAAAATCACAGTAATTGAGTGAGTTTGTGCTCATAATGTGTTATAAACTATTAAAATATAAACTTGAGAGTAGAAGAACAAAGAGATGAACATAATATGGGAGAATATAGCTTTCTATTTCTTTTTATATAAGCTTGTACATAGCCACTATCTATAATGCTTCAACCATCAATGGTTACAAGAATATGAAAGGTGAAGGATTATCATAATGGACATTCACATTTAATAGTATTCATAACAATAATATGAATTCTTACATATCATAATTTTATATAAAATCTTAAACATTATGACACAATAAAATGCATGTATACAACATGGATATAAAAACTGTCAAGTATTAAAATCAAACGCCTATGTTCATATGCACACATTGGTTGGCTAATCCAGGAGGATGGATTATACACCTTAATTTTGGTGGATACATAATGAATGCATGGGTACATTTGAAACATTAGTATCCTAACCATGCAGATGGAATCGGTTGAAACTTGTTCTTCGCTATTGCCAAAACATCATAGTAATCTGCATGATTAAAGCAGTCGCGGAAATCTGTGAAAAGCTTCTCAAACACCCTCCATTGGACTTTGATCGATCTAGAGTACGGGAATGGAAGAAAAACCTGCAGAAGATGAACGGTGCATCAGAAAAGAGAAAAGAAAACAAACCTAGCACACCAGCATGTTGATTTCAAAATAAGGCCGACAAAATTTCAAACGCGGTTGTTACTGTCAAAATATCATTTAAACCCAAACTGCAGCGCAAACACTATATCGTCATCGATTTTCTCTTCTTGCTACTTCCCCATCTCAGTTTTTCCTTATACGGATGATACAAAAGTTAAGAAAATGAAAATTTGGTGCCATCAGTAGGTTAGGCTTTCTTATTCCTAATACAACTTGTTGCGACATTCACACGTGCACATGCACACATGTGCATGTGCAAGCGCAATCATACACATATCTTCTGTAAAATGTAAACACAAAAGGTGTGGTATGGCAGCTTACGTCCTCCTCGAGAGCAAGGCGCTTAAGTACAAGAAATGTGTGCCAGTTTTCCTCCAAATTGTCGAGAACAGCCAGCCAAATCTGCGAAGCAAGCTCATGGGCAACGTCTTTTGATTTACCACAAGAAATAAACTGATCTGCTAAAACAGAGGGAAAATGAGGATGTGGTAATGGAATCATGGGTTTTTTTTTCATTTCAGAAATAATAGATTTGTCTTACTACAAAATCATATACGTGACAACAAAGATGGAAAAGATCATAGCAGTCTAAATACAGAAATTGCAGGTTCAAAGTTAAATTATTGGATAGCAGAAATATGAATGCTTTAACAGATTTTAAGAAAAACACAGTTGCATCACAGGAGAGATCCATGTTGCTCTGACTTTTCACAGTATAACTACAGATTTAAGATTCTCTCGAATGAGTCTAAGGTCTTGAATTCCATTCGATGAGTTCCACTATCAATCGAAACACGTGATCGTAACAATTTGATACGATCATGACACTGATCTAAAGAATTGTATAGACAACCACCCCAACAAATGACTCTTCAAATGCAGGAATAGGTGGAAACTCTATTTTCTTATTTAAGCGAGATGGTGATACAAGCAATGCTATAAGACAACTAGATCAAGCGCCCTTTCCATGAACTGCTGGAGAAGGCGCAGTGCCACCACCGTCGAGTGGGGTGGTTTTACCAATTGGAGGTATTGTTACCAGTTACACAAAATTGGATTTCCCTACTTATGATGGATCAGAAGATCCCTTAATTTGGCTGCATCGACATGAACAGTTCTTCAAACACCAATGCACCAATGAGGCAAACAAGGTAAGTTTGCATCCTTCCACATGCTGGGAAAGGCACAACTTTGGTATCATTGCTCCCTTCATTGTGGTCCTCTAACAGGCAGCAACCCGCTGGAAGATTTGGTTAATTTGAGCGACAGAAAACTGTAGAGCTTTATCAGCAACAATTTCAGGAAAAAATTAGCCCCAGCTAGTCAGTATGTTCAGGTAGACCAACATGTTGGGTTATTCATGACTGGACAGGATGATTCCGTTCAATTGGATAATCAAATGTACAAACCCCATTATTTAACCATGGCTATAAGCCTCACTAGGGCCTTTGAACATAAGCAGAAAATACTACATGTCAGAAATAATCGTAGAGGAACTTGGCAAGGTAACGAGGGTAGTTCCAGGAGGAGAGGAGCATTGTTGTGGAAGTAGGACTTTATTTAGTTTGATATGCTTTAGTTAATTATTGTAATCTCTATTTAAAGGGATTTGGGTCTCCTTTTGATGGACTGAGCTATCAACCAGAATAGATCGTTCCAAAGACCGAGATAAGGGGAAGGCAATTGATTTTGACTTACCCGTCAATTGCCCGGTGACAAAATTCTAATCAAATATTCGTAACATACATGTAAATTATTATTATCATACAACCATTAGAAATAAAAAATATTTCTTAACAGTTAAAATGAAAAAAGAAAAAAGAACATAAAGGCATTTATAGAACGATGCAACATAAAGATGCCTATACATCATCAGAAAGAAATATGATAGCACAAAATCGAAAGAGGATAGAAACCGCACCGATTATGGTTCCATGAAGTATCCCAGAAGGAGGTGGTAGAGTTGAAAGTTCCAGCTGCTCTTTCAAAAATAGATACGTGTGACCTACAATCTCATCTATCTCATCGTCCAACACAATGATATGTTTACTGACATATAAAGCCACAAATCTCCTGAAATTAGGCAATAATCAAAGTTAAACTTAACAACTATGGTGAGAAAACATTTTTTAAATAATGAAATAAGCAGTAAACTATAATAGATCCCCGAAATCGGGTGTGATTGTTGTATAAGGATGTGTGTCCGACATAGGTATCACTGATTTTTTTCTAAGTTTTCATGTAATTGGAGGGTGCCCAATATGTATTGGAGATGGGTGTTAGATACAAGTACTTCAATCAAAATGGAGAACGGGAACAACATAGGATTAAACTACAAAAATTGATCTTGCGATGTACAAAAGCAGATCCTAGGAAAACAAGTAAATTAATCTTGAATGTTTACTCGGGATTCATCCTCTTTTGATTGCCAAATTATTTCAATGCATCTCTGAAATATTTATACTTGAGATACTTAAAAGAAATCAAAAACAACAATTTTGTAGTCGGCTCTGTACGTATTTTCTTCAATATCTCACTTGCTACAAGTGATAGGATGCTTTTATCTTTTCTATACGTTCTAAAATCATTTGCAAAACATAGGCTCATGAAGAACTGAGCCTGCGATGTTTCTGTTAAAAAAAATTCGACAACATACTAAACTTTGTTAAGTATAAACCAGAAACATAGACAAATTTTCATTGAACAGTCACATTAAATGTAGTATAGTAATGCAAAGAAGGATTAAACTTATTTCGAAAAGGGAAAGAGAGAAGGGGAAAAAAGAAGAAAAAGCATAGCACAAAAAACTGGCATTGCTAATCTATTCAACCTTTTGCTTAAACCTCGAGGAATAGGTCCAAGCCACCTTTTAGCTTGGCTAGCTGACGGAAATGTCCTCATTATAGCAGCATGCCACAAGCATTCTCCAAGAAACAAGCTGGCCCACTGTTTCTTGACACAAGATATTTGAGCCCACTCCGAAACGGGCAGTCTGATGAAAATTTCAATTAGTAGATGATCAGGAAGTCTTCCAAATGAATTATCAACCAATGTTAGAGTGTCATTATCCCTATTACCGGACATTACAATTCTGCAAAGCAAAAACCAACTCCTGGGGATTAATTTCCCGACAAGAAAAAGTAGAAATGTGGACAGCAAATGAAATGGAATATTGCTCATGATAATAAAATGTCCTCAGATAACACTTCCACTCAAAGTCAGAAAACTAAAAAAACATTATCCTTGACGGCAATATAAGAGATAAAGTAGAGCCCCATTTTAATTTAACCATGTTAAGGTATGTTGATTCAACTCTTATTTTTCTTGAAATACTCGTGCCCGACACTCATTTTATATGCGTTTTGGAACCAGGGTACAGGGATATGATCCTCCAACATAGATGAGAAAACTTAGAGAAAATTGAACATATATGTGTGGGACAGATAGCCATATCCAATACTCACACTAATAGATGTTAGGATTAATGATGAATAAACTGAACTAGAATGAACCGTTTTATACAGATAGAGACCTAACAAAGGGATTAAAATGTTGCCGAATCCTTTGATTTATTCTACAAGCATTCAAAATCGAACAATGTTGAATAAAACGAAACAGTATAAGGTTGAAAACCAAAATAAATAAATAAATAAAAAATCACATCAGTTTAAGGTAGAAATGAAGCCTAGCAAAAAGCATGATGACTATAAGAAAATAGCAGCTAAATTTTCTTTTTGGCTGAGAATTGTATAGTAAACATAACAATCAAATTCAATCTTACCAACCAAAAAATGTTCAAGATGAAAGGTGGAAATTGAGATAACGAAGAAAGAATCTTGATGACAAACAAAATCTCATACATGTTAAAACAACAAATACAAAATCAATCACATCCTTAACAAAGCATGTTAACAATGGTAGTAAAAATAAAAAAATTAAAAAAAGAAATTAACACAAACCCATAAACTGAAAAGAATTTTTAGAGAAATCACAACAACTGGGTTGAATTATGATTAAAAAGAAAAACCCAACTTTTTGTTTCGATCTTTACCAATCAAAAACCAAAATATAGCCCCGCAACTATAATAAGCTCACCATAAAAAAATTAAAAAAAAAATTAAGAAGTATAATAACAATGAAATGGAAGTAAATGCAGAATGGAGTATTGAGTTCAATGCACTAAATTACTAATAATACCGCTCAGTACAATACGGAATACATAAGGCGGAATAATTGTATTGCGTGAGAGATGAAAAGAAATAATTAAAAAAGAAGAATCACCTGGGTTTGTTGTTCTTCAAGTCTTCAGCCAAAGGGTTGAAATGAAACTTTGAAGATAGAGAGTAGCTGACTCAACACCTCGAATAAAGAATAATTAACAAAAAAGGTATGACGTGATCGTTTAGCCTTTTATTCCTCTTTCCTACGCGACATAGAGATCATAAACTGAAAATTGTCGCTCAATTAACTTATTAAATTAGTTTATTTCAGGGTAAACTACATTGGAGGTACATACGGATTACGGTATTACGGTTATATTTGCGTCAAATTATTAAAAATTATAATTGAGTCACTCAATTAAAATTTTAGTCCTAATTGAAAATATTTAATAAATTTAACCCTTTATATATAAAAAGTATCAATTTAATTATTTTCTTCTCTCAATTCACTTGTATACCATTGTTAACGTTAGAGTACTTCATTTAAAATCATTAGTTAAACTAATACATAAATTTATAAAATGTGAAGATATTTATAAATATTTTTTAATATTAAACATGTAATTAGTATCTACATTAAAATTAAGCCTAATAAAATTTATTTAAAATTATTTATGAAAACTTTTAAATTTTAGTTATTTTTCTAAAAAAAATCAATTTTTCATATTATTATATGGTTTTTTAATAATTTTGCATTTTTGAGTTTTATCACTTTTGTTATTTGTAGTGGTAGCGGAGGTGTTGCATAATTTTATAGTTTTAACTGAACAAGCAAGGTTGATTTAAGGGTTATCGGTGGTATCTGGTTTGCCTATTTCTTATCTATAATTTGTGAATGATACATTATTATTTTTACGAGGTGATATTAACATGGCACGTAATGTTAAAAAGACTGCTGACATGTTTCAATAATGCTCGAGACTTGAAATAAACTTTGCAAAGTATTTTTTAAAAAAAGACAAGAATGATTATATTTAGGATAATTCAACTTAGATATGCGTCTCGTTAAAAAATCTCTCTAAATTTAAATAGAGGAAAAATAGTGCGACATATTTTCGTGCATATTACACTAGTCGAGAGCCAAACCTATAAGGACATTGAAAGCAAGCAAAACTAGGGCTGTGCAAAAAACCAGACAAACCAAAACCGAAATTAAAATCTGAAAAAATCGATCTAAACACATGGTTAATCGAACCAAATAAATTAGTTTTGGTAAGTTTTTTAAGAAAAAATATTATTTCGGTTTGGATACGGTTCTTAGTTTTGAACAAAAGCGGGTAACCGAATCGACCGATTACATAATATATAATATAAAAATATGCATATTTATACAATTATATTGACAAAATTTAGCGCCATTGTTAATTTATTCTCTTCCTCAAATATTTTTCGAATATTTTTATTATCTTGAAAAGTAAAAAATTAGCGGTAATTTTTAATATATTTTCCTCCCAAATATTAGCGGATTTATTTTACTTTGGGAAGTAAAAAATTCAACCTTAATTGTCAATTATTTCATATTTTCAGTTTCATACATTAATACTTTTCTTCTTCAAATATTTCAAAATTCAAATTCTAGCTTATTTTTCACTATATTATTATATTTGATATTTTTTAATAAGGAAAGTTAATAAACCATTACCCGAATCGAATCGAACTGAATATTTCAGTTAACCTATCAATCCAGTTTAATAGTTAAGGTTGAGAATTAAGCAACCCAAATTTATCAGTTATCCAAAATAATTTTCTAACGGTGAATCGAACATGATTTTACACACACCTAATCAAAACAAACACTGTATAATACAAAATGCATATTCCCAAGCCACTCTACAAATCAAGTTTGCAAAGTGTTGCACAAATCAACTTGCCTCGTGGTTAAAAGAACGGTTGTTTTTCCTAAAGGTTGGTTCTTGTTAATTCCGTTTTATCCTCGCTTCCAATTAATTATATGGGGGTGTTTGTAGTCCTCAAAGTGTAATTGCAAAGCTAGATCGTATTCGCCGAATGTTCCTATATGGCTACTGGAAATTTGTTATGATTATTACTTTTTACATCATCAATTTAATGCATTTAAATGTGGATGTGGTTTACTGTTTCCTTGATTTTATAATTTAGGTAAACAAAATATTTTCAGAAAATTCATTGAATGCACTTTGCGGCTGTTGCATATGTTGGGGAAAGCACACTTGACCCTCTCAAGTAAGCTCCCTTATGATTTATAATTAGCAGAGTTAACATGGGCTAGATGAGCATGAGTTGCGAGGTAGATTGCTCATTTTGACAAGTGCTTATTTGGTTGAAGAACACAACTAATCTTTTGACATTTAAGATTAACTCCTCAATCTATTCAGAAGTTTTTGCATGATTTAAACTAATCTTCAAATTATGTTCTTTATGGTATATATTCCCATGATTTGTAGGTATTATCGCAACATTACTTCAAACACCTTGGTGGTCCTAGAGTCGATGGCTGCACATGGTGTTAGGACTTTGATATATTCTAGTACATGTGCCGCATATGGGGAGCCTGAGAAGATGCCAATCACTGAAGAAACCCCACAGGCACGTTGCAAGCTTGATTTTCTGTGTGACCATTTTCTAAATTTTTGTTTGAGGCCAAATATTAAAGGATCAACCTTTATTAACTTATGGATTAATATAGAGTTTTTAAGGCAATATAGAGTTATATTACAAGGCAACTGACCTTTGTTTTGTAACCAACTCAGGTTCCAATCAATCCATATGGAAAAGCTAAGAAGATGGCTGAAGATATCATCCTGGATTTTTCTAAGAATTCAGACATGGCAGTAATGATCCTAAGGTTTTATTTTAGTTTAATTTTAGAAGCTTTGAGTTCACTCTATGTTTCTTTTCTCAATATGCAAAATTTTAGTAACCTAACCTCCCTTAAACCAAAACTAAGTATTTTAGATCTTTTTACTTTCTCATTGGAGGGAGTTAGTTGATAAGTTATCATTGTTCTGCCAGCTAACTGGTGCATGCATAAGACATATAAATGGATGGTCTACATATTCCTGTTTTTAACACAGGAATTTTGCTGGAATTTTTCTGTTCTAGTATCGTTCAGATCATTGTAATTATGAATTTTTCTGCCTTCTCTCAAGCGAAAAGGATAGTGTATATGATAAAACAAACTGTTTTATTTGTTACAACTGTACTTTGTATGTGCATTTTGCAGGTTTATTTTTATTCTTGTAACTTCTATAATCACGACAAGGCTTTGTGGTAATTTTGTTTTGGTTATTTGGATTTTCATGTAGGTCAAGGGAACAGACTACAAAACACATGATGAGACTTGCATTCGCGATTATATCGATGTTACGGACCTGGTTGATGCTCATGTGAAAGCTCTTCAATATGCAAAGCCCCGTAGAGTGGGAATCTACAATGTTGGCACTGGAAGAGGTTGATCAGTGAATGAGTTTGTGGAGGCATGTAAGAAAGCCACTGGGGAGGAGATCAAAGTTGAATATCTGCCCCGCCGATCTGGAGACTATGCAGAAGTGTTTAGTGATCCAACTAAGATCAGGCGGGAGCTGAATTGGACTGCTCAATTTACCGATCTCCAGGAGAGCTTACAGATTGCATGGAGATGGCAAAAGGCGCATCGTGATGGATACGCAGCAGCCTCTTAGGTGATAGTTTCTTCTCTTGTTAGAGCAAATGACATACTGATAAATGGAGATGGAGATGAAATTTTGACTTGTTAATTACATTACTGGCTAGTTGCTTAGAGTGAGCAGTTGATTAGTATATATGTGTAAAAGTTCACTCCCCTAGGTAAAAGTTCTCAGTTAACACCTTTCCCTCTTCCTAAGTTATGAATTCAATACTTGTTAGGAGCAAATTTTTTTCTTTTCTCCCCTATGTAAGAATTGTTTAAAGAAAAGATATGCTGATTGTTTAATTAAAATACAACATTGATTTTTTATTATTATTTTTGCTTTAAAGGCCAAAACTCTACTAGTCTACATGATTAGCTTTAAACTCATACATCAATCTACTTGAGCGCATTCCTCCATCAACGGTCAACCAATCAGCAAAACATTGGGTTAAAGTTCTGGTTTTTGGGATTTAAGGTTTATGCTTTCGTGATTTCTTTGCTTAGAAAGTTTCGAACGCCGGGGGAAAAGGAGGAAGCATGGTCTTTCAAATCCATTCACTTCTATCAGAGCTTTCAAAGCCTCATCAAAATATCCTTAAGACCAAACAACTCCACGCTTTAATCTCCAAAACCCACCTCTCCCTTGACCCATTCTTCGCAACCAAACTCCTCAGGTTCTACGCCCTCAACCATGACCTCCGATCCGCCCGTAACCTGTTCGACAAAACACCTCAAAGAAGTGTTTTCCTTTGGAATTCCATTATTAGAGCTTACGCACAAGCTCACCGCTTCAACCATGCCTTATTATTGTTCAACGACATGCTTGCATCGGAAACGAAACCTGATCATTTCACTTACGCCTCTGTCACACGTGCCTGCTACGACAACTTCGATTTGGATGGGATGAGACTTGTTCATGCAAGAGTGGTTCTCTCGGGATTGGGATTGGATTCCATCTGTGGTAGTGCACTCGTGACTGGGTATTCAAAGCTGTGTCTTGTTGAAGAAGCAAGCAAGGTTTTCCATAGGATTCCGGGGAAAGATTTGGTTTTGTGGAATGTCATGGTTTTGGGATACGGAAACCGCGGTCTTGTAAACAAAGGGTTAGAGTTGTTTAGTTGGATGAGACATATGGGTCAGAAGCCTGATGGGTATACTTTGGTTGCCCTGACAACAGGGATAATGGATTACGGCTTGTTGAGTGTGGGTCAAGGAATCCATGGTTTTTGCTTGAAAACTGGTTTTGATTGTACCGTTCATGTGGGAAGTTCACTTGTAAGCTTGTATTCGAGGTTTAAGTGCATGGATTCAGCAAATACTGTGTTCCGTAGTTTGCTTCAACCGGATTTAGTTGCATGGTCTTCTTTGATAACCGGGTATTGTCAATGTGGGGATTATGAGAAGGCATTCTTCTACTTCAGGAAACTGAACATGGAAAAGGGTAAAACGGCAGATTCCATTTTGATCTCTGCTGTACTGTCTGCTACTGCTCAACCAGCAGATGCAAGGTTTGGCATTGAGATACACGCTTATGTTGTTCGACATGGATTCGAATCGAATGTCATGGTTTCCTCTGCTCTCATACACATGTATTGCAAGTGTGGATTTGTGGACTTGGGGATCCGAGTTTTCGAGACTATGCCGGAAAGAAGTGTAGTATCTTACAATTCTCTTATATTAGGTCTGGGGTTGAATGGGCTTGCTTTCCAGTCATTCAAGATGTTTGATGAAATGCTAGCGATCAACCTAAAACCCGATGATTCCACCTTCTCTGCCCTCCTTTCTGCTTGTTGCCACGCTGGTCTAGTTGACGATGGTTGGGAAGTTTTGAGGAGGATGGTATCTGAGTTTTCCATCCAACCTAAAACCGAGCATAATGTTCACATGGTAAAGCTTCTTGGTATGGCTGGGAAAATGGAAGATGCATATAATTTGATCTTGTGCTTGCCCAAGCCAGTCGACTCGGGTATCTTGGGTGCACTGCTTTCGTGCTGTGAAGTTCACGGAAATTCGGAGTTGGCAGAAGCTATATCCCAGCAACTAATGGAAAACGAAGCCCAAAAGAGTGCTTACAGAGTTATGATTTCTAACATTCATGCTGTTCATGGGAGGTGGGATGTTGTACATACGTTAAGAGATGATATGACAGGAAGAAAATTTCCAGGGCTTAGCTGGATTGAAAGTGGAAACACAAAGTTTTAAATGACTGGTCCAATCTCTTATTATCATATCAGCTCAACATGGCAGCTTCCTTCTAAAGTAAAATGAAGAAATTAGCTTGAGATAAATTTGTATTTTTAAACCTATATGGTTGATTAATGAAGAGAATCGGAGGAAGAGAAGGACAACTTATTGTCGATGTTGTCGGTCTCCTCTTCTTGGCCCTAAATTTTAGATGGAATGCGAAAACAAGAGAATACACTGGTTGTGGTAAAACCCACGCTTGATGAAACAACTTGATGATGAATAATGAGATGTGAAAGTGATTAAATTAACGTGAAATGAGTATTAAAATATGGCATTAATGAATAGAATTGGCGTCGCCCGGAGAACGTGTTAAACTGACGTGATAACCAACAACACCATATTGACATCAATTGCTACTATATTTTATTAATAGTTGAATATATAATGATAACAAGTGGTTGAGGATTGCTGGAAATCTACCTGCGTTTTGGGGAGTTGTAAAGATGAGAAACTTTCAATTCTTGCATCCCCTGAAAACATAAACCTTGTACATCAACATGAGCTCAAGCTTGGGACATACCAATTTCTCAGGAAATATTTTCCCTTCAATAAGATCGCTTTACAATATTCATGGTTATTATTCAGCAATGGAAACAAGATTTAATTCAAGTTGAATGCAACACTAGATCATTGTTCTCAACCAACTGCTCCTTTCTCAAGTTTTTGGTTGAAAAACACCTCAACTGAAAAGTGAACTTGTTAATTCATATTTATGTTGGAGTGAAGTAAACTTGTAAATCCTAAATGTTTGAAATGACCAATATGGAAATATATAAAACACTGTCAAAAGAGAAGCACAGTAGGAGTGCCTGACCATGCATTAAACATCTAACTAATAGTTTGTTTAAAAATAACAAACTTGCTAACAACCAAGTCGTTGTAGTATAGTGGTAAGTATTCCCGCCTGTCATGCGGGTGACCCGGGTTCGATCCCCGGCAACGGCGATTTTTCTTTTTTACTTTTTTCTTTACTATTGATAGAAAGAAGGAAAAAAGAGCTGTAAAAAGAATAGAATTGGCGTCCCGCAGATTCGAAACGGAGACCTTCAGCGTGTTTAACTGACATGATAACCAACTACACGACGACACCGTTTTGGCATCATTTGCCACTATATTTTATTAATAGTTTAAATGTTATTGATAGAAAGAAGAAAAAGAGCTGTAAAATGAATGGATTTGGCCTCGCCCGGATTTGAACGAGACCTTCAGCGTGTTAAACTGACGTGATAACCAACTACACCACAACACCGTTTTAACAATAATTGCCACTATATTTTATTAATAATTATAATGGCTAACAAGTGGTTGAGGATTGCTAGAAATCTACCTGCGTTTTGGGAAGTTGTAAAGATGAGAAACTTTCAGTTCTTGCATCCCCTGAAAACATAAACCTTGTATATCACAGTTGTTGAGCAACATGAGCTCAAGCTTGGGACATACCAATTTCTCAGGAAATATTTTCCTTACAGTAAGTTCACTTTACAATATTCGTGGTTATTATTCAGCAATGGAAACGAGATTTAATTATAAAGTATGAACTTGGACTGGACAATTATAAAGTATGATTTAGGTATCTCGCCACTGTCAAATCAGCGTGATGAATTACAGACCATACAACGACAACATTCTCACATAACTATTGCACACACTCCCATATCGACCAATATAGTTGCTCATCACTTAGCAGATTGGGCATATGATTCACACACATGTCATTATTTCTATTTTGATTGCCTTCACTGTATTCAATCATTTGTAATTGATGATGCCATTTCTAGTTGAGTAATGTATGCGAATTAAATGTATATTGAAGCTCAATTGTGAACTGTATGTGGAATACTTGGATGTTATACATTGATTGGTATGACATGAAATTACATAATGTTATGTTTCATGTACATGCACCCTTGAGAACACCGCTGAGTTTTATAGCTCAACGTGTAAGTTTATTTGTGTTCAGGTGAATCGTAATTAGAATCGATCGAAATTGTAATATTGAAGGAATAAGAAGTCTCAAAACTTGCATGGGAACTTAATTTTGCATACTTGTTGGTTTTTTTTGTTGTTTTCAAGTTTAAAAACGTAATAATGACCATATTGGTATTATTATTTTCTACCATTTGGGATATGCTTCATTTTGGTATGCTTTGTAAATTAATTTGCATGACTGACCAGTTGAAACTGGTATGTTTGGTTAGTGTTTTTCAAAGTAGAACGACAACAAAAAAGTGATTAAATAAGTAAAAGTGGGACATACATTTGAAAAATAAGACAGATGGAGTGTGAAATATTACTACAGTCCATGGAAATGGTTTGAGGTTTAGGGTTGATTATTGTTGGGAGAAATAGAGTGATGGGGCGATGCATTGACAAGTTTAAGGATGGAGATGAAGGAAATGAGAAGCATGAATGCCAGAGCTAAAAAGGAGGCAACGAGAGCTCCGCCACCACGGTCACAATATGCCCCAAATTTGTCACAGATCTTGTCCCACCTCGCATGAGAATTACCATTCTTCCCCAGCTCCGCCATGAACACCGCCGCATTCGCTCCACCGGATACTAACGCCACGTTCAGCTGCCCCATTCATGCATCGTCCACCCACCCATCACACAAGCAGTAAAAAAGAAGTGGTAAAATTAAGGTACTACGTATAAGTTATAAGATATATATAAACAAAAGCAAGCTAAAGCATGTAAAAGTAAAAGGATGACATAATGTTAAAAAATATTAAAAAATATCTCTAACATTTAACTGGATAGATACTTTGGTCCATATTCTTATCAACATTTCATTTTAGGAATGGCTCATATGTTAAAGAAAACTGTTAGTCAACTAATGATAAACAACTTAAAATAACTTGACAGAATGACACGTAAGCAGAAAAACGATTTTCTCTTTTTTATATAATTTTATAAAATTATTTTTTTGACCGATGTGTCATTCTGTCAAGTCAATATGGTCTATATGATATTGTTATATCAGTATCAATTGTCATGTAAGTTTGTCACGTCATTTAAGGCTAGTTGACTAACATACTTTATCCACATAGGGGTTATTTTGGCATAAAATAAAACGTTAGATGTTAAAATAATTAAAAAAATATAGACCAAAGTAAATATTCAGTCAAAACCTTAGAAACACTTTTTCGCACTATGCCTAAAACAATCGTAGCCTGCCCGACCTACCATGTCCAAAATAGCAACCATGGGAAAGCGGAAACCCTTGTAATCAAAGTTGCCCCCGAACAAATCCACCATTATCATCACCAAGTTATGGATGCTGACTAGTCCATTAGCTATAACAAAGAACCTGCATGCCATGCAAAATATATGTACATAATGAATGAAGGGAAAGGAATGAATATGACAAAGAGTTATGTTTCTTACACAAATGCTGGGGTTTGGTTAAACTTGGCAGTGAGAGAAAGCTTGAGAGGGGTGGTTCCAATGGTGGCGACCACAAAAGATTTGGTTTGTTTATTAAGAGCCATCACAAGAGTTGCGGCTGCTGCGGCAAGAAAGGCCAGCAATCTTAGCCCCAGCAAGGTCCATTTACTCCTTGGTTTAGACCAGATGCTCCCAATCAACATGGGTGATTTCTCTCCACTTTGTAGAGCCATGCGAGAACCAGAGCTAGCTTGATGGAGGTTCATGAATCACCAGGTTTATCCATTTATAAAGGTTAAAAGAGTGTCGTACGATATCACCAAAGCAAATGGTTGAGTCCAACAATTAACCAAATTAAGGTTGGGTGGTCTAACCAATAACCATCCACTTTTACCACTTTAGATAATGTAGGTGCTGGTAGTTGTGAATTCCTTTTTCTTTCCTGAATTAAACTAGTTGTCAAAATTTTTAATCTCTCTTATTTGGTACACTTAATATATGGGTTGGTGAAGAATTTGTCAATTGCATGGATATAATATAAGGATTATTATCTCATATACATGCGGTAGAGTTTTAAGGTTTAGAGATTTAGTTTATGATGTAGGGTTGAGAGAATTAGATGTAGAGATTTAGAATTTAAGAGTTATGGTTAGGATTTAGGGTAATAGGGTGAAGATTTAGATTTTAACTTATAACACTAAATTCTAACTCCTAAATTCTATTTAGGGTCACTAAATTCTAAACTACTAAACCTAAGTTCATAAGCCCTACACCGTGAACTAAATCTCTAAGCCCTAAAACTATGGCAGTATTAAAAACTAAAAGTTTTCAACGCTGGTGTATCAAATAATTATTCATAATATAATAGTAAAAAATACAAAATATATAGACTACTATTTGGCTATTAGGGAAGAATAATTATGTATTTTGTTAGTTTTGAAATTAATATATGCAAATTGTTCAAACACGTTTTTAATTCCTTAAAACTTGTTGATAAATTTTTTTTATTAAATAGAGATATTATATTTTCATGCCAAAATTTGAATTTATATAAGATGGATAATATGAGCATCTTTAACCACTAGGCTAATTAGTGAATCTCTCGTTGATGTAACTTTTTACTATTTAATAAAATAACTGATTAAATTTTGAAAATAGTGCATGAAATTTTGCTCATAATTATTTGGCTTAACAGTTAAATAAGTACTCAAATTATACTATTTTTTCAGTTAGGGGCTTAAATTTTGTTTTGGGTCAAATAGGTATCATGTCGTGCCGTTACAATCTGTTAATTTTCACTGTTATCTGACACATGTCATCTTCTTAAATTTCTGAAATTATATTTAAAAATTAATAAAACAAAATAACATCAAGTTTCACAAAATTGCCCCAAATTTAAAAATCCCTAACACCCCCAACCGATTGCCACACCGCCGCCCATAACATCCGTCGTCGGACCATCACGACCATTTACCACATTATCTCGTCGTTAAAAATTGACTAACGCCGTAAGAAACGTTGAAATCATCGAATGGTTCATTCAAATGGTTCACGATAAACGGTGGCATAACGGACAATGAACGGTGTGTGGGTCATTCAGCGAGAGGAGGGCGCTTCATTTTGTCGCCAGAAACACGACCAATACTAGTGGGAGTGGCCGAATTTGTGGTTTTAAGAATTTGGGGATTATTTAAAAAAAATAGGATATGTAAAAAAATCTGATTTAGTTTTTAAAAAATAAAATTCAAAAAATGTTTAATATTGTCACGTGTTTAATTTTGATTGGATAAAACGTCCATCACAGCCAAACCTTAAATGAGTCACGAAATAAAACGTTAGACGCCTATTTAGCCCAAAATATAGTTTAGGCACCTATATAGAAAAAAAATTATAGTTTGGACACACTTATTTGACGGTTAAGCCTAATTCTTTATTTGATTTCAATGACAAATAGTAAAATGTATAAATTTTAAAAACTAAAACATGTTATAATACAAAATTGCATTAGACAACCGTCTCAATTTTAACTATAAGAGTTGTGGAAATATTTTTAATTGAGCTGACTTATTTGTTACCAAACTCATAATTAAGTAACAATGAGTGTATTTTACCCTAAAATAAAATAAAAACTAAAACATGCCATAATAAAATGCCCCTTCTAAAGAATTTAGATAAAACAGGCCATGCCATAAGGGTAACTTTATTGAGAAAAGAAAAGAGAAATCATATTTAATTGCTGAAACATCATATAGCAACCCAGCTGAATGCGAGTTAATAAAATGTTGTTCTACTTGAAAGTTTCCTGATATTTGCAAAGTTATAACTTATATGCCCATCTACACTTTGTATACATTTCATGGATCCTTCACATTCCTCAAAATTTGTAGTTAGTTATACCCCCCAGGCCCCATCCGACTGCTAAATTCAAATTCATATTTATCTATTAATTTGTGAGAGGGGGCTTACTTCTATTCCACTCCCATATAGCTTTGTATTGGCATGCAGAAACTTCTTGCTCCCCAAGATCCTCATCCTTGGGTTGAATGCCCCTTCTAAACACGGCAATCTGTGAAGCATATCCCGGTTCCTGGTCTGCAGCACCACCAACCCCACTGAACTCAACACTATAATTGTGTCTAACAGCTAACTCGGATGCCCACTGTTTGAATTGCTCCCTCGTCCACTCAAATTTGTGGTCATGGTTGCGAAATCTGCATGACTGTGACTGGATCTTCTCCTCTGGATCATCTTCTTGGCTCGTTAGATTGGATTTCTGGAGTATAACATTGTATTCATAGTTGGGAGTTGAAACAATAAGAATCCTTGGACGAAAAGAACTGAGCACAATGTCACCAAACAGACATGCCTGGTCCTCCTCCATATGTTCAATCACCTATTCATTTTCAAAATGTAAGCTGCAATCGAGAACAATCGAAAGGAAACTGCATTCTTCTTATTGTTAAGACCAACATGATATGATTAGTTTTTATTACTAGGGTAGAAGATATGCATTTCAAACATCTTGGATAAGTTGCAGATTTCTATTCATTCCCCTCCTTTGGCCAATTCAAGTACCGTGTCCCATTGGGATTCATCTTCCCAACAAGTATCCACAAAATTATAGTGTTTGATATCCATTTCAAACATCTTTAAAGCCATCAATTCACCATTCAATATATCACCAGTGTTGTCAAGAACACAAGGTGCAATGTAGGCACTAAACCATTAAATCACATGAGGCATAATGCATAAAGAAGCATTTCCCTAAGTAAGACACAATATGTATACGCGTGTCTTCTTAAATATGTGTCTATGCAGATAAAACAAGAAGAAGAAACAGTAAGTGCAAGCACAGTTTCTTAAAAACACAGTCCACATGTTAGAAGTATAGTGCATCACCAATGTAGCATCAATTATCAATGGTTTGCAGGCAAAGTTTCATTAAAAGGGTTAGTTCTAAATACCTCTAAGCATGTGCCAAGATCAAATCCACACAACCGAGAATCAAAATCTGTGATAGAACCATCATAGAGAATAGCAGATTTTATACTCCTACACGGTGCATCAGGATCTGACTTCATGACTAGTTTTGAATGAAGAACCTGTGCAATGAAGATATCAAAGATATTTAGCAACCACACATTTTAACTTTGTGAAAAAATAATATAGCACACAGATAACGTGATTTAAAATCCTTGTCCACACATTTATGCAACAATGGAATAATTTAATTTTTCATATCTTTCAAATAATGCTAAAAATGACCTACTCAAGTTCATTTGGCCATATGTAAACCCAAAATACGCTGGAACACACCTTTGCTGCACGGCTAAGGCTCTTCTGTGAAATATCAACTCCAGCAATTGTTTCCAAAGAAGTTGGATACTCCAACAAAGACTCCAGTAAACTACCAGAGCCACATCCAAAATCAACCTACAACAGAATATAGCATGATCTCACGTTGAACTTGTTATTATCAACACCAACAAAAAAGAGGAAACAAGACAAATACCAAAGAAGTAACACAAGATTCTTTAATCTGTCGAACTGCATATTCTACACGTTGCTTTGAAAGTGGTGGGTTGAAAAGTGCCTGCTCCATTCTGTCTTCTGGGGGTTCTGTCACTCGCAACAAGATGATCGAGTACTCCAAGCAGCAAGCTTATGCAAAGAAAATCATGCATAGCCAATTAGATCTCTCAAACAATTTAAAGCAAAATGCCACAAAAGAATTTAATAAGCTCCATTTATGGCTGCTAATATTTGTTGTCCACATGAATGCTTCAAGTAATTATATATTAAACATATAGTTGCAATTGTATATACAATTGAAGTTAATGAAGTGCATATTAACTGACATTAGCATTAGTAAAGTGTCTCATGTGCAAAATATATTACACTTACCCTGCTGACCACAAACAATTTTTAATCCAAGTGATTCATTCATTCAACATGCAATACAAAGATTTAGACACTACTAATGCATTGCAGGCAGTCCACATTCCTGGTCAAGACAAGGAAATTTATCAACTATTATTAGCATTTAAAAAAGTGTGTTTACTCACGTGAAGATAAGAATGCAAGAGCATTTGCAGAATCCTTAGCTGCAGCCAAAACCAAATCTTCAGGAGGCAACTCTGTATAGAAACACGCAGACTGGCCAACAGACATCTGGGAGACAACAGCTTCAAGACTGGGAATTACTGCTCCAGTCCCCATCTCAAACTCAAAGTCCTCAATACTTTCAAGAAGCTCCTTCTGAAGTTCATCACCTTTTGTCACCAAAGATACAGAATAACTTACACACAAAAGGGATCCACTAGATGGACAAAGACCAGAATCTGGACCCTCTATATCTACAGAACTAGCAACATTTTCCACCACATCATATGACTCAGGATCTTTCCCTCCCAAAGTGTCATTCTGCTGACAGTTATAAACAGATAGGCATTGTACAACTTCCTTGGAAAAATTTTGTGGATAAAATTTAATACCAAAGACATTGGCTAATTGTTTCTGCTTCTCTAAAGGCATAGCTGTGTCCTTAAAATATGTGTTCAACCATGATAAAACTTTTAAAGAAACACTCTGGACAGCATCATTTTGCTTCTTATACAGAATACTGGGTGCACACTCCAAAATCAAATCTTGACACCTAGAGTATATTTTTACTTCACAAATAAAACTGCTTCCAAATACCGTTGATTTTGCATCAACAGCACCATTTCCATTGGCATACTCTCTCTCTTGCTCAGCTGTTTCTGGAACCTCGGGTTTCTTGTTTGATCTTGACAACTCCAATGAAGCTTTTAAAGGACTATTTGAAATGCAAAAGACAGGTTCTAATAGACGGTACTGGCGACAGAATGAACTGAGAATTTCTCTCGGGAAGGAACCCTTCCAGTTTGTCTTTGTAGTAAATGTAAGGGGCAACTCAGCAGCAAGTATTGCCTCTCTGGACAACTTGTAAACTCCATTTGGTATTTTACTTATAAGCATCCTGCATAAGTCCATCCAAATAGATTATACAGTGAACAGTGACAAACTCAAGAGATGCATCAAACAAGAAATATCACTAATGACAGATAACTTATTGAATAAGCAGCCATATTGCAGCAAATTAAGGTTGTGTGGCTTGATTATCAAGGGCTTGGCTCCCCCATGCAGAGAGAATACCCCTCAGTCCCACTTCTTCCAACAACTTGACACTTCATCACCAGTCAAGTTTTCATTGTGCTTTACTGTGTAACTGTGTTAATGAAAAGCTTTCCAGTGCAATTGGCACCTTACTCCTTTGTCTTTAATGAAATTAAATACTTGGAAAAAAATTCCGCAGCACAAGCATAATAAAGTGGTTTGAGAAAATTAATATTGATATTCCATTTAAATATTTAGATATTGATGATTTTGGAAATGGAGTTGATTAATACCGATAGTGGCTGGTACTTTCTATAAATTCAAAAGTTAATCCCTGGGCTTTAGGATTAATTTTTTATTTCATATGTCCTTGTTTAAGTAGTTTCTTTGTTTAAATAAAGAGATTAGGAAGATTGTTTCCTAATCTGTAGTTCTAATTTTCCTTGATTTAAGGGATCTGTTTGTTAAAAGAACCGAGGATCATACCTGTTGTCATATTTCTCCTCTATATTCAATCAGTCTTTTTTATGGAAGTAAGAGAGTTTTCCTCACTAAAACTCTTTACTTTCTTTCTAAGGTCAATGCATTAAGGTAGTATTGTGCTTACAATTGCATAAGCTTGAAAGATGACATGGGAAGACCAATCACTATCTGGAACTATGAAATTTCCTATGGTTTGATCTTGAATTCTATAACAGAAGGCACTTCAAAAGAAAAGATTGAGCTTTTCAAATTCAAACAAATCAAGGTAAGACATACTAGCGGTCTTTTAAGCTGGGGGTCATTAGTACCCATGGGTTTCACAAGTCCTGTGTACTAATATGAAATAGTATCAGAAGTTTATATGTGAATGAAGAAGAAACCTGTAATATGATTGCAAGGTGATATCTTCATAAAAAAGATCTTGGCCTTTCCAAGTGTAACCAATGGAAGCCAAAATTGAATCACCATATATATCTTGGCCACATATATAGGTGGCCCTTGCATTCAAAGGTCCTTCAAGTGTAACAGCTTTAGCATTTAAAAGGTCTGATGACATATCCAGCGGATATGACTTTGGAGCCGCAAAGTAAAATCTTGTTTCAGACGAAGCTTTACCAATAGTCCTGTTGAGAACTAATGACAGTTAGTTCCTTACAAAAGTAATTTGACATGATTAATAATAGATCAAATTTTTTCAATAATATATAAATAAATATATTATTTATAACATGAAAGGTTATTTGACGTAAAAAATGGAAATTAACATGATTTTTTTATATTGATAACAATTGTGAAAATGTAAGATTAATAAGACAACATAAGTAGTGCATAAATAGATACCAAGATTAGTATCTAATGATTTAGGAGCCTTTTCTTTGGTATTTATTTAAGAAACTTATTCACTGTGAAGTTTTGCTTTGCCTTGTAACCAGGTCAAACTAAATCTTCAAGGACCATGCTTCACGCATAGAATTGCCATTTCAGGCATCATAAGACATATAACAGTTTCAGCATACCTTGAGATCAAAACCATGTTGCCATCTGATAATCCAAGCTTTTGTGCAATAACATCAAGGTAATAACCTGTTGTTGAAATATTAAGAAGCACTGGTTCAACAGCCTTTTTAGGTGAACATGGTATATATATGGCCATAATTGTTATGCATTCTGCAACATCAGACTGTTGAGATATTGATGATTCTATGACATCAGGAGGATAAGGATCTTTCCTCCAAATCGAAAACCGTCCCTCAGGGCTAACAACCAACTCTTGTAATCCAGCAGCAGCTCTCATAATATATGATAAGACCAAGAAAGGATGAGAGTCCACAGTGGGATTAATTATTTTGCAGAGATTATTGGGTTTTCCGTCACATATAGCAATAACAGAAGCAGGAACTGAACCATTAGCATCCCCAATTCTGCGTAAAGCTGCTTTGAAGTGACTGCTCAGAGGATGAAGGGCTGAAAGGAACTTATCCAATGATGAAAAAATAAAGTCAGAAAATACCAGAATGAAAAATGATTTAATTTAAAGAAATAGGATTATTCCCTTATAATATTAAAAAACTAGATGAAATTAACATTAATGCATGATAAAGATGAAAACAACTTCATAAACGAGTAAATAAAGCAAAGTTAAGAAAAGCTGCCCATTGCAACTAAATATTTTGTTCTCGTAGAGAGGACAAGCGGAAAAGGCCAGGTGAAGAAGAAAAGTATTCTATTGAACTTGCTTGGTGAAGATGAATCAGGAAGCAAATAGTTCGTTTAAAATAAAACTTTCACACTAACTCATTCAAATTTGGACAAAAGTCAGGATAAGTTAGCTTCCCCAAGCTCCCGGCAAGTAAGGGTAAGATAAATGTCATACACTGTTATCTACAATCCTTTTTTCTATTCTAGTAGAAAGTTGTACAGTTCAATGCGAACAAATGATTACTTGTTGTACAGTGAAACAATAATAAAAGCCCACAGACAATTCCATGTTTACATGGGTTGTGATTATTAGTTGTGTATAGTTTGAGGGGAAAAGTATTAGCATAAACATACATGATATATACACCCCCACCCCCAATTAATGCACTTTGAAACGCACAAATCCACACTCCATTACTGACACACACAAAACGAAAATAAGTCCACCAACCTCATTCGAGAATATATATTTGATGCGAGCAATCAACTCTCTCCATGCTTCCTCTGCAGTGGGACTATCTGCAGAAGGCGTTATCCCAAGCTGCAATTTTAAAATAAAAATTAAGAAAATTAAGAAGATGAAAATAAGAAGTGACACTTTAATTGGAGATTGCATGGAAAATAGGAATCAGGAAAATTAAATAATAATTAGATATCTAGAGGGGAAAAACAAACTTAAAAGATTACTCTCCAGTATACACAAATTATAGAACTGTAAAAGCTTAAAATAAAGTAGGATCATGTCATATTCTATGTTTAATTCAAGTTTTATTCAAACAAAAAAGATTACTCTTCAGTTCACATTATTCATTCCTGAAAAGAAAAAAAGATAATCGGTTACATCCACACATAGACTTATATATCCCAAAGCTATTATAAACTCAAAGATACAGAACAAGGGTCTCAATACTGTAATGCGTACAATAAGATGGCATTGTACCTTGACAGTAGCACCATGAAATAGCTTAACAAATTAACAATTTATTAGATCGTGCAAAAGTGTATGGAAATATGTGTACACGTTAAATGTCAGCTCCAAAAGCTAGAGGAGTTGATACCAGATCACAAAGAAATTGAGATGCTCAAACAAGTTCCTATGTTCCTTGTAGGAAATAAGGTTACAAGCTTCCACAGTGCAAAGTCGAATTTGAGTAGTGACAAATCCTTGCATTGCCAGGAAACTTTTTTGAGATATTTATTTGAAAATGAAAGCAGAACTAGATGAGGATGAAGAAGAAATCTTATGTATTATTATAAAAAAAAGCAGATAATATATCAAAGTTTAATAGGATGACAATATGATAGCAACCTCTAATGAATAAAGAGTTCAAAGGTAAGGTCAGGCAGGTGAGCAGCAAGGTTCAAGACTCCGAAAAGGATTCAGACTTGAAGGAACATATTCAGAAAAATGAAAGAAAAAACAATACCACCAACAACAACAACAACAGGATATTGCAGCCGCTAACAATCATTTACATGGTTACAAATAGACAATGGCATTAGCCTAATTAATTTTAAATATAAAAGGATTCAGACGTGAAGGAACATATTCAGACAAAAGAAAAAAAACCCAACATCGATGACAATGGTATTAACCTAATTAATCTTAAATATCTGTGCAACAGAAAGTTTAGACGGAATTAACAAGAAGATTGTCTAAGATAAAAGGTGCATCATCAATTGATATTTTCTTTTGAGATACATCTGGAAGAACATGTAAAAATCAGAAAATTCCAAAATGATAAGAATCCTGCCTTATGTTTGAATACATAATTGTACTCTTTTAAACTTCAAGAGCCGAAGCAAGAAAATTGACTATAGTTCAAGAAAAAAAATTATAATTTTTCTGAAATTAACTCAAAAATATCATCAAATTTTCATCAAGAAAAGCTTACTTCAAACTAATGGCTTTCAAGCTACAACCCTGTAACCCTAGCAACCAAGGAACACCTGTTTAACCGTACCAAATAGCATGGTGATTTTTTTTATTGAGTTTCACTATATATATTCCAAAGACTATCACCAAAACTCACAATAAAGCAAACAATGCAGATACTAACACGTCTATCAAACTAGAATTATAAGGAAACCAGTATGGTGAGCAAGGCGATAAAAACCTTTTCCAACGCCATCTGAGCCGCAGACTGCTCAGCATCTTTCTTTTTCTTAAAAGACCCAGACACAACAGTAAAATCTGAGAGCTCCAAGGTACAGCGATAAAGGCAAGGCCCCTTCTGAAGGATTGCCAATCCTGGGCATTCATTTTGAGTAGGTTCCTCTACTTCCTCTACAGTAAAAGAAGCTTTGCCTCCAAACCTTTGGTGTATAATAGCTTTAGGCGTAAGCGTTGGCTTCCTTACTGCCTGTGCCAACGATCCTCCAGTTGCCATGCGACCTCCAGGTGTTTGAATAAACCAATCTGAAAAACAAAACAAAACAAAACCTGAAAAACTTCAGTAAAATCCCACGTATGCAGATAAAATGGGAAGAAACAACTCAATCAGAGTTGCATTTAACCAATGGCACAAACTAAATCATAAACCCTAAACCCTAGATTAAAAAAGGAAAAAAGAAAAACAGTAACCTAACCACATTCCACGATCAATTAATAAAATCATAGAAAATGAAAATATAGAAATGATGAAAGACCCGATAATTTCTTGAAGTGTTGATGACTGAAATCTATTGCGTTAAGAATGTGAAGCTAATTCCAACTCCAGAATCAAATTGGTTCAGCAATTATCGAACACGGAGATTAGAAGAAGAAATAAATTTGACAGGAAAAGGCCGGGTGTGTCCATGCAAGAAGGGAGAAGGACGGGAGTCCTCAAGCAACAAGTTGGGGAAAGGAAACTACTTTGACGGGAAGTAGACCCATTTATATAAAACTCAAATTTCAAATTCCTAACTTTAATTTTAAAAATTAAAACTTTATATCTTATATTCTAAATTTTATATTCTAAACTTATAACTTAAGTCCCCTCACTTTTAAACCCTAAATTAAAATTGTAATCCTGAAATTTAAGCCAGTATAAACTTTAATTTACACGATTATATGTATAAAAAAAATTCCTTTATTATTTAGGTTTAAACATTATAATTTAAAACATTTAATCTTTGTATTATTTCTGTTTATGCTGATTTTACTTGCTATAGGGCATGTTGTTTTGCCCTTTAGAGGAATGATGTTGCTGGTTTTTTTTTAGTTTTCTTTGTTTTTTAGTGTCCAAGGTGTTTTGTTGTATTTATTTTGTGCTACAGTCCTCTAATTTTTTATACAAAACCAGCTTTCAAAAAAACAAAAAAAAATCTTTGTATTATTTCTCAATCAAAAATTTTAATAATTAATTAAATATATTAACTAAAAAGGTTATGTTGCACATTTTATTTATTAGATAATAAAAATTAACAATAAAATTAAATATAATTTAATGAAAAAATCAAGATTTTTAAATAAAAGAGCACAATAACTTGATGTAATAAATTTTAATGAGGCCAATATTTTATATTTTTAAATTTTTAACTTTTTTGACATATTTAAACTTAGTATTTGTATTTTTAATAGTTATTTAATAATACAAAAATAAAAGTTATATTTTAATATAGAAAAAACCCTTTTTTCTTGATTAAACAAAGAATTATTACAATTTTTCATGTCATGATTCAAACTCATATAAGATAAGACAATATAAACATCTTTAGACATTAAATTGATTAATAGATGCCAATATGAAGAAAAAGAAAACTTCAAAACACATAATGGATAAATTAAACAAGCTTTTTTAGTTTTAGGGGTTTAGGTTTTAAAATTTAAAATTTGATGTTAGTATTTATAATTTAGGGTATGATTTAGAGTTTTAAAATTTAGGAAAACTACATATTTAGTACCCCAACTATGTCTGTGTTACTATTTTAGTACCCCAACTATTATTTTTGGTAAAATGGTACTTAACATTATTTTTTTGTTCTGTTATGGTACCTCCGCAGTTTAAAATTAACGGAAATGGTGACGTAACTTGAATTAATAACAATTTTAGTCCAAAAACTTATAGAATTTAACAATTTAGTCTAGAATTCTATCAATTTAAACATTATTTCAATTGTTGGATTAAAATTGTAAATTCCTCAATTTTCTTCTTCTTCTAGCCGAACACTTTATAAAATTTTGGAGTTTAAAAAACACGCAAGGGACAGCCAAAACTTTAGGATTTGTGGATCAATGAGGGCTAATGTGGGGTCTATTGGAGGACCCAAATTCCACGGTGGGGATACCGACGAGAATACGAGGGGTGGGAAAGGGACGAGATAAAATCCAATCAAAATTAAGATGGTATTTTACCCTCAAAGTTAAGATGGTGTTTTAAATTGACGGATTTTAAACTAAATTGATAATATATATAAGTGTTTTAGACTAAAATTGTGATTATACCAAGCCACGTCATCATCTCCGTTAGTTTTTAACAACCGGGTACCAAAACAAAATAAAAACGTAATGTTAGGTACTATTTTGACAAAAATAATAGTTGGGGTACCAAAATAGTAATGTTGATAAAGTTAGGGTACTAAAAATGTAGTTTTCCCTAAATTTTATGGTTGGGAATTTATATTAGAAAGGCTTAAACCAAAAATAGGTGCCCAAAGTATACCCTTTTTGAACTTTAGGTGCCTAAAGTATTATTTTTTAGGTGCCCGAAGTTTCAAAAGTTACAATTTTAGGTGCTTGAACGTTAATGGCTTAAAAAAAATCTCAACCAACCAATGCTTGAGATGTGACACAAATTTAATTTGTTTTATTTTTTTAAAAGAAAAACACCCGAATTTTTCAGTTTTTTATAAATCCTCGAAAGTTTATATTTTTTACAAAACAATCTCTAAATCACTAAAATCACCCAAACTCCCAATTATCGCTGCTTCCACCGTCGATCGTTGCCCCTAAGCATATCACTTTGATCACTGGGCATGTCCAGTCGTTTCCCTCATAATATCATTGTCGGAAACGACAAACGACATGGCAGCCGGACGTCGATTTCGCGTTCGATGTTTGACTTCTTGTTTTCACATCGTTCATCGTTTTTGGCGACGACGTTATGGAGGAAACGACCGACTATGTCCGGCGACCAAAGTAGTAGGCTTAAGGGCAGCAATCGGCGGTGGAAGCGGTGGCAATTTAAAGTTTGGTTTGGGAGATTTTAGAGATTTAGGGGCTGTTTTATAAAAAATGCAAACTTTCAGGAATTTATGAAATTGAAAAAAAATGTTTTAATTTTTTAATTTTGAAAAAAAATAAAATAACATGCCATATGTCAAGCATTAGTTGGTTGACAATTTTTTAACACCCATTAACGTTGATGCACCTAAAATTGTAACTTTTGAAACTTTAAACACATGTTTTTACAAAATAATACATTAGGCACCTAAAGTTCGAAAAAGATATACTTTAGTACCTATTTTACCCTTTTAATACACTCGTATTCAATGTCAGGCATTACAAGTGATTTATATGTATATTTTATATTTATTGAAATAATAGATTTTTAAGTTAAGTTAAAATACGTCTTCATACTATTCAAAAAGTTCATTCTAAGTCGTACTATAAAAACATTTGGAGAAAGTTCATAAATGGTCGATATATTATGTCTTAATGTTCATTTTAACCATTAAACTTTTAATTATTACAAAATGATCACTAAACTATCAATTTTATTATAAAATAGTCACCGAGTCCTATTACCATTAAACAAAATTTCGTGATTATTTGAGTAAAATTGTTTAATAGCATAATTAGCCCTCCATATTTGTAAATTCTATTAATTCGATGCCATGTCATCAAACTAATGACATTTAACGTCCCAATGACCAAAATATTACAAACAATAACATAAGTGACCAAACTATTATAAAACAATAATGTATGTAACCAAAATGTTACTCATTAAATCCAATAAACAAAATTACACACTTATAAAGCAAAAACAAAAGTGACCACTAAAATTCTGTAAGTGCAATAATAAAGTGTCAACAAACTACAGCAGTATGGCAAATGCTATTGTGCAACAATGTTGCAAAAAAAAAAGACAGTTTAGGGGAAACTTCCCATCCTTGAGCACGAGGATATTTTGAAGTATGATGATGGAGAAGATTTATCTATTCATTCAAAGTAATGGCATAAGGTAGGTAGGAATATATATTAAAGCATGGGTTCTCGTTGTTCCCTCAGGTCGATGTGATGATTGTCGACACCAGCAAATCTTTGTCGACAAATTAATTCTGACCCCAACAATAATGAACAAACTATGGAGTATTTTCTGTCTCCCGTTCTGATGTTTACTAAATATACATTGAACTCATAACTTACTAGAAGAGAGTAGGGTTATGGTTGTTATCGGCTGATAATTGGGCTGCAGCCAGGTGGGATACTCGGACAAGACGCGGATGTACGGCACTCGAGTACAATGCAGGCCCAAACATAAGATTGATCATTCACCCTTCATCTTTTACCAACCTAATTTGGCAAATTAAGAAGACAGGAATAAATTTTACCATGAGTTTGAAGGAATGATTCAAGCTTATTTTATAATTTCGCAAACAAATACTTGAAAACGGCTCAAGTTCAGGTCACAGGTCTCCCTCCCCTCTTCAGTAGTTCCTGATAAAAGTATGTCAGAAATTAATATTTTGATTTTGCAGACATTCAATATGCACTTTGCTATATACCTGTTTGGTAGCAGCAATCGAGACTCGCTGCTGTTCTTTTCTCTCTCGTTGGCATTCTCCACACCAGCTTGAGAAATCCTTCTGAAATTTCCTCAACTCACGGAAGACCGTACTGGAAGAAAATTTTGCATGCTGCTTAAACAATTTGGAAAATAAAAAAAAGCACTAGCGCTGAACTTACAATTCAAATTAAGGAATGTGCACTGCTATGAAGCCCAGAGAATGTCAAGTAGCACCATTCTCCAAGGAAAGGATGCAAAATGCCAGCTAAATTGAAGTTTGAGTTTACTACAACTTTATTACATTTCAACACCAAAAAGATACACACATGACTAAATTCTCCGGCTTCCTCCATTATTTCTTTTAATTGTTCTTCATATTTCAATTCAAGCACAGACCGATGAATAAGTTCTATTCAAGAGGCAATCTCTTTCAATTTAGAGAACTCACGGTAGCTATTGCCACCTTAAGAGAGACCAGTCTAGTAATTCCTCCAAAATGTTATTACATGTTTGGTACATTTATAATAAATGCAGGAGAAATATACCTTCTACACCACAAAAGTAAGTTGAACCGTTGACCAGATGTTGTGGCTCTTGCACCATGCCTATGGCGCCCACGATGAAGGACTGCACGTCCCGGAACATGTGAATAATCCAGAATTTCCTACAATGCACAAGAAACATGTCAACATTAAATGAGAATTTGTCACAATTACATATTAAATTAGAAAAACTACCAGCATATACCTTTTATTCAAGGAACCAGTACCTAAAAAACTATTTAAATACTATGCATACTCCCTCTTGTCTAAGGATATTAGAAAATGAAAGAGATATCTTCAATTCAGTTTTTACCAATCTGTTATTTAATGCTCTCATTTAAAAAAGAAAGTAGCCATAGACCAGACTAAAAGAAGCATAATAGGCTCTTTTGATATTCTCATGATATTTAACGTTTAGAGAAAAGGGGATGGGCTTTGTCAGAGACCGGGTTAATCCTCCTTGTTGACTAGATACTATACAGAACTTTTTTATCAAACTGACTATACTTTGTCCCAATGCAATTATAGAACATATGACTAAGCTTCAGTTACAGTATATTAGAATGAGTAAAGGAAGGATCTGTCAGAAGGATTAGCATACATCCGACTGGGTTTCTGTATTGACATGCTTATCACACCTAACACCTCGAAAGAACAAGTCCCCGGCAGAAAATTGTTTACCCAAGCAAACATTTAAGGTGACTTCTGAATCATCCACATGGAAACCTACAAACACAAAACTACGGAACTTAGTCAAGTAACAAGTTTAACAACAAGATTTGAAGCTAAAAGAATAACAATATTCACACCAAAAAAAGGTAGTATTATGAACGAGCACATTAGCAGAACAAGCATCAATAAAAAAAGTGCACAAAAATCAAAATATTAGGAAAAAGCATAGCCAAGAAAGGTGGAATTGCAATCAACAATGGGTGGGGAGAAGAAGATGATGAGCATGAAAATTTAAAGAAAACGGATGACGCCATCAATTAATAAGGAAAAGAAGTAATAAGCGATGGAGAAAGCAGTTAGAGGACTGACAATTATTTTATGCATACCTTCTAAACACTTTAACAGTAGACTCCAAAGAATCATCAATTTCCATCTACGATAGCTAATGCTTTAATTTCTTAAGTATAGTGTATGCCAAATAGCACAGCTTAAATTATAAACTATAGACTTTCTTCCTTAAGAGAGCCAATGGAATGGTTTATTTAAAAAGAGAAGACAGAAATCAGAACATACCAAGCTCAACATCCCTGTCAATTCCATATTCGACGACAAAACCATGATGAGAATCCAGTGTAGATCCACCCACGTCAGAATAGAATACTGCAAACCATTTCCCAATATATATATATATATATATAAACATTATGAATTTATGATCTAAGCTTTAAATCTAAATATATTAACAAGAAACTACAATCTCATTATGGAAGAAAAACTAAATACCTTTGGATATAGGTCGGATAAAGTCCTCCATCAACTTGTCAAGCATGGTCTCCAGGCCAAAGTCATCTAAAACAACACCATATTTGTTCATCGTGTTTGGTCGCATGATTCTGAACTTCGTCTCACAGACCCATTTTTCAAAGTTTTCTACCTAAGCAATCAGAACCTGATAAGAAAAATCTAAAAACTAAAAACAAGAAAGTTGAGTAAAAAAGAGAGAGAAAGAGAGAGAAGGCAATGATATTAATACCTCAGATAACAACAATTCACAGAAACGGGGCTGAAACATTTCAAAAGTAAAAACCCCTGGAATAGGCTCAGCCATTATACTTCTAAAGCCTTCCTCTTTATTCTCATTAATTGCTTTGAGAAATGAAGGGACAAAGAAGTTTGAGGCATGCATGGTATACAGTTCCCTATGCAAAGGCTGCAACAAGAAGAGATCAAATAAGCAGAGAAGAATATAAACTATGCGAAGCTAACAGACTATGAAGAAATTCTATGTAGATTAACCATGGCACCTATAAAGGGTCAATCGTCATATGTCTCAGAAATATGTATAGTTTGGAGTCTTTGCAGGCATAAATTAACCATCAACAAACAATAATTATACTATGCACCTGATACCGCGATATAATCTTCTGCCTGTATTCTCGATGCATTTGAACCTGTTCACAAAAATCTTTTAAACAGTGAAAAAAAAGTACATATAAATGGAAAAGGAAAATGAATAGAGATTAATATCTGCACACAAGATCGCTAGCTTCAATTAAGGCTGAACACAGAGCATGTAATGAAAAAAATTGAGCAACATAAAATGCACAACATTGAAGGAAATTACTGACCAATAAATATATCAATCCCCCCTTATCCAAACAACACTAGACAGCTCATAAATTCAAAATAACAAAAAAAAAATCCCCCAATTTCTACATTTTCCCATTATACATCCATTTTTTCTCAATGAATTAAAAAAGGATTCAAAAAGGCACCAATCATTATCAGTTTCTAGCGAAAAATGATTTTTAGAAGAATAAATTTATATTTCTGATATCACATTATACAAAAATTCAACTGGTTTTCACCTTCATGAGGATAAAATCTGAAGTTTATCTGGAATACTAACACGACAAGATTTTTAAAAAAAAAATTTACACTATCATTTCATCGGAAATCAAAAACATAATGTACAAGGTTACATTCCAAAAGAAAGAAACTATCGACCTGACATCCAAACGTACATTAATACGCAAACAAAAAAACTTACGCGAGTACGTTCGCCATCAGGCGAGTAACGAATGATGATATCGCGCATGTAATGGAGCTTGGAATCGCGAGGGAGTGAGAGCATAGGAGGAGGCAAATAACGTTCCAGGGAGCTGAACAGAAGCGGGCTGAACTCCAACTGCAAACCATCGTAGCTCTCCGGCTTGTGCTCCGTGTTAGGATTCGGCCGTAAACGGTGCGCCGTCGCCATGCTTGGCAATACTGCGACCACATTTCCATTGTGAGCAGTTCTCAGCGGTGCTGGCTGCTGGGTCTCTTTTCTACTGACACCGAAAGACATGATTCCTTTTAGCTGAACAAATACATACGCGTTTGCATCAATCTAGCAGTAATTTCCAACCGTTGCTGTCAAAGAAAAGAATGGAAAAACTAAAACTAGCCGAAGAACAAAGCCGGAACTTGTGTTTAGAAAGGAAGGGTCCTTTCTTTTTGGAGTTAGGGTTTGAAATTTGGCAATCTGATTTGTGTTATAAGGTAGACGACGATGGACCTCCAAGCCCGGAGACTGAGGGTATTTAAGTGATTTCAGTTCAAGAGGAAAACTTTTATTAAAGTTCACAAATGGTCAGTAACTATGTTAAAATGTTGATTTTGGCCATTAAATTTTTAAATATTATAATATGGTCATTAAATTTTAATTTTTTTGTCCTCCCGTTTTTTCAGGGCTTTTCCCTAACTAATCCAAATTGAACAACGTCACACACCTGACTTTAGTGGAACCTTGAACTTGATACATGCTTAAGCGATATCAAGTTACCTATCACTTGGACCAACCCATCGAGTCGTTAAGGATAACTTGACAGTTAAGAAAATTTATATAATTGTCACATTTTTGTCTTCTATATTTATACATTCAATCAATTTAGTTATAGTTAAAAAAATAATTCATTAATTCTCATTATTTACACATTCTATCTATCAGATTTGTTATATTTTAAATTAGAATAATTTAATAATTTTTCTTCTCTATTCAACCATCAAATGTTTTTTTGAATATAATAAAAATATTAAATAAAAGCTTGTAAACTGAGGGTTGAAAACATAGAAAAAAGAGCAAAGAAAAACAAGCTTTTGCTTCTATGTTACATAAAAGAAAAATCAACTCTCTTTTTTATAGAAAAAAAAAAACAAAAGAATAGTTCAACAAAAAAAGAGATATAATTTTCCAGTTCACTACAAAACCTTAATTAACACATTTAACTGTTTTTTGTGTTTGGAAATTTTCTTAACATCAAATGAGACTTGTGGGATGAATATGGAGGTGATAAAATTTTGAAATCATATATCACTGACTTTATCTTAAATTTTATGGTGTAATGCTATGCAATGGCGGATTCATATGTATTTTTAAGGGTGAGCACATGTATATTACAAAAATCTCTGGGCCTTACACTTCCCTTGTCTATAAGGCAAAGTCAAGGCACTTTAGGTGTTTGAAAGATGCAACATTAACACACATGAATTTCATAAGCCATAACTGAAGAAGAGATATTGATGTTGAGGATGTTGGAGCAAAGCTTAAGACAACAAAGAATGTTATATCATATGTTACCTTTACCCATATCACTATCTAATCTAACACTAGAATCTGCATCGATCATGGACTTGAATTGTCAATCATATCTAGTTTCCTCGAAGGATAAATGTGGTGAAAGTGATTAAATACGCTCAAAACAGGTGAGAGGTTAGCAAGCAGCCTTTGCAATTGCCTTCCAAAGTAAAGCCGACGGAGAGACACTAAGGTGATCATCAGAATAAAGGTTGTTCTCTCTGGATGGATGAGATTAACTGTAGAAAATATATTTGGAGGCACCGAAAAGGGCAAAGGATTTTTGTTCCAACTAAGCAGCTATCACCTACTTATGTCGCCCCCACTTTAGTTGCAGGGAATGTTCCAAACACATGGTCCCAGATTGATGATGTAATCCCAAATCCCTTGCTCTCAGTTTTGAAGTGATGATTCAAGTGATATCTCTGTCCAACAAAAACCACCAGAACAATATATCAGATCCCATTTGCTGAGAGTGGACAAGTTTAGCTACAAAAAATGCATTCTTTTTCATTACTCAATTCCCTTATGCTACATGTCTGTAGTTGTTACCTTGAGAATCTGACCATAGCCTTTAGATGGCTTTCCATGGTGCAAGTAGTAATGGGTGCAGTCATATATTACATATCCCAGCAACGCACCTCCAAACAAAGCTGGAGCTGTTGAAGGAGTTGATAAAAGCTTAAACATGGTCCACACCTAGTTATTAAAATTTGGTTCAATTAGACTCAGCTAAAGGAAAACATGAGCAGATTAGCAGCACACAAATTCATCCTTCGGTCAAATTAACTTACCGGCACAGACAGAATAGCGGTTGCAGCTGGGGGGAAAACGAGCCGTAGCCCATCCAAAGGGTGCTTGTGATGGCAGCCATGAAGTAGATAGTGCAAGGTGTTTCCCCTGAACAAAATTTCTCAAACTTTTTCTTCAACATGCCAAGTTGCTCATGTAGACAGTATGCAGAGAGAAATCGAGACAGAACGAGAACTCACCAATAACTTGTTGTTTTAACATGGAAAAGAAAACGGTGCAAACAATACTCGAGAAGTGTCCAGATGAAGATGCCGCCAACCCCCGCTGAGGCTGCCTCCGTAGGAGTGAGACCTCTTTGGATGGAGACAAAAGCAAGCCAACGTACAACTGGTAACCAGACTAGTGGGATCACCCACCATTTCGTACGTGTCAAGAGCTGTTCGAGTAAGAAAAAAGAAGAAAAATGTTTAAAGGTGTGATGAGATATGCAGTAGGGGTAGAACTAAACACTTTCTTGTGAGCGTCTGATGGACTAAATGGAGGTATGTAATTGAAATCCTATTGATGCAGGAATGGCAGAGAAGATGGAACACTTAACAGGATTTGTCAAACATCGGAAAACCATGCACAATGGAAATCAATGGTAATGAACTAGATAGAGGAGTCCTATTGATGTACTAAATGGCAGAGAAGATGGAACACTTAACAGGATTTGTCAAACATCGGAAAACCATGCACAATGGAAATCAATGGTAATGAACTAGATAGAGGAGTCCTATTGATGTACTAAATGGCAGAGAAGATGGAACACTTAACAGGATTTGTCAAACATCGGAAAACCATGCACAATGGAAATCAATGGTAATGAACTAGATAGAGGAGTGTTGGATACAAAAATAAGTAGACCATGCACAAATATTTTCTTTGAATGATACGATAGAGTAAATCTAAAAACTAGCTCAGAGTGTGCACCTTTTCAAGTTATTAATTTCTAGACCAACATTTTCTACTCTTTTTATAAAAGCTAGAAGCAAATTTTCTAAAGTTTCAAATCCAAAAACAGGTTGCTGAAGGCAATGTGCACATGTATGATAATTTCATCGACCGACCTATGAACCGCAAGCTTTTCAACACTTGGAAGGTTGGTTAGTGCAATATATATTGCAGTGTGGATCTTCTTCATGTGCATGTATTTGTCAATCTGCCTGTAAGATACTGTGTAATTTAACAACTGCCTGAATGGAAAGGCAAGGATCAATACCTCACAAAATTCATTGGCAAAAAACCGAGGACCATCCTTGCTAACAATAGGTTGGTGAACCCATTTTTGATAAGCTTCCCCGAGATGGCCAACCTGTAAATTTTTTATTTGTATGCATCTCAAACAAGTTAATAAAGCATTGGATAGAAAACCAAATCAAACAATTTAAGAAACTTAAATGTAAGAATATCCTTAGTTAAAACAACTGATCTATGTTATTCGAACTTGAGTAAATGTCGAACATGCGTACTCTCATATAAAAAATCTATAATTTTTTCATAGATTTGGAGTATCTTAACCTCATATCATTATCAGAACATGGGTCGGTATAAATGTCATATACATGTATTTTAAGAAAAACACAGAATTAGGGTAACTCATAAATCTTCGAATGACACTTGAGGCAAAAATTTGGAGGGAAGACATTCTTTTTTTATACTTAGGGTAGGGGAACAGGGAAGTGATGCTAGGGATTGAACCAATCTCTCATGTCACATAACACAAATATCTTGCATCTATGCCAAGTTGTTGGACTAACTAAATGCTGATCAGAAATACAAAAATACATAGACCAGAGTTAAAGTAACATTCTTCTGAACTAAATCCAGAACTCCAAATACTACTTCTGAAGTGGAGTTCATATTTTGTCCGTAATGATTCATGTTTCGTATGGACTTGTTTACTCTCCTGGTGCTCAACTATGTTACCAAAACAAGCACAGGAAATAACACACCGCGCCATACTAACTAATGCACTAAAACGCATGCTGTATAGATCTGAAAAAGAAAATAAAGAATCAAGGAACAAGTATGCTTCAGACCTGGAATACAATAGGCTTACTCAAATCAACTGTAAAAGGCTTACTGACCATCGTGGCAGCTTCTGATTTGAATGAATTTTTAATCAAACAAAAGAGAAGCAGCTGCAAAATTTTGAAAGCATTTAATACCGTCCACCAAAACTAATGAAGGACAGATAACAGCAGAACAATAATCAAATGCATCTATTACAGTTAAAAAGGCTTGCAGATTACTATTTTTAGGCAATTAGGGTTCTTGAAATGTGAAGCAACATTGCTTCGATTCCCACATTTTAAAAAAACTGAAGACAGACTTCCTATGTAAGAAATTGATTTTAAATTTATCCTAGAAATCAGTTGTGCTAAACATCTGTCATAATAAATATTACAACACTATCAAACTAATGAATATATTTGAACTTAATCCAGTATAAATCAAGAAGTCTTAATTATCTTCTCCACTTGAAAGAAAACAAATTCAAGAAATCTGATCTTTAATTCCATTGTTCATTTATTGAAAATTTTGACAAGCAATCAAATTACGACAACAATAACAACAGTAGATAATGAAGAGAAAAACCTTATTAAAGATCCTGCTAGGAGCCTTTGAGTGGTGAAGACCCAAGCTTTTGTTTCAATGAATGAACGCTTGATTCTCTCGTATGAGGGAAACAGCTCATTTCCTTTGAGTGAAGGCCGAAATTCATGCCAACTATTTTACCCATTTCAGCCTTCCATTATCGAAATTATAGCTACACCTCACGTTTACAGAAAATCGATTAAAACTTATTGTATATATACATCAAATTTCATGAGATATGCAGTTATGCACTATTTGTTATACTTAATGCAATGTTGTAAGTAGATACCTAAAAAGTTATCAAACTATACATAAAAGGATAAATTCTAAAAGGCTTAAACTAAAAAGCAGCCCTCAAACTTTGTTTTTTTTTTTGTTTTAAGTACCTAAACTATGGTTTGGGTAAAATAAGCCCCTAAACTATTATTTCTGGTTACTTTAAGTTTAATAGTTATTTAAGTCAAAAGAAAATTATTTTGACTAATAAGATGTTGACACATCACAAATTTTTTTGACCAATAGATAGTTTGGGGACTAAAAGAAGAAAAATGACATAATTTAAATACTTATTTTAACCAAAAAATAGTTTAAAGACTTAAAGTGACAAAAAATAATAGTTTAAAAACTTATTTTACTTAAATTATAGTTTAACTGCTTAAAACAGAAAAAAAAAATATTTAAGGGGCTGATTTTTTATTTAAGCCATTCTAAAACATTTGCACTAACTACACGTGATGTTACCCAAATTTATCTCGAATTAAAACTCCCAAACTTTTGTAACTTATTGCGTATATACGTAAAATGTTACAAGATTTAGTTCATTTGTTAATGCATCATTTTAAGCATATACCAAAAAAGTTAAAAAAGTCCTATAACACTTGTAGTTGCCACGTGTAATGTTATCCAAAATTTTGAAGGATCAAAACTCTCAAACGTGTGTTTATGATGTATACATGGTTAAAATCATCTTCTCCTAATTATCGCTCACACTAAAAACCACTTAAAAATTAAATTTTAAATTCTAATTCTAATTTTTACATCTTAAACTATAAATCTTACACCCTACCCCTAATTCCTTAAACCTTAACTACCACTTCTAACCTTAAACCTTAAAATTTAAACTTTAAACCTACTATTTTAAAATGGGGACATAATAAAAGGCAGACGATTTGCATCCATATATACAATATATCAAATGTTAAGAGCTGTGTGTCATTTTGTTACACTTTGTGAAACATTTTTGGTAGATGCAATTATGACTACTATTTAATTATTAAAAATTATTCAGAGGCTTAAAATATTAACTTAATTATTATAAAATTATTTTTCGATCATCGATAAATATATGATATGTTACTACTGATTTAATGCACATGATATGTTATGAGAATGACAAATACATATTATGTATCCATAAGACTCTTTGTTAGCACCTAAAGAATGCAATAGCTGTATAATAGTCAATCTATCTTTACAAGTGAAATCATGATATTTATGATAAGTAAATTGCGCATTAAAATCAGTTAGTATTCATGTAATGAATAATGTAATAAAAATATGCTTTTGTGTAAGTGTCAATTGTTTTTAATGCATACTATAAATATATGATATGTGATGAACACAATGAATTCTATTTTAGCACCTTATAGTGCACATGTGTTAATGACGAGCATGGGACATGAACATGTTATGAAGTGAACTCAAGAAATTTTATGTGGCATTTATTAGTGCATATATGAATATGGGAAAGGGAAGCATGTTAAATGTGTGAAAGTGAATATTGAACAAGGTACAAAAGTGTGAATTAAAACATGGATGAGTCTATTACGCTCGACGAACACCGTTGAACATCGTTAAATATCATTAAATTGATTAATAAATATTAAAAATATGAAGGACTTTCCATATAATTATAAATTATGTAAAATAAAATTTTAATTAAATTATTTATCATATATATTTATTTTTTAATCATTTTTAAATAATTGGATCAAATACTAACCTTAATCAATTTTAAAAATAAAAAACCCTGAAAACCCAAACTCAAAACTGTAAACCATAAACCATAAATCTTAAATTCAGTATTCGAATTTAGAGTTTAGGGTTTCAACTTTATGGTTAAAGGTTTAAGATTTTTATTTTTTAAATTGACTAAGGTTGATATTTGATCCAATTAATTTTTTTTTAAAAATATATATATGAAAATTAATTTATTATAAATTTTATTTTATTTATAATTATATGTTGAATCCTTAAAATTTGTAATTTTTATTAATCGATTTAATGATGTTCAATGGTATTCGGCGTTAATAACGTTCAGCGGTGTTTGTCAAACGTTGTAAAATTTTCTTTAAAATAATAATTAAACGTGTATAAATATGAATCTATTGGCCTAGTAATGATTCAACCGACTCATATTAACAAACTTTTTTTTTTTTAATATGCTGGTGCGATGCAAGGGTAGCATCTGTTCAACTTTCTTAGTCTTTTTCAAAGACGGCACACACAGCATGGCATAACTGGTGCTCGAACCCGGGTCCCAAGGGATGATAAACATCTACCTTTGCCACCAGGACACAAGGGGATGAGCATATTAACAAACTTTATTTATTTTAAAATGGTCAACATTTTTTCCATAAACTACTCATAATTTTAACCTACACCCTGTTGTGCACGTACATTTTTTTTATTATCATTTAATAGTTTAACACCCGCACAATGAATAAACAACTTTTAGTTTGTATTGGAATAAATCCATTAACGAAATGGTTATGCCCTGCTAAGTAATGTTTTATAGGAACTTCTCTATTAACAAGAGAGGTCAAAAACCCAGTTTAATGGTTAAATTTAGTAAAATAATTCATAGTTTAGTTGGTAAATTAAATAACTACATTGTTATTAACAAATAATAATACCACCACCAACAACATCGTTTTTATCTCTTATTTAATTATAAATTATGAAGAAAAAAAAATAGATGAATACATAAATGTGTCCAGTCTCCACTTTCCTCTGAAACCAAACTCCTCTCCCCCACGCGTCTTCCACTTTCCTGTCTCCTCTGCTTTAAAACATCTTCATCTTCATCTTAATGTAATTAGATTTGCTTTTCCTTCGTCCCCAGGGATTTATTTCAGCAAAATAAAGAAAACCCATTGTTTTATTTTGTGTGTTTTCTTTCTTCTTTCACCATGCATTTTCCATGGAAGAAAAGCAAAGTAGCTCGTATCTCCCGGCTGGTTGCCGGCCTCCACCAGTCCCCCAAACGCGGCGGATCCCTTGTGGTGGAGACTGGGTTCCCGACCTCCGTCGTCGATCTTTTCGTCAAGAACCGTGACCGTTTGCGAAAATCCTCTAAAAGGAAATCCGGTTCTACTTCCAGCCCCCAGCTCCTAACCCCTCCCACGCATCCACTGCCTCGCCCAGCTCCCTGCAATGACGACCGACAATCACCCGACACGGATGTTGGCGAAATAGTATTTATTACCAGAGAAAACACCGATGATGAGAGGATTCCCTTCCGTGTGGTGCTTAAAGTTTCTTTAGCGGTGGCTCTCGCCGTTAGCACCGGAAGCCTTGCGATTTGGATCATGATGGCTGCACTCTTACTTGTACTAATCGAGTTTGCCGGGGCATGTTTCTTGGGTTTGTCGAGACCCGAACCTACGACCCTTTTCTTCTATCCAGCGATTCGAACGTGTTTGAATTTGAAACCAAGAGCAGATGAATTGGTTGTTAAACAACAAGGAACCGAGTTAGTTGAATCGGAAGACGAGCTAAAAATGGAAATGGAGAGCATAACATGTAAGAATGAGCGTAGTCGGAGTGCAAGAATCAAGACGAGTTTAATCAAGAAATTTGTTCCTAAGAAGTTGCGCCATGGAAAGAGGAAGAAGCAAGGGAAGAGTAACAAGGATAAAGAACCAAGTGGTCGATCGGAAAAGGAGACGCAAGAGCAAGAAGCCGGTGTGGATGAAGAAGATGAATCCGAAAATGAAGGAGGAGATGTGATTTCAATATCTGATCGGGTTTTGTTAGTTGAATCCGAAATGGAGGATGTTAGAAAGGGGAATTCAGGGCACGTGATTCTTATTGTTATTCTTGTTGGGCTTATAGGAGGGCGGGGTGTTGCATTTTTCTTAACTCTTGCATGCTGCTTCATACTGATATGTACCGGAACTCGCACGCAAGAAAATGATAGCGATTTAAGTAGCAGCAGTTAAATGTTTGCCTTGTTTATACCGTTTAGGCTTAAATGAAAAACCAATACTTAAACTATATGTTTTGTTTTCTATTAATACTTAAATTATTTTTTGGACAAAAATTATTTAAACTATTAATTTTTGGTCGCTTGAAGTTTAGTAATCTAAATCAAGAAAATATTTTACCAATAAGATATTAACACATCCCAATTTTTTTACTAAGAGATAGTTTATGGACTAAAAGTAAAAAAAAAATGATATTAGCTATGTTTGGTAAATAGCGGTTTAAGCTAAAATTAGAAGTTTGACTGGTTAAATTTGCTAATTCGGATGTTTGGTGAATAGCGGATTGGTGAAACATCTAATTTTGAAAAAGCTGATAATATGAGATTTTTAAAATTAGATGTTTTGACATAAGAGTTATAAAGAGCCTTTTACCGTTAACAATTGTCAAAAATCTCCAAATAATCTAAATTTAATATTTTTTATTTTAATTTTTTTACCCTCGCGTATTTACATTGTCACATTTGTAAACTATTTTTTTATTTTTTGTTTTTATTTTTTTATTCTCACACATTTATATTTGTATTTAATTTTAATAATTAATTAAATTGTGTATTCAAAATAATTATATAAATAATAAATTAATATATAGATCCTTCGAATATGCTTAGTAATGTTATATCAAAAAAAAATTTCATGATCTAATTAATATACAAAATATTGATAATTAATAAACTATTCAAATAAGTATCGAATATAATCATGTTCTCATATGTCATTTTGCTTGTTTAAATAATCAAACAACTATTAGTTATCAGTTAATTTCACCAAACAATTTTATACAATCAACTAATACAATCAGCTAGTCAAATCAACTATCACTTATCAACTACTTGTTAATTACTAAACAAAGCCATATTTTAAGTACTTGTTTTAACCAAAAAATAATTTAAGTACTTAAAATACCAAAAAAATAATTTAAATATTTATTTTGACAAAAAATAATTTAAAGTCTAAAAACAAAAAAAAAACATAATTTAAGGCCCCCGCTTTTTAAAGGGAAGATGAGTTTGTTGTAATTTCAACCGTAAATTTATGTATACAAATCAGGCTTCGTTTAGTGGTACTGGTACGTTGTGATTTGTTTTAAACTATAAGTCTGTAATGGTCAAAGCTATGCAATAAAGATCACATGTTAGGATAGTACAGTCGCATTTGTTCTCGCAAATTGGTTAAACTATCTCTAAGGTCCTCTTTGTTTTTAGTTTGTCTCAATTTGGTCACTGAATTTGAAAAACAAAACTTACAATATCGATTTATTACATTTGGTTTTTGAGACGTTAAAAACGTTTATAGAAAAGGGTAATTTCTGATTTAACCTCTAAATTTCAGACAAAATATTAATTTTACCTTGAATTTTAGTCGAAATATTAAAACTTCTTCGGATATTTTCTTTGCTAGTTCATATTGATTTTTTCAGTTTTTGTCGTTCCATTTTAAAAGCAATAGCAGGATATAAAGTTTCAGATTTATAAAAAAAATTCGTAAATATCCATTGATTTTATTCATTTGAGATCTCAATATCAAATTTTCATTTCCTTCAAATAATCTTGCTGGAACTCAACCGTATTTGTGTTATTTGCTACTAATTTTGAGAAAGTTCAAATTTCTGATGATAAAATTAAGCTACAAGTCATTGAATCTCTTGCAGGGCTGCTGAACCGGATGATGCCGTCATGCCAAGTTCGGACCAGAAAAGGGTGTAAAGCTCATAGTATTATATTGCGGCGCAACGCAGTAACAGCCGCATTGTAATGATTTTAAAAGTTTCTGTGACACTGCAAAACACAACCGCATCTAAAATTATAATCATATTTTAGAGAAAAATCACGCCGCAACGTCTGCAACCGTGACATTGCAACCCCATCCGCAACCGCAATTTAATACTATGCTTCAAAAACAAAATGGTAAGTTATTTTATCTGAGATAAATATAATTGTATTATGATTAAATTTGATCCAAATGATTATTTATACCATCTTTCTATCCATTAATCGAAGACACTGCTTCATGGAAGGCAAATTCAGGACACTGGTTGAGTTTTTGGATTTTGCAAAGGCAAATACAGTTTCTGGGATTTTGATCAAGTTTCGATATTTATTTTATTTTCCAGCCGCTCATGTTCCTTCACTCCCCTCGATTGAGCTCATTTTAGTTTCAAACTTGGTATTTATTTGTAGCAATTATGCTAACTTTCATTCTAAATTTTAAAGGGAAAACTTTCCGTGCTTCTATGCAAGTGCGGTTCAAAAATTTAAAGGATCTGTATAATTTATTAAAATGAGGCTCTTAATTTATAATACAAATATATATATATATATATATATATATTCTAATAAAGTTTTTTAATATAAAAAATATTAAATTACTGTCTTAAGAAACATAAAATTGACTTACATCTAAAAGTCTAACATTTCACTCAAAAGTGATGTTATTCTTTGCACATTTTAAAGCAAAAATGCTTTCGATATCAGTTTCTTTCAAAAGATCAATCTCAGTTGTCATAAAAACAAGTCTATTTAGTCTTTCTTGTGACATAGTTGTGTAAGTATGAGTTCGTAAACTTTAATTTTGAAAAGCTTCATTCTGTAGAAGCAACAATAATAGGAATAGTCAATTTCTTTTTACGTAATTTTAGCTCTTACTTTTTTCCCTTGGGTAAATTTTTTTACGTAATTTTAGCTCAACAAATAACTCATTTTTATCATCAGATAACACATCTTTCCTAAGAGCATTTTTAAAATTATTGCAATAAGATTTGAGATTAACGACATTTAATAAATGCATTTTATCGTAAAGAAACAAGAAGCCTCAACTAACGTCATCCTATTTGAAAAAATTATCTACCAATTGAAAAATATGAAATTACAAATTAAAAATTGAAAGTGTATTTTTAAGTAAAATTGCATGCACGTGCATGCACATACACAAACTTTAGAAAATGGGAAATTAAGGGAACCATCTTATTAATCTTCCAATTGACACTATATATATTGACACACATCTTACCCGTCTTATTAATTTAAAAAAAAAAAACTAATATTGATAAATCAAGATTTTCTAGTAATTTTCTTTTAGAAAATGATTATATATATAATAATTTATTTCGGTGCTCTCATTTTTCGGTGGCCCTGTGCGGTCGTACATGTCGCACGTGCCCAGAACCACATATGTTTCTATGTATGTCTCAACACTAAAAAAATAAATCACACATTTTTAATTTTAAAACTTAAACCATAAAAACTAAACTCTACACCATAAAATCTAAACTTCAACCCTATACCCCAATCCTAAACTTTAAATCTATTTTTTTGTGTTGTGACATATATAGCGCAGGGGCAGATCTAAAAATTTAAACTTGGTAATTCACCGATCAATGTAATAAGTTAGAATCAATTTACATTGTTGTAATAATATATTAATTATTGATAATTGTTGTGCAAGCAAACATGATTTATAGTCAAATATATATTGACATTGAAGTACCAATCCATGTAAATATATTTGAGGGATTATAACTATCTCACACTGATTTAATTGTGTTTTAGAGAATAAGAAACTTATTATAGTAAAATTTAATTTTTAATTTCATTTAATATTTTTAATTTTGATTCACCGATGCTGACCGTCATAAATTAAATATTTAATTAATCAGAAAAGATAATTAATTTTGAGTTAGGGCTTCTCAAAGGTCGAGGGTTTAATTCACGGATTTGAATGATGGCTATATTATCATTGTTGAAAGGAATAATATATCTTGAGATAAAAGGCTATATGATGGTGGACGACGTAGATTGAGGTTCGAGATGTCTAAAGTTTAAGTTTTTCGGTGTTTTATGACTTTTGAGAAAGAATATTGAGAATCTAATTTGATGGATTGAATGAAAAAATAAGGTGAATTTTTATTGTGAAATTTGAGGTTCATTAGTTATTATATACGACGACCGACAGTAGTCTGTGGTAGAACATGACAGGATTGTTATAATTAATTAATTGATTTGTTTGGTCGAAACTCTATAAAATATAATATTTGTAATGAATACAGCATTCTACACCTGAAAGTTATATAATATTTAAGTTGATCAAACTATTAACGAAAATCGACTAATTTAATTAATCTTTAGATTAATATCATATATATACACCGGCGGTGGAAACTGAAAATTTCCACAAGCGCCTTAGTTTTAGGGTATAGAGAGTTAGTTTAGGGTATATGGTTTAAGGGTTTAGGTGTAGTGGGTTAGAATTTAGGGATAATTGTTTTAATTTAAGGTTTAAGGTTATAATTTAGGGTTTAATTTTTAGGATAATATGGCGAGAATTTAGGTTTTAACCTATAAACCCTAAATTATAACCTTAAACATTAAATTGAAACAACTATCTATAAATTCTAACCCCCTACACCTAAACCCCTAAACCTTATACCCTAAACTAACTCCATATACCCTAAACTTTCAGTTTCCACCACTTGTGTATAGAATATTTATCCTTATTCTTTTATGATGTTTTAAAACTGAGTAACTCATTTGTAATTTTACTAATAATTAACTGCTGCAATTTATCCTAAAAAGCCATTAAAAAAATGTCTTCGAAAGGCACCTTCTAACATAAGTATTATTTTAACGGTCCAATGTTACGTTTACAACAATTAATTAATTGAGTGATTAGTTTGTAACGTTTTAAAATTGTATATCTCACTTATAATCGTTTTTATATTTGAATGACTTTTGATGTAATTTACCATTTTAAAAAGCGTAATTCGCTCGGTTTTATACTTTTATGTACACATAAAGCCGGTCTAACTCGTTTGGGAGTTTCGAAGTCTTGTTTGGTTTTCCCCTAGTTGCCGCCGCTGCCACAGGATAGAAACTTCTCTTTCCCTCTCGTCCTAAGAAATCTTCAATAAGATTAGTAAATGGGAACCTTGAAGAGGAAGTCGGGTGAGGAGGCATCCTCCGAGTCTCCTCCGCCGCTGCAGAAGAAGATACATCACGGTGGAGACGGCTCGGCGTTGGCGAAGGAAGCCGTCGGATGTGTCCATGACGTTTCATACCCTGAAGGTTATGTTCCTTCTGCTTCCTCTGCACACCTTCCACCTGACTCTAAACCCGCCAAGGAGTTCCCTTTCACGCTTGACCCCTTTCAGTCTGAAGCTATCAATTGCCTCAATAATGGCGAATCTGTTCTGGTAACACTTTTTCCCTGATTCTTCCTTATTTCCCCCAGAAATTAGAGTAAGTGAAATGCTCGTTTCAATACAGGTATCGGCACATACATCAGCAGGCAAAACTGTAGTAGCTTTATATGCAATTGCTATGTCTTTGAAGAATAACCAGCGTGTTATATATACTTCACCTATTAAGGCTCTCAGCAACCAGAAGTATAGGGAGTTTAAAGAGGAGTTTTCCGATGTTGGTTTGATGACTGGAGATGTTACCATCGACCCTAATGCTTCGTGCTTGGTATTTTACTTGCTATTTTTCTCACATCATGTTTTCTCCTTTAGTATTTGATTCTTTTTTTTATGTTCCCAACTGTTTGATTTTCAGGTGATGACCACGGAAATCTGGCGTAGTATGCAATATAAAGGGTCCGAGATTGTTCGTGAGGTGGCATGGGTTGTTTTTGATGAAGTGCATTACATGCGTGATCGCGAGAGAGGTGTTGTCTGGGAAGAGAGTATTGTTATGGCACCGAAGAACTCTCGGTTTGTATTTCTTTCAGCAACTGTGCCTAATGCGAAGGAATTTGCTGATTGGGTAGCAAAGGTTGTTAATCTTTTCTTGAATTTCTTCACCGATTTTCAACTTCAATATATAATTAATCAATGATTTTCAGCCAACCTACATTCATATCTTTTCTTAGGGAAGTTTTGTTTGAGGAACAGTGAAGAGAACAGTCAAAACTAGACTTTGTAAAACAACCCAACAAAAAATATCATATTATTGAGTTAAAATATTTTTATTACAACTTGGTTTTTATTATTATGATAGTTAACACGATTGATGTTAGTTTTCGGAGAAGCTACTACCTTGACATATTTTGTCTTCTCATCAGTACAACCCCTGATTAAACTATTTTGATCTTTGTGTGGGTAGGAGACACTATAGTCTGGTTTCTTTGCTTTAGTCTTTTGGAGAGGTTTAAACTTGCTTTTGGGTGATATGTTTTTCTCAACCCGTGCTTTTTGCAACTTATATTATTGACTTGGGTGACAGATGTCATGATTTAGGATTTCTAGAATCATGCTGCATGAGTTCTGTTGGATGCAAAACATTTTGCTTTACTTCTCAGTTTGTAGTTGATGCTCCTTGAAGAAGTTATCAGAATGTTAAAAAACACTGGTCATTCCAATTTTATAGAACTTATTATGTGCTTACTTAGGAGTACAAGGCTTGAGATTTTTTGGAATTGGCTTTATTCCCATTGTTTGATTATTATTGGATTTTTCCAAGCTATATTTCCAAGCTGTCAAGCAGATGCCTTTTTTGGGTTTTTTTTTGTTTCATCTATTGAGAATGATTATGCTATTCAAACACTAAGAAGTTTTGAACCTTATCCTGTTATTTGTTGCAAGACCCTTAATACTTTGAAGATTATTGAAAATCATTCACTGATTTAGTGACCAACCTTTGTGTTTTTGGACAATGGCTGAACTCTTCATGAAGAACAAAAGCCTATATATGTATATGTTGCCTTGATATATAAATTAAAATGTTTTTTAGTAAATGATTTAAGAAGAGATATCAGGAGCATATTAACTTTGTGTTTTCATTTCCTTTGAAAAGATCCTATGTGAAATACTAGTCCTGGTCCTAATGATCCCTGCTGTTGATTCTTGTGAATGGATTTTGTACCTAGAAAAGTGATGAGGAACTTGAGGACTTTATCCACATTATTTTTAGTAGGGTGTTTTTGGGATCAAATTCAATAAGTACATTAGGTTTCATGTTTAGGTGCTTCTATAGATCATTAACTTTATAGCTTGTTTATTTGTTGAAATATTTCTGCTTATTTTGGTTCTACTGTTGCAGGTTCACAAACAACCATGTCACATTGTTTACACTGATTATCGGCCAACCCCACTTCAGCATTATGTTTTCCCTGCTGGAGGTGATGGTCTATTTTTGGTGGTAGATGAGAAAGGAAAATTTCGTGAGGATAGTTTTCAGAAAGCTTTAAATGCACTAGTTCCTACAAGTGAAAGTGACAAGAAAAGAAATAATGGTAAGTCACAGAAGGGGTTAGTGATGGGAAAAGTCAGTGAACAAAGTGACATCTTCAAGTTGGTAAAAATGATCATTCAGCGACAGTATGATCCTGTTATAATTTTCAGCTTTAGCAAAAGGGAATGCGAATTTCTTGCAATGCAGGTGACTTTTTTTTTTAAATTTATGTTTTGTATAAGGAGAGGAAGGGAAATTGTATAGAACCTTTTATTTAAATGTGTGTATTGTTGGTAAGGGATTGGGAAGATGTGGTGGATTGCATGTCTTGTTTACTCTTACTCAGCATTATGCTATACATAATGTTGGCAAGCTAGTAATATATGTGTGTTATCATCGTTATGGGATTATACAATAGATTGTTTTTTAAGGTTCATTTTCCTCTTTTTCTTATCCAGATGTCCTGATTTTATTTATTTAATTTTAAAAATTTTCATGATACCCCTTTAGGGACATGCACCGGTTTTTCTGTTAGGTTAATTTTTATTATCTCAATTGTCTTGTTCTTTTCTTATGTTTTAAAATTAGATGGCAAAGATGGATTTAAATGATGATGATGAGAAAGGAAATGTAGAAACAATCTTCTGGAGTGCCATGGATATGCTTTCGGATGATGATAAGAAGCTACCTCAGGCAAGTTGTTATTCCTCTTCTAAATCCATGACGGGTTTGAAATTTGAATGTGAAAGTTATAAATTTTTGCACATGTAAAATTGAAAGTAAATACGAGCTGTAATTTTATCATTATTCCCTGGCCACCTCCCAAACTGAGAGTTGTGCCAAAATAATCATCTTTTATCCTTTATTAGTTACTACTGATCATCCATCCTTTGACTTGCAAGCTTTATGCAAATGTTGTCTTTAGTTAGCAGGAGTTTCCATTTTCTACTTTTTATTGTCTATTTATTCATTCATTTGATTTCTTCTTTTAGTTTTGAATTTGTAATTACATATAAAAATTCGGGAATCAACAACTTGTTGCAAAATTCTGATATTCAAGGTTCTACTGATAAGGCTAGAATGGATAAAGAATTGAAGTACCAGGTTCAAGGCTTTTCTACTAGTAAAAAATTTAAATTTTTTCATATATGTGGGTATTTTTCAACTGCACTTGAATACTGTCTGGAGGACATACGTTCCAGTGTGATGGAAACAATGTGGAATTTGTTTTTATTTATTTTTTTTTTTACGCGTTGGCGTTACACAAGTTTTATGTTGTTTTTTTTCAAAAAGAAAAAAACATGTTTTATTTATTTATTTCAGAATTAGATGCTATTCTGGTATGACTGTTTCTTTTATTTTGCTCAGATATTTGCTATTTATGCTTTTACAGGTGTCAAACATGTTGCCGCTTTTGAAACGTGGAATTGGTGTGCATCACTCTGGTTTGCTTCCCATTCTAAAGGAAGTGATTGAGATATTATTTCAGGAAGGATTGATTAAGGTAATATAAACTCAATTTATATCTTTAAGTTAGCGCATATGTTTAAGGTTTATTGATTGACCAGAACATTGTCATACTGACTGGTTAGTTACTGAATTTACCTACAGTTGGTGGAATTTTCAGGTCTTAAATGGATAACTAGCATTCTGATGGCTAGTTTGCATGCAGTATTCTTTTTCTCGTTTTTAGGTTGATTTGTTTTATTGAACCTGCATTATGTTGAGCGTCTCAGAAAATTGTATTACTTGTTTTACTGTATAAAGAAAATCGTTTTCTTTATTTGGGCTAGTCATATGACTCTTCCTACTATCAGAACAAAATCTGAAAAAAATTCTTCAGTGTTTGTTTGCCACAGAGACCTTCAGTATTGGGTTAAACATGCCTGCTAAAACTGTTGTGTTTACAAATGTTCGTAAATTTGATGGGGACAAGTTTAGATGGATATCCAGTGGAGAATACGTACAAATGAGTGGCCGTGCTGGTCGTCGAGGTATTGATGCTCGTGGAATATGCATTCTTATGGTGGATGAAAGGATGGAACCATCTACGGCTAAAATGATGCTCAAGGGAAATGCTGATAGTTTGAACAGGTATATTTGATCTACCAGATATGAGCTGTTTAAACTAATCCATATTTTCCATTTTTGGTGGTACTTTGGATTCCTGTAGTTCAAATAATTTTCATGCTGCTGAAGATTTGTACATGAAACATGTAGTTTGTGTATGATATCATATATGCGGACCCTTTTCCTCATTCCAAAAGGAAACTTAAGCCAGTTCCATAATGATGGTGCTGGAGGGACTTAATTGTTTACAACAAATTTTACTATGCAACTTTCTATTTCCACGAGTCTAAATTTGAGTTCTTGGGCTTTATTTAGTAGGAAAGATGAAAGCGGAACCAATAAAAAGGTCTGAAGAGATAGAAAACTGAAAGGGGAAGAAGTAATTTGTTGTTGTTGTTGTGTTCAATAAAAAGTGAGAGGTCTTATCTTTTCCTGCTTTCTTTAAACACTAACAGAACCTTTGTAGTTCAATGATAACAACTCCTGCTGGCAACACATTCGCAAAATCAGTCCTGGACTGGGGTTCTTAACATGGAAAAGGGTAAATAGATACTCTTTTAGGGAAAATTCTTTTTGAGCCAACTTTAAAAGGATTTTAGTTTACGGCAGCTGATATCTTGTTGGGCATACTTCTCGATAGTAGCTATATTCTTTTGTTGTGAATATGGTTGATGTTTAACTCTAATAAGCTAGGGTGTAAGCATTGTGGACGAGCACTGACTGGTTAAAACTTTGTTATGGATGCTGAGTGGAGGATTTAAAATGCATAATCTAAGAATTATGATTTTTTTCTTTGCAATTAAAGAATTATGTTTTTTTTTTTGTTAATTTCTTCCATTTCATTTCAGTGCCTTCCACCTAAGCTACAATATGCTATTGAATCAACTGCGCTGTGAAGATGCTGATCCTGAAAGTATGCTTCGTAATTCATTCTATCAGTTTCAAGCTGATCGTGCAATCCCTGACCTTGAGGTCTGTCGTTACTAGATTCCAGAGCTTCTATAATTTGGTGCCGATTTTTTTTATCTTGTTTCTCCGGTTTCTGAATATTCAAACTGCTCTTTAATAGAAGATAGTAAATTATAAGGTATCAGTTATTCTTGGAGAGAACATTAGTTATTAGCTTTAAGGCTTAAGCCAACATGTTCTGTCGAATTGCTAGGTAGTTCAATTTGCTATGGTTCTATGGTGATCAAAGGCATTTACTTCCAAAGTTTTCCTGTTAAGGGGTTAGAATTCTGAAGGGAAAAAAGTGAATACAGTGAAATATTCTTCCTTTAAAGCTATAGCGAAGGAGCACCATCTTAATACTAGTGTAGTACTAAAAGTAATAATAATAAAAGGGTTTTGACGGGACATAAGATGAAATGGTATAAAATCTAGTAATTGAAGAATCATCATATTTAGTTGGGAAAAAGAGAAGGAAAAGATGAATTATTTAGTTCAGAAAATATGCTTTAGTTTTTAACCAAGGCTTCTAAATTCTTGTCTCTGATTAATTGATACTTCTGATATTTTCGTCTTATTTATTATTTTATTTTATTTCTTTTAAATGCATAGAAAGAAAAAGGTGAAAAGTAAAAGAATGAATAGAGTACTCAAGGCAAACAGCTGACTTTGATATCAGCAATACCTGTACCATTCAAGGTCTTGCCTTGTGTAGTAATGTGACTGATTAATTTGTAGATTAAATGGCTCAAATTTGAGTATAAACTAAATGGATCATTACCAAGTCTTTTCTTCATCTAAAACTCATTAAAAAGGGTTCAAAGTGCACCATGAGTGATTATGTCAAAAGCTTTAAGCTGTGTTAACCGTGAACATTTATCAATATCTACAGTTTGCAGCATCAATGATCTTGTAATAGTAATGAACGCTTCCCCTAACGCACACCTAACATGGATGGGATTTTGAGCTATTTAACTATTTGTAAGCTATTGTTGATGCAAGTGGTTATAGCTGCAGAAGCATGTAGACTAAGGCTCATGAAGAAGGGTTATAGAGTTCTTTGAGATACATAACTTTTTTTTACAGCTGTTGTCAATTAATCTGATGCAAGATGTTATTTTTGCAGAAACAAGTGAAGGCTCTTGAAGAAGAGAGGGATTCAATGATAATTGAAGAAGAAGATAGTTTGAAAAATTATTATAATCTGATTCAGCAGCACAAAAGTTTGAAGAATGATATTCGTGATATTGTGTTTTCTCCAAAGTATTGTTTACCCTATATGAAATCTGGCAGGCCTGTATGTATACAGTGCATTGATGATGAAACATCTCCATCTTTCTCCATTGAGGATCATGTTACCTGGGGTGTTTTAATGGACTTTCATAGAGCGAGAAGTATTATTGAAGGTGAGAACTTGAAGTTGATCTTTTCTTTTTGAAAGTCGTCGTTGATACTTTTGCTTGTAATTGTTAAAAAATGCCTTAACATTTCAAGTTCAACTAGTCACAAATGTGTGAAATTCTGCTGCAGATGATTCAAATAAAAGACCAGAAGATGCAAGTTATGCCCTTGATATTCTTACAAGATGTAATGTGAGCAAAGACGGTGTTGGGAAGAAAACAATTAAGATTGTCCCTTTGAAAGAGCCTGGAGAGCCGCTTGTTGTTTCTGTGCCCCTCTCTCAGGTGAAATCCATGAACTTGGTTTATATTTTTCAGCCCTGTGGGCGAATATTGAATAAGTTCAAATTTTGTGAAATTTATATCTGTATGAAGTATAAAACAGTTGTAATGATAAATTAAGCAACCTTGGCATATTACTGAAGGGAAATGTCGTGGTAGATGCAATATGCGTATAATCCTAGTTTAAGTAATAAAAATTAGACTATTCTTTATGCAATGAAACAATTTGAATCTTCTGTCAGGATATAGTGGATTTGATTTTTCCGATTTCAGCATCAAAAGTTAATACAAATATACTTCAAACTTGTTTCTTTGATCTTGCTGAAACTAATGTCCATCCAGTGAGAGAATAATTTATTTTGTTATTTGTGCCTTGGACAGGTTACTTGTTTAAGTAGTGCACGCTTGACCATACCAAAAGATCTTCTGCCTGTAGAAGCTCGAGAGAATGCCTTGAAGAAGCTTTCAGAATTTATTTCTAGATATCCTAATGGAATGCCACTGGATACTGACGAGAATGTATATGTTTAACTTTTTCTTCATGATATTATGAAGAAAATACTTAAATTTCTCTTTGTTCTTTCTACTGCTACTGCAGCTACTAGTATTATTCTTATTCTTATTATTTCAGTTACTTATCAAATGATTTTTCCATTTTTCAGATTCAAAGCAACTCATATAAAAAGGCTGTCCGTAGGTTGGAAGCACTAGAGAGTCTGTTTGAAAAGCATGAAATTGCAAAATCCCCGCTTATAGAGCAAAAGCTTAAACTTTTAAACAGGAAGGAAGAATTGACATCCAAGATCAGATCAATTAAGAAAACAATGCGTACTTCCACAGCTTTGGCTTTTAAAGATGAGCTCAAGGCCAGAAAACGGGTTCTAAGGAGGCTAGGGTAAGAAAAACCGTTCATCTATGGTTGCTTCGCATTCATTTGCAAAATTGCAAATTTTTCTCAACTTGATGGCTGCTTTGTCTTTGACATGTTTTGCTCTGGAGCTCTTTTTTTTATTGTTTCTTCAGTCTTGGAGACCAACATAAGATGACTGGCAGTCTTTTCTACAATCAAAATAATGATCCTCCTTCCTCATTTTCCACATGATTGTGGTTTCTCATATACAGCCTTATTTTTATAATGCAACCACTCATCTTTTTTTTCTCTCACCTTCCATAAAAAATATAAATAAAACATTGCTTTGGTTTTTTGGTTGTAAATGTTTAATGATGCATGCAGTTATGTATTTTTGTTCCGCCTTGCACTCAAATTTGTTCATGGCTCAAGCTGTGTTGTTAAGGCATTGCGTCTTAGCACAAGAAAACAAATGCACCTCAGACCCTTGCCTGATTTAAGTACTCTTTATTCTTAAAAAAACAAACTAAATGTACCTTTACTATTAGAAGGGAGATATAAACTATGTGTGTGCCTTATGCCCTTCACAACGTTGCAGCCTGTTAACTTTAAACTTCAGCCATATCCTTGTTGTTGTTAATATTATTATTATTATTATTATTATTATTATTATTAATGTGATTATGCTTAACAAAACTTAAGCTTGTTGCATAGATACCTGTAACACCTAGGTTTTTATCATATATCGGATTTTATTGCAGATATATTACAAGTGATGGTGTTGTTGAATTGAAGGGCAAGGTTGCTTGTGAGATCAGTAGTGCTGATGAGTTGACTCTGACTGAGCTTATGTTCAGTGGGGTTCTGAAAGATGTAAAGGCAGAAGAAATGGTCTCTCTTCTCTCTTGTTTTGTTTGGCAGGAGAAGCTCCAAGATGCTGCAAAGCCCAGGGAGGAACTAGATCTGCTCTTTACGCAACTACAGGATACAGCACGGAGGATCGCCACAGTTCAGCTTGAGTGCAAGGTATACTAGATACTTTATTTTAACATGTGAAATGTTGAGACTAAAAGTTTAATCATCCCTCTATCATTTTATGTGATAAAATCATTTCACAAGGATTAAGGACAATAACAATAACAGTAAACAATGACGGCTTTTTGGTTCTTTGAGTATGGTACAGAACTAAATTAGATAACAAAAGCAAAAACTAGAAAAAAAATGTGGTTCCTAGGATGAGTCTACTTTTTTGTTGTTGTCAGAACTCAGAACTACTGTACTAGTAATGACATGAAACTGCAAGAGTAGTTGACATGTAGCAAGTGTTAATTTACAGGTTCAAATTGATGTGGAGAGCTTTGTAAGTTCATTTCGGCCTGATATTATGGAAGCTGTATATGCTTGGGCCAAAGGATCCAAGTTTTATGAGATTATGGAAATTACTCAGGTTTTTGAGGGCAGCTTAATAAGAGCCATCAGACGACTGGAAGAAGTTCTTCAGCAACTTATTTTAGCTGCCAAGTCTATTGGCGAGACAGAGCTCGAAACAAAATTCGAAGAGGCTGTCTCTAAAATTAAAAGAGACATAGTATTTGCAGCTTCTCTGTACTTGTAGTTCAGTTGCCGGAAAGGATCAAGGTTGTTCAACGAGAAGATAATTTCTGGTGGGAATTTTTTTATTCAGCCGGTAAGCTGAGTGAAGCAAATGTAATTTAAAGAGGGAGGGAACACATTACCTTCAAAGTGAATTATTGCACATTAATCTTGCAACTGGATGCCCTTTGCCTTGGAAGCTATTTCTCTCGACATACTTTACATGCAGTGGCCGAAAAAATGGCTTTGAACGTGGCAAAAGCGAACACGATTCTGAACTGAAAAGTCCGAACTCCTGCACTTACAAATGTTTAGTTTCTGATTCCTGCATTTCTTTCCCCTGATATTCTTGGTGGATCTTGAGCTAACTTTTATAGTGAAAGGAGAGAAATTAGTTTACTAAAATTTTGCTGTAAGTTTGTTTAATGTATTCACTAATAACTATGCTTGGATATCGAATATGAAAGTAGAATATGGTAACCTTTAAACCTTTTTTTATTATTGTAGATTTATACACTGTTTAAGATTATCCAAAGCTAATCTCCATTCCACCAGCATTATCTATTCTCAATTCCACAAACGTTATCTAATCTCCATTCAATTACCAATGGCATATTTACTATTTTAAGCGTTGGTTAATCACCGGTTAAGGACTTCAACTCATTTAACATTTGTTTGTTACGAAGGATTAAAATAGTGGAGAAAAATTGTTAATCTGATAATTAAGCTACAAAATGAAATAAAGTCTATATCTTATTTTAGTATTAAATTCTAATATGCTAGATTAGTTTTTTTTTGAGGTTACAAAAACTTCCAATAATTCATCTGCTTGGGCAGATTTAAAGGTGCGAAATTACTAAGATCGTTAAAAATAAAAACGAATTGCACCACTAAATTTAAGCCCAAGTGAGTAGTGACTATATTTGACTGAAAATCTGATCATAGTCTCAATTAGTAACTCAGTATTCTAATGGGTTAATGATTTGACTTTAACTCTTCAGAAAATCTTATATTTCTATTTTTCTAAGGTGACATATGAGCTTACTCGATATAGCTGTAAACTAGTTGTTTTTATTAAGAAAATTATTGATCATAAGTATAAATGAGATGATGTGAGAATAAAGTACCAAGGAGATCATGTTACATCAATTTCCTATAAAGCAACTGGACTGATTTGTAAAGAAAAAAAGGGGGGGGGGGATTTGGGTTATGTCATAGGTTTCTCCAACAACGCAGAGAAATACCATTCATTCTTTTCAACTCCACGATCAAGCTTCTTCCCAGTATTCCACCTTATTCTCTTAAATCCAATCCGATCAAACATTGGAGCATAGGTTTGATTGAGCTGCGGTCCCTGACAGAAGAAGCGGTCAAGCCAGAACAGCCCCCCTGGTCTCAACACTCTGTATATATCATACAAGGTCAGCTCCAAGATCCCATCAGGGATCCAGTTGCTCAACACATGCATCGAATGCACTATGTCCAATGTGTTCTCAAAGAATGGAAGCCTCTGGGAAATGCTAACATGCATTGGGATCAGCCCCCTGGATGCTATGAAACTATTGAACGGTCCATCCAGGTTCATTGAGCTGGTGATGATGGTGATGTTCCGCTCTCTCATCCTTGCTGCAAACGTGCCACTACCACCTCCAATGTCCAGTCCGATTCGGATGCTCCCGGCTGGCTTCGTTTCAAGAACCTGCTCGATTCCGTAGTCGAGTCCTCTGTCGTAAAGCCATCTTGATTTTTCTCGGCCTTGTAAGTCGAAGCAGTCCTTGCAGTCATACATCCCCGGCAATTTCTTGCGGTCGATGAGGCATTTGTAGCTTTTGCAAGTGTAGGGGTCCCAAATGATGCTGGAATCTGATGGAATCGACCAGAGGCTCTCAGGGAACGGTGTCGGCTCGACATAACCGACGGGGGATTTGGGGTGGCATCGCCGACGAGGGAGTGGTTCACAGCCCTTGAGCATAAGTTTTTGAGCAAAAACATCATCCACGGGACATTCGCCGCCAATGTCATATGTCATGTACCGAGACAGCTCCTCTTGAAACCTCAAGCAGGCAGCTCCAATAGGAGGATAGATCTCATCAGATGCACTCCTCGGGGAGTATCCTAATGGAAGTTTGTGAGGCAGAACGGAAAGCTTGAGCTCATCCGACAATGAATCCGGAAGAATACCGAACATATCAACTTCTTTTTCGACCGGTTCGTGCTGACGGGCGAGCTCAACAAGGAGGGCTTGAACAAGCAAGTTAGTGGAATTAATCTTGTTGTTCAAGTCAGCAATAAGTGAGTAACTAGCAAAGAGCTGGGACTGTGTAGAGTTGAGCTCCTGCAAGAGCTGAGAAACCGAGTCGTCCCGGTGGTAAAGGATGCCGTTGTTGGATGATAAGCTGAAAGTATGAGCAGTAAAGATAATGATGGTGACAAGGTTGGTGAATATGAGTAGGTGCAGCAGTTTGCGCTTGAAATTGGTGCTTAAATGTTGCCTTCTTGGGTCGTCTTCTTCTTCGCTGGCCATGCTGCTTGCTTCTTGGTTTCTTCCTGCAAAAAGTTGAGAATGAAGAGAAGAAGAAACTGATTAATTTCAGATTCAACTGAGAATTGGAAGATAAATAACATCGGCAGCCTCGATGCATGTCACGTGGTAACGGAGCTTCGTTCATTGTAATTCGCCTCGTGAGACGCTGAAACTTCAGAAAATATTGATATTTTAATGCATGTATAACTATAAATATACCTGGTATGAAAAAAGTCATCGGATTCCATCCAGTTTGCATGAGGTTGTAGAGTTGAGCATCCAACAATCCTAACAATAAGTGCAACTTGCCTGACAACATTTCATGCCCCATAATTAAAATATTATCGCCATAAATGAATATAATTAGTTTAAATACTCCCTCTGTCCCACTAAAACTGTCACATATTGACTTTTTTGGGTCAAACTTTTTCAACTTTGACCTCTTATAATTTAAAATTTATTATTGATAAAAATATAAAAAAATATATTTTAAAAACTTTGAATCAACTAGTTTTTAAATATATTTTTTATAATTTTTAATTAATTAAAATATTTAAATAAATTATAGTCAAAGTTGAAAAAATTTGACAAAAAAAGTCAACATGTGACAGTTTTAGTGGGACGGAGGGAGTAGTTTTTAGTCTACTTTAAGTTGAATGGTATAAAAAGTGAATAGTTTAGTCTTGTATATTTAATTTTAAAGAAAAAAAGTAAACCGCAAATTTGAGATTACAAAAAGTTCGACTTATTTTTTTTATTAAATAAAAAATAATACATTCCTATGTCGAGATTTAAATACATACAAGATGAGAGAATATGAATATTCCTAACCATTATGTCAATAAATGGATCTCATTTTTTGTTCTTTTTATTCGTTCGATTAATATGGTTATTTTGTGATATCCATTAACTGGCCTGGTAAAAAATGTTCATGTTGATGTGAATTAGAATTTTGGCATTTGTTTTTAGAATGTAAAAGTTCTTTATATAATAAAATAGGAAAAATTTTAAACGGGTGCTACACACTACTACCGCTACACTCCGCTAAAATTTGGGTTAAATGACCCTTAACCTCTTTATTTTTATTATATTTTTTAATCTTTAATTTAAAATATTAATATTAAATTCTACGTCCTCCAGAAACCCTACACACATTCTAAACCCTGTTCATCCTAAATTTTACATCATCCACAGCCCTTTTCATTTTTTTCACTTCTTTCAAGTATTTGTTAGATTATTATTTTATTCGTCCAACTATTCATAATAAAAAGGATGAAAGTGTGAACCATAAAATGTGAGAGATCGAGAGAAATTCAAATTGAACTTACTGTATTTTTTATTATCCTACACAGCTTTCAATCTGTTAATGACAAATATAAAAAAACAAAACAGTGAATGGTGGAGACCGATGATCCCAAAATTGTCATATTGTTTTTGTATGCGAATAATGTTATGTTTTAATTGGAAATTAATATATAAATTAAAAAATACATACAAATTTAATAATTAATAAAATTGTATTTGAAATATAATTTCATTATAAGAAATTAATATATACATCTAAATTTAATAATTATTAAAATTATATTAAAAATAATTTCACAAATAAAAAATTAATGTGTACATCCTTGTATATGTTCAATGATGATATTCAAAAAAAATATTTTTCATAATCTAATTAATATTAATAGATACAAAATGTTAATAATTAATAAATTATTCAAACAAGTATCAAATATAATCATGTCTTATATGTCATTTTGCTTGTTCAAATAATCAAACAACTATTAGTTAATTTTACCAAACATTTTTATACAATCAGCTAATGTAATCCTCCGGTCAAATCATCTAATGCAATCAGCTATCCACTATCTGCTAATTGATAAACAATCTTAATTTTAATTTTATTTTTTAGTACGAGAACATACATATGGACGCTGAGAAGGGATAGTATCAAGTTGTAGAGTTGAACATTGAACCATCCTAACAATAAGGTTGACTACTTTCCTAGTTGGCAGACAACATTTCATGCTCTAAAATTAAAATATTGTCTCCATAAATGGATCTAATTAGTGTAAATTATTTTTTAGTCTACTTTAAGTGGTATATTTAATTTTAAAGCAAAGAAGTAAACGTAAATTTGGCATTGCAAAAGATTGACTTATTGTTGCTTGAGCATAGCTGGATTAGTATTATGGTTGTCGTAACATTTAACAAGTTTTGAGTTCAAATGTATTTTAATGTAATTGTTTGTAATTTAGGAGGTGAGGAATTTTGTGTAGTTTAGGGATTGCAATTTGTACATAAGATTGATTTTGTGTATTTCAGAGTTGCTTGGGAAAAAAAATTCAAAATAACATCTTTTTAAAAGACGGTTGCTAACTTTGAGTTAATTCAAGAATTTAGATCAACTTTCTTTTAATAAGAAATCAAAAGTTATTAAAATAAAAAAGTATGCAATAAAATACAAAACATAACATAAAGAGAAAATTGACTACAATGTTGGTCAAGAAATCTAAAAAAAATGAAAATCTAGAGGATGTGAAAAACAAAATCTTCCTTTAACTATGTACATCATTCATAAAAATCCAACAATTAAATTTTAGTATCTCTATTCTACTAAACACTTAAGTGATAATGTAGGAGAGATAATCAACAAAATCAAATTTGTAGATTGATCTTTTAATAGTTTTAAAACTATCGACAAATTGTCACAAAAAAATATAATCATACGAGACAACCAACCTTCCATTATTAGGGATGTATATTATGATGATCGCTACAGGAACACCAAACTAACACAAAGATAAAAAAATGTCACAAATAAAAAAAATAACGTGTCACAAAGACAAATTAAACAAACACAGCAAAACATACAAAAAAATAAGAGTTCAAAACGGAAGAGATTCATATTATATTATATATAAATTATTATAAATTACATAATTTCTTACATATTAATAATTTGTAGAAATATATGCGTATTGGTTAAGGTAAGAGTAGTGGAAAACGCGCTTATCTTCCTACCTAACCGTAGATGTAAAATTGTGAAATTGAGAACGAGCTTGAATCGAGAAAAGAAGGAAAACAGTCAAAATTCTCGAATCAGCTGGCAAAGGAGATAGAAGAGGATTCTATTTTGGAAGGTGGCGATCAAAATTAGGGGGAAATTGGAGTTTTGAAAATGGTTAGTTAACCGTTATAGCTGTTATTAATCGTAATTTAATTGTTAAGAAACGGTTAACTGTTAATTTTTTAAATGGTTATCTATTATAGTGATTAACCGTTAAGAAACGGTTCAGTTACAAGTTAACTTGTAATTTATTACGATTTTCCTTTTAAATGTTTATTATTACTTTTTAGAATAATAAATTTATCTTTTCGATAAATATTGTATTAAATTTTTCTTAAATATAGAAATTTTAAAGATAAACTTCGTACTTAGTTAAAATAAAGTACCTATAAGTTAACCATTAACTATCGTTTTTAGCGGTTCCTTACTTGAAGCAGTTTAACCTTAACGGCTAGATCAATTAACCTATAAAATGATTAATTATACTGATTAACAATTACTGTTTATTTTGCACACCCATAACAGGGATAGTGGTGCATATTGGGCAAGACAACCCAATGATTCACGTGTTGGGCCATTAATATGGGATGAAAATGAAAATAAAAAAGAATACGGAGAATTTAGATCTTGGTGATTGAATTTGCCATTGCTTTTGAAAAGTGCGTTGAGTATGTATTTTTGAAGAATATTTTCGAAGAGTTTAGTTTAAAATATGAGTGTTTGATTTTGTTGGTTAAAAGCGCTTTTAAGTAGATAAAATGTCCATTTTAAACCTTGTTTTTAAAGTATAAAAAGTTTGTGATTTAAACGAAGATAAATACATATTTATACTCAAAACTATTTTTAAAAAAACTAAAAACTAAAAATTACAGCTTTTGAAAAACATTTTTCAAACCAAGCTAAAATATATTTTTAGCATGAAATGTTCATCATTGCTTTTATCACTCTTCTCTTTTTTATGCACTTAGGTTCGGACCGTTTACCTCATTTTGTTTTAATTGTTTGAAATCTTATAATATTGTTTTTTTTACAAATTAAATCTTTCAATATTATTTATTTATTATTTAGTCTATAAATATATTTTAATTACTAATAATAATTGTGATAATGGTAAGGTAAAATATTAAGCTTTTTATCAAAATAAAATAGTATTAATAATATTATTAAATTGACATTAATAAAGATAATTTTTAGTGATGGTAATGTTCATGTTCTAATTTATTTTGGTTTTAAATAAATGATCTCATGTGAATTTTAGTTGTTAGTTTGTGCTATAAAAATATGTATGTTGTTGTTGTTCTGTGTCAAGATTTTTTTTAAAACCATATGTGTTAAGATATTATATTTCTATAATTTAGGTTACTTTTCATTTTCTGTGATCTTTTAATTGTCTTTTTCTTATCTCATTTCTATTATTATATTTTATATAGTTTACTGTAACTTGATTTTAACACTACATTCATTTATTTAAAAATATTTAAGTAATTCATCGTAATAATTTAATTTAAAAATATTATTTAACAAGTTTACAATATAATATATTTAAAACTAGGACAATTATAAGTGCATTAACAATGGGAAAAAATTTCATTAACAAGTATAGAATCATAACAAGCGTCTTTATAGTACATTTAAAATTTTAAAAATTAAAAAAAGTCACTTATCACTATTTTAACACCATTTGTGGAAAAAAATTGCATTACTAGTGCACATGATAATAATAATTGTAGTCATTTGTTTTGTAACTTGCGGATAAGATTTGTATTAGATTGTATATGAAGATAATTATAATACAAACTTATTTAATAATTATTTTATATTATTTATAAATAAAATATTTAACGGTGTGTTCCTCATGTTTACTCTTTTATGACCTATCTTTCTGGGTTTGCATCTTCCTCCCGTGCTTACATCGACACTATTACGGGCGTAGCCTGATTTGAGGATTGTACTTTTCTAGCTTCATTTGCTTTTGCATTTTTTTGCTCATGTTTGTTTGTTTACTTCGATTACCTTTGTCTATAGTGTTTTGTTGTGACTCTTTATTTTTCTTTTGTTTTGATGCCTTTTAGTCTTAATAAATGAAGCCGAATACATTAAAAAAAGAAGAAGAAAGAAATCAATAGTTCAGCGATTTATATACAAGTAAAAATTAATATTCTCTTTGTCCTATTAAAATTGTTTTTTATTAATTTTTTGGTCAATTTTTTTTAACTTTGACTCTTTATTGTTGATAAAAATATGAAAAAAATAAAAACCAAGTAGTTTTGATATATATATATATATATTATAAAATTTAATTTTTTTAATATTTAAAATAATTATGATAAAAGTTTAAAAAGTTAACTTTTAAAAAATCAATAATGTACATCTTTAATGGGAGTGTGAGAGTTGTTTAAAATTTTAAATGCAACAAATTAGTAATATCAATAATTCAGTCTACGTACTTATTAGGGTGAACATTCGGTCGAGTCAAAAAAAATTTGAGTTAGTCGAGTTGACGAGTATTTTTTATGACCCAAATTTTATTTGATTTTTTTTTTAATTCGAGACGAGTTCATGAAATTTGAGTCGACTTGACGAGTTTCTGTACAAATTTAATTGTAATAATTTATTATCTCATAGCATAATTGATTCTAATTTAAACAATTTTCTTTTTTTTTTGAAAAGTGACGGGCCTCATTAAAAACCCCCTCTAAACCTATATAGGGGGAAAAGAGTGCCCTTTTATTCATAAAACAGCGATGTACCAGTTCAATCATACAATCGTGCGACTAAGGGAAAATACAACGCCATGGCATAAACCTCAACAAGCAGTCATTAATGTATGCAAGCTATCTAAGGCGCAGTAAGCTACCAAACAAAAAGAAACCCAAGTAAGGCCTATGCCTGGGCAGTAGGCGCCCTTTACTGCCTTCATCCACAAACGCCACTGCACTCAATGTTACTGCGATTTCGCCACTCGAACCTATCAACTGCGCCCCTGCTTAACGTCCCTGTATATCAATCAATGTTTACTAGGCTTGGATGTCTTGTGAAATCCAGCAGATTTGGTATAGACTTCGGCCATTTACTCTTTGCCCACATGCCAATACTCAACAACAATGTATCTTTAGCCGCTTTTTCACAGATGCTCTTTTTATTAAACACCGCCTCGTTCCTCACTAGCCAAATGGTCCACACAATTCCGAAAAACACCAGTAACCACAACGGTTTAGCGCGTCTTCTGATAGGGGTGGAGCTCCACATCCACAGCAGCTCTTTAATGTTAGCCGGGAATACCAGCTGCATACTCCATTTCGAAGCCCAGAACTGCCATAGACTCTAAGATACACGGCAATGGCATAAAAGGTGAGCACAAGTTTCTTCCTCCACCCCACACAACCCACATAAACCGTGCCCAACAATTCCAACTCCCCTTTTTTTAAGAGCATACACTGTTGGAATTCTCTCCAATATTGCTCTCCACACGAAAACTTCTACTTTCGGCGGGGCTAAATTTGCCCAAACAAGCTGCCACACTTTGTCCGATGAGCCATCCTTCACAACACTTGTAATGCAAAAAGACTTTGAACTATAAACACCATCTTGAGAGCCATGCCATCCGACTGTATCTCTGCGATTGACCTCCGGTTTAAACTGACTCAGCATTCTGAGAAGGTCTGACCAGCCCTCTTCTTCCCACGATCGCAGCGCTCGCCTTAAATCAATTTTCCATATCCACACGCCTTCATTGAAAAAACCAAACTCTCGGACCACACCCATTTTATTTAGGGCCAAATTAAAAAATCTGGGAAATGCGACTCTTAACGGTTGGGGTTGAATCCAACAATCGTCCCAAAATTTAATTGATCTTCCATCCCCTAATCTGTAAAAGATATTCTAGGCGAAGACATCATCCGGGTTATGTAAAACCTTCGTTATATTCTTCCAAACCCAAGACTGCTTTCTCGGACCTACTTGCGACGGTAACAAGGCATTAGGCTCATACCCGTATTTTGCATCGATAACATTCCTCCACAGACTCTCAGGTTCAGAATTATACCGCCATACCCATTTATTCAACATAGCTCTGTTTTTTATCTTCACGTCTACAAGACCCAGCCCTCCCGCTTCCCTTGGTTTCGCAATATTCTCTCATTTCACCCAATGTATGGCACGCGCATCATAGGAACCCCAAATGAATTGTGCTGATAATTTATTCAGCTCCAAAGCTACCTTGGCTGGTAATTCAAAGAGACTTAGAAAGTAAATTGGAAGACTAGTGATAGCCGATCTTACCAAGCAGATTCTTCCGGCTATCGATAGAAATTTTCCTTTCCATCCCGCCAATTTCGACTTCACTCTCTCAATAATCGGTTTCCACAGCATTAACGAATTCCTATTCGCTCCCAGAGGTAACCCCAAATATGACGATGGAAATGCGCTCGACCCGCATCCAAGCTCCTTAGCCCATTCCTCCACGCTAAGGCTATCCACTGAAATTCCAAAAACACAAGTTTTCTTCATATTCAAGCTCAAACCTGCCGCAACCTCAAAAATCCGCAACAATCTTTTGATATTCAACGCATTCTCTTTGGAAGCTTTAGCGAAAATAATCAAGTCATCTGCAAACTGCAGATGCGAGATCGGAAGGCCAGAATCACCAATCCTCACCCCCTCAATTAGTCCGATATTTGCAGCTTTACTAATGAGGCAACTTAGCGCCTCCCCGACAATGTTAAACAGTAAGGGCGAGAGTGGACACCCCTGCCTCAAGCCCCTTTTGATCTGGAATGGTTTCGACGCCTTGCCGTTCACTGTCAGTGATATAACTGCTGTAGAGACACACTTCAGTATCCATGACCTCCATCTATAGCCGAACCCCATATTATCCATGATCCTATCCAAAAAGGACCAGTCCACTGTATCATATGCCCGTTTGAAATCAGCTTTGAAAACTAGAGCTTCCTTTTTTCTCCTTTTTTGATCCTCGATAACCTCATTCGCGATCAATGCACAGTCTGCGATTTGTTTCCCGGGTATAAAGGCAAATTGATTCCTTCCCACCACTTCATTAATGCATAACCTTAGTCTCCGCGATAAGACCCTAGCTAGGATCTTATATACACTGTTCACCAAAGAGATGGGCCGAAAGTCGTCCACTTTCTCCGGATGCTCTTTCTTGGGGATCAAAGAGATAAAAGAATAGTTAAAATACTTATCCCTAATCTTCCCCCTGTAGAAGTCTGAGAAGAACCCCATCACCTTATCTTTGAGCTGGTCCCAAAACTTTTTGAAGAATTCCATATTGAATCCGTCGGGCCCGGGAGCTTTATTTCCATCGGCCGACCAAATAGCATCCCGCACTTCCTCAACCGAGAAAGGAGATTCCAACAGTCTAGCCGATGCCTCACTAATCTTCTTCATTTCACACCCAAAACTTCTGACTGGAATGGTACTGGAGCTGTTGAAATTAGATTTGAACTCCTCCTCAAAGATATGCATGATTTGGCTTTCATCAGTAACAGTATTCCCTTTCCACTCTATCGCGTGGATGCGGTTCCTGTTTCTCCGAACCGAGGCCACCAAATGGAAAAATTTCGTATTCTTATCTCCCTCCGTAAACCATTTCACCCTCGATTTCTGATGCCATTCACGTTCTTCTCGACGATATTGCATCCACAATTGCCCTTTGACTCTCCTATGTTCCAAATCCAGAGAGGGACATGAACCATTCGAAACCAACAACGCCTCAATTTTCGACAACTTCTCCTCAAGTGCCTGAGTCTGAGCCTCCTCTGATGCTTTGAAATTATTCACCCATTTTTTTATTAAAGCTTTAATCTTCTTCAGTAGCAGATTTGTAGATCTCCCATTAAATTCAACCACGAAACGTCTAATAATTTCTACTAATTCCGAGCACTCTAGCCAATGCGAAAAAAGCTTAAAAGACCCTGCTCCACTCCTCAGTCCCCCCTCAATTATCGAAATTGGGCAATGATCCGAGATACTCCTAGAAAGTGCGAACTGTTTGATGTTCGGGAACCACAGCAGCATTTCTGGGGATATAAGCACTCTGTCTAATCGGCTCGCAGCAGGCGACACACCTCCCCGAAACCAGGTAAATTTATTATTCTGCAACGGAAGATCAATAAGGTTGCAACACAGCAAGAAGTCCTTCAACAGAGCCCCTTTATCACAGGGTTCCCCGATACCCCACCTCTCATCAACATTGAGTATACAATTAAAGTCCCCACAGACCATCACTGGCACATTAAGGTTCGATAGAAGGGCGCGAAGTTCATCAAAGCATGCTCTCCTGTCCCTCGGCAGATTTGGGGCATAAAGATTCACTATTCCACAACGCTTATCTATTGACACCAATAATCCCATACTAATAATAAACCGGTCGGTAATAATATTATTGTCCACCCTGAAAGAACCACCATCCCACATAGAGATCAAACCCCCCGATGCCCCTTGCGAAGGCGCATGGACAAAACCATCAAAACATCTCCCTTTCATACGATTCATCAACCCCGGATTAACAGACCCGATTTTAGTCTCTTGAAGTAGGCAAATTTTACACCGAGCAGCAGCCACAACTTTAGACAAAGCTCTCAACTTCTCTGGTCTCCCCAACCCTCTAGTATTCCAACTAAGAATTATAGAATTCATAAAAGAACATTGAAAAACGCGAATTAACACTCAGACTTAACTGAATCAAGTCTCCCTCCGCTCGATTTCCACCAGCCGCTGGACCACTGCATCGTCAGGGGCATCGAAAACAATGCCCACCTGGTGACCAAGCTCGAGCGTCGATGATGCCTCCTTCAGGGCCGCATCCTGCACATCTACTTTCAAATGAGCTTGCGTAGATCCCTCCGTCTGCGCCTGCGATCGGACATGCGAAGGCGGACCCTTCCTCCCTGAACACCGCCCAACTCTCCTCCCCCCTCTACTCTCTCTGTTCGTGCCTATTTTAGACCACCATTTAAATTTGTCCAAACCCGAGCGGAACCCCCTCTGTGACATTGCCCCTCTGGTACAGGCCCTTGGCTGAGACAAGGATGGTCTGCTATGACCCGGGGAACCAATCTCAAACATATCGGCCTCTCCCACCGCAATGTTAATAAGCCCAACATCACTAGGCCCACCTATGGAAACCGGTTCTGGGTACATGGTTGGGGATACAGCGGGCCTGAACATGGTATCATCTAGCCAAATTGGAGATACTGAAAAAGGGCGCTTATTAGGGGTCAAATTTCTCAAATCAGCCACACCAACCTCAATCTTAACCAGGCTATTCTCACTGGGCTCTCCAGCATTCAGCATTCTTGGGCTCTTACTCTGGGTCACGTTAACTGAAAATTCTGGCCCACATGGAATAGTATCTGCAGACTCAATTTGCACCTCATGAAGCCTAGATGTGGATGGGGTAGCCTTATCGACTCTGGCAGTGGGGTCTAAGAGTTTGCTAGCCGACAGCTGTTCCTCCTGTGAACTAGGACACATTTCCCCCATATTCTTGGAATGTGCGTCAGCCGACACGTGAGCCGCTACATCCCCGCTTTTAATCATTTCCTCATCAATGTTCGGATCGTCCCACGAAGCGTCACCATTGCTCTCATTCGGGGGTCTAGCCGGACCTCCACCGTCGAGGAAGATCCGATCTTCTTCATACTCCTTCACCTCAACTTTGATTCGGAATAAGGTGCCATTGAATAAAACCTCAACTGACGCGGGTATAGTCGCCGTATATTGAACTTCCAGAAGCACTCTAGCCTTGTCGAAACGAGATAGTTTCCGAGTTTCATCATCTATCTCGATAACCTTCCCCCACCTTTCTCCCAATTTGTGGAATAGTACCATATCCCACATTAGGACTGGTACATCAGTGAACTCAACCCACACCTTAACTCTCCTTTTCCCTTCGAACCCTATCAAGAACTCCAGCTCGTCAAACCAGAGCCTCATTAGTTCGTCTCTCATGACCCAAATTCCATTCTTCACGTCTTCATTAGGAGCTTTCAGGATTGTGACCAACCCGAACCACGGACAAACCGTAACTGGAATACCGTCCGCTCTGAGTGCTTCTTGAACTAGGTCCGCATTGTACATAGCTTTTATCCTCCCCACCAGACAACATTTTGTCCATTCCAAATCCTCTTTACGAATGGTTATCAACATGTCCTCAGTGCCCGCGACTGAAGCACCCTGTGTCGACTCCACCATCTCCACTCTAACGACCGAATCGCTGGCCCTGCAGTGTTCCCTCGTCGCACTCCCCTCCACCAATCTTCCATTTGTTCTCCTATCGCCATTGTTTTGATTCTTAGAGCCATTCATACCCACCAAAACCTCCTTATATGATCTATTGTCCCTTATTGCTTGGCACCGTACCCCCTAGCTTTAAGAGGGTGCACAACCCTGCTATTCCCTCCCGCCTTCGTGTGGGCCAAGGAAATACGGACTCGAAAGCCATCAAGGATTCTACCATTCCCATGGCGGATAGCGTTCTCCGCCTCCTCCTTATTGCTGAACCGCACAAAGGCAAAAACTGTTGGCTTATCTCTTCTGCTTTGGTTCCCATATGCAATGAAAACATCAACTACCGATCCATACACGAGAAAAGCTTCACGTAACACTTTCGGATGGATCCTCCTACTCACGTTGTCTACGAAAACAGACACCCCTAGCCTCTTGTTGATCCTTCCCTTCCCCGACGCCCGCTCACCTTTTGGAAACCCGCCGGAAAGCCACTCACCTCCCATTTTCTATATTTAAACAATTTTCTCTAATCATATAAAATATACACATACATTTCTTCATGTTCTTTTCCACATGTGTAAGTAAGATTTTAATGTTATTTAATAAAATGCTTAATAGAAAAAATAAGTGCTCAAATTATATCTCTTTTTGCTTTAGGTGCATAAAATTTTTTGGGTCAAAATAAGTGTCTAACATTTATAACGTTACCATTTTGAATGTTCAACGTTTCATTCGGTTAATATTTTAAGGTTGACCGCTAAAAAATTTATCAACCGAGTCATTGCTTGACATGTGGTTGGGTATTTAATTTTTTTATTTTTTAAAAATTAAGCACATATTTTGACAAAAAAAACTTTAGGCACTTAAGGCAGAAAAAGATATAGCTTGAACACTTATTTTTATATTAAGTCTTACCCCCTTTCAAAAAAAAATATTAAGCCTTACTAAAAAATATCATCTAAACTATAAAATGTATTTATAACGTTATTAAAGAATAATTTTTTAAGATAAAGTATTGATGGGAATATAAATGAGTTAAGTAATTGATGAGAATAATTTATAAAAAAATTACAGTTGAGTGATAAATTGAATAAAATATAAAATATAAATTTAATGAATTAAATTCCAAAAAGAATATTTTTATTAAAAACATAAATTGAAGTTATAAAAATATTATATAATAGTAGCAAAACATTTGATTTAAATTTAGTGAAAAATAACTCAAAACGAAAGAGAACTTTAAAAATAAAGGAAACATACGAAATTGTAGAAATAAATTGCAAAAAGACAAAATTATTTTTTAAAAATATAAATGGAAGGTACATAAGTATTCTAAGTTTATCTAAGCGCAAGTGGTTATTTCCCTTGTTTAGAAAGTACATTGAATTGAATTAAATTAAATCAAATCATGTTGATATAAATGCAATCTTCACTGCTTTTGAGATCATATTATTTCTCGTACATTAAATTAAATTAAATCAAATCAAGTGGACGTAAATGCAATGTATATTGGCAGGCTGGATCTCGATAGTCAAACACTCCTATGCTATAGTATAGTACACCAGAAAGGAAAAAAATTAGTATTTGAAAAATAACGATGAACATTATTAACGATGAGCACCGATGAACATTATTAATTTAATTTTAAAAATATAAAATTAAAAGATAAATGAATTAAAATACATTATTTATAATCTCTTCTTTCTTGAGTGTGATTATTCGAAACGTATATTGGGAGCTATACTAAAACTGTGTAGCGTAGATAGGGAGTCAATGCGCTGGGAAGCCGACATATACCGGACCAGCCTTCATATAAAAGGTAAATTCTTGATAGTGTTTTTACTTAAAATAGCTTACTCAGACTATTACCGATGTACATGAGATAGTTTATATTCTTTTATTACAGAAAGGAATAATAGTTTATTATACTTTAATTGGGATATCCATTGATTTTATAGTTAATATTTTTGTACACGTTTTTGGGTAGCAATTTTTTTCTCACTCCTTAGATACTATGACAAAACTTATCCAACAATTTTTATAATCTCGTTTTTTCAATTATTGATATCCGACACATTGACCGATTAATTCAGATTAAATTTTACAGAAATTCAATATGAGGTGATTCTCTTAACTTAGTTTTTTTTCATTCACAATTTTATTCAAACTTCTGAACTTGCTTAAGGAACCTAACGTATTATTCCACTAAACTAACTTGTTGTCAGTAAATTATAATCTATCTTTAAAGCTTGAATATCAATTTAGAAAAAAAGTAATTGATTTTTTTTAAATAATATAATCTTTTTGTAGATTTTAAGACAAATTATTATTTACTATTCATTTAAAATGAATCACTAATTGTATTTTTCTCATTATCATAATTTTATTATATTAGATAGTTGTATCTGTGTTAATTTGTCTAATTATTTTTATTCCATTAATGTAAGTATTTATTATTATTTTTTGACAAATTTTAAATCTAATCCTAGTCCTACTTAGGGGAGGGGAAAGAGAAACTTTAGGGGAGAGAAGAAAAATACTCATAGTAGGTCTAGAATCCATGACTTAAGGGAATATGATGGAACAAAGATGAGCAGTTTAGCCAACCAACCAAATGTACTTGTCAAGTATTTATTATTTAAAAAGTTTAAGAGATCACTTTGTTCATGAAGTAAATCGAAATCAATAATATTAATTTTTTACTTTTTAATTGTATTAATTTTTATCTTTGACCGACGTTAGTCGTTTTAATGTTGATGTGGCAGTTAACATCGACGTGGCGAATCATTGTACTGATGTGATAATATACGATGATAATATGGTAGTACATCTGTGATGATAACATTAAGAGGGCTTGAATTGATTTTTTTAGCAAATTCTGAGACATGATTTTTTATCGAGTTTAATAACATAATTGATTTTAATTGAAAGTTCAAGGGCTTAGTTGATTTTAATTAAAATTTAAAAGGCCAATTTATTTTTAAAAATATAAGAATTTAAAAAATAATTAAAATTTTAAAATTATTAAAAAATTATTAAAAATATTAAAAATTAGTAACACTATAAATTAAAAAAGGGTGTGACAATATTGATGAGCACACCACAAGCTTGGTTGACTTTTGGTTTTTTTTTTCAGTTTTTATTGTATAAAAAACTATGCCGAAATTAAAATTACATATAAATAGCCAATATATAAGTTTAATAAAAATTAAGCTTGTAACGATAACATATAATTAGGGGTAGACAGAATTTCAGCCAATTCAAAAATTAAGCTTGGTTGACTTTTGTTTTTTTTTTTCAGTTTTTTTTTTTTTAATTTTCTCTGCTCTTTTGCACGATTTTCTCTGCTCTTTTGCACGATTTTCTCTGCTCTTTTGCACGGCTATCCTCTCTTCTCTGGTTTTTCTTCTGTTTTTTAACACGTGCTCTTTAGTGTTGATGCTCCATCTCTGTTTCTCTTTTCTTGATCCGGTCTCGTGTTCTTTGGTTTAATGGCGGGAGTGGAAAATGATCTGGCTGGATTGTCTATCAACTGTGGGGAAGATGACATTTTGGAGGTTGATTCTTTTGATGCTGGAAATCAGATCTGCTATGATCACTGCTTTGTGGGGGCTTTCCTCACTAATAGTGTCGTCCATTTTCACTCAATGAAAGCTACCCTCGCCAATGTTTGGCACCCAGTGGATGGTATCTCAATATCAGAACTAGGTGCGGGCCGATTTCTTTTTCAGTTATATAATGCGGTCGATGCTGATAGAATTGATGCGGGCGGACCCTGGAACTTCAATTCCCACTTACTCATTCTTCACCGTCTTCAACGAGGAGAGGATCCGAATCTGGTCCCTCTGACACATTCTTATTTTTGGGTCCTTATTCACGATGTTCCCCATGGCTTCATGTCAGAAAAAGTGGCCCGTTCTTTCGGCACTTTCATAGGTTCTTTTTTGGAATACGACACAAACTCGATCTCTTTAGGCTACAAAGGAATTATGCGTATTCGGGTAAGGCTGGACATTCGCCTTCCTCTAAAGAGACGCAAAAAATTACTTTTGCCAAATGGAATACCCCATTATGTTCGATTTGAATATGAGAAGCTCACCCTCTTTTGTTTCATTTGCGGCAAACTTGGCCACGGCGAGAGCTTCTGTCCGATTCGGGTGGCTAATAACTCTGAGAATATCAGTTTCGGTTGGGACATTTCTCTCCGGGCTCCTAACCGGAGGAATCAACGTCCGGCCAGCATTTGGTTGAGGGAACCACCCACATTAATTGAAAATAACTCCTCGGAATCTTTGGGAGTAATTAAAGGAAAGTCAGAGATCCCTCCTGGATTAACGCCCAATAATTCACCTGATGTTCAGCATTCTACACATTCAAAGGGATTTCAATCTGCTAATCTCCCGCGACACATTAGAACAGCAGATTTGGTGTTCCCAGCTGGATCCTCCATTGGGCCTTCTAATGGTATGGATGTTATAATGGGAAACGTTCAAGAAGATGTCCCACTTGGGCCCATTGAAATGTCCAAACGGGCTCGGACCCAAGTAACCTCATTAGAAGTTTCTGCTACACCGGATTCAACTGATGCCCAAAATTCTTTTTCGGCCGGCCTTGATAATCAGGCCCGCCGCCCGCAATGAAAATCCTCAGCTGGAACGTCCGTGGCTTGGGGAAGCTACGGGCCGTTAGACGTCTCAGGAATAAACTGAGAGAGGTTCGTCCCCAAATTATGTTCCTCATGGAAACGAAACTTTCGGCACATAGAATGGAACAGATTCGAAGGAAATGTGGCTTTATTCACGGTTTTGATGTCTCGGCGGATGGGTCACGAGGTGGCCTTTCGATAGGATGGTCCCACAACCTATCGGTTACTCTACACAGTTACTCTCTTTCACATATTGATCTAGAAGTTGTTGATCCAGATTGCTCCTCCCCGTGGAGATTCACCGGTTTTTACGGTAATCCGGTGGATAATCAGAGAGAAGCTTCTTGGCAGCTTTTGCGATCCCTTAGTGGGAATCAATCCCTCCCCTGGTTAGTTTTAGGGGACTTCAATGAAATTTTATTGGCTAGTGAAAAACAAGGTGGCAGAATTCGTTCGGATCGAAATATGACGGCTTTTAGGAACGCCCTGCAAGACTCCAATCTTACAGACTTGGGTTATGAGGGGCCCTGGTACACTTGGCAAAAAGGTCGTATTCCAAGCACAAATATCCGAGAAAGATTAGATAGGGGAGTTGCAAATCCTTCCTGGTGGGATCTTTTCCCAAATTACAATGTCTCCCATCTTCTACATTCTATTTCCGATCACTGCCCAGTCTTAGTTAATACTCTGCCCTTGGATCCTCGCAACAACTCTTCCCTTTCATTTCGGTTCGATGCGAATTGGATTCTTGAGGATGATTTTGAGGCCTTAGTTCGATCTACCTGGCTATCTTCATCTTTAGATGTCCCAGCCAAGCTTTACTATTTGAGCACGGTGATAAAATCGTGGAGTCGGGAGCTTAAAGGTCGACGAAAGAAATACAGAGAATCCCTAAACTCAAGGTTAGCTGATCTCTCTATTAAGGATCCGGATGATGAAACACTCGCCGAACTACTTGATGTTAAGATAGCTTTGAATTTAGAGGCAGATAAAGATGAACTGTTTTGGGAGCAACGGGCACGTGTAAATTGGCTCCAACACGGTGACCGTAACACTTCTTTCTTTCACAACTGGGCTACTTTCAGGAAGAAGAAAAGTTCTATTCGAAGTCTAAAGAATGAAGACGGTATTTGGATCTCGGACGACACCGAATTATGCTCTCTTGCTGATAGGTACTTCCAAAACCTTTTTACGGCTGCTGCTGCTACTGACCCTTCCCCTCTGCTCAGCAAAGTTCGACCAACTATTACCACGGATATGAATTCTCTACTTCTTCGCAGCTTCTCCAAAGAAGAGATTTTTACGGCAGTAAAACACATGGCTCCACTCAAAGCTTCGGGTAAAGATGGTTTTCCAGCCATTTTTTATCAAAAATATTGGTCGATAATAGGTAACGAGATCTCAGATTACTGCATCTCTGTCTTATCAGGAACAACTAATATTGAGGACATTAATGAAACGGCTATTGTGCTGATCCCTAAAGTTAACCCGCCCACTTCCATGGACCAATTTCGCCCAATTGCACTATGTACTGTTCTGTACAAAATTATAGCAAAAACTGTTGCAAACAGATTTCGGCTAGTCTTGGATAGTTGCATTGATCAAACTCAGAGTGCTTTTGTCCCGGGAAGATTAATTTCTGACAATGTTTTAATAGCTTATGAATTATTACATTCGATGAAGATGAAAAGATCTGGATCCAAAGGGTCTTTTGCTCTCAAGTTGGACATGACCAAAGCTTATGACAGAGTTAGTTGGGATTTTCTGGAAAAAATTCTTTTACGCATGGGCTTTGATTCAGTTTGGGTTAATTTGATACTCAAATGCGTGACTTCTGTTTCTTATTCCGTTTGTTTTAATGGTCTCAATGGGACCTCTTTTAAACCCACACGTGGACTTCGGCAGGGTGATCCCTTAAGCCCATATTTATTTCTGGTGGTGGCAGAAGGTTTATCTTCTTTATTAAATGAAGCAAAGATGGAAGGAGAAATTCATGGTGTCAAAGCTGGACGTCGTGGTGTTCCTATCACGCATCTATTTTTTGCTGATGACAGCATTTTGTTTGGAGAGGGATCCTTAGAGGAGGCAACTCGTATCAAAAACTTGCTTTCAATCTATGAGCAAGTCTCGGGGCAACATGTCAATTTCTCTAAATCCCTTATTTACTTTAGCAACAATGTGAATTCCCATACTGCTATATCTATTGGCATGCTCTTCAACGTCCGGCGATCCTCGAACCCCGAGAAATATCTCGGCTTGCCCACAATGGTAGGTCGAAGGAAAAGAGAAGCCTTTGCTGGGTTTAAAGACAAAATGCATAAAAAGACTGACAGTTGGAGCTCTCGACATCTATCTATGGGAGGTAAAGAAGTCTATCTTAAGTCTGTTTTACAAGCTACGCCCATTTATGCCATGCAATGTTTTTTATTCCCTAAATCTTTATGCCATGATTTAGAGTCTATTATGTGTAAGTTTTGGTGGCGCAATAGTTTTTCAAAGAAAGGAATTTATTGGGCAAGTTGGAACAAGCTTTGTCTTCCTAAGAAATCTGGTGGTATGGGTTTCCGCGACCTTGCTAAGTTTAATATAGCCCTTCTCGCCAAACAGGGTTGGAATCTTATTACAAAACCTGATAGTCTGTTAGCTAAGGTTCTAAAAGCTCGTTATTTTCCTAGCCTAGACTTCATCATGCTAATTTGGGCTCTAATCCGTCTTATACTTGGCGAAGTATCTGGTGTGCTAGGGGTTTACTTGAACTAGGTCTCGGCTGGAGAGTTGTTGATGGCTCTTCTATTAATATCTGGAACGATGCGTGGATAGCTGGTCCTGGAAATGGCAGAGTTAATATTACCAATATTGACCTGAATTATACTTATGTTTCTGATCTGATTGACAAGGAAACGCATAGTTGGAAAACAGATATTATTTATTCCATCTTTGAACCACAACAAGCTTTACAGATTTTGTGTATGCCTCTTCCTTCAGTTAGCTCAGCAGATATACGAATTTGGAGAGGTGATGATTCAGGAATGTACTCTGTACGTAGTGGTTACCGATGGCTTATTAATACTTCAGATACTCAATCGGGAGACCCTAATCTTCTGAGGCCTAACATCTTGGACAGTTTCTTCAGTACTCTATGGGCTCTAAAGTTACCATCAAAGATTAGAATTTTATTCTGGAAATTTTCCAACAATTACATGCCTACTCTTACTAATCTTGCTATTCGTCACATACAAGTGAACACAACTTGTCCCCTATGTTCTACAAGCCATGAGTCTGTGATTCACTTTACCCAGGATTGCTATTTTGTCAAACAAGTTCTAGCAAGGTTTAATATTAATCTTGTTCCTAATACAGATAATATTTCCTTTCTAACTTGGTTGGCTAAACTTTTCAGTGATCTATCTTCTACAAGCTGCAGAGTTTTTGTTACAGTGATTTGGGCAATTTGGTGGGCTCGCAATAAATATCAACACGAAGGAAAAAAGAGTTCTATAGAAGATGTCTACAGATTTGTGCTTACCTTTCTGCAGGAAGTGGATGCGTCTTCCTTAGCTTCACTTATTCCTCCCAGACGTTTGATTGAGCGATGGTCCCCTCCAGAAACGGACATAATCAAGGCCAATGTTGATGCCAGCTTCGATCTTCAAAATTTCTCTTCAGTTTCCGGCGTCATCTTCCGGGATAGTAACGGCCTCATCATGGCGGCCGGTACCTCGCCAAAGTCTTTTGTCCCAAATCCAGAAATCGCTGAAGCCCTAGCTTGCGAATTAGCTCTTGATCTCTCGATAGCCTTGGGTTTCCGAAAAGTCTTAATTGAAGGAGATTCCTCGAACGTAATCAACAAAATAAAAGCTCCATTATCTTCTAGGTCCCAAATCAGCCCAATTTTATTGAGTATCGAAGAAAAGAAGAAAGCTTTTACATACCTTGAGTTCTTGCATGTCTCTAGAAAGTCAAATGTTGCAGCCCACACCCTCGCCAGCTTCGGAAAATCTTTTGCCCATCCGATGGTCTGGATTGAGGAAGCGCCGGAGCCAATAGAAGCAGTGGCGAAGCTGGATATCTGGTGGGTTAACTCCGCCGCGTAAAGTTTCTGATCTGCCTCCTGGATGAACGGATCTCACTCATTCTTCTATCCGTTTCCCTTACCGACGAGGCTACTCTCATCCGCTCTTCATCTCTCAGATGCTCTGTCTTCCAGAGGTTTCCATGGATGAGACCTTTTGTTTTTCTGATCCAATGTTCTTTTGTTTTTTTACTTTGACGTTTCAACTTTTGATGACGTTTTTTACCGCTTTATTTATTAATAATAAAGGATCAGTATTACCGTTCAAACAAAAAAAAATATATTTTTTAAAATTTTAAGTTAATTTAATTAAGTTATTTAGTTTTTGAATAAAGCTAGACAAATAATTTAATTTTTCGAGTTAAATTTTTATGTCCTGAATATCTAAAAAAATTGGTGTAAATATCATTTGAATCTCTAATAATTTCAAAAATAAGTAAAGTGAGAACTCTAAAAATATTTGATTTCTTTAAATATTTTTAAAGAATCAGGAACAGAAAACCGGCTACACCATTTCAAACCAAGCAAACCAATAATGTTCTCCCGTTTCTTTCTTTCTTTCTTCCTTACCTGAACCTCTCATAAATCAAAACCAAAAAATCGAGGAACTAACAGAAGTTACAAAAAGAAGGAAAGAGTTGGTGGATAAGCAATTTGTAATTTAATGTCCATTTGATCAGGAAAAAGAAGCAAGAGAGTTTTGAAATTTACAACAAAAACGGGAGGGAAAAAGATTTGAGCTTGAGCATGAAACGTGAAGCTCGGTTGAACTTGAACAAGTCTCGAGCTGAATTCAAGCTCAACCCCAGCTAAATTACATTACATAACTGATAACAACATTATATTCCATAAAATCAGGCAAGGTAAAGCAGTGAATAATGCGGTAACTTAATCAAGGAGCTGTTTAGTTGAAGCATATCATCCCATCTACATTTGTATTAACTTGCACCTCTATCTAACTACTTCAATAATCTTATGTTAAAAAAACTAGTTTAATGATGTTAAAATTGTCCATGGAACATCTACCTATATTTGGATGTTTTTGAACATTAGGAAACCTGCCACACCATTTTCTGCGTTTCGCTTCACTTGTAAATACTCCCAAGGCCGGCAGCCATACCATTTTCAGTGTTTCGCTTCACTTGTAAATGCTCCCAGGCCAGCAGCCATGAGTCCCATTTGCAGCAATCTGGCCAGAAAAACTACATCCATGTCAGAAGTTGGTCTACTTTGTAAAATATCCAATCATACAGAAGCACACTTTCTGAAACAAACACATAATATCATGCTGAAAGATATTTAGGAAATTACCACATCAACTAATCTGAACTTTCATCATCATCAGAGGGTGTTCTGTGGAAATTCCCAAAGTATTGGAAGCGTGATACTTGACTTCGATTTGAGATGTGAGATCTCTTCTGCCTCGGCATTAAACCTTGACTAGACAGGGAATCAAACAAGACCCCCATGTCCATTTTCTTCTGAGAACTTTTCTGTTCATCTCGAAAACTACAAAATCATACAAAGCAAACTCAGAAAATAAATTATGATTAACCTCACCTCCACCCCTCTTTTTCCCACCTTTTTTTTGGGTAAATTCAGGGGAGCATATCAGAAATTGCTGAAGAATTAAAGAACTGGTTGACAGGGAAGGAGCACCTCTCCTAACTATAAATACATGCTATGTTGCTACGACTCCCATGTCCAACACATTTACGGACCTGGATACCAGGATATAACCCTCCAAGGATCATCCAAAAATATGGAAAGAAAAATGAACAACCTCATTTCGGACACATAATCATGTCCGATGCTTGCACCCAAATCCGAGTAAAATATAATTCAAATAAACTATACAAAAGGAGTAACTCAAGGTGTTATATCAGAGAAGAGACTGATAAAAGGAAGAGACCCATACCGTTCTCGAATAATTTTAAAGGCTTCCTTTGTTGCGTAGCATAGCCCTGTCATCGGATCTCGGTACCTACAACATCAAATTCAAATGAAAATTTGAACAAATATTGCTGGATGGAAAGAAAACCAAATTTGTCTCTCTTAAAATGTTAAGCATCACTGAATTAACATCTCTACTAAATCATAAACATGACTTGGTAACAACTTTGATGAAACTCCCAGCTGAAGAGAAGCATATCCATAACTCATGGCTTTCACTTTTGAATTTCCCAACCTAATGACATTTCTAAAGCATGGCATCTTTAACAGTAGTCAGACGTCCTCGCTACTCAAGAAAGAGCAAAGCAAAACGTATTTCACTGATGCTCTAGAAAATGAAAAAAAAACTGCAAAAATAAATTTTTATGTCAATTGTTCAACTGTAAAAAAATCATAATTCAGTTCCAAATAAAGCAAATACAACAGTTCATTCAGCAGCAAGACTTTAGAATGAAAACCAAGCAATAACCATTATGAAATAAGCTCTTACCTCGCAGGCAATCCAGTTACAGCACATATGGCCTTCTCGGGGTCTGGGTGTAAAGATAAATGAAACAAATTAATCAAAATAATATCCATAGAGCAGATAAATAGCGGTAATTAAACAAAAAAGGCTAGAATCAAAACATAAAAAAGTAGAAAATCGTCCCCACTAAGCTGTTAAATGCTAAACATTATGCACATCTTTAGAGAATCATGTAACAAAAAGTTATCTCCTTAGTCATCCTGATGCAAGACAGCTTAAAGTTAAACTACAATCCAAATTTCCTATGGTTCTTTGATTGCATCACACAATAAAGAAGACATTAGAGATTTGAAGCTGTTCAAAACAGACTTGAACCTGGAAATATTCCCAAGGCTAAGATAGAAATTACTAAAGTTGTGTTGGATGTTCAGAAGTTGGTTGTAATGAACTCTTTGAGGTTGCATTGAATGAAAGCAAAAACAGTCCCTTGATGTAGTTTGTGAAAGATGGAGAAGTCTATAGTTGGAAATACAGGTAGGAGATTAGCTACAGCAAAGACATACATGGAAGGTCTTAAATCAAGGTTGAATCAAGAAGTTGCAGTAAGCCAGTTTCTCCCAACAATGGTCAAGGATTTGAAAGTGGAAATTGAAACAACTAGAGAGAACTGTGATGAAAACATGCAGCAAGCATTTTTGTTTGAAAGAGAAAGATTTACTCAAATACAAGGGGATATGGAGTTACTTTAGAAGCAATGTTTGGAGATGGAATTGAAATTAAAGAATGAACAGGATGAAAAGTCAAATGTTGAATCAGCAAAGCTATTAATCATGGAGAAGAGGTTTCAAAGAGCTGATCCAGAAATTTATGCTGAAGTGGTGAATGTTCTCGCCGGAGTCGAGTTTTCCAAGCCGGGGAAAATGACGCAGGAGCTTGATCTATTTTGTAATATTTGATTATGTCAGTTTTAATTTATAATATTTATTAATTATTAGGCATATTTTGTGTTATTTTAAAGAGTTATGTGATTAGCATAGGACCTCTAGTATGAGTTCTAATACAACTATTCTACTAGAGAGTAAATAGGACTGTTGGTGAGAATTTTATTATAAATACTATACTAGAGGGTTATTAGGTCAGTTTTTATTATCATTAAGAGAGTTTTAAAAAAGGTGGTTGCTGGAAAATCCCAGAACCCTTTTTTATCTCTAATTCAACTAGGTTTATCATCTTCTTTCAATTTTCTTAGCTGTTCAGATTTTCCTCTCCATCAGATTACCTCACGTGGTGGAATGGCAAAATTAAGAGAGATGCTTAATTTAAACCCCTATGCAAAATCCCAATGATCCAAGCTCTAGGCTAAAAGCAAAATTTCCTGAACTTCTAGCAGTAGTGGAGATCTAAACTAATGTCCCTACAAGAAAGAAACTATGACAACTAGTTCCACATAGTGCATGGGGCGCAAATATTTTTCCCAACTTCAACAGGTTGAGTGTATTGAACGCTTGTGCTAAATGGCATCCAGGAGAAATAAAATAAGATAAACCAGAAGAGAATAAAGCCATTGACTTAAAAAAGTATATTTTGATTAGAAAGAAATTTTAAAAGAATCTACATGAAAAATTGTCAACTCTTGAGCACCCTACAACTTACATGGAGGCGATGTGGTTGAGAGCTCTGAGTGAAATGTCAATCCTTTACTAAATTCTAGATATGAAGAACCTGCAAAAGATTGCATGCATTTGCATAGATAGTTTCAATTTACAGATTCCAAATAATTAACAACCATGTATTTATTATTGTTGCATTTTAGAACTAAAATCAATAGCTATAAAGAGAAACTTGCCATCTTTTGATACATATTTACTCTGGGGACCACTATAAACAGCCTTGTGGATTATTGCTCTTTTCTTAACTTCTTCCTCTCTTGCCAAAACACGCTCTAAATTCCTTAAGTTCATTATTTCTGAAAAAATAAAATTCATAGATTCAAGTTAAAATCAAATAAGAACCTCAGAAATCTAAACATCAAAAGTAGCTTTCAGCCTGAACCTGTTTGTGCTGCTTCCAGAAGCATTTCTTCTTGAGTAATCCTCTTCTCTTCACCTTCTTTTTTCCTTTTTATCGGCTGGTGAACAAAAATACGTCATAAACATAATCATATGGGATAACTGTATTTCACTCTTTCCAGATTATACAAATAACAATATACGCACAGAGAGGCATGCATATACGAATCTGAATATATGAAATTACAAAGGAAACATTTGATAGTATCCATGCATAAATAGTTCATGAGAAGATTCCCGTCAATTTCGAATAGAATGTCTGCATGAATCTTTTTAATGAATTTGAGACGTGTGTGTGTATACATCTATTTTGATGTCAAATTCTGACATGTATGCAACTTGGACAGTTTGACATCTCTGCATAGTTCATGAGTTTCAGCCAATGGTTTACAGAGATTTCAGTAAAAGGTAGTGACGATGCATTTATGGCTTCTAAATACATTATAGTCTGTTAAGAAGAAATTACTTTTGACATACTTCATAAGATACCAAAGCTGCACCCTGGTGCTAGAAGTAACATGATGAGGTTTAAGACAACAAAAAACAAGTTAATAGAGCTACAAAGTCAATATGGTGCTGATGTAGTAACATGATAAGGTTTAAGAATCAAGGGTTAATGTAAACAAATTGACAACATTTGTGGTCATACCATCTAGACTATGAACTATCAACTCCCGATACACTTTTATGGTGTCAGCCTAACCATAATTTAGAACCTACACTTCGAATATCTATTAATATTATTTAAATAGTAAAAACAAAATTCAGAAATCAGATCTAAATAATCACCAACTTAACAATAAATAAACTATGCAAACAAATGAATTATAGTATCTTGAACATACAATGATATAAACAATTGTAACTAGAACATAGAATGATACATCAAAACTTAAGATTTAAACCCTTAAAATTATCAGATAACTATTCCACTCACTAAGGAATTAATTCGATTAAATTTACAATTTGATCATCAAACCCTGAGATTAATTCTTTCCAAGATAACTATCTAAAGACCTATCATTAATAAAAATTCAATAATAATAAGATTAAGCAAATTACACAACATGATATATGATCCCATTGCTCATTATTTTTAAAAAAGTAATTACTAGTCAACCAAGCCCACGGTGCAATTGCAAAGGATTCTCATTGAAATTAAGTCTTGGTTAACACCAGGTCATAGGTTCGATCCCGAATAACCCCTTCCCCCTCCCATTAGAGAGAGAGAGAAAGAAAGACTTAAAACGATAAGACACATGACAATATAAGCACAAGTCTCATAGAAATTATAACTTTTTGTCACTCGGTTACAACTTACTAATGAACTTAATCTAGGGTATTGATTACGCTTATCAAATATTACCAAAATAAAAAGGAGCTCAGCGAACAAAATGTAAATAAATAAAGAGGAGAGCAAATTGTCCCTCTAACTTGAATCTTTTATAAATTATACAATATACAAAAATTTTGCCTAAACTTAAAATTCATCCATATCCAATTCTGCAGCTACATGCAAGAAAAGCAAAATGAAGTCAAATGAAAATAAGTCCATTTCAGCTTAGTAGCGAAAAACTATACATCCATTCATATGGTCTTTCTTCTTTCTTGGAGGAGTCGAGCCAAAAATGCAGGAACAATTTTTGGGGATGTCATATGGTTTGCCTTACATTTTTCTTTTTTTAAAGTAATGGAGGAATGACATTTACTTGCACAAAGACATCAATTCATACATCAGTAATCTAGGAAATATTATGGCACTTTTAGACAACTACGCACCCCCCATGCCTCTAACATATGCCTAAGTCTCTCACTGGTGACAACTGATTTCAAGAACAAGTGTAGTGTTAACGGCAAACATCAAAAGGTGCAATACTGAAACAATTGGTATGAAAACACTTCTAATACCTATTAGCTGAAGTTTCAACTAGATCTCATTGATTGATCGATATACAAAGGCACAAATATATACACATATCAGCTAGAAAAGATATATGTACTAATTAATACCATGATCCATTCTATTTTCCCAATTTTAAGATGAAGACCAACATGTACTAGAAATATTTCCTACAAAAGAAGAATGAAAGAGTAACCAAAAAACTTGCCTTCATTGTTGCCTGCAGAGCAGCACGTATCGCATCTCGCTCAGCTTGCCTAACAATGACTGAAGTTCTAGTAGATTTCCTTATAATTCTTTCACCTTCTGCATCATCAGGGGCATCATGATGTTGTGGGGAGGTAGTCTTTTGAGTAGCATTTTCATCCTTGGAATCACCATCTAAATTTGAAAGGACTTCCTTTTTCTTCTTTTTCTTCGTAGAAGACTTTCCGGGAAATATCAGACGCTTCTTTGTGCGAACCCTGCTAGAGCAATTCAAAATAAAAATAATGGAGATGTAAATACAATACAAAAAGGTAAAAGAAGCTAAACCTTTCATCTGCTTCATTTTCTACTTCCTCATCTGGCTCAGGTTCCTAGCAACCATGTAAGAGAGTCAATTTTCAAGATAGGAAAAGGTGTAAAGTTCTCTTAGCACTAAGATATCTTACGACGAAAGAGTAATTATAGAATACGAATTAAATCAAAAGTAGAGAAGAGAGCAATACAAACATCTTCATCAAAGTCACTGTCGAACACATCGGCCACCTCTGGTTCTTCATCGTAATTGGAATCATTCTCTTCCTGAGGAGAGAACCACAAACAGAAAAGTTGAAAATGTCTGTGAATCCTTTAATCAAAACCTAAAGCTAATAAACTATATGACCATAGGTAGTGATCATAATTTCTAGTTAATCCCAATATATTGTTCTAAAAACAGTTGATTTCAGAATTTATACGAATTCAAGGGAACATGAAATCACCCATATCCCAACACATCAACATCAATTATATAATCTATGAATTGGATAAGATTAATTCCGCTAGAATAAGTGTGTGCCTGTACCTCTTTAAAAGCTTCTTGATTCCAAAACATCTCGTCCTCTTCAACTTCATCGTCCAGCAACTTCGTCATCCTGGAAATAGCAAATAATGGAGTTTTCATATTAACTATAACCGGACATTTTTTTTTGGGTAAAAAAGAAAACACCATAACAGTATTAAGGGATGGTAATACTATCTTAGTTTAGGTTGAAGACTTACCTTTTCCCTCTCGTGGATCGAGAAGTACGATCCAGGAAGACGGCTGTATCTTCTTTACCGGTTTCCATGGATACAACAGTAAAAATCTCACCACTTACGCCGCCGGAGAGGAAGTGTAGATCGGATAGGTACCGGAGACTTTCGGTGGGATTGAGAACTTAAGAGAAAGAAAGACGATAGGAAGAGAGTGTAAAGTACAACATTGGTCATTCAATTATGTATTCGGTTATAAATAGGTCACTTTGTTTAAATGTTTTTAGTTTGGGTAAACTACAGTACTACACCCAGCGGGTCATTGAAGTTTGGATAAATTTCTTTTACACCACTGAAGTTTTACAATTTACAAAAAAGCTGCTAATATTATTGTTTTATAACAAATCGGTCACGCTGCTGTTAACAACGTTACCCTGGTCATGGATGAGTGATGTGGCTCGCTAGATCAGCTGATTCGGCTGAAACTATGTTACTTTTTTAATAGGTGCTTAAAGTATTTTTTTTGCTTGAAATAAGTGCTTAAAATTTTATTTTTGGCTTGTTTCAAAGTCAATTGAGGTACCTACTTGGACGTCTATTTTAACCAAAAATGAAACTTTAAACATCTATTTTAGCCAAAAAAAAATATTGTAGATACTTATTTAAGCCAAAAAAATATTTTAAACACCTATTGAAAGAAATAAATATAGTTTAAACACTTATTTTGTAGTTAAACCATAAAAAATATAATCTTATTTTAATAAAAAGTCCTAACTTGGGGAAAAAATCAGAGATTAGAGAGAATATCATCAAATTGTGCACAACTCGTATTTTGTGAGGTGTGGTATATTGTATATTCATTTGTTGTGTCTTGCTAGAAAGCTCGGAGTTGAGATTTTACTTTGTTTTAAATATACCAATGATTCGGAGTTTGATGGCGCAAGAATGGAGAAGATGAGTTCATCCCCCGCCCACCATGTTTTAAAGCGCCTTTGACTCAACTTGAGAGAGCAAATGTCTATTCTTAAAGGCAAGTGGAGTTAACCAAAGACAATTTTATGGTGATTATGAAGCCTACACATGTGTGGAGACGTTTTCATATGGTAAACTTCTTCCATGAATTTGATTGAAAACTTTCGTAGTATGTGATTTTGTAACTAATCTTAGCTTGATTAAGACTCGTGTGTTCACGACTAGACCTAAGTATAAGCTCAAATAAGACTGAACAAGAGTCTTAATCGAGGATGACGTCGCCAGAGGCGGACCGTAGTAATAGCCAGTGGGAGCCTTGGCCCCCTCAAAATCTGGCAAATTAGTTTTTAGCCCTTTGAAAGTTTAAAATTTTTTAATTTGGCCCCTTCAAATAATCTAAAATTTATTATTATATTTCATTTTTTTGAATATTTTAACTAAATCCCACCTAAATTTTTTAAAATTTATCATAAGGCTAAAAAATTTTAAATTTTTTTGTTTAAACTCCTAAATTTTAAACAAAATTTTAAATTAAATCTATCAAATATTTTAAAATTTTAATTTAAGCATTTAAATTTTTTAAAAATTTTGAATAGGCCCCCTCAACTTGTGTTACCAAGATCCGCCCCTGGACGTCGCAACTATTGTTAACAAATTGTTCTGGGCTACCATGAACCTCTCGATTGTGGACTTTCATCTTCCAGAAAGCACGTACAATCCTTTGAATGACATAATTTGTTCCGAGCTTCTTTAGTACGTATAAAGTAGCCCATAAGTAGCTACTTGTACCATCCGGTCCAAAACATTTTCCTTCTTTAACTTGATTTGTCCCAAGAGAATATCATTTCACTTGTTTAAAATGATGTAACAACTTCTTAATTTATAATATCCATTTTAAAAAGAAATAAATAACCTCAGCCTTGTTTATTGTCTTGTATTTTCGGGTCCAAATTGGCAAACTCTATTATGGATGTCATTCTATAAAACAAACGAATTATCAAATAAACATGCATTGCAAAACTCATTTCCAACATAAGAAATGAAGCCCATATACAAAAAGCCGAAAACTAACATATGTTTTACCCAAAATTCAAAGCGCGCAAACCAACCAAGAGCAAGCCAAGGTCACTAATCGCAATCCTATAGATGCAATTGAAATACGAGTGATGTCGATTGACCGGTAAGAGCAATCAAGTAATTGAAGTGAGTTAAATTTGTTTAATTTAAGGGTAAACTAAAAGATCACTTAATTATGAATAAGGTTATATTTGGGTCACTCAATTATTAAAAATTATACTTGGGTCACTCAATTATGGATAATGTTACATTTAGGTCACTCAATTATTAAAAGTTACATCTGGGTCACTCAATTATGGCTAATGTTACATTTGGATCACCTTTCATATTTAAAAAATAAATAAATTTTATCATTTTTTCTTCCAAATCACTTGTATACCCTTGTTAACACTATAGTACTTCATTTGAAATTATTAATTAATCTAATACATAAATTGATATACATTTTTTTAAATATAAAGGGTGACCCAAATGTAACCTTAGCCATAATTGAGTGACCCAAGTGTAACTTTTAATAATTGGATGACCCGAATGTAACCTTACCTATAACTGAGTGACCTAAATGTAACTTTCAATAATTGGGTGACCCAAATGTAACCTTACCCATAATTGAGTGGCATTCATTGTAGTTTACTCTTAATTTAATGATAATTTTTGTCGCTTTTTGATTTTTTTGCTTTTTTTTATTTCCAATTTTAACTCATATTCTTTAATTCTTGTTTCTTCCTCCTCAAATTACGACTTCTTTATTATTAAGAAGGAAAAATTATGTTTTCTAGTATAATTGGGTTACCTTTGCTGGACGACAGGTTTTGGGTTGAGGAAGTCTCGTCGCCGATATAACCGATCATCGATGAGGAAGCTAGGATTTTCTATTCGCCTTAATTTGTCGTATCTTTGTCTTCAAGAATCAGGGATTTTCAAAGATCTTTCACCCCTTCTTTCTGTTTGCATCTCCAGCTCCATGGTTGTTGATTAATCGGTGATTTGATTAGATAATGCTGTGCCAGATTGATGTCGTCCATTTTTCCTTCTGGAGTTTTCTTTCTTTCTATTATTTTGGGCTTTTTGTACCTGAAGCGACACTTTCCTTTTGTTGTGTCGTTTTAATATGCATCAATAAATACTCAACCGACTTATTAAAAAAAACGTATCGCACTATTTTTTTGTGACGAGAGTAACGACCGTTAACGGTTTAGTGACTGGTTTATTATAAAACGATGACGTTAATAATCGTTTTGTAACTTTTAAAATTTTAACGGTGAAAAAAAATATAATCAAACTTCAGTGATTATTATTGTAGTTTACCCTTAGGGGGCGTTTGGTTCACGGAAAAGATTATTACCTGGGGTAATAATCTTTTTCGAAATCTTATTCCCATGTTTGGTTTGTCCTCATTCCCACCAACCCGGAAAAGATTATTACCAACAATAGCACTTTTTTGTCAACATTCCAGGAATGTGATTCCCACCCTTCCCTTAGGTATTTGTCAATTCCCGCCACTTTGGACAAAATTACCCTTAAAGTAATATTTTTTTTAATTTGGATCATTTGTAGCATATGTAAATGATGTAAATTTATTAAATAATTTTGTTTCATATTAGTTTGATATTTAAATGGTTTTACACATATTTAAAAGTAGTTTAATATTTAAATAAAAAAACCATAGCTATGAAAATTTTCGATAAAATGTCTAAATACTCTGTAATTTTTTTATAAAATTTTATTAATAAAATAAAATAGACACATAGCATATTACAAAGAGAAACTTTGTGTTTATTGGTTTTATGTTCTAATTTCGTAGAAATCCTCGTAACTTAGTGTTTCATGATACGATCATCATCTCTTATTTATCATTTTTCATTGACTTTATGTGATTTATTATTTCAATCGTGCTTTAATATTTTGAGAGTATATTTATTTAAAACTATTTTATATAATTAGTTTAAGATTTAAATGTCGTTACCATTTAAATATTTATTTATTTGAATTTAATTTTAAGAATTTTAATATTAATAAAAATATATATTTCATATTGTTTATAATAATTATATTAGTAGTATGCTAAGTATAAGTGTATGAATCTTCAAGCAAATGTTTTTAAACTAATATTGAAAGTTTAACTTGTTAAAAAAAATATATCACAAGGAGAATATAGTAAAATTTACTTCCATTTAATCTTATATTCCCTCAACCAAACAATGTAATCTTACATTCCTACTAAATAAACCAAACAAAGTATTTTAATAATCCCAGTAATATCTCAAGTAATGTTACATTCTAGGAATCCTATTCCCAAAGATAATCCTATATTCCGTGAACCAAACACACCCTTATAGTTTTTGGGTTTAATATTATTTTGTAATAATTAATAATATTTAGGACTCAAACTTATATAACCATATAATTATCGTCTAGATAATTAGAACTTTTCTTTAGAATTTTTAGTAATTACAAGAGTGTTATTGTCTAATTATAGAGATAAGAATTACATTTCCATGGTGCCCAAATGCTTTAAATGGTTTTAGTTTTTTTAGCTATCAGTCAGTGTGTTTAATGCTTGCAATTCCAAGCGCTCATTTGATCCTAATGGTTCAACCACAAGCTTATTTAATCTTTGGTACAATTATAAGGGCGAATTTGGCATTTAAACCTGATAATTTTTCACTAATTTCATCAAAGCCACTAATTTCCATTAAATAGCAAAACCGATCAACAAAATACGGAAGTGAACTCTCGTCTCTTCTATATTCGCTTGCCTTGCCTTTTCCTTAACTCTCTGCCGCGGCTCTCTGCTCTGCTCTGGTACTTAATCTAACCTTTGATTTTAATGCCTTTTACCTTTAATTTCATTTTATCGGCCGAATCTACTCTAGGTTTCGTTCGCGCTCTAATAGATTTTTGCTTGTGTCGAAGCGACTAGGTTTTTTTACTTTGCAAGAATTCAAACCCTCGCGTTCTTGATTTTTTTCTTCTTTTCATCACATTGTCTTCGCTGTATCTTCTAGGGTTTTAATCGTTTTCGATCATCTCACTTTTTTGTCTATTTATTTACTGTTTTTTTGTTTCTTTTACTCTTTCTGTTTTAGTTCATGGTCTTTGAATAATGCAGATTGAATACTGTTTTATTTTGTTGCAGTCATGTTTTGACAATTTAGGTTTTTAGCGTTTTACTTACTGTTATTTGCTTGAATTTGATCTGCTTCTTAATTCTTTTATTTTCTTGTATATATAATTTAATTTCTCTATGAAGCTCTCACCTGCTTTTATTTTATTTTCTGATTTTTGCTTTATTGTACTGTAGATTTCAGCTTAGACAGTGTAAATTGGCTTTGAGATTGTTGGACACTTGGACTTTACATTACAAAGATGGCAAATATACAGATGACCGGTATTCTAGAGAAGGTATTGTTATTAATACGATGATTTAATTTATTTTTTTTTCCGGGTGTTCTCTGTCTTGCTTCAGCTCTTACAGTTTGCTCAAGTTTATAGATGAATGAGAAAAGAAAGAGAACATGAAAAGGAATTATTTGATATCAATTTGTAACTTATTTATCTCTAAATATAGATGACCGGGAAGGATAAAGATTATAGATATATGGCTACGTCTGATTTATTAAATGAGCTAAACAAGGAGGGCTTTAAGGCTGATTCTGACCTCGAGATAAAGTTGTCAAATATTATCCTCCAGCAACTTGATGATGTAGCTGGTGATGTTTCCGGATTGGCTGTTAAATGGTAAGCTTTTCGTTCTTTGACATAGTGTTTTGCATTAATAAGTTTGTATATTTTAGGCATCTTATTTTGAGTGGTAGTAGGCCTGTAAACGAACCGAACAAACACGAACGTGGGTGTGTTCATCTTCGTTCATTTAACTTTAACCGAACAAATGAACGGACATGAACATAAACAAACACAAAATTTCTTGTTCGTGTTCGTTCGTTAAGGAATGTAGTTTGTTCGTGTTCGTTCGTTTAAATGATAAACGAACACAAACGAACATAAATGAACGAACGAGCCCTTTGTTCGTGTCCGTTAATTTAATTAAATGAACAAAAAATCTTGTTCATGTTCGTTCGTTTAATAAATAAACGAACATAAACGAACTTCCCGCCGAATGGTTCACGAATGGTTCGTTGAACGTTCGGTTCGTTTACAACCCTAAGTGGTAGCATGCTAGGCCAGTTTACAGGATGGATTTTCCTGGTTATTGTATTGCATTGTTTTGAGTTTACTCATATTTTAACTTTTAATGCAGTCTTGCTCCATTGGTGAAGAAGGTTGGTGAACCAAGAGTTGTGGAGATGACCAATAAACTCTGTGAGAAATTGCTCAACGGAAAGGATCAGCACCGTGACATTGCAAGCATAGCTTTGAAGACAATCATTGCTGAAATCTCTACTCCATCTCTTGCACAATCCGTTTTAATTTCTCTATCTCCTCAACTAATAAGAGGAATAACTGGCGGGGTAAGTTTGCAAACACTGCTTGTCAATTCTTTGTGATTGACATTTTCAGTGAATTCCACCATGGAAGTGTTTCTTTTTGAAGTAATGTTTTAGTTTCTTGATTCTGTTAAGTTCCGATGCAGAAATTTAATTCCACTAAGATTTATGGAATATGGACAATGTTATTTGCCTCATAAATTTCTCATAAATACTTATTTTACTGCTTCATCATGCTAATCATATATAGGACCATGAGAATGGGATGAACCTTAAGGCTGATATCAGTTCCTTTGATAGTGTTGTCTTTTCTCAGTGAAAGAAATATAAACATATTTTTCTTTTCTCGCTTGCTTTGAATATTTTTTATTCGTGGTTATTTATTTATTACTTATTTTAATATTTTTGCAGGGGACTAGCACAGAAATCAAATGTGAATGTCTTGACATTTTATGTGATGTTCTTCACAAGTTCGGAAATCTTATGGCAACTGACCATGAGATACTTTTGAATGCATTGCTGTCACAATTGAATTCCAATCAAGCTAGTGTTAGAAAGAAGACAGTTTCTTGTATTGGTAAGATGTGCTGAATTGAAACAAATATGTTTTTTGGTGATCTTTTTTATTATCTCTTCCATCGATTGGTTTTTTGTTGGATACATATTTGTTTCGATTTATGACATGCATGGCAACATGTAGCAATGAGGAGAGGTTTCACTTCTTGGATACATAATCTAATGTTCTGGTGTTCATGACAATTGTAAGGAATGAAGAAAAAAAAAGAGATTTTGACTCTTTATATATATCTTTTAAGATGTGTGTCATCGGTGTATTTATTTAGTTTGGTACAAGGAGGCTGAGGCCTAAGGAAAAATTAGGGAAGGGGAATTTGCAAGTGCTGGGAATCAAAGCCCAGCATTGCTGGAATCCGACTCCTAAAGGAGGTGGCTATATCATTTGGATTAGCTCCATATTCCAATTTTATAATTTATTGACTAATCATTCTTTTGTTTTCAGCATCTCTTTCTTCAAGCTTGTCAGATGACTTGTTAGCGAAGACCACCATTGAAGTTGTACGAAATGTAGGAAGTAAGGGAACGAAATCAGAATTGATCCGCACGAACATTCAAATGATTGGTGCTTTGAGGTCATTACCTCTTTCGCCTCATACTGCTTATGAATGAAGTTGCTAAATGTGCTATACTTTTTCTCTTTGAATTTTTGTTGCTAAACTTGTTAACAGCAAGGTTAATTTTATTGAAAGAGTAAAATACAAAACCTCTCTCAAGGTTTGTAGAAAATATCCTTAATCGCCCCTAGTTTTTAAGAATACCTTCTTACACCCCGGGCTTTGCTGGTGATATGAAAGTTAATATTATTAATTATTAAGTTAAAATGAAAAGATAAACATGCTCTTTTCACTTTATCTTATATTAGATTATATTTTCTTCTCTTTTTTTACCTAGATTTCCTTTTAAAAGTATAATATTAAGGTAATTCTAAAATCATCTTACTATCTTGTCTGATTTTGGTTGAAATTATATTCTTATTTCATTACATATTAAATATTTTACCAAGAATCTATGATTCAGTTATATATTAACTTCATGAATGAATCTCGTATCAAAAAAATAAAAAATGAAGCAGAAGCAAGTGAAAAGAAAAACAAATTGTTGGTATTTTCAGTATTTAAAGTAAAATTTTGAACTATTATTAGTTTGAATATTGGATTCCCTAGATCTCTTAATTTTCAATAGAGATAAAAGAGTATTTTCAAATCAATAGGGTTAAGTTTATTTTCAACAACATGGATGACTGTCATTGTCCTAATTGAGTAATGTACAAATATTTGTGGATTTTTTTTTCTAAGTTGAATGTGGCACTTGATAGCAAATTATTCTTTTAGCAACATTCCACTATTTTCAGTTTTATCTTCCTGGAGTCTTTATATATTTAAATCTTTGAGGGTATGATTTCAACATTTTCTTATTGTTATATGTGTGTTGCTAATAAAATATATGTTGTCATTGCATTTTAGCCGTGCTGTTGGGTATCGTTTTGGACCACATCTTGGAGACACTGTGCCGGTGCTTATTAATTACTGCACAACTGCATCAGAAAATGACGAGGAGCTTCGAGAGTATAGTTTGCAGGTGTTGTATATGGCTTCATATCTTAGAGGGTGTACTGTCTTTAGTGCTTGATAATTCTGGGCTGTTAGCTTTATGATTTAATAATTGACATGCTCATAATGTTCAAGTTTTGATTTCAGGCACTAGAAAGTTTTTTGCTTCGCTGTCCTAGGGACATTTCTTCCTATTGTGATCAAATTCTTCACCTTGCTTTAGAGTATTTAAGTTATGATCCAAACTTTACTGATAACATGGAAGAAGATACTGATGATGAGAATCACGAGGAGGAGGAAGAAGAGTACGATTTTTCATTTGCATCTAAGATGATTTACAGTTAAATCTGCATGAAAGATTGGTTATTTAGCTCCAGATCTTTGTTGTTTTACAGTGAGAGTGCCAATGAATATACTGATGATGAAGATGTAAGCTGGAAGGTTCGAAGAGCGGCTGCTAAATGTTTAGCTGCATTAATTGTTTCTCGCCCTGAGATGCTATGTAAACTGTATGAGGAGGTATATATTTTCCCTTTTTGTCCTGAACTTCTAAGGAATGTTCCCACATACCTTTTGAAAGATGTAATTTGCTCTTGGTGCAGGCTTGTCCTAAGTTAATTGATAGATTTAAAGAAAGGGAAGAAAATGTCAAGGTAATGTTCAAGCAATGGTTTATAGATTTGATTCCTCACGTTGGTTTGTTTATCAAATGATAACATATTGCAGATGGATGTTTTCAATACATTCATTGAGCTACTACGACAAACTGGGAATGTGACCAAGGGACAGACTGACATCGATGAACTCAGGTGAGCTTATATCATTGAAGCAGCAAAGATAAATTTTATTTTCATGTTTACCTCAATTTTGTTTTCTCTTCAAGTTTTGTTTTCCTATATTCTTATCGGTGCTTTGTCAATATGGAGTGACCTGGATTTTGAAATTCATAGGGGCTGGCTTAAATTTGAAATGACCATTACCCAATCACGACTTGATTGGGAATGGCTCAAAATAAAATCTTACATAACCTTTATAGTGAGGATAATCTTTTTATTATGAATATTACACAAATTTGTGCTGATATTTTGTTGTAGTACGTACCTTGCTAATATTCTATAGAAGATAAATTAGGTTGACCAATTATTTTGGAGTTGATAACTGCTGGTTGGATTGATTGTCTCAACTTCAACCACTCTCAGCCTAATTATTAACTGGCCTTTCATTGTTTTAGAATAATCGTTTTGTCTGATTACTTTTTTTTCTTTACTTTTAAATTGTTTTTTGACAGTACCCAGTCTTTTTTTTTTCAAATTTAAAATCAATTCATGAATTAACTGAAACTCTAGAAATGTTAGCAGGTATAATATTTTAATTGTTCTAAATGGAATATAATTGGACTTTAAGGCTACCTAAAACTTGAAATGACCTGAAACCTGCTTTAACCTCGAATGATCTCGACCTGAGATGACAGGAACTTTGGAAGAAGTTAAATAGCAAGGTTTATCTGGCTTATTCCTCTGTTTTATATTGATTTTATTCATTTGATTTATCTTGCAACTATGGTTAAGAATTCTAATGCAGCTATAATGAAATAAAGTGCTTGTATGCATCTTTGTTTTATAATCTGGTAGTATAATTTTTTGATATTTTCTTCCAAATCATGTAATGGAAGTTCCAGAAAACTGCTGACAGCTCTTTGCCATTATTACTGCACACAAATAAGAGAATTTTGCTCCCCTGAATTGATACTGAACATTATTTGAGCACCTTGAAGTTCCTATCATATGCCTTGATTAGTATTAGGAGTTTAAAGGCGCTGAGTTCATCATCTGCTCTAAGTTAGTATTAGAAATTATCTTTGAAATCATGTAATAGAAGTTCCAGAAAACTGTAGGCAGCTCTTTGCCCTAATTACCTCACACAAATAAAGGAATATTTGCTCCCCTGCATTGATGTAGAACTTTATTTGAACATCTTGAAGTTCTCATCATCTGCTCTGGGTTAGTATTAGGAATTTAGAGGAGCTGAGCTCCTCTGATAAACTTGGGGCTTGAGCTTGATTGAGCTCTATCTGGCTTAATTCTTTTGCTTGAGATTGACTCAAAGAACAATTAAGCTACTTGTTCTCTATTCCATTAAGCTCAATTATCACCAATTTGATTAACAAGCTTGAAACTTGAGCATGAACTCGAATGCAACACTCAACTAAAGTCTGAAAAAATTGAAGTATATAATACTTTATTTATCTATGAATAAAATATTAAAATATTTTAAAAATTCTAAAGCATGATAAGGCATTCAGCCACTTGAGTGTTGTACTTCTCGAACCATTACTTGTACAACTTAAGCTTTAGCTTGGTTCTACTGTAAGCAAGTCTTGTCTTACAAAGCTTAAACTCACTCAACTTGTTACTTGAATGGCTCAGGCTCTATCTTAGCTCAATTGCAAATGAGTTGAATGTGAGTATGCATTGAACAAGCCTGAATTCCTCAAGTCATTTATACCCTGGTTATTATCATTGATGTTATTGTTTTCGTTCATGATATTATCAATATCACCACTTTTCTTGTCTTCATCTTCATTATTGTTAGATGGGTTTGATATCATTATTTAAATTAACTTTAACCAGTTGAGGAGCATTTATTGATTCTTCTGTAATAATGAAAATTTCCAATACATTTGTTGATGCTTGTGCTTTTTCAGCCTGATTCACTCTTGCAATTTTATTCACATATAAATGTTAATTTTATGCAGTCCAAGATGGCTATTGAAACAGGAGGTGGCAAAAATTGTTAAATCCATAAATCGACAGCTACGTGAGAAATCTATCAAGACAAAGGTAAGAATTGCTTACACATTTTTATAGGATATTATATGTTATTTATTTTTTCTTAACATATAGTTCTATCTACAGGTCGGTGCATTTTCTGTTTTGAAAGAACTTGTAGTTGTCTTGCCAGACTGCCTTGCCGATCACATTGGAACCCTCATACCTGGAATAGAGAAGGCACTAAATGTATGCGATTTTCACACTTTTTGGTGTGTACAAGTATTTTAATTTTATTTTCTGCCTTTCCAAATACTTCCATTTGTAAATATTTCAGGACAAATCTTCTACTTCAAACCTGAAGATTGAAGCTCTTATTTTTACAAGATTGGTGTTGGCATCACATTCTCCTTCTGTTTTTCATCCCTACATTAAGGTAAATCATGTTTTTGTTTATGTGGATGCTCAAACCCAGTGCTTTTGTGATTCTGAATGGTGAAGTTCATTCACCTATTGTTTGAAAAGGGTTGTGTGCTTCGTGCTTTTTGAACATAGCCAGATTAGTTGAAAAAATTGCTGTTGTTTCACACTTCCATCTCTCTGACTGTGGCTATTTGGTTTCCTAAATGTAACATGAGTATTTTTGGGTTCATCTTTTCAATCTCTAAATTCATTCTGATCTTTCAATGATGTGAAGAGAAGACTACTATGAAATTAAATTGGCTTGATGCTTCTTTTTTGTTTTTAAATCCACCAGTTTTCTTAATCCTGGACTGGCCATTTGTGGCTAAAACAATGCTGAGAACCTGAATTAATCCATTAACAACTTGATCTCTGCTTAAAACTGTTATATAAAGTTTTTCTTCTGCCGCAATTTTAGTTCCTTCATCTGTTCTAAAAAACGACCATGATGTTTTTTGTTAATTCTTTTTGAATTTTGAGCCTCTTGGTAACCTTAACATGTATACAATATTTCTGAGGGCATAAGGCTTCCTTTTTTGTTTTATCTCGTTTTTGGTGACCAATATTAGGTTCTATGTAACAAGTTGGTAAATATGTTGTTATTCAGGATCTTTCCAGTCCTGTTTTATCTGCTGTTGGTGAGCGTTACTACAAAGTCACAGCTGAGGCATTGAGAGTATGCGGAGAACTTGTTCGTGTGGTGCGCCCGAATCTTGAGGTGGAACCTTCCTCTTGCAATTTGAGATTCTGTCCAACAATTCTCTTTGTTGCTGGAACAAGTCTTATCCAGATTTAAACCTGATGTGTCTATTTTGGTAATTCCAAATTTCATTTGTTATTGATTACAATTAAGATTGTATGTTGCAGGGCTTTGGTTTTGATTTTAAACCTTATGTCCATCCAATCTATAATGCGATAATGTCCCGCTTGACTAACCAAGATCAAGATCAGGTAAGAAGAGTTTATCTAGTTTTCTCCCTCAATGTTTCGTCTGTGATGATTTAAATGTTTTTGAGATTATTTTAATTAATGTTATATGTTATTTCTCCTGTTTCCTCTTTCTCAGGAAGTTAAAGAGTGTGCTATTACTTGCATGGGGCTTGTCATTTCAACTTTTGGTGATAACCTTGGAACAGAGTTACATGCATGCCTTCCTGTGCTTGTTGATCGAATGGGAAATGAGATAACTCGACTTACTACCGTGAAGGTTAGTTGCATTCCGTACTCTTGATAATCATTTGTTTTTGTTGAAGCATTAGATTTATACAATGACAATTTTTTGTTTTCTCAACCTGTGATAACTATTCTTTATTTTTTTGTGGAACATTTAATCAGCCATGCTCTCATGTTCTTCTGGATGAATTTCTATATTAGACCCACCCTTCATTAATCTCAAATTTAGCCAAATATGTTTGTTTGTTAATACTTATAAAAATAAGTACTGGTGCCACGGAAAAAATAAGTATTAAAAACAATGATGACGTGGCAAGACAAAGTGGCATTAATATGCCATATATTGTATTACTGGATGACAGCCATTTCTGGCATGTCATTTAGTGATATTAAACCTAATTATTAGATCGACACACGGGACAATAGCTCATGACCAGATTGGTTGTTTAAAGTACTGGTACCCCTGAAAAAGTGGATGACGGCCATGTCAGGAATGTCATTTTGTGATATTAAGCCTTGTTGTTAGATTGACACACGGGACGATAGCTCATGTACTAGATTGGTCTTTAAAGTACTGCTACCACTGAAAAAGTATATCTTCTAGGTCTCTCTATGAGATTTATCTCTTTATCGAAATACTGGCATGGGATTATTGGAATGTTTGACCACTTGACTCATCTTTGTATATTTTACTCTGTAATGTAAAAACATTTTTGTATACTATTTTCTTGGAAGTCCATTGTGAGCCTTCTGATAGGGGAACATTTTGGCATCTAGAGTATATTCCAGGATAACAGTGCTCTTTTTAAATGGTGATTGAAATAGTATTGTATTTTCTCAATTGCCTCAATGGGGACTTGGGTTAGCTTTTTGTATTTATATTGCATGGTGACTTTTACTGTCATATGATAAGATGTCTATTAAGCTGTAGGTTTTGAGTTTTTGCATAATGCTGTTCTCTCTACAATCGGTACAAATTTTCATTAAACGAATTCTAAACTCAATGCTGTGTCTAAAGATAAGTGGTAATCTTTTAATTGACAAAATATAGGTGCTCGGGAAATTAGTTAACTTTGTGGTTGCTTTTGTTCAATGCCGATAACACTTGGCTCTATGTTAAGTTAGGGGTGTTTAAAGGCTTTAGCGTAGTCAGTTTCATGGAACTGATGATATCCAATTAAATGTTTTTGATTCCCTCAATGTTTAAACTTTGATAAATTAAGGGCTATTTTCTTATAAATGCATGTGTCATTGGCTGGATCTCATTCTGATATATCTCGTAATGTCTTTTTCTATGATATATATATTTTTAGTGAATTTGTTTCTGATTTGTTAGATGGTACATCATGGAACACATTGGTTTACTTGATTATAAACTATATGGTGCTACATAAATTTTAGAACCGCGGTATAATTATTATTGGATCTACTGTACTTCTTTGGCTGCATATATTCAAGTTACATTTTTTAATTGTTGTTTTTCGTTTTTCTATATGCTCATGCAAGTTTGTGTTTGGCCTCTGAATCTGTCCAATTTTGAATCTAGGCATTTGCTGTTATTGCTGCTTCTCCGCTCCGGATAGATCTGTCGTGTGTTCTGGAACATGTAATTGCGGAGTTGACTGGATTCCTGCGAAAAGTATGGAAGTTTGCATCTTGTTGAATTAATGAACTGTTTTATAGTGATACTTATGGTTGATCCAAAATATCCTTGGTTTGGAAACAGGCAAATCGGGCTTTAAGGCAGGCAACACTAGGAACACTAAATTCATTAATTGTAGCCTATGGAGAGAAAATTGGCCCGTCTGCATATGAAGTTATCATTGTGGAACTTTCAACTCTCATAAGGTTTTCTTCCTACTTTACCAATTATAATAATAATATTATTATTATTTCTTGTGGTTTTAACTGTTTTGATGCTAAACCCTTTTTTATGTTAGTGACTCTGATTTGCATATGACGGCTCTTGCTCTTGAACTCTGTTGCACCCTAATGGCTGGCAAGAGATCTAGCCGAAATGTTGGTTCTGCTGTTAGAAATAGAGTTCTTCCTCAAGCACTAACATTGATCAAGAGCTCGTTGCTGCAGGGCCAAGCACTATTGGTATCTCCTATTCAATTTAATGAGGTTATATCTGCTGCAAATTCGATTTTTTTTGTGTGTAAGCATTCTTTTTCGGAAATTACAGGCTTTGCAGAATTTTTTCGCTGGCTTGGTGTATTCGGAAAACACTAGTTTTGATGCATTACTGGAATCTCTACTTTCAAGTGCAAAACCATCTCCTCAGTCTGGCGGTGTTGCAAAACAAGCACTGTATTCGATAGCTCAATGTGTGGCTGTTCTCTGTCTCGCTGCAGGTGATCATAAATGTTCATCTACGGTCAAAATGCTCACTGAAATCCTTAAAGATGATGGCACAACCAATTCGGTATTTTCCTTAAATCTTTTCTGATTTTCTTCTTGATGTTTCTACTGCATTGCTGGTATTATTGCCTCTAAATTGACAATAGGCTAGTGTTTATGTATTACTGATTTATCTTGGCGTTATCTCTTTTCTGCTGGATTGGTATTCTAGTAATTTATGTGTGGTTTTATTTCTTTCTACATGGATCCAATTAGCTCAATTCCAGATTCTTGCCTCTGGATGGCATCATTCCACTGTCTCTGTATTTCCCTTCCAGATTGTTATTCACCCCTTTCTTAAAAACATGCATCAAACAGGGTATGGAATTAACATACCTGTTTCTTTTCTGGCTACTTAACCCTTATTGTAAGATGCTGTTTTTGTTTAATTAGTTGGATCTATAACATTTTCAAGAAGTATATTTTCCCCCGAAATTTTTAAATGCCATCACTTTTGAAGCTTGTATGAGTTGAAAACTGTTGTTTCTTCTCTTTTGTAAAGTACACAATTACACAACTTGTGAGCATATATATATGTGCGTGTGTGTATTTACTTTTTGTGTTTGCAATTATTTGTATCTGCTTCAAACCATTCTTCTAACATTGTACTTTATGTATGTGTATATGAATACGTGTCTATATATATTGATTAATTACAACTGCGTGTCTATATATATTGATTAATTACAACTGCGTAAACAGCATCTAGCCTTGCTATGTTTGGGGGAGATCGGGAGGAGGAAAGATCTGAGTTCACATGCCCATATTGAGACTATAATTATTGAGTCCTTCCAATCTCCTTTTGAAGAGATAAAATCTGCTGCTTCTTATGCCCTTGGCAATATAGCTGTCGGGAATCTTTCCAAGTATTTACCTTTCATCTTGGACCAGATTGATAATCAGCAGAAGAAACAATACCTATTGCTTCATTCTCTTAAGGAGGTAGGTTTTCTTGAAGTGGTGCTCAAACCTAACTGGATATTTTGTCTGATGAAGCATCTATGTTAATGTTAAATTTACTTCTTTCAGGTTATAGTAAGGCAATCTGTAGATAAAGCCGAGTTTCAGGATTCAAGTGTTGAGAAAATTCTCAAATTACTTTTTAACCACTGTGAAAGTGAGGAAGAGGGGGTCAGAAATGTGGTGGCCGAGTGCCTTGGTAAAATTGCACTCATTGAACCAGTAAAACTCATTCCAGCACTTAAGGTATTTTAACAAGACAAGTCCAGTGCCCATTGAACTTCCGCTGAGCTTTTGGCATTTGAGTGTAATTTAATAGTGCATTTGTTATTTTAAAATTTGAATTTCTTACAGTTGAGAACAACCAGTCCAGCGGCATTCACTAGGGCAACTGTTGTCATTGCCGTAAAATATTCTATTGTTGAGCGGCCGGAGAAGATAGATGAGATTATTTATCCTGAGATTGCTTCATTCCTTATGCTTATCAAGGATCAGGATCGAGTGAGTACCCGTCTACTTCTGATAAATACCCAAAAGAAAAAGAAAATTGCTTTTATGTGGTTTCTTATATTTTCTAAGCCTTATTCTTGTTTAACTGAAATCATCATTGCAGCATGTTAGGCGTGCAGCTGTGTTGGCTTTAAGTACTTTTGCTCACAATAAGCCTAACTTAATTAAGGGGCTTCTTCCTGAATTACTGCCACTTCTCTATGACCAAACAATTGTTAAGGTAACTAAAAGTTTGCCTTCTGCTGATTGTGCTGATGTTTTGCTGTTAATTAGGTTTCTAAATTAATTCTCTGTTAACTAGAAAATTTTCATGCAACACAACCGTGACGCTTCTTAATCTTAGCAGTTTCCTTTATAAACAAAAAAATATTATACGAGTTGTCAGCTAATGGTGACTTTCTGGATTGTCTGTTAATTACGCTTCTAAATTAATTCTGGCCTGGTGCAGAAAGAATTGATAAGAACTGTCGACCTCGGTCCCTTCAAGCACATTGTTGATGATGGCCTCGAGCTGAGGAAGGCGGCTTTTGAATGTGTAGACACATTGCTGGATAGTTGTCTTGATCAAGTGAACCCTTCATCTTTCATTGTCCCATACCTGAAATCTGGACTCGAAGGTTAGTTGCTCCTCCTTTATATTTGATCATAAACCTTCTTGTGTATATATTAATTGTTATATTTGGTCATGAATAATATGATTTATTATACCAATTAGAAAAATTTAAAAGCAGAGGATAGTTTTATCATGGGTTGTACATGAAACCAAAATATGATGAAAATAAATTAAATTATTATGTCTTGAATTGTTCTCTTGGTCAAAAGTTAATATTTTTTTATCATATGCACAAATCTTAAGGCAACAGTTATAAGGTTATTATTTGGCTAAAGATAATACATTTTTGCCTCAAATCATTTAACTGATTAGATTTTTCGCATTTTGTCAGATCATTATGATGTTAAGATGCCTTGCCATCTTATCCTTTCAAAACTTGCCGATAAATGTCCATCTGCTGTATTACCAGGTGAGTGATGAATTGGAACATCTTTACTGAGATCCAGATAATTGATTAATTTTCATTTGTTTATTGTCTCAAATTTAATATTCAGTGTTGGACTCACTGGTGGACCCTCTTCAAAAGACTATTAATTTTAAGCCCAAGCAAGATGCTGTCAAACAGGAAGTAGATCGTAATGAAGATATGATCCGTAGTGCTCTACGTGCAATTGCATCCTTGAACCGAATAAGGTTTTGCATTTCTACTCTTGACCATTTTATTAGCCAAACTTGTTTTATGATATTAATTTTATGACTATATGCAACTGCCATGATTTTTGTGTGCTAAGATGAATGACATTTTTCCTATGTTGCAGTGGGGGAGATAGCAGCATGAAGTTGAAGAATCTCATGAGTGAGATATCGAAATCCTCAACATTATGGGACAAGTATTACTCCATCCGGAATGAGTGAGAGGTAATATACTGATCGTGTAAAGTAGGTTAAGTTTTGATCCGATTGGGTTTATATCGGAAACCAGGGGAACATTGTTGTTGTGAAAGAAGATAAGTGTTGGATATTGGGTTGATTCATGTATGATTGCATCCTGCAACTGCATTGCTTGTTGAATTAATTTCAAACCTATGACTTAATCGGTTGAACCAAAGCTAACGAGGTGTTTCAGCGACTACAATGGCGTATTGATGATAGCAGACCCGTTGTCTGTTGGCTTAAGTTAACTCATCCTTTTGGGGAAAGTAGTAACTTGGTAACTTTATGTCCAAATCATTCTACGCATAGAGCTTTCAGGTTTAAGCCTCTGTTGCTGTGTTCTTGCAAAATGATTTGCAGTTGGGATCCGACATATTTTTTGAAGTAACAAATATAATTACAATTGTAACTATAAATAATGTACAATGGAATTATTATCACCATAATTAATTATTATAAAGTATGATATTGATAATCGAAATACATGTATGATTTGCCCATAATGAGATTAAAAGTAATTAAAGTTTAAAATAAAATCCCACACATGTAGTGGCGGATTTAGAAATTTTTTTTCAGGTAGATACAAGTAATAAAAATTTCAAAATTTAAACGTGGGTACAAATTAAAAAAATTAAGAAAATGAAGTTAAATATATAGACTTTGAAAAATTTTAGGGTAAATTTAGGCCCACCTAGTCATACATATGACTCTGTCATTCAATTAAACATATATTAAATGAATTAATATCTTATACACTGACGGTGGAAACTGAAAGTTTTCACAAACGCCTTAGTTTTAGGGTATATGGAGTTAGTTTAGGGTTTAGGGGTTTAGAATTTAGGGATAGTTGTTTTAATTTAAAGTTTAGTGTTATAATTTAGGGTTTATAGGTTAAGGTTTAGTTTTTAGGGTAATATGGTGATGATTTAGGTTTTAACCCATAAACCCTAAAATATAACCCTAAACTTTAAATTGAAACAACTATCCCTAAATTCTAACCCCTTACACCTAAACCCTTTAAGCCTATACCCTAAAACCAAAACGCTTGTAGAAATTTTCAGTTCCACCGCATGTGTATAGAATATTTAACCATATTAAATATGATGAAAAGGACCCAGAAAGTCTCTAATTTGAACATTCTATAACTATAGTGGAGGTCTGGAGGCTCAATGATAGTTTAGAAAAAAATAAAAAACATCTGGTTGATTTCCAAATTTTTAATGAGTTTCGTGTAAAATATTACCGTATAAAATAAACTGTGAACTCATTCTATACGGTTATTTAGGTTGTATACGGAAAAGATGCGTTCGAATTTCAATTTTGTGCAAGAATGGGTGTTTTAACTCATCCAACAAATGTTTATTATTCTCTGTCTCACTCAATAAGTTTAGTATTGATTTTATTAGTTAATTTTTTTAGTTTTGACTATTCATTATTTTAATTTATTATTAATAAAAATATAAAAAATATATTTTAAAAACCTTTAATTAAATAGTTTAAATATATATATATATATTATAAATTTTAATTAATAAAAATATTTAAAATAATTACGATCAAAGTTTAAAATCTTTCGATTTTTAAAAGTTAATACTGGGTAAGTTTAACGAGACAAATAAAATACTATTATTTAACTTATGTGAACCATTCACATATTATTTACTTATGAAGTCAAATAAAAAAATATGAACAAAAATCTATATTCACTTATTCAAAGTTTATTATAAGCTTAATAGTTAAAAAGACGTTCAAACTTATACCTTTTTTTTTCAGTTTGGTTCCTAACTTTTTTTTGGGCCACTTTGGAGCCTAACATTTTATTTCGTAACTCAGTTTGGGTTTTTCGTCAACAGTCGTTAAAAATTTTCTGTTATCCAATAAAAACATGTCACGTGGCCTATTTTATCTATTTATTTAATTTCTGAATTTTTTAAAAAATATAAACTTCTTAAAAAACTCAAAGTTTTAATTTCTTTCAATCAAACCTTCAAATCACATCTCTTTCGCCGCCCGACATCCCACACACGCCGACAGTTCACTGTTCACTCCCAAGCGTCGGGTATCTCACCATTCAACATCCCCCACCCTCTAGCCATCGATTAGAAGCCCAACTGGTCTTTTTTTTTCATTTTTGGACGTTCGTTGACAAGGCAATCGCCTGTTTTCGACGACGAGATGATGGGGGTTTTGGTAGTGAGGGACCGATGAAAGCAAAGGTGGCCGGTGGTGGTTGAATCAGTGGTGGAAGGGGGAAATTTTAAGAATCTAGGGTTTGAATTTGAGGGTTTTAGAGAAATTAAAAATTTTGAGTTTTTTTTTAAAAAAATAAAAATTAAAAAAATTACCAAAATATGCCATGTGTTGCGTTTTTAATGGATAACGATAAATTTTAATGGTCGTTGACAGAAAAACTCAAAATGAGTTACAGAATGAAACATTAGACCCTGAAATAACCCAAAAAAATATTTGGCACTAAACTAAAAAAACGGGTATAGATTGAGTTTTTTATTATTAAGCCTTTATTATACAATAGGGGATTGAACGAGCTTGAATTTGAGAAAATTGTTAAGTACAAGTAGAAATTTGTATGACAAGTCTAATTTTATTTAACGATCTTGAATTTGTTTATGTTCACAAATAAATTTATTTATTTATTCATTTATTTGAAATTTATATATTTTATGTAAAACTACTTAAATATATTTATTTTATAAGTATTAATATTCATATTTTATTTATATATATGTATAAAAGAAATACGTTTATTTATAGGGTTTTGTTTGTTTGTTTTATATAATTCATGAATAGATTTTTAATTGTTCGTAAGTATATTCAACTATATTGTTGGGCTCGATGGTCACAACCGAAATGCTTGCCAAGTGTGGAGAAGATTGAATTTTTGGGTGTTTTGTGGAAGCTAAAAATATAAGAGATGAACACAAGGATTTAGAGTGGTTCGGCTTTCTAACCTAAAGCCTACATCCACTACCTTAGCTTCCTGCTAAGGATTTCAACCAAATTTACTATTGAATTTCGTCCCCTTTTTTCGGTTTAGGAGGAAACCTTTACAACGATCAAGCTTTCTACCCAAAGCTTGATCAAACACTCTCTTACAAGAGAAATTCAAAGCAAACTAGAAATCCCTTTAATAGGTATATGTTTGCAACTCTAAGCACTCACCCAAAACTTATACACTTGGGCAAATTTGACAATTAAGCTCACAAGTGTTGTCTATACAAAGAATATATAATTTAGCTCTAAAGACAATCTCTCATCATAATGTTGTTGACAATTGAAGCATTAACTATCTCTTGATGTTTTGAGGTCCCTTTTATACTCCTAATTGAGTTTGTAGCCGTTGAGAACCGTTGGGGTTGAATTAGAGCCGTTTGAGACTTTTTCCCACCATTAATACTGTTTTGCAGTTGTCCGTATCGAAACATACGGCTCATATCGGAACGACCTTCTTCAGAACTAGCTGTTGGAGCCTGATGCAGCAAGCCGTATCGAAACGCCTCTAGCCGTATCGAAACGATATTTAGTTGTATCGAAACGGTTACAAACCGTTTCGGTACGAGTGACCGTTGAGCTGCATTTAAAAAGTCGTTGAGAAATATGACTGTTGGGTTTTGACCTTTGGGCGTATCGAAACACCAAAGGGGTGTTTCAAAACCGAAACCCTCCGTATCGAAACGAGCAAGCCCTGTTTCGGTACATGTTTTAGCAGTTTCAAAATGTATCGATACTGTTTAGCCTGTATTGAAACGAGTACCTTGAAAAACCTGATTTGGCTACTTAGTATCGTTTCAAACCTTGCCGAAACCTTTTTAAACATCCTCAAACTTATTTTCAAGTTGTTTGGACTTAAAGTATATTTTAAATTTTTTTTCAATTTAGTTCAAAACATTTTTTAACTATTATATCAAAATATTTAGTTCTACATATATGTTAATAAATATTTCATTTATTGTTCATAAGCATATTAAACACGTTTTCAAATATTAAACGAAAAAAATATGTATATATAACTTAAACAAACTAATAAAAACACAACAAAATGTTTAGTAAAACAAATATGACCAAACTTAAAAATTAAATAAATGAAAATGAATAGTTTATACTCTTCGATTTGCTACACCCATGTGGATTTAATTAATTTTGAACTTATCTCTGATTATAGCTGGCGGTATTGATGGAAAACTGGTAGTCCAAATATATTTACCTTCATCCCTCACAATCAGGATTTATCATCCCGTTCTCAAGCACTAAATAATTTGATTAATTTGTTGGGCATAGGCACACAAGGGAAAAACTCACCAATTAATTCTTTATAACAAATTTTATTTTTCTTTGATAAAATGATGCATCAATTCTAGATTCATGGAGCATAGGTTGATCAGTATGACGATGATGAGAATTTTTTTAAAAAATAATCTTAAATTTCGTAAACCAAACAATTTGTAGGGTACATTTAAGTAGTAGTTTTTTTTCCACTCAAATATTTTTTTAGATTATTTACTTAACTAAAACTCCAAAACATTAATTCTATAAGGAAAAAACTCACTATTCACATTGACATTAATATCTTTTGTAGTAATAAAAAATTCTTCTCATTACTCCCATTAATGTCATATTTTGCAACTTTTTTTATAGTTATAAATAGGAGTTATTCAACAAAAAAAGGAGTCACTCACAACATTAAAAAGGACTTTTTGGTATTATTTTTTTAGCATTCTGACCCTTAAAACCCTCCCAATAAACACTGTTTAGTGTTACCGGAGACAAAAATCCTGCCCTTATAGAGTGTACCTTTTATGACTTAACACCAAAAAATTAAATTTTAAGCTTTAACTTTAAATTTTAAATTTTAAACCATAAATCTTAAACTTTAAAAAACACCCTAATCATAATTCCCTAAACTATACCTTTAAACTTTAACCCTAAATTTAATTTTTTAGTGTGAGGACATACATAGATGTACTAAAAAATGGCAGAAAATTTCTATTCGTGTTACCGGGTCCGTTGTAATCTTCCTCTTTGTCTTATCTTGTACACTCCATTTCACTTATTTGTAATACTTCCTTTCTTCAACAATAACAACAACAAAAAAAAAAAAACCTTATGCAACTGTGAAGGAACAGGAAGAAAAAGGCAAGTCCATTCGTTGACGGGGCAAGTGTGGGTTCCATGCTAGTGTTTTAGCAAACATATTGAAAGAGAGGCATATATGGTGAAGTATGTTGCTAGAGAGAGATGTTTGGGACATGTTTGAGACATGTTTCTTAGCAGGTGCATATATGGTAATAATAACATGCATACCACTTCTTTCTACTGTAGTTTGCTAATTTCTGTCCTTCCTTTTCACACCTCACCTTTTCTTACATATTTTTTTTGCCATTTGACTTTATCTTGATTATGTTTCATATTCATGCATCCCATCATAGAAGTTGGATCTGCTGGCTCTAAAAAAAGGCCCCCTCAGTCCTACCAAGAAAGCACTACCTAGCTCTCCACTTGCTGCTTTCATATTCCTTTCTTGTCATTCCAAGAAAGCAATTAATATTTATAAGGTGCTCTTCCATCATCAATGGCTCACCTTAATCTCGATATATAATGCTTCCAAAGGGTCAACATTAAGAGAATGCATTGAATCCTTTTAAAAGGGTCAACATCAAACTTTATATATGACCTATACCATAGGTGTAATCTTTCCCTTACTATTCATGTTCGGGGTGTGAGGCTGCCCCTGCGAACAATATCATTTTCAAGGTTCGAACTCGTGTTCTTTCCTTAAGAGTGCAATGTGTCTTGCACAAACATTAACAGTAAGACGAACATGCATATTATCAAAAAAAATCATTTATCGGTGATCTAAGCATAAATAGCAACCCATTCTATAACTTTTTTCATTTCTCCTAGTGAAAAAATAAAACAATCTCACAAACAATAGAAGTGTACAGTACAAAATAACATAAAAGCGACACATTCATTAAAAAAATATTAGAGCCGGGAGGCTAAAGAAAAAAAAAAGTGATAAAAAGAGTGATGAAACCCTTGACTAGAATTGAAGTGCACATCAGCTTTTTCTTCCTGATTTTACAGCTGAAATAAAACAATATAATTTCCCTAATGTATGTGAGACTTCAAATACTGCATATTCATAGTATCTGCTGAAAAAACACTGGAACAAACAATCTAGTACGATACACTTAATTATAGGGACTTCTACACTTGTTTATACAACCCTGTATACGTTTGAAAAGAGATTTTGGAACGTTATCCTAAATCTTTTATGATATCTATCGTACAATATATTATTATAGATAATATTGCCTTGAAATATACGTATCATATGTAGAAATCGTAGTCCCATGCAATATTACGTTATGGTATATTCTCATCTCCAAGTCCAACCTCTTTTGCCTCATGCGGCGGTGCAGTGGGTGGCGGTGGGGAGGAGTGGTTAGAATGCCATCTAGACCAGAAGAGATAGTTTAGGAAGTTGAGGAAGCTGAGGACTGCTAGCAGCCAGTAGAAAAGATCAAGCCGGTCTTTGTTGAGATCATTGTGGCTAAGCCAACCGCCGCCGCGGGAAGAAGCGGAGGTGATCTTGTTTACGAGGGAGACGAGCAGTGAGCTCAAGTAGAAGCCAAATGAGTAAGAGCAATAGGTTATGGCGGTCAAAAAGGCTTGCATCCCGTTCAAGGACTGCTTGTAGAAGAACTCAATGAGGCCAACCGCAGTAAGCATTTCTGATAGCCCAAAGATTAGGAACTGTGGGGTGATCCAAAAAATGGATATTGTTTTCCCCGAATCTATGGCGGAATCCCTTCTCTTCTTCTCCATTAGAGCTGCCGAAACCATGGAAAACGTGGCGAGGAAAAGACCAGAGCCTATCCTTTGAAGAGGGGAGATTCCGGATTCGTGTCCGGTGATTTTGGCGGCAAAGGGGACGAAGAATTTGTCGTATAAAGGGACGATGAAGATGAGCATGATGTAAGGGATGGACTGAAGGGAAGCTGGAGGGATATGGAAAGATTTGCTTAGTTTAGTGTCCATGGCGCTTCCTTGTTGCACTGAGAATGTTTGGAGCTGAGCCAAGATTGTGTTGAAAACAATGGTGCAGCCAAATATAGGGATTACTGAGATCAATATCTTCACTTTCTCCACTTGGCTTACACTGCACAATCTCCATGGACTCTCCTTTTTGTTGTTGTTGCCATCTTCAACTTTGATGCATGCCTTGTCCAAGAACCTATATATGCACCAATTGATATTAGTTTGTATCCAATGAGTCGAGTACCGATGGTTATATCAAAATCAGATGAATGCACACATTCAATGAACTAAATTACCTGAACCTCTGAGAGTGAAGCATATTGCAATTAGAATTAGAATTAGGATTAAGATTAGACGGACAAATTTGCTTTCGCTTTAATACGGCCGCCACCAAAACCTGTAGAAATACACGTAAATGAAAATTAAACATTATTTATTTCTAAATTGGAAAAGAAACTAATTAGGGAGGGGAGATTTGATTACTTGAGCAATGGGGGTGAATATGCTTCCCTGAGGAGGCTTGTTCCTGTAATACACTGTCCCAGAAACCAAGCTAATTAGTCCCATGGCCATTACGGCAGCGGAGAGTCCGAATCCGACGTCCATACCGGCATGAGTTTGGATCCATACAAGAACAGTAAGGGCAATGAGTTCACCCATGGAAAAGGCAAAATAGGCAGCATTGAAGTAGGTTGAGAGGTTCTTAGAGTGGGAAACGCTGAACTGATCAGCCCCATGAGCAATCATGTTGGGTTTAACACATCCACTTCCCAATGCCACTAAGTAGAGTGCTACAAAGAAAATCAAACCCTTCACCCCCTTTGCTTCTTCACATTTCCCTCCATCAATTACCATGTTGCACTTTGGTGGCTTTAGTTGGGGAACATGAGCTTGGACTGACAGCAATATGAATCCCTACAATAAAAAAGGGCCATAGTTTGAAGATAGAAAAAAGTTGTGGATATTGAGATTTGATCCCTACATTTTCCGTATCAGATTCAAGTGGCCTTTCTTTTTATGAAAAGGGGTACAGTGCCTGCCAAACTTATACTGCAGATGAACAAGTGAAGCCACTATTGTTGAATGGAGAGAGAGAAAAGGAAAATATATGAATATATAAAGAAGAAAGCTTACAGAAAGCTCCACAAAGCCAAAGATAAGCATGGTCCAGAAACTCCCAAGAAAAGAGTCAGAGAGGTAACCACCAAGGAGGGCCAAAAGGAATATTGTTCCCACAAAATTTGTCACTATGTTTGCTGAGCTTGACAGAGAGAAATGCATCTCATTTATCACATATGTAATCAGGTTGTTCCCTACAGCTGCTATTGCCATTATCTCAAATGCTTGAAGCCCTGAATTATACAAATACTATGAGTCTATGATGCTCAAGCTCAGACCTTAATGGAAAAATGATGGAAAGGAAAAGCAAGGGAAAGAAACAAACCAAGAACAAAGGAAGCAGCTCTGAAGCCACCATGTTTGTTAGGGTTTGAAGGCTTCCCTCTCCAGTCAACTGTGCTTCCTTCTTCCTTCATCTCATTCCCTTTTCTTTCTTCCATTTGCAGCACCTTTCTCTTTCTGAAGAACAAGGGAGAGGGAGATGTGTTGTCTTTACTCTGTCTAAATGTGGCTGATTTTGAGGCCATTTATAATAATCCAATGCCAAGCCACCCCTCTCCTACTCCTAGATTCTACGGAGATTAATGGGACTGGGACTGCCTCACTTCAATTTAAGCCCCACGCGCACTATCACCTTGTGGATTACACTTGCTTGTCATGTCATACGTTATCCTAAATATATATTCTTTATTTGTATGTTAACCCAAGACTATTTCTTTTCCTCTTGGAATTTGAATATTAATTTAAAAATTAATACTTTATATATATATTTCAACTCAACGAATGATTCCAGTAAAAAAAAGTTTATGTTCATTTTATACAATTTTACTTACAAGGTGTATGTGTTGTTCAAAGGGTTAAAAAGTATGAACAAATAATATTTAGGTAAACTACAACGGAGATCACTCAATTATGGGTAAGGTTACATTTGGGTCACTTAATTATTAAAAGTTACATTTGGGTCACTCAATTATGGGTAAGGTTACGTTTGGGTCACCCTTCATATTTAAAAAAGTACATTAATTTAGTCATTTTTTCTTCCAAATCACTTGTATACCCTTGTTAACATTAGAATACTTCATTTGAAACCATTAATTAATCTAATACACAAATTAATTTTTTTAAAATATGAAGGGTGACCCAAATGTAACATTGCCCATAAATGAGTGATCTAAATGTAACCTTTAATAATTGGATGACACAAATGTAACATTACCCATAATTGAGTGACCCAAACGTAACTTTTAATAATTGAGTGACCAAATATAATTTTACCCATAATTGAGTGACCTGTAGTTTACCCAAAATATTTTGTAATCATATTACAACTATACAAATATATATATAATAAAATATCTCTTACCTAGTTTTCTAAATCTCTTGAAAAAAATAGAGTTTATAATTAAAAAGGAGCAGAGTTCAAAGTTCATATCTTAAATAAAAAAATTGTCAATAATACTTAATCATTTAGAACAATGGTATAATCCGCCAAAAAAATATATGTTTTTGTTACTCTTGGAGAAGAGTGTAGCATTGTATTTTCTGCCATATGATTTTGCCTTTTATTCCTTTATGTTTGTCATCTATTGGTGGTCCACAACCGATGGATATTTTTATTTCTTATCAAAATTGTTTTTTGATCTTTTAAAATCAAAGATTCCATTCAGTAATAAAATACATAAATTGGATATATATTTTATATGATATTTGTTGATAATTGGATATATATTTTATTCTTTTAAAATCTTTATTTTTTTAAAAGAAAATTTGTTTTATAACAACTAACCATGCAAATATATATTTACTTTTCATATATTATCAATGAATTTTTTCAATTTTACAAGTTAAACGGATTGATGTTTTTCATTTTTTTAAATGCTTAATTAAAAAATAAATGTTGAAATTATACTTTTTTATTAAATAGAGGGATGTTATATTTTCATACCGACATTTGAATCCATATAAAATGTGGTAATATGAGCATCCTTAACCAGTTGACCAATTAGTGGATCTCAAACTGTTCTTTTTTTTAATTACTTTAAGCGTTAAACTTTTTTTTGGTCAAAATAAGTATCCAAAATTTCATTTCGTTAATTTTAGGTGTTTGGTCGTTAATCGTTGTTAAAAAAATATGTTAGTCAATTAAAACATGACACGTGAAAAATTTTAATTTTTAATTTATTTTGATTAATTTTTTATTTTTCAAAAATTAAAAAACTCCAACTTTGCCAAAGTTCATAAAAGGCCCCAAATTTCAAAAACCTGAACCCAAATCCAAAATCAATAGATGATATTGACATCGTTATGTCGTCGTCCCCGAAATGAAAATCCCTTCCTCTTGCCGTATTATTTTTATGTTGTTTGTCATCCTTCTGGTCGTCCTTTGTTGTTAATCGTTCGAGTGGAGTTTTTACGTTTTTCGTTTGATTGAGATGTCGTTAGTTGATTTCTGGCGAGAAAGGATGAGGTAAACAGTTGTGGGGTCTTTCGACAGGATTGGTGGGAGAGCAGCATGACGATCAGTAGTGGGATCGCCTGGATTTGAAATTTGGGTGTTAGTCTTTTAGAATTTGGGGTTATTTTGTGAATTTTGAGAATTTAATAGATTTTTTAAATCAAGTTTAAAAGTTTTTTAAATAAATAAAATAAATTCTAAAAAATAAAAATTAAATCAAATCATGTGTCAATCAATGATTGGTTGTTGGATATTTTAACGGACTTTAAAATGTTAACGGGATGAAATATTTGACACCTAAAATGATTATAGTATAAACGTTATTCACATATTTTTAGCAAAAAAAAAAAAAAACCCAAACACCTACAATAAAAATGTATAATTTAGACATTTTTTTAATTAAGCTTTTTTAAAAAAAAGACCGCACCAATAAAAAATTATTAGGAGTTTAATTTGTTGAGTTTAAAATTTTTATCGTAATATATAGTTAGAATCCACTTGCCCAACGTAAAACTTAATTACTTTTACATTTTTTTTAAATTATTAGATCAAGTAAATAAATGGCTAAAATTATTAATAGAAAATTCGTTTTTTTTTCATTCGCTAAACCTAATGATGTTAATTAATAGGCCAAAGGTCCTAAAAGTTACTAACAAAAAATAAATAAGTTAACTGACTTTTTTGTGTGTGGAAAAAGTGTATTCAACTGATATGAATTAAAACATAGTTAACTGGAGTTATTATATTTGATTGGTTGGCTAAGCTATTAATTTTTGTTCCTTCATATTTTCTTACGTCATGAATTCTAGATACATTAAGAGCACTCACCTTCCTCTCTTCTAAGTAGACTTAAGATTATGTTTAAGATTAAAAAAAACATACTCAATTAATTTTTTTTTGGATATTAAAAACAATCGATTGTCCTCATCCTTTAACAGAATTTGTCATTCACATGTTTAACCGTTAACCAAGGATAGCATTGTTAACAGTAGGAATGATAACGGGTTTGATTTTTGGCCGACTTGAACCAGACTCGAAAATTAAAAGTTTCACTTAGATCAAATCTAATCAGACACAAATAAATTTATTTTTATTAGGTAAAATAGAGAGATCTTTCACCCAAAACTTAAACTCGGCCTGACCAGATTTTATTCTTCATAAATCTGACCCAAAATTTAAAATAAAAACTCGACCTTATAAAATCGAATCAGATCGAAACTCGTCGAATATGGGGAAATATCCATCCCAGTAACATAAGGGGGTAATTATTATTTTTTGTTCATAAATGCTTAATTGATCTTTTTTATTTGTTCATAAGGGCTTCAATTTTTTTTGCCATTAGCTTTAATTTATCAACCGTTGATAGGTAACTATAAGAATAAGACAGAATTTATTTTTTTTATTTGCTTTAAAAATATTACTCTCTATATTCCAATAAATTTGTTATTAGTAGACCGTTAATATTACAAATAAGTACTTAAAGTATACTAAATTTTTATTTAAATATTTAAAGTGTTTTTGTTAAAATAAGTAACTAAAGTATATTTTTTAGTTAAATTAAGTACCTAAAGTATATTTTTGCTCAAAATAGGTACCCAAATATTTTTTTCGTCAAATTAAGTATCTAAAGTATATTTTTTTGTCAAAATATGTGCCTGAAATATTTTTTAATCAAAATGGGTACTTAAAGTATATATATACATTTCATCTAGGTTCTTAAAAGTTGTCATGTGATATTGATTAAAAATACATTAGGTACCTACTTTGATGAAAAAATACATTAGGTACCCACTTTGATGAAGAAATGCCTTTAGGTACCTATTTTGGCCAAAAAAATACTTTAAGTACTTATTTTGACCAAAAAATACTCGAGGCACCTAAATAAAAAATTAGTATATTTTAGGTGCTTATTCGTAATATAAGCCTAATTGTTTTGAATTATTTGAAATTAAAATTGAGTTACAAATAAAAAACTAATATTAAAATTTAATCAAACAAAAAATTGTCAAATTTAATATTAAGCTAAAATATAGATTGTAGAGTTTGAGACATCTTTCGGTGAAACAAACAATAAGTTTACATTCAAAAGTCAAAATGGTTGAATTTAAAATTTTGGTTGTCGATTGTGTCTGACAACTATGGTGAGCGGCAACCAACGATAGAGTGAGTGGCATCATAAGATTTAACTAAAGATTATGTATTAAATTAATAATTTATTTAAAATTCACAGATCAAATTGATATATATTTAAAATTTATAAATTAAATTAAAAACAAACTCTTTTAATTAACATGCTATATTATTATTATAATAGCCAAAATTAACGATTCAATGAACATATAAATTTGTAACAAATGAAATATATAAATACCAATAGAACCCACTAAGAGTCCCACCAATTACTTTTCTTTCCACCTTTTCTCTCCCAAAATCTCCCATTGTCCCCCTCCAAAACCCACTAAGTCTGGGTCACTACAACACATGATGGTAATCTTCTACCTCATACTAAATAAGGTGGAATTCCTACAACTGTCAGTCTAAAGATTTAAATAGTGATTCGTAATTGTAACAGCAACCATCATATAATAATAACGATACAATTTAAAATTATGATATTTATAATTATTATTATAAAATTTACGATTACGATACCCGCGGTAATTACAATAACATATGTTATATCTGTAATCGTGACAGACGTAACGCGTTGGTAACCACTAGCTCCATAGAGTTCCTACATTTGCACATACAAACCTCAAACATTCATTGGAATGGGTGTTGAGAAAATCTTTGTTCACAATGTAAAAGGAGGATAGGATCGTTTGTCGGCTAAAAAGTTAAACAAGAAAAGGATATGCCGGTCGTGTGCGTGTGGGTAGGTGTGCTTTTGCTTTGCAATTGCATTGCCTTCCTAATCGTAGGGTAAAATAAGAATATTATTAATTAATTAATACTATTATTACTAAATTGGAGTGGGTGACAACAAAGACAAAAAAACCAAAGTCAAAAGGTTGTCGGTGTCATTAAACAACAACAAAAACAGAAATATGATTCATTATTTATTATTGTTTTAGTATTAAATTACTAAACGTGTCTTCGAAAATCCATACACATCATCATGTCCTAGACAAATAAAGAAAAGTGTTATTAAATTAATTATAACACTAAATTATTTAAGAAAAATGCATTATTAAATATGAAAATTGTTTTAAATTACATTTTTAAATATAAAAAATACCAAAATATTAGTTAACATTTTTGAAAATATATGTTATTCGCTACGTGTACATTATATTTGTTTAGGGTTGATTAAACTTTAAAAACATATTTAGACGTTAGGTTTTTTCCGAAAATTGATATCGAAAATACAAGGCTCCATCATCTCGAAAATACAACATTAGTTTTTTTCCAGACTAATCCGCATCGTACACATAATTTTAGTGGGTGAGTCTTTCAGCGGAGTTTTTTTGCATACACAACACTTTGAACTTGAGATCTATTTAAGCGATGCTTCCTACTTAGATTAATCCCTTTTAATATTTTAATCCAGTTATTCAATCAATTATCCATTTTCTAATATTCCATTTTTACAACCTAAACAATAAGCATTAACATGTCAATCAACCGTTTTAATGATACATACCTTGACTTAACCTCAGAACAAATTTATTCGAACCAAACAAGTACCATAGATTTAGAAAGGTAAAATCATAATTTTACACAATACCGACATAACTCGATAAACCAACAAACTAATCAACTAATTAGACCCCTAAAAATATTTAAGAACACTCAGAAAAGACTCACTTCGATCGGATTTAAAATCCACACTCAATTGCAAAAGATACAAATTTGAGGGATTAAATTAAAAGTTTTCAAAAATCGTGAAATCATGTTAAATCGATGAAAACAATTAAATTCTATTAATAAACATTATTTACTTATTTCCATAAATTTGAAAGCAAATTCAAGTCGAATCGCAACTCAATTACATAATTTTCAAAATTCAAGGATCATTTCGTAAAACATCCAAAATTTTGTATAAAAATCAGAATATTAAATTTGTTGGACAGCAACATATTTTATCATTAGACACATCATAAACAGCACCGGAGGCAGAAGGTAGTGGGGAATAAGGGGCTATTTCCTCCCAAAATTTTTAAAAATTCTTATTAAAACTCTCAAAACTATTAAATTCTTTAGTTAAATCTTCAATTATTTTTTTCAAAAAAATTAATTTAAGCCTCTATTTTTTTATAAAAAGATTAATAATAAATTAGCCCCAAACCCTTACCCCAAGTTCCGACGCAAAACAATAGTACCACAAGAAGTTACTTCATCACCTAAGCATGCAAATTACAATTCTAACATGTCTTCACAATATTAACATATACCCAGCGACGAAGTTACAACAATGTTTGGGGACGTGGCCTCCTATTTTTTATACTAAAATACACAATGAAAATCTTATCTATTTGAATCCCAATTTTTAATTTATTTGAACTTTATCCTTTATTTTTTTATGGTTAATTATATTTTATCCTTAATCTTAAATCATGACTAGAGGTGATCGTTCGATCGAGTCGAGACAAAAAAATTTGAGTTATTAAAGTTAACGCGTTATATTTTACAACTCAAACTTTGTTTAAACTTTTTTTATTCGAGTCGAGTTTTCGAGTTCCTATAAAAATTTAATTGTAATTATTTATCATATTATAGTATGATTTGATTTTAATTTAAACGACTTTCTCTAATCATATAAGATATGCACATATATATTTCTTCATATGTGACAATATTTATTCATATTTTTATATATGAGTATATATATCTCACAAAAAATTGAGGGATTCGTCTCGAACTTAAAATCAAATCCACTAATTACTAAACTTTATTTGAAATTTTTTCGAGTCAAGTCAAGACGAGTCGAGTATTTTCGCCTCGAGTCGAGTTAAATTATTCGATTTTTTTAGTCGAGTCGAGTTTTGCTTACTCCTAATCATAACTTTTATCGATGTATATACCGGTATAAAAACCAAAACATGCTTCATAGTTCATTCATCCACAAAAACAATCACAATAATCGATGAAAGTATATAAGTAAAATAGCGATTCGTATGTGATATGAAAAAAAATCAGATATCTAGAAAAAGAAATATGCATCCAATATCAACGCATAACTGTTTATCATTTGCTTCAATATTACGTCATAATAAGACTTTACACCACTGGCGAGATGCTTCACAATATGCAGCGCAACATCACATTCAAATTAAGCTTTGACATTAAGCAATTTAAAATTAATAATTTCAAGATTTTAGCAGAAGTCTACACTAAGACTATCACTAAACATGATGGCTCCAACCTTACACTCCAAAAGCCGAGCTGAACCAATGCGCAGCATACTGTGCTCAATGCTTCATTACCAGTCACTTTCGAATGCCACATGACATCTCAATTATTATACATGGACTTCTAATCGATAATTAAATTAAATTTTATTGTAATTCTAGTGGTTAAAGATTACTCGGCAATTATGTCTACTTAATAAGTAAATATTCATATTAGGTAAGAAGTTTTATGAAATAAGATTTCTTGGTGATCAAGTAATTGACTCTATAAGTACAATGTATGTCTTAAGGTTTATAATTATGGAAGAGAATTATTTTGGAGAGATGTAATCCTTTTCGTGATCTATGCAACTATTGCGGTCATGTTGTAGAGATACATTTCGTAAGAATATTAAAGAAGGTTTTGTGAGCATGCGAGGACGGTCTGGTGGTTAGAGCACGCTCACCTGCTCCACTCCTTCTCCTTAGGTCTCGGGTTCAAGACCCCTCAGGAGCGTTGTCTTTACTTAGATTTCCCCCCTCCCTCTCTAGGTAGAAGTAGAATAGGATTTTCATAAAAAAATTCTTGTATTTGCTCTTTGTAATTTTTATGTTTATTGTAGATTATTTTATTCTTTCACCCGTGAAGATAGATAAGGCAGAACTAAATCAAATATTATCTCTTGAACATGTCTTATGTCTTATTTTATGTTAACCCTTGATTACTTATTTTTCTCTTGCAAATTCCTAGCATCAACTATATTTTTTCAATTTACACATTAGCACTTCCACTTCAAGCACAATGCTTCAAATTTTGACATTAAGGACGACAATTTTCAATTTTTATCAACCACATACTTCCACTAACACAAATGATTCAAGAATTTTCTTACCTTTCCTTACCTTGGGGTGCATTTTCATAAGTCAATTCCACTAGTTACCAAACTAACAACGGCACACAATTAGAACATTTTCTTCCCCCTTGTTTTCTTTATTATAATAAAAGGTTGGCTGGCATTTATTCAAAAAACAACGGCACACAATTAAACACACATTTTTATACCACATTTTTCAACTCAAAATAGTAATTAGAACATTTTAAACACTTTATCTACTAAAATCTTCAGCTTGCTATTTAAGAACACTAATTTCTCTAATTAACCGATATGGTCCCTTTTCTGGCCAGTTTTCAAGAAATTCTTCATTCTCCTTCTCCAGTTCTCTAAACTTCCAATTTAATCCTTTTTAGTCAAAATTCAATAATTCCCTAAGGGTGTGTTTGGTTCGCGGAAAAGATGATTACCAGGGGTAATAATCTTTTCCAGACTTACATTCCCATGTTTGGTTCATGAGAATTCCCACTAAGAGGTATTATTCTTTTCCCAAGAGTGACTCTTTTCTCCCTAAATGGTGGGAATGTTATTCCCCTCATTTTCTTAGGTATTAAACAATTCCTTCCCCTTTGGACAATATTACACTTATGATTATGAATTATGTTTATGTTGATCATTTATTGCATTTTTAATTAGGTAACTAATTATTTATGGTGTAAATTTATTAAATATTTATATTTAACATTAGTTTAATATATAAATGGTGTTGTATATATTTAGATAATGTTGTAATATTTAATAGTACATCTTACTAATATTGTATTTACGATGTTTCTAGAGTTATAGGATGAGATTGTATGTTGCTTGAGACTGAATGCGTTAAGACTTGATGTTATTAATTTTATTATTTGATTTATAAGATATTTTTTATCTTAAAAAATCAATAGGTTAATTTATTTTTATCATTTTTACTACTTTTATATTTGTTTTATTATTTACCTTAATTTGTTTGATAAATGGTCGAAAGTAATAAAAAAATTAAAAATCTAAGCATATTAAATGTTTAATATTTTGATGTTCAAAAAAATTAAAAAGGAATAAATGTATATAAATATAAAACATTTTTTTAAAAATAATTTAATAATACTAATATATTATAAATATTTTTTTGTGCAAAATTTAGGTAATGTAACGAAAATAGTTCTATAAATTTTTATGTAAATATTTTTAATTTAATAATTAAAAATTAAACTTGTTAAAAAGAAAATATATCATAAGGACAAGTTAGTAAATTTTACTTCCAATTAATGTTATATTCTTTCAACCAAACACTACAATCATATATTCCTACCAAATGAACCAAACAAGGTAATGTAACATTCCAGTAATGTGTCAGGTAATGTTACATTCCGATAATCTTATTCTTAAAAGTAATCTTACATTCCGTGAACCAAACGGCCCCTAAATTCATTTTCACTAAAACTTTATTCAATCATCTAAATCATTTCTGAATTTAAACATAAACTTATTTGAGCTTATATTAATGTTAAAGAACGAATGAGTTGAACTTGTTTTTGTCAGCTAAACATGATTGAAGGAAGACTTTTGAGAATTATAAAGTAAACATTTCAAGATTATATTTAATTGGACAAAGTTATTTGCTATATAGTCATTAGCTATAGATATTCAGAATCTTTGTTTAAATTACTTTTAGATATTGTAAAGGAAAAGAAAAACAGTTGACTTAAGGTTATGGGTTTCAGTTCGACACTTGGCAAAGGAATATATGTTGGACGGCAAAGTTAAAAAAAAAAGAGGATAAATCTCACTGATCACTAAACCATCCTTAAATATTTGTTTTGGTCACTAAACTTTCAAAAGCTACAAAATAAGTATTAAAATTTGAATTTTAATACAAAATGAACATTGAGCCGTTAGAATGACGTTAACAACTTAACGACAAGTTGACTGGGCAACAAAAGTAATATATTAGTTGTTACAAGATGGTCAATAAACTTTGTAAATGTTACAGCATGGTTATTGAACTATATAATTGTTACATAATGGTAAATTCACATTTAATTGTTAACAAATGATTATTGAACTTCTTAATTATTACAAATGGTCATTGAACTATTTAATTATTATAAAATGATCATTGAACTATTTAATTATTACAAAGTGGTCATTGAACTATTTAATTATTACAAAATAGTTGATTATTATATGTTACGTTGCAAGTTTTTCTTTTTTTGCTATTGCTTTCAAGACTTTGTTTTCAGAAACATTTCAAATGAAAAAAATTAAGAGCTTTTTTGTTTCTAGAAATCTTTTAAATGAAAGGAATAAAAGAGTTTCCCCCAAAGAAACGCTTTTAAAAACTAAAAAACCCTTTCATTCTTTTATTTAAAACATTTTTAGAAATAATGTCTCTTGAAATCAACAACAACAACAAAAATTTACAGTATAATCTGTAATAACCAATTATTTTATAACAATTAAATAGTTATCATTTTGTAAAAGTTAAATAGTTCAATGATTATTTTGTAACAATTAAATAGTCTGATAATCGTTTTGTAATAATAAAGCAGTAAATTTACCATTCTATAACAATTATATACTTTAATAACCATTATGTAACATTTACAAAGTTCAATGACTATTTTATAGCAATTAACATATTACTTTAATTACCCAATCAGCTCGTTGTTAAGTTGTTAACAACATTCAATGGCTCAATGCCTAATTTTTAACAAATTTAAAATTTAATATATATTTTATAATTTTTAAAATTTTAGTGATCAAGAAGAACAATAGTTTAGCGAAGATTTGTTAACTTTATCCGTAAAAATATATACTGCTGCGTCTGCGTGTGTTTGGTCGTGGGCAAAAGATGTTATGTTTTGTGGGGGACAGTGACATTTTAATTCCATGTGGATCCCATTAAGTGGGCCCATGAATGTTCTCCATTGGAAGGGTATGTGAAATTTAGGTGATTGAATGAGGAAGTGCCACGTATGTCCTGTCCTCACAAAAGATTAAGCTGACTTGACTTCAGACATGTCTCTTTGAATATGCAACATTGATTCAGTTGTTGTGGGTGGGAGCTGACACAACCTAAACTCACGTTTTATGTCATGGTGATGGTGCTGCACCATATTATAGAGAACTATAGTAATTCCACACCAAAAAAAAGTAAACAAAAAATCAAATTGCAAATAAGTTTTCTGCATTATCAGTTTTACCGGATTTAGTTCATATATTATAATTTAATTATTTTCGGTTATTTTGTTTAAAAATTATTTTTGATATTTTTTAATCATTAGTATCCGACTTATAATCAATTAATTCTGGTCAATTTTATCTAATATAAATGCGATTATCTCAGTCCAGTTTTTTTCATTTACAACCCATGATTTGAATATCTCACATTTAGGGGTGGGAATCAGAGGCAGCTTTACATTTTTCACTCCGTTCCTAACGCTTGCGGTTACAGTTTCGAAAAATTCCTATTAAATGCTTTAAGTAATTTTTTTGTCCTCATACTCTCTCCGTGTGGATCCCCGCGATTTTTAGGAATCCCCATGTCTAAATATTAAACAAAATTACTATTTTACTGACCAAAATAAATGGCCAATTCAATTTAAAACATAAAGTTTGAATACTTCGATTGGAAACAGTTACAAGATGATGAAGATTGAAAGGGTGTTGTGTTGGGGAAGGTTTAGATGATGATTTTTTAGCTTATATCTAAAAATTAAGAAAGAAACATGTTGAGAAATTCGAGTGTCACTAGGTTTGAGAGAAAGTTAAAGTGACAATAATATAGTTAAGATTTTTTAATTAAGATATTTATTAGTGGTATATAAAATAAATAAGTATATATTTTTTCAAAAATCTTGTAAAATATCAGAATTCTTGTGGATATTTTTTTAGATCCCCACAATTATTTATACGGTTACGATTTGTATATAGCAATCTTCGTCTACATCCCATTTGAGCTTCGGTGATAAAAATTTTTCGTCTATGTGGCTAAAAATTTAGGTTATTCTTCATACCCGTCAGTTCGGATACCCACGATTTTCAAATATACTCCACTCAATTCCCACCCCTACTCACATTGTTTAAGAAATCTAACGTCTCATTCTATTAGACCAACTGATTATTAGTCTAGAATGTATATTTAATTCTTAAAATTGATTTATTTTTAATAAGGGTAAACTACTGCATGGGTCACTTTCGTTTCTCGTTTGTACAGATTTAGTCACCACTTTTAAAAAGTGCCAATAAGTGGTCATCTACGTTTTCGATGTGTAAAGACTTGGTCACTCCAACGTTATAGTCCGTTAGTCCCCTAACGGATTGCTGATGTGGCGAAATTAATTAACGAAAAAATAAGGGTAAATTACTGCAATAACCATTAATATTTATCTCATGTATATTTTTTCTCCTCAATTTAAAAAATAAACATTATAGTCACTAATAAAAATCTTTCTTTATAATTTCACTCTTAAATTTTTAAGAATTTTATTTTGAATTTCTCCTCAGTTTATGAAATTTTTAAAAATCAATAGTGTAAAATCTATCAACCTCAAAGCCTTCGCTATTCAATTCCATCGAACGCTCTCTTTGATTAGATAAACTTTTCTCGAATTCAGTCGAGACAACATTCCTTTTCGAGACACATCCCATTTCTTCCCCTACTTCCATCTCCTCATCCAATTTGGGTTTTTTGGTATCCTCCAGCAATAAATTGGGAGTCATCCCCCTCCTCTTTAGCTCCTTCATAAACAGTGACTCAGTCGGTTCTTCACCTACTTAGAGACAAAATAAAAGAAATATACAATTTATAAACCATCATAAGAATTAAAAAACACCTAATTAACCAGAATTTTCTAGCCAAACAAACAAACAAACGAGTAACTCAATCTCATGGCAAACTTGAAAATTACACATAAAGTATTCATCTTTTCAGTGCTTTTCAACTTGTTTTTGAATGAATTATATTGGGTTAGTTTCAGAATCTTTGAAATCAAATTAACATAAAAAAAAAATATACGATTAAAATGGGTAAAAAGAAGTTAAGAACTTTAGAAATAGAAAGAACATACCATTGCTTTTGTTGTCACCTTCTGGAGTGGCACAACAAATTCTAGATCTTTGGCTGTGGAGGAACCTGAAGCTTCTACATCTATTGAAGTTGAGAACTTTCTTCGTGAAATCAGATTTTTCAGGAAAATTTGACTGGGAAATTGAAATGGAGGAAAACACAGGGTTCAATATCTGTAGAGAAGCCATTTTATTTTATATTTTCTCAATTTCTCTGCATTAAGATTTTAACAACTAACTATAAATAGAAACATGTCTTTCAATTTTAATGGCTATTGCAGTAATTTATCCTTATTTTTTCGTTAATTAATTCCGCCACATCAGCAATTCGTTAGGGGACTAACGGACTATAACGTCAGAGTGACCGATTCTTTACACATCGAAAACGTAGATGACCACTTATTGGCAGTTTTCAAAAGTGGTGACTAAATCTGTACAAACGGGAAACGAAAGTGACCCCTACAGTAGTTTACCCTTTTAATAATTCCATCAAATACTGTAATATAGTTATATTTAAAAAATGTGATGACATCACAAATATCTTTACTTTTTTACAATTAGACAACTTTTTTAGATATATCACTTTGTTAATTTGAATATTATTTTTTTAAAAAAAAGTTAAATTATTTTTTCTAATAAAAATATCGACTAAAATATTCAATCTTTTAGTAGTGTTGATGTGGTAGGTTATGCGTCAATCCATGTGTACTTCATATAAGTAAACAAGTAATATAAAAATAAAATTATAAAAAATCAGTATAAATACATGTGAACTGTCAGGTGAACTACTATATTAACACGTTAATGTTTTAGTTACCATTTTTCACCAAAAAAACGGTTTAACCATTTCTAAAATTGGTCAAATTTATTTTTTAAGATATGAAAATCAAATCTAATTTTAGAAATTAACATTCAAATTAATAAAAGATAATAACTAAATTTATCATTTTGCATTTTGAATTTCCATATTATGTCCATAATTATCACGTATAAAATCACTCAGCTGGCAAGGATTTTATGGGTACTCCAATTACATTTCAACGTTGGTTTTGAGTTTTGGAGAGCAAAGGAAGCGGCCGAAAAGCAAAAGGGGGTGGACCATAACAACAACAATATTTTCACCAATGGAACAAATTGACTTTTAGGCCAAAGAATCTGGTCCGAAAATTATATAAAGAGTAAACTACACAAAACGCCATGTTTATTTTATTTTTCTATTTTGTTCATTTAACTTTCAAAAATTATATTATGTTCATTCATTGATAAATTAATCACAAAATGTTATCTCAAACGTTAAGTTGCGTTACATTGATGATGTGACACATTAACAAAAAAATTAAATTTTAAATTGACCCTTCAGCTTAGCTGAAAATGAATTTAGTATTTTTTTATAACTTTTTAACTATAATTATAAAGAGCATTAAAAATGCTAAGAATATTAAAAATTTGTAGAGAATTTTAAATTAAAAAGAAAACAACTTGTAACATTTTTTTTAAAATATGCTGGTGTGATGCAATAGTAGCATCTGTTCAACTTTCTTTTAACTTTTTTTCAAAAAAGGCACACACAACATGCAATACTACTATACTAGTGCTCGATCCCGAGTCCCAAGAGACGATGAACATCAACCTTTATCACCAGGACACAAGGGGATGAGCTAACTTGCGACACTTGAAAAACGTGAAGAAGTGGTGGAACTGGAAGCATTGTTATATTTTAAGGATGGATTACAAAATCTATACATGAATTTATTTGAATATACAATGTGATATATATGAACTTTGAATTTGGTTCAAGTTTTGAAAACCACCAACACCTTTACCAACTGACATTATTTGATATCATCTCATTTTCTCTAAGTTGTGGGTTCAAAATTCAGTAGAAGTTAATTTATTGATGTCGAATTTGACACTAAATTCATCGCTTCCAGGGACGAAGCCATTAAGGCTTCGGGAGGGGCAATCGTCTCCCATCCCCGAAGAAATTTTTTTTCACCTTTGTCTCCCCTATTTAAATTTTAAAAAAATATTTAGTTTATTTATAAATTTGCCCCCAATTTTAAATATTTATAATTTGTCTCCCAATCCTAAATTTTAGCTTCGTCCATGATCGCTTCCATTTGAAACTATTTTTCCCCTCTTACCTTCTTCCGCTATTTTATTTATCTGGATATTTAAATTTATGATTTATTGAAGGTATATGTTACAAAACCTTGGATGCAAATTTGACGATATTGTCCTGTTGCCCTCCTCCTTCGCTCCAAGTTCAATCCCCTCACTTCCACCGTTCACTCTGTTTCTCACTCCATCGATAGCTACAAGTGACACTTTGTTTTTTTGTTAGGCTTACTGGTAAAAACTGGCCAAATTATATATTATTTTACATATGTGCTTAAAATATTTTTCGACCCAAATAGAATTTTAATATTTTCGTCGTTACCATTTTAAGTATCTTAACGTTAACAGCCGTTTAAAAATTTTCGTTAACTAATTTAATAGTCATAAAATTAAAGGGTAAAGTATACGCATGATCACTAAACTATCCCTAAAAATATAAAATGGTCACCAAAATTTCAAAAATTACATAATAGTCATTAAACTTTAGTTTTTATTACAAGATGGTCACTGAACCAAAGAGCGGTTAACTGGGAGACGTGTCAGTTACAATAATTTGTCTAATAACATATTTAATCCTCAATATTTACACATTCAATCAATTTAGACATCAATAATAAGGGTTAAATTAAGAATAAATTGATTAAATGTGTCAGTATGGAGGATTAAATTTTATATTATTCAAAATTTTGTAACTGTCATGTCACCCATTTAACGACAGATAACGGCTTAGTGACCATTTTGTAACAAAAACTAAAGTTTAATGCTCATTATGTAACATTTGAAAGTTTTGATGACCGTTTTTGTATTTTTAGAGATAATTTAGTGGCCATATATGAACTTTACCCTAAAATTAATGGTACCTAAAGTATTTCTGGAGTAAATATGTAAGACTAGAAGTGGTTTCGGTGCATTCCTAGATCGTGTTTAGCTTCTAGGTAGTATTCTGGAAGTGGGTGGCTGGGTTAGTGTTGTGCAGGTTCCTATTCTTATCCTTGCGTTGCTGCAGCCTGCAGTGTACTTGAAGGGAAGCGAATCTGCCTGGGTGTCTTCGAAACAAATCAGTGCATTACATTACATGCTTTGAAAATTTTATCTGGAGATGAGTTTTAAGGGGATTGTTTGTTGCTTGGGTGGGCCTTAGTGCAGTTCACCTATGCGGGCCTGTTTTTTTTATTTATTGTAAACTCCTTTTTTTTTGGATCCAACAATGTTTATGAGGTGCATTACATGGTGTATTTTTTTTTCCTTCGTTCACTTTCTAAGAAATATTTTTAACGAGATCAATGGTTTTGTCCTGTATGGTATGATTAGAGCTTAATAAAACCATACTCTTTTGGTTTTTCAAAAAATATGTAAGATTAGAAGAAAATTAATTTGGATTGTTGGTTTGAACTACTACAAAATGACCTGGTTAGCACTGACTGGAAAAATAAACAAAAATTGAAAATAAACAAGTGAACTATGTCGTGGTATGTAGGTCACTGCCTTAGAAACAATTATGCCCCGATCAGTGTAGTCGCTTCACAGGCAGATTGCCCCCTCCCGAGGTGAACACAGACGCTCCGGGAGTCGTACACTCGACACCAGAGTGAACAACGGTGGTACTGCTGCTTCTAGTGATGGAGGAATGCAGAAAACTTTAGAATGTTTTGTGTGTGTCTGTTGCATGCTTAGACTGCATGAAATCATCTATTTATAGGCTGAAAACCATGGACAGAACTGTAATTTTACTGTCCAAATTAATTCATATATTAATTTGTATAACTGCAAAATTAATCTACAATAACAGCTCTCCATAACAGTAAAATAATGTTGCAATTAACATCCAATAACAACAGCTGTAAACAAATGAACTTGACTGAAAAACAGTCTAAATTCAACACAGTTTGAATCTATAAATTCGGAATTCGAATAGTTTTCAGAGCCTATAAATAAGTAGATTTTTTTCACATTATCTTTTATTCTTTAAAACAATCGTATCCAAAAAGATAATATCCGCGCGTGAACGTGTCAAAAACACGTGTTACCCAAACCCGAGCCCACCAGACGACGACGCGCGAGGATGTCCCTTATTCTTTCCCACTCAACAAGGGAGGGGGAAACTTGGGTATAAATACCTTTCACAAGCCTTTTTCCCGACCCATGTGGGATATAGTGTCACGGGGTCAGAGTCTTGGCGCAGGGACATCTCCCCCGTGCGACAACCCAGGGCTCCCATAAGCTCGGGGCTCAGCCTTTTCCATTCCGATGCTTACTGGTTTCGCCCTCCCATGGGCTCATCAGGGAAGCGAGGACAGCTCCCGACCAGTGTGGTGCCTAACCAGCACGCCCGTCCCTAGGACTAAACGGTTGTACGACACGTACTACACCCTTATTGCTATCCCGCATCCCGCATTAAGCACAACCAACAAGCATCTCGTCACGGTCTTGCCTATCACGCAAACGGACCGTGACAATCTCCCCCACTCAATTCATGCACGCCCTCGTGCATGGGGAGAAAACTCTTTCCCTCTTCTATGAGGAATTAGCCCAAATCTAGTGTGCAATTCCCTGCCTGCTCGACCTCTTCACTTGAGGCTCCGACACATGTGGCTTCGAGTGCTTGGCGAACTTTCGCTGCGGCTTCCTGCCTACCCGACCTCGTCTCAATCTCTTTATAGAGGACCCACTCGCGAACACCCCTTCACTCGGGTGCGAGACACACGCTCGTCCACTTGACTCGCTACGCAGCACAAGGAGTGCTTGGTAAGCTCACAGCTAGCACACAATCCTGCTCTGATACCATCTGTCACGGGGTCAGAGTCTTGGCGCAGGGACATCTCCCTCGTGCGGCAACCCAGGGCTCCCATAAGCCCGGGGCTCAGCCTTTTCCATTCCGATGCTTACTGGTTTCGGCTTCCCATGGGCTCATCAGAGAAGCGGGGACAGCTCCCGACCAGTGTGGTGCCTAGCTAGCACGCCCGTCCCCAAGACTGAACGGCTGTACGACACATACTACACCCTTATTGCTATCCTGCATCCCGCATTTAGCACAACCAACAAGCATCTCGTCACGGTCTTGCCTATCACGCAAACAGACCGTGACAATAGGCTTTTGCCTTTGGTTCTCACCTTAAACATTACCAACATGGCTAAAGGGTCACTTTTGCCTTTGTAGTAGACCCAATTTATCAATTTCGTCTCTATAATATTTTCGCATCAATTTAGTCCCTGAAGTAGTCCAATTGCATCACAATTTGTCCCTTGACTGATGGAAGTCATCGTTGACCATTATGATGGTGACGTGGCAGTTTAGGATGGCGAGACAGAGGGCAAAATTAGTTTTTCAAGCGAGTTTGAGGGTAAAATTGATTTTTGGTTGAGTACGAGGGCAAAATTAATTTTTAGGTAAAAACTGAATTTAAGAAAATATTAAAATACTAAAATAATGTAAAAATAATAAAAAAATTTAAAAATATTTTATTAATGTATAGCTAAAATAATAAAAATTAAAAAAAATATGAAAATAAGTAAAAATATAAAATTAAAATATTAGAACGTATTAAATTATAAGTTATTCAAAAAATCAAAACTTAAAAATAAATTTTACCCTTTAATCCTAATTTTTAAATTTTAAATTCTAAATTTCAAACCTTAAATCTTAAACCGTAATTGAAAATTTTATCAATATAAAGTGAGTATGAATCATAAAAGTATGTGTATAAATTTAATCAAGTAAAGAGTTTAAATTTTAGGGTTTAAGGTTTGTGATTTAGAAATTAAACTTAGAGTGTACCGTTTAATTTTTTAGTATTGAGATATAGGAGCACTAAAAAAGATAAAAAAAATTTGTTCGATTTCTTTTTTACATTTTTTGAAGAGAAAGAAAATCAAAATCGTCCATTTTTATGAAGGTTTTTATATTTTTAATACTTTATAAATATTTCAAAATTTAATTATTGTTGTAAATAAAATAAAGAAGAACAAGAATAAGAACAAGAAGAACAAAGAGATGAGAGAAAGAGGGAGATTTGTATTATTCTCAAATATAGAATTGTATACAATGCCTTCAATGAATCATCTATTTATAGGCATAAGAAGTACATAATACATTAAACTCTAATTCATAGAGATAATATTCCTAATAATAAATAAATCAAACTCATTTGATAAAGTTCTAATCATGATAGACATCCACATAGATAAATATTCATAACACTCCCCCTTGGATGTCTATGAAGATAATGTGTCTCGTTAAAACCTTACTAAGATAAAAACCCAGTGGGAGAAAAAAAAATTCTTTAGTGAAGGAAAAAGAGTACACACATCTTTGATACGCATAACTTGTTGCCTCATTAAAAACCTTACCAGGAAAACCCATTGGAACAAAACCTCGGTTAAGGGAAAAAGAGTGCAACGCGTATTTACTCCCCCTCATGAAAACATCACAGAAGATCTTTGAATCTTCATAATTTAATCTTGAATATCATTTTTCTAAAGATCGCGAGGGATGAAACTTTGGAGTAATATGTTCCATGATGTATCAACTTTCAAACTAAGATATACATCTTGCTTTATCTTCACACAAGATAGCTTTTATCATATCTTGTAAAAGTAAATCCACATATCTTTTGGATATGTTGGGTCAATAATCTTAGCCAAACACATTTTTTTTTGGCTTGCCTCGTGCATAACAATTATTTCTACGACATTTGAGGAGGCATCAACGAATGTTTGAAGATCTAAATGTAATGATCTTTGTATATTCATAGATATTTCTTAACCAACTAATATATAGTGCTTCAAGACCAAGAAAAGATATAATTATCTTTATTCACATCCAACAATCTTACAACTATTGGGATACTCAATAGATATGCTCTATTCATATTGAATCTTCTTTAAGATTCTTTCAGCTTATGTTTATTCATAGACAAAAGAAATATATAAAAATGCTCGATCTTCAGGTCGAGATAAACTTGATGTCAAGATTCAAGTACTTGTATTGAAAGTACTTCATGAGTTTCCAATTTGAAGCTCTTTAGGAGTTCTAAAATTATCATAATGGATCTTGATCCAAACTCCTTTATAAAATACATAAGAAAATCTGATCATTCTTATAGTATTTTCTCAATTAGTATTCACTAAGACGATTATACCAAATGCGCCAAAAATATTCATGAGACATGTTTAAATAAATTTCCTCAGAAATTTCCAAATGCTTATAGCATTTTAGATCCTTCAAGGATAAATATGGATCCACAAATAATTAGACGCATGTAAAATTTTCAAAACTGCCAAAGTAATTGCATCCACCATGAAGTAATTAAAACTTTTCATAAATCACAGTTTAAGTCGTATTTACGACCACTTATTTGTGCCTCACTTGCATTACACCTTTAGGTGTTTGGACTGGTGGTCCAAATACTTCTATTTTAGAAGTTCAAAGCATCTTTCAACATTGGCCAATTCAATATCTATACTTCTGGATATATTTTATAAAAGATCCTCGATTTCTTTCTTTACTTCTATAGAAGTATTTTATGTAAAATCGTTGTCGACAACTCTCCAATATTCTGGTTCCATTCTCGTAATGACATAACTCATCGAGATCTCTTCAAGTTTTCAATCTTTATTCCAGGTACCTGAAACTCTTCAAGAGTTTTATTATTTGTTATGTCTTGGGTCTCTTCAGGAGCACCCGCCTCCAATATATGACCATCTCATATTACTTTCTATTTACGAGAATTTTGATCATTGGAACCATTTCAACTATCATGCTTCAGGCATGATTTACATTATCTCGCCCTAACATGTACTTTAAACTTAGAGCATTTCAGCTGGTATATGAGACTTAATTACTCTTATTGGGTCAGTAAATATGTCTGGCAGTTGACATGTAATAACATGAATTATCTTATGAACTTCTAGTTCATATACGAGGATCTAGAAAATGATAATTCATTTTCCTCTATCCAGCTGATTATTATCTCCCCTAATGTTGAGAAAAATCATGTCATAAATGATTCTCCAATTAATGTTTAAGAATTTAAACATAAAAGGAGACTCGTACTCAATATATATTCTCAACCCTTTTATTTACCCATTTTGTGCGTTGTGGAGCAATTCATATCGCACATTCAAAAATCACAAAATGGGAAATGTATGGTTTCTGACCAAAAACCAATAATAACGGGGAGTTTATTATAACTCGTTGGCTTGATGCATATAAGTGTTGCTATATGGAAACACCATATAAATAATAACTCTTTTGTTCTCATAGTTTAGCTATTAAATAGGAGGCATCCAATTGAAATTTTGCTAAACTATATTTTTCATAATCAATAGGCTTTGTAACAACTGATATAGCCTAAAATATAAATCCACTAGCTTTTCAAGACGAATAGTCTAACTGCATAATCTGAATATTTTTAGAATCAATCTCACAAACTTCTGGTTGTAAGTTGATAAAACAATGTAGATGCATCTACTAAAATCATATAAAACTTTCCACATTTGTGGATATATGGGCCCATATTTCGTTCAGATATGCAAGACATACAATCTCAACTTCAATACAAGAACTTTAAGTTCTAATTCTTTTGGTAAGTGGGATCATATATATCCTTTGAGAACAAACAACACAAGAACTTCAGGTTCTTTTAGTAAGTGGAATTTAATCAATTCCTTTAAGCAACACAAGAACTTCATGTTCTTTAATAAGTGGAATTTAATTCATTCCTTTGAGAATAAGCACCACAAGAACTACATGTTCTTTTAATATATGTGCATGTAAATCTCAATAATTTCTGCACCATTGATCAGGATGGTCTAACCGATCATGCCAACTATATATATATATATGTGTGTGCATATATCTCTGAATTTGTAAACTCCTTGTTTACCATAACATGTAATTCAATCTCACTCGTACATGTCTAGTACGACCATTAAAATTGTTCCTTTAAATAGGAATATATTTAGCTCTTTCGGAACTTTCAATTAAAATTATCTTTTAGTAGTAATATATAACTCTTCTAGAGCTTTCAACTGACTTTTTGGCTACCAAAACTTATATCAATATTGGCTTATTTCAAATGCCAATTGATAACATATGTTATCTATAATTCCCAAAGGGATAGTTTGCGAACTCATATTGCTCTCTTTATGACTTTGACGAGTATAACGCACTGTGAATATGGAATAAAGTTCCATTTGACAATAACATATTTGCTCAACCAGAGCCTTTTGTGATATTAGTACTTCCGGATATAGTACTCACATTATTCCCTTGCATTTTAATCGAGAAATGCATAATTGTGCACCTTTCAAAATGTGCTTTGTTTCATTTACTTCAGGTAATGAAAATATGTACTTTGTATCATTCACTTCGAGGAATGAAAAATATAAAATATAGCACATCATATCAAGTCGATTATCTATCAGAGATAAACTTTCAAGTGCTCTTCCGAAGTATTGATATTTTAGTACTTTGAGAATTATTACTCATATTTTCCCTTGCATTTAAATGGGAAAATGATTTCTTATGCTTAAGTACAATATGAGTACTTGCATTATCTGCTAGGCATAAATAGCCACAATTCTAGGCATAAATAGCCACAATTCTAGGCATAAATAGCCACAATTCATTGTATATTTTATTCCGGAAGTAATCATATTTTTCAAATAATAAATTAACATAAAACGTAAATAAATAATATATGAAATAAATAAACATAAAGCAAACTAACATAAATAAATAATAAATAAAACGAATTAACATAAAAATAAAATAAAATAAATCAATTATTCCTATTAGAGGTTATAAGGGAAATAAAATAAATGGTAAGTTATTCCCTTCAAAGGTTATGAGAAAATTAACAATATCCAATTGAGTTGGATCAATAACGCCATAAACAAATTTTGTTTATATTTTATTTCATTTATCATTCATGATTATGGATAAAGTCCATAATACTTTGGCGTTTGACAAGTACGAAATCAATGGTTTATAACATCACATTGGTAAAAGGATTTCACTTCCTTAGAATGATCTTTATCACTCTTTTCATCCTTATAACTTTGCTACCAGCGGGTAGAAGTATTCTTCATACGACTATATTTTTCATGTGTATATTCATAGCCTCGACCACGATCACTACTTTTAATGTGATTTTTTATTCATTCCATAATATAATCTCACATTCACTTCAAGGAATGGAGTAGAGCCAGTGGGCCTTTAAAATCTTTTTTCACATATCCGTATCATAGAGAACAAAGATTTAATCCTCGTACGCGGCATTGTTAAACCTATCCACAAGGTCCTTTAAAAACATCCTTTAAGACCAGTAGCCTCGCAGAACGGGATGTCCAGGGAATGAAACGGATTCAATAATTGCATGGAATAAACATCATGGAATAAACATCATGCTTGCATTCACTTCAGGGAATGAAACGGATTCAATAATTGCATGGAATAAACATCATGCTTGCATTCACTTCAGGGAATGCCCCATCATTGATAATTGTATGGAATAAACATCATGCTTGCATTCACTTCAGGGAATGCCCCATCATTGATAATCGCATGGAATAAACATCATGCTTTGCATTCACTTCAAGGAATGCCTCCCATAAAACTTTTTGGATCAAGAAGAATTTTCGTAACTTGAAATTGGGAGAAGTCTATGGTCGAGTTTTTCGACAAAGAAGAAAAATTGCTTTCGAGCAAATATAGACTTTATAACAATCTTTTTATAGATTGAAATTCACCATAATTTATCGCACATTAAAATCATAATTTAAAGAATGAAAATAAAATAAGAATTTACCGATATTAGTTTTCCTCTCGAGGAAAATGGAGACGTAGCAAATAACCAAAACATCTTCTCATAATGTCGTGTCTCTTTCCAAGTCATTTAAATACATGTAAAACTCAATTCATGGTTAAAATATCAATATCATCAAATAAAATATTATAAACACATATTGATCTTAATACAAAGTTCAATCATTGTGTCAAAAAATAAACATATATGAAACCATAATAATAAGATCTATATGTATGGATTGAATTGAATATATTAGAAATCAGAGGATCTATGTCATAATTCTCTTTTTAAAAAAAACTAAACCAACAAAGGTGTTTCATTAATGTACAGATCTTTGTTACTAAAAAAAAAACTTTAAACCTAGAGTACGTATTTTAATTAATTTATATGAAAAACTACCATAGTTCTACGTACATAACTTTGTTATTCATAATTATAAAGTATAGTCAGTAAATCGAACATGCTTTACATGCACCATCATCAAACTTCATGAATTTACAAATATAGAAACACAAATAATAATAATTAAGTATGAAAAGCATAAGCAGTTGAGTACCAAAGATGAAAACCCACAAATACTTTCGCTTAACAAACCTTAATCGTTTCCATCGTTCCCTCTTCGTTTCTGTCGATTCGTCTTTTGGTTTGTGAGAAGCCACAAATTTATCTCTTTCCAATGTTCGAATAAAATCAAACATACTTCCAAAATTTTCAAAAAAAAAAATTTAAAACAAAGTTAAAATATAAAGAGAAAGACAATCGGTAACTAAAAAAATAAGGAGAAAAAAAAACTTATCTTTGGTTTATTCTATAATCGAATTCTTCCCGGTAACTTCTTTTGAATTATAACGATGAAGACCTCAGTTGATTAGAGTCTCGTGCTGATAACGTGTTGTAAATAAAATAAAGAAGAACAAGAATAAGAACAAGAAGAACAAAGAGATGAGAGAAAGAGGGAGATTTGTATTATTCTCAAATATAGAATTGTATACAATGCCTTCAATGAATCATCTATTTATAGGCATAAGAAGTACATAATACATTAAACTCTAATTCATAGAGATAATATTCCTAATAATAAATAAATCAAACTCCTTTGATAAAGTTCTAATCATGATATACATCCACATAGATAAATATTCATAACAATTATTGAATAATTTATAATTTATTAGCTTAGATATTTTAATTTTATAATTTTTACTTATTTTTAGATATTTTATTTTATTTTTAGTCATATATTAATAAAAAAATATTTTTTATTATTTTTAATGTTATTTTAATATTTTACTCATATTTTTTTCTTCTAAAAATCAATTTTGCCCTTGTACTTAACCAAAAATTAATTTTGGCCTCAAACTCGCTTGAAAAATCAATTTTACCCTCTATCACGTCATCGTAAACTAGCATGTCACCGCCGTAACGGTCAACGTTGGCTTCCATTGTAAATTGACAAACGATGATGCAATTGGACCACTTCAAGGGCTAAATTGATGCGAAAAATACTATACAGGTGAAATTGATAAAGTGAAACTACTACAAGGGCAAAAATGACCCTTTAGCTAATTAATTTTATGACCAAAATAAAAAAATATGTAATAATTTAGTAACTAATGGTGTAGTTTAACCAATAAATAAATAACGAAAGTTGACTAAAATTATAGTAAAGACTAGGATTAAAATTAACTATATTCATATATAATATACACAGAATAAGATCCAAATACCCGGAATTTTAAGATTTTAATAATCTTTGCCAATTGTACTAAAATCTCATCGACAATATCTTCTAATAAATCAAAAATAAAACCACACGTTGCAATTGCAAAGCAAGCAGCTAGATTTCTCATCCGGGTTTGGGCCGAACGCGGATAGTCAGGCACAAGACAGCAATTTTTTTGTCTGTATATATTCAATTTAAAAAGGAACATACGACGTCGTTGTCTGTCTGTCTGTCCGTTTTACTCATTCCTTTGTCAGAAATGGGGCCCACTCAGTCCAAATTCTTTCTCTCTGTTTTCACTCACCCCTCCAATCATAAGACCCATAAACTAAAATAAAATAATAAAATAAATAAAATTCCTCTTTTTTTCGGCTTCTACTCTGTTTCAAAGTTCAAACTTCAACTCAAGCACAAAGGAAATAAAAAAGAGGGGAATCTGTTATTATTATTATTATTTCAAATCTTCGATTTTATGGAAACCTCACCGGAGATGGCTACACCACCATCTCCATCACCGACTTTGCCGCCTTCCCTTCCCAACATTACTTCTCCTCCACCGCCCCCAGTTACTAATAATACCGCTCCCCTTGCTGATTCTCCGAATGGCACCTTTGTAAATTTGCTACCGCCGCCGCCGCCGCCCCATAAGGGCTTACCTCCTGGGACATTAGCGGGGCTTATACTAGGAGTGGGGTTGGGAGCGTTCATTGTGCTAATTGGAGCGTGCATCTACCTAATTTGCTATAGGAGGAGAAAAAAGAAGCCTGCTAACAATTATTCTGGAGCTGCTCCTCAAGGAGGTCTGTCATTGTTTGTTTGTTTTTTTTAATTATGAAATAATTACTCTGTTTAATCCTTTAATTATGGCTGTACCTGTATATGAATTCTACTATATTTTTGAAATACCGTTTTTTACAGTTTGCCTAAAAAATGTGACTTTAGTTTTTCAATATTTTTTATTTTTATGATTCTAAGTAAAAAAAAATGTAAGTGTTTGTTTTGTTTGTATTGTATTTTACTATAGTTAAATCATGTGAGAACTATATTTGTCTACATCTTGTCAACTTTGTATTATTTATTTGTTTACTAGTGTTTTGGGAATAATAATGCTTTTTTTTTGTTTAATATAGCGAATCTTGAGTTCCTTCCAGTATGTTCTAGCATTATTTCATTAGGATTGCTTTGAAACATTGATTTTTTGGTTTTCATTGGTTTAAGTTGTAAATAAGACCTTATGCTTATGAGCTAGATCTGCATTGTTGGTGCCTTGATGGTATAGGGTAATCCATGGTTTTCTTTTGGAGTTAACTCGAATCAATCGAAAGAGAATGTACCTAAGGTGTGCAGCTTGAATGAGTTACTTTTTTTGAGGACTTAAAGTTGTCAGGAATTTGTAAGCTATTGTAATTCTTTTGTTAACTAAGATGCAGCCTGCAGGTATCAGTTTTATTGCTCTTGTCATGGTGGTCGTTTTTAATGTTTCTTTACTACTTTGCATTGTTAAACCATTTATGAAAGAATGGGATTTACCCATTTCAGCTCTCACGCCATGAAAACATGCATCATCCATCCATGAATGCATTTGCTAGTACACAAACACATGCATATCTGGGAAAGGGAGGGGTTGACACTTTAATAATTTTATCCATGGTGTTGTGTAAAGATTTTATATCAGGGGTGCTAAATTTTAAGAAGTTAGATTAGAAATTTAGGGATTCGAAATTGCAAAATTTTAGGGGTGCGAAATTAGATCATCAATAGAAAATATAAAGAAAATACCTAAACTATATGAGACTTTGAAACTTCCCAGGGGGTGAGACCGCACCCTCCTCGGTCCTCCCCTGTTTGGTTAGCAATAATTATCATATCGAGGATTGTTTATGTGCTTTTATTTTCATTTGGTTAATGCATTCTTCTGTTTCACTCTTGTATGATATGTTTTAGTTGGACAATGATCGCTTTATGGTTACAGTCTAATGTTGAATAAAAGAAACCAATGGTTTTAAAGTGAAACAGAATTGACACTAAATCTTGCATTTTGTATTACATCCAGTTGATCCCCAACATTGGCAGCAGAGTGTTCCTCAAATTTCTGTTCTGCCGAAACCTACTCCTCCACCGGGAATCACACCACATCTTTATAATTCTGTTGAGCCTCCTTCAATGAGTACTAGTTTGGGCTCAGAAAAACCATCAAACCCATCACTTTCCCCAGGAGTGGCCATGGGACATTCATTGGGAACATTTACTTATGAAGATTTAGCACTGGCAACTGATAATTTCTCTGATTCTAACCTCATCGGTCAAGGAGGTTTTGGTTATGTCCACAAGGGAGTGCTAAAGGATGGGAAAGTTGTTGCAATCAAGCAGTTAAAAGCTGGAAGTGGACAGGGTGAGCGTGAGTTTCAAGCAGAAGTTGATATCATTAGCCGTGTTCATCATCGACACCTTGTTTCACTAGTTGGATACTGCATAGTTGGTGTGCAGAGGTTGCTTGTTTACGACTTTGTCCCAAACAACACGCTAGAATTTCATTTACACGGTGAGTCATTTTGGTGGTTAAATGCCTCTTCTACCCCACTCCACCCACCTAACTGGATGCGAGAAGATGAACATTGACTAGCTGAACAAAAAATAAGAAAATTAAATTGGGGTGCTAATCATATTTTTTTTCTTTTTTTCTTCAAGTACTTGCCTATTTTACCGATATCATCTCTCTTTATGAAAATTTTGCAAAGTTGCTAATACATGTTCCCGGCATCTTTGTTTTCCTTCTATATGGATGCTTTAAGGGCTTCTGAAGATCCTAATTCAACTGGTTTTTGATACCCTGAGTTCTGGATCAAAGTCTGTGTTTTATTGTTTCTATTTTCTGTCTTTGTTCAGGATTGTGCTTAGCAACAAAAGTAACAAACGATGGAACTTGTATGTGTTTGGCTCTTAGTAATGAGTATACTTGATAAAGATTTTGAAAAATAATAAATCTAGCCTTAAAAAGTTGAAAAAAAACTGCAATATTCTCATGCAGAAGCAAAACAATTAAGTATTTGAACAATAGGGATCTTGCGTATGATGGATGATAAGTGAAACAAATAGTGCTTTGTATAATCATGAACCTGACTGGGTCTTGAACAGGCATAGTGAACAGAAGTATAAAATTGAGATAGCAACTTATATTTAGGATGTATAGCTTTATGTGCATATCTTAACTGTTATACTCATGTTTTAATGGGATGGAACTTGGCATGCAGGAAAAGAGAGGCCAGTTATGAACTGGTCAACCAGAATGAAAATTTCTCTGGGTGCAGCCAAAGGATTGGCGTATTTGCACGAGGACTGTAAGGATACTCTTACTTATCTACTTTAAGTAGTGAAATTCAAGCACTTTCCTGTTTCTAACAGTTTTTAATTTCTTCACTAAACATAAATATATAATCAGGTAAGCCCAAGATCATACATCGTGATATCAAGGCAGCTAACATTCTTCTCGATGAAAGCTTTGAGGCAATGGTATGGCTTCAGTTTTCAAGTTGAGTGCTATTTCTATAGCCACAGGATTGTTTTATTCCTTTGCCTCTTGAGGCTGAGAACAAACCATAGTGCATATATGTTTCTTGGGGGAAAAATAAAACTGTTGGTTTAGTTTTGGCATGACACTTGAATGAGAAAATCATCCTCTAGACTGGAACAATGAATAGAAAATGAATCTGATCATAAGACTGTTTCAAGATACTTCATCACAAAATTTGATGAAAACTTGTTCTGAATTTAATGATGTGAGGAAAATTTATTTTTGATTCGAATGGCCTATGGTCCATGCTTCTTTTTCAAAGCAAGCCTTTCACTCTCTTGCATGTATGTTTTTCCAGGTTGCTGATTTTGGACTTGCTAAATATTCTTTAGATACTGATACTCATGTATCCACTCGAGTGATGGGAACTTTTGGGTAATAAATGTATTTTCACTTATTTCCTCTGCATTTGATATTGTTGCACAACAGAAATTATGGCTCAGTCCATGCTATTTTGCAGCATATTTTCCTTTCATATTTAGTCTTTAAAAATCATATGCATCCCTTCTCACAAGAATGTATACATGCAGTTACATGGCCCCAGAGTACGCCTCCAGCGGGAAGCTCACGGAGAAGTCAGATGTTTTCTCCTTTGGGGTTGTGCTTCTGGAGATGATTACTGGACGCCGCCCCGTCGATAAGACTCAGCCGTTCTTTGATGATAGCATAGTTGATTGGGTCTGTACTCTTTTTATCAGTATTACTTCATTTGATGTGCGTATATATATTCTAGTCAATCATGAAACGTTTCCTGTTTTAAGTGATTCTTAGTGTTAAAAGAGCGATCTTGTTTTCATTTCAAATGTTCAAAACAAAGGTTCAGGCCCCACTTGAACATGGACATGCAAATGCTTGATCTTCTTTGTGGCCTTTCTCAGATCCCCTAATTTATTAGTGCTTGACTGGCATTGGATGAATAACAGATTTTCCTTATTGATTTCTAGGCAAGGCCTTTGCTCTCGCAAGCTTTGGAACATGGAAATTTTGATGCATTTGTGGATTCGAGGTTACAGAAGGACTATGGTTCCGATGAAATGACCCGAATGGCTGCTTGTGCTGCAGCTTGTGTGCGTCATTCGGCAAGGAGTCGCCCACGGATGAGCCAGGTTTTTTACCAACTGCTTAATATTAAGTTTTAGTCCTTAGTCAACACTTTTTTCATTTTATCAATTAGGTAAATGTTCTAGAGTTCAGTTGTCAGTTTTTTCCCCTGAACCATGTTAGCACGTTGCCCCTAGCAAAAGTTAAATAGTTGGTATTTATTATTGTTCGGTAACCTCTTTTAACTCTAGGTATATTTTAATCCTTTGGGGATGTTTTCATTATAGCAGATGCATACTTGTTCCAAATCAATGGTATGTTACTTAGACACTGGTGTGAAAGTCAGATATGTGTATATGTCTAACAGGAGTATGTGCAAGTTTTATTGAAGTTTTTCTATGTATTTGTGGTGTGGATGGAGATTCATATCCCCACACTTGTGTCAGAAAATATGTATGAGATGAGTGTTGAACACGGTTACTCTTAATTCAGGTAGTTCGAGCTCTGGAAGGAAATATTTCTCTGGATGATTTGAACAAGGGAATCGCTCCCGGGCACAGCAGAGTGTTCGGTTCCTTTGAAAGTACCGATTACAGCTCAACCCAATACAAGGAAGATATGAAGAAGTTCAGGAAGATGGCACTGGAAAGCCAAGAGCTTCCTAGCAGTGAATACAGTGCAGTCACCAGTGATTATGGTGTTAACCCATCTAGCTCCAGCACCGAAGGCCAACAAAGTACCCAAATTGAAACATCGAAAGCCGAGAAAGAAACCAAAGATGTAAGCGGGAGCTCGTAGTGAAATTTGCTCAGAAAGCAGTTAAAATTCTTTTGCCACTTGCCAGCCAGCTTTATATTCATTATTGCCTCATTGCAACTAGGGGAACTACTTCTAAAGCAAATCTGAGATTTCTGCTATCCGCTACATGGCAGCCATGGTGGACCGGTAACGATGATGGAATCGATATTTGTTTAAAGTAATTGGGTGGATTTTGTCAATTCCATCTATTTGGAAGTAATGTTTGATTGTTTAGAGTTGTCAATGTGTCTATTGCGTGTGTATATTTGATGTTTTCCACGGCTAGAAAGTTGAGTTTTGTATCAAATTCTAGAGGATTTTCAATGAAGTTGCAATATTGCTTCACTATCAAAATCTTTAACGTTACAAAGAACTTCAGGACATTATAGTTATTTGTTTTAAGACCGTTAAAAAACATTAGCGGTAAAAACACCCTAATAATTGAGTGATTAGTACTTGGGTTTACCCTGCAAAGTATAATGGTCAGGAAAATGTAGATAGATAAACAAACAAGGGGCATTTTTGCAACAGAATTTGGATTTTCTGGCAAAACAAAACAAATTAATTAATCACTCAAAACCTCATTTCTCTTTGAAATTTCGTTTTTGGTTTTTAGGAAAATAAAATCCTACAATTTTCTAAAATACTGAAACAATAATAAAATTAAAAAATAGGATCCCATGGCCTCTCGTCGGCGTATGCTTCTAAAGGTCATAATTCTCGGTGACAGCGGGTAAACCTTATTATCATTTTCTCTTATTTGTTTATTTTTGCCAAGTTTTCTTTAATTTCCATTTTAATTATTGTTATAGTGTTTTTTTGTTAATATGCATCTTCTTTTGATTTTTTACTTTCTAGAGTTGGGAAAACATCTCTCATGAATCAGTAAGTTTTGAAACTTAAACATTTTTATTATTTTTTGTTAGTTTCTGAAAATTTCAATCGCTGTTTCTGATGTTTAATTATTATTAATTTGACTGGAATCAGGTATGTTAAATTGTTAATCGTAAGTTTAGCAATCAGTACAAAGCGACGATCGGAGCCGACTTTTTGACAAAAGAGGTTCAATTTGAAGATAGATTGTTTACATTACAGGTAAAACGTTGCTTTCTTCTAAACAGAAACAATTTATTTATTTTTCCTTGTTTTTACAAATAAACAAGTTAAATTCATCTTGATGTTTCTACCCTTGAGTGAAAATTACATATACCTATGTTATCCGGACACTTCATCTTACTTGAAGTATCCGTATCCGATATGTATTCGCATATGAACCGGGGAGTATACCGGTGTTCGATTCATCCGTATCAGATGCTTACCTCGGAGTTTATGTAACATAGGTATATATTTCAAGCCAACCTTTGTCTCTTCTTTGTGAAGATATTTATTTTGCTAGGGAAGTGGCGAGAATAAGCTTTATTTGCATTTCTTAGCACAGTGAGACGGTCTGTCTGTGTAGATATGGCATATGGGATACTGCTGGGCAGTAAAGATTTCAAAGTTTAGGTGTGGCTTTCTATCGAGGTGCCGATTGCTGCGTACTCGTGTATGATGTGAATGTCATGAAGTCCTTCGAGGTGCCGATTGCGCGAAGAGTTTCTTATTCAGGTAATATTCTATTCAATGACATATAGGATATCTTAATTGGAAGAATGAACTAATGTTGCCAATTATTGGTTGAATGTTCAGGCCTGTAACCCCCTTAACCCGGCCCAGACGATTGACCCGAATTAAGAAAGTCACACGGGGAAAACCAAAGTCAACCCGAAAGTCAACCTTGATTAATGACCTTTTTTTTTCTTTTTAATCTTGTCTAGATGCACGTTAGCCCTAATTGTGATCACTCAAACATCATACTCAAAGATCACAAACATCAGAGATCAAACAGGGACCCAATTGAACAAATTACAATTTTAGGGACCAAATTGTAAATTCTGAAAACTTTAAGGACTTAACCAGATTTTAAGTTTCCAACTTAAAATTAATCATGTTTCATGCTTCTCTGCCAAATTTCAGCTCAAACGGACATCCCAAACTCATACAATTGCACAAACAAGATTCAGGACCAAAATGCAAACAATTCAAAACATTTAACTGCCAATGTCAGCCCCCAACGGTCACCCGTTCCGAAACAGGCAGAGCCCGTTTCGAAACGCGGGGCCGTTCCGCAACGCGTACCGAAACAGGTGACTGGCAGAATGCTTTCCGTTTCGAAACAGTGTCTACCGTTTCGGACGCCTGAGCTGATTCAGGGCATCCGTTCCGAAACGGTAGTCCCTGTTCCGAAACGCCCTGCACATAATGCAGAAAAAGACATGCTTAAACACGCAATTGACCATTCGAACATACTCCAAAAGCCACCAAACTTTACCAACATGCAATTCAACATATAAGAGACATACTTGCATCAACAATTCAACAATATATCCACATATATGAAAAGCCCCAAATCTATAGGCATGCTTCCTACACAAGCAACCATTCAAGCATAAACTTCCAAATCAATCTCATAAAAGCCAAATACATGTTCCAACAACATCAACAACATAAAACCATTCTTGTCCGAACATATTCGAACACATAAACATCAACCCAAGAGATTCTACCCCCATTGCCTTTATTAACTATAGCTATTCACCGAGACATACATCTCAAATGGAGTCCTCCTTGAATCCCTTGCTTCTCGCTGTCCAAACTTCAAGAATCTGCATTGATGGACAAAAAGGAGCGTAAGCAAATAATGCTTAGTGAGGAATGCTCAAAACCAAACCACCATCAATGCAGCGGGTCATAAAATCACTTTTAAAACAAACCCGATTTGATAACCAAGCAAAGTTTGAAAACCCTTTTTCAACATCATGCTTAAAACCATGCATTGCACATTCATGAAAACCAACCCTTAGCTTAGCAAGCTAAGAAAACCTTTTCAAAGCACAACTTGCAAAATCATCCATTTAACCATTCCATGCATAAACACCATATGCAAAGTTAAATTCAAAACCTTGGAAAACACTTCCATTTCACAACATACCTTTCTTATACTTGAAAACCATTCAAGCAAGAAACCCTTTGAAACCATTTACTCAATCAATCCAACACATGCATAATCAAAGGCAACTTATGAACCACACATCATCATCACATGCCTTTTAAGACAAGTCTTAACAAGACTCCAATGCATTAAAGAGGTTTCATGCACACATGCATCATTTACCAAATGATAATCAACCCTTGTTCAACTTAACAAGTAAACATGCATTCACAAGCATTATACACTTTCCATGCAACCATGAATCTTTTCAAGCATCTCATGCTTCATTATAATCAAGAACATCATATTGGCTTCCAAGTGATCAACCACATCCACTTTTCAACTCAACACCCGATCGGATACGCGGATCACAAGCGTTGTCCCCCACGCTTCATACACACTACCAATCCAAGGTCTCCAAATGGACTTTTAAACACCATTTGACCTCACCATCCTAAGGTTCCCATGTATGGACTTTTAAACACCATACAACCTTAGCTTTTCCCGAGGTTCCCATGTATGGACTTTTAAACACCATACAACCTCAACTTTTCCCGAGGTTCCCATGTATGGACTTTCAAACACCATACAACCTCAACTTTTCCCAAGGTTCCCATGTATGGACTTTTAAACAACATACAACCTTGACATGCACAAGGTTCCCATGTATGGACTTTCAAACACCATACAACCTTTGCATCACCGATTGGTAGTTGTATAACATCACTAACGAGATCCGGGACACCCTATACAAGATCCACACATGGACTTTACACTACCATTGTGATCTTAACAAGCACAAGGTTCTCATATATGGACTTTTAACCACCATATAACCTTTGCTTAACCAAGGTCCTCGAATGGGCATTCCACCTCCATTATGACCTTAACCATCTCGTTAGGATACTTGAAGGGAGTTTACCGGTTCACACTTAACCACTCCACCTCCAAGGCGACTTTATTCACGGTGCACCCAATCCTATAGCCGGCTAACTATATCCGATCAAAGAACCAAGAACCACTTACATCACTTGCCAATATAACCATCTTACCACATTAGACCATTGATTCACATGCATAATCATAATGCAAAAACCATCATTTACCATCATCAATCCACTGTTTTAAAGCATCACACAAAGCCATTGAACAACATGCAACACCATGCATCAAAACCACATTTTCAATGTATAAAACCAAGGATCTCTTACCTTGAGCATCCTTCACATATGGCTTCAAAAACCAGCATTAAACCATGCTAAAAATATGCTTCCAAAACAGAATATAAACCATGCAAATCACATGCATTGCAACCATCAAACACAATTGCTTTTAAAGCCAATTCTCAACACAAACCAAGAGCGAAAAACCATTTACTTACTCTTGAGCTTAGCAAAGTTGTTTAGACTTAAACTAAGCTCCCAAAACCTTCAAACCTTGGTTTAAAAGCTGAAAACCCAACTTCACTCACCGATACACAAAACAAGGCTAGCCAACAAGCCTTCCAAGCATCCGAAACCTTCCGCAACACCTCTAAAGCTCACGGATCAAACCCCCCTGTTTCAAGCACACAAAAACAGAGCATTAATGCATCTTTATGCATTAAAAACACCAGCAACACAACACAACTCGCTGCTCATCACAAATCCAACATTTCGGCTACCAAACACAACCGAAATCACCTCCAAACACTTCCAAAACTTAACCCAGCCAAGATCCATCACTTCTAACCATTTTTAAACATCAATTAACATCCAAAATGATCTCAAACACGTCCTTATACCCCCAGGTATAACAGATCACCAAAAACACTCCAAAAACAACCAAAAACTCAAGCAAAACTTAGGAAATTCAACCTATCCGGGTTTGCATTAATTAAACCTCAACTTCTAATCAATTTAGCATTCATTTAACATCAATTTGACACCTCAAAAAACTGCCCAAACAGATCACACGAAAATTTCACCAAAAATCACCAAATCTTGCATTTTAAGCCAAAATCAAGATTTCAATTGAAAAGCCTTTAACAAATCACAAATCAAGGATTGAGAACTTAGGAATTTCAGTAAAGAACTGATAGTTTAGAGGAGAAGGACGTTCTTACCTCCAAACTTGAATTTCTCCTTTTTAGAACCAAAAAGCTTGATGAAACCACTTGCAAATGGTGAGGTTTTGTTGTAGAGATGATTAGGAATCCAAAGAGAATTGAAAAGGAAGATTTGAGTGACAAAATCAGAGGAGAAAATCTGGAGAGATGTGTTTGAGTTGAGAGAAAATGAGAGAAAAGGAAAATTGGAAGAAAATGGAAAGTTAGTTATAAAATAGTCAAAATGACTTTCCCTCCTCTTTCATATGCTTTAAAATCAGAATAAAACCTTAAAATATCTTAGAAAAATCTGGAGAAACTCTTTTTGGAATAATAGCTCCTTAAAGATTCAAAGTTTCAATCCTTTATAAAACAGTCACGCAACTTTCAAAAATTACATTTTGGTCACTAGCCAAAATGTCACCCTTCCAAACCTCATTTTCCAAAATTGATTTCACAGTTCACTTTAATATATTAAAAGATGATTTTAGAATATTTTTCCATATTTTTAATGCAACCCGAACTAGGCTTTCCTAATTTCACTCTTATATATTCGATCAGCACTTTGACCGAACCGGTCAACGCCCAAGACTTCTAAGCCCAAAACCGGGGCGTTACAACTCTCCCCCCCTTAGGAAATTTCGTCCTTGAAATTTCAACTGGCAAAAAGGGAACCACAACCTTCTCAAACCAACACACAAGGCAACACAACAACCTCAACCATCACTGAACACACTCCACACAAAACTCCACCAAACTCAACACCACCATACGCTGTTCGCAAATTCCAAAACACCCAAAGATAGCCACAATTTAACCTTTCACACATCCGGACTGTACACAGCCCCAACATCAACCTGAAGAACTTCAACTTTTACAGCACACAACACTGCAACACACAACTCCCAAGACTTGTTTACACAATGACATTAACCAAACCAAAACAGCCACTATGCAAACTTCTCTGCTTCTAAAACTCTTGCAAACTCCCAAACCTCTTCCAAGAATTTTCCCAACAAGCAAAAATTCTTAAGCATCAACTGCTTACCCAAACTCCTCAACGAAAGCTAACAATCCTTCACATCCGCCACCATCATTACCATAACAACTCACAAGGACTACTCACCCAGATTCCAAAATTTACATCACAACCCCAACTCAACTCCGCCAACCGTATCACACACCACCAGCTGACTACAAAAGAAATACACATACTCACAACCAACCAACCACTTCTCACAAGAATCATTTCAAACAACAATGGCCTTCGATCTTTCATTGCCTATCCACCGCAAGCTTTGACCACAACACCTGCCTTACTAGAACATCGCCCAGCTTAAACATACAGATCATCTTTTCAACTCTTCGAAGGTTACTAAGAACCAACACTTACAAACACAACCCTTCCACAACAACTTAAATGCTAAGCTGCTTCAGCACTTGGAAACACAACCACTAAACTGCAACATCCTTTAGCACCAAGGAACTACCCCTTCCACTTAGCCATTCAAACCACTTGACCGATTCTAACTTCAACCGGTACTCTCCACCACCAAACCACTAAACTCCTTAAGCAACAACACTATCCTTCTACCACAGGCTACACCATTCTCACTATCTCCAGCACTAGCTTAATATACTCCATTGCTTCTAACTCTCTCCCAGCACCAAAACAACCTCTAAAAACCCATCATCCAACCTAACCCAACCACCACACTAACAGATTCGATCAGTTATTAGCGAGTGTGAACATCGTATGCATGATCACCTACATGCCCTATCAATGCCTGATGTACATGTATGCAAAACCTCTAATGTCATGCCACATGTATGCATGGACCAGCACATATATAATATAGCATATAACAATGATTTTAACTGTGCATGAATGCCAGTTCACACCCTCCAATAACATCCTCAACATTCGTCTAAGAACAACCTCCCACCTCACTTCTAACTTATCTAACTCCATCATTCCAACAACCATTAACCACAAGATACTCACTAAAACCTTCTTCACACCAAAGATGTTTCCAAACTACAACTATTACCCCAAACATGCTACCAACAAGACTAGACTTACCACGCAAGGAAAACCAACAGAAACCAAACCAGGGTAACTAGAGCAAAGATTACTTAACAAGGTTACCTGAAAACACAACACCACCCTGAAGATTCATCAGACGAGCTCTCTTCCTCGCGGAACCATCATCCTCCTGCCTCACCGCTGCAGCACCAGCTAACACACTAGGGTCACCACCGACCTCTTGCGGTAAGGAACCTTGGCTGTTCCGAGCCAACATCAAACAATCACATCTCATATGTCCAGCAGACCCACATTTCCAACAATTCTCATTTCCCAAACTCTTCACAACCTTCCGCTCTTTCTGCCACCTCTGAACCTTGCCTCGGTCGTGCCCACGACCTTTCAGAGACCCTTTGGCTATCACCAAAGCTGACTTCACCCCAAGGGGACAATCACGCTTCACATGCACTTTAGAACCACAGCTCCAACAAGCACCCGCGCCCCAACAACCTCCAACATGGCGCCTTTCACAACGGTCACATACCGGTGGCTGAGCTTCCACTCCTTGCTCAAACAACACTTGCTCCACAACAACACTACCTTCACATTGCTTAACCCTTGGAAACTTCTCTCCAAGATACCTTTCATAAAAGGCAGATACAAAGAAATCCCAGTCAATATCATGGATATGTGACGCCACCGCCACAGATGTCCACCAGACACATGCATCCTCCAACATCAAAGAAACAACACTTCCCAACTTACAAGCATAATCACAGCCTTCCTGATCCAAAATCAGAATCACACTGGCCAACCAGGCCTCAAATGTCTCAGGTGTTGAACCATGATACTCCACAGCACCCAGATCAAGCAAACGCTGATTCGGCAAACCCACACATCCCACAGCCAGCACATCCTCTGACTTTACCTTTACCACAGCCTGAGATGTTCCCAACACCTCTTGAGCAACAGGTGATGAACTCTTCACCACAGAACCAGCTTCTTCCTCCTGCCTTAACACCTCAACTCCAGGCACAGAAGACTGAGACAAAACACCTCTACAGAAGGGTGAATTCCATGCCCTAACCACCTGCCCTAAGGCAGCAACCATCTCACCCAACTGCCATTCTATCATCGACTTCGCCATACTACTAACAACAACAAACATTCACAGCAAAACAAACAAACCAGTTAGACCAGCTTTAAGCAAGAATTCAAACTCCAACTCCAAAATAACACAATAGCTATATTAATAAGGCAATGGGTATCCCGAATCCTCCCCTTTTACATGACATAACAGTCAACACAAACATGGATATCACAACATCAAGCATATCAAACAACATACTTTGATCATGCTTACACCAAACAGCATCCACTTGCAACAGCATATTAGCAACATAACATACTCATTACACTTTCATCATGCATATCACCAGCTCACAACATTAGCACAAATCCACACAAGCTCAACCAAGATTCACAACCATAAAACATGCTCGAAAACATCAGCAACTTGCTCAGAAACACGTGTTTCAACCAACTTTCAACCACACACCAAGGTAAACATCAAACACACATCACAACAACTTACCGTTTTCCCCAAGCATTCGCAACTCAGCTCTGATACCACCAAATGTAACCCCCTTAACCCGGCCCAGACGGTTGACCCGAATTAAGAAAGTCACACGGGGAAAACCAAAGTCAACCCGAAAGTCAACCTTGATTAACGACCCTTTTTTTTCTTTTTAATCTTGTCTAGATGCACGTTAGCCCTAATTGTGATCACTCAAACATCATACTCAAAGATCACAAACATCAGAGATCAAACAGGGACCCAATTGAACAAATTACAACTTTAGGGACCAAACTATAAATTCTGAAAACTTTAAGGACTTAACCAGATTTTAAGTTTCCAACTTAAAATTAATCATGTTTCATGCTTCTCTGCCAAATTTCAGCTCAAACGGACATCCCAAACTCATACAATTGCACAAACAAGATTCAGGACCAAAATGCAAACAATTCAAAACATTTAACTGCCAATGTCAGCCCCCAACGGTCACCCGTTCCGAAACAGGCAGAGCCCGTTTCGAAACGCGGGGCCGTTCCGCAACGCGTACCGAAACAGGTGACTGGCAGAATGCTTTCCGTTTCGAAACAGTGTCTACCGTTTCGGACGCCTGAGCTGATTCAGGGCATCCGTTCCGAAACGGTAGTCCCTGTTCCGAAACGCCCTGCACATAATGCAGAAAAAGACATGCTTAAACACGCAATTGACCATTCGAACATACTCCAAAAGCCACCAAACTTTACCAACATGCAATTCAACATATAAGAGACATACTTGCATCAACAATTCAACAATATATCCACATATATGAAAAGCCCCAAATCTATAGGCATGCTTCCTACACAAGCAACCATTCAAGCATAAACTTCCAAATCAATCTCATAAAAGCCAAATACATGTTCCAACAACATCAACAACATAAAACCATTCTTGTCCGAACATATTCGAACACATAAACATCAACCCAAGAGATTCTACCCCCATTGCCTTTATTAACTATAGCTATTCACCGAGACATACATCTCAAATGGAGTCCTCCTTGAATCCCTTGCTTCTCGCTGTCCAAACTTCAAGAATCTGCATTGATGGACAAAAAGGAGCGTAAGCACATAATGCTTAGTGAGGAATGCTCAAAACCAAACCACCATCAATGCAGCGGGTCATAAAATCACTTTTAAAACAAACCCGATTTGATAACCAAGCAAAGTTTGAAAACCCTTTTTCAACATCATGCTTAAAACCATGCATTGCACATTCATGAAAACCAACCCTTAGCTTAGCAAGCTAAGAAAACCTTTTCAAAGCACAACTTGCAAAATCATCCATTTAACCATTCCATGCATAAACACCATATGCAAAGTTAAATTCAAAACCTTGGAAAACACTTCCATTTCACAACATACCTTTCTTATACTTGAAAACCATTCAAGCAAGAAACCCTTTGAAACCATTTACTCAATCAATCCAACACATGCATAATCAAAGGCAACTTATGAACCACACATCATCATCACATGCCTTTTAAAACAAGTCTTAACAAGACTCCAATGCATTAAAGAGGTTTCATGCACACATGCATCATTTACCAAATGATAATCAACACTTGTTCAACTTAACAAGTAAACATGCATTCACAAGCATTATACACTTTCCATGCAACCATGCATCTTTTCAAGCATCTCATGCTTCATTATAATCAAGAACATCATATTGGCTTCCAAGTGATCAACCACATCCACTTTTCAACTCAACACCCGATCGGATACGCGGATCACAAGCGTTGCCCCCCACGCTTCATACACACTACCAATCCAAGGTCTCCAAATGGACTTTTAAACACCATTTGACCTCACCATCCTAAGGTTCCCATGTATGGACTTTTAAACACCATACAACCTTAGCTTTTCCCGAGGTTCCCATGTATGGACTTTTAAACACCATACAACCTCAACTTTTCCCGAGGTTCCCATGTATGGACTTTCAAACACCATACAACCTCAACTTTTCCCAAGGTTCCCATGTATGGACTTTTAAACACCATACAACCTTGACATGCACAAGGTTCCCATGTATGGACTTTCAAACACCATACAACCTTTGCATCACCGATTGGTAGTTGTATAACATCACTAACGAGATCCGGGACACCCTATACAAGATCCACACATGGACTTTACACTACCATTGTGATCTTAACAAGCACAAGGTTCTCATATATGGACTTTTAACCACCATATAACCTTTGCTTAACCAAGGTCCTCGAATGGGCATTCCACCTCCATTATGACCTTAACCATCTCGTTAGGATACTTGAAGGGAGTTTACCGGTTCACACTTAACCACTCTACCTCCAAGGCGACTTTATTCACGGTGCACCCAATCCTATAGCCGGCTAACTATATCCGATCAAAGAACCAAGAACCACTTACATCACTTGCCAATATAACCATCTTACCACATTAGACCATTGATTCACATGCATAATCATAATGCAAAAACCATCATTTACCATCATCAATCCACTGTTTTAAAGCATCACACAAAGCCATTGAACAACATGCAACACCATGCATCAAAACCACATTTTCAATGTATAAAACCAAGGATCTCTTACCTTGAGCATCCTTCACATATGGCTTCAAAAACCAGCATTAAACCATGCTAAAAATATGCTTCCAAAATAGAATATAAACCATGCAAATCACATGCATTGCAACCATCAAACACAATTGCTTTTAAAGCCAATTCTCAACACAAACCAAGAGCGAAAAACCATTTACTTACTCTTGAGCTTAGCAAAGTTGTTTAGACTTAAACTAAGCTCCAAAAACCTTCAAACCTTGGTTTAAAAGCTGAAAACCCAACTTCACTCACCGATACACAAAACAAGGCTAGCCAACAAGCCTTCCAAGCATCCGAAACCTTCCGCAACACCTCTAAAGCTCACGGATCAAACCCCCCTGTTTCAAGCACACAAAAACAGAGCATTAATGCATCTTTATGCATTAAAAACACCAGCAACACAACACAACTCGTTGCTCATCACAAATCCAACATTTCGGCTACCAAACACAACCGAAATCACCTCCAAACACTTCCAAAACTTAACCCAGCCAAGATCCATCACTTCTAACCATTTTTAAACATCAATTAACATCCAAAATGATCTCAAACACGTTCTTATACCCCCAGGTATAACAGATCACCAAAAACACTCCAAAAACAACCAAAAACTCAAGCAAAACTTAGGAAATTCAACCTATCCGGGTTTGCATTAATTAAACCTCAACTTCTAATCAATTTAGCATTCATTTAACATCAATTTGACACCTCAAAAAACTGCCCAAACAGATCACACGAAAATTTCACCAAAAATCACCAAATCTTGCATTTTAAGCCAAAATCAAGATTTCAATTGAAAAGCCTTTAACAAATCACAAATCAAGGATTGAGAACTTAGGAATTTCAGTAAAGAACTGATAGTTTAGAGGAGAAGGACGTTCTTACCTCCAAACTTGAATTTCTCCTTTTTAGAACCAAAAAGCTTGATGAAACCACTTGCAAATGGTGAGGTTTTGTTGTAGAGATGATTAGGAATCCAAAGAGAATTGAAAAGGAAAATTTGAGTGACAAAATCAGAGGAGAAAATCTGGAGAGATGTGTTTGAGTTGAGAGAAAATGAGAGAAAATGAAAATTGGAAGAAAATGGAAAGTTAGTTATAAAATAGTCAAAATGACTTTCCCTCCTCTTTCATATGCTTTAAAATCAGAATAAAACCTTAAAATATCTTAGAAAAATCTGGAGAAACTCTTTTTGGAATAATAGCTCCTTAAAGATTCAAAGTTTCAATCCTTTATAAAACAGTCACGCAACTTTCAAAAATTACATTTTGGTCACTAGCCAAAATGTCACCCTTCCAAACCTCATTTTCCAAAATTGATTTCACAGTTCACTTTTGTATATTAAAAGATGATTTTAGAACATTTTCCCATATTTTTAATACAACCCGAACTAGGCTTTCCTAATTTCACTCTTATATATTCGATCAGCACTTTGACCGAACCGGTCAACGCCCAAGACTTCTAAGCCCAAAACCGGGGCGTTACAAGGCCAGTCCGTCTGACCCGGAAAACTTTCCTTTTGTTGTGTTGGGAAACAAGGTTGATGCTGATGGCGCCAATAGCCGAGTGGTAGGATGTTTTCCACTTTGTCCATATGCATTTCTCCCCTCCACTTGCATCTGAAGGGCTTCGTTTTTTCCCCTTTTCTTTTCTTAGTGTTTTGTAATATCAAGTGGGAGTGTGTACTTGGGTTTTCTTGATGGTTATGAATGAGGTTATTTCTTTATGGTTTAGGTTTCTGAAAAGAAAGCAAAGGCATGGTGTGCTTCAAAGGGAAACATACCGTACTTTGAGACCTCTGCGAAAGAAGGATTCAATGTTGATGCAGCTTTTGAGTGCATAACCAAAAATGCTCTCAAGAATGAACCTGAGGAAGAAATGTAAGTATCATATGTGTCTGAATAATTTAGGCTCTGTTTATAGAAAAAATGCACGAACCAAATGGAGCTTTGTTTCTGTAGTTATGTGCTTAGTCTTAGTAATAAATTGGATGTTGGGAAGTAAAATTTGCAGAAATGACTAATGTTCCACAAAAAACATGTATGCTTATTAAAATGCTTATGCTGATGAACAATTTAGGCTCTGTCTGGTGCTTTTTCCTCTTTTGCAATTAGAAAAGGTGTGAACCAAAGGGAGCTTTGTTCTTGTAGTTAGTTGCTTAGTCTTATTCACTAAGAGCTTTGTTTTTGTAGTTAGTTGCTTAGTCTTACTTACTAATAGCTTTGTTTTTGTAGTTATGTGCTTAGTCTTACTAAGAGCTTTGTTTTTCAGAAATCAATGATGTTCCACAAAGAACATGTGTTCTTATTAAAATGTTTATGCTGATGTATCAGTTTCAAAGAAATAAAATAAAATATTAATGAAAAAGACGAGAAATAGAGTAAATTGACACTAGAAGATGTGACCTGGTTTTCCTATGATGGATCAATTTTTACATCAATTAGAACCGAATGCTTTTTAGATGAAGGCAATGCCAGGATATATATATATATATATATATGTCCTTGGAGAGCTCTGATTTATGTGCACAAGATTCATTTACTGCCTTGTATTTGGTAGATCATGGGTTCTTGTTTAAGTTGAATAACAAATTGAACCCTTTACGGTTCCACAAGTAATATGCAGAAATAGGATTTTTTCAGTGACCTGCAAGTTTAACAGTGAAAAATGTGATGTTCATTTATATGTGCGGTTAGTTTATAGAAAGCATTATGAAATATGAATATACAATTAGATTGGAGGTTAACCACATTTTTCTTGCATTCCTAATTGTTGGTGTTTCAACTCTTGTTTTGATCATGACCAAAAGATACATTCCTGAAACAATTGGTGTTGCCGGTGGAGGACGGTCACAGATATCGACAGGCTGTGAGTGTTGAGTCATTGGATGGGGCTCTTTTGTTTTCATCACAGTGCAAGAACAGGTGCCATAGATTTCTCATTTCTGGGTTAGTGGGATGATAATACTTCCCAAAGCTTGGATTTTGTATCATAAGTTCATTTCTTTCTTTTACAACAATTGTTTGTTTGAACCTTGTGTCTGGTCTGATGATCGTGTCTGCTTGCTATACACGCGGACTTTCCCAGACACGATCATCACACCGGACACAAAGTAATTGTACTACTAGAAAGTAATTGTTTTTTTATAATTTAAATCCATATACAAAATGTTTTGTTTACACCCTGATCATGTAAGGAGTTTTGAATGCGAGGCAAATAAGTTGCAGGGCCAATGAGTTGATGAAATGAGTGCAGTGAATTGGAGTTGGAGGCCTAATGCTTTCATAAGCTGAAATGGTTCAAAGTTGTATCATAATTCATAAAGGGTAATTATTTGATTACTCTCTAAACTTTAAATACTAAAATTTACTCCAAACCGTAAGATTTAATCACAAACATTAAAATTTAACCTTAAATTATTTAATTTATTTTTTCGAGGAGCTTTTCAAACAAGAAAACGTCATGTCTTTTAAATAATCACGTGAAATAAGTTTATTTTATAATTTTCCCTAACAAAATGGTCCCATCCCACATTAGCTCCTTGGAAAACATACAAATGGGTCACATTTTAGTTTGTTTGATTGTACAGAAAACAAACCATCAATGATAAATGGCGTTTTGTTGGTTTGTGGAATCTTCTTATTGAAGACTAGGAACACCAATGATTTGATTGTACCAATGCAAGAGCCAACTACTATGGTTTCAAATTGGTTTAAGGATGTTTATGTAAAAAAATGGTTCAAGGATGTAGAATTCTTGAATTTTTGAGAGAGTTTACACAAACCTACTTATTTATACTATAAATCAAAATTAAATTCAAACCCTAAAAATTAAACTATAAATTCTAAACACTGACACTAAATCCTACTACCTAAATCTATAAACTCTAAACTTAAACTAAACCCTTAACCCTTAAACTAAAAAGCTTATGTAAATTAAAGTTTACATAGCCTATGTATTGAAGATTTTCTCTTTTTGAAAAGAAATTAATTAAGTCTTTGAATTTCTTTTGCACCCAATTAAATACTTGAACCAATAAATTGAATCAATTTAAGTTTTGAACAAAGAAATTTAATTAATTAAAGCCTTTTACCAATTTTGACCATTAAATCTTGACAGTTTTTATCTTTAGATATTACTAGCACATAATACACTACAATTCTATCATGTTGCATTTACAAATTAAAAAAATATTATTTAAAAAATTTATAAGTTTTTTTAGATTTTTTTTAGAACTTTTGAAGAATTTCGTAAATAAAATTAAAAAAAAAAACTAAAAATGTCAAGTGAAAACACTGTGACACGACGCACAACACCAACATATCCAAAAAAATATAAAAAATTAATGGTCAAAATTGGTCAAATGACTTAATTGATTCAAAGGCTTAATTGATTCAATTTCTTGGTTCAAGGGCTTAATTGATTCAATATCTTGGTTCAAGGGCTTAATTGATTGAATATCTTAGTTCAAGAGCTTAATTGGGTACAGAAAAAAAAATCAAGGCCTTAATTGATTTTTTTCTTCCAAAAGATCAAGGGCTTTTTACACCCTTAAACTTTAAAATTCATCCTAAAATAATTATTAAATCCATTTTCAAAGCTCACCATTTTTCTAATATATTTTACAAGTCAAGGTTTTCCTGAATCTATTGTTTAAGATATAAAAGCGCACTTTAAAAAAAAAAGACACTAGTTAAATATTCCATGTCAAATATTATATATCCTCAGATAATTTATTAAATTTAACTTGTTTCACTCATAATATTAGAATTTAAAATTTTGATTTTATTTAAATATATACATATATAATAATTCTTTTGGAAAATTCTACAACGGGCGACGAACATTGATGAACACCACTAACGATGAACACCGATGAACACCATTAATTTTTTTTTAATTTTAAAAATCTAAAGGACTAAAATTATAATTAAAATTATCTCTTAAAAAATAAAAATCAAATTTAATAGTTACTTTATAATATTTTTTAATAGGTTAGAATCAAATATACTCAATTCTTCTAAACCCTAACAAAATCAATCTTTTAAAAAAATAAAAATCAATTTATAATTTTTTAATAGATTAGAATCAATAATATGGGAATTAAGAACAAATTCTCTAAAACCCTTTTTTTAAAAAACAATTTCTTTAATGTAATCCACAAGACAAAAGATACAGAGATGGTTATGCCATTTACGAAGAAGAAAGAAACACGAGTTAGGACTCGGCCTCGAAACCCTCTTTCCATCCTCCGAAATTGATTTAACCCAAAATCATGATCTAATGTTTTCCCTTTATGAACAAAGTTTAAACTTCACAATCTGTGTAACACCCGAGTTTAGGGGTCGGATAGAAATAATATTAAAATATTGTTTCGAGTTTCGGTTTTAAAATTTAAAATAATAAAATATTATTTTGGGCTTTAGATATTCGAATCAAAAAAATTCTATGTTGGATCAAAATTGTTTTGGGAATTAAATCCCATGGATTTTATGATAAAGGAGGATTTGCCATCTCATTAATGGCAAGATGGTAATTATGAGAGCCTTCAAATTTAAAACCCCCTTTATGTTAAAATAAGTCTTGTCTTCATCTTTTTTATCCCCTTTTTCATTTTGAAGACATGGAAGCCCTCTCCCTCCCCTTTTCACCATTTCAACTCTTTCAACTTCATCTTTGGAGCTTTTTAAAAGGTAATTGTGTTTTTGACTTAGTCTTGTCTTCCTCTCCATGTTGGTACCAATATTTCTCATTATTGTTCATGATTTTGAAATTGGAAGTTTTAGGGTTTTGTTTAAAAATGAGGACTTTATGGGTTTTAACTTAAGCTATTGATTTATTATTGTTAGATAAGTTGTTTGCAACTCTTAAGGTCCAACATATGTGAATTTTAATGTATTTTAACATGATTCCCGAATTTGGGTATAAATGGGTTTTTTGGAGGGTTTTGGGTGAGTTTTGGGGGTTGTTTTAGGTGGAAATTGATAGCCCAATGGTAGTACTATGGTTAGGGGTTGATTTGGGATTGTTTGTGGGTGCTATGGATGTTGGAAACATGGTCTTTGGACATGGTTTAGGGGCTGCCCGAATTTGATAAAAATGGGATTTGTTCATGGTTTGCAACATGATAAATTGCATTTGAATTGTATTCCGGGTTGGTATTTTGATGTTGGGCTGATTTGGAATTGTTTGAAATGTGTTTGAGGTTGTTAAGAAGCGGGAATTTGTGTTGGGGAAGCTTCGGGAAGAAATTCGGAAATTTGAGGGAGGTTGCTTGCTTGGCTTGGAGCTTGGAAGCTTAGGTGAGTGGTTAAATATTTTTTAAAATGGTTTTGAGTATTTGGTTCAAGCATGTGAACCTAGGATGGACTTGGTAAACCCACCTAGAGTTGGGATTAGAGTGGTAGCCTAATCCCAAGCTTTGATTAGAGACTTTGGTTGCACTTTTTAATGGTTGTATATGCCTCGTATTAAATTGTGATGGTGTTGATTATGTATATGTTGTATACATGTATGTTGGGGCTTGTTTGATGTATTGTTATATGCATGTTGATGATAGATATGATATGGTTATACACATGTGTAAAATATAATGTGATATGGTTGTTAATGATGTACATGTGGTGTTGACATGTGAAATGATATTATGAGGTGGTTTCATGATCCGAGGATCATGGTGAGTACATGCTAGGCATGAAAATGTGGTTTGTGCATGACGGTAAGTCATGGTGAGTACGTGCTAACCACGGAAATGTTATGAATTGATATTATGAATGATTAATGAAATGTGTAGTATTTGGCACTAGTATGCTTGGGTACAAATGATCGATCATTAGGATGTTAGTGTGTACACATGAGTCAAAAGTCGCGCGTGGCCTTGGTGGCGTTGAGTCACCAAGGAGGAGTACGGGTTCGCCCGGAAATTGTATTTATATTAGTCGGTGATGAGTGGAATCCCATCGACGGGGCATGAGGATGAGTGGAATCCCCTCCGCGTGAAGTGAGGCGTGAGGATGAGTGGAATCCCCTCCGCGTGAACGGTGATGAGTGTAATCCCACCGTCAGGTAATGGTTGAGTTGTTGGATGTGAGTTCCAACGGTTATCCGCGTATTCGAGTCATAGCTAGGTGCCAATACATATTGTAGTTTATGTTGCCAATATGTGGTTAATTGTGAGCCAATGTGTTTTGGGAAGTGTTGCTAACATGGTTTAATATATGTGATTTCATGTGTTGTGGATTTAAACATGTTGAGCATGACATGATATTGATTATATGTTCATGCATCATTTAGAATTATGGCTCGTGTAGATCGGAGGTAAGAACATGCATTTTATCTTGGTTGAAGCTCGTGCTTGGACCCTGCATTGTCGAGGTTTGTTTTTAAAGAGCTTACCCTCACTAAGCTTTTATGCTTACGCTCTCTTTTGTTCGACAATGCAGATCAATAGCTTGAGGGTGGCAAGGGCAAGGAAGGGTATCCAAGTGTTGCTAATGGTTAGCTCAATGTATGAACCTTAAAAGTTAGAATGTAATAGTTAAGCAATGGGATAGGTATTGTTGATTTGAGTTTGATGTATGTCTATGGTTGACTTGGTTTGTAAGCATGATATATCTTGCCAAATGCTTGTATGATGGATGTCTTATGGATGCTTAAGTTGCTTGAATGACATGTAAACTTATTTGAGATGTATGATGCTTATTGGTTCTTTTTAATGTCTTCAAGCATGCTTGTATGAAAGGCTCTTAATGTGTAGTTTGCCATGTTAGAAAGATTGTCTAAATCCATGCTTGTATGTGGTTGAGTATGTTAAATCTAGGATGTATGCCTCTAGACTTTGTTTGATGGTTTTGTGTGCCTTTAGGGGTCCTATGGGACCTTCATACTTGTTGAAATACCCCTAAATCTGAATTTCAAAAGGCTGCAGACAGCTCGCGTTTCGAAACGGGCTGGGTCGTTTCAGAACGGGTAAGGCTTCAGGGACCCCGTATCGGAACGCGTTTCGATACGGTATGGCCTTTGAAACCCCTGTTCCGATACGCGTTTCGGAACGTTTTGGCTACTGGAATTCTGAGAAATTCACGAGATGAAGGTGTATCGAAACGGGTATAAGGGTTTCGAAACGGTTAAAATCTCGTTGACCACGAGAAGTTGACCGTTGAGGGCGTTTCGGAACGGTTGACCACCGTTTCGATACGGCCCCTTGTAGAGGCTCTGGGTCAGTTGACCTGGTCAAGGCGTTTCGATACGCCTTAAGGGTGTTTCGAAACGGCCTGTTTAAAAGATTAAAAGTGGGTTGTTTAATTGTTGTTTTGGGTTCGAATGTTTGTCTCATGTATTTTATTCCGCTGTTTGATCACATAGGACTTAAATGAACTTTTAGAAAAGATTAAGTAAAAGAAAAAAAAATAGGGTTGCTAACCGAGGGGGAACCTTAACGGGTTTCGCTTCGGTTTTCCCCGTGTGACCCACTCGGGCCGGTCATCCGGCTAGACCGGGACGAGGGGGTTACATTTGTTGGTATCAGAGCCTAAGGTTACCGAGACCTTGGGCAGGTAAGTGAGGTAAGTTTAAGTTTAAATTGATATGCACGGTGTTTGCTTGCTTTGTAAGTATGATTGCTTGTATGACAAGTATGTTGATTGTTTGTTTAAAAGCATGTTGCTCGTTACCCGTGTATGCTGTGATGTGTGATTGTTTGATTGAGAATGCATGTTGTTTGATCGTACGCATATGTTTGCTTGTTTAGCAAGTATGCCTTGTTATATGCTTGGTTGAGCATGTATGTGTGCTGATTTGGTTGAAACATGTTTAGTAGAGTCCCATTGCTTCTATTACATCGAAAAAAAGGATTTTAAGTGAGGGAAATCATACTTGAGCCACTTGGACCTTTCCTTTGCTAACCCAACTTGTATGTTAAATTGTTGATTGATTTATTGCTTTTAGTAAGTTTGGGGCCAATGTGTGGGCCGTGAATCGGTAAGTGGGAATTATGGTTTTTGAAAATGTGGAGGATGTGGAGGAAGTTCTTTGCTATAGTTAGGGGAGTATGGTTGTACCCTAGTTGAGGTACGATTTGTTTGCTCAAGTCAGCATGTGTGTGAGTTGGTTCTTGTTGGTGAGGGACGATGAGACCGATTTTGGTATTAGTAGGTGAAAAGAAGTGAAGACCTATGAGTGGGAGTCAGAGTGGTATCGATGTTATAGCAGATAAGCCCTTAGTACAGTTTTGAGTTTGTCTCTTCTGATTGGTTCTGAGTCCGTACTTCCGTATGTTGTTAACAAGCATGCAAGTTTGAATGTGCCCGATGAGGTGTTAGAGGTAGGTATGAGCACCTTAGTTCTTTTAGCGAGATCAAGGTAAGGGTCTCGTGTGAGTAATCTAAAAGCCAGAAACGTTAGTTGGTGATCGTTGGAGTTCGGCCTGTAGTTTTGATACAAGACAGCCGATCAGTATCCGTGAGTGGGAATCGGTTTGTGCGATTAGACCAGTGTGCATCTGAGTTGTCTTCCAGCAAGAAGGAGAGTTGAAGTCACTTCCGTTATAGTTGAGCCGAGAAGGAAGTCTTGAGCTTTGACTCCAGATTGTTTGGTAGTGGGATGTTTCAAGTCGTTAGGACTGATGTTATAGAACAAGTTCCAGCGTGATGGTTTGTGTGTGATCAGAAAGATGTACAGAAGATGTTTGTTGGTGGTTCAGAGTTACTAGTTTCTAGTAGATGTGAAGTGATCGTCTTCCTACGGTTTTAATGTACCTTCTGACAAGGTTTGGCTTGAAGAGCACAGAGTTAGTGTATACGTTGAGACAAAGAGAGAGTTGCCTTGAAGTTGCAGATTTTTGTGTGACTATAGTGGTAGGTGAGGAGGTGAACTTCTTGTCGAATGTTGATCCAGTTTTAGAGATCAAAGGTTGATTGAGTTTAGTTGACAGGCTTGCTTAGCAATTGTGATGGATTTGATTTTTGAATGAAGATTGGACCGCAAAGTGTTAGGATAGTTTGTGTTTTCTTTTCCTAGAAGTATTTGGAAGAATTGCCGGTTTACCTCTTGTTAGAGGAGAAGAGTTTGTTATTGAGACCGTTTTCGAGGTTGCTTCTGTTTTGTTTGCCCTGTAACTTGTGAATCTCGGAAGAATTGAGAATGTTGAAGAACTAACTTCGAGACTTGTTAGACCTTAGATTCATTAGGCCTAGTGCATCATCTCAGAGTTCTACAGTGCAATTTGTGAAGAAGAGAGAAGACCATACAAGAATGTGATCAGATTACATACAGTCGAAACAAGTGACAATGAATGATTAGTATCTGTTTTCGAGTGTCAGTGATTGGTTGGTCAGTTAGTGTGTGCTTCAGTCTATTTGAAGATTAGTTTGAGATCCGTTTACTACCAGTTGAAAGTGAGAAAAGTTGAAGTACCGAAGACAGCTTTAGGGGCAAGATGTGGCCATCTTGAGTTCTGAGTTATGCCGTTTTGTTTGACTAGTGTATTAGTTACCTTCATGGAGATGTTGAACTGAATAATTTCTGAGTTCCTTGATCAGTTGTAGTAGTTCTCATAGTTGACACATGAGTATATTCAAGTACCGAAGAAGACAATGACAAGCTTTGAAGTTAGTGTGGTAGATCCTTTTAGGGAATCAGTTGTATGTCAAGTTATGCAACGTGAACTTCGAGTTAATGAAGATGTTCTCCTAGGACATGCAGATCATCCGAGTGTATTAGAGTAAATCCCAAGTAGGCAAAAGAAGATATGAGTTGGAAGAAATTGAAGACTGTGACAGATATCTATAGCTCCTAGGTCTAGCATTGTTACTTTCAGAGAATTATAAATAGTCTTTTGAAGATAGTGCTCTATTGATAGATTGCTACAGAAGAAAGTTCAGTTTGTGAGGTTAGATGCGAGACATTGAACCCTTGAGAAACCGAAAGAAACTTTGAAGAGAGCTTCGACCTTGATCCAGCCTATACTAGAGAAAGAGCTCGTGAACTGTAGTGAGGTGTTACATGTAGGGTTAGGTTGTGTGCTTATGCAAGACAGAAGATTGTGGCTTGTTCATCAAGATAGTTAGAAGACCGTGAGAAGAGTTATTCGGTATGAGACATAGAGTTAATTACAACTGTATTTGCTTCGAAAACTTAGAGACAAAGCTTGTAAAGTAAGAAATGCACAGTGTGTACGTACATATTATCAGAACTTGAGTTGTTAGACAACTTAGGAAGGGTTGAAACTTGAACAGCATGAGTAGTTAGAATTGCTTAAAGACTGTGATCTCAAGATTGAGTACTATCTGAAGAGAGTCTACGTAGCAACCGAGTTCCGAGTTGTATTTGCTGTTAGATTTGTAGTTGAGTTACGAGTTGCAATTGCCGAATTCCGTATATCAGATGATAGTAGTTTTGTGGCCGAGTTTCGGGTTGAGGCTACTTTGAGTCAGAATGTTTGAAAAGAAACAGTTGCAAGACAGATTCTTGGCACCTCACGTGCGAGGCAGAGTAGAAGGAAGACCTTCAGAATACAGTTTCAGAGATGATAGAGTTTTGCACTTCAGAGACAGAATAGTTGTACCGATTGACATAGTGTTTTGAGACGTATTGTTTTGGCCGAAGCACAATATAGTTCATTTGTATTGCATCTGAGTAGTATGAAGACGTATTGTGGGTTGAAGATGAATGCTTCTGAATTGAGCGGATGAGTAATGTGGTTCAGTATGAGAGTGAGTATGTAAATTGCCAGCGTGTCAAGACCGAGCTTCAGCTCCTTCTATTTGTTACATCCGTGGAAGGTTCATAATGGAAGCGAGTAATAGAGATTCGAGATTTCAACTAGATTATTTTTGAAGACGTCTGCATAGTGTTTGGTTAATTGATGAAGACAGAGGATCAGTCAGAGAAAGTTATGAGTTAAGTGTTCAAGCAGTATTGTATGAGTTTGTGAATCAGGATAGTTCTGTTGTTATCTGTTGCGGTTACCACCAGAGTTAGAAAGGGGTTTGAGATGTGTTCCGTGTATCTACGATTCAGAAGTGTGAGTCAGATCTGTTCCGTGCTATATTTGTTGAAGAGATTGAGTTGAGTTTGGAATTGGCATGCCTTGAAGAATCAGTTGAGATCTTAGTGTAAGATAGCAAGTGTTGAGTGGTAAGTCTTTCGAGTTGGTTAGTATGTTGTGGTGAGAGAGGAATGCGTGGAGGTGCATGTTTCAGTGGCCCCCCGTGTCCGATAAATTTCGGGGACGAAATTTCCTTAAGTGGGGGAGAGTTGTAACACCCGGGTTTAGGGGTCGGATGGAAATAATATTAAAATATTGTTTCGGGTTTCGGTTTTAAAATTTAAAATAATAAAATATTATTTTGGGCTTTAGATATTCGAATCAAAAAAATTCTATGTTGGATCAAAATTGTTTTGGGAATTAAATCCCATGGATTTTATGATAAAGGGGGATTTGTCATCTCATTAATGGCAAGATGGTAATTATGAGAGCCTTCAAATTTAAAACCCCCTTTATGTTAAAATAAGTCTTGTCTTCATCTTCTTTATCCCCTTTTTCATTTTGAAGACATGGAAGCCCTCTCCCTCCCCTTTTCACCATTTCAACTCTTTCAACTTCATCTTTGGAGCTTTTTAAAAGGTAATTGTGTTTTTGACTTAGTCTTGTCTTCCTCTCCATGTTGGTACCAATATTTCTCATTATTGTTCATGATTTTGAAATTGGAAGTTTTAGGGTTTTGTTTAAAAATGAGGACTTTATGGGTTTTAACTTAAGCTATTGATTTATTATTGTTAGATAAGTTGTTTGCAACTCTTAAGGTCCAACATATGTGAATTTTAATGTATTTTAACATGATTCCCGAATTTGGGTATAAATGGGTTTTTTAGAGGGTTTTGGGTGAGTTTTGGGGGTTGTTTTAGGTGGAAATTGATAGCCCAATGGTAGTACTATGGTTAGGGGTTGATTTGGGATTGTTTGTGGGTGCTATGGATGTTGGAAACATGGTCTTTGGACATGGTTTAGGGGCTGCCCGAATTTGATAAAAATGGGATTTGTTCATGGTTTGCAACATGGTAAATTGCATTTGAATTGTATTCCGGGTTGGTATTTTGATGTTGGGCTGATTTGGAATTGTTTGAAATGTGTTTGAGGTTGTTAAGAAGCGGGAATTTGTGTTGGGGAAGCTTCGGGAAGAAATTCGGAAATTTGAGGGAGGTTGCTTGCTTGGCTTGGAGCTTGGAAGCTTAGGTGAGTGGTTAAATATTTTTTAAAATGGTTTTGAGTATTTAGTTCAAGCATGTGAACCTAGGATGGGCTTGGTAAACCCACCTAGAGTTGGGATTAGAGTGGTAGCCTAATCCCAAGCTTTGATTAGAGACTTTGGTTGCACTTTTTAATGGTTGTATATGACTCGTATTAAATTGTGATGGTGTTGATTATGTATATGTTGTATACATGTATGTTGGGGCTTGTTTGATGTATTGTTATATGCATGTTGATGATAGATATGATATGGTTATACACATGTGTAAAATATAATGTGATATGGTTGTTAATGATGTACATGTGGTGTTGACATGTGAAATGATATTATGAGGTGGTTTCATGATCCGAGGATCATGGTGAGTACATGCTAGGCATGGAAATGTGGTTTGTGCATGACGGTAAGTCATGGTGAGTACGTGCTAAGCACGGAAGTGTTATGAATTGATATTATGAATGATTAATGAAATGTGTAGTATTTGGCACTAGTATGCTTGGGTACAAATGATCGATCATTAGGATGTTAGTGTGTACACATGAGTCAAAAGTCGCGCGTGGCCTTGGTGGCGTTGAGTCACCAAGGAGGAGTACGGGTTCGCCCGGAAATTGTATTTATATTAGTCGGTGATGAGTGGAATCCCATCGACGGGGCATGAGGATGAGTGGAATCCCCTCCGCGTGAAGTGAGGCGTGAGGATGAGTGGAATCCCCTCCGCGTGAACGGTGATGAGTGTAATCCCATCGACGGGGCATGAGGATGAGTGGAATCCCCTCCGCGTGAAGTGAGGCGTGAGGATGAGTGGAATCCCCTCCGCGTGAACGGTGATGAGTGTAATCCCACCGTCAGGTAATGGTTGAGTTGTTGGATGTGAGTTCCAACGGTTATCCGCGTATTCGAGTCATAGCTAGGTGCCAATACATATTGTAGTTTATGTTGCCAATATGTGGTTAATTGTGAGCCAATGTGTTTTGGGAAGTGTTGCTAACATGGTTTAATATATGTGATTTCATGTGTTGTGGATTTAAACATGTTGAGCATGACATGATATTGATTATATGTTCATGCATCATTTAGAATTATGGCTCGTGTAGATCGGAGGTAAGAACATGCATTTTATCTTGGTTGAAGCTCGTGCTTGGACCCTGCATTGTCGAGGTTTGTTTTTAAAGAGCTTACCCTCACTAAGCTTTTATGCTTACGCTCTCTTTTGTTCGACAATGCAGATCAATAGCTTGAGGGTGGCAAGGGCAAGGAAGGGTATCCAAGTGTTGCTAATGGTTAGCTCAATGTATGAACCTTAAAAGTTAGAATGTAATAGTTAAGCAATGGGATATGTATTGTTGATTTGAGTTTGATGTATGTCTATGGTTGACTTGGTTTGTAAGCATGATATATCTTGCCAAATGCTTGTATGATGGATGTCTTATGAATGCTTAAGTTGCTTGAATGACATGTAAACTTATTTGAGATGTATGATGCTTATTGGTTCTTTTTAATGTCTTCAAGCATGCTTGTATGAAAGGCTCTTAATGTGTAGTTTGCCATGTTAGAAAGATTGTCTAAATCCATGCTTGTATGTGGTTGAGTATGTTAAATCTAGGATGTATGCCTCTAGACTTTGTTTGATGGTTTTGTGTGCCTTTAGGGGTCCTATGGGACCTTCATACTTGTTGAAATACCCCTAAATCTGAATTTCAAAAGGCTGCAGACAGCTCGCGTTTCGAAACGGGCTGGGTCGTTTCGGAACGGGTAAGGCTTCAAGGACCCCGTATCGGAACGCGTTTCGATACGGTATGGCCTTTGAAACCCCTGTTCCGATACGCGTTTCGGAACGTTTTGGCTACTGGAATTCTGAGAAATTCACGAGATGAAGGTGTATCGAAACGGGTATAAGGGTTTTGAAACGGTTAAAATCTCGTTGACCACGAGAAGTTGACCGTTGAGGGCGTTTCGGAACGGTTGACCACCGTTTCGATACGGCCCCTTGTAGAGGCTCTGGGTCAGTTGACCTGGTCAAGGCGTTTCGATACGCCTTAAGGGTGTTTCGAAACGGCCTGTTTAAAAGATTAAAAGTGGGTTGTTTAATTGCTGTTTTGGGTTCGAATGTTTGTCTCATGTATTTTATTCCGATGTTTGATCACATAGGACTTAAATGAACTTTTAGAAAAGATTAAGTAAAAGAAAAAAAAATAGGGTTGCTAACCGAGGGGGAACCTTAACGGGTTTCGCTTCGGTTTTCCCCGTGTGACCCACTCGGGCCGGTCATCCGGCTAGACCGGGACGAGGGGGTTACAATCTGCATTCGATTTGTTTACCTGCCCGGCCTGGAGTTGGATTGAATTAAACCGGGTTCGGTTGATTCTAATCAATTAAAAAATTATAAACTGATTTTTATTTTTTTAAGAGATTGATTTTGTTAGGGTTTAGGAGAATTGAGTATATTTGATTCTAAGCTATTAAAAAATATTATAAAGTAATTATTAAATTTGATTTTTATTTTTTAAGAGATAATTTTAATTATAATTTTAGTCTTTTAAATTTTTAAAATTTAAAAAAAAATTAATGGTGTTCATCGGTGTTCATCGTTAGTGGTGTTCATCAATATTCGTCGCACGTGGTAGACTCATCTATTCTTTTTACTAGAACAACCGAAAGTTGATGAAGAAAAGACATAGATCGTCAATCTTCCTTAAAGAAAAACCACCGTTTGTAATAGGTTGACAACACGATTTTCAGTTAATTAAAGCTGTTCGTATAAAATAATTGAGAATTATTCACAAAACACATCTTGGTAAAATAACCGTACCAACACATTTTATGGTTTTACTTTATTTATATATATATATATATATTTGTTTTTCCACTTGCTTTGTTGAAAACATATGTGGGTCATATTAATTTGTTTGATTGTACAACAGTAATGGCTTCAAATTCTATGAATGATAGTGTTGTTTTGTTAGTTGGTGGCATCTTCTAAATCAAGTTTGGCAATGACAACAACTAAAATGGGATCTCTACTTTCTGCACAAAACTTTTCATTTATTTCTTTTGGATTTTAGTCCAAACAGTGTTCAATCTTGATTTTGAAGATTGGCATATTTGTATACAAATTATTTTGGTGTATCAAACAAATTATGGCTCTAAAGTGTATAAAAAAGAAATATCAAAGAAAAGCAAAAAAAAAATTGTATGGGAGTATATTCTTTTATTGAATGTTGAATGTTCAATTTATAAAGTAATTTGTAACAACGGAATATTAAAAATAATATAAAATCTAAAAAATCATGATTCAAATTATTCTAAAATAATCAAAATAAAAGCTTGAATTTAAAAACAAATCTTCCTAACAACTTGCTTATCTTTGACTTGATTCTTGGGAGATTTTATATCGTATTTTCTACCCTCCTTGACTTAGGAGATGCAACTTTTATTTTTTTCGTGAAAATTTATACTTTTCTTTGGAAGAACCTCAACTTGACTTACAACTTCAAAATTTTGAATACTATGAGAATCAGAACTGAGAATGATGCTTTTGGCACTTTTAGCACACGTTATGTTGTATGTAAATGAACTTTACTAATACAACGATGCAACTTGAATGCTTTTTTATACATATCATGACATTATGATAAAATTGTTCAAATCTTTTAGTTTGAAACATTGAACTGTTTTTTCTTGTTAAACAACAACTTGCTCATTTTCTGTTATATCTAAGGCAATACTTTTACATTTCATTTTTATGTTGAACATCTCTTTACCTTCTCAAACAATGTTTGTCTTCAAAGAAGACTTTGAATCTTTTTTTCTAATAAATTGTCCAACAATTAACGAATTTTGATCAATGTCAGGCACAAATAAAACATCAGAAATGAATGTCGAACATGTTTGGCTTTGTATAGCTACTATTCCTTTACCTTTTACCGAAATATACTAACTATTTTTAATTTTAACTTTTAAAATAATTGTGTTATCAAATTTCTCAAAGAAATCTTGATCATATGTTATGTGACTTGGTTTCGGCTTTCTTTGTATGTTTCTCCTTATAATTCTTCATTTGAGCTATCGTTAAATTCGTCGAAAATGGAGCAATTTCATAATTCTCTTTTATTGCATCTAGACATTAAGATCTTGCATATGAATAGCCATCATGATAGCCTATGTTTGGTAGTTTTATCCATTGAAGACTGATGGTGCTATTGTGAAGCTAGTCTCTTCCATTTTTGACAGGTCCCTCAAAATAAAGAGTTCAGATCTCATTTTTTTTGTCCAAACGACGTATGTAAATTATACATAAAATTATTTCGATGCCTCATTAAAAAGATATTTTAAAGTGTATGAAAAAGAAAGTCTAAAGGGTCAATTCTACCCTTATAGTAAACTAAAATCAGCAATGTCGTCACTAATTTTTTCTTCTTGTAATTTTTCCCTCAAACCAAACTAATTTTAGCAATGTCACCCATTGACCGTTATTGACTAATGGGACCATTAAATTCTACACAATAGCCCGCCACGTCGCCCATTATTCTCAGTTGGCATGCCAAGCTAGACGTTCAACAGTCAAAATTAATGATATGACATACTGCTGACGTGGACATATATTAAAAAATCAAAATTAATTAGGACTTTGTAAATGGTAAAACTCTCTGAAAAAACAATAAATTCTTGATCGATTTTCGAAGGAGCTGAAGAAGATTGATCTGAAATTCGAAGGGCTAGCAAAAATCGGTAAGTTTTCTTAACTTTAAAAGATAATCTTAGTTTTTTTTCGTACGAGTGAAAATACAATTTTCAAAGAGTTTTATCATTTACAAAGCCCTAATTAATTTTGAAATTATTTTTTTAATATATGTCCACGTCAGTAGTACGTCACGTCTTTAATTTTGACCGTTCAGCGTCCAACTTGGCATGCCAATCGAAAATAACGGGTGACGTGGCAGGCTACTGTGCAGAACATAACAGACTCGTTAGTCAATAGCGGTCAAGAGGTGACATTGCTGAAATTAGTTTGGTCTGAAGGCAACATTGCAATAAAGAAAATAAAGGCAACATTATTGATTTCGGTTTACTACAGGGTCAAAATTTGACCCTTTTAACTAAAAAAATATTGAAGAAAAGCAAAGAAAGATTGTATGGGAGCATATTTTTTATTAAATGTTAAATGCTCAATTTATAGAACAATGTGTAACAACAAGATATCAGAAAATAATATACAATCTAAAAAGTCTAGAAAATCATGGTTCAAACTACTAAAATAATTAAAATAAAAGTTTGTATTTAAAAAACAAATCTTCCTAATAACTTGCATATCTTTGACTTGATTCTTGAACGATTTTAAGTCATGTTTTCAATAAACTCCGTCATTTCATTCTAATGTTTTTATTAAATAAGTAAGAATCTCTTTTACGTATTTTTATATAGCAACAATTAAGCTCTATGAACCTGGAGTCCAGTTCAAATGATTTAAGCTTTTATTTCTTTATAAAAAATGTCAATAAATATGAAATTTGAATCTCAATATTTACAACACTTCATCGATTCTCATATTATAATTTTTTCTTATACCATAAAGGAAAATTCTACAACGAGCGACGAATATTGATGAACACCACTAATGATGAACACCGATGAACACCATTAATTTTTTTAAAAAAATTAAAAATCAAAAGGACTAAAATTATAATTAAAATTATCTCTTAAAAAATAAAAATCAAATTTAATAGTTACTTTATAATATATTTTTTTAATAAGTTAGAATCAAATATACTTAATTCTTCTAAACCCTAACAAAATTAATCTCTTAAAAAAATAAAAATCAATTTATAATTTTCTTAATAAGATCGTGTTGGGAGAGTGGATCGGAAAATTCACTAATGAAAATGGAGGATTGTGACCGCTGATTTTAGGGTTAAAGAACCTTGGGGTGGTAATTTGTTGAGAGTCAAAGGTTAAATAATTCGACGCATATCAAAAGTTTGTAATAGTGATGCGGATTTTCAAGGTAAAGAAGGCATAAGCTAGGGAGTTTATAAAAACGAAAACATGTTTTATGAAACCCACAACATGTTATTGACTGAGAATTAACTAATTTATTCAGAATCTCTGTCTTTATTCAAGTATTTAACATGGACAAAGATGTGATAAATTCTTCACTAAAGCTTCATTTTTCTTATCATAAATTTCCCATCATGTTTGCTGGTCATCTTCCATCTCCGGAACTTCTCAACTGGTACAGTCCTATACAGTGGTTTGTTCGTCTTAACAAGATATTGCAAAGGACCAACCTGGGTTTCAGTTTTTTGATTGTGAAATGCTGCAATCGGCATCCGTTCTTTCTCCCGATTAACGACTGCTCTATGTAACACCTTTTGTTAAGGGATTGATTTTGTTAGGGTTTAGGAGAATTGAGTATATTTGATTCTAACCTATTAAAAAAATATTATAAAGTAATTATTAAATTTAATTTTTATTTTTTAAAAAATAATTTTAATTATAATTTTAGTTCTTTAGATTTTTAAAATTTTAAAAAAAAATTAATGGTGTTCATCGTTAGTGATGTTCATCAATGTTCGGCGCACGTGGTAGACTCATCCTATTATAAAAAAATGATTAGTCTTAAAAATGATGATTTTAACAAGGCTCGGAGGTATGAATTGACCATACTTTGGGTTTCATTATTGGTGACATAGTTGAAGAAAACGAAAAAAAGATAAAAAAGAAAGAAAGGGTTGGCACTGTCATAAAAGTTGTTCACATGATGCAAGTGTTTTAGAGGGTGGGGGAGTTTCTCATAGGGTCCATTTGGGATTCCCATTAGAGTCATTTCTATCGAAATTAACTATTTAAAAATTTTAATAATCATGAACTCAACGAATAATTTCAGTAGAAGAGAAGATGTTATATTAGGTTCGATGGTCACAATCGAAATACTTCTCAAACGTTGAAAAGATTAAATTTTTGGGTGTTTTGTGGAAACTAAAAACATAAGAGTTAAACACAAAAATTTAGAGTGGTTCGGCTTTCTAACTCAAAGCGTACATCCACTACCTTAGCTTCCTACTAAGGATTTCAACCAAATTCACTATTGAATTTCGTCCCCTTTTCTCGGCTCAGGAGGAAACCGTTACAACGATTAAGCTTTCTACCCAAAGCTTGATCAAACACTCTCTTACAAAAAAAATCCAAAGTAAACTAGAAATCCATCTAATAAGTATATGTTTGGCAATTCTAAGCACTCACCCAAAACTTATACACTTGAGTAAATTTGACAATTTTGGCTCACAAGTGTTTTGTCTATACAAGGAATATACAATTTAGGCCATAAAGACAAGTTGACATTATAGTGTTGTTGAAAATTGAAGCATTGACCTATTCTTGAAGCTTGGAGGTCCCTTTTATACTCCCAATTGAGTTTGTAGCCGTTGAGGACCGTTGGGGTTGAATTAGAGCCGTTGGAGCCTTTATTTCTCACCATAAATGCAGTTCTGCAGCTTGACGTATCGATATCATTGAATCCGTACCGATACGGTCCCGATAAAGAAATAATTGTTGAGCACTTCAAGCTGGTGCGTATCGATACGCTTGATTAGCGTATCGGTCCGGTCCTACAATTTAAAAGATCGTTGGGGATAGTTGGGCGTATCGGTACGCGAACTAGCCGTTAGCTATTTAAAATATAGCGTATCAATATGGAAAAGCGTATAGGTACGAGTTTTAGCTACTAAAATTTTATTGTAGCTAAAACCCTAGGGCGTATCGATACAGTACTAGGCCGTATCGGTACAGGTACTTGAAAAACACTGATTTAGCTACTTTAAAAGCATTTTAAGTTATTCCAAACCCTTTTAAAAAAACCCTTAAACATAATTTCAAGTTGTTTTGACTAAAAGCATATTTTAAATTCTTTTCAATTTAGTCCAAAATATTTTTTAATTATTATATCAAAACAATTAGTTTTACACGTTATTCATCCTAAAAGATCCAGATTTGATTAACTATGTCTGCAAGGTGTATATGTCAATTCTTTAATAAGACATATATCTTATAAACAAGACTGCTCGAATCTATCATAATATTGGACGGAAAAACAATAATAACAGAAAGTGTTGCTTTGGTGCCATTAATAAATCTTAAGATAAATAAATAACTTGTAAAATGCAACAAATGATTGAAACTAATACAATTATTTCAGTCCAACATTTTCGGTTGGCATTATTAGTTGGATTAATCCATTTATAGAATGTTCACTACAAAACCATGTGGACACCACGACCGCTACATATTCTCCATAAATTACTTAATTCCCAAGAAAATTTTGCATCATTACATTTACACGGATATTTTCTTCAGTTCAAGAACAGCAAAGTAAGGCACAACCTGGGTTCATGTTTATCTCTTCGGTCTTAACTTCTTACTTTAGTTTGCTTCATTTTCAGTTATCTTCTGTTTTCCCGTCTTGTTTTTTGATTTGTTCTAAACAAAACCAATCAAGAACAAGCTTCATTTGTCTGTCTATGATCCTGCAAACTGCTTCCAAAAATGTCTACTTGAGATAGTTTTGACTGTGAATATTATAGAGAATACTAAAGTTTGTGACTTTATGTTGGTTGTACTAAACATGGGGCATATAATGTCCAAGTTTGAGTTCAAACATCGTATATTCTGTCTGTTTTATGTTTTGGATTCATGTTGAGTTCGACAAAATTGGATATTTCAGAGAAAGAAAGGATGTTAAGATTAAGCAACATGTTGGCTGCTCGATCAAAAGTATGGTGGTTAAAATTTACAGCTATAATGTTGCTCGCATTCGTTGCCGTGGTATCGGAGCTTGTTACAGCAGAACCAAGTTTGAGTCACCAAGATTCAAGTTCCAATCAGTCCCCGGAGAACAACTATGTTCAGAAAGCATTCAAGTATTTGGAGCTTAGCAGTAGGCAACGTTATGAACATCATTGGCCAGTAAGACCAGTAATTTTTATATCGATTTCTTTCGTCGTCTGCTGAATCTGGGGATGCCTTGTAACTATGAGTTTTTTTTTTTCTTTTTTCCACAGAGAATGAGATTTAGCTGGGAAATTGTGGTGGGTTCAATACTTGGATTCCTTGGGGCTGCATTTGGGAGTGTTGGAGGTGTTGGTGGAGGAGGAATTTTTGTTCCCATGCTTGCCTTAATCATTGGGTTTGATCCTAAATCATCAACAGCCATCTCTAAATGTAAGAAATATCCATTTCCCCGTCCAACGGTCCAAAATTTCGTACATTTTGAAACATCATAAACCATTTGATTTCTTTTCCCCCCTTCTGGTTAGGTATGATAACCGGTGCAGCAGCTGCAACAGTGTGCTACAACATAAGGCAAAGGCATCCTACACTTGAATTGCCTCTGATTGACTATGATCTGGCCCTTCTATTCCAACCAATGTTGGTTCTAGGAATTAGTATTGGGGTTGGCTTCAATGTCATCTTTGCTGATTGGATGATCACAGTTCTGCTAATTGTTGTCTTCATAGGTATGAAATGCTTCGATTCCGATGATTCTGTTCACGTTCGCTCTTGGGAATTCGTGTTTTCTGATAGCCTATACGGATTCACAGGCATGTCGAGTAAGTCATTCATCAAAGGCGTTGAAACATGGAAAAAGGAAACAATCAAGGAAAAGGTGGTTCAATATATCTCCTTTTCTAGGCCTAGCTTATGTATGCAACCATGTGATTCAGCTTACTTGTTGCTATGGTCTGATTTTGATAGGAAACTGCACGACAGCTAGAATTAAGTGAACATGAAGTTACCACAGAAAACAAAGTAGAAAAAACCAAGGTAAATTTCACTCTTTTGTTTCCAACTAATCACAAAATTTTCCCAATAATCCATTATTTCTCATATTCTTCAGGTGTCTCTTGTTGAGAATATATGCTGGAAAGAACTTGGACTTCTAGTTGTTGTTTGGGTTTTAGTCCTTGCTTTACAAATTGCCAAGGTCTGATCGATTTCGATTTCCTGTACAATAACAAGTTGTGTGTATTTTTAACATCCCCCAACTAAAACAAAATCTGAATATGTTTTGAACACAGAATTATTCGACAACATGTTCGGTACGATACTGGGTGTTAAATTTCTTACAGGTACTTCAAAATTTCAAAACTCAACACATTCTTCATGAAGTCTGTGTTACGTGATTGATTAAACGTTAGTTTCAGATTCCGGTGACCGTCGGTGTGTCGACGTATGAGGCGGTGTACCTTTTCAAAGGGCGGAGAAAAATAGCATCGAAAGGGGATGTAGTGGCGAACTGGCGAGTTCACAAGCTTGTGATTTACTGTGGGTTTGGTGTTTTGGCTGGTGTACTTGGTGGGATGCTTGGTCTTGGAGGAGGCTTCATTTTGGGTCCTCTTTTCCTAGAGATGGGAATCCCCCCACAGGTGATTCCAATCCCTTTTCAAAGGCTTTTATCTTATTCATCTTACTTGACCAACAAGTTTTCTGGAATTCTTACTTTCTTTTTATGAAGTATTTATATTCATATTCGAGTATAGGAATATAATACAAAAACATAGAGATATTGGATTTGGTACTATCCCCATTAATGTTCAAACTGTTACAAAATGCTGTGTAGGTATCAAGTGCAACATCCACATTCGCAATGCTATTCTCAGCGTCGATGTCAGTGGTCGAATATTATCTTCTGAAAAGATTTCCAATTCCTTATGGTACTATATCTATATCCCTCTGCTTGAATGCTTGATTTGTTTAAAATCTGGTAGAGATATAAAAATGCCTACACATTGTTGAACCAAACAGCTGCTTACCTTGCTGGTGTGGCCACAATTGCTGCATTTGTGGGGCAACATGTGGTGGGCAAAGTCATCAAAATACTGGGGAGATCATCCATAATCATCTTTATTCTTGCTGGGATGATCTTTGGGAGTGCCATTTCATTAGGTAATTATTATTTTTTGGCGTAATATCAAAAAAATGTCTATAATGTTTGACCAAATAGTCATTTTAGCCCTTATTCTTTTTTTGAAACACTTCAACCTTTAACATTTCATGTCGACAGTTAAAGTGCTTCGGAAATAAGAATAAGGGCCAAATGACTATTCAGTCAAACGTTAGGGATTTTTTCTTTCTTTCACATGTTCAAATCCTTGCAATAAATTTGATATGAAACAACAGGAGGGTTAGGCATAGTGAAGATGATCAAAAGGATTGAAAGAAAGGAGTATATGGGATTTGAAGACATTTGCTCCTACCAGCCTTAGCACCAATTTCTGCAGATTATAGTGTAGTAAATTTTAACAATCAGAGCCACAGGGGAACTGCAATTCTCAAGCCATCCATTTCCTAGTTTTTTGTTTAATATATTGTATCATTGGTAGACATAAAATATACTAGAATTCAAGGCCTCCTTGTGTTGTAGAACTTGCCTATATACCATTACCATAAGAGCATCTATGCCTTCTTCAGGCAAATCACTCCAGCTTTGAAAATGCATAATTTATTCTGTCAAATTCATTTACAAAGTGTAAAAATTAAAATGTTTTATATTGATTTTGTATTTAAATTTACGATTAAGAGTATCTATTCTTTTTTCTCTTAAAAATTTCTTCATTATCAACTTTTAATTACAATCATCAGTTCACACTCATCCAATAACCTAAAATCAATGTACATCTGAAAAATTTTATACTATTGTGTAATTGAATCTTATTTTTAAGAGTGGGGCATAAGTAGGGGAAGAGGATTTCCATCATGGATAAAAATCTTCTGTCTCTTTTCGGTGCTCTTATATATGCCCTAATACTAAAAAATTAAATTCTAATCCCTAACCTTAAATTCTAAATCCTAAGCCCTACACCCTATACCTAAAAAAATAGAGCTTACCCTAAATTTCCTAAACTCTAAACCTTAAAGCCTAAAATCTAAATTTTTAAGTGTGGGGCATAAGTAGGGGCACTGAAAAGGGTAGATGATTTCTATTCCTTATGGATAAAAATTTTATGCCCCTTTTCGGTACCCTATATATGCCCCAACATTGAAAAATTAAATTCTAATCCCTGATCTTAAATTCTAAATCCTAAGCCTACACTTTATACCCTAAAAATATATCTTACCCTAAATTTCCTAAATCCTATCTATAAACTTTAATTTTAAACTCTAAACTCTAAATTTTAAGTGTGAGCCACCTACTACACACTATAAATTATATTTTTGAGATACTTATGGCAATGAATTAGAATCGCTACGTGCTTTTCTTTTTGAGAAGACTACGTGCTCTATTTTCTTAACTTAGCATGTGGGTGTCCAACTCCAATCCATTAAAATAATATGTTTTACGTGTAAAATCAATCATTAGGTTGAATTCACTGGACTATAATAATTAGGATTGTAAATATTGGTGAATAGGATTGTCGTCAAATCAAATGCGAGAGAGTAACATCTCTCAAATTATCGATCATTCCTGAATTGTAAAGCAGTGAAGATTATTTATTTATTTTTATTTATATCATCAATTTTTTTTATATTTATAAAATAATATTTAAATTTAATATTTTATTTATTTGAAAACATTTTTTATTATACTTTTGAAAAGTAATGTCAAACTATACGTACGTAGACTAAAAATTGTTCAAAACTCTAAAATTATTCCACGTGCCGCACTTCTTTTGACCCATATGCCACAATAGTGTTTTTAATGGGCTCCGCATGTAAGCACAAATTCAGTAGAGCAATCAAACTTATAGTCTTCAAAATTATCAACCAAAAATGTGGAGTACAAATATGCTATCAAATTCTCGGCTTTTTTATGTAAATTTTTCGTTTTTAAAAATTATTTATTGAATTAACATTTAAAAAATTATTTTTCAAAACGGCATCCATTTGTATCATGGAGGGTAATGCTACACCCTATCATCAGTGCTTTGAGAAAAGTATGTTTGATCAAAAGTATTTTTTTAAGGTGATCGCACATGTATTACACAAATTTTAAAGTGGGCACAAATACTAAATATAAATAATTAACATAGAAAAATTCAGATTTCAAAATGCATTCAACCAGTAAAATGGTTAACTATTTGAGAGAATTTCATAATTCAAGGTGAACACGTGCCCCTTGACCACACATGGATTCGTCAATACGAAGCTAAAATTAAATATCAAAAGAGACTAAGAATTAATTAAGTATTTGAATTTAAAAATTATGATGAGCAAAAACCTTATTTAACAAATATTTAGATTATAAAGTAGTTAAAATATCATTATATTAAACAAATAAATGAAATGGACAGCAACCTCTCCCACACAAAGAATAATTTTGTTAGTGAATTGGTCTTGTCGTAAATTTATTATGGCATAATATTCATGATCCTTTAGGGCCATATTTGTTCACTTACTTTGAAGATCATTGTGTTCCCTGTAATCAATAAAATAAAATTGTTCATTGCATCTATGATGGCAACGGGGACATGCGGATTTTTTACCACCCTGAAAATTCAAACGGAATATTCGACTCTGACCCGTTCTGAAATAAAATATTAATGTATTCGATCCGGTCAAAAAAATAAAAATATATCTAAACCTGTTTCGATCCGACCCGATTCAAAAAATAAAAACATACCTAAACTTGTCTCGATCCGACCAGACCATATATTTTTCTGTTGAAATTTTCTTATATTTTTCTCACAAACCAAACAGCAGCAAACTGTGTTTAGATAGAAAATTGGGCATATATTTTCACCATTCCAGCTTGATTATAAAACAAAATAACAAATCAAATGGACATGAAACCATAGTCAGAAAACAATCCTCAGTGAAAAACAAGGGACACGATTTCATGTTGCTCTAAAAATTGCAGAAAACTCGAAATATTTCTTAGTATTTCACAAAATAAGAGTAGAGAATGTTGGAAGTTGTTTAAGCAGATAGGCAGCTTTCTTTGTCTTACCCTCCCAGTATGAATGCAATCTCCCTTCCTTACAAACATACAATGCATTCCAAACTATTAATATGATTTCTAGCAATTATGAAAGCATTATTGGACATGATTTCATCTCCTTGTTTGCTTCATGTAATCTCTCTTCCTTACAAAATCATTTATAAGTAATCAAATTTGAATGCACTCCAAACTATTAATATAATTGCTAGAAATCATAATCACTAAAACATGTACATAGTAGCTTGCAGGTATTACCATTTAGGTTTGAATTTGGAACAGGAATCGATTTTTATTCTATTAATATGATACTAATATGCCGACAACAACAATGTCGTTGTAGTATAGTGGTAAGTATTCCCGCCTGTCACGCGGGTGACCCGGGTTCGATCCCCGGCAACGGCGATATTTGATTTTTTTTCCTCCCTTTCTTAGAAAGAAGGGGAAAAAGCAAAAAAGTTAAAATTTTGGCTTCGCCCGGACTCGAACCGGAGACCTTCAGTGTGTTAGACTGACGTGATAACCAACTACACCACGAAACCTTAATGTGTATGCATTTCAATTACAGTTTATAAATATCTGTATCTACAATACCTACCAAATTAAAATGTATGAACTATATAGAATATAGACGTTAACGACATCAACAATGTCGTTGTAGTATTAGGGTTTTGTGTACAATAATTTAAAATTTTAGTCAACATTTAGGCATTGACCTGAGCTTTGAGTTTTGCTAAATGAGAGACTAATGGGATCAGTGTTGGGCGTTCGATCGAATTGATTCAAATTTTTTTGAGTTATTCGAGTTTACAAGTCTTATTTTACTATTCAAACTTTATTTAAATTTTTTCGAATCGAGCCAAGTTGATTCAAATCGAATCGAGTTTTCAAATTTTTATACAAATTTAATTGTAGGTATCCACACTTCTAGGTCGGTATCCACACTTATAGGTGGGTAAGGATTGTTTCTTTAATTGTGTATGTATATATGATTAATTAGTCCAAACAGTTGATATTATTAATTATTATGATTAAAATAATACAAAAAAATAAATTTTCATAAATTTGGGAATATTTATCTAGATTTAATTCTTATACTTTAATTTATAGTAATATAATCATACTTCAATTTAATTCTTATACTTTTCTAAGTGTGACACTTTTTGTTTTGGAAATAGTATTCATATCAGTATTCAAGAAACGGTATAAACTAATTGATCTAGGTAATGAAATTATAAAAGTAAATGATGAAATTAGGTTACATTAAAGTATAAAAACCAAATCCCAAATTCCATACACAGTAAAAGGATCGAAACCATAATTTGAACAAGCTCTTGCATTCAATCTAGTAGAAATGTTATTCAGATACATATTTCAACAAGAAAATTTCAATCAAAACAACCAAATTTGCAGAACTTTACACACCACCATATTACAATGCTATGTTTCTCCCACTAGTTTTTCTTTTATTTTTTCATAAATTGAACATACTCGTATTAGACTCATATTTGTATACATACCAAAAACATACTTACTCGTCACAGAGTGATGCCATTAGGTCATGGGGAGATGCCCAAATTGGAAGATCAAGATAGGTTTGATTCAATCCTTCCTCTTGCGCATTGCACATTGCTTCGGCTATGTCACACAAATTTGAAACATCGCTGATTATCATTTCTTGTGCTTCTGCCTGCGTTTCAACGTGGTAAAACCAAACCTCAAAACTAGGAGTAGAAACCCTAAACCCATATGCTTGGTTTAATTTGGCTAGATGGGCTGGAATTTAGCAACGGATGTTAACGAAGCAACAAAAGCAGAGAAATTACCTGCGAAAGAAGCTCATCAACCAAAGCGCCAGAAGCGTTATCCTTCTTCTCCGCCGTTCTCTGCTTCTCTTCCGTCTCCCTCGATTCCATTCTTCCTTGCTGTTGGATTTGAAACCCTAATGCCTTATCTTGCATTGCCTTCAAAGTTTCCGACAAAATCTCCCACTCCTCGATCTCTTTCTTGTACTTTTCCTTCACCCTGAGAAGGTTTTTCCTCTTCCACTCTCTCCTTCGTGTCTCCTCTTCCTCGGGATCCGCTGGCGCCGGTGCTGGTTCGGTAAGAATGCGGCGGCGCTTCTGGCGTTTGTAGATGAAGCCGTCGTCGTTGCAGAGCTCCCACTCGTCGTCTGCGGCGGCCATGGCAGTTAGAGACGAGGAGGGTGGGTCCATTTTGGGAAATTTTGAGTAAGATGTTTGATTTTGGCGGCTAAATATGAATATTTCCAATTTCCAAAGAGAAGGCAGAGACAGAGCGTATATCATACGCTTCTTGCAGGTTGAGCATTTATTTAATTGGGCCCAAAAATGTTGGTATGGGCCTTTTTTTACAGAAATGTTGGTATGGGCCTTTACAAAACAAACGTCGTACTATATTTGTTAGGGCTTAATATCTTATTTGGTTTCTAACTTCGGCCAAGATATTGAATTTGGTACTTAATTGATTTTTTAATAAAAAAACAGTTACAAATTTAGAAAAACATTATTAGTTGGATAAATATAAATAAAATTAGGGATAATCAATACTTTACTAAAAAATAAAAGTTTCTACTTAATTGACTCGAACTACAATTTCATAAACGCAACTTGAATTTTTTTTAAATAAAATTTGACTTATTAAATGAGATCCAAATAACTCAAAATTTTAAGTAATTAGTTATCGGTTTTTATGTTCAAGTTGAGAACATCAACTTTGTCTGATATATGTATAATGCATATGAAAGAAATATGAATATATATATATATATATATATATATGCTTGTAGAAACAAATTTAAATTTAAATCAATTAGTATCGTAACATTATAAACATTTACAATTAAATTTAAACATTAACTCAAATAAGTCGATTTGAAAAAAAAATTTAAATAAAATTTGAGTTATAAAATATGACCCATCAACTTGAATAACTCAAAAAAGAAAATTACTCGACTCTATTTGATCCATGCTCTCCCTAAATATAACAAAAATTATCTAACATAACTCATTTATATAGTTTTGAAACTATAAAGTTTTATTCTTCAATAATTTTGAATTTTCTTTTATTATCTATAATACATCTTTATTTAAATAAATCAAACTATTTCCTTAAATAAGTCATAAAAATATGGAGTAAAATTTACTTATTTAAATATTAGTTTTTTCCACAAATCTCAACTAAAATAATTGAAAATATATTAATTTTTATTTTATTTAAATTATTTTAAAAAGATAATAAAGATGAGTTATAAACTTTTTACTAAAATAATTGAGAAATGTATTAGCTTGAGATTTCACAAAGTTGTTTTGGAAAGTGATAATCGATCTGCGATCTAGATTCTGACAGGTGAATCTCTCGCTCTAAGAAATAGTGGTCTTAGCTTTTAGATCAAGAAGTTGTTGGCTCATAATTAAAAAGTTCGTGTTTCTCACATATGTCGTGAAACGAGTATAATGGCAGATAAATTAGCATGTCTTTCTCTTGGTAAACCTTTGAGTATTTGATTTTTTGAGTCGCTGTTGTCTGAGGTGTTGTTGCTGTCTGCTGGTAAATGCTTATTTGAATGTTTTGTAAGGTTGTCTTGGTCGTACGAGCTAATCGTAGCGGTTGTTTAAGTCCATTTGTATTCGTTGTCATGAATATTCTTTTTTTCCATTTAAGTTTAGGAAGATTTTTAACGAGGTCTGTGGTAATTGGTAAAGTTCTTCTTTTATCTATCAAAAATAATTTTAATTTTAATAAAAGTGTGGCTGGAATGATACGTCTTTTTCCTATGTGTCAAGAAAAGATGTTATTTCATAAATTAATCAAAATAAATGTCAATTTTAAAAAATAATACGGGTGAACCTAACAAACGGTCATAATAGAAAAATAAATGATATTTATCTCAAAAAAACTGAGTTGAATTATTTGTTTTACAAAATATATGTGAACAAAATTTTATTCAGCTTGATCCGAAAATACTCGACTAGTCTTATAGTAATTGGACCTGTTTTTAATCTGATAATAAATTAAAGCTATTTTCCCAACATCAGCCCCTGCAGGATCTTCCCCGAGAGCAAGTTCAAGTTTGGATATTCTGATTTAGGAAATTTTGCGCTCTTTATAGAGCTGCAGAATCTGTTTTTCAAATTATTGCCAAAATCTTTCTTTTTCCTTCTTTAAAAAAAACAATTGGAAGAAATATGAACACACCTTTCTTTTCTTTCTTTCACACGTATAGTTTAAGAAAAGGGATGAAGATATATCATTTTCAATCAAATATATCTTATTTAATATTAGTATCCTTATCACCCTTTCCATGTCGTCTTATTATTCTATTTCTTTTCTTTTTCCATGGAATCTTATCAAAAACAATGAAATTATAGTTCAACTATTCATAATTAGATTTTTTACAAAATTACACATTAACCCCAAGACTTTTATTTCTTTTCAATTTGATCTCGTTTTCCCACAACAATATAAAACTAGTAAAAAATCATAAATAATAACTTCATAAGGGTCTAATTCTCAATTATTTCATACTTGAGGCTTTTTGGAAAAATACCGTTTTCCCATTATATTCCTTAGCCTTGATTTTAATAGTTATTTCATTATAGAAACATTACATAATTCATTTGGTCCAATATTATTGACTTAATTAATATCGAACTCAATATTTGATATTAGAATATCAAAACTAATCGGAATACAATATCATTTTTTGGTGTGATTATAGTTTATATTATAATTTTAAAATTTTAACAAATAGTTTAATAATGTTTAATAGAGTTTTATAATTTTTTTAATAATATTAGACTTTTCAATAGTTTTAGCATTTCATATTTTTAAAGTATATTTTTATAAATTTCAGTAATTTATAGTTTTAAACTATTTTTCATATAATGACATTTTAAGAAAGAGCCCTAAATAACTTACAAATAATGAATTTTTTTATAAGAAAAACTATAATACATAGAATGTGTTTATTTTACACAAACATATATATCTATATATAAATATCAAATTTTAAATTTCTAATTTTAAACTCTAACAAACTAAATCTTATACCCTAAATTATAAACATTAACCTTAAATTTTAAAGTTTTAAGTTACGAACTTATACACTTTAAACTTTAAACTAAAACTCTAACCTTTAAAACTAAAATGTTTATATAAACTAAAGTTCGCACAAATTATATATCAAAAATTTTTCTTTTTATAAATATGTTGAAATTTAACCTTCTTTTGGATTGATGATTTTTATCCTAAATTCAAATTCGTTCACCTTGTTTTGAATCCAAATTTAAAAAAAAGAAAAGGGTAAACTACACCAATGACCACCGAACTATTAGGGCGTATCTATTTTGACTACCGAACTATTAGGGCGTATTTATTTTGACCACCGAACTATCGAACTCGTCAATCAGACCACCGAACTTATTGAATTGACCTATTTTGACCACTACTGTTAAAAAACTAATAGAGGGGGTGACGGAGCAGTTACCAAAAATTTATAAAATTACACATTTGATCATATTATTTACTTATTAAATCAATTTGATCATAATTTTATTTTAATTAAATAAAGTTAATCAACCAATTAGATGATGGCATGTGTCATCACTCAATTGGATTAATTTACTAAAATTTTAATATATTTTATTTAATATTTAATATATTTTATTTAATATTATTAAATATTCAATTTAAAAGAAAAGAATTTAGATTTAAAATATTCAAATATTTTTACCTTATAAAAAATTGTAAAACAATATGTAAATATTGAAATCAAAATTATTATTATGTCAATTACCTTATAAAAATTATCAGTCAGTGCATTTTAAAATTTCTGATTAATCATGTGATTATCTTATAATTTTTATACTCGAGTTATCCAACTTAAAAATACTTTATAATCAAGGGACTATCTTCGTAGTTTACCCATATATATTTGGAGTTATTTACCGGTTCTCCGTTATCTCTAAGTGAAGGTAGACAAAAACAAATTGAACAAAAAGAAAGAAAAAAGGGATAATAAGGAGAAGACAGCTGGACAATGTGCCAGCTCAATAATATTTTACAAATATCAAAGACACGACCGACTCGTTCCTCCAAATGTGGAAAAACAAGATAAAAAAAGCCTAAAGACAGACTCAGATTTGATCCAATCCTTTAGTTCGGTTCTTAAAGATAAGAAGCCGACATCCATCGGCAAAAACCCAATCCTCAGATTCAGTTCTTTTGGTGTTTTTTAAGACAGAAAAAAAGAGAGGAAAACATCATCAAGAAGATGTTGGAAGGAAAAGCTTTGTTGGAGGACTCAGATATGCCATTGAAGATGCAGATTCAAGCAATGTCTTTTGCTTCTCAAGCTCTTGATCTTTATGATGTCTTTGACTGCACATCCATTGCTGGTTTTATCAAAAAGGTTTTTCCTTTTAACCAACTTCATTACCTTCTGGTTCTGGTTCTGCTTTTTTTTTTTTTAATGAATCTAAACATGTTTTGTTTTTGGCAGGAGTTTGATAGCAAATATGGGAATGGATGGCAATGTGTGGTGGGTTCGAATTTTGGGTGTTTTTTCACTCATTCCAAAGGGACTTTCATTTATTTTACATTGGAGAGACTCAAGTTTCTCATTTTCAAAGGGGCTTCATCTTCATCTTCTTCCTCAACCTTTCCTTAATCTCCCCAAGTACTCAAAATCTCATGTTTTCATGGTTTGTTGCAGTCTTGTACAGGCAAGAAATTTTAAAATAAGTTCATGTGATTCATGCTTTTCATAAGAATCTGGATTATCTAAATTTGCAAGTTTTGAGGTTTGCTTAAACCTCAAATTCAATCCTTTCGAACTTCATTTGCCGGTGGATTTAGCTGTAACTGATTGTGAAAGAACACAGCAGTATTTCTTTTGGTATAACTCACACGTACGATGGATCGATTAATTAATTCGAATCAAATATTTTTATAATCTTTTTCTTCTTAAAAAAGATAATATTGATTTATGAGTATGAAATTCAACGACACTAAAAATGAGAATATTTTGCTGATCAACGGATTGTGAAAAATCCTTATGTTATTGCCATTCGTATTTTCGTGGGATTGAGTTGAATTAGATGTGCAAAGTTGTGATTGATTAGATATTTTGTATAATTTAATATAATGGTTATTTTTAATTAAATTTTGATATTCGTGTTAATTTTTTGTTTATTCAAATATTATAGATTTATCTAAAATTTACGCATCAATTTGTTAAAAATTACACATCAATAATTCGTTAAATATGTATTGATGTATTCGTCTTCGTATGGTATTTATGGCATGCATTAATTCATTAAATAAGGTATTTTTATTTATGGTGTTTCTGATCTATTATCGAGTTCTATTATCGAGTTAAGGAATAGAGTGCGCTAAGTTTTAGAATGATAAAATATCGAAATTTTTAAATAAAAAAAATTAAATTCATTGAATTATTTTTAAATTAAGATTAAAATGATAGAATGTGTGAGTTTTGAGAACTAAAACTGTTATTATACAATGTCATATTTCGATTTTAACCACAGTAATTGATTGTCATAAAATTTTAATTATGTGAATACATTATTATTTTTTTAAAAAAACTGACCTATTTGTAACAAACTTTTAATTTAGTGATTTGTAGTGTAATTTACGCTTAAAACAATAATATTATTTAGGTAAAATTACCACATTTATCACGCTCTAAATTTAGAAAAGAATCGGCTGTATATTTAGAAAAAAGAAATCGAACCCGTCTTTGCAAATCACTTTGTTATACTCCATATTTAAGGCCTCTCATAGAATTTACAAGTCCCCAGCTACAGCTTTTTTAGAGTTTTTATTCTTCACACTACTTTTTAGTGTGTAAAGTACTATAATTTTGGAGTTTTCATTCTCCTGACTGCTCTCTCTCTATATATTTTTTTTAAATATGCTGGTGTGATGTAAGGTAGCATTTGTTAAACTTTCTAAATCTTTTCAAAGACGGCACAAACAGCATGCATTACTGCTCTCTATATTTAGATGTTGCGTCTTAATATAATATTTATGAAGTCTATTTTAATTTTCATTATTACAACAGTTGTCCATGAAGTTAGGGGTGTGCGTAGGAGTTTGAGAGGGAAAAAAAACTCCTAAGATCTTAACCGATTTTGTCAGTTTTTAGAGGTTAAACACATAAAATAAGCAAAGCATGTAATCAGAAATTATGTGAAATCTGTGAAATTTTTAACTTTTTTAATCTACTGTCTATTACTTCTTCCTTCTACTCTGAATTTTCTTTCTTGTTAGATCGTTCATAACACTCTCCTCCTCACTTCTCTGACCTCTACATTGGCTACTATTTTCTGCCCCATATCAATCAAAGTAAACCACCTGAAAATAAATATTTATGTTTCTCATTTGAATTAACACAACACACTCATAAAAAAACAAGGATATGATTATTTAAATATGTGAAGAAATAAACATTTACGTGTGTCCGACATGATCATCAAATCCGAATAACATGCCCTGCACAACATCTTTGTTCTGCATATTCTGGTTCCTAAGGTACAATCAGTGATCCTCTAAGTTACATATATTTGACAGATTGTATTTGTATTTTAGATAAATTTTGAATAAGCATGCTTCAAAAAACGATATCTTGAGAAAACAAACTTCAGGCAACATGAATGGCTGAATTCTTTCTAGTTGATACCAACATGGAAACAGCAAATGATTAAGGTTTTGACATCCAGGATACAATGTCCTAAAGATCATGAAAAATATAAACGAGAGCAGCAACATGAAGCTCCCGGTCACTACTAAACCACAGGGGTCAATAATGGTTTCTTCAGAAAGTGTGCCTCCAAGTTCCCGAGCACAAGATCAGCCATGGCCTTACGGGTTTCTACCGTGCCGCTCCCCACATGAGGTAAGAGCACCACATTGTCGAGCCCGAAAAGCTCTTCGGGTACTTCAGGTTCGTGTTCAAACACATCAAGTCCAGCACCTCCTAACCGGCGCTCAACCAATGCGGAAACCAGCTCAGGTTCATCGACATGAGGGCCTCTTCCAATATTGATGAGCACACCCTTTGCACCCAAAGCATCAATCACCTTCCTGTTAATGATGTGTCGGGTTTCTTCAGTCAGCGAACAAGCAACAACCAAGATATCACAATTGGCAGCCAGTTCAACAACACTCGGATAATATTTGTATTTGATTTCTGGTTTCTCTGTTCTAGAATGGTAACTAATAGGGCAGCTAAATGCTTCAGCTCTCTTTGCAATTGCCATGCCGATCCTGCCAAGCCCGATAATGCCGACTCTTTTTCCAGTGAACTGAAATATGGGAGATAGTACAGTTAAATGGGCACGAGAACAAGGGCAAGAGATGGGAAGAAAAGACTCCTTAATCTTGTATCTCTAAATCTGATGCAACATATGTACACAAAGAACCAAGTTAACATGGATTCAATTCAATCTTTAATGTTCCTCACACCAAATGGATGAAAAGCATACAAAGCCACAAAAGTAACACAGATTCAATTCAATCTTAATGTTTCTTATACCAAATGGATGAAATCATCTAATAAACACTTGCAAAAACTTATAATTGTAGACTTTTCTGTCACAAAGTCAAAAGTCACTATCATGCTGGATAAAAGCATATAATAAACCCTAGAAAAAGTTATAATTGCTGATTTTTCTGTCACAAAGTCAAAAGTCACTATCATGCTGGATATAAATGCTTCATGTTTTTTTCCAGACAAATGGATTCCAAGGGCAATAGAAAACCTCTTTTCTCAATCTAAAAGAGAAAAAGATTTATCTTGTAAGGGAAGAGAATAGAATCTTAGCAAAAAGTGAAAAAGATTAGCCTCCTTATTACTAATTTGCAAGAGAAGAGAATAGAATCTTAGCAAAAAGAAACTTCTCTTCTTTTGCAACTTGAAAAGGAAACTCTTCCCAAAGTTGAGTAAAACAACAATATGTTAAGCAAGCACCGCAACACACTTCTCAAGTAGCTGTGTATACTTGAGCATTCAAATTAATTGGATAATTTTTAGTACTAGTCAGAGAGCCTCCGTCCCACGAGTCTAACTACAGCTCAATGGCCTTGCTTTAAGCACTAATTTCAAATAAATTGAAGGAAGAATACTAATTTATAGAAAATAAACAGGACTCAATCACCAAATAATAGCTTATCAGTAACCCATTTTCAGTTAATCCACAATGCTGAAACCATTAGTAAAAGAAACTGTTCTCCTGAATTAGGTTGTACCATTACTCCAAAGCAGTTTATAACTCCTCTGTACTTGTACCTAAAATTTGAACCTCCATTATCCTCACAATGGACCTCATAACTACCGGGCATCCTTCTGAGTTGTTTGCTATATGCATTACATATCATACTTGAGGAAAATATAGTTACACAGATCTATAATTGCATTACGTAAACATGCATCTACCTCTATGTCCACGTATGGTAGGAATAGGATGACAGTAAATGCACATAGAGATACTATTGTAGCTCCATGCCTTATGGTACTACTCGGGGCCCATTTGAGCTGTCAAATATCTAAAAATGATGATGATATTAACAGCCTGAAATCAGATTTCTACGCTTAATCAACTGGACTTAAAAGCAGTGCATCCTTGACTCGGACTCATCATTAATTAACAAAAGGACAATAAAAGAAAAAACAACAATGGGGTAAAATACCCGAAGATCATCCTTATGGACTATGGACGCAACTCTACACCTTAAAAAGCTAGAATTGTTTAAACTAAAACGTCACTCTGATTAGTGCTTTCTATCAACAGCTGAACTTGCTTATTAGATGAAAGCCATACCTATATCCGTTTTAATAGCATGACTCATTCCCCCCCAAATAAAACTACTCTGGTAAAGCATTTCAACCTTTCTTCAACATGCCGCTAAAGACTTCATTATGGTTTCTTTGGCTTACCAAGCATTTGCATATTAGTTCATCATATAAACCCCCTTGACAACATAATGATCATGCTGAAATCCAAAGAGAGATAAGTAATATCAAGAGGTGAAATCATAAACAAAGACAGCGTAATCATCTAGCATAAAGGTAACTCTTTTGCTTGTTTGTGAGACCGGAATGACGCTAAATAAACTAATGCGGCCACCAGAAAACCACATTACCCCAAAGCTATTACTTGAGAGGCTAAAGGAACAGCCAACCATGAAATTTACAAGCATAAAACTTGCATCTTAAACTAAATGCATATGTTGGAAGATGTATACAAGTAGCATAAGCATTTTTTCTCCCCCTGAATCTTCAGGACAGAAGCCTATATTGCAAGATTATCCATCTTCAATGAAGAAAAAAAGAACCCATAATATAGCGACTCCCTAATTAGAAACACAAACTCGCCAGCACATGATAAATAGTTATGCAAAGAACAAATTCAGCAAAATCCAATAACAGCCCAGAAAGGCTAATAAACCAAAACTGCTGAATTATGCTAAAGAAAAGTGGACGAACCTTAGTAGTCAACGTATAGTTCCCTATCTTCCACTTGCCACTCCTCACATACCGATCACTCTCACAAAGCTTCCTCAGCACCGCCAACATCAAACCAATGGCCAAGTCCGCCACATCCTCAGTCAAAACGTCAGGGGTGTTGGTAACTCGGATACCCTTTTCTTTACACTTGGCCAAATCGATCTTATCAAGCCCCACACTGAAGCTGGCAACAATCTCCAGCTTGGGCAAGGCCTCGATCATATGGGCATCGGCGCCGGCGGAGGCGTTCCCGACGACAGCCCGAATTGAGTTGCTGTGAGAGGTAAGAAATGTAGATTTGTCGGGGACTTTCCAGAACCTGTGGAGGGTGAAACGCTTGTCGAGTTCTTGCTCGAGGTAAGGGTTCATGGGGCAAGCCATGAGGACTCCAATGGATTCCATATTCGAATTGGGGAATGTGAGAGGGAGTAAGGAGTGATTGGAAAATGAAGAATCAGAAGGAAAAAATTGGGGAAATTATAGGTGTAACTAAAATAAAACTGATCTACACAAATTTTTATTCGTTAGTAATTATTTATATAATTATATAAATTCTTATAATTTATACAAATTATTACTCAATTTATAAAAATTTACGTAGTTAGATAAATTTTTACTTCATTAATAAAAATTTTAATTTTACTTAAATTATTATTTAATCCTACACATATTTTTATCATTTTAGTAAAAGTTTATGTAGCACTCGTCTTAAACTCCCATTTGCTTATAATTCCAAAAAAAAAAAAAATGGAGGTACAAGAATGTTTGGCCATGGCAGGCCAGCCGGTGTTCGGGTGGAGAAATTGAGGAATCTGGTAAGGGTTACTAAGAACCAACGTTTCTTTGCCACATGGCGTGAACCTATCCATTTTCACATGGGTTAACTTTTTTTATCCGATTGTTTTATTCTTAATGCCAAAGCTCAAACCTTTAAGGATGGTCAAATAACTTGAACCTACTTGGTGTGCCTCAATTCGACCCGGTCGAATTCTTAGTTTTGAACTTTGAGAAGCGAGGCGAGGTGGGTTATTTACAGTGTTGAATCGAGGTGGGGCGAGTTCAATTATATGCTAGAAATTTTCCATTTTGCCTTGATATATATTTAAATAAATATAATTTTTTATTATATTTATAAAAATACTAATATATGTATAAACACTTTTATGGTTGTTAAGCTAATTTTTTTGTTTGTACTTATCGTAAAAAAATTTAAATGTTCAAGTTTTAACATAACTTACTCTGACGATCAATGGCTTAAGTTTATTTTTAAAAGAATAATGGCATCAATGACTTTGTACTTTGATAGAAAGTTTAATGTGGTGCCTAAATTTTGGACGCATTTAATGTGCCCTTGTAGTTTTCTCCCGTCTTTCAAAATACACCCTGAGTCTAACACCGTTAACTGATGATGTGGCAGGACACGTGGCACGTTCGCATGCTTCCATATGAAATTTTCGGTCCAAAATAAAGTAAAAATATTCTCTGAGGGTATCTAAGTAATTTAACCATTTTATTTTTTAAAATAAAAAATAAATAAATATGAGAGGTTGTTCGGTTCATCTTCCCCGTTCATCTTTTTTTTCTCTCTCTTTTTTTTATTTTTATTTTTAGTTTGTCTCTTTATCAAAAACTTCATTTTTTTATTCTTTTTTGTTGTTACCTTGATTCTCTCGTAACCATCGGAAGAAATATCATCTCAAATAAAAAAAAATACTTTTTCTATGACCCAATATCAATTCCCTAGCTTTTCCCTATTTTTTTATTTTTTCTTTCAATTTTTGCAGCTGAGTTGGAGGTTGACGAGAAGAAAAAAAGTACTTTCGATCATTTGCTTAATTAAAACACTTTAAATAATTTAGATTTAAAGTGCAATTAGTCTTAATTAACAAATGCATTATAGTGGTGAGAGGAAAAACATCTTCAGATTTTCACTAATTTGAAAAAATTTGTAAACCCAAAATCTCAATGCTTCGATGGTACTAAATATATGAATATTTGTCTTAGATTTCTTTCTTTTTATTTTGTTTTTTGTATTTTCCGTTGCTTTGGGTTTATCTTGAGTGATCGACATTTGATTGATTGGTATGATTTTAAGGTGGGTTTTATATTGTGATTGTCTGGAAAGAAGACAAAAGAAGGAAAAGATTGGTTCCTTTTCCTTTTTTAATTTTTTGCATCAAAAAATAAAATGGTCAAATTGTTTAGATACCTTTGGAGTATATTTTTCTTAATTTTTTGGGTCAAAAATTCACGTGGCAGCATGTGAGCGTGCCACGTGTCACGACACATCATCAGCTACAGTATTAGACTCAGGTGCATTTAGAAAGACGGAAGAAAATTACAGGGGCACATTGAACGTGTCCAAAGTTTAGGCACCACATTGAATTTTCTGTCAAAGTACAGGGGGAATTAGTGTCATTATCTCTTTTTTAAATATGTAATTTTCATGTGGGTAATTTAAAATTAGTTTTTATTTTATTTTTATATAGGTTTAAAGTTTTTTAAACTAAATTTTGTGGTCGTAATGGTGGATTGATCGGATCTATCTTTTATCGTCGTCGGATATTAAATTTTTATTTTATTTTTCAGGTCAGATCGGTTCGGGGTCGGGTTTAAATTGGTATATCGGGGCAGGGCGGGTAAATTAATATTTTAATCCGAAGCGGGACGAGGTCGAGTTTAAGGGCTTATAGATCGGGGCAGAGTCGAGATGGCCAAAAAACTGCCCCACCCCGCTTCGCGCTCTACCCCTGATATTACTTAAGGGATCTACTACATCATCTCTAACTAATTGGTTGTTTGAGACATTTTCATTATATATTAAGGTTTCTTATGTATGCATGATAAGGGGTTCGTTGTTCGGTTAAAATCGAATTAACCGACTAAAGTATATTAGTTTGGTTAAACGACCAGTCACAGATGTTTGTACGGTTGAAGAACGATTCAATTGTTGATTAATTCGGTTCAAAATTGATTAACTAATATAATTAACCAAATTACCTTAAAATATTTTTCTAATGAGAAAAATATAAATATATATGATGAATTTTCTATAAATATTTCGAGTTAAGTGGGATATTTTTAACCCTAAAACTGATTCTAACTCACCCTTATCTAAAATACAACCTGATCCAAATTAGAATCTAAAAAAATCAACTATATAAATTTAGATCGGATCAAAATCAGTCAAATTCGAGTGAAATGCCAAACCCTAATCAAAATCAATGAAAATTGAAGAAGGGAGAAAAATCTCGCCATGCAATAGACCTGCTATCTAGAAGTGTTCAAAAATATTTGATTCGACCTATCTGATCCACTTATCAGTTGATTCGATCGAAAAATTTAGATATTCAATCCGACTTTTATTTTTGGATCGGATATCCGATCTAATTTTAAATTTTCCAGATCGGATACGGATCGCAATATTTCAAGTTTCGGATTATCAGAAAATTCGAAAATTCAAAATTTCATGAATATTAATCTTGTTATATTTAACAATTTGATGCTTGTTATATCCGATTTTTTTTAAAAAAATAAAATTTTCATAGATGCGAATCTTGTTATATTTAGTAATTTGTTGTTTGTTATATTCGAAATTCCGAATTTTTCATAAATACGACCTTCAAATTCGAAAAAATAGTTAAATCAATTATATTTCTGGATAATCGAATATCGGAATATTCGATTTGATTGTCCGACATACGAATATTCAAATACCTGATTTTTTCTGAATCAAATACGGATCATTATATCGTCGATCTGAAAATTTAAATATTAAAAAAAACCAAATCAAATCCGATTCGATATCTGATAATGAACCCCCTGCTATTTTTCTGATAGCGTTTCCTAAATGTACGCCCCTTTGTCCATGAATAAAATAATGTGTTCAAACACAGATCCTCTTAGATATAATAACAATAATGACATAATGTCAATTAAGTTAAGATGCAGTTAGCTTTTATATTGCTATTTTGCAATGAATTATTTTTTAAAATATATTCTCTATAATTTTAAAATTATTTGGAGCATTTTAAAAATATTTAGAGCAGATCAATATGGAACATTTTCCCCTAACTTTCTTTTCTTTCTAAACGCCGCCGCTCTTTATTTTGATTTAAACTAAGGCCAGGGCTGTTTTGTCGGCCGCTCACTTTTATTTGTTTGTTTCGTTCTTTTATTTTTCAGTCTTTTAATTCAATAAATCTGTCTTTATGACACGTTTTTCTCTACCGTTTGGTACGTTTCTCTGCTTTTTGGCACACTTTTTTTATTTGTTTTCTATCATGGTTGGATCTGACGTCGCCACAATTGATCAAGATGGCGCTATTTTATTATGTTGTTGATCTCCCTGTCTCGTACCCTTGAATCGGATTCGGATACGCGATTACATCTACCGTTTATTCGCAATTGAGTTGTGGTAATGACCTTTTTGTCAACGTACGTTCACTGTAATATGCATTTGTCAATGTTGTTTGTTGATGGTTTTACCCATCATCGTCGATTTGAGGATGTTTGTATCCGTCTTTTGTTTCGAGCATTTAGATTAGGTTCTTACCTGTTCTTGTATGGTCCTATTATGATCTAGAGCCGCTAATTTAGTTTTTGGGTTTGTACCTGGATTTAGATGTTCGTTTACTTAGTGGTAAACTTTCATTGTAATTTCGGATATTCCCTCGTTTAATAAAATTAGTGGATTCAATTTCAAAAAAAATATTTAGAGCAAGTATATTTGACCGATTGGCTAAACTGTTCATCTTTGTTCTCTCGTGTTATTTTAAGTCACAGATTCTAAATCCACTAAAAGTACTTCACATCCATTCCCTCTAGGTAGGTTCGTGAAGTTCACACCAATTTAGTTAAAAAGAAATAATCAACTTTATTCAAAGGAGAAAAAAAGTCAAATTAATAATTAAAAAAAACAAGGTTGAAGATTAAATAGGGACGACAACGGGGCGGTTTTTGGCCGGCCAAATTTGACCCGAAAATTTAAAGCTTCCACCCGATCCGACTCAACCCTAGTTTAATATTTTTTATCATCGACTGACGCGATATAATAAGAGTATAATTCAACTTTGACTCGGCTTCAGAATTTTAATAAAAACCCTGATTAAACCAGACACAAAGAAAATTAATAAAAAATATTAAATATAATATATATATATATATAATATAATATATATATAAATAAACCGGGTCAGGGCGGGTCGAAAAATTTCCACCCAAACCCAACCCTACCCAACTCAAGCTTCTTAAAAACCCGCCCCGACTCAAAAATCAAAAATAAATAAAAAAAACCTGACCCTATCGTATCAGATTGGGTCAAAACCCGCCAGATTCAGGTTTTTTTGCCATCCTGATTAGATTTATCATTATTCTATATAAACAAGGGTAAACTACTCATTTAGTACCCAACATATTACCGTATTTCTGTTTTGATACCCATCTTATTTTTGAAAAAATGACACCCAACGTTACACTTTTGTTTTGTTTTGGGACCCGACCGTTAAAAATTAACGGAAATGATGACATGACTCATTTTTAATGTGGATTATAATAATTTTAGTCCCAAAAATTATACATTTCTATCAATTTGGTCCAAACTTAAGAAGAAAAATGGACAATTTACCTCAAAATTAAGATGATGTTTAAATTGACGAACTTTGGACTACATTTATATGATATATAAGTGTTTTGAACTAAAATTGTGATTATACTGAACCACATCATTATCTCCGATTTTTAATGGTCGAGATATTTAGGGACAGAACTATGTAGGGGTGGGGAGGAGCAATCGCCTCTCACCTCCGAAGATTTATTTTTCACTTTTGTCCCTCTATATAAATTTTTTAAAAAATTAGTTTATTTATGAATTTGCCACCACTTTCAAACATTTATGTTTTGTCCCAACTCAAAATTCTAGCTCCGTCCCAGAGATACTAAAACAATACTAAAACATAATGTTAGCTATCATTTTGTCAAAATAATAGGTGGTACCAAGAACAAATACACAATAAATGAAAAACACAATAATAGATTGGATGAGTGTACCACGTGCGTCGAATATCGCTGAACATCACTAACGTTGAACACCACTCAAGATACATTTATAAATTATTTAAAATAAAATATTAATTAAATTATTTTCTATATATATATATATATATATATTATATTTTTAATTTTTTTAAAATAATTGGATAAAATACCAACAATGGTCAACCTCTAAACAATTTGATCTAAGTATTTTAAAAAATAAAAATATAATATATATGAGAAATAATTTAATTCAAATTTTATTTTAATTAATTTATAATTGTATGTTAAATTTTTAAAAATTTTAATTTTTACTAATTAATTTAATAGTGTTTAACAAAATTTAATGCTAATAGTGTTTAGCGTTCAACCCCATTATAAAATTTTTCTAATAGATTATGCAGGTGGGGGTACAAGTACAGAAATTACAAGTGATCACAAGCATCCACGTGGGAGGTTAGAGGCATGAAGAATAGGAACGACATTACTATTATTCTCCTGTCTTAATTAATCCTCACCTCAACCATCCCTTGTTTTCAGCCAAACCATTTCAACATTTAGAAATAATCTTATTCTCTGAGAAAAACATGCACCCCCACGTTCATTATTGGAAAACCCAAACTCACTAAAAACCCCCTCTCCCCCCTACAACATTTCATTCAAACAAGGGACCTCGTTTTTCTTCCCAATAAATATATTTATTTCTATTTATTTTGTCATTACTTTCAATCTTCCTGTTTGTTTGTTCTTCGTTTTTGTTTAGCAGAGTTTGAACAATTGTTCGAGCTGTTGAACAAGAACAAGAACAAGGGAGTGAGAATTCGAGGCTAACTTCTTTTAATTCCATGGGTGCTACTAAGCCCGAAGAGGCAGGTCCCGATGAAGCTGCCTTTGAAGAGATGGTCGCTGCCTTCCGTGCCAGAGAACAACAGTTATTACACGGCAAGTTGTGTTTAACATTCGAGTCTGTCGTGTATTTGAACATGTGTGCAAGTCCGAGTCCGAATAGCATAGTTTTTGTAAAATTTTTGCATGATTTTTGATTCAGATATGGACCAGATGAAGGAGAAGTTTGCTAAATTACTCCTGGGGGAGGACATGTCAGGTGGAGGGACCGGAGTTTCATCAGCTTTGGCACTTTCTAATGCCATTACAAACCTTGCCGGTTCTTTCTAACTACCCTTATTTGTCTGATTTAAATAGATTACAATATTTATGTCGGACACATATTCAAATACTCGAATCAGGGTGACGGAATTTGTGTTGATAATTGGTTTCAGCATCTGTTTTTGGTGAACAATCACGATTAGAGCCAATGTCACCGGAAAGGAAAGCGAGGTGGAGAAAAGAAATGAACTGGCTATTGTCTGTAACTGATCACATTGTTGAATTAGTTGCTTCTCACCAGAAAAACAAGGATGGTTCCGACATGGAGGTACCTCTTCACCCGAACATCGAAAATCGGACATGTAATTACAGACTATAATTCTCTTGGGATCTTAATTTTTCTTGACTTGGTTCAGATAATGGTCACAAAGCAACGAAAAGATCTGCTTATGAACATTCCTGCCCTGAGGACACTTGATAGAATGCTTATTGTAAGGACATAGATTTTACTCTATATGTTGTGTTATTCCATTCTTAGAATTTAGATGGTCTGATTAGAATTTAACAATGGTGAGCAGGATTGTCTGGATGCCTTCAAGGACCAAACTGAATTCTATTACCTGTCGAAAGATGCCCCGGACTCCGAAAGAAGGAGAAGAGATGATAAATGGTGGCTGCCTACTGTTAAAGTTCCCCAGGATGGTCTGTCGGAAGCCGCAAGGAGAAATCTGCAGGTTCAAAAGGAATGTGTCACTCAAGTTCTTAAAGCAGCAATGGCCATCAATGCTCAACTCCTGTCTGAGATGGACATCCCTGAAAGCTACATTGAGTCCCTCCCCAAGGTAATGTAACAAAACTCTCGAACCTCGGGTTTAAATTTAATCCGTGCGATTCTCACCTCGGTTTTTTCGGTGATGGTTTGTTAGAATGGGAGAGCTAGTCTAGGTGATTCAATCTACAAGAGCATCACAGATGAATTCTTTGATCCGGATCATTTTCTCGCGAGCATGGACCTCTCATCGGATCACAAGATTTTAGACCTCAAGAATAGGGTCGAGGCATCGATTGTGATTTGGAAGAGGAAAATGAACCACAAGGACAGTAAATCATGGGGTTCTGGTGTTAGCATTGAGAAAAGAGAACTGTTTGAGGAAAGAGTTGAGACCATTCTACACCTTATCAAACATAGGTTCCCAGGGCTCCCTCAATCTTCACTAGACATCACCAAAATCGAGTACAATAAGGTAACTCCTTCCGCTCATAGACCGACATTTCGAATCGAACATCGGGAGTTTTGTTGGTTTTATACATATATTCTTCCTCAGACATTGAATTCAATTGGTTGTGTTGGCAATACAGGATGTAGGGCAGGCTGTCCTAGAGAGCTATTCAAGAATTCTTGAAAGCTTGGCACACACGGTTCTATCCCGAATCGAAGATGTGAGCCAAGCTGATTTCCTCACACAGGGTCAACCGGATTCGAACACCGTGAAAGAGGATATCCGGCCTGTAAGCCCGAGGAACGATTCGGAGTCTGCGAATGGGATGACCCTCTCGGATTTACTTACTTGGGGCGCAGATCAAAATGAGAGTGAAGAACAAACTGAGACAGTAGCAGAGGCACCAAGAGAGAATGATCCAAGGCACTTGCAGAAGCTAAACATGCTGATTAATGTAACGCACCGATTTAATTAAGGATTAAAAACGGTGTCGTTCATTTATTTTAGGATAAAAAAACATCAAAGCCGTAGGTTTTTCACTATCGAATGAACTAAAGCGTCTTCTTCTTCTCTGAAAATTTTGTTTCCATGTCTCCTGCTTTTCTATGTTCTTTCCCATAAACTTTCTTCTTCTTCTAGTTTGTATATTGCAATTAACAATCTCAAATTACCACCATTTTTTATGATCTTTACCTTTTCGTGAAGCTATTGATGTGTAGATTATGAAAATCCGACAAAAGATGCGGTTTTTACAACAATATATCAATAATTCTACATATATACGATTGGATTCATATCCAACTCAATTTCGCTTGACTCAAAGATCCAACTAAAACCAACTTGAAAATTGATTGATCTGGCATGAAAACCAACCAATTTGATACTAACTTGACTCGAAATTAATTGATTCGATATTGATTCGACCCGGAATCAAACTCAACACGACTTATTATAAACCTAAATTAAATCTAAATCAAATTCGACCCAACTCATATTAAACTTAATTTGAATGTAGTTAAGACACAAAACGATCCGACTCAGACAATATGATTGCGACCTCTAGCCAAGTGTTGTCGCAAGATTTGTGTAGTTACAACTTTGATTAATAGTTGAACATAAATGTAGCATTAACTTGGCAATGAATTTTATCTACGGAGTGGTTCCAATAATATAAGATGAAATTTTTTAACTCAAGTTTAGATAATGTTATCAACAATGAACTAAATCAAAAAATAAAAAAATCTTTAAATTCATTCAACCTTTATTCACATATTTTACAAAGATGATTTTTTTTTTGAAAAAAATAAAAAGTACTAGAATTTAATTTGATGCTAATCTTAGATACTTAATTGAGAAAATGGTTTCTTTCGTTGGTTGGTTCTGAATTCTATGATTCAAAGTTTTACGAGTTGTTTAACTGTTTTTATGAGTTTATGGAGATAAAAGAAGGGGTAAATTACATGAATGGCTATTTTAAGTACGAAATGTTTTATTTTGACCATATGTCGTTATTTAATTTTTATTTAATTTTCTATTAATTTAGAAACTAAAGTTCGTTTCACATGGGATTTGAACCTGAAGCGTGTGGGAGGAAAGGCATCAACCCCAATTATTGAGTCAATTTTTTTATTATTATAATTTACAGCAAATTCTATTAAATATTAACTTATGATAGAAAATTAAGGTTTAGAGATCATTCGAACCCAGGCTTATTGAGAGTACATAAGAGAGCGTTACCATTGATATATTTAACAAACTATTAAAGTATTTAATAAATTATTTAATGATATTTTAATAATATTATGTTAAACTATTCATATAAGTATTATTAGGGAAGGAGGATTAAGTTTACGTAGTTGAAGGCTGTTGGGATTGAGATTACAAGATAATATATGTTCATACATATTTTTAATTATTTGATAATACACATAAATCTTGCAGATAAAGTGGTTTGAACTCGGGTCTCCTAAGATGATCATCGTCCTCTTTTTTACTAAAACATCTTGTTGGGTTCAATACATTTATGTTTGATATTAGGGGTGAGCGTTCGATCGAGTCGAGTCAAAAAATGTCGAGTTATTCGAGTTGACGAGTCATATTTTACAACTCAAACTTTATTTGAATTTTTTTCGATTCGAGCCGAGTTTTCGAGTTCCTATAAAAATTTAATTGTAATTATTTATCATGTTACAGTACGTTCTGATTCCAATTTAAAAGGCTTTCTCTAATCATATAAGATATGCATATATATATATATATATATATATATATATATATATATATATATATATATTTCTTCATATTTTTTATATGTGGCAATATTTCTTCATATTTTTATATATATCCTTAAAAATTGAGGGACTCATATTGAACTTAAAAATAAATTTACTAATACTAAAAATTTCGAGTTATTCGAGTTTCCATTTTACAACTCAAACTTTATTTAAATTTTTTACGAGTCGAGTCAAGACGAGTCAAATATTTTCGCCTCGAGTTGAGTTATTCGATTTTTTTGAGTCGAGTCGAGTTTTGCTCACCCCTATTTGATATATATTTAGACATATGTATTATATTTAGATTCTTTTACAAACACCGTCACTCAAGTCATAACATGTTGTAGTGTTAATTGAAAAATAAGTACTCTTATGTATTTTATAATGGCTATAAATGAAAAATAAGTGCTCAAATTTTTTTTTTGAATTTTAGATGTTTAAAGTATATTTTGTAAAAATAGGTACTCAAAGTTTCAACCGTTATAATTTTAGGTACTTAAAGTTTACAATGTTACAATTTTAGGTGTCTGACCGTTAATATGTGTTAAAAAAATTGTTAACCAATCAATGTTAGACATGAAGAATGTTTATTTTTTCAAAATTAAAAAATTAAAACAACTTTTTTTTTTGTAAAAAATTTTAAACTTTTCGTAAAATCCCAAAAAAATTATAATTTTTACAAAATAGTCCCTAAGTCTCTAAAAATTTTCAAACCCAAACCCCCAAATCGCCACCGTCGATCGCCGCACCTGAGCACACCCCTTTGGTCGCCGGACCAAGACGGTCATTTCCCCCAACACGGCGTCGCCGAAAACGCCTCATGACGTGCCACCCGAATGTCGATTTCGTGTTCGACGTTCAGCTGGCACGCCGTTTGGCGTTTTTAGCGACGCCGTGTTGGGGGAAATAACCGCCTTGGTCCGGCGACCACATGGGTGTGCTTAGGCGCAATGGTCAACGGCGGAAGCGGCAGCGCTTTGGGGTTTTGGGAAATTTTATGGATTTGGGGATTGTTTTGTAAAAATTACAAAATTTTGGGATTTTATGAAAAAATAAAAATTTTGGGGGTTTTATTTAAAATTTTAAAATATAAAATTAGTGACACGTGTCAAGCATTGATTGATTGACACTTTTTTAACACTTCTTAATGGTCAAACACCTAAAATGGTAAGTGTTAAAACTTTAATACCTATTTAAAAAAAATATTTTAGACACCTAAAATTTAAAAAAAGTATACTATGGACACCTATTTTTTATTTAAGTCTTTCTAATACTATATTAACATTAACTAGTTACTTATTAACCTAATAAAATGTGTAGTCTGTTTACTTTTCTTGAATAGACAGTTTGGAAACATTTGTTTTCTATGAATAGGATTTTAAAAAGCTGAGGATTACAAAAGAGAAATGGCAAAATACTGCGTACGTTAGCAACAAATACAATCATCGGTCACCTTCTCTCGAACCGCATTTTACTCACCTCTCCGTTCTTTGTCATACACCCATTCCTGATTTCTCTCTTTTCCCCTCCTCATCCTCGTGCTGATTACGCCATTGTTCCTGATTTCTTCCTTTTTTAAGACCTACAATCTATGAATCTGTTTGAACCCCAAATGCTGGATTGTTTTTATGTTTCCATCTTCCCTGCAAAACGCTGCCATTTTCAGGCCAAGCTATCCATTTTCTAAAGAATCCTGTTTTCCCTCTCTGTAATTTGCTTCTTCTTCTCTTCTTTTTTATTGTTGTTATTCTCTCTCAATGCCGGATTGAATAAAACAAAGACTGGTTGATTCATCTTTGAATTTGTTTTGCAGTTGACGGCGGGACGTTTTGATTTAGTTCTGGGGAGGAGGGTGTTTACCACAACGTGGCAATGCGGGGACGAAACGCCGATGGTTACTCCATGTACAAGCGTGGTTCCAGAGAACATATCAATGTCTATGACAAAGAACAAGGTGACAAAGAGCAAGGTGAATGTATGCCCCCATTTTACTTTATTCTTTGTGGTTTTTAACTTAATGGGTATTTAAAAAAAGAGGGTTTTGTTTTTGGTTATACCACGATTTTGATTTTACGACGCATGTAAGCAAATGTTTTGTCTTTTTATTTGGGGATGAAAGCAATTAAGCAAGTTGTAGTTTTAGTGATTAAGATAAGTTAATAAAATGGTTGTTACTGAGGAAACAATATTGAACCCTTTAAAATAATACAAGTTGTATGAAGTTGAAAGCTTTGCTTTTAGATGTTCAAAAAAAAAACCTTTGCTTTAGCTTTGTGTTATGGTTTTTTATGCTATGGGATTTTGCACTGGACATCTTATCTGCATGCATTTTGCTCTAATTTTGGAATACTACTTAGTACTGACAGTTTGCTGATTCTTTGTTTGGGCTTTAAAGCACGTTTATTGAATGGAATGAGCAAAGATATCGGAAACCCTCCTTGGAAGCGATCGCTCCTGCATATAGTTGTGGCGTCTTTAGCCTCCTTCTTATACGGTTACCATCTTGGGTTTGTTCCATCTATGTCTACTGTCTGGGTAATTTGTGGAAATTCTTGTGATAATGTGTTTTTTGATACTTGCTGTGTTCCTAGTGCAGAGTAGTCAATGAAACGCTAGATAGTATTTCTAATGATCTTCATTTTAATGGAAGTACCATGGCTGAAGGTACTGTTGCAATGAATTTAGATTTTAGTGTTCCTGTCTTATTTGAGAAACTGCTCTGATAATATGTTGTCTTTTGTTGAAATCAAGGTCTGGTTGTAAGCATATGTTTAGGGGGTGCCTTTGCTGGATCAACGTTCAGTGGTTTGATTGTGGATAGGATTGGGTTTCGCAGGGGATTCCAGCTATGCGCATTACCCATGATAATTGGCTCTGCAATGAGGTAACTGCTATGTTATTTGATATACCTTAATTTCTAGCATTTTGTTTTGAATTCATCTCCATTATGCTCAAAGGCTTTTATATGATCCAAATCCTTTTTATTAGATTATCTCAAGGCAAAATTTCAGTTTAACTGATAAATTTACCTTGTTAATTTCCATCACCTGTTTTTCGTGTTCTTGTGCCATCTTTGAGAGATAATGAGCCCCAGCTACCTTTTAGTTCTCATAATCCAAATTAACTTAGATAATTCCAAGAATGTTCATGCAGTGCAACAGCAAAAAACCTTTGGAGCATGCTTCTAGGGAGGTTATTTGTTGGGACTGGAATGGGTCTTGGCCCACCTCTTGCATCTCTTTATGTGACAGAGGTATCTAAAAGATGGTTAATAAACTATTTTTATGTTATATCACAAGCGCTTCTTCTCTTCTTTCCTCTTTTTTCAAATAGCAATTGTATCCATGTACAGGTTTCTCCAGCTTATGTAAGAGGCACATATGGAAGCTTCCTTCAAATTGCAACAAGCCTTGGATTGATGGGTGCTCTATTGATTGGATTCCCTGCTAAGGAAACTGAGGGTTGGTAAGAAATGCTGAGAATTAGTAGTAGCTTTGAAAATTATATTCAACATAAAAGTTGTTTTGATCTTTTGTTTATGGTTATTTGAAGCAAATTTTTACAACCACGCTACCAACCACCACTGCTAGATGATTGGCTTGGTGTCACGTTCTCTTTTTCAAAAAGAGTTCATATTATAACAACTTTGATTGTGTTTTGTTGAATCAGATTGATGACACATTTCTAAACTTGATGTGAACAGGTGGCGCATATGTTTCTGGGCATCTGCTGTTCCTCCTGCTTTACTTGCTCTTTTTATTCAGTTTTCTCCAGAGAGTCCCCATTGGCTTTTCAAGGTCATTTTCTCTCCTTTCATATTCAGTAATGAATAACTTTACATTCTCTCATTACTTCTTCAGTATCTGTCGAGTGTCATCTTGTCGTAATAAAAATTTAAATCCAGATAAAGAGATGCAAATGTTATTAAAAGTTATGAAAAAGAAAAAGGAACTGCAAATCATATTCACATTTTGTATTGTTAAATTCTTTGAAACTATGAGCAGTTAACTTCTGTGTTCATTTAGAATCCGATGTGAGTGTCAAATACGGGTATTTCTGGGTATGTTCAAAATTTCTGAAAGTTCTCCTGGTATTGAAGGATCATTTGAGGGTCATATCCCTATAACACGGGTAATTAAAAACCTGAAGTGTCGGAGCTTGGAGCAACATCAGTTAGCTTTTTATGTATTTTGCATTTGCACTATCACTTAAAATACTATGTTATTTCAATTGCAGTTAGATAAAGGGATCTGAATATATGATTATTTTTGGAGTTGAGCATCTATGTAAAAAAAATTGAACTGAACAAAACTTCGATTTTAGAGCATGGATTTAACTATTTAAGTAAGATAAACAAAAAAGGGGATTTAAGCACTCCTATATTTTTTTCTCTTTGTTTTCCTTCAAGTAGCTTTTTCTCATTAGACTCTTGTAGTATTTATTATTCAGAAAGGAAGAGCTGCTGATGCTGAAGCAGCATATGAGAAACTTTTCGGTGGACCATATGTCAAGGGTGCAATGGCTGAATTGTCAAAGACAATGAGAGGGGATGAGGCAGAAGCAGTCAAGTTGTCAGAGCTACTTTTTGGCCGTCACCGTAAAGGTCAACATGCTGATCATTTTCAGTAAGATTTTTAAGTCACTGGATCCTATACTTTTGTTTCTTAATGGTTACATTTTTTAACTTCTCCATGTGCAGTTGTTTTCATTGGGTCTACTCTTTTTGCTTTACAACAGCTTTCTGGTATAAATGCTATTTTCTTTTTCTCCTCTACCGTCTTTAAGAGTGCTGGTGTATCCTCACAGTCTGCAAACATATGTGTGGGGATTGCCAATATATTAGGTATATATGGCTACATTACCATGTAATCAACTTGTGCATCATGGTGGAGCTTTTCTTTAATGTTGGTATTTATATCTATATTCAGGATCGGTTGCTGCATTGCTTTTGATGGATAAACTGGGAAGGAAGGTACTTCTCATTGGAAGTTTCTCAGGCATGGTACGGAATAAAAGTTTAACTGGTTTAACTGTTTGTTCATGCTAGCAGCATATATATATATATATATATATGATTTGGTTCGACATTAAAATTTGCGTCCTTTTTGACAATTAGGAGTGTGTAGTTATTGTTCTACAGCATTACCCTATACCATAAAACTACCATTATTGTCAAATGCAGTGTGCTGTTGCCATTGCCTTGTGAGAGGCTAAGAACTACAAAGTCCAAAAATATAGTCATACGATATTCCTAGAGGATATATGTATTTCTGATTGTCATGATATTGTGGTACACACTTTCCGTCTAATGTATTTTCAGATTGCTCTGATGCTATAGTAACATATTTTCTGACTGTTAGGCTTGGCTTGGTTGAGTGGAAAAATGCAAAGGATGGAGTGGAAAGTGAAAAGAAAATAAATTTTCAATGTGCTCCATAGGAAAAAAAAATGAGAGGGATAATCATTTTCCATCCTCGTGTGTTAGTTCAAAATTATGTACTTTTCAAAAGCTTTGTTTTCTTTCCTCTTTCAACTCTACCAAGCAATGAACGGAAAGAAAATTACACTTTCTTTAAATTTTTTCATCTTTCCTACCGAGCACACCAATGAAAAACAAAAATATATTTTCCATCTTTCTATCTGTCTACCCTTTTGATTTTCCATCCTTCCAGATTTCTTTCCATGCTACCAAGCAAAGCCTTAGACTTGAACCTAACAATTTGTATCATTTGTGGTACGATGTTGACATTTTAATTTGATCTATGGTTTTTACTTTATGTTTCAGGCAGTGTCAATGAGTCTTCAGGCTACTTCAGCTAGCTCTTTAGTCTCGAGCAGCTATGAAGTTTATCTCTCTGTTGGAGGCATGCTGTTGTAAGTTGTTAATCCTTTGATGATCAAAATGTTTCTTAAACCCTTGATTCTTAGTGTCACTTTGGATATTTAAAATTTCCTCTTCATACATAACGGGACAATGGATATCTGATTGAATTTATTACAAATTTGCCACCTGAGAAAAATGCATCTTTGGGGTGCCATAGAACTTGTTTGTGGTAACCTTTATTAGACTTTTACAAAGGCTATTCAAAGGAAACATCTATTTAGCAACGTCATATTCTGGCGTGGCACTCATTTAAAACAAAACTTGATGATGTGACAATGCAGGTTTGTCTTCTCCTTTGCTGCTGGTGCGGGACCAGTCCCAAGTCTCCTCCTATCAGAAATGTTTCCCGGTCGGATAAGGGCGAAGGCAATGTCAGTTTGCTTGACTTTCCATTGGGTAAACCAGTTATAACTCTTCATCCTCTTACTGGTAGCTGTTGCTAGACATGGGATTTTATGTCTTTACTTATCTGGCTGCATGTTAAATATCCTGCATAGATTTTTACAGTAACCATTCCTCTTAAATTGTTTCACCTGTGGCTTTGGTCTTTTTGAACAGGTGATAAATTTCTTTGTTGGTCTGTTGTTTTTGCGGTTATTGGATCAGATCGGACCATTAGTCCTGGATACTATTTTCGCCACCTTCTGTTTGCTGGCAGTAATTTTTGTGAAAAGAAACGTGATGGAAACCAAAGGAAGATCACTTCAAGAGATTGAAATCACCCTTCTTCCACCAGAGTAGAGGTTATGTATATCATCAATTTCCCTCAACCATAACTGAACTCCTGGTTTAAATTAGTTTTCAGACCCCAAACGCCTGCTTGTATTGTCCAGTTGCCTGCTTTAAGATTGCGGAAGAAACTGAGAAACGCAAACGTCGCTAAAACATATTGTTATTTTGCAGAGAGTGACTGAGCATGTTCAGTTTCAGCCGTTGAATCTTGCCTGAAACCAATCCGAAGATACAAACTTGGCAAAAATGATGTTGTAGATGGAGTGATGAGAAGAAACCAACACATTCATCAGGTGCTTCTTCTCCAAAATTGATTTATTTTCTTACAAGCTAGAGATTTCCTGTGGCATTATATGTATGCCATGGTTTTCGTTCTGCAATTTTGTTTCCTGTATCAGCTTCATTAGTCTTGCTCTACATTCAACTAGATTATCTTAAGTTTCGCTCACCTATTCACAAATTTCACCAATGTAAATTTGACCAACTACTCCTTGGAATAATTGTACCACCAAACTGTTTTCTTATTCCAGTTCCTGAATTTTGGTTATCGAATCATAATTTTATTTTTTAAACTATTGGATTCATTTCAATTTTACTTGTTATAGGGATTTTTTTAATACTCTTTAGCTGATTACAAGGTACACACACCTTACAAAGAAAGTTGTTCGAACTTGAGTCTCCTCAGATGAACACCATCCTCTTTGTTATATGGATTTTGAGAATGAAAATGGGCATCTTATATATAAATTAAGGTTGCATTACTTTCGTAGAAAATTTTATCGGAAAATATTTTCAATAAAAAAAAGGCTTGGTTAATGGCAAATGACTTACTGGTATTTTTTCTTCTTCTTAAAATTGTCTTTTCATTTTTATTTTACTATTTAATGACAAATGACTTATTGGTCCATGAAAAATAAGGCTATTTCCCCCAAATTGTCTTCCCTTTTTTTTTATTTTACTAGTTCTTAATGTCAGATGGATTGCATATGATTTTTCATGCTTATATTTAAGATAAAGAAACATCCAATCTAATACAAAAAAAATTAAAATAAATTTTAAAATTTAAGTTAATAGATTTGAGTTATTCAATTTTTCAAAACCAACTTGACTCAATAATTCATTTTTTAGTTTGAATAGAATTGAGTTTTTAGAAATAAAAAATTGAATAACAAATTTGTGTAAATATCATTAGTCCATTTCATTTCCAAAATAAACAATTTTGTTCTTATAAGAAAATTAGAGAAAAAAAAAACTTTAAGATAATCTTCAAAATTTTAAAAAGAATCTAAAAATAAATAAAGTTTAAAAAAAACTTAAAAAAATAATTTTTGTATACGTACGTTATTATCCTCTTCCAAAAAACATAACTTTTAAAAAAACACGGCTAACAAGGCACATTTTTACTCTATACGTCAGAATATACGTCAGAAAAAGTGTCATTTCGAACATTAATTTTAGATGTGTATAATTTTAGAAATTAATTTTAAAATTTGACATATTTTAGTAAAAAAAAAACAAATTGAGACATACATAAACAAATGAAAATAATTTAGCAATGTCAAACATGGTATGAATTGAGATGTAACATAAACTAAAACAAATAACATGGACACAACACAAATTTATAAATATTTATAAATAATTAGTAAATAGTAACGTGTAAAAACTCAGAAAACTAATATGAACATAATAAGTCAAAAATTCTCCGCAACGTGTAAAAACTATATAAATTTAGAACAAAATAAATGTAAAATATAAGTAAAACGTTTTAATCAAGACTCATAATATTTGCATTATTATCCTCCATATTTAGGGTTCGGGAAATTGGCAAAACTGCAACAACCATCGACACCAACAGAACCATTGCCCTGCACCAACATCAGTTGGTATGGAGATTACAATTAATTGGCATCAAAAACTTTCTTTTCCAGCTAATAAATCCACTACATAATATCCAGAGTATTTTACCAAAAGGAAGATGATTAGACAGATACAAATGAGATTTTAATTTAATTTTTACAATCATAGTGAATAAAACTTGGGATAAACAGAGCTCCCAATACCAATCAAAAGCTCCATCCATGCTCTGCAGTCTGCAGTCTGCTCCAACTTCGCCATTCCCTTGTTTAACACATATAAATAACAATTTCTCTTGTATTGATTTTTGCAGTTCTTCTGCAGTACCTCGACTCTAAATGGACTACGTACAAACATTCATCCATCCCCCCTTTGAATCATAAGGACTCGGGGCTTGTAGACGGCCTAATTCTAGAAGGCATTCTTGCTTGTTCTTGAAATCGACCCCCAAACTTGTGACTAGAGGTACTCTTGGGTGTTATTGACATTTTCTGCAATTGACAATCAAATTCGTCCATATCTATACCATTCATCATATCCTCATTTTCATTTGGAAGATCCTGAACCAATTCATCGTCACTGCTGCCGTCATCCTCGTCGTCATAAGCATCATCGTATGTTGGTTTTACCATTGACCAGAAGACAAACATAGGACGGATGAAACTTCATTTTTTTTTGCAAGTGAAAAAAAATAGCACTTTGTCAGGCAATGCAGGAAGAAAGCAAGATTCACTTTTGTTTCATAAAAGGCAAGCATTGGTATGTCCACCAATTCTGGTTATAGTAGATGCATCATGATAAACCATTATTTGCTCAATATAGTTAAGACTAAATCATTCACTAATGAAAGAATGCAAACCTGTCGCATCCTTTCAGCAAACATGGGTCGAAAGGAAAGAATGTGTCGAGCCTTTCCAGGCCACCAAATGCCCTTGAAAGTTCTGACTCTAGCAGCCCATCAAAAATGAATGTTTCACTCACGGTGAAGAGAGAAGCTGCTTTTGCCTGTCGGAGAAACTCCTCCACTACAGATGGAAGGCATACCTATTCACGATAGTCTATTGGGATTAGACTGGAAAAATAAATAAATGTTTGAGATGGAATCTAGCATGCTCATATGATAAAATAAAATAGGGAGGTCCAAAAATAGACCGGAAGTGCCATTTTAGGATAAATAAAAAATTTGGGATGGCTAGAATCCATGTTATAGCTTATCCACCAGCTGTTTCTTTTATGAAACTTAAGTCAAGTAAACATTGCAACAAAACTATTCCTTACCTTCAAAGGATTCAATTTATGCTTTAAGACTTCTTCCAGCGGCATGAGAAGTTGTAACTTCAAGCGTGGAACATTCACAAAAGCTTTCATTCGAAAGCAGAGAACATACATAACAGCCTGCAACAGATAGTAATAACTTCAGCTTTCCTAACAAAGAAGTAATGCAATCCAAGTGCAACCGATATCTTAACAATGATTTGTTTCCCTATAAAATATATGTATAACTGACACGTTTTAGCATCTGTTGCATCCAATTAAGTATAAGCCTTCAAGGATTAGAACATCAACCTGGCATCCAGAATAGAAAACTCTATGTGCATTTGGATTTACATCACCATCATGGGTTTCACAGTATTCCAAGCACCAATCCACCAACCTAAATTTCACAAAATTAAGACGCACAACATTAGCAATGAAGATTCCATTTTCATTCACACCATCTATGTCGTTAGAAGTTAGAACAGTGCTAGAAGTCATTAAATATGAATCTCAAACAAGTTATGATGTAGAACCTTTTTAGCATGCTACAAATAAAAGAGGCAGACAGAAACTTCGCTCGGGATAAGTAGCTAGCAAGATAAGCTACAGCACTCATCCTGCATAAAACAGAAATCAATTAGCATAAGGGATGATGCGCCCCACTCATGTTTTTAGCCTCTATTTTGTATTTAGATTTACAGTTTTGTTAAGATTCAAACTAAGCATTAGACTGCAGATCAAGGAAAAGAAAACATATATGGAAATGGCCTCTATTTTTTAGGCAACAAGGTGACAGTGTCTCACAGTTGTTCAAGAGACCTGTAAATAGGCATTTTTTTCAAGGTAACATGTATACGCTTTCCAGGCAACAAGATGATGATTTCCCAATTCCCATAGATTTCCAGTTGATCATGAAACGTGTAAAACAGGCATTAATTTCTTGGTAATATGTATAGGCTTTCTAAGCATTCACCAAAAAATCTACAATTTCCTTGCTCTATGGACATGTAAAACTCCTGGGCTGGAAATGAACCGACAAAAAATATTTAAATTAGAAACCGTCAGAGGCAGAATGGTCTAAGATCCCCATTTTACTTTGTTAGAAATGACAAATGGCAACATGTCAGACCATGTCTGAAAAGACTACAAAACCATGCCACATAATGTGCTGTTCAATGTCGGTATTTTGTATTCGGTATTCAACCTGTGCTAGAACAAGGTCCCAATTGCTCAACCACATATAAATAGTGCAGGAGGCACTGCTACACAAGGAGAGGGAGAAAGGATGTAGAAGAAGAGGAATAGTAAATATATGATTGGAATTTTACGAGTATTTAAAATTCAAGAAATATATGCTGTTTGCCTACAAAAGACAAAGCTGATGTTCATTAAACCTTTCAGATAATAAAAAATTACCTGGTTGGTTGGGGGTGTGAGTATTGGACAAATAATTCTACCAGCATAGTGGCAAATCTCATACCGCAGTTTTCAGGATCTAATGCACAAGCATAGAATATAACAAACTGCAAACATTAGGGGAGAAACACAGATGAATTACTATACAAATCATGCAGATCTTGTTGCTTGTATTAAGAAAATAAACAAATAAATAGTACTAAGATGTTCATCAAGAATTAGCAACAGAAATCTCAAGAAACTAAACAATATAAACAATTAGATGATGACAAAATGAGCATTACCTGAGCAAATTTTGACTTGTAGGCACTCAGAACTGTTATCTGAAATGACTGGAGAAGTGTTTCAAATACCTATAACAGCAATTAAACAGACTTAAGGCTGGACCAGGTAAAAGGGTGCGGCGGGAGGGGGAGACGGAAAGATTAACTTCACAAAATACCTTTGCCAAGCGGCCTTCCCTTTCACAAGATTCAAGATGTTCAAAGGTTAAAACCAGTAGGTTATCTAGCAGTTCAGCAATGCTGTTTCCAGCCAGACTCTTACGGCTTAACCGAAACTGCATAATAAGCTCCATCATTTTTACATCATAAACAGATTACTAGAGTTTTAGAACAATATTAAGGTGCAAAGGGTGGCCATTAACTCATCAACAACCACTTTGGAACATTACATGCAGATTAAGAACCAGAAACATATTGACTGTACCTCTCCAACATCAGTCTCAGCACTTTCCTCAATGTCATCCACATCTTCAAGCTCCATCTCAAATATGCCTTTACTGAAGTCATCTTGTAAAATGGCATCCCATCCAATCTCAACCTATATGAAACTCCAATACTCACTGGCACACAAAGTAAACAATTTTTTTTAATTCTTAAGGAAAATTCAAATTACTTACATCTAGTTCTATCAGCCGGTCCACCACACCCATAAGCATTGTGCTTCCAACAAGTTCTCCAATTTCACCACTCTCTAATTTTAACATGTTCTCCACATAGATCAGAATCGCCTACAAGGAAAAGGGGATTACCTTCAGATTCAATTGTCTTAACAAATTTAAATAATAAAAGCAGGCAGTTGCAGGCACAAAAGAAACAGAACGTATGATATAATTGTTCAGGAAATTGCATTGAGGAACTTCACAAAAACCCAAACCGAACAGACATCTAGCATCAGATCAATGGTATCTTACATTGTCATCCATCTGAGGACTAAAATTGATTGAACAAGCATGAAGAATAACAACATTGACTTTTCAAGACGGTAACATACTACAATCAGAACACCAAATATATAGAAAATAGATAATAAAAGGACATTTTAGGAGTGGAAAATCTTAACCCCCTACTGAGCAGATTCAACTTACTCGGTCCTTATGATATATTGTCGGCATTCCTTGGAGAACTATGGTCAATAATCTCAAGGGGGCAAGAGGAACATAATCAGCTATCTTTTTGAAAGCTGAGTGTACCCGAGAAAGAACTTGGCCCTTCCTCTCAAGACCACGTGGCAGTTTTAGTTTATCTAAGAAATAAGGCGGCGGGGTGAAATTGCTGACAAGCATGCGGAGACATAAATCAAGATACTTTCCATTTGAAATGGCCTGCAATACAATGGAAAAATACTTCTTAAGGGAAAAGTATGAAATAATAAAAAGAAAAAAAAAAGCCGGGGAAGTAAGTAGCATGTACGAGGGACACAATGAGTTCGGCTAATGCATCTGCCACATGAGGCCCATAGTTCCACATGCTCATGCTAAAAATCTGTATGAATTGCCGAGTGAACAAGTAAATAGTATTGAACACACTAAAAAAGAGGTTAATCTGAAAAGGAAAATGAAAAAAAAGAGAACTTACAGCAGCAAGGAGGGAGTCATGATGAGTAATGTCTATAGAGGATACAGCCCCAGATAGAGCCTTCAAAGTAGTCTACGATGCATAAAAATCATTAATTGAAAAGAGAGAATCATGCTTAGATACCCAAAAAGGAAAGAATGTATTGCAGTAAAAATATAGTCCAACAAAGAATAAAAAGAAAGAAACCTCGAGCAAGGCGACCTCATCGGGGGCAAGATGTTTGGAGTGGTGCATGACCCCAACAAGCTGGTCGTAACTGCTGTGATCGCCCTGCAAATATAAGAACAGTTGAATTAAACAACACAAGATAATATACACAGAGGGGAGGGGATTGTGGGCTTACGGATAGGACGGAGGTGAGGGCATTCTTGACATGAGAAACTAATTCGGAATCAGTGAAATCGAGAACGTTGTCTTCTTCCATCTCTGGGTATTTCGGCAATTCCAATCCCATGCTCTTTCCTTCTCAACAAAGTTAAACAGTAGGATCAAAAACAGAGTGATGAGAACAAAAAGGAATCTTGAAGTTGAGTTTAGGGTTTCAAACAATAATACCTTGTTTGATTTGCAGGTCTGTCGGTCGGGAACTTGAAGGCGAAGAGAGGGTTGGGGTCGGAGAGTGGAGGAGGAGGGGAGACTCGTTTGGCGGCGGCGGGATGTGTATCAAAGTGTAGGTCTCCAATTTTAAAAGGGAACTACAATGAACCCCTCGCTTCCTTCAGGGATTTTTTTATGAAAACAAATATATTTTTATTTTTTCATCAATACAAATATATTTTTATTTAATTAACAATAATATATCATTTTAGATTATTAAACAATATAAACTATATTTATGATGATTATTTAATTACACCGAGTGCATTATAAAATTATACTCCTGTTTAGATGAATATTTAATAATATATTTGAGGCTTAAATTTGTGAGAAGCCATTTAACTTTTTTTTAAAAAATAATTAAGTTTTTAAATTTTTGTATTTAATTAATTCTTCAAACTAATAAATAGAATCAATTAAATTCTTTGATCATCATTTATCATTGAATCTAATATTTTTATTGATCAATTGGTGCGTCGTTTTGTAGTGTTGTCACTTCAAATTAAAAAAAACTATTTTATTTAAAAATTTCTTAAAAATTCTAAAAAAATTATATATATATATACGTAAATGTCATGTGAAAGAACTGTAGTGTATCATATAACAATAATATATAAAGAAAATTTATCAAAATCTAATAGTTAAAATTGGGTGAAAAAAATTCAAGTAAATTATTAACCTTTACTCAGATAAGTATAAAAATTTTTACTTTTTTATATGATTGGATATAGATGGTGATAAAACATGTGTATTTATTACTTCGATCTCTAGCATTTGCAACCTGCTTTTTTTTAATGATTTTTAATAGTTTAAACGTGATTATAAGGTAATATTCATTCAGATATTATTAATCAATGTACATGCACATTGCAGACAAAATAATTAAACTCGGATCTCTTAAGATGAACATCATTCGCTTTTTTACTTGATCACTTGTTGGGTTCTAATATAGTTGTTGTTATTATATATATATATATATATATATATATATATATATATATATATATATATATTATTTGTTACTTTTTGGTTGGTATATTCATTGCTTAATTGAAAAAAACAAAAATATTAATTTAGATTGAAATTGAACCGCAACATGATGATGGTGCTTTGAAATTTATTGGCAACATTCGAATATAAATTATATGATAAATAAATGAAACAACAAAAAAATACAAGTTTGTACTACATTTGAAAAATAAAATGAAAAACTAAAAGAATATAAATGAAAATCTTAAAACTATAATTAAAATATAGATAAACTACACTAAATCTCGCAAAACTTGAGAGTTTGTATCGTTTTTACCACTAAATTTATTAACACTGTTTTTGTTAAGGGTGAGAAAACTACACTGTAAGAATATATGAAACAAGCCACAAAGGCGTAGGCTATATTGATAATTATTAATTGATCACATGTCACATGTCTTTATCGAAGCAAACCAAATATGAAGGGAAAATGTAATGCGACAAAAAATTGAAGGTTTTTTTATGGCTATTACATCAATTTACTTGCGATGAATTTTCAGACGGTATTCAACATTTTTACGTAGATATGTTTTTTCTTAGTATAAATCATATTTCAATTACATTTTCAACGCATATTAAAACATCTTACTCGGACGTCAGATATTAAAGATGTGTCCATTTTATTAAAAATAATGCTTGCTATCACAACTTTTTATAATATTATCATAATAATTGTAAACATTTATAATATTATCGTAATAATTGATTTCAATTTAAACGACCTTTTATAAGCATATACCACACACACATATCTTCATATCTTTTATATGTGGTATATATATTAGGCAGAATTGAAAGACTCGGATTTAAGTTAAAAATAGATCCACTAATTATTAAAAATTTGGAGCTATTCAAATTTTTATTTTATAACTTAAACTTTATTTGAAAATTTTCAAGTTAAATTGAGTTTATGATATTATAAGTTGAGACAAAATTTTCTTATCAAATAAAAAAATTAAACTTTTCAAGTCCAATTTTACTCACTGTTAATACGGACAAAATACAAGGAAGATCCAAGGTTTCACATGCAAAATTCATTTCCTTTTTTATTTATGTGAGATTTGGAAACGAATATAATTTATTGAACACTTAACCAACCCGTTGTCATCATGGTCGATATGTCCGAGTGGTTAAGGAGACAGACTCGAAATCTGTTGGGCTATGCCTGCGCAGGTTCGAATCCTGCTGTCGACGATTTTTTTTATCCCTTATCTGCGGCAATCACATTCTACGTGTGCTTATAATGAAATATTCTTTCTTCATCCATGGCATATTGTAAGTCCATATTCTTCGGGTAAAAAAATATCTTCATTTTTATTTTTTTTCATCTACTATAAAATTAATATATATTGGGAAAATATAACATATAGTTGAAATTATTTTGGGTAAAGTTCACAAACCGTCACTGAACTTTGTTAAAAAAATAAAACGGTAACCAAACTTTTAAATGTTACAAAATGCCAATTAAATTTTGTGTTTTATAACAAAATTGTAATTGAGACGTTAAACGCCGTTAAATACTTAACGTTTCTGTTATAAAATTTATATAATAGCACATTTGATCCTTTATATTTACACATTCAATCAATTTAATCATAATTAAAAAATTACTAAATTTAGCTCTAATTATTTACATATTATTTCAATTTGGTCCTTAAAATAAAATTCCAAAGATGTTCCACTACCGGACCGGGCATAGATGTCACGCCAACTCCTCTTTCCGGGCGTTCACATGTTCGCGGTTCTAAAGATTTCCTGTTATGTAATCGGGTTCGAGTTTCTGGTCACTCAAGATTGAAGCTTGGGAGTTATTCCAGTTCTTTCCGAGTTAATTTGGCTACATCTGTCTTGATACCAGAGAGATCACACAGCAAAATACAAGTATTTTCGTAGTGCTGCCAATAAACTTTCTGGTCCTGACTGATAAACTATTGCAGGAAGGAAAAGTGCTTTATATATAACTATATATGGATCAGTGGTGAGTCTTTCTTTTCATTTACTTATTGATTAAACAATGTTTTATTTACGTTGTGCTGCCAATAAACTTACTGTTTCATCAAATATTTCAGCTAGGAGCTGGATCTTTTCTTTTACATCAATTCTATGTGCTCGTAAATTCAAATTATTGTCAATTTTGGGCTGAGCGAAGAGATGCATAATCTGGTAAGTCTTCTATATTTGTATTGCTCGGAATTGCCCTATCAGGAGCTGCTTTGTGGTACTGGATTGTAAGAAATTTTGTCATCTCAAAAGAATATGTAATTAACGAGGGCTAAATTTAGTGATTTTTTTTAATTATGACTAAATTGATTGAATGTATAAATATGAAGGATAAATGTACTATTATACAAAGTTTTATAACAGAAACGTTAAGTATTTAATGACGTTTAACGTCCCAGTTATCATTTTATTACAAAACACAAAGTTTAATTGTCATTATGTAACATTTGAAAGTTTAGTTACCGTTTTGTTTTTTAACAAAAAATTAGTGATCGTTTGTGAACTTTATCCAATTATTTTTCTCAAAATAATACTCACTTTTCATTATTAACTTTAGAATACTAAACACATATTTTGTTAAATTTAAATAGAAAATATTTTTATACACAAGTTTGTGTAAACTACACAAGCCTTTCAATCTTAGGGTCTAAGAGTTTATGTTGTAAAATTTAGGGTTTATGATTATAATTTAAATTAAGGTTATTAGGTTTAGAATTTATGATTTAGGGTGCTAGGGGTTAGATTAACTTTTTTAACTGTCATTGTTAATCGTCAGATCAACTTGAAACCAAATTATATTAACTTTTTGGCCGAACGAATCCTTCCCACCGTTGAGATTGATCAATGACGTCTCTGTTCATCAGAATTTTAGCGTCGATGACGGTTGTAAATTTAAAAAACTATGATTCTTTTTGGAAAAATGACTTTAACATTTCACGTCAACATTTTTAACTGCAGTGACCATAATGAAATCGAATTAAAAATTTACTTACTATGATGAAGGTTTTTCGATTTCGGTGACCAAAGTGAAAGCACCCTAAAAGTTTATTGGCTATTAGTTTAGTTTACCCTAAAAATTTTAGTATTTTTTGTTTAGATGAAAAATCAGCTCTTAAA